>OX451372.1:6125341-8525341 GCA_949629185.1 Apamea crenata
GTTACTGGAGATATTAAATGGTGTGACAGCTCAAAATATTTCAGGCTCAATTTGTAGGTACAGAAGTCTCGCTCCATACAACGAAAATACTCGCACACATACACGGCCCATGCATAGCGAGTGCAAGCGCTCTCGCGGCTGGCTTTCTTGTAAGGGCTGCTACAAACTTGTCTGAGTTGACAAAGCTCGAAGCAATTACTAGGTACACCTTTTCGTCTTTAATTTGGCTCGTGCCATTCTGCAACCCTCGCTGAATCTTTTTCGGGTCGTTTCGCCACAATTCAAACTCACCCGAGCGGCTTTTTTCGAACATATTTTATCTATATATTATATTTGATTTCGCAGCCTGGTTCTGCCGAATCATGCTGAGCCGAACAGGTGTGTAGCTCCTCTGAGACAGTATAAGACCGCTGTACAAACGCCAGCACATCAAGCTACTACAATCTTTAATAGATTTTTAACTTTATCGCTAAAGCATTACGTTCAAGGTTGATTAGGAAAACTGTTTTGGCTCGTTATATGGAGCCAACCTTCTGTACCTATATCTATTATGTGTTCCAGGCTCGTCGTCATTTTAATGTTAAGGTATCGTGTGATCGTGTCACATTTAATGCTTCTATTAATTTCTGTCTAGACTCGAATGTCAATATTAATTTTGATTTAGTACAAGCCTTAATAATTTCGCTCGGATTAGTAATCTCAATATCCATTTTGTCATCGTCAGTTGTTACATCACTTTCTTGGTTATTCAAATCTTTTGCATGCATAGGATTAATATCTTGCTTAGATTTAATCTTGAGGGGATAAGCAAACTTATTGTTTATCGACGAGAAAAGTGAAGCAGTTCAGTTGCTTTTTAGGGTTCCATAGCCAAATGGCTAAAACGGAACCCTTATGGATTCGTCATGTCTGTCTGTCTGTCCGTCCGTATGTCACAGCCACTTTTTTCCGAAACTATAAGAACTATACTGTTGAAACTTGGTAAGTAGATGTATTTTGTAAACCGCATTAAGATTTTCACATAAAAATAGAAAAAAAACAATAAATTTTGGGGGTTGAAACTCAAAATTTTTTTTCCATCAATACGTGTGGAGTACCTATCTATGGATAGGTCTTCAAAAATTATATTGGTATACGGTTCCTAATATCATTTTTTTCTAAGCTGAATAGTTTGTGCGAGAGACACTTCCAAAGTGGTAAAATGTGTCCCCCTCCCCCCCCCCCTGTAACTTCTAAAATACGGGAATGATAAAACTAAAAAAAATATATGATGTACATTACCATGTAAACATCCACCGGAAATTGGTTTGAACGAGATCTAGTAGGTAGTTTTTTTTAATACGTCATAAATCGTAAATTGTAATTGTACGGAACCCTTGGTGCGTGAGTCCGACTCGCACTTGGCCGGTTTTATTATTATTAGAAACTAGCAATAATAGCGAAGATATATGGTTACTAGCCTGTTTCAATGACTTTTGAATAAATGACAATTAGCTTTCCCGTGTACAATAATTCTATACAAAGGAGATCAGCCATATTGGCCCAAAAATCCAAAATGGCCGGCGAACGAAAAAAAATGTTACCCTGGTCGAAGAAGTCCTCCTTATCAATTTTTACTATTGCGCCGACTCCCTACGACTATTCCTTCAGCTGTTTTTTAAAGTTGAAAAATCAACTTACATACATTTAAAAACCTGATTTTAGAACTAAATATGCCATAAGAACACTCGCGGAGGTTTGTTGTCATAGTAGGTAAAAGGTTTAAGGTCAACTTAAGGTTTTATATTTTATTAAAATGTATAAAACCTGATGTTTCAACTTTAAAAAACAGAGGAATGGTCGTAAAGATTTGGCGCAATAGTAAAAAATTATAAGGGGGACTTCCCCGACCAGAGTAATACATTTTTCACTTTGGGCTCAACTTTGTATGAAAAGTGGCTGGTCTCCTTTGTTTTTATTTATCTCAATAGTAGTTACGTTTAAAAAACTTACGTGTATGTACCCCCATCCAGTCGTATTAAGCGGTGTTCCTTTCTTCATCTTTACAATATTTCCAGTCAATAGAACTTTCGCGACTGTAGGCCCAAAAGTCAAGGATTCATTCAATTTGAGGATGCAGACATCATAGTCGCTAGTTATATTTGAATACTTTTCATGTGATATAATTTTTTCAATATCGTATAGCTTTCCCCCTTCGTCAACGTTATCTGTACCAACAAGGACTTTGAACTCTCTGTCCCTGAAAATAAAGTTAGGAGTCATTTGAGAGGAGTTTCCTTTAGATGACGCAATACAATCGTAAATACTGAAGGGAATGATATATTGGAAGACCTTCCAAGCAAATTGAATATTGGATGTTCCGATCTATTCCGTTTGTAGAGACCTTTTTCTGAATAAGTATTTGAAGCTTAAGACAATACTGTAAGCATAATAAGCATAATCAGCCCATAATGTTCCCACTGCTGGGACACAGGCCTCCTCTCTGTGAGAGGGAGTGGACCATAATCCACCACGCGGGCCCTTTGCGGGATGGTGGAAGTCACATGTCTTCGAATTTTTGAAGTGATAACTTCTTATGGGAGGGTAAACCGCTTCGTAACGTAACGCGTTACGACGCCAGTCTGTCTAGCTTCCCTTTCTCTCACGCATACGACAGCAGTAGGCAGAGGCTCTTCCTCTCTCACTCTAACCCAAAGCGCTAGTCGTATTTCGAACAGATGCTTCCCCCTCTCTCTACTCAGTGTTTAGTGTGCGATAGACATATATCATAGATTAGTTTAAGTTATCACTTCTGTCGGGCGTCCCGAGACGCACACGTTTTTTTTTTGTTCTAGGACATGCCGGTTTCCTCACGATGTTTTCCTTCACCGTTTTGAGAGCAGTAGTGATGAAAAAGTAAAGTGCCTGTCTGGGTTTGAACCTACGACCTACAATTATACCATGATACCACCGGGCCACCACTGCTCCCCATGCTGTAAGGTATTTCTGATTATGCATAATCAATATTACCTGTGAAGGGATTCTATTAATTAAAATACTACCTTCTAATATTAAATAGAAGCCAACATAGGGAATCATGACGAATTTATATTTGCTGTTCGTAATTTATTTTCAGATGAAAAACATTTACCGCTAGCAAAATCAGCCATTGACATCCAAAAATAGATAGAAAAGGGTGTCATTACAAAATGGAAAGTAGGTACTGGAAAACGATTCGAGATACGTGACTGGCATTTTCTAGGATAATCCTTCGAAAAAGATTTAGGCTGCTTTTAAAGATAAATGCTTGAGTTGGAATGGTAAATCAGGCTGGATTGATAGTAAAATTGAGCCTATTCAGCTTTCAATCATTGAGCATGGTCCTTTTTGCATCACAACATTTTAGGTTCTATAAATCAATTCGGAATTTTATTTCTAGACAATATTACGCAACGGAAGAACCGAAAATAAAGGTCAAAGGTGCCTCATAAATTTTATTTTATACAAACAAGAGGATAATAAATGGAAGTAAATATTTCTTAGCAGGACACTGATACCTGTAATAAAAGAGTAAACATTGGAATGATTACTCAAAGAAAAATAAAATTGACAAAACAATATTATTTTTCGAAATGAATTCTACCGTCTTTTGGCAAATCAGAGAAAATGTTATTGAGCCTTGCTTCATTAGAAGTATATTCTTGCGATATTTGATATTGTTTTCTACCAAGATTTTATAGTAATGTTTGTTATACATTTTTTATAACAACAATGTAAATGTAATTTTTTTTTATGTATTTTTGTGGTGTGCAATAAATAATAAAGTAATGTAGGTCCTACTTACAAGGAAATACAATACGTAAATATAATGTTATAACTATAATAAAAAACAATGCTATTATTAGTTATAACGTTTTTATTTTCAGGCCGCAAGTAAGTTACATAATTCTATGAACCTTTTAAGCAAGTGCTACAGTTTCGCCGACAGCGAAAGGATTTTGCAGTAGGGTGCAAAACTGTGATAACATTTACAATACCCCGGAATATTTGACAGAGTATAGCTTCGGCTTTGAGGTTTCTTTACTTTGATCTACAGTATGTAGTAAAACGCCTTGTTATTCAGATCGCGCTTCCTTGTGTGTTCCTTTTTCTTTTATTTTATTTATTTAGGAAACCAACAGCGACTCATAAATAGTATGCTACAGAGTAGGTATATGTATTATAGTGTTCTGGGGCTAATAAGAGGTTTCCCTGTATATATACTAATATAAGTATAAAACGTTCAAACGGACTACTAAGAAGTATTTAAATTGAAGATGTGTAAGTTTATTTATATTACTTATTATAGCTAAGTTAATTTATTGAAAAGAAAAATCTATATTCAGTAGTTCTCATTAGTGATTTGTCATTTGCCTTCGTTTAAGGTTTTTTATTATTTGTTTTTCGAATGTAGGTTTATTACAGTCTAAATATCCTTTGATCGTTTTTTCCTTGATAGAAATATGTGTTATAAATACGAGCAATACAGGTCAATACACATTTGGCGTTATTACTCGACACGTGTAGCATCGTCGTGTGACGAGTGCGCCGTAGGGGAGTATTAAAAGTTACCTGTACCTACGACAAACTCAGGGCAATCGAGGCGTTCATTGAGTATGTCATAAAGCAAACACATATCCAACTGTGCGCCTTTTATTGAATGTAAGCAGATTATAATTATGTTCAATAACTATTTTTATACGCCATCGAAGGTTCACTTAAGCGATAGTTAAGGTGGTTGATAGTTAAAATTTTCAACTAAATACGCTTTTATCTGCCAAAACATTTATTAACGTCTAACTCATCAGTTTTTTTAACATCGCTACAACTTTGACGACACGGTTGGCGCAGTGGCTGAGCGATCGACTGCTGCGCTGCGTGTCGCGGGTTCGATTCCCGCACGGAACAAATATTTGTATTGCCTACAGGTAGTTGTTCCGGGTCTAGCTGTTTGTGTATGTGAGTTTAAAAATTTGTAACCGCACCCACGATACAGGACTCCAGGAGTAATTCCTAGTGTGGGGCAACGTAAAGTAAAGTAAGTAAAGCATTAAGGTTCAAGGTTGATTGAGAAAATTTGACAGTTTCGGGTAGGTTGACCTGCTGGCGTCTGAACAACCGACAAGTCATGGCAGAATTACTGCGATTTCACTGCTATGGTTTCGCGGTGCAGATGTGATACCCGTCTTAATCATGAATTAAAAAGTACAAGTACAGTCACGAGCACCAATATGTCAACACTTGGCAACTTTCAATTGTGATTTTTTCGTGAAATAACGAATGCAACGTTAAAATACGACACATTACATACCTAAACCTATGGGTTCGAAAATGCTACGTAACAACATAAAATTTCGTTCAAAAATGAAGGAGCCAATCACTTTTGAATAAAGCTGAGTGTATACATACTTTTGCTCGTGACTGTACTACTTAGTATCAAATAGACTTACGGTACAATGCAATGAGCAGCAGTTAAGATGAATCGCTCATGTATGATAGATCCTCCACACCAGTGGAAGGTACCATTGAGGCGGATTGACACTATGAATGGTATTTGTTCGATGTTGACCTTGTGCCCTCCGATGATGCCAACATTGTGGTCGTGTTGTTTCTGGTCTTCTGGTAAAATAAAGATAGGTGAGTTAGTTATAACGTTTATGGATCCTAAACTTGAACTAGCAGCATATTTTTTTGCTACTGCTCCGCACAGGTGCAATATATTAATAATAGATAGAAATACTCTTTATTTTTTTTTTTTCTCTTATTAATATAATTTATAATTTTATTAGAATTGTATTATATAATAATTGTAGTAGGTAGTAATGTTAAGTCCACCTGATTCGTAGTATAAGTAGATAGTTTTTTTTTATTAGTTCATTTAGGGCTGATTTTTCCATCGCCAAATAACTTTATTCGAGAAATAAAATTGACGTTTGATAGTTTTTGTATGAAATTACAGCCCCTCCTTAAACACATAAACCTCCCGAAACCTAAAGTAGAAATTTTCTGGGTGCGGGTTTCAATAATTTAGATAATTTATCTCTAAATTATGATGAAAACCGCATCCAGAAAATTTCTACTTTTAAAGAACTAAGCGGTCACACAAATAGACACGAAAGGAAAACTAAAAATGTTTCGTAAATAGTATACCTATTTTGTAATGATCATATTTCTGGCTGAGAGACATATAGAAAAACAAATAAAAAAGCTATTAAGATAAAAAAGCAACAAATAAAGCAACGAGAAAACTGAAAATTCCTTAAAGAAAATGTCAAAAAATACTCGACTTAACAAATATCATAAGAAAACAGCTCAAGCAGAAAATAACACTTCCCCAAATGGAACTGCATTACATAATATCAAAATGAATGCTTACGATCGCAGAGCGAATGAGAAAATCCAAGTCTTTGAAATATCTTTGAAAAATTGGCACCGCACCAAAATCTGCTTGATCTTAGTTTACCCACTTTCATACAAAGTAGAACATACAAGCTTGGACAATCTGCTTTTTGAAGCTAAAGGCAACAATATTGCAAAACAATGTACCAGATACCTACTTTCTTCAAAATGAATTCTAGATAAAGGAAAGGTTAGGTACTGAAATTACCTTAGCGCTCAGTTGGTGAAAATTGGTGGTTGAATAAGTCAGATAGAAATGCAGTCATTTTTATGAACATCTTTTATAAAAAGCTTTGCTATAATATTGATTATATCATAACATGATTTACTTTTATATGTATATTTACTTATAGGTTTTATAAACAAAAAGCTAAGTATATTCTAATTAATAAATTCGTTTTTGCTGTTTAGGACTAGCAATTTTTAGGGGATGCGTTATTTAATACAGAGACAAGGAATAAATTTATAGACGATAAAATAGTAAATACAATAATAAACACTTACTTTTGACCTTTTTATGAGCACAAGCGCAACTTATTAAAACTAGGAGCAGCAGAACTCGTGTAGAAAACATGACGACAAAATGAAAATTACCTGCGTGAAACGGATTGGACCGATATTTATAAATGCTTTATCTAAAAGGAAAACGATTTCCACAATTAATTAAACAGCTAACCTTTTTAATTAATTAGTTTGTTACCGAAAAGTACAGTCGGGTGAACAAGTAGGAAGGTAACCGGACTCTTACTCGTAGTAGAAGCGAAAGTGACTTTGAAGAATGTAAATCTGATGGAGATGATGAAATATCTACTAATAAAAACGATTCCCTGCCTTATAGCATGCTTTACAAAAATTTCCCGCACCCCGCGTATTACAAGCCGTGTCGACCAATGAAAATGACCCTATATAGCCTACATAATAATTTTAATTATATGAGTAACAGTCTCAATCTCAACTAAAAGATGATTGTGTGAGGTGGTGAAGTAGAAGAATATAATTGCGATGTAATGAAAAGTCCACCTGTTTCCCAGAAATAATAAGTAGTTCGGTTAAACAGCTCTCATAACAATGAAAATTTACCAACCATACCGAGGCAATATACAATTAACATAGATTTCGATAATGAGGTCATTTGAATAACAAATACCGATAAACGGTTTTAATGAGCACGCAGTTTTGAGGTTTATCATGGAAAATTATTATTATCACATTCTATAATAATAACAGTGATTTTAATCTGTGCTTCTGCGTATTACCCTTATTAACTAGAAATGGCAAATGTTTTTATACTGAGTTTGACCCACAGACCTATAACGGCTAATAAACTGATAAAATCTGAAAGCGGACCCAAACCCAAAGATTTTGTGATAATGTCCTCAAAGAGAACTCCCAAAAGCGATATACAGGCAAGGAGGAAATGTTTTGAAGTGCCTCCTAACAAAGATGGCCACGAAAGAGAGGCTCAATAAGTAATAAAAAATCTTTATGATGCAGACGTCGCCAAACTAGAAGGGGACGGAACTACGAATTGCTTGTCAAATTGAACAAGAAAGGCCATACCCTTGTAGCGGAATTTCACACATTTTCATTTCTTTTGTCTCCCATAGAAGGGTCTGTTAGACGTGCTACAAACACATCGCAGCGACAAAAATGTCGCCAGGCAGTGGCTAGTGGGAATGGTGCCTGCAGCTGCTTGAAGTCGCATTATGGCAGCGTAAAAGTCAGAGTCAAATAATTGAATTAGACCATTAAAAGGCAATTTTGACTGCCGAAGCATTGAATCTAGTTGTCACTTCCAAAGGTTAGTTTCGTATAGAGAAGAATGGGCAAAGTACATAGTTTGTGTATTATTATGCTTGGTTTTTGTGTAGGCTTGCTTGTAAGGGATGTCAGTGGTTGCATCTGTATTCGCAATTATATTCTGTATTGGTCACATGTTCGCGACAGCCGTTGAACGGCTGAAAATTGTAGTGCGTGTGCTTGGAGCTTCACTTTTACATACAATCTGTGGTCGACCACATTTTTGCCGCTGCGGTGTTGCGGTTGTGGCACGTCTGAAAGAACTCTTATAGTTGAAATTCCACCACGGCTATACACATTTTCATTTGTTTTCCCTCGTATGGCAGGCTTTCCGCGTATTGCTCTGGGAATTTATGTAAATACAGAACAGGAAAACTTTTGTTGCTCAGTTTCGAGTCGAAGACGGTCTGTTTGTGTTTCGAATATTTTTGGCCCAGAAAAGCTCTTTTATCATTGAAAGCGTATAAAAATCTCAAAATTAACTACATCAAACAAACCAATATACTCTTCGGAGATTCAATTTCAGTTTTGTGCCTTTTAGAATCTCGTCATACACCTCTTAGCGTTAAAGGGGTGTTCCCTTTAACGCTAAGAGGAGAACGCGAAGGAAAAGCCATTCAAGGATTTCAATAATACGTTTATTATCCTTTTATTTATTTATTGGAAGATGTGTTTCACTAATATTACGTATGACGCGTGATCGTCATATTACATGGAACTTAGAAAATAACTAGCCAAATGTAGGTATAGTTACTATGCAACAATCCCAGCACATCTGCCAGCCCCTTTGGGGAATCGAGGCGTCATATTTTCACATTTTGATACGAATTTTTCCTATTACAATTTATAATATACGTTACGACAACAGCCAGTCTTGTAAAGAGCTTGATGAATGTCCTTTGAAAATCTCAACATCTCCAACATCATAAGCAATTTCAGCTAAAAACAATTTCCGTTTAAGAGTCACAATTTATTACGAAGCACAAAGAACACGTGTACGAAGCTGCTTCGGTTTTCTAATCTACTTTTAATGCCGCCCTTTGAGAGCTAGATGAGAAAGTAATGGAGCTAGCAGAGAATGCTTACATACATAACCACAGACTAAGATGAAAATGTAAAGAGCATTAATATTTAATAGGATTAGATGGTTTTGGAATTTATAATAGCGATTAAGGTAGTATTTTTTATGTATAAAGTTAAAATTTTCTTAAAATAATAATAATTACAAGTATGATAAAAAGGAAGGAAATAATCAAAGGGCTTCAAACAATTTGTTCGCGTCATTGTCGTAGCGTTGGAATTTCTCCCACAAGGTGGATCGACGACGTTGTGAAGACCGCAGGAACCCGTTGGATGCGAGAAGCATAGAACCGGTCGAAGTAGAGGTGCTTGGGAGAGGCCCTTGTCCAGCAGTGGACGTCTTTCGGCTGAAATGATGATAATGACTGTCTATAGGAAAAGCGAAGGCTGGCTGATTCTTTGGAAGTGCCAAGAGGTTGGAGAAGAGACGATCAATCGCTTGGCGATGTCCCGACAAACCAAGTGCGCACAGCGTATTTGCACCGCTTCAGGTTTTCCGCATCTGCAGCAGCCGCCTCATAGGTGGTATGACTGGTGTAGGATATGTGACTTTTTGTATCTTTAACTAGAAAATCTGAAAGAATTTAAGTAAATAGGTACCTACCTAAACAGATTTAAAAAAAATGTTTTAAGACGCCAGAATCTTCAAAAACATTTTTATTTACATTTTCTAATACGGGGTGGCAGGGACATCGAGGTGCAACCTGTTCTAATGGATTCAGTACAAGATTCTGAACACCTCTGCGTACAAATTTTTGGTTGGTTTAATAACCAATCAAAAAATTCCGTACATTTTGACCACGTAGGTATGATAATGCACTTTTTTATAAAACAGCTGTTTCTTTTTAATATGACCGATGACAAATTTCTTCGATAGAATCTCGAATCATGTGCTGAATTCATGGTTACGGTTTGCACGTTGATGTTCCTGCCATCGTGTATATCAACTTTATACAGTTTGTAACATCTTACAATATCAATGTTTTGGTGAATCCAAGCATCATGCTTATTGCCCCAATTGTTAGACCATGCCCCACTTGCTGGAGTGTCCTTAGTGCCCGTTAACCTGCACCTTGGATGACCTAAATAATGCCAGTGATGACGCAATCAACATGGCCACCTTTTTTTTTGTTGTTCGGTGGAAATCCTTGGACTTCCTCCATCTTGAGGGTGACAGAGGACTATGCCGGACTGTTATCGCTTAAAACACTGCGGTGTTCCACCTCTGCCTATGGCCGGGGGTTCGGGATTCGCATAAGCATTCACCGCTGCCCCGACAGGCCTCGACCCGTTGTTCCTCAGCGGGTCCCACCTCCCCGTGCGGCCATTCCCACAATGGTCGCGCCCACTATCGAGTGGCGCGCGTGGAACACTGCTACGCCAACTCGGGCCTGTCTAATCGGACGATCGCGCATATCTATATTAAAAAAAAAAACGAGTTAGAGTACCATTGATCCGAAAAGAAAAAGAAGGTGAATCCAAAATCAAGTCAAAAGATGCCCCCACTAATGTTCACTTCCTTATGTAACAAAATCTTAATCATTAATCCAATCATGTCCCGCTGTGTATCACGGTAACATCGATTCTTGCCGGTAACAAATCTGGGACGTTTTATGTCCCCGAATTCCGGTTGCTGCAACAAAAGCGGTTAATTGGCTCGGGTCCTGGGGTTTATGGCGCAAGGAGTAAATTTTCTCGCTGATGAAGTCAGACAAGAAAAGATGTTGAAAATAGAGAGAAGGAACGTGGACATTAATTTGATGTAACTGAACTGAAGATGAGGCTACTTTTTCCCGAAAGCTGGGTTCCGTGTTCTATATCCTAATTGCGTAACGCACTATCAATCTCAATTTGAATGATTTTTAAGGATATTGCTAATCCATTGCTTCATAAGTTCGAAAAATGTGTCTGCTCAATAACATAACTAACGCAATGAATGTTGTTGAACTATCAAAATGAAACCCATGACTTCTGATAGTGTGTTTCGCAATTACCCCACTGGTTTGTAGACACAAGGTTCGGTTATGACAGACACAAGATAGGTACATTTTAGATTTGTCTCTAAGTTAGGCATCTATTTCTAAGTCTGATAATATTACACATGCCATAACAAAGACAGCTGCTCGTTAAATACCGGGTGGTATGTACACTTCTTTGCCAAACTATCTAAGCATTGCATTACATTGTAACATGATTTGTTGAGGCATATACCAATCAAAAATACCACGTTAAAATTCGTATTAGTATACGAATTCTGACAACCATATTGGTCTAGTAGTCGCAAGTGCTACTGCTGAGCATGGTCCTGGATTCGATTCCCAGGTCGGACAGTGTTAAGATCGGGTTTAACCGACTTTTAAAAAAGGAGGAGGTTCTCAATTCGGATGTTTGTATTTTTTTATTTTTTTTTATGTTTGTTCGCGCATAACTCCGTCGCTTGCCAACCAATTTGAAAAATTCTTTTTTTGTTGGAAAGGGTATACTTCCCCAACAACTTTTTTACAAAAAAAAACAACCGACTTCCATAAAAACACTACAAAGTGAAAAATAACTTTAACTTCGGAAGTCGGTGGCGAAAAATGAAATAAAAAAACCAAAGACACCTACTTCCGAAATTAAAGTTATTTTTCACTTTGTAGTGTTTTTATGCAAGTCGGTTGTTTTTTCAGTAGCAATGTCTGAAGTCTGGATTTGTGCTTTGACGGCAAAATGCTCGTCCCCCTTAACATGAGACTTAAACATAACTCGCGAAATGTTTACTATGGGTACACCTCTGCCAAACTCTTCGGTGAAACAAGGGTGATGTTATGTTATACAAATTCGGACGTTCGGCCTTAATACCTACAATTTGTCTACATCAATTATTATGTTCTACATGTAACCGATCATACACGGCTCATTATCTTGTGCTATCTAGTCATTAATCTTGTCCTCCCCTCTCCTTCCAGTAAATGCCATTAGTACGTTAGGAACAGTGAGTAGTTCTTGGTAATTAAAGTTGGTAGGTCAAGGATTTAATCAAGATTAATTTCTAAATTTACAGGAATATCTACATTGATTGAGGTCATCATCATGACAACCGGGAATCATCATGTCAACCGGGAATCAACGACTGCTGGGTATAGGTAGGCCTCCCCTTTCTTCTGCCATACTTCCCGGTTCCGTGTGTCCCTCATCCTGGTATTTCCCGTGACTTTGACGATATCGTCAACCCACCGCGCTTTTGGATGGCCCTGGTTTCTTTGGCCTAACCATGGCCACCATTCGGTCACAGCTTTACTCCATCCACCATCGGATTTAGGTTTACGATGAGAAATTTCTATCGTCTTGATGCGGCAACTCCTTTAGTGATGGTAGAGGAATGATAGGGAGTCACTTCCCGTAGTTAAAAACGTTCAAATTCAAGGAGCGATCTCATGTCAGTGTCAATCAATGTCAAGATTTAACAAAAATATATCAATATTAGAAGTATTTTTGACAGACTGAGTTCTTAAAATTACGGGAATTGTCCCCCCGACCAATCAGAAGCGAGTATATTTATGCAAAATGCTCAGAAGGCCAATTCCCGAAATTAAAAACTTTCCAAATCTAGTCGCAATCTCATCTCAACGACAATCAATGTCAAAAATGTAGGGAAATAAGAGGTATTTTTGACAGATAGAGACTGCGATCAGACTGTGAACGTTACGTTCCTTAAATTACTAAAATTGCCCCTCTTATTACTACATAAAATAATTTTGCAATGCCAATAATTATTGCAGTTTTGTAATGTGCTGTATACATACATACATATATTATACATTTACGTTTTGGAACATGCAATACGACTAATAAACAGATTTTTGTCTCTTTAACTTCTATACACCTACTTACAACAAACGTAAAAACGGACTG
The DNA here is from genome assembly GCA_949629185.1 of Apamea crenata. Taxonomy (NCBI): domain Eukaryota; kingdom Metazoa; phylum Arthropoda; class Insecta; order Lepidoptera; family Noctuidae; genus Apamea; species Apamea crenata. The sequence goes on from OX451372.1 coordinate 6,138,533, forward strand.
AATAGGGACGAATCTGACCTATTCATCCCGTTTGACGGTATTATACATTAATGTCACTTTACGTGTCTGTCTGTGTGACCGTGTTGTTCTTCGAAACTACGCAAAGGATTTTGAGACGATTTTCATCACCATTTAGAAAATTTATTTCGAAAGTTTTATTATGTGTTTCATGTTAAACTTAAAATATTAATACAGAAATTTCGATATTTTGTCAAGTTGTAAAAACCGAGCGAAGTAATGGCCGGTCGCTATTAAATAACATAAGATTGGGTTGCCAAGAGTAAGCAAAACTAAAAAATCTATCCTGGTAAATCCGTAGTAACGTCAGACCATTGTCAAATTGAATCTCGCCCATTTGTCGCGTAACACAGACTAACTGGAAACTTGTCTGAACTCATCCAGTGAGTTACGGATAAAAATGAGTTTTATTTATTCTCTTTTGTTTCTCAATGGCGACGCTTTTACTCTGATGTCGAGGACACTTCGGTGCTGCGATGCTCTGTCTTGCTTTGAATCTTTTTTTCTTTCTATATTTTTCAAAAATTGTGAAATATGTCAATGGGACAAGCGATAGATCGGTGTAATACGCAAAAGATCTAATTAAAATGAATAAAAAAAATCCACTGTTGAATGAGTCTTTATTAAGTCTTAGTTTTTAAGGTTTTAATTTTAGAAATAGGAGTTATTATTGCACAACTGCAGTAGTTGCTGTGCAGTTGTTAAGTGTTACCCTGTAGAGTTCACTCCTACCACATACTTAGTTCAGAAATACGCCACTAGTAGCGCTGCTGAGATGTTAATTTTCTGTAAAGAAAAAGAAAGAAAAAAAAACATTTATTTGCGGCAAACATGACGCATAAAAAAAGAACAAACACACAAAAAAAAAATTAAAAGTGTGGGGTAAACATGCGTCACAACAGCAACACAACGTGCGTGCGTGCGTACGTGGGTGCGTGCGTGTGCGTAACATGCGTCTGTCATGGCTGTATCCTATGTCTGCTAATTTATTCAGTCATTTCCATTAATATTAGGTACCTATTATTGTGGATTTGTGATCTCGTCCTATCTATTGTGTTTCTTCTGTCTTACTCCTTCTGTGTATATATTTATATATATATGTATATATCGTCCTGTGTACAGACATTATATTTTCATAATTTCTACATTGACTTTCGATCGTACATTTCCTTCTCGAGCTAAAACCCCATTCAATATGGAAGTAAAAAGCTATAAAAAAAAACGTCGGACCCCCGACAGGAACTAAGATCAAAATGGAAATCCAAGATGGCGGCTGCGAAAATTAGAAAATATTAGCAGCTGCCATCTTGGATTTCCATTTTGACCTCACTATCGGCTTCAGCACTCTCGAAAACCATGATAACGATAACCATGAAGAAAATTTTTTAAATTTTTGCAGCCGGCCCTCGTGGGTTTTCATTTTAACCTCAGTATCTGCTTCAGCACCCTCGAAAACCATGAAAACTATCTCTCTCTCTCTCTCTCTCTCTAACTCTCTCTATTATATGTAGTAAAAAGTCGCATGGAGCGGGAAAAACACTTTTTCGTTACGTGACAATTTCTCAAAGTTTATTCCTACCGCAAGCTCCGTTAAAGAACTTCGTTCCAAACGTAACATCAAAATTAGTTATGCAAACTGAAAAACAACTCTTCGAGCAAAATAATTCACAGTGTCAAAATCTTGCAAGCTAACAAAATAACAAAGTCCACCAACATAAACTAAAGTAAATACTTCGTTAAGGTTCCCTGGAAAACGAAAAGTTAGGTTGGCAACAATGCAACGTAATTACATTAATCTGGTTTTTCCAACATAACCATATTCTACATCATGTTCAAGGAAAGGCACATTTCCAACCAGCCGGTCGATTCTGTGCAAATGTCACCGTGAAAACTCAAGTGAAGTGAGCTTGATGTGAGTTGTCAGTAGTGTCAATCCCTAGCATTATTTGGAATGACGGCTCACTCCACGCTCACTCCACCTAAGTTTTCACGGTGAGATGGTTACAGAATCGCACTGCTGGAGTCTTAAGAGCGTTTACAACGTACGGCATTTCATAATTTATTTATTTATTTATTAAAAACTTACACACACTATCTTTACAGGCTGAGCCCAATGCAATAGTGGTTAGCTAATAACTTTCAAGTCCTTGTTTTACGAAATGCATGAACCGATTTTAATGAAACTTCCTACGCATAAGCAGGATATAATAGGTCTAAAAAACTTTTTAGACCTATATATCCTGCTTATGCGTAATTGAGAAAATTTTCGAAAAATAGTGTTACAGCTAAATTCGACCGATTTAAAATTTTCCATAGAAACAGAGATTTCCAATTATCTTTTTTTAGATAAGACATTTAGAAAATGTTCTTTATGTATGTATGAAATGCCGTACGTCGTAAACGCTCTTAATTAATTTGTGCCCGGTTGAAGGGAACAGGCTCGCCTCCTATAACATGGGACTTAAACATAATTGGAGAAATGTAGGTGTGATAGTGCGAGGCATGTCATTTGAATGGTAAGGCACGCGTGTGACCCGTGCCTCAGGCTGAGCCATCTAAAATATAAAAAAAATGCGATTTCGGTGAATGCCCAGCTCTGTCTCTACGCACCCTAAGAATAAAGATATTAAAATCTAACTTCATACTCTAAAATTAACCCCTGTCCATTCCATGGTTGCCTGGAAGAGATCGCAGAAAGCGATAATAAATAAAATAAAAAAATGTTTATTGAAGAAAAGCCTAAGTACCTACATTCTAAAGCAATGTTATACAACTGAGTGGCTATGCTAAGCACAATACATTGAAACCCTGATCTCCAAACTAGGGGTGACCCTGTATCTTAGAGATCAGTGTTCCTCCGCAGCAAAGTCACAAGCCAATATTTGTAACTCATTGGCACTTGACAAAGTATTTCTTTACATGGTTAGTAGTTAGTAGATAAGGGCGCCCATTGTATGTTTTGTAGTAATAATTGTATATTTTGTTATGTATTTTATGGTGTACAATAATGTATATACCTCATCATCTACCTAGCCTTTCCCAACTATGTTGGGGTCGGCTTCCAGTTTAACCGGATGCAGCTGAATTCCAGTATTTTACGTGGAGCGACAGCCTATCTAACCTCCACAACCCAGTTACTGTGTAATAGGATACCCCTTGGTAAGACTGGTTGTCAGACTTTCGGGCTACTGGCTTAACCGGGGCCAATGGCTTAACGTGCTTTCCGAGCAAAGTCAAGACGGAGCAACCGCGGCAAGCTTAAAAAGTAAAGTATAGTAGGTATACATATATTATGTACCTATAAATAAAACTCAAGATTTATATTTATGTACTTTGCATCTTATCTACCTCTAAAATGACTCAATTTTCCTGAAAACCACGTACAGTCTAACATCATCTTATAATTTATGCAACCTTCAATAAAGAAAGTTTATCTCTGCTATAAGGTCAGCGACTCCTGAACAATATTGCTCTCCTGAGACAACAACCGGCAGATCTTTTTGTTTAATTAGTTCTTGTTAATAATAACGAGAGGGATGCAGCTTGTGTACTCTTGTTTTTGTTTATATGAACAGAAAAGATACATAACTTGTTAATTACAAACAAGTGCAACGAAAGTAAAGATTGTTTCGACTGAATCAGGGACTTGATATTGTTAATTACTTTATCATAATCAGCCTATATAACATTCCTACTGCTGGGACAGAGCACCCTAATTGCGTACTGTCAATATCAATCTGAATCATTTTGAAGGATATTGCTAATCCATTGCTTCATATGCTCAAAAAATGTGTCATATTGTGTCTGCTCAACAACGTAAATAACGCAATGAATGTTGTTGAACTGTCAAAATGAAACCGATTCCGATTGATCGTGTGTTATGCAATTAGGGTGCAGGCCTCCTCTCGGTGAGAGGGACTGGGCCGTAATCCACCATGCGGGCCCAGTGCGGGTTGGTAGATGTCACAAGTCGTTAAATTTTTGGCTCTAGGACATGCCGGTTCCCTCACGATGTTTTCCTTCACCGTTTTAAGAGCAATGGTGATGAAATAATTTACACAAAGTAAATCAAAACCTGCCTGGGTTCAAATCTACTACAGTGCGTAAGTCGCGGCCGTTACCGCCGCAACTGCTCACAGTTGATTACTTTACTTATGTTTTTTTAGTTGTACAGTTATCAGAATGCAAGCCATGTACCCGATGGGAAATCCCATCGGGCACATGTGCTCACCTTCGTTACATGAGGAACTCTTGTGCAAAAAATTGTATTTTTATGGACCCGCGGAATTTAAGCTATGCATTGTCTGTCAGTGAATGAATGAATACATTTAAGATTTTTATTCAGTAGATAAACAAAAACAAAAAAAATGTTTGTTACTACTTGAGTTCTCAACTACTGTACTATTAAACATATGACCCAGAAAACGACGTGATATAAGCTCGCCCTTTGTTACATGAGACTACATTTAGGGTGAGATGTGGGCATAATATGAACCTCTGCCTAAACTTTCGGGAAATTCAGGCGTCATGTTCTATAACCGCTTGTGTCTTGTGTTTGCATACCAAGACCTCTCCGTGACTTGGAAAGCACGTTAAGCCGTTGATCCCGGCTGTCATTCGTGGATCTATGACATTCGGTACGGGTCGTCAGAAGCCCGAAAGTCTGATAACTAAAGCTTACCAAGGGGTATCGTATTATCCAGTAACTGGGTTGCAGAGATCAGATAGGCAGTCACTCCATGTAAAATACTTGTATTCAGCTGATCCGGTTAAACTAGAAGCCGACCCCAACATATTTGGGAAAAAACTAAGCAGATATGTAATGAAACCGCATATTTACAGGCGTACCATCAAATATAAGGTTCATACATAAAAATCCCTTTACAAAGAAAAATTCAGGCATTTGGCAACGATCCAAAATATCATGTTCGCAGTGTAACAGCCCTGACCTGATTTGGTTCAGTTGCTATTTCAGCGGTTTTTCAACCAGTTAACCGTATGGGAAAAACAAAGGCTATATGTGGATTGAATTTACAATATTGTTTGTTGTTTATTGGCCTTTTGTATTGATAGACAATTTTTTTGCTGAACTATTAATGGGGTTAATAGGGTAAAGAATGTGAACGGTTTTGGTTGCATCCAGTTACTTTTGTGGACCTAACCAGTGGTGGTGCTCATCTTTTTGAATTGTTAACATATTATGGGAAAAGCTTCTATTGAAACTTTTTTCCTAAATTGAGAGCTTGCATATTCAGCCTATAATATTCCCACTGCTGGGCCACAGGCCTTCTCTTGGTGAGAGGGAGTGGGTTATAATCCACCACGCGTGCCCAGTGCGGGTTGGTAGATGTCACATGTCTCGAATTTTTGGTTCGAGGATATGCCGGTTTTCTCACGAAGTTTTCCTTCACCGTTTTGAGAGCAGTGGTGATGAAATAATTTACACAAACTAAAACGCCTGGTTGGGCTCGAACCTCCGACCGTAAGTCATGGCCACCACGGTTACCACTGGGCCACCACCGCTCTAATATGTATAGAAGCCTGTAAAAAAGTAAATTGGCAGGATTGAAAATCCAGTCAGCATGGTTAAAACACGCCTCATTGCGTGGGTATGCCAGAATTACATAATTCGGCACAAGCTCGTTGAATACACCATAATTAAGTTAAGACGATGTCGTATATACGATACATTTGTTTGCCCCACAGCTAATCCGTGTATTTCTAAATGTTGTACGCGATACAGGAAATGCCTTAGAGTAATATCCTTGGGCCCTTTGTACACACATGTTTTACTTGCCCTGTAAAATTACGGTTTACTCGCCGTGTGTAGGTACGGTCTTCAGTGTTGTATAGATTTTTTTTTCCTCTCGCAATTCAACCATGAGGTTGTCGTCTGCTTAACCAGGCTTGTCTGTGGATACCTCAATAAATTAAGGCCTCCAGCCAGGGCTTACAGAATGGAAGCTTGTACACGGACACTTTTTTATACGCTTTGACAGAACAATGACACGGTGACAGTTTTGGCGGTCGAAATCGGCAACTTTGCATTTCTGTGTGTGCGTAATTCGCGTGTACTGCACATATCGATAACCTTTGCTATACTTCAAATGTTTGTTCGTGAGGTTTTGTCTGGATATTTTTACAGGTTGGAAGGGACATTGGCGCGCAACCTACACAAAAAAAAGCTTAGCTATTCCTTACATCTCTACTGTGTAGGTATTGCACTTTTCTATTAAACAGCAGATTTTTTTTTTTTATAACCGACTGAAAATTTCTACTCTAGGGGTCTAGAATCATGTGCTGAATTCATAGTTTCAGTTTGCGCGTCGATGGCCCTGCCTCCTTGTATAGTGTAGTGATACGAGTATCTTATAGAAAAAAAATTAAACCGCCGAAAAAACTGAAAAGCAAAAAATAATAAACCTTTTTTATTTAACCTTAATAACTAAGTTCTTAAACTAATGTAAGTATACCTAAGTAATGTCTTTATTGATTGTTTGGCGCCGACTCAAAATTAACTTAGGTATACTTACATTAGTTTAAGAACTTAGTTTTAAGGTTAAATAAAAAAGGTTTATTATTTTTTGCTTTTCAGTTTTTTCGGCGGTTTAATTTTTTTTCTATAAGATATCACTACACTATGCAAGGAGGCAGGGGCATCGACGCGCAAACTAAGTTACACGTTACAGGCAAAAAAAGTTTTTATTTTATATTTTTTTGTGGCTATAATCTACTAATTGTTTGCCAAAGGGCAGGCATATGTGACACTGAGTAGAGTAATAATAAACAACTCAGCATTCAAATCTGTGAGTGAACAATAAATCACCCCTATTTGCCCACCCTTAGGGTTGGATTTTTTTTTTCAAATTTATATGGAACCAACTTTCGGGTATACCCTTTCCAATAAAAAAAAAGAACTATCAAAATCGGACTACTCTGTAAAAAGTTATGCTTGGTCATACATAAAAAAAATATATATATACGCGTCGACTTTTGAACCTCCTCCGTTTGTTTTCGTCGGTTAAAAAGGAAAGTTACCTCGGTGTAATTCAGTGGTGTCCTAAATATCCCGACCAACATAAAATACTATAATATCCTCCCTTAATTACGTGAGGAACACAAACAGTCCGGGGCCACGGGGATAATTAGTAGATGTTCCACAGAAAGTACCCAAGGTATCTATCGAGTTCATTATTAAAGGGACAAAGGCGTCTTGGACGACCATTTTCATTTACTAACGTAATTATGGAGACCTGCGGAAGAGCATTTTAGTTTTATTAAAGGGATATTCTGTAGACGTTTAGGAGAAGGGTTGGTATTTATTTAGTGGCAATTGTAAATTTAATTTTGAACAGTATTTAATTAATTACGTAACATAAATGTAATCCCCGAGGGGTTAGACAGAAGTGTACCTGTAGTACACCCACATTTTGCCTGTTATGTTTAAGTCCCATGAAACAGGACGCGAGCCTTTTGTCATAAACCGGGCAGAAATCAAAGCTCCAGGCCGCTACAAAAAAAAAAAGCTTTGCCCGACCATCGAACCCAGGGCCTCATGCTGAACAGTACCGCTTGCGACCACTAGAACAAAGAGGCAATGGGATTGATTACTTATTATTGTGGATAAGAATATTATGAAGATTTATCTTCGAAAATGCCATACTGCGATACCTCACGGTCGCGGTTTAGCTTGTTACCTCGATGTTACCTCCATGTAAAACAAATGTATGCTAATAAACACGCACGCACATGCCGAAGAAAACCCCACTGCGTTACATCACGGGCTGCTTGGGGTTTACCTCGACACCTTTTTTTTTGTGGATGGGAAATCATCAAATGACCCCTCCCGCTCTGGGTGGAGCGGAAGGGAGTGTCAGACTCTTACTGACTAAAACCCACTCGTTTTCCTTCCTTAGCCCTTTCTGTTCCAGGGCAGCGGTAACCCTTTCGGACGATCCCGCTACCCTGGCAGGCTTCGGCCCTATCGGGCCCCTTCATTTGCTGACATCTCTCACCTCGACGCCTGGCATGTGTTTGCTACATCGACATCGTTGTAGCAAGCTAAACCGCGACCGCTAGTTATCGCTATGACGCATCTACAGCATATAATTACCCGTCGTGACGTCATTTGATAGTTTGAGTAATAAAGGACAATGAAATATATACTTGGAAGACTAACAAGGCATAGTAAATCATTATCGTCATCATCAGCCTATAGGAGTCCACTGCTGGACTTAGGTCTCGCCTAATGCCGGCTCGTATTACGAATTAGAAATTTTCTTAAAAATATTTTTATTGTATGATGTACTCGTATCTAAAAATTAACGGTTTTCGCATTTTTTTCTTTATCTATTTTCTTATCTTTTTTTTTATAAGACGTTGCTTCCTACCAAATTTCAAGATTCTGAGTTCACGGGAAGCAGATTTTGATTCCCTTGCGAGTGTCGAAAATTTGCGGAAATTTGCGGCATAAGCGGCTGTATCTTTTGATTGCGTTGGCTTAGAAGTTTGATTTTTTCACAGCTCCTAAGGTCAGTAGACTTGAGTGTTTGATATAAATTCCAGCTTGATACCTAAACACGTTCCTGAGAAAAAGGGTCTTGACAGACAGACGGACGGACATCAAAGTGATCCTATAAGGGTTCCGTTTTTTTCCTTTCGAGGTACGGAACCCTAAAAATATTAAATTGCTAGCTTCTGTCCTGTTTTAACATACGACGACACGGTTGGCGCAGTGGTTAAGCGATTGACTGCTGCGCTGCGTGTCGCCGGTTCGATTCCCGCACGGAACAAATATTTGTATGACCTACATGTATTTGTTCCGAGTCTGGGTGTTTTTCTATCTATAATATGTATGTATTTACAAAAAAAAAATGTATATAAGTAGTTTATCAGCCATCTTGTTACCATAACACAAGCATTAGGTTGCTTAGCTTGGGACAAATGGTGCTGTGTGAAATGTCCAGGGATATTATTATTAACATAAAATATACTCTATGACACTTGGCAATACTGTAGCTTCCCATTAGTGAAATATTTTTTGGAATCGAATCAGTCTTTCCGAAGATTAGGGGTAATTACAATATCCAATATATATCCCTGGACATTTCACACAGCACCATTTGTCCCAAGCTAAGCAACCTAATGCTTGTGTTATGGTAACAAGATGGCTGATAAACTACTTATATACAATTTTTTTTTTTTTTGTAAATGCCTACATTTTATGGATAGAAAAACACCCAGACTCGGAACAAATACATGTACTTAATTACATATAAACTCACCCTATTTATAATATAAGTATATAAAAAATAGCATAACAATCATAGGGCATCAAAAAATTCGTCCGTATCACGCACATATTTAAATAGGTCCAGCATAATTTTATTTACCAGAATTATATTTCCTTAACTTATACTCGTACTCAATAAACGCAATATAACTTCCAATAAAACCCTAAAGTGAATTAATTTATGACGGAAGACGGGATGTTGCTGATAAATATTTTGCGTAAAAATTTCTTTGCCTCAAGGGATACCCAACTCACTTACCGCTCTACCGGAATTTGTTTAGATATCAGGAAAATGCTTTGAGGGAGTGCCTTAGTAACCTTTCAGGTAGATGTCGTTGGCCTATTTTTTATTTAATGTAAAACATGTTATTCGGGCAATATGGGCAAGATGCTATTTATTAGTTGTTAAAGTTAAGAAATTCTCAAAATTTTTGTTTAGTTTTAAAGTGAATTGTATAGGATTTTGTGTATTTTTTTTGTCTCCTTTACTCTTTCACACGCTATCTACATCTCTCTATCTATTGTCCTATCTCAGGTATGCTGGAAGAGATATCTCATGAAATAAGCATCACCTCTGTACCTTTTTTTCTGTTCTGTCTTGTTTTCTTGTCCTTTTATAAATGGTTAAATAAAATAAATAAATAAGAAAAATACTGAAGCTCCGTAGTAAAGGAGAATTTTGTTCTAACCCACGCCCCAAATAAATTGGGATTAGCACAAGAGAAAGATGATTCTTACTAATTTAATTTATATTAGTTACCTACTTAATCACGAAAATAAAAGACGAACGAAATTAAAGGTAATTTTCGGGCATATACTTAATAGGTAGAGAAAATTAATGATTTACCAACAGTTTGCAATATATTTTAAAAGTTTCTTGCCCGTTCATCTCTATAGTAACCTACGACGCGACCGAATGATCGACTCGTTTGACAATTCAAAAGTGCCTGTAAATGGGCTATACGGTTATAGCCGTGATAGCAATAAAACTTCTATTGCCTTTTGTTACTTTTTTTTTATATAATTTGTTTTATTTTTTTTTTAACTGTGTTTACTTTAGTTTAGTTAATTATCCTATACGAGTCGCAATAAATACTTTTTCTTTCTTTCTTTGAATTATTTCAAACCGTTGTTCGAACCGTAACTATAAGGTGGTGCTAAATTTATTACATACTAGCTTCTGCCTGCGACTTCGTCCGGGTGAAATTTCGACCCACCGCGTTATTCCTTCGTTTTCGCTTAGCGATCTTTCCAACTTTTTTTTCTCGGTTTTTATTTATTCATTTATCAGAAACAATTTTATAATGTGTTTGATACATTGCATACATCATAAGTACCTAATAATATTGATATAGGTCCCTAAGCGCCATAGCGTGATGTTACACAGACTATAATCCTCCTCAAGAATCGAGCTATCGAATGCAAACGAGATTTTTTAAATCCGACTGGGAGTTCCAGAGAGTAGCGCGTTCAAACAAACAAACTCAGCTTCATTATTTGTGTAGATTAGACCATTCCACATCCCTAACTATTCAAGACTACCAACATAGCAAGAAAAAAAAAACGCCAACCAGACCGACTACGATTTAAAGGCAGGAACAGACTAGCGACAGTATTTAGTGGAACAAAAGACTTCCTCGGTTACATTATCTTCACACAATGGGTCCACAATTAGAGGAAGAAAGATTTCGATGTGGTCTGGATTCAACTACCTATGAGGACAGTTATCTACGTCTTTCTTAGTCATTTTTATGTTAGAAACGAACAGTGGGGTTTATTTATAAACGATTATTAAAGTTAAGTGACGTTTAAACGTCATCGCGTAAAATGTATGATTGAACAGTCGCTAATCACTACTTAACTTCAAGCAACGTTTATGAATAAAAGAAAAGATAGAAAAATAAAAGAAAATCCAAAATGTGATAAGAACTAAAGATATACCCCTTATATCTTTAGTTCTTATCACATTTTGGATTTTCTTTGGTATAACGGCCCAGGATAGCCTTTAACAGAAGTCATTGTATTGAGTGTTTCAGCAGCTGCAATATTATTTGCAGGCCAATTTCCGTAATTAAAAATGTCAAAAACTGGTCAAAAATGTAGGGAACTTAGGGTTACATATTTTTAAAAGATTGAAACTGAGATCAGACTGTTAACGTTCTTAAAATTACGAGAATTACCCCTTTGAATTATCGCAATCGAAAAGAAGTGCGCATAAGAACTTGCACATGGTATTTATTGACCTAGAAAAGGCATACGACAGAGGGCCTCGTGAAGTTTTGTGGTGGGCGCTGAAGGAGAAAGGCGTGCCAGGGAAGTGTGTGCAGTTGATTAGAGCGATGTACAGCCGATGTAGTTTCCAAGTTCGGTCTATAGTGGGCACTACTGGCAGCTTCAATGTGGCTGTCGTATTGCACCAGGGTTCAGCACTCAGCCCGTACCTCTTCGTGCTGATAATGGATGCTCTTACATCGGATATCCCAGAGGAGGCTCCCTGGTGTATGCTGTTCGCCGATGACATTGTGCTGGTTGCCGAGAACGGCTTAGAGGCTCAGAGAAGATTAGAGTGGTGGTGGGAAAGTCGGACCAAAACTGAGTAGGTACCTGTTTTTTGATTTTGGCGGTCTATCTTTCGGCTGAACGCCCTTATCGATCTGCTCCGACTTTCGGTACTTCGGGTTGCTTGTCCAAGGAGATGGCGAAGTAGACCGAGACGTAATGCACCGGATCAACTCAGGATCTTGCGACCCACTAGTTAAAGGGAAAAATTTATAAGTCCGTGATAAGGCCTGTCGTACTTTTTGGGTTGAATGCTGGGCTGTGAAGAAGATGGACGAAAAAAGATTGCATGCAGCGGAGATGAGAATGTTGAGATGGATGTGTGGAGTGACGAGAATGGATAAAATAAGAAATGAGTTTATAAGAGGAAGTTTGAAAGTGGCGCCAGTGACAGAAAAGTTGAAAGGAAATCGTTAACTTGGTATGGGCATGTGATGAGAAGGGACGAAACGCATGTGACTAAAAGAGTGATGACTATACATGTTGATGGATGGAGAGGGAGAGGAAGGCCGAAGAAAAGATGGATGGATTGTGTGAGGAATGATATGAAAAGAAGGGAGTGAATGATAGCGTGACGGTTGACAGGGGACAACGGAAGAAGAAAACATATTGCGCCGACCCCAAGTAACATGGGATAAGGGCAGGAATATGATGGATTATGCCGGAATAGCAGTTCGTCATGGACGTGGTACGACAGCGGCACCCCTGACATTATCTCTGTCACCAGAAGACAGCCACCACGCAACAATCGATGTGACACTCTGCTATAGTGACAGTAATCAGCCAGTGTCACTCTAATCCAACCTTTTCGGTGACTGACCAGTAACTTCGTAATAAAACGTGACAGCGCCATCTGCTTCGCCATCAAGTATTTACCGCTCAAAATACTCGAATGAATAAGTTATTATACCTCAACTTTTAATCGTATTCAGTAACTTGACAGTTGAATGGTTACCGGGTTTTGACAAAAAAAGGCAGTGAGGTGGTGCAAGAATGAACGAAATTGAATGAACTTAAATAATGTACTTAAATGCAAAAAAAATATTTTAAATTTAAAAACATGTCTTAAAAATGAATAAGAAGACTGACGTCTACGTCTAGGGTTACGAGAGGAAATAAAATGACAAAAGTAAAATAACATGATTTTATTGATTTTTATTTAATTTCTATTAAAAGAAATAAAAAAAGGAAATTACTACTTTACTTAACTAATAACAACTTTTATTAATAAGTATTCTTATACTCCACATCTTACTACATACGAATATTTAAAGTTTAAAAATAATTAAAGTCTAAATATTCAAAGTTTTATTTAAATTAAATCATTTTTATCATTCGGTCTTTACGCAAAATTGTTCACTACCCCAACACTATAGTTTTAGTATGATAACATTATTTTTCTTTGAACTGTCAAGTTACTGAGTATGATTAAAAGTCGAGATATAGATATCAATGCTGTCACGTCAGAGAAGTTTCGCTAGTCAACTTTATTTGACCTTGTACAAATAACTGTATCTTTCAGGTAGCAACGAAAAAAATGACGTATATCCTGTCCCTTTTGTTATTAAAAAAAACACCTCTTGTTTCATATTCCAATAAAGAAAAAGGAAATAAAGCTCCCTGACCTGCAAGGACTCCAAATATAGAAGGATACCCTCGAAAATTTCTTAGCTTCGGTAACATCATAAATTCGTAACTTTAAAGTCACCACTCCATAGCAGACCACAGCTAAGCTACGCACGTGTACTTCGCTTCACTTTGTATGAAATATAGTCAAGAAAATACTAGTATTCAGCTGCATCCGGTTAGACTGGAAGCTGACCCCATAGTTGGGAAAAGGCTAAGCAGATGATGACATCATCATCTGCTTAGCCTAGCCAAGATGGTCCACTGCGTTCTCTTTCCTCCTGAGCTTGCAGAAAAGGGACAGGTATTGGCCGCACAGTCGCTTTGTCTCTTTTTAAAGGATAGATAACTTTTGTGAGACCAACGCTCGGTTCTTTCTCTATGTGTATGACTGCGACCCATGGCCACGCTACGCACGGATGCCTAGCTGGGAAACAAATGAACCGCGCAGCTAACATGGCCGACTCTCCGCGCACATCCTACATAGCAGTGGACGGTCAACTTTAGGTTGAAGGGTCCCGCCTGCGCGAGACATAAAAATGTCTATTAAATCTGTCAAAAAACACCTTTATATTTTCCTGGAGGCATTTGTGTCAGAAGCCAATTTAGACCGTTTTATGCCTTACTTTTGGGTGTTTATGTAGTTTGTGAATAGCTTTGGAACCCAAAAAAGGAATGTTTACTGTATAGAGATATTTTGGGCTAAATGTAACTTAGCAAACAATTTGGATGAAATTGTGTGCTAAGTTAGATTTACGGATATTCTGCTATCCACTTTCACTTCACAAAGTTTACCAAATTTCCTGTAATTATTAGAATATCTAGCTAGCGTTTTCATTAGAATTTCCACTTTAAGGGTAAATATTCCGCATTCATAATCCACACATATTTTGTTAAGGTACAAACAATTTGAGTTTAATTTCACAACAAGATTGAGTCTACCTATGGAAGAACCCTTAAGTAAACAAATGACTTTAAAAGAGAGCGGTATAATGAACGTGGTAGTAAACAACATTTTATTTTCAACTAGAGACCCGACCACGGTTTTACGACTTGAAAAAACGTATTTATAGTGGATTGTGCTCAATTTTTATTATATGCCTCCCCATACTTTGATTTTTTTTACCATCCCCAACCTTTGCTGAGTAGGTACCTACTACACAACAGACTGCCACATACTCACTACCGCTTTTGAAATACAGTCAAAAAAGCTCTATTATATTTTTTTATATTTGCTGTTTGTTTGGTTGTCTTTAAAAGATCGCTCTTAGCCATAAGACCACCCATTGTGTCACCCTTTGTAAAATTTATATGTTATACTAGCTTCTGCCCGCGGCTTCGCTCGCGTGGATGTCGGGAACGTGCTACCAGGATAAAAAGTATGTGCTTCCCCAGGATGCCATCTATCTCTTTGCCAAATCAGAAGTTCAGTGGTTTAGGCCTGAAAATGTAACATACAGTTTCAAGTTCAAATCCTCCCCTAAAATCCGAATGACCCCTTTTTGCCCCGTCAGGGGTCAATTTTCGACAACTTTACATACTTATTATTAATTATTTTCTGTCGAAAGTATCAATACTGAGTTTCGAGTTAATCGGACCGAGCATTCAATTTCTTCCACACAAACTTCAACACCCCTAGATCTCCCTTTGAGGAGTAGTTTGAAAAACTTATAATGATAAACTTTATTACTTATATAGTATTGTTAGTATTGTTGCCAAGTTTCAAGTTTATTAACTAAATTAATAAGATTTTTCATATAAACTGTATCCCCGCTTTTCACCCCCACAGGGGTGGAATTTTAAAAATTCATAACTTGACTCAAAGATTATTTATACCAATTTTATAATTAATCAAGCCACTTAATCTAATCCTCCCCTGTAAAACTAACTACCCCTTTTCACCCCGTTAGGGGTGGATTTTCGAAAAACCCTCTATACGTGTTATTATTTATTTTTAGTCTTAAGTACACACACAGTACACTGAGTTTCGAGTTAATCGGACCGCGCGTTCAAATTCTTCCACACGAACTTTAACACCCCTATATCCCCTTTGAGGGGTAGTTTTGAAAAACTAATAATGATAAACTTTATTGCTTACTTAGGCGAGTATTCATGCCAATTTTCAAGATAATTAACCTAACGAATAAGATTTTTCATATAAAATGTATCCCCGCTTTTCACCCCCACAGGGGTGGAATTTTGAAAAATCATTTGGGATGTGTTCATAACTTGGCTCAAAGATTATTTATACCAATTTTCGAGTTAATCAAGCCCCGCTGTAAAATCCTCCCTTGTAAAATTGACTACCCCTTTTCAGGCCGTCAGGGGTAGATTTTCGAAAAACCTTGATACACATTATTCTTTCCTTTCGATTTTAGGTATAAATACTGAGTTTCGATTAAATCGGACCGCGCGCTAAAATTCTTCCATACAAACTTTGAAACCCTGCAATCCCCTTTTAGGGGGTAGTTTATTAAAACAAAAAATGCCCAACTTCATAATTTACTTAGATAAGTATTTGCGCCAAGTTTCAAGTTTATTAACTCAAGGAATAAGATTTTTCATACAAACAAAATCCCCCCATTTCACCCTCTTAGGGGTGGAATTTCGAAAATCCCTTTCTTAGTGGATACCTACTCTTCACGAAGAATACACTCTCCAAATTTCATGTCTCTAGGACCAGTGGTTTAGGCTGTGCGTTGATGTCTCAGTCAGTCAGTCAGTCAGTCAGTCAGTCAGTCAGTCAGTCAGTCAGTCAGGACTTTGAATTTTATATATATAGATTTAAGTCTGCAATTTATATGGTGTACATAATAAACAGTATTCTATTCTATTTAGTAATAACAGCTGCACGGGTCGATCGAGCCGATTAAGCTATGCTTGCCGCGGTTGGTCCGTGGATGGGTGACCTTCACATAGCAAGTGCGTGCCTCGGAAAGCACGTTAAGTCGTTGGTCCCGGCTGTCATACGTGGATCTTTGACAGTCGTTACGGGTCGTCAGAAGCCCGAAATCTGACAACCAGTCTTACCAAGGGGTATCGTATTTACCAGTTATTGGGTTGTGGAGGTCAGATAGGCAGTCGCTCCATATAAAATACTGGTAAATGTTGATGTTCTCCTTATTATTACCAATCCGCACTGGGCCCGCGTGGTGGATTACGGCCCCCTCCCTCTCACAGAGAGGAGGACTGTGTCCCAGCAGTGGGGACATTATAGGCTGATTATGTAATGGATGCCTTTACAAAATGAAGTATTGTATCGATTGTTAATATCACTTCCCGAAATTACGTTAATTAATTTATTAAAGTTTGATGTTCGATGGTAATTTATTATTGAACTTTCGAGTTGGCTGAGTGGCATAAAAACATTCTAGGTATAAACATACATGATAAACGACAGGTGACGAAAAATTGTTCATATTTTTGGTCCTTGTCGTGTGATGCTTCAGGTAACTGTCGCACATGAAAATCTTGTCACGGTAATGTATTTTTGCTTTGTGTTTTCACTTCTACCAGAATTCATTTTATCGTAGAGTGTGTCGAGGTAATATCATATCACGTTCACAAAGAAAAATCAACACAGTGCAAAAATCTTTGAAGTTATATTTGTATAAACATTCTTATACTTGACACAACTGCTAAATTGGCTACGAAGAATTCTACGTCTCATTTGACAGTACAATTCGCACAATTTTCAACGAAATATTCCCTGAAATAAAACGCCCATTCTCCTTGTCTCTCTCGAGTGTACATACGAAATTTCGCCTAAGTTCGTTAATTCTGCCAAACGAGAGAGCATTTCAAACAATGTTCCTCAGACATGCAGTTTTAAGCCTCAAGCTCTGTGGTAAGCATCAAGTTTTGTGTTAAGACCTTCTTTGAATAAACCTTTGAGGAAATACAATCCAAAGGGTTTAATGTTTCTCAAAGTGACAACGTCGAGACGAACAATTGCTTTTGAATTTTGAATCTATAGCTGCTTTAAATAAGGACTTCTTAAGAGGGCCTTTTGTTCTGAGTCCTGAATCATAATTTCTATGTAAATAAGTAAGGCCCAATATAAAGTTTGTAAAGTCAAAGTTAAAATTAACATTTTAACTCTTATTATGCATTGCGCCAAAAGTAACATCGAGCTATACTCTGTTCATTAGGTTAATCGTTTTTTGACAGCTGTCTTAGAACGTTATATGTACATATTATTCCAGATTATGTAAAAGTTAACATTAAAATGCGTAGTAAAATAAATATATAAACTGCTTTATCTTATTGAATTATCTTATTTATGGCTTCTTACAGACATTGTAATACCGTACGTGTATCAACCAATGTATTGTGTCTTGCTGCAATCACTAGTTCCATCTATCAAAAAACGGTTTACCTAATGGACAGGGTATATATAGTAATGTCATAATAAATTGACGTTATGAGGTACCGCTGATCACTTATTTTGTATTTTATATTGTTCGACGTTGTAGTAAGTGAAAATTCGGTACTATATCAACAGGCAATATATTATTCAGGAACTCATATACAAATAAATAAAAATGATAAAATAACTACGACAACTTATAACGTAGGTACATTCTAAGACAGCTGTCAACAAACGGTTAATCTAATGGACAGGGTATATACATAACACCAACACTGAGTTAGCTATTAACTACGAGTTGTTTACGATAACCTATGAACGCGTAAGTGGGCCTAAGGAAGTTAATAACACGTAAGTAACTTATTCACTTTATGAATGACGAATATTTTTCGTTATTACAGGCCTTTTTCTGTTGAAAGTAATTTGACACGGCTATGAATATACATAAGTTACTTCGATATTAGTGTTAGAATGGAAATATTTCACGCAACTTTTTGCTACATACATAAACCAAAATCATGCATACAAATTGATACATTATTCAGCAGCACTACACGTTTCTTTGATCCTGCAGAATTGACGAGTAAGTAGGTCGTTAATATTAATTTCACATTTATTGGCATTAGCTAACGTTACCTAAGCTTCAATTAACATGACATTAACATTTAAAAAGTTCTCACATAAATTAATGTAATCCTACCTTATAAAATCCGAATTTGTGACACGACATTTCGAAGTAAGAAGCAAAAAAGAAAATTTTACAACATTTGGCAAAGTCGGCATAAGCATTCAGCCAGCGTCAAAAAAACCTGAGGATGACATAAAGCCTGTAATGAACGACTCCCGCTTTCAGGTTCGCGTGGCTGCTTCAGTAGATCCCGACGCGTCATCGGGGGCGGTCGCGCTGTCCTTCGCAGATTTTGCCGCCAATTTTACGATACTAAAATTTTCAATTACATTATCGGATTCGGTGAAGATAAAAAGATAGATAAATTTTTCTTAACTTGAATTAGAATCAGTTGATGGATTAATTAAAATTTGCAATAATAATAATGATTAGTGGTTATATTAGGTGATTAAATATGACATAGATGGTTTTACATGATAAGTTTTTAGGATAGTTACGTTAAACTTAATATACGTAAAACAATACTGTGACGCAAATGATTTAGTGAGTGTGTGTTAGGTTAATTAATGGGAATAACTTACTTTAAATAAGTTACAATATGAAACTTAAGAGACAAACTTGAAGTCAACAATGATTATAAAGTTACTAAAACATTTCAAAGTGAAAAACAAATTATCGAAAGATGTTGAATTATAGAAATGTGATAGACGCGTGTGTGTTACTGAAATGAATAGATTTGACAATACGTTGAAACTGGATCGAGAGGATGATAATGATGCTAGGGGAAACTGTACGAAGCAAAACAAAATATTGGGTAAGTTTGGAACTAATTTTATTTATTTAATTCGTGACAACAAACAGTTACACCAACATCGTACTAAACAGGCAGTGAGAAAAAAAGATATTACATATGTGAAGCTCCCGACGTTATCCACGTCTTAAGTTGGGTTGAAGTGTTATATAAAACGGTCTATATTTTCACAACGGAAAACCTTTTCTGGAAATAAATTTTTACTCTAGTCAAAAACCATGAGATGATGTAAAAAGCCCGCGAAATATAGAAGAAAAAGATTCTAAGTTTCGCTCGATCTTTCTGCTTGCAAATCCATAGGGGCAGAGGACTTGAAGAAGGGTCCTAAAAAAAAATTGATAAAAATTGAGAAACGAATGCTTTAGATGACGTATTGACAAGATGAATAAAAACCGACTAAAAAGGTATTTAAAAGGCAGATGTGAGTAGAAACGCCGGGAGAGGATGCTCTATAAGGAAATAATAGCGACCTTATTGGTGATGTTCTTCAAAAAGATTAGGTGCATAGTATTTATTTATTTATTTATTACAAAATCCACAGCTCTCTAACATTATGCCTTAAATAAATAAGCTGGTCTTACAGCCAATTACGGATTTACAATTTATTAACTATAAGTACAAATACATGCAGCAGAAACAAACATACAGAGCTATGTGAGATGGTAGCACCAACTAAGCATTTCTAAGTGTACAGTGTGTGTGAGTGTGTAGGAGTGTGCATGAGGAGTTGCGAATGGGTGTGTGAATATGTTATAGTGGTAGGTATGTGGTAGTACTCGCAACCAGCGTGCGTGTATGACCAGAGGGGCAATTCTCGTAATTTTAAGAACGTTCACAGTCTGATCTCAGTCTCAATCTGTCAAAAATACCTCTAATTTCCATACATTTTTTACAAGTTTTTGACATTGATTGTCGCTGAGATGAGACTGCGACTAGATTTTGAACGTTTTTAATTACGGGACTTGGCCTTCGTATGTATGAACGTAAACGAAGCAAAAGAAGTTAATATGCAGTAAAGATCGTACGAGTATCAGGTTGCGTTCTGTAGTTTCTACCTACCCCCATGGGAAGAACACGTGATTATTTATGTATCTAATTAAAATGTTTGCTACTGTTGGTCAAGCCGTTAGCTCTGTGTTTCTCGTAGAGTACGACCCAGAATTTATGGATGACTATAATATTTTGATGACAAGGGAGACACTGCCATGTATGAATAAGTATGTGTGTGAGTGAATGAGATAGGCACGTGCAAGTCTTTCAATTATTCTGCAAATTCTTAACTAGTAGGTAGTTAGTTGTTCTGGTTGATTAAAGGTTACAAAATACATTAAATAAAGGTTATATAGGTAATTAAGGACTGATTTTACCAACGCCAGATAATTTTATCGGAGGAATACTCGTAATTTTGAATTTTTGACAATAATTCTTCCATACAAAAACTGTCAGAAGTCAATTTTATTCCACGAATAAAAATTATCTGTTGATTGTAAAATAAGCCCTAAGACACCTTTGCCTATCTTCGAGATTTTCAATCAACTTCGTTTAGCCGTTCATGTGTGACTGTGTCACAAACACCATCCATTGTCCACGTTATTTTATTTATTTATTTATTTATCCATTTATTTCAGGCATCAAGGCCCATATAAAACACATACAATACAATATTAATATAACTTAAAAATACTATAAATACATACAACAATAAAATTACACTAAAAACTAACTAAGTCACACGAAGTGTCTGCGTCGTGTTTCGCTGACTGGTGTCATGTAGCAGGCCACGAAACCGGCGGTACACAACACCCTACACAGGGTGCCCCTTTATACAGGGTGGCACGGACCTCGACTGACAAACTGAAACCATGAATTCAGCACCTGACCCCAGAGCAACTTTCTAGCGTAGAAATTTTCCGTCAGCTATAAAAAAATATCTGTTGTTACATACAAAAATGCAAAACCTATGCGATCAAAATATGGAACAGCATTTTTTTAAAATAACTTACGAATAATTTCAACGCTGAGGGTTTCAGAATCATGTACTGAATCCATGGTAACAGGCTGCACGTCAGAAAAGGCTCGTGGTAAAGTAATAACAGCCGCACGGGTCGATCGATCAGGTAAAGCTACGCTTGCCACGGTCGGTCCGTGGATGGGTGACCGTCTTGAAAATCGTGAAATCACGTTAAGCCGTGTTACCCAGTAACCTGGTTGTCGAGGTCCGATAGGCTGTCACTCCATGTAAAATACTGATATTCAGCTGCATCCGGTCAGACTGTAAGCTGACTCCAACATAGTTGGGAAAAGTTGCCTGCCACCCTGTATATCCACTTTTGTGTTTTCATCACAAACCTACCATCAGTTACCAAAACAAACAAAACACAAACTAAATACTATCAATATATCCCTTCATTTACAAGATTGACTCTCATTGTCTAAACAACATACAACTACCTTCACAGAATTAATTACTTTTCCGGCTCCTATAGCGAACCCAAGCACTGCTTTGTCTATGTATAGAGCTTACACATGACCACTATTCCCTTAATTACTTAGAGATTACGTCGCTAAATCGAAAAGATTTGATCGCGTGGAATATAACAGGTGAATGGAAGATGTTTTGTCATCCGGCTAATGCTCGGTTTTCATGTTAAAGATTAGTTGAGATAGCTACTTCACAGAATTAATTAATTAATTTTCCGGCTCCAATAGCGAACCCAAGCCTTGTGTCTATGTATAGAGCTTACACCTGACCACTATTCCCATAATTACTTAGAGATTACGTCGCTGAATCGAAAAGATTTGGTCGCATGGAATATAACAGGTGAATGGAAGAGATTTTGTCATCCGACTAATGCTCGGTTTTCATGTTAAAGATTAGTTGTGATAGCTACCTATGCAACCTATGCTTGGAAGTGTTTTTGAATCCTTTTGACATCTAAAACACACCTACGAACAAGAATATTTTCCAATGCAACACTTTACTGTAGAATACTTAATTAATGTGTCGGGTATACTTACATAACTTCACTCTGCAAATAACACTGTCACAACACCAATTTATCTCGTCTATTCAACGTCCGCGTGTCACAGCAGGGATCCAGCAGAATATCAGCGTCAGGTATATTTGCCTGACACATGCTGAGCTGGACTCCTATTTGGTGCAAACTTGAGACGCACATCGCACTTTGTATTTTTTTTAATTAATTTGATTTTAAGTATTCGTCATAGTGTCACTTTTACTTAAATATGTATGTTTTTCTTTTTCTTTTTATGGCGGCACATTGTTTTTATATTATATTCATGCAGGCAATTTATTATCATCTAATTATTGTACTTTTGTGTGCGCCAAATAAATGGTTTATCCATCTAAAAAGTACTGAAACTCAGTTTAATTTAGCAGGCTACTTAGGGCGGATTTCGCTAATGAAACAGCTGAACGCGATCAGAGCAACTAAACCACATTCATGAGCTGTCATATCATCATTGTTGTGGAATATTGATACTGACAGCTCTGAAACGCAGTCTAGATGTGTGAAAGCAGTGTGTTCAGTTTCAGTGGTTTAATTGGCATTCTGAAAGCCGAACTACCTACTTCAACATCTGCCTAGCATTTTCCATACCAGTATTTTACACATACAACCCAGTTACTGGGAAATACGACACCCCCTGGTAAGACTGGTTGTCAGGCTTTCGACCTTCTGACTACCCGAAACAACTGTCAAAGATCCACGAATGACAGCCGGGACCAACCGTTTCACGTGCTTTTCGAGGCGCGGAGGGGTCTCAGTATGTAAGGATGGTCACCCACCCACAGACCAACCACGGCAAGCGTAGCTTAACCTGATCGATAGATCTGTGCGGCTATTATTATTTAGGCACGGGCCCCTCCCGAAATATCTACTTATAAACAGCAATTTCCAAACCATAATTTTTGCATTTATAATAATTAATTAATTAGATAGATACCTATAACTTCTACCCTACCAGAAATAGTACAAATTATTATTTCAATTACTGATAACTAACTATACGCCAAATAACATACAAGCCTGCATTTGCACTGCGTCCACTAAAGGTCACGTTAAATATAGAACTTCAAAGCTTACACGTGTATCCAATTTCACGAAATGTTATATTGTTGTCTCATATTTCCTTTCTCACAAACTTTACGGAGCTCTCCAGTGTCCTATAAAGTACACACGAATAGTAGGTAGATAGATACGTAACATGTAATTTGAAATGATGTATTGATAAAAAAAGTTTTGTCATTTCTACATTTTCAACCCGTAAATTTAAGAGCACTGTTCGATATGGGTTTTCTGTTTGTTATTATAACATAATCACCATGCTTGTGGTGCGGATTTGTGATCCTGGTTATAAGTAACGGGAGTAAAAATAACCTTAACGAAGCCGTCATCTACCCATTGGTACATCAAATACGTTACGTAGTGAGTGTACGCAGATAAATGACGTTGGAGCAGATGTTGTTTCAGGTATTGATCATTATTGTTTTCTCATTTATCAACGGTGAGGTAATCTATAAGAAGAATCAGGAATTATTCTTTATATTTATGTAAATTTTATAGAACTTAGTTTATTATGTTTTGGATTGTAAGGTTGAGTAACCTCCCCTCTCCAAAAAGTTTTTGCACCTTTTGGGACCATAAAAATAGTGCAAACATGGCATAACTTTCTTCCTATCATGAGTATTCCTATATAACTAGCCAAAACATAAATTATCTGAGTTCCTTATTGTATCTGTTACAATACCAACATAAGTACTTAGAACAATAATTCCTTATTCTTCTATTAGATTAGCTGACCCTTGATAAATGAGAAAACAGTCATGGTCAATACCCTACTATACCTTCTCGGTCCTCATTATTTTATCTCCGTATTATCATTATTCTTCCCTCATTTCTATCATCATCTGTTTAGCCTTAACTCAACTATTTTGGGGCCAGCTTCCAGTCTAATCGGATACAGCTGAATACCAATATCTGTCTATCTGACCTCCACAACCCAGTTACTGGGTAATACTATACCCCTTGGTAAGACTGGTTGTCAGAGTTTCAGGCTTCTTACTACCCGTAACGACTGTCAAAAGTCTACGAATCACAGCCAGGACCAACGGCTTAACATGCTTTCCGAGGCACGGAGGGTTCTCAGTATGTAAAGATGGTCACCCATCCACAGACCAACCGCGGCAAGCGTAGCTTAACATGATCGATCGACCTGTGCGGTTGTTATTATTTAGCTAGGGATCCCCCTAAGCCACGGACCCCCCCACGGCCCGCCATTAAAATACTATTGCTGTGACATTCTGGCTACTCATTGGTGATTACTATCTTTGTGGCTACGACCTTAGGATCGCTCCATAGCCTACCCACTATCACCATATCTCTCTGAACAACTCGCGTCTTCTATTACAAATTAACCAGCACTAATGGAATCCAAGGGACCTTTTCTCCATGTTGCCCTTTGATATCCAGTAATTGAATTAATATACTGAATATTATAGCATCGGGGCTCTATTGTCCTGTCGTGACAAGTTTGGGCTTGTCGCTTTGAATTCGCCGCCATTCTGTGTTTAATATTATGCGTTCATTTTAATTTTGATGTTAAACTTGTGTTTGTTTGACCTTTATAACATGTGCCTAATCTCAAACATCTTCTTCATTGTTTTTTGGTCTATAATTAATTTCTAAGTTCAGTTTTGCCCTCGTAGATCCATCGGTCATAACAATATTAACTTCAGCGAAGTCTAAAGCGAAATTCTCAAACTCTTCATAATTGTTTCCTACTTAAGCGGCAAAATATGTAACAAGGCTACCAAGTCAAAACTTTTCTGTAAGTTTAATGGCTTGTTGGCCTTGACTTACTTACATGTTTTATATACCATTCTCATCATAATTGCTAAATAACTTTTCCAAAGAATTGTTTCCGTCGCCTTACCTTCATATTTGAGCATTCCATTTTAATCCACTTATTTCTTTGAATGTTCTGATCAAAAGTTCCAACTGAGTATGGAAATTTTATCGGGAGTATCAAGTAAATGCGCACTCATAACGCGAATGGGTACGAAACGTACACATGTTCCGTAGAAATGGGGTACTTTACAGGCATTTTAGATTATTATCAGTGTAATGTAACTTCTTTGGGTAGATCTTGGAAATACGTGAAAAAGAAAACAGGCCAGCGGATAAAATTCAGTACAAAATTATATTAGTTTTTGCCTATGACAAAACTTTTGTATCGTGGGTCCCGAGCATATCAACACACGTTCTGTAGCTTAAATTGAAAAAAGATCTCTTCTCATACAGCGAAGGCATTCGTAGCATTGATCACCACGCTTGCTCCAGATAGATTTGTGATTTCAGAATTGTAAGTCCTGCGGGGTTATTGTGTAGTCACGCCCATTAAATGCGAATTGATCGCAATGCCTTTCATTTTGACAGTTCAGCTACTTTTATTGTGTTATTTACGTTGTTGACCAGACGATTTTTTTTTAAACCTATGAAGCAATGGATTAATGAATTTTCTTCAAAACCCTCGACTTGTGATTGAAAGTGTGTTTCGCGATTACTGTTTTTCTTAACCGACGTCAGTGATGTCCAAGGTAAATATAGAAAGTACCTACATATGAATTGAAAAAGTCAATTGGTATTTGCCTGGATTTGGACCCACAAACATCATCATCATCTGCCTAGCCTTTTCCCAACCATGTTGGGATCGGCTTCCAGTCTAACCGGATGCAGCTGAATACCAGTATTTTACATGGAGTGACTGCCTATCTGACGTCCACAACCCAGTTACTGGGTAATGCGATAGCCCTTGGTAAGACTGGTTGTCACACTTTCAGGCTACTGACGACCGAAAGATCGACTGTCAAAGATCCACGAATGACAGCCGGGACCAACCGCTTAACGTGCTATCCGAGACACGGAGGGGTCTTGGTACGTGAAGCACGGAGCAACCGCGGCAAGCATAGCTTAACTTGATCGATCGACCGTGCGGCTGTTATTACTTAAGTAAATATTACCAACAAAGGTTTGCAGAAAAAGTTCACAGTTCTCACTGTAACATTCACTTGTTGACGTCACAAAGGAAACACTACTAGTCATGCTTATGACAAACATCCTGTCATATTTACTTTCTTCTAAGCCTCGAGCTAAATATGACGCAATTTCTCGACACAGTCGCGTCAGCCAAAGGTAAAACTGTCGTGTAGGTACCGAGATTTAAAGGGAAAACATCCCTGAATTATACCTGCGCTCCCCCTAATAGGTTCGCATTTTTACTTGTTATCCATATTGCTCCACAACACGATTTAAAATATTTGCCAGTATTTTCGCGCGAAAGAATCCTTGAATTATGTTTACCGTATCCAATAAATTCACCCTGAAATTGAATTTATTGCGCATATTTCGGAAATTGAACGAAGAATGTGTGTTTGTGAACGTTAATGGTTGAAATATAGATGTTGCATTTTCGTTCTTTGGGAAGCGAAGTTCGAAGTGGTAGTAATAAATCGTATATAGCCTGAAGAATAAGTTCCATTTTTTCATTGAGTTTGAGTTTGAGTTGAATATTGTTGTTAATGGCGAGTGAAATAGTATAGATAATATTCAGAAATTGCTATGTTTTTCTTTATCTCGTTTTCGTTTTCATGTTTTGTTCATACTATATTCTATGATTGACCGTGCTTTTTCATTTTATTTATTTTTATCTAACGCTATTCACAATAAATGTCCTTTATTAATCTTTAAGCTAAGCGCACATACCGCACATGCCGCAGCGCGCCGGCAGTATCTATCTGTTCCAAAATTTGATAGAATCTTTTGAATTTGAATTTGAACTGTATCGAGTAGGTACAACGTTTAACAGAGGCCGCAAAAATACACGTGACGAGCGATCCACCAGTGCGTTGCGCTGCGGTCCGGTGCGACCCGCCTGCAGTGTACGAGCCCTTAGGCATTTTTTTATGTTTAAAAATATGTATTTTAAGCTTTTAGTTTCCCATCGTATTATCATGGCATAATCAGCCTATAGCGTTCCCACTGCTGGGACACAGGCTTCCTCTCTGAGAGAGGGAGTGGGCCGTAATCCTCCAGGTAGTCCTAGTGCGGACTGGTAGAAGTCGAAATTTTGGTTCTAGGACATGCCGGTTTCCTCACGATGTTTTCCTTCACCGTGTTGAGAGTAGTGGTAAAGCGCCTGTCTGGGATCGAACCTACGACCTACGATCCGTAAGTCGCGACCATTACTACTAAGCCACCACTGCTCACATATGTTTCTCCTTAGCAATGTCCTTTAATTGCCTATTTTCAGCTTTTTAGTTTCCTTTTTACCAAATCCCTTCTCCAATCCAAATTCTCTGATCCCACTAACGAGCGATTAGGTCTAGTTTTATTGTTTTCGGTTCAAAAGAGAGCTGTTTCACTAGCGCAGCTCATGAATATTTTATCTAAATCGTTACTGTCAGGCATTCTTCTTCTAACCGAGACCTAGAATTTAGGAGCTCTAAATTAAGCATTCTTATTACTAAAGTCTGATGATGCTTTAAATGTTTGGTCTTGATTTAGAGACACTTACAAATTCTTTGAAGCAAATATTTTTAATTGAGATTGCTCTTAATTCGTTGGAATTGATTTTAATTTACTGTTCTGATACTAATGGAATTGGATTGGAGTATTAAGTTGAATTTAGTGTATTTTCGTGTTTTAAGTTACTTAATCAGCCTATGTTCCCAGTGCTGGGTCACAGACCTCCTCTCGGTGAGAAGGAGTGGGCCGTAATCGCGTCGTTGGTAGGTGCCATATGTCTTCGAATTATGGTTCTAGAACATGCAAATTTCTTCAAGATGTTTCCTTCACCGGTTTTAGAGCTGTGGTGATAAAATAATTTACACAAGGTAAAGCTTTTGGCCAGCAAAGGGACAGTATGGGCTAACGAAAAAAAAAACGTGTGCGTCTCGGGACGCCTGACAGAAGTGATAACTTAAACTAATCTGTGGTATAATATCACACTACACACTGAGTAGATAGAGGGGAAACGTCTGTCCGAAATACGACTAGCGCTGTGGGTTAGAGTGAGACAGTAAGAGCCTGCCTACCGCTGCCGTATGCGTGAGAGAAAGGGAAGCCAGACAGACTGGCGCCGTAACGCGTTACGTTACGAAGCGGTTTACACACCCATGAGAAGTCATCACTTTAAAAAAAAAGCTTCTGTCTGGGCTACGACGTCGGCAGTCGCGGCCATTACCAGTGGGCCATCACTGGTGTTCTAAGTTTTTAAACAGTAATTGCAAATATGTAGGTAATTTACTCAATATTCAGGAACGTCGCACCACAATTCTCTAAATACGTTTAGAATCGTTTGAAGATGACTAAGATATAATGGTATTTGGAATAACCACACTTATTCAGCTCTGTTCAGCTTTTGTCCATAGAAAACACATATTTAGAAAGAAAGAAAATACATTTATTTACACACACAATACACCAAATACATATATCAGATAGCAACTAATAAAAAACAAATAGAAAGTATAAATACCGATGTAAGAAATTACCAGGAAAGTGTACCTCACGGCTGCACCAAAAACGCCCAGTTCAGCAGGTTTTCAATTGAACCTGCAGTGCGATTCTGTAACCACATCGCCGTGAAAACTTAGGTAAAGTGAGCGTGGAGTGAGCTGTCATTCCAACTAATGCTAGGGATTGACACTATTGATAGCTCACTCTAAGCTCACTTCACCTAACTTTTCACGGTGAGATTTTTACAGAATCGATCGGCTCATATCGGTGAGGTGACGGATGTAAATCAGTTTTACACTGCAACGTGACGTGTATATGCATTTAGTATGGACAAAAGCTGAACAGAGCTGAATAAGTGTGTTTAGTCCCACATTTAAGCGCTAAATGCATTTAGTGAGACAGGTCTTACTGTTTAACAATAGTAATTTTTTTTTTCTTATTCCAAAACCAACACGCAAGACCAAAACTAATCTGAAACACAAAACCTTTTCCTCATTGCGTACAAAATCTCGAATCGAACAAGTAACTTAACTATGTTTATTAAAACTTCTACTTCCCCAAAAAGTAAACAAACAGCTTCTAATTCGGTTTCTCTAACCCAGAGAAAATCACAGTAAGTATTTCAAAGGTTTATCCTTAATAAAAACCACGGTAAAAACTCCAGCGAAGTAAAGCTGCCAGGAACATGGTTCCACTTGTTTTCTTCACAAACAACTACAAAACCGTTTTTAGCTCGAAAATCCCGCGCAAACTTGAAATTAATTTTCTTCGCAAAAGAAAGGCTAGTTGAATAGGACCAGCAGATAGTGCACGAGTACAATCAAACAAAGAGTTTAGTATATAAGCAAAAACTAAAATAAAAACAGATTTCCACTACACTGTCAATATTTATTTTACGTTTTATGTGCTTAAAAAAACGTTATTACGCTTTTTTTTTTTTCTGGATGTGATATCATCAAATGACCCCTCTCGCTCTGGGTGGAGCGGAAGGGAGTGTCAGACTCTTACTGACTAAAACCCACCCGTGTTCCTTCCTTAGACCTTTCTGTTCCACGGCAGCGGTAACCCTTTCGGACGATCCCGCCGCCCACGTTATTACGCTTAAGAATATTATTACGCTTAGGAGAACAGAGGGGGCCCAGTGGTAACGGCCGCGACTTACGAGTTGTAGTTCGTTCGAACCCAGACACACGCTTTACTTTGTGTAAATTGTTTCATCACCACTGCTCTCAAAAACGGTGAATGAAAACATCGTGAGGACACCGGCATGTCCTAGAACCAAAAAATCGAAGACATGTGACATCTACTAACCCACACCAGGCCCGCGTAATGCCGCCCACTCCCTCTAACTAAGAGGAGGCCTGTCTCAGCAGTGGGAATATTGACTCATTATGCTTACGCTTAAGAAATATTTACTTATAAGAGTAATGTAAAATACTTGACTACTCAGCACACTGACAACATTGTTTAAAAGAAGTTGCAAGTTGCAGTTGCAAGTAACTGCCTGTAGGTATAAGTGTATACTAATCACTTTGTTTGACTGTACATGAGAGAAAGAAATTTGAATTATTCCTTCGCGTATTTTGAACGCCATTTCCCAAGGAATTCTCTTGTCGTCTTTTGATTCTAAAGCTTGCGTTTCGAATGGAATTTCAATTAATATTAGATTAGAGTCGGTCCGTTGAATTCAAACTATTTGCTTCATTTTGTACTGTACAGCACTAGATGTGTATTTGCAATCCTACATATTAAATCGCATTATTAGTTACTTGTGTAGTTTTATAGGCATTGTTGTTATGAGCATTTTCTAAGAGTATTTAACGATATAACATTTTTGGATAACAACAACATCTCCTATTTTCTCATTAGATTATTCCTTAGCTACCTGTTCATACACACGCGTCAACTCACGTTGTCATGAGTCGACGACAGAGGCAACTGCAGCCGACAAGAGTCGACGGCAGCCGCCGACACCTGTCGCTCGTGTGTTTGAGTACAGAGCGGCATATTTGCAGTTACCCCAGCTGTCGTTGACGCATTTCGTAGGTCGTACAC
This sequence comes from Apamea crenata, assembly GCA_949629185.1. Lineage (NCBI taxonomy): Eukaryota > Metazoa > Arthropoda > Insecta > Lepidoptera > Noctuidae > Apamea > Apamea crenata. Next base: position 6,169,430 of record OX451372.1, read on the forward strand.
CAAGCTGCGAAATTAATCAAAATCGCTCGTTGATTTATAATATTAATATTATTATTAGTTTACGAATACCTAAAGATATAATAATTTTCTTTTTTTTTACCTTTTTTATTTACCTATCCATTTTCTTTTTTTCCATACTGGTAACCTCAATTAATTCTCATAAAATCCATTTTGTTTATTGCTTTTGTTGTCCGCATAATCCCAGTCTATTGTCCCAAAATATTTATATCTACAATAAAACGTAGATGAACCGATATGGCCATTATTACAGGTCATATATCAGGCTGGATCATCTCTTTGTTGTGTTTTTCATTTAATGGATCTACATACACCATTTTTCATGGATAACTGATTTTACTGATGTCATAAATATCTTTGATCGTCTTTATTTTGTTATCGTAAGCAAGTTTTGTTACATACTGTTACACACCGTGTTTTTCACGTTATCCATAAACACTTATTATATAATAAACATTGGCAAACGCTTATATAATTTTTACAAATCAAATCTAACATAGGAAGTAGTAGGTACTTAAAAAGGCTTCGTTACAAAGATATTTGTAATTTCATTTAATGAAATTTAATTGAGCTATGCAGTAAGAAAGGGTCTTATTTTGGCCTATGATGCCGTTTAGTGCAATTAAAATGATAAATCTATCAAATGCTTCGGATAAAGGGGCATGCATTTTGGGTGATTTACGTCAAGGTTTGAAGTTTGTATGAAAATTAACAAAGTCAAAATGCATTTATTTCAAATAGGCACATAAAAGGCATTTTTGAACGTCAAAAATTATAGTAAAATAGAATTGATTCTAGTCGCCCCTTCCAAATGGTAGTTTTCCTATGGAGAAGGATGGGCAAGAAACTCCACGGTAAAAAATAAAAAAATAAGAATTCATCAGTGTGTCCATAATGAAAAATGTTTATTTCCATGGTCTGAACATCTGATCGAAGTTTATGTATATCGTCCGGAACACGGTGTATAAGTACCAACTTTTTTTCTTATTTCTTTATTTGGGTGTGATAAAAATATATTACCACGTAAAACTCCGCCAGTAAAACTAGCCAAGACAACCTACTGGCAGTCGTCAAAAACTGTATCTTTTTCACGACTGGCAATACTGTCTAGTATGCCTAAATACAATTTATTACCTAGACGTAAAAATCTAATCCGCTAAATTGACTAGATGCGAGAAGTACAGAACCAGTCGAAATGGCGGTGCTTAGAGGAGGCTTATGTCCAGCAGTGGACGTCATTCGGCTGAAATCATGATGTGAAGATGATAAGAAGTTAATCTGAGTTTAGATCCCAGCCTGTTTATTATCTACATTTCACGACTGAACTAATGCATACCAAGTCGATTTTAATGTAATTCGAAATAGAGGTAGCTTCGTAGCTGAAAGAGGAAAATTATATTAACTTGCGACGTGCAAGTAAATATAATTTTCCTCTTTGACCTCGACGCATAGGAAGACTACCTGAGTACTAAATAACTATTTCATGAATTCATTTATTTTATTCTCTCTTCACAATATTGGTTTCCTTAAAAATTTACAATGTTTTTGACTAATTTTATATTCCAACATTGGAAGAGACTGGTTCCTGAAGTAGGTTTTTGAAGAAGCCTGTGTTACAGGTCACCAGGGTACTGTATTCTTTGTTTATAGACGATCTTGTGTGAACATCATTCATGGTACCAAGAAGATCACAAAGAGACAATCAGTTTTTAGTTCAAAATAAAAACAAATAGTAAAAAAAAACCCGGTGATGGTGGTTCTCAAATTTCGGAGTAAGGACAAGGTAATCTAGTTAACTAGACGAATTTTGTATCATCAATTCGAAAAGAAGAATAATCTGTGGTGGCATTTACATCGCCACATCAGAACTACGCATCACACTGACGTCACGTATAATCCTGCATCGCGCAAGCAGAGTTTACCGCGCGACTAGCATTTAAACAACGTCCCGACATCAATCGTCGGGCAGTTGCCCTATTCTATGGAGGATGACTGAACTTTACATCCTTCCTCATACCGCTATAAAGCTACTGTACGAAATTTTAATGAAGTCGCATTTTGAATTCAACAAACGACAAAATAGCGCTGTCATAATTATATAAGTAAGTATTTAGGTTATATACATAAGTGACTCCGGCTCGTTTTTGGTGTAAAGGTTAGCCATTGCAATCCAACGTGGCAATGCAGCAAGCTTTCTGGGCACCTTTGCGCCGGGAACAGTTAGGGGCGGGTTATTTGACTAGGCTGACGTGTTGTTCTTGTCCTTATACATAAGTTATATAGTATAAGTACTTAGGTTGACCAGAAAACGTTTGCAATACTTACAGGTTGCGTCAGCTGCATCGAATGTATGATATATTATAATACCTTCCAAATGTGTAATATACTTCATCACTGGTCTCAAAACTGTGAAAATAAACTTCGTGAGGAATCCATGTCGTAGAATTAAAAATTCGCAGTTATGTGGCATTTACCAACCCGCATTGGGCCAACGTGATGGATACGGCCCACTCCTTTTCATGGATAGGAGGCCTGGGTTCCATCAGTGCGAACGTTATAGGCTGATTATGCATGTTTACTTCAAAATCAACATTACCCTAATGTTTTTTTCTCTTTGTCGTAGAATTGGATTTGGACTACCTGGAGAGAGGCGGAGGGGGTACCCTGACAGTGGGCGGAGCTCCGAGCCTGGAGCCAAGTCCGGACAGCCTCGACCTCGTCAAAGTGGTGCTACTGGGGGCCCCAGCTGTTGGAAAGACTAGCATTATACAGGTAATATGGGTTCTTTTATTTAGATCTCTAAGTACTCTTTCATTAATTGACTACCCTCTTTATTGAGGCTTCTTGCATAAATGGTAACCAGTTAGTGATACTGTGCATCTTTCGCAACACCGTGTAGCTATTGTCTATGGCTAAAAAGAGAGCGTAAACAAGCACATTCCATAGCTATGTCAGAATTTACATTTGGCGAATTTATGTACTTTGTTGAGAAATCTAACTCAGATAGAAATTCAACAATACTCACTCGCTTTATTATTGCATATATTAACATAATAATAGCTTTAGTCTATCTGGAATAATCTTACTTTCAAATGGTGAAAATGATAATTTTTCAAATAGGAGATGTGGTCCTGGAGATTACCCTCCACATATACACAAACACACAAAAATCGCTCTCTCTCTTTATTTAAGAATAGATAAAATATACACCAAGATAAGTGAGTAGTAGTAGAAGTAATGCTTGTTCATTAGCAAAATGGATGGTGATACATTATCTTTCTCTTTAAACTCATTGAAAACATAAAACTCTTTGTATCCTATGAACTGTAGCAGTCCCGCCAGTAGTTCTGTTTGAGATAAGATAAGCCAGTATGGAGTGACTTATGCGGGGTGATATAGCTGGTCTCTTTGCCAGAGAACACAGAGTGCAAACGATACAACACAATAACAATACATAAATGTACCATTTACTTTGTCTACGGTACGTTGATTTTTGGTTTTAATTTTGCTTCAGACTGGCTTTAACAAAAAAACTATGTAATTAGACCATTTCAACTTTACATCTTACTAACTCGTATGATACAAATGTCGAGGTATCATTTGCATGCTAAAGCTTAGAAATATAACATAGGGCAACAAAAAAAGCGATTTTCTCTTATGCAGCATTAAGATATGTAGATAGAATACATTCTAACGTACACCAAAATAGTATCCGTGAAGCCTACAAATGTACAGTAACCCTAATCTCAACACCTTTGTTAATAACAAAGAGCTAATGTACTTACCTCATGTTGATTCAATACAAAAAATACCTTCACACAATCCCCTTCATATTTCGGGAACACGAGAATACCCGAATAAAAGATTTACTGCCGTCAATGGAGCTCACATTCGGATGACTCGCCGTATTTTCCGATTCATTAGTTATGCGTATGATTTTAGGATTTGAGGCGTGAAAAACGGATCCCGCATTACGGCAATTTCCATGATGTAGCTTTCATAAATATGAGGTCTAGGGATGTGGGATGTGTCGGTAGTAATTACTGAATGGATTTTTATCTAGGTGTACGGGTTTTTATTTGCATTTTTTATTATTTCTCGCGTGGAATTTCAGATAGATAAAAAATAACACTAGTAAACTCACACATAGCTCTGCCTAAGCCTTCGAAGAAACAAGGCCTGAGGTAATTTTATGAAAACTTGTTAGGTAAACAAAAGAATAATGTTAAAAAATTCAATTTCAAATATCTAATATTTTCTCACTTTCTCGAAATCCACTAGAGAATACAATGTTTCAATTCTTTTTCTTATTTGCATAAAACTATAAGACATCTAAAAAAATATAGTTCATAAAAATTGCTAGCTTAAATAAAGCCCGAACTTTCAAGTTCAAGGGCTTCTAAATGACATTTCTCTTTTATAAAATTTATTTTTTTACGCCAACAAATGGCTTCTTTTAATCATCTCATCACTCTTCATTATATAAAAAAACGAATACATCTTGATCAAACACAGTTTCGCAATGACAGATAAGATATTACGGCCATATGACAACGTCGTCTTTCATAAACGTTAAGGGTATACCCTGACACTTGATCTATCTGGCGCGTTCTACCAAATTAGCTTCGGCAGTAGGGTTATATTACTCATATTGTATGGGAGGGTAGATCGTTAACTATCTGGGGCACAGGTGTAAAACGCCCGGAATTGGAATGTGTAATTATATTATTTGACATTCGAGTAGCGTTTTATGTGATATGATAAGTTTTTGCTAGTAGTTTGTTTGTCTAGATGATTATGATAGTTTTCGGAGTAAAATGAATAACGTTTTTGGGTTGCGTGACGTATATAAATTACATTCTAGGATCTTTTGTGTAGTATGATATATGAACACAAGCTTATGTTTTCTTATTCCATACAAGCATGTTTTAGTATTTATGTTTTTAGATAAAAATATTCCAACAAAGTAACAGATATAGATATGCTTTTAGAATATTTTATTGAAAACGTTTTACACAATTTAATTTGGCGTAAAACACTAATCACTCGAATCCTTATTCATCAATCTAAATAAAAAACGAATAATTCCTCACTGTCTATTACATCAACACGTTGATAGATATTTTACCATTTTCCATTTGTTTGTCCTTTGTATAAATTAATCGCGCAACACATGGAGCTAGCTCAACAGGGGATCAGAAAACAATCCGTCAAAATGATTGATTGTGTATATAATATTATTTTTTTCTCGAATTATGGGCCCATGTGACGTTGTAAATGTATCGTTATTCACATCTGTTTCAGTATCGTTTATTGCGATATCATTTTTTGCCACGTCATTTGTAATTTGTCAAGATTTATGCTTTGTCACAAGCATAGCATTAATAAAATTCAAGACCATCATTCTTTTGGATAAGAAATAATAAAGATAAAGAATCAACAACTTTCACGGCCCATTTTAATTGAAAAAGATCGTAAAATATGAGAGACGAAGTACTAGGAAAAAATGAACTCGTTAGAGCTTTATTGCATGTGGACTCAACCGTGCTACAGACGCTTGAAATGTGATGAGTTAATATTTTCCAATATTGCACTACGCTACGATAACGAGCATTGTTAACTTCCTCCACTTTTAAAATGACGGGAAAATTTACCAGGAGCTGTGAAAGGGGGCGGAGGTAAAGAGGTTATTGTCGAGCAATAAACGATCGAGTGGCAGTAACTATCAAGTAGTAAATTTATGTTTAAGACTTTTAACCTTTTCTTCGTGTGGTTTTAAGTGGCGCGTGTAAGTGAGCTATTGTATAGAGTTTTGTTAGGGATAAAAGTTAGTGTTACATTGAAGTTTAGCAGTATGTTTTGAGGGTATTTGTAGACCGCATTATTATGATTCCTTTGATGCGGTAAGCCAGTACAATATTAGATCATATTTTGACATAACATCACAACTACACAGGGGGTGAAGTGTTGAGTATGAATGTCGATGTCTATAAGAGTAGAGGAAGACCAAAGAAACATGTGAATGAGGATATGGTTAGGGTGACTACCAAGATGACGACTAATAGAGAAGTATGGAAGAAAAATAAATTGGGATATTGGCATCACATCACAATTAAAATGCTAGTCGCAATAGATTGGACTACACCTAATAATGCCTCAGATTTTCCAGTTTATCTTTACCCTGGACTATATTGTAGTTATCAGGAAAGTTAGGAAAAAAAAATCCAAAAAGGTAGACGACATTTTTCGTCCTTCTCAAAAATTTCCGCAGTCGTCACGTAGGCAATATGACATTATCGGAGGATGTACATTTGTAACAGCTCATCATTTATTCTATGAATATTTTACTTCATGATAAACTTGAGACTACCGTATGTATACGACAGCGATTGGGTTTCCTTTAACTCTGCAGAAGATATTTGGTGAATTCGATTCATACTGAATTAAAAATGGATAACGGTGAATTTGGTTAATATTAAAATTTGACGAAACACTTTTGCTTGTGAAGACAATCTGAACTAGAAATATTATGTTTCACTAGCTGCGCTCCGCGGTTTCACCCGCATAAGTTTAGAATTTTCGATCCCGTGGGAATATCGGGATAAAAAGTATTTTATATGTTAATCCTGGTTATAAACTATCTGTGTGCCAAATTTCATCCAAATCCGTTCAGTAGTTTTGGCGTGAAGAAGTAACAAACATACAAACACACACACACTCATTCACAAACTTTCGCCTTTATAATATTAATGTGATAACGTATAATCTTATAAAGGCATAATGTCGGATCTATTTCTACATTTTAGGATAACTTTCGGGTTGTTTTATTTCTCTGAATGTTATCAAAATCTTTGTTCTGGTTTTAAAATGATTCAAATCTTATGCAATGCCAAAAAATACACCCTTTTTTCCATGGGTAGGCAGAAACTACAGAACGCCTCCTGCTACGATCTTTAAATACTCCTTTTGCATCGTTTGCGTTAATACATCTGGTCATACACGCAAACCTGTTGCGAGTACTACGCACCTGACATTTCTGAACAACGCCTAAAACGTCAGTTCATCACATCTCAATCTTCGAACCTCATGTAACTTCTGTTCATGAAATTATAATACTATCAATGTAGGTAAATTTGTAATATTAAACCACTAGCTATTTTATCTAGGTAATATATACAATCATAGTTTAGAAACATCTACAGTTTCTACTTTACTTTCGCAACAATTAGGTGTTTCCTAGTGTTAGTGAAAACGGGATCTAACTATACAAAGTAAAGTAACTTGTCATTGTAACAAGTTCTGTAATCAACTGGCAAAGTAACTTCAGCACACACAGGTACTAAGGCAACATAAAATACAGCAGGTTTATTCCCGAAGTGTACGAGTATGTCATGAAAGTTCTGCAGTTCTATTTACCCCCACAACACCTGCTCGCCTGGTTGATAGCATTGGTGTTGATTTTGCTATGAATAACTTTGTTGTGTAGCGAGCTGTTTGTTACAAAGTGGAATTTTGCTTTAGAATTCTCGAAGTTCTTGAGATTTCCTTTCGTAGGAGAAAATTGTTCCGATTGAATGGTTCTCCGCGGAATGAATATGTAGTTTGAATTTAGAAAGTTGAAATATATTTTCTCTTTATTTATTTACTAGCCAGCGACTTCGTACACGTGATTTTTTTGTTCCTCCGACCCACCCCATCGCATAACATCGCCTGCTCGCGCTATTTCTTCGTTTGATCTTCATTCTTCAATATAAGTCTATATTATTAGTTAGAATCTGTTCCCGCCAGGCAAGATCACTTGCCCTGGGAGGTGATTGCGTATCACAGTAACGGAAGTAATGGCTTTCATTTTGACAGCTCAATCATTTTCATTGCGTTATTTACGTTGTCGAGCAGACAAATTTTTGGATCACATGAAGCAATGGATTAGCAATATCCTTTTAATTTTTCATTTTGTGATTAATTGTTACACGTAATTCGGGTGGAGGAATGGTACCTACATCTTCTCTAAGTGACTCATTATTGTTTTTCAATATCCACGCGAGCGACGTCGCGGGCACAGCAGCAGCTAGAAGATTAATAATAAAAGTAGAAAAATTCAAAGATATTATTTATTTTATCATAAATAACAGACCTGTAGGTAGAATAAATAGGATGAAACGAACCAATAAAAATGCTTTGAAAATAATTCTCACATTTTATGAATTTGGTACCTATGTATGGAAATTAATGATCCTGAAATGTCCTACTTGGTGAGTTTTTTGGGGGAAAGCTAAAAATATTTTGTGAGCATAAATTAATTTTGTAATAATATCCTTTGTTGGGAATTTGTAAAAATATGTGATCTTTGATTATGTTTGTGAGAAATTTCACTCAACATCATTTTCAAAATAGGTTATTTATAATCCTAGGTAGGCGCGGTCGCAGCCCATGATTTTGGAGGGGGGGGGTTACCATGGGTGCCGAGGAATATTTTAAGGGAGGTAAATCTTCTCGTTAGTCTAGTGGTCGCAAGCGTTACTGAGGTCATTGCATGAGCTCCTAGCTGGTTCGATTCCTAGGTTGGATAAAGTGTTATTGGGTCTTTCCAACAGAAATTACTCAGAAGCAGCCTGGAGTCTGGATTTGTGCTCAGGCTCGCCCCCTATGACATGACACTCGCGAAATGTAGGTGTAAGTACTATATGAAGATACACCCCTGCCGAACCCTTTGGGGATTAAAGGCGTGATGTTATGCTAAGGTTCATGTACATCTCCAGCTCGCCAAATTGGTCGTATGTATTAGAACGGTAGATTATGGAGGGTGGGGAGAGCGAGCGAAGCGAGCTCGAAAATTTTAAGAACCCGACTTGGTTTGTTTAGGGTTTCTTTTATATTTTCAAACACAAATAGGAGTTACATTGTCGACTTATGCAAGCAAGCCCAAAAAGCAACCATCAGAATGTAGAAGGCAAGAGTGAGCGAAGCGAGCTCAAAAATTTTGCACACTCTCGGATAAGTTCGATTTTCCTACCCTACCCCACTCCTGTTTTTCTTGTTTAACTACAACGAAAACCTTTTAGCTTTTCTCGTTGGGGATTATTATTTTATTACCTCCACATTTTATGATCCCCTATTTTATTTCAAGGTTCCCGAAAACACGACCAATAACAGACTTAAGGTAAACAAAAAGCTCTAACAAAACAGCAGCTTTTACTTCTTATGCGTCCCGAAGGACCAATAGCGAGCATCTTGCCTACCTAACTGGCAAACTTATAGCCCGTGTCACACCGTTCGGGTGGATCGTCAGCCCGATAACGACGTATCCGGGCAAGGTGAGGCACAGCTTATACGGTGATTAATGAATCCGACCCAAATCCATCTTAGTCACTTTACAAAACCCCTTTTATATAATACCATTTTCTTTGTTCGCAGCAATTCGTTTGGAGCGATTTCTCAGAGGAATACGTGCCAACAGACCGTAAACACACGTTCTACCCTTCGGTGATCATCAACGAGCACCTTTATGAAGTCAAAATCACAGATGTCCCAGTAATACCTTACTTTCCGATAAACTCGTATTACGAATGGGCTCACTACCGCTTCTACGGCCTCAGAAGTGCTACTGCCTACATTCTAGTATTCGATTTATCAAACGTGGAAACTTTCCAGTATATACGAACTTTGAGAGACCAAATGGTTGAAAGTCGGGACATGAGGAACGTTCCAGTGTTAGTTGTCGGCAATAAACAGGATCTACTTTGTAGTAACACTCCATCCGCGTCTAGTGGACTTCAGCAACTCGCTATAGCAGAAAGTGCTTGCGGAGATTCAAGAGAGAAGAGAAGAAATATCGTGAACTTAGTTCGCAAACACTGGAAGTGTGGGTACGTGGAGTGTTCTGCGAAGTATAACTGGAGGGTCATAGCTGTGTTCAAAGAGCTGATGGAGATGATTGATGCTCTTGAATGGAGTGGTGGTGGAAGGAGCTCGGAGCCTCCTCCAGACTCCTCAGCAGGAGGAAGTACACAAGAGACTCGGTGCGTGATTGCTTAGCACTATTAATTACTTTGACCTACTCTCGATTATTTTAAAAGAACCGAAAAATCCTTGAATGAAGTCTATAAAAGATTACTTTGCCTCATGAATCTTTGTTTATTTAATCCGATTTAATTAAGTAACAGAGGAAGCGAGGCCCAGCGGGGCTTTTATCTATTTAAAGGCTAATTGACCATTCTGTGCTAGAGTTTCTAGAACGTTCCGTAGATTCAGCAATAAAATTCAGAAATTTGCACTTGTAAAAGTTTGGCTGATGAGCTTCATTTGTGTAAAATTCTATCTAACCTTCGTGAATTGGTCCATATATTTCATGAAACTTCGACTAAATTTGAAAGCTGAGCTTCTCTTTCTCTTTTACGGTTTCTTTTTTGGTTTTTATTCTTGGCTTAGTTTTACTTTGTTTTGTATCTTCAAGTTTGGACACCTGAGCAAACTTGACGAGTACTAGCTACTAGTTCAATTGGAAGATTTTTCATAGGCTTGACTTTAGTGATATTTTCTCCTTGAGATTGGTTCATTATTTTCATATCTATTCAAATCTATTAAAATAATCGAGTACATTTCACGTCTAAACGCACAGAATTTAGGAGTTAATGAATGCTGTTAATATGCGAATGTTTAATGTTTCCGAATGGTTGTAGTTAATAATGTTATGTAATTCCGTATTCCGTGTTCACATTGCAGAAATCCGTTAAATAATCTATTCCGATGGTATAATAGTTAATATTGTATCAGTATTCATCAGTAATTCCCGATAAATGTTGGACAATCCCTAAATAATAATCAAACAAATATAAATGATTAATAACAGCACATTGATCCGCTCCGAAACCTATACAGATTTAATGAAACCGTAGTAAATTCTATTTATTAGAGAATAATAACTGCTTCCACAAACCATTTCGTACTGGACAAAGCCAAATCATGCCTGTTATTACAACAGGGGAATGAAATATAACTTTTTTGCGGAATAAAGCTTATGTGGAAATTGATTTTTCTTCATTATATTGCTATTTATATTTATTTTACTTTTGCGAAAAGAACGAGTGCTTCAATGACCTTGCCGTCAATATTTTCCAAATAGTATAATTGGTTTTCTATCTGCAAGTTATTTTTAGTTAAATATTGTAATAGTTTCATATATGTATACTACTCAGTGTCATTGAATTTATTGATTAATCACCAGAACATTTCAGTTATATCGGGTCAGTCAATAGTGTAATTACTCTAATTACATTTATATCATGAAATGAAATTGGTTTAACAGATCACTGTGTAATTATTTGCTCTTGGCTCTGTGTTTGTCGAAATGAGTGCACATTCATCATTGAATTCTATTGTAATAGAAATGTATTTTCCTCCACTGTTTATAGCCATAACTCCTGCAAAAATGTCTTATAAAAGTATCTTTATTATTTTGGTAGTCTGTAAAATCACAAATTGAAAATTCTCCAATTTCTGGTAACAAAATTCTCTTGTGTCCTAAAATTTTCTCCACGATATTTTTGTAACAAAATTTCACCAGCCCACAATTCGCCCTTCAAACAATATGTAAGCTTTAAACTTATATTCGTGTATTAAATTTATTTCAGGGTACTTTTACACTTTTCTACTAACACTTCTACATCTAGTTACTGTTTAGAATCTCGGCATACCTGTAAGTTGTGAATATTGAGTGTACAATGTCATAGATTTAATAATGTTTAACCGACTCATTGAGAAAAAAGGGAGATTAATATCATGACTGTATTAATTATCATGACTGTAAGGCGAGCTACACACTTGCTCTGGTCAGCACAGACTGCTGAAATCCAATGTATAATTTATGTTTGAGAAACAGGCCGCTGCATATACTTGCGGCCAAACCGAGCCAAGTGGTAAAAATCAACTGCAACATGCCATTTAGTGAAAATAGATGCCGAACGGAGTTAGTCGATCGGCACGAGGCGAATGAGAGCCGAATATATGCAGTAGATAATTGCTTCGGATTGGCTTAATTATTCAGCAAATAATGCCGATTCAAATGTACCGAACCGTACAAGACAGTGTGTAGCACACCTAAGATTGCTTGTTTGTAGGTTTGATTTTCGATGTGTTCCTCTGGTCCAAAGATGTTCTTTTGTTTTTAATTTTTCTGTTTATCTCATAATCAGAATAGTAGTGTAAGTATTAATTCTTCTTATTTTCCCTTTTTATTCATTCCATAAGTTTGAATATCTCAGTGTACATCTTATCCCGAATTTTCCTAGATCTAGTAACTTACTCTGTGTTGTGCTTCTTACCTACGTGCTTCCTCTGTCGTTGTTTATAGATATTTCTTTATTAGTATTATTACCAATCCAAACGTTGTAAAGAATCTATTTACAATTCGTTGCATTTTATAGTTGTTAGAATATTTTGTACAATTTTATCAAATGTTCGAGTCGATGTTAAAATGAGAAACGCTATCTGAAATTCGTATCTTTCTAAACTACAGAAAAATGTATCGTGTATAATTTTAATAGGATACAATACCTTGCAAGGGCCGGTTTTTATCTTGGTCAGAGGCTAAGCATTGCCATACAACGTGACAATGCCGCCAGTCTCTTGGGTATATTACCAGTCGACAGCAATGCGGAGGAATTTTTCGACGCTATATTTTAGTTTGTTAATAGTTTTAGTTAAGTTGAATATTAAACTGCTATTCTTAATAATTATAGGTACAAACCAGCTAAAAATGAGTTCTATGTAAAACGAAAATTGCGTTTTTTTATATTTGAATATCAAAAAAATCTGAATAAACTGCTATGCTCACTAAATCGGAATTGTGATAATCGTAAATTAAAAGCAAGCGTTTCTCATTTTTATAAAAACTTTAAATATCATTTTTATTACTAGATATATTGTATAAAATCGCTGTGTGAGAATTATAGGCTAGATAGTACCTAGTTATTTATTGTTAACTATTATAATTATTAGAAAAGTGAGAAATTAGAAACAGAAAAAAAAATGTCTGATTTAGATTTTTCATGTCTAAAATAGATATTATTTTAAAAATCTATAGGGATTTAGTTAAATTTTTGTTTATGATATATAATTTTAATTGGCAAAATATTTTTGGTGTTATCTAGTCAGTTTTAGCCAAATATTTAAATCGTTAGATATGCTCTGCCGCTTCAAAAGATGGTAATGTTCCTCTTTCGTTGACGATGACATTTTAATCGTATCGTCCCGCTCATTCATACTGAAAGTCGTATCTATCGTTCCATGCGAAATCTGTGAGCTTACTCTTTTCAATATGGACACTTTTTACAAGAACTAAGTACAGTGAGGGCAAATCTAATAATTTAAATATTTGATTTTAGTTAAGTTTCGATAAAACTAAAGATAATTTCATGGATGTTCATAGTGGCCAAATTGTAAATGATTGCAGTGTGACGTAACAGTAAGTAACTCTAGGTATCGTTATACAATTGTTACACGGTGCAATAAAAACGTTGTGAACGATTTTAATATGTCTTTTCATTCTATTACTGAAACCTTTACATCTTTCTGAAAACTAGATTATGAGAGCGTCAGATGGTAAGTAGTTGGCAATACTGTCGCATTTAAGTCAATGTTGCAAACAAAACAGAAATCTAAATAATAGCAGCCGCACGGGTCGATAGAAGGTTAAGCTGCGCTTGCTGAGGTCGGTCCGTGGATGGGTGACCATTGATCAACGTGGCTCTACAATGGCGACATTAATTTAACACACGGGTAGGGCTAGTTAGTGGCCAGTAATCATAAAAATTATAACAACATAAAAAAATTCGACAGAAATCGAAATAACTTAAAAACTTCCACCTGCGCCGCTCGCCGATATAGGGCGACTCTCTCTATTTCCTTCAATTCGCCTTCTCTTTGCACATTATTGGTTCCGTTTGTCATTTATAGATCTTTGACAGCCGTTACCGGTAAGCCCGAAAGTCTGACAACCAGTCTTACTAAGGGGTAGCGTATTACCCAGTAACTGGGTTGTGGAGTTCAGACAGGCAGTCGCTCCAAGTAAAATACTGGTATTGAGTTGCATCCGGTTAGACTGGAAGCCAACCCCAGCATAGTTGGGAAAAGGCTAGGCAGACGAAGAGTCAATGTTATACCTAAACAAATTAATTTCTGCAAAAGTTTTGTCGCATTAGATTTATCTGCAATGGCAAAGGAAACATTTCATGTGATAAATAAATAAATAAATTTCATCCGGCATTTCTAAGTTAAGTTTTTAAACACTCTTTAATAATGATCTTCTAAAATTTTAACCATGTGGCAATGATAGATCTCTGATTTATCAGTTCATAATGAAATTATTGCAAAACAGGTATTTTTACTACAAGAACCTTGTCAAAAGATTTGATTTTCACACATCAAAAAAGATAATACTGCCTGTTTGCTACTTGTTTTTGCAAATCCCCTTTCACTCGGACCAATCTTTCAAAGAATAGCTTGGAAAAAGGTACTTTACAAGATCATCTTTTACCCTAAGCTCAACACGCAAAGTTATAAGATAGAAAACCTTTTTAACAAATATACACCTTAACGTTTTTACCAACTGTTGACCCTTATCACCTCGGACCAGGGTCGTATAAATTAAGTCTAATAAACGCGTCCCCACCAGTTTTTACTAGGAATAAATAAAAAGCCGGAGCTTCCAGCTTTTTGCCTCCACATTAATTAATTTAAGTAAGCTGTTTTTACATTTCTGTTTCAACCATTTTGTTTTTGTGTCGTGTGAAAAATGGTTTCAGTACTTTTATTTTAATTCTTGGAAGAGTCCATTTTTAAATGGGTTAGGTAGGGTTTTTAATTCAGTGCCCCAAAAGGTACTTAATTAAGGGATATTTTTCTTTTTTTAGTACTTTGGACGTTACTTTCTTTTAATGTTATTTACTTATTTAGTAACAAACAAAGGATGGAAATTTTAATTTAGTTCTTACCATTATTTGAATATATTCCACCTAGCCATAAAATAATTTGATGGACGTTTGCGTACGTTTTTAATTGAACGTGTCATCGAAGTTTCGAGGTTTTTGGATTCGAATTGGGTGTTTGGGCGTCGTGGCTGTGCACAATAAGCGTTGAGTATCGGACCAAGCCTCGTAAAAATTTGAAATTGTATACCTACTGCCAAATAAATAGGTATATCCATCTCTAGGCGGCGGCGGCGGTTAGACTGGAAGCCGACCTCAACATAGTTGGAAAAAGGTTAGGCAGATGATGATCCATCTCCAGGCAAGTAATAAACACTTTTCTGGATTAATAACTTGCAAAATTACTTTGCTGCCTCGTTGATGGGATGGTGAGTGGTTGCAAGCGCTACTAGCACGAGGGACCAACAGCACAGCGCTGATTTTCAGTGGTCACCCGAAAACGACGTACGGAAACGTTAGGTTTATAGATCTACAAGGTTTTTCTCGAGACTGCGCCCGCGTGGTTGTTAGTTTGCCGATATAAAAAGTATCCTATGCGTGATTCCACGTTACATACTATCTGTGTTGTGCCAAATTGCATCCCAATCCGTTCAGCCGTTTTTGCGTGATTGAGTAGTAAACATCTAAATATCTAAACATACAAACTTTCACATTTATAATAAAAGTAGGATACAGAATACTGTTAGCCTGCATCATCCCAGTGCTGGGCAAAGGCCTCTCCCATTGACTTCCAGGTCGAGGCGGGCGGGTCAGGGTGGTCTTCATGGCGTCGCAGCAGACCCCGTAGAAGATGGCGGGGCGAGCTGGACCAAACAACCGACCAGTGGTCTACTTTAGCTCTGGATCGAAGGATACAGAATAAACAATCAATAAAGTTACATTCAGACAAATATTATTGTTGAAAACTTGACCAGAATTTAACATGGTTAAAATTATTAGCCCGCAAAGTTTATGTCATAGGTGACCGTACCTTCAGAAATGTGAATCCACTTCAACTTATCACATAACATGAACCAAAGCCGAGTTCCTCCAGTAACATACTCGTAACTTGTTTAATCTAATTAATTGTAATTAGTGCAGTTACAGGGTAGTTCGTAATTGGCACGGTCTCATTCTAACGAGGGATGTTTCGCCAGAGTAATTAGTTAAATATAGTTAATTTGAGGTTCGCGTACACAAGTTTTGAGACTTTCAATGTTTGACAAACCTACATATTCTGAGTGACGACGCGCAAACTGTTATTAAAACAAATTGCTGTTTCATAAATTTTGACCACATAGGTCTTATTGCACAAGTGATACAGCAGGTTTTTTCAAATAACCGACCAAAAATTTCATCGCTTCATTCTGGACCCCAGAATCGTGTACTGAATCCATGGTAACAGTTGCGCGTCGATGGCGGCCACCCTGTATTTCCTGGACTCAAGTGCAGGGATTTGAATTTGAAAGAAAGAAAGAAGAAAGAAAGAAAATACATTTATTTAGCACAGACTAAAAGACACACAATACATCAGATACATAGGCATCAGATAGCAAATAATAAAGAAAACAAATAGAAAGTAATAATAATAATAATAGCATTATTGAAACTAAACTACCTAGTATAAAACATATGCAAGAAATTGAAATTTGACATTTCAAGCTAAGCAAAACCATATTTTGCAGTGACTTAAGCCTGATTTACACAATGCGATTTAATCACCCAAGTAGCATTGCTTAAATTTTATTGTATGCCACAGGCAAGAAACTTGCATCGTGTAAATAGGGGCTCTTTAAAGCGACAAAAAATATGCGAACTACGCATAATCCTGCATCGCGCATATATACAACGTCCCGACATCAATCGTAGGGCAGTTGCACACCAGACACGACACCCGCCTGGTCGAAGATCCTTCCTTTTCTATGAAGGATGAGTGAACTTTACGTTCTATTCCTCATGCCTCTATAATGCTATTCCATAGATAAACTGCTGGTGACGCTTTTCCAAAAATGTCCACAAATAAGCAAAGGGATTTAAGAGCGTTGACAACGTACGGCATTTCATACAAACTTTCAAGTCCTTGTTTTTCGAAATGCATGAACCGATTTTAATGAAACTTCCTACGCATAAGCAGGATATATAGGTCTAAAAAGTTAATTGAGAACATTTAAGTTTAACTTACGTTTTTTGCAATTTGCAAATCAGTGTCAGGTTGTATTGTATGTATATGTATAAACATAATATAATTCGCGACCGTAACACATATGTATTTACAGAATTATGATCATTAAAATCATCAACACAACCCCCTAAATTCATAATTATAATCCTATTGAATGAGTATTTCATGAAATATCAATCAATATGGTCTCTTTCAGTTCATATAATCGTATTGAATCACTATTTTATTTAGCTTGTAATTAGCTTCACAATTTGATCTAGCTCATAATGATGAGCGGTCGCACGCATACTCATTTAGGCCGTAATTATTACTTTAATTAGCCTTTGGGCACTTAGTTGTTATATTTAATATCTGTCAGTAGTAGGTACTAATTATGCTTCTAGAGAAAATCTATTTTTAGCTAAGAAAAATGAGCAGAAAGTGTCTGAACATAAAATTACGCCTACGCGCTATAGAAGATTTATAACATTATTATTGTTCCCGATGAATTCAAATGTTTGTCTAAGGTTTAAGATGGCGTGCAGAATTTTGAACAAAATTTTTATCCCTGTTTACAGGTTCAAATTAAATCAGCTAGCAAATCTCCGCAGACGTCATGCGTATCACAAATATCTAAACATGATAAAAAAAAGAAAAAAAAAAAGATAATACCTATTTGATGTTTTTTTGGGGGTCAACGACCGCTGGTAGTGTGTTTTTAAGAAAACTTAAAATAAATCTAAGTGACCAATACCATCTCGAATATCATTAAAACCAATCAACTGCAAGAAAATAAATAGGTACCCTCTAGCATTCACTGTTACATAGTTCACGAGTTTTTCCTTTGTAAGATTCTAGACTAGAAACTGTCAACCATTTGCGTAGCTCATACAGATCCCACCATTTATTTACATTCAATAACAAGTAACAAAGGACTCAAATATGTTAGTAACAATATTTCTTAACAGGGACGTTGGTAAACTTAACCTACACACTTAACCTAATACTGCAATATAGTTCATGCGAATCCCTCCTACAAGCTCAACACTGATGTGGAAAGTTTGCAGCAGCGATTCATATACAAGCAGCCCAGTCTGCTCGCGATACACTGCAATATAATGTTGGGGCTGGCCCGGAACCGGCGCACCAGGGAGGCGCATCTTTTATATAGCATCATTTGTATCACTCAGATAATAATCCTTCAACTTTTCAAAGCTTCAACTTGTAGTACCTATGTATGTATTTCATAAGCTATGGTATACAACCAGCTTCATCCGTGCAACTTTCCGATATGAATAAAAGTTTTATTGAAACATGTAAGCTCTCTCTCACAGGAGAGCTTATGAAAATGTTTTGTATGATATTCGCTTTTAGTGATTTATCAGAATGTCAAATTTATAAAACTCCTTTTTTTGAAGTGACAACTCCTTTAGCGGCGTTGTGCAGTGTTGTTGTGATGGGTGAAAAATGTTAAACTCGCGTCAGGACACGTGACCTGATCGAAAATTCGTAAGACGGAGGGAGAGTAGACTGCATTCCAAAATATAAAAAATGCACAACGTTAATATTCAAGTTTTCACTTCTGCCGGCACTCCTGGAGTGCAACCCGTTTTTTTTACTGCGTCGTAGTTCTAGTGATAATCTACTGCGTAGCATGAGATCCTGGGTTCGATTTTCAGGTCGAGCAAAGTGATGTTAGGTTTTTTCATCAGGAATGTCTCAGTGTCCGGATTTGTACCCCGTTGATGGCAATAGAGTCGCCCGCTATTAATGACTGGAGAAATGTAGGTAAATGATAAATAATTTTATTCCTGTACGTACAACGCGGTCACATTAACTTGACGCTTGGCGTTGATGACGTCATTTTGGCGCTCAGGTACGGTGTGACAAAAAAGCATCAACAATTAAACAACCGATTTGATTTTGGGGCATGGATTTTATTAGCCAATCTTGCATATATCTATACTTTGAATGCGGGGGGAAGCGGGCATTCCAGAGATGCTATCTCTCTGGAATATCTCTGGAATGCCTACAACGCGGTCGCGTTGTAGTCTTTTACACGTCAATCATATTTTAAAAACTAGATGAGGTAGGTATATAGGTAGACTTCTGCCTAACCCTTCGAGGCTTACAGGCTCTCTATATATACTTTTTTCATAAGTTACTTAACAGGTAATTCCTTTATGCTATATTTATGAAAAAAATACCAGCATATTTAGGGACTCGGCAAACACCTTACCAACATGGGACCTGACTATGATGAGGTACTATCGCCAAAACCTCCTGACCATTTTGAAAACAAAATCCCGTGCACATGATAACCGCAGCTGCGTCAGCAAGTAAAACAAAAGAACCTCCTTTTAAGGTCAACTAATAATATGCGCTGCAAGCAGGAATAGTCCTTACGGTGGTCAAATATAGATTTTGGCGATAGTATACGTCTCAAATAGTTAAAAATAAAATCGGCTTGGTCCATATTGATCTCAAAGCTTGTAAAACATTGCAGAATTCAAAATACAACTTTTACTTTGTATCCTTATTAAAACAATCGGTCACGCGAATACGAGATTGTCACGTTTGAAAATGTCACTCCTATTAATTGAAAACCCGGAAAGCGCCCTTTGTTGGTGTGACTAAACGTTTGGGTTCACCGAATACAATTAACACCACAGTTGCCTATTCGCGTGATGACCGCGTTAGTTAAAAATTCCTAAGGTTGGGCCCCAGGCCTCCACTCTGTGAGTGGACTGTAATCTGCCACGCAGATGATGCAGACCCAGTGCGGTGCAAGTTGAGCAGAACATAGCTACGTTTTCCAATATCAACTTACCACTATCGATCAGTGGTTAAATAATAACAACCGCACAGGTCGATCGATCAGATTAAGCTACGCTTGCCGGGGTTGTTCTGTGGGTAGGTGACCATCTTTGCATGCAGAGACTGGACCGGAAAGCACGTTAAGCCGTTGGTCCCGGCTGTCATTCGCGGATCTGTGACAGTCGTAACGGGTAGTCAGAACCCGAAAGTCTGAAAACCAGTCTTACCAAGGGGTATTGTATTTATTACCTGGAGGTCAGGCAGGCAGTCGCCCCATGTAAAATACTGGTATTCAGCTGCATCCGGTTAGACTGGAAGCTAACCCCAACATAGTTGGGAAAAGGCTAGGCAGATAGAAAGAAAATACATTTAGATGATGACTATCGATCAAAATTCCCGATACTTTGCACATAATATTACAATAATATGAACATCACTAATAAACCATTTACCTCACTGTGTTTATGCCCTGTTTGAAGAGTAACATTATCAGTTACCTCATTGTTTTCCCTTACCCTGTGTTAACCCTTTCCCTTTGAGGGTAAACATTTGTTGTATCGATGCTTCCGCGAAACTTGGCGGGTTGTTTGTGAAAGTATCGTGTGTACCCACAATCAGTAGGTACCCTTCAAGCTTTGTTGCCAGGTTTTGAAGTCGTGGGGGTTGATAGATTCTATTTAAAAATAAATATTGTAATAGTCGAATTGCTTATAGTTTAGAAAAATATTGCCGTTACCTTTAAAATGGAACTTACAGCTTTCGCTAGACAAGATTGGTTTTCCCTACGTTTTGAGACAGTTCTCGTATTTTTAAGAACGTTCACGTTCTAATCTCAGTCTCAATCTATCAAAAATATAATCAATTTCCCTACATTTTTGACAAGTTTTTAACATTAATTGTCGCTGAGGAGATTGCGACTAGATTTTGAACGTTTTTAGTTACGGGGATTGGCCTTCTGCAGTGTGTGTGTTTTGGTTTCATGTTACGACAATCTTGCTTCTAGATAATATGAATTGTCATATTATCTAGAAGCAAGATAGTCGTAAGTAGGAAGTGGAGGCAAAAACTCCACTTTTCAGAAGACTGCAAAATTATGTTTTTCCTAACGCGACTGCTAAATAGAGGAGCCTGGTTTTCATTTATATGTCGGTTAAAGGGTTCACTCACCATCGCAACTGACCATCTCTCCAGTTATGTTGTAGAACGCACTGGCGTTCTACAACATAACATAACTGAATAGATGGTGAGTTTACCTAATTACTACTTTTCTAATGGTAGATTTTTCCAATGCCAGATAATTTTATCCGAGAATAGTTTTGAATTTTTGACAGTTCTTCCATACAAAATCTGTCAGGCGTCAATTTTATTCCACAGTTGAAAGTTATCTGTCGATTGAAAAATCAACCCTTATTCAATAAAAAAGTCTTATCCATGAGCAAAGCGAATAGTCATTAATTACTTAATCTTCTCAGTATTTCACAGCTCTTTCTGTATCGAGTTTCCCTAGTAACAAAACGAAACAATGGCAGAAGGAGGCCCGTTTCCGGCGGGCAACAACGCAATATCCGGTGCTTGCTCCAACACCTCCGTCATTCGCGATCACAACAGAACTCTTTGTTTACACGACTTGTTCAATCGATACCTCCTGTTGTTTCTGCGTTCCTGGCACCAGGAAATGAGGATTGTTGATTGATTTTGCATTTTCTGGGAATTTATACGGTAAATATATATACTAGGATGTTTGGAATTATTAGCTAAATGTTATTGCAGATAACTGAGAGGTTTTCAATATCACTGATTTTAATTGAGGTTAGTATTAATTTCTTACAAAATGTTTTCAGCTCCATGAACTTTTAAAATCCGCTATATCAGGCGATTGGTTCCTAGTTTATTTGGAATCCTGGAGAAAAAAGCATCTTGTTAATTTTGCGTTCCTGGTATTAGGATATCGCGCTTTAGAAATAGATAGTCCAGGTAACTTCAAGTTAACAGAAGAGAATAAATTAAACAATGTAATTCATCTTGTAGAGAGTCCTATCAGGACGCTGTGAAACAGTTTCCTTCTGATAAAAACGTGCCTGCTGATTGGATTTATTTATCGGCCTAAAATAGGAACAGAACGATAAATTCTCACTGAATCAAACTCGACTGAATAAACAACAAATGTTTGGTCAGGGGATCCGTCAGGAACGAAGTTCCTTGCGCGATACTCGCACGTACACACACTCGTATACATTAGGAAGAGTCAGGAAGAGAGAAAGTGTGAAAATAATACGCGTTTTAAATACAGAACCATTTAGTATGTTTTAAAAGCTCTCATAAAGTTGTTGCCATCTTGAATTTTCATTTTGACCTCACTATCGGCTTCAGCACCCTCGAAAACCATGAAAACTATCTCTCTCTCTCTGACTTTCTCTATTTTAAGTACCTAATAAAAAGTCACATGGAGTATAATGCTCGGTCGTTTCGTGTTGTACAGTCACGAGCACCAATATGTCAACACTTGGCAACTTTCAATTGTGATTTTTTCATGAAATAACGAATGCAACGTTGAAATACAACACATTACATAAACCTATGGGTTCGAAAATGCTACGTTCGTAACAACATAAAATTTCGTTAAAAATAAAGGAGTCAATCGCTTTTGAATAAAGCCGAGTGTATACATACTTTCGCTCGTGACTGTACGTGGTGTACGATTTTTACCAGTTTACTCCTACCCCAAGCTGAGGTAAACAACTTCGTTCCAAAAGTTACATTACTACCTAATGAGATCATTATGTACCTTGTGGGTACATAATGATCTCATCATCACACAAATACATGCAGAGACAATAACGCTAAGGCCATACCTAGGAAGCAAGAGGGTCCTTACATACAAAGGGATGGGTTGCAAAGGTCCCTTACATGTTCTTTGTGTTGTAATATGCGATAGGAGATGTGTAAACATTGCGAGTGGTATGTTTATTAAATTTATATTCTTGTGGAGAGATACTTCTTCGCTTTTCTTAATTCTGCTTTCCTGAAGTATATGAGACATATATTTCTTCCTTTTCCGTAACAACATGTAATAAAAATAATAAAATATACATATATTTTTTAAATATTTTTTCTTGTTTGTATTTTGTATTTTAAAACAGCACCCTAATTGCGTAACACACAATCAGTCTCAATCTGAATCATTTTGAAGGATATTGCTAATCCATTGCTTCATATGTTCAAAAAATGTGTCATTTGTGTCTGCTCAACAACGTAAATAACGCAATGAATGTTGTTGAACTGTCAAAATGAAACCGATTCCGATTGATCGTGTGTTACACAATTAGGGTGCAGTACTTACCCTAATTGTGCAACAGACTATCAATCTCAATTTGAATCATTTTGAAGGATATTGCCAATCCATTGTTTCAAATGTTCGAAAAATTTGTCTGCTCAACAACGTGAATAACGCAATGAATGTTGTTGAACTGTCAAAATGAAAGCTATTGCTACTGATAGTGTGTTACGCAATTACCCCACAGGAATACATTTTTATTGGATTGGACACGGTTTTTTTACATGGTAAAAAACGGTGTATAACCGTGTATTTTGGTATAACAATGAAACATCTTGCCCAAAAGAAAACAATTCCTTCAAATACTTTGGTACACAATTTTTTTAGTCTCCCCTTTAAATCGAAATCCGATAATGATTCATGTACTTCATCATTTTCGGAATAATAAAAAATGGTAGGTACACATGACGATACATCAAGCTACACATTTTCAATTTTAGCTAACCTCGCATTGGCTTTTCGTACAATTTGAAGTAAGCTGATACTGATAATACATAATCAGCCTATAATGTTCCCACTGCTGGGACACAGGCCTCCTCTCTTCGAGAAGACGTGGGCCGTAATCCACCACGCGGGCCCAGTGCGGGTTGGTAGATGTCACATGTCGTCGAATTTTTGGTTCTAGGACATGCCGGTTTCCTCACGATGTTTTCCTTCACCGTTTTGAGAGCAGTGGTGATGAAATAATTTACACAAAGTTCAGCGTCTGCCTGGGTACGAACCCACGACCTACAACTCGTAAGTCGCGGCCGTTACCACTGGTCCACCACTGTTCCTCCTGATAATAATGATATACTTACTTAACTTACGACAAACAAAAAGATTTTAACTTTATTACCTCCAGAATATTCCGCTTTTACCAAAAGCTTTGGCAACAAAAGCGACTCAGGAATATAGAGGGACGTGAGGTCCGGCTAATGAGCCCACGGGAGGTAAACTTACATTATTTATCTGGAGTAAATAGCCCCCTGATACTGCTGTACTGGTAACTGGTAAGGAATGTACTGTGACTGGCGACGCGGTTTGAATTTGGAATAAGAGTTTTCTTTTGTCATTTTTGTCTTTATGGGCTGATAGGCTGATACTGTCAATTTGTGCATCCTACCTGCAATTGTTATAATATGTGTATATAAAGCCGAGTCTCCTGTGTTTTTTCGAAACATTACACAAAAACAAAGAGGTGTGGCCTTTTTGTATGAATACACGATGGTTTTGTTTTCCGAGCTGCATGGAACACATTCCCCGCGCGGGTGAAGAGGGAAAGGATTTGTTTCATTTTCAACCGCACCGCATTTTGAAAGTTTAATTCCTACTGACACAGGTTTTGAGGTTATATGGTTTTGTGAATAGTTGACACTAATCTAAAAATATTTTAATACGCAGGAGACAGCTTGTGTATGAAAACAAATGTTAATGTGTAAGGTTTTTTGTGTAATGTTTCGAAAAAATATGCGCAGGAGACACGGCTTAACTGGTGTAAAAAGACACTCAACGAAGTCGAGAGTCACTTGCACTCATCGTTATTGTAATCATTTTGTACTGGACCACATCACCATCGTTTCCATCTGGACCATCATTTTGTTTGTTTTGTAGGTTTATGTGCTGGCGTCTGTACCACTAAAGCACAACTTTAAATACCCAATAATACCCCCGCGACCCCTATACCGTCGCATGCACAGTTACATTGTGCACTACCGCAAGAAAATTTTCTCATTCAAAATAAAAGCCGTTTCCCAGCAATTATTTTTGTGCAATGTTACGTAGTTGTATGTACAGAATACGTAGTTGACGTCTACATGATGGGTCTTTCTACATCCTGTATATGTGTGTAGTGGCGCTAGTTGCCTGTGTGCGCACTCTTAAACAGTGGGCCAATGGCAGTTCGTGATTTCAATTCTCTCCGTAACATAACTAACAGTGGCGCCGAGACCCGCAGTAGGTTGCAAAATGGCTTCTTTTGGAGAAAAAAAATTAAATAAAAAAATAAAAAAAAACTTTATAAACTTTCGACCATAATACAGGGTGGAAGGTCTATCGACGTGCAACTTGTTACCACGCATGAATTCAATACATGATTCTGAATTCATGAATGATGATGAGTTTTGAACAGCAAAAGAATTGCTGTTCAAAACTCATCATTATTCGAAATACCAATAGATTGTGAGTAATAAGTAAGGAAAAGAAATAACAAGGAAATACCCAAAATAGTAATCTCTCTGCAATCTTTTCTCATGATGATCTTAATACAGAAGACAAACAGCAGATTTTTTCAAAAATAATAATCGACGTACATACACTAGTGTCTCTAGTATCATGTGCTAAATTCATAGTTACAGTTTGCGCATCGATGTTCATTTTGCCCTGTATGTTACACGATTGGGTGACATGAAAAAGTTGTGTCAGTGGTTAATCGTAAATGAAATCGATGCCAAAAGTAAATTATTACGGTTCGTAGACGTTACCACAGAATTCTACATAACAAGGTAATTATTCAGACTTGAGCAATCCATTGCTGCCATGTTGAGGTCCGTCTGACTGTACAGACGCCAGCACACCAAGCTACAACAATCTGTCAAATTTCTTTAATAGATTTTCAACTTTATCGCTAAAGCATTAGGTTCAAGGTTGATTGGAAAAATTTTACAGCTTCGGGTAGCTTGATGTGCTGGCGTGTGTACATAGGGCAGTGTAGGGCTTACAGTCCGACCGTCGAGAGAGTGCGTTCCTGACACCGACAATTCTAGTAGGTAATAAAGATCGAATTCGCAAATCACGTATTCGTTTGTATGAAATGAATAGAGGTATGACGAATAGGGTTCAGTTCACTCATCCTCCATAGAAAAGGGACGATCCTCCAACCAGGCGGGTGTTGTGTCTGATGGGCAACAACCCAATAATCAATGTCGGGACGTTGTACATATGCTAGTCGCGCTGCAAATTCTGCTTGCGCGATACAGGATTTGAAGTGACGTAAGTCTGATGCGTAGTTCGTAGTTCGCATGTGGTGGTGTAGATGCCGCCACAAAACTGACAGGTGTCAGGAAGGCATTCTCTCGACGGCTGGACTATAGTGACATAAGTATGACATTATATGACATGCCATCATTCGTCCATTAAAATAGCCTTATTAGTTAGGTACTGTATGCGCTGCTGAATAGGAGCCCAATTCTCGCGCAACTCGCGTTCGTTATTGACATTCGAATCGAACTTTTCCCTCGAAAAAATCAAGCCGAGCTATTCTCGCCATGGCGATTCGAGCATTTCACGCAGGAAAGACACGCGACATGCCTTAGTTTACATGCGTCATGCAACGAGTGGTCATGACCAGTCGCGACGTGACGTATGACTGTGTCGACCTTCGTGCGAACGTCAAACAGTGGTTATGTCAATCATAATTGTGTCAATTGCGAAAGGAAATAATAAATATATTTTAACAAAATGTGTTACGAGTTCATAAACATCTTAGAAGAGTCTGCGACCGTCACACAAGGAAAAAGACGAAGAAAACTTCAGGCTTCCGCCAAAGTTGTCAACAGTGGATAGTTGTTGCTTGTGTAGCGTCGATGAATGAGACACTTAGGATACAGAAGCGGAAGGCGCCGGATTTAAAACCAGTCAAATGGACAAGGACGGCTTTACCAGGCTTTACTCTGGTTGAGGGCAAGAAAGGTCGATCGCGTCGCAACCACAACAAACGCGGTACTACTTCTGCAAGCGGGGATTTTTGAGCTGTAGTGCCCACTTTGCTCCCGTACATTTCCCGGTTGGATCGACAGATATCGAGAGAGAAAGAGCCAAGGTCTTATTAGTGCCGAAGGAAGGCCGATGCAGTCGAGCTAGACTACGAATTTTGACCGGCTGGAGTTGTGGTTAGATGTTACAGAGAAGCATGACCAAAAGTAAACTACCATGTGTGGTGTGATAATAATTAGGTTTTTGTGGTTTATACTTGGATGTATATACTGAATTTATTTATGAGTCTGTAAGGTATTCCTATAAAGGTTCTTTTGTAACTAGAAATAAAGTGTTTCAAAAGCATTTCAAACAATAAATATTTCAAATGTCTTTATTTTATTTTTTTCAATGTAAAACTTAGCTAAGTAACAAAAATAACATACGCAAATAATTGTAGGGCTTTGCAGTTAGGCTGCGCAGGCCGTTAACAAGTTGGGTTAGGAAATATAAACACACAAGCAAAGTTCATATGTATAATCCTCACTGGGTGACAAATTTACAATAGGTAGGGAATGTAGGGATAGATACGTAGTAGTGGATAGGTGTGCGTGCAGCGCCCAGTTAAACTCAACGTGCAGTGCGAAGCGATTGTCCTGTCTTAAACCTGAACGTAGAATCCATATGTAGAACCGGTACGTAGAACCTCTAGATTTGGGGTATACCGTATAGTGAGGGTCAGGGAATCACTCCTGCTAGCAAGCGGATGTTAAAATGACAGAGTGTGTGAAACGGACAACCGGGGTACGTCCAGTACCTACGGTCGTACCTGGGACAGTCTCCCACGTTTTGACGTATGCTCTGATGTACTACTTTCGCTGGTGACATACGTCCCACGCACCCCTGAATGCGTAGTCTGTACAACTACTAGGGAGGGCTTCTTAGAGACGGGCAGCGAAGAGGTGATGAAATAAAAGAAGATTTTCTTGTTGAAGTTTGCTTGCAGATTTCGGCTTCTTGCTTGTAGTGTTGCCTCTTCGACGGCTGAGCTGCGACTGACTTTTCGTACGTAGTCGTCTCTGCGCCCCTGAAGGGGGCGCGAGTATGCGAGTATGAGGAGCGCTGACTTTTCGTCAAAAACTGCGCTCTATTTATACCGGCCTAAGTTCCCTTAAGGCGGACCGTGTATTTTGAGCCCTTTTTTACTTTAATTTTCGCTAAGCCGAGATCTGTCAAGCCCTTGTTTTATTTATTTATCCATATTATATCCTTACAATTTTTACATATATTATTCCTTACGTAATCCTTAACCTAATTACAGCTTAATAATTAACTTAATTATACACAATAAAAAGTTTCTAGAAGAAAAACTGTTCAAAATATCAACTAGGAACATTTTGATTATAAAAATCTCACTATAACTTCTGAACCAATGGTCCGATTTTCATAATTCAAACGGTATTATTGGTTTTATATCTAGACCTTTCATTTAAAACAAAAGTTATTAAATTCTACCCATAAACAAAAAAGTGATTTTCCAAGTTACGTAATTATGTATGAACAAAATTTTACTTATTGGAATCCTTTCAAAAACAGTCTTATTCGTTCGGGATACAAAAACTAATAACAAATACTAATTAGAACATAAGAAACATTAAATAAATCTCTTTAAAGTATTAACTATTAACATAGAATTATTTACTTTACGTTTTCTTTGTAGCGGTCCCTCCACTACTCGCGCCCTGGTACCCAGATAGGGTCTTGTCGCCGACAGTGTGCAAGTGCTCAGTGTGTTAGGTTTGGTAGGTTGGTTAGAGTTGGGTGCCACTGTAACGGCTAGAGCACTTGCACATTCTCGCTATCCATCGTAGCGGTTTAGTTAATAACGTTTTCTACATGAAGCTATCAAACTAAAATAAACCTAAATCTGTGATAATAATAAACACACACAACAACACAGTACAGTGCAGCACAGGACGGTATATGATCACTAGTTTACACGAGCGGTCGGCGTGATGGGTCAAGCGTTGTCCGTTAGCTTAGGAATCGGCGGACCACTTCACGTTTCGCCCAGTCTTCATGTTTGTGAGGCAGTTTGACAGTTTGACCACAAAGAAATTTGAATTCGTGTTGTGACGAGACTAGTAACGCGACCCTCAGGGTGAAATCTGTTTTCGCAAGGATTTCCCAACAATCTTTTGGGCTTTTGTAAAGTAATGAAGCCAGGACACGTAGATACAGAAGCCTAACGTCGTTGGAAAAGCGTGTAGCAGGACGGTCCGATTGGTGCAGTACCGCACTCTTCAAAACAATCACCCTTCCTCCTCTTCTTCTCCATCTTGATAAACTTTTAGGTTATTGTGCTGGTCATCAGCTTACTTATAATATCATTAGCAGTCATTCTGTTTTATTTCATTACCTACCTATTATTATGTAGACCAATGTAAACAAACAACATAAATTGTATTTTGACTTTACTTTGACGTGACAAATATCGATGACGTTGACAAATCAACATGAGCTATGCTTTCCGTTGTACGGAGGCCTTATATTATATCAATGTTAATAATAAAATAAAAATGGAGTAACGAAAACAATAATGATTATTAGATTGATAAATGTTAATGAAATACCTTTATAATGCTGCTCAAAATATGTTTTTGCCTTAAAAAACATTTTTTAAGATAGTCAAAAGTACATTAACGACTACGACAAAAAATCGCATCGTTATGTGGAAGGGATTACTTCGTGGGACGCATAATGGCAACATTATTGTCCCTAGACTCGTGATTTCTGATAGACTTGTAGTGAGAATAGATGTTTCTGGATATCTCACCGTTTTATAAGCGACATGCGGAGACGACCGGCAAGGATTTCGTGCGGGACGAACGCGATTTGCGCGAGAATTGGGCTCTAGGTCGCACACACCTTGGATGTTAGCTTGAATGATAAGTCACGTATAGCCAAAGATGATGATTTATTGAATATATTTCTTTCTTACTTTATTTAACTACCACGTAACTAATGCTATATGAATGCTGTGTGCCGTGTACAGCTCACTATGAACTCTGATCGTGTACTGTCGCGTTACACTATTAATTGCGCAGGGCGACGGAAAAGTGCTGATCTATGCAATGCCGACGGAAAAGTGCTGAGCTATGCAATTAAAAAAAAAATGCGCGCGTGCTATGTACGATACATGACTCGTACAGGTAGGTACTCTAATTATACAGGACTACTTTAACTAGATATTCTATCACAGTTCGATTTTAGCACAAAAACCTATTTCACACTCAAATGTATTTAGCAAATCGCTTCCTCTCACCCTGTGGTCAAACCTTTCAATTAATTACAGTTGGTACTTCTCTGTTTTTGGTCTCGTAGTGCCGTCCCCAGTCGTCCTTAATCATTGTAATTAAAGTAACAACTTACGGAAGATAAAGTTTGTACACAAGCCTTTCATTAAACTTGAAGTTTCGTAAAATCCTTCAATTAGCAGTGCAGTAGGCATGCAGACCTACCGCATACAAACATTAGATTTTGATTGGTAACCGATTTTTATCCAACAACATTAATCGGAGTCATTTAGCGACAAAAAGAAAACCGCTCGTGACGAGCTCCCCTTACACGTTAGGCCAGTCACGACTAGTTTCAGACTGGTTGGGACTAGCGTCGGACTAGTTACGACTAGCCCTCGTTGTCTTTGGTCCCTGTCCTTGACGTCAAGCAATGGACAAAATTGACAACTTTTTTATATGCAGAGTAAGAGGCTTTTGACTACGTTGTGTGTGTATTGTTTATAAGATTTTTTTTATTGTACGCGGCCTGCTTTATAGCTAATAGCTTTATAGAATTTCGTTTCACATAATTTTTTTCTCATATTTTCGTTTCATAGAATAATCAATACGCAGCATATTTACATGGTATTTTTTTAAATCTTTGTTTTTTTGTTTTTTCACATAAAGTTTAATGTTAGAACAATCATAATTATCATAGAATAACAAACCAAATATTCTTTGTCCTTATATTGTTTATTTCATATAAAACTTATTACTAAGAATAACATTTTATCAAGTGAAAGTTTCTAAACGTTTCAATTCATACCGTTGATATGATTATTATATATATTACTAGCTGACCCGGCAAACGTTGTTTTGCCATATAAATTATTTCTAGCTGCCCGGCGCTACTTCGTTCGCGTGGTGTGCTACCCCCTACCCTACTCCTACACTACTCCTACCCTACTTCTACCCTACTCCTACACTACTCCTACCCTACTTCTACCCTACTTCTACCCTACTCCTACACTACTCCTACCCTACTCCTACACTACTCCTACCTTACTCCTACCCTACTCCTACCCTACTCCTACCCTACTCCTACCCTACTCCTACCCTACTCCTACCCTACTCCTACCCTACTCGTACCCTACTCCTACCCTACTCCTACCCTACTCCTATTTTTCCTGAATTTTCTTTACTATAAACCTCACGGAGCCCGAGACCTTTCCAACGAATGCAAAACCGTGGAAATCGGTTCGTGCGTTCTGGAGTTATAGCATCAGGAAGGAAAACCCGACTTATTTTTATATAGTAGATATACTCTGGCTGAGGTAATTTCTGTTGGGGGTCTCAGTTCTAACCAAACCTACTGCTTGCATGCTGCAAGCGAGCATGCAGCGTGCAAGCAAGGTTGCAGTATGCAAGCGAGCATGCAACATGCAGTAAGCATGGTTTCTGCCACGGCTCTGGCGCTGCGGAGCTCCGGCGGTCCCACGCGCTTACGCGGATTTAAATTACACGTTATGGGCAGACAAGACACGTAGTCTTGTCTGCCCTACCCGGCACCCGGATACCCGGCCGGAGTCGGTTTTCAGCGATTCGTTTCTGTCACTAACTTTTGTAGCACAACATATAGACTTTTTAAGACAATATTTAAATTAAAATTATGGATAGCATAACGCCTATTGTATTTTTATACATACATTTTCGTTGAAATAAAATACCATGGAATAATTCACCGAACAAACAATATTCGTTAAAAAATAATTCTACTGTTTGATAAGTTTGTTAAACAAAAAAATGTGATTACAAATTCATTGAATTGTGTTTCTGTGAAAAAATATGTTTCATTTAAGTAAATAGTCTTTGAAACAATAATATTCGAAATAAAAATACAAGGACCAAATATTATATGAAACATTTTCTGGGAAATTAAATTTTATGAAATTTCGGTCTGCAAAACAATTGGGCACCCTTTTTGTTATTTGTAATGTGTGTTTTGTTTGTGCAGAATAAAAAAACTTTTTTTTCATTTTCTTATAAGTTAGTTAATTCACATTAGTGTCTGAACTACTTTCCCTCATGTGTTGGACTAGTAACGACTAGACATGACTAGTTTCGAACTACTAACGACTAGTTTTGGACTAGCCACAACTAGCTCCGGGCTAGTGCGACTAGCTTCAGACTAGTAGTTGTGTGTCTCTGTAAGTTTACAATATTGCCAACCTAATCAACGCTTATTTCCTCTCAGCGACAAGTTCATTAAATCAAGTTGTCAGCCATGTTGTTTCCTCTCGGGTGTATTGTGTCATAACTAATGTGATATATTGTATCTTGTTAATAACGGCGGCTTGGGTGTAATATTCAATCCTATTAATAACCACAAATGAGCACATTAATTTAAGCTCTCTTAAATAATATGTTCTGGATGCGGAAGGCAGAAGACAGAACAATCTGAACATAACATTTTTACTATGGGACCAAACCCGAAATCGCGAAATAAAAATCTGGTGTTCCCTACATTTTCACGAGTTATACAAACCTAGAGTTATGGGATATAAAAAAAAACACGTTGTACTATGTCATCGTCATGCCGTGGACGTCCACGATAATATCGGGACGTTAGAAATTAGAAAAGCGCACACTGATACATAGTCATAACCTAACCACAGATGAACATCTACAGTATTTTTTTTTCTAAAGTATTTTAGGCTTTCACCTTAAACCTTGGGCCTGCGCAACAAGTTTTCTTCTTCCATTCTCTCCTCTCAACCATCATACTACCCTTGGAGAATGGTCCCTTTTCTTTCAATTCATTCCTCAAACAAATAAATAATCCATCCATCTTTTCTTTGGCCTTTCTCTCCCTCTCCATTCTTGTGACAATTACAAAAACAAAATACGTCTAATATCCCTACATTTTGACAAGTTTTTGATATTTTGTTTGTCGCCGAGATGAGACTGCGACTAGATTTTGAACGTTTTAAATTACGGGAATACGGGCCCTGATCAAACATGGGAATATACCTATCTATATATGTATATCCCACGTGTACCATAACACAGTTAACCTAGATACAAAGCCTAGCAACATAATATCACCCTAATCATTCGTAACACAATTACGTTTGATACTGCCCATTACAGCCAAGATCCTATACATCCCTATTACCTATACATAGAAAGGTATACCACGACCTTAATAGTCTATTCAGAACCAGTTATCGCATAATCTTGCCGCGTGGTCTCGACTGCAAATAGGGACATTTCCTGCGGATATTGTGAGCGTTGATTAAGGTCGATGGGGAGATAGGCAGACATGTAGGTAAAGGATTTTATAATAATACGTTTTTATGATGTCGATTTTTATGGGATTATGGCTAAATAATAACAGCCGCAGGGTTTGATCTTTAAGGTTAAGCAACGCTTGCCGAGGTCGGTCCATGGATGGGTGATCATCCATTACATACAAAGTCCCTTCCATGCCTCGGTAAACACGTTAAGCCATTGTTCCCGGCTGTCATTTGTAGATCTTTGACTTTTTTTGTTGATCTTCGACTGGTTGTCCGACTTTTAGGCTTCTGACTACCCGTATCGACTGATACGGGTAGTCAGAAGCCCGAAAGTCGGACAACCAGTCGTGCCATGATATCTTTAAAAAAAAAAAACTTAGTACATTATAGCATCCAAACGTTGTCTTTAAAAGATCGCTCTTAGCGATAAGACCGCCCATTGTAACAACCTTTGTAAAATTTCTATATTTCTCTATTCCTCCTTTTTTTCTGTATTTTTCTATTCCTTCTTTTTTATTCTATTTTTCTCTTCTTTATTTCTCTTTATTTTTTTTTGGCTGTAATTTATATGGTGTACGAAATAAAGAGTATTGTAAAGCGTAGTCACTGCTGTTGCTTTGTTGTTGTAGACGATAGGTGTCCTCTACAACAACAAAATAATATTATTTACCAACTAACAGAGTTTACTTACGATATTGACACAAAAACCAACAGCAATACAAACAATGCACCTACTTTGTTCAGTATACCCGGTTGAACTCGCAAATTAAACATCCCAGAGGGCTCTCCTGCAGCTATGCACAATGTAGACATTGCCTGGGTAATGTCAACTGTAATTGTTTATATACTTTGCCCGCTATTACGTGGAACATGGCCTGCAGTTTGTTACTATGTTGTTTTTCTTTGGAAGTTAGTTTGTAAGTTGATTTGTTTATTTATTTTTAGCCGTTAATATCCAACTGCTGGGCAAATGCCTTCCTACTCTCTTTCCACCTCATCAATCAATCAATCTTTATCAAAGGAGTCCACCTCATCCCGCCATCTCCGTCTGGGCCTGCCGCGATGTCGATTGCCATTAAACGGGACCCATTGGGTCGTAAGTTTGGCCCATCCATCATCTGACATGCGGTCCAGATGTGTCCAGCACAATTACATTTAACCGTGGCAGTTTTCCGAGTGACATCAGTAAAATAAGTTTCTTGATTGTTTCTTTTCATCATCATTTCAGCCGAAAGATGTCCACTGATGGACATAGGCCTCCCTCAAGCACCACTACTTCGACCGGTTGTTTCTTTTAGTTTCTGTTAAAGCGACTTTTTCAATATGATGGTTCCTTTCCTCATTGATCCTATTATGAACCGCGTTCGAATTAAAAATGATAAATTTGTCGGGGGCCACTTTGAAATGTTACCTCCAGTAATAATCATCCTGTATAATGTTCCCACTGCTGGGACACAGGCCTCCTCTTTTTGTGAGAGGGAGTGGGCCATTGTCCATCAAGCGGGCCCAGTGCGGGTTGGAAGATGACGCATGTCTTTGAATTTATCGGTTCTAGGACATGCCGGTTTCCTCACGATGTTTTCTTCACAGTTTTGAGAGTAGTGGTGATGAAATAATTCACACAAAGTAAAGTGCCTGTCTGGGTTTGAACAGTCAGCAGTACGCAAAATACGCGCTTTGACGTGGAGTTGTGGACACCAGCCTGATATACAAAAGCTTGTGTGATAATCGTTTTACAGTGACTTTTTTTTAGATGTGGGGACAATTAAACCTTATATAGAATCGACTCTGGCGATAAAACTAGTAAGGATTTATTATTTATTTATTTAATCACCTATTACAGGTACAACCCGATGCAATAATGAACCAAACCTAATAATATCAACTTACTTTCCAAAACTTATATTTTCACTCTAGGAAAACACGGTTTGAATGTCAAATATCCAATAACCGTTTCGGATAAAAATGTAAAAGGATTATTTCAGGCATATTTTTCTTTCAGGCTTTCATTATTGAAGTAGGCACTATATAAGGCCTAACAATTTATTTCCAAATCCCAAAATTCTATTGAACCAACCTGTGTTATTCAAGATTTAATAAAAGAGAAAATTTTCTAAGTACTTCGAAAAGTGATGAACTAAAAGCGGACTGATTATTATTTGGGTTTTTAAGACAGAAGAATCGATCAGTGGCGTGCGTTGCATATAGGCATATAAGCAGTGCCTACCTCGATAAATCACCATAAGCCTGTCAATTACATTTTATTGTGTGTGCCCCACTATTAAGAAACTCACTAAATTATCATACCTAACAAAAAACAAAATGCTCATACAAACACGCGGCAGTAGGCAGTCGCCAGACTTCCTATATACTCGGCTCCCGTACTATTCGCACATTGTCATTGGTCTTTACTCGTTCAAGTTAATACGACGAAATTAAAAATATGTAGGTCTCACACGTAATACTATGACGTTCAATCTACTCATAACCAACCGAGTATGAATGTTAAAATTAAAAATATACTTCGTAATTTGGCCATGCGACGGAAGAAAGGGATGGATAATGAGGTCGCCGATAATGGCCGATAGTAAGGCAAAATGAAAATCCAAGATGGCGGCTGCAATAAATTTCGAAATTTTCGTCATGGGTGTCGTTTTTATGGTTTTGAGGGTGCTGAAGCCAATAGTGAGGTCAAAATGAAAATACAAGATGGCGGCTGCGAAAATTTTCAAAGTTTTCGTCATAGGTGTCGTTTTCATGGTTTTCGAGGGTGCTGAAGCCGATAGTGAGGTCAAAAAGAAAATCCAAGAAAATTTTAAATTTTTATCATGATAAAAGTTTTACATCCGCCATTGGATTTTCATTTTGAACTTCGTTCCTGCCGGGGGTCCCCCGACATCACACGTTTTTTTCTATACCTAGTAAATCAATTACTTTTTACTTATAGTGCCTGCCTACCTGTTTTGAAAACTAATGCACGCCACTGGAATCGTTAACAGTGCTAAAGTGTTTGTTATAGTTTAGTGGATTAGTTTATAATTTTGTAACGTATTACTTATATCACCATCTACTGTAAACATATTTGCAAAATAAAAAATATTTACCCACAATTTCAATATTAACAGCAACATTCTCCTATTGAAGATAAAATCTAGGAACACTTTATTTATCAAAGTCTATTCAGTACTGAATCTATCTATTTAATAGATATGTAAACACTATCTCATCCACTCAAGTACAGTTAGCGCACACTAATTTTACCTGTAATTTTGCATCACTGTCCAAATCATAGTGATGTTTATTCTCATTCTAATAAGGTTGCTGTTGGCTTGCTGCTAGTAACAGGTCTGTCAAAATCATTGTGATCTTTATTCTCGTTACTACAAGTTTGCTGGGTAGCTGCTGTCAGAAGTAAAATAACTTTGAACGGACTGTAGTGAGGTAACTGCTGTCACTAATGTCAACCGTTGGGTCACGAGGAATGGCGGAAAAAGGTTAAAAGTTAAGCGGTGGCTGCACGAAAGGCGTCGTGTAGTGGTGACTTAAATACGGGAACAAGTAGTTTAGGCTTTACGAAATTATAAACATAGCCTCTGATGTCCAAAACCTTTTTAGCTAACCCTATTGTATTGGGGTAAAAAGTGTTTCAAACTTAGACTTGAGTCTCATAACCCTTTTTGCTTCGATGTCTCTGGCAAGAAGCGTTTAAGAGCAGCAAAAAAAATTCGATGTAAAGAAAAGCGGCCACATTCCTATATGTCGTATTTAGTTGCTTCGTGTCTCAATATGAAACTTAATAAAAGGTATTAGAAAATTCTAGACACACTTACCGAGGTCGCTGATTGAGCAGATTTTCATAATTCCTTCTCAATCACGAGATAATATTTTAATATAGGAGTGGCGCTGGTGGACCTTTGGCTCTTAAAGCCCAAGTAGTCTTGACTTTCATTACCTATTGGTGTTACTTTGAGAGCAGTGGTGGCGAAGTGGTAATGTGTGTAATCTATTCTGTACAAATTTCACATTGAAACCGTCTTAGATGAACGTGTCACTTCAAGCTCACTTCACCTCTGTTTTCACGTTTAGATTTTTACAGAATAGATCGGCTGTAGCCGTTAAAAAAAGAGTAATTAGATCACTAAAACCTACTATCAAACAAGACCAGGTTTCCTAACAGCACAGCCGTTACTCTCGATTAATGAACTGTTTGTATGCACGGTGCTCGCGCGATCTAATCAAACTCTATTGGTACCCGATATTCCTGGCTTCAGAGGGTAGAGGGTGGATATCTGGTTTAGTTGTTCGTTTGGGAATAGGTTGTTCTAGATCATTATGCTTGTAATTGTTTTAACAGGGCAGTAACCTTTTGTTATACAGAGAAGATTGTTCTTGGGTGGAGACCGCGAATCGGTAAACGTAAGGCAGGACGCCGCCCTCGGTGGGGCGACGATCTTCACAGGGTGGCTGGTAGTAGCTGGATGAGAGTTGCCGAAAATCGAATTGATGAGGATGATGATACAGAGAAGATCATCTCCAGGTTTTGCACTGTTTAACTTTGGATTTAGTCCTTGATGTCTTAGGCTATTTTTGGGCTTGGAATCCACCCTAGCATAATCAACCTACTTAATAGGGTAGTTTCTTGGGTAAAAAAAACAATAATTATATTTAGTCCGTCAGTTAGATTATCGAAAAATAATTTACACGGATTTTTTCTTTTGTCAATCAAACAAAAAATGACAAAGATAAAGCGTGTCAAAATTTGGGAGTGGGGGGTCGCGACGTCACTTACTTGCAAAAGTGTCGCAAGCAAGTGACGTCACGCGGAACTTTAACGGGCGATATCTTCATCATTTTTTATGTAATTGACAAAAGTAAAAATACGGGTCCAATATTTTTTGATAATCTAACTGACGGACTAGACGGCTGACGGCTGCATGCCTTCAGGCGGATTATGGAGAGACTTATATGTATTTTGTATGTTACCTACCTATATTACCCATTTTCACAATAAATGAATATGAATATGAATATATTAATATGACTTATTAGAATTTTTTAGGAAACTAGCCTATTATAATTTTCACGATGCTGGCTGTTGGGACTCGGGCGTCCTCTTTCTGTGAGAGGGAAGGGGCCATAATCCACCACACGGTTGGCGGATGTCACATGACTTAGAATTTTTGGTTCTAACGTGCCGGTTTCTTCACGATGTTTTTCTTCACCGTGATGAAAATTATCTTCACAAGGTAAATTGCTTGCTTGGGTACAAACCCACGACCACAGTTCTATCCACCCTACACCTTCCTAAACACTGCGATATTCGACAACTAATCATTATCGCAGTCTACCTAGCCTGTCTTAACGACGTAGGGGTCAGCTTCCAGTCTAACTGGATGCAGCCATTGCTAGGTAGCGGATGTATCAAAATTATGATTGCAGTACAACTAAAATTCAACGCAAGCGATATTATTTATATTATCTGCTCTAGAAATAGAAAACGCAATGGAAACTACATCACGTTTGCTTATCTAGTTTCTGAACAAATATTTTATCACGTAGCTTACAGGTGTTGTATTTTTTTTTGAATTGGTATTTTAAGAGGAACCGGGACCAACCCTATGTGTGATGGTGAACACCGGGGTGGATTTAGTGAGGTAAAGATCCCACGCTTCCCGATCTCACTCCCCGGAGGTCGGGTGCCTTTTGAAGGTTTTCCCAGGAAAACAAAAAAAAGGTACACACGACGACACATCAACCTACACATTTTCAGTTTAAGCTGACTTCGCATTGTATAGGCTTTTCGTACAATGAGAAGTCAGCTTATACTGTAACTATATAAAACTTAATATGTCATCGGGCGTACCTATCTAACAAAATATTTGAGCACTTCACAACACGTTCAAACAGGCATTGTTCACATGAATAAACACACGTTTCACAGCACACTCCTCTAAAATTGTTCCAAAATACATTTCAGAACTGAATACCACACAATGCTAGGTTTTCAATCGACATAGACGTGTTTGGCTCACACGTGGATGCATAATGTGTAAGCTGTCAATTTGAACTAAGGACAGGAATACACGAAGTAACTTGCACAAGAATGTGCAAGGTAAAACTACATGTCACGACAGTAAATTACGTATATTCTTCTCCCAATCCGAACGAATGACGACATTTTAAAACTACGAGATTTCTTTGCTGTATCTAAGTTTAATATAAATTTATTCATCATCTGCCTAACCTTTTCCTAACTATGTTGGGGTCGACTTCCAGTCTAACCGGATGCAGCTAAGTACCAGTATTTTACATGGAGCGACTGCCTATCTGACCTCCACAACCCAGTTACTGGGTAATACGAAACACCTTGGTAAGACTGGTTGTCACACTTTCGAGCTTCTGACGACCCATTACGATTGTCAAAGATCCACGAATGACAGCCGGGACCAACGGCTTGGCCGGCAGTGAGGGGTCTTGGTATGTAAAGATGGTCACCCATCCACAGACCAACCGTGGCAAGCGTAGCTTAATTTGATAGATCGACCCGTGCGGCTGTTGTTACTTAGTCACAAGCCCCTAATATGATAAATGTATTATACACACAGATCTTCCGGAAAAATGCTCTAAATGATGGTGGAAAACGCATTAATATCCATTGTGTAGTTCAGAAGTTTAGGCGGTCACACATACTCGAAAATCGACTTTCTTATTAGTACTAAGTATATAGATATAGGTTCTATTTTTAGTTTTTTATAGGCTCACGTTTGATCTCATTTTATGGTAAACCATGGTCTTGTGGTCGCAAGCGCGTCTACTCAGCGAGGATCCTGGGTTCGATTCCCAGGTCGGGCAAAGTGTTATTGGATTTTTTCATTAGGAATTTCTTAGTAACAATCCGGAGTTTGGAAATTGCCCGTGTGATACCCCGGTGCTTCCTGGCCGTTGGTCCTGCGCCTGATCTCTTTCCATTCGTGTCGGATTGCGTGCCGTCCCATCGGACCATGAGAGTGAGGAAAGAGAGAGTCCACTGTAGCGGTATCTACAACGCCACATGCGAACAACGCGTCATACTGACGTCACGCAAATCCTGCATCTCGCAAGCAGAGTTTACCGCGTAACTACAAACTTCCCATCATCAGTCGTTGGGCAGTTGCCGGCCAGACACAACACCCGACTGGTCGGAGGATCCTCCCTTTTCTATGGAGTATGAGTGAACTTTACACCTATTCCTTATACCTCTATACCACCAGTGTCTGTGCACACGCTGGTCCACTATAATATCTCCCGCGCCGAAGGCTAGTCTCTAGTCCGTTGAGATTGGCCGCCGTGGCCGAAATATGGTCTGGAGGACTAATAATTATGGTAAACGATGGCAGGGTAAAGATACCATACCATACCATATATGCTATTACCAATCCGAATTAGTTGTAGCATAATCACATGAAAAAAAAATAACTTAACAGTACAAAAGTAACTAAGCAAGTACATAGATACTTTTGTACAAGTTCAATTTTTTTTCTTCTGTAAGAATTCACATAGCAAAGTTACTGGCAGGTGTATTCCTAGCTTTAATCCTCTGTGGTTGGTTTGAAATGATAGCGATAATGAATTATTGTGTCTATCTGTGGTCACTATTGAGTATTGAGCACAACGATAGGATCTGTTGCGTGCTTGTGATTTGAATTAGGGATTTCGTTAATGGATTTGAAAGAAAGCTTACATCACATAATCGGCCTATAATCTTCCCACTGCTGGGACACAGGCCTCCTCTCTTCGAGAGAGTGTGTGCTGTAATTTGCCACGCGTGCCCAGTAAACAATAATAACAACAATAAACAATATTTATTCGTTCAAGACTTAAACCTATCTACATACATTTTTGTACCTTAAATTAAACTGTAACTTAGTGGCAAGATACTAGACATGCAACTGGCAACTGGGCTTAAACTAGGAGGACTCCTGTGCTATAAGCACCAGTTACTTCCGTCACCACCGTCATGCCGGTTTCCTTGCGATGTTTTTCATCATTGTTTTGAAAGCAGTGGTGATGTAAATAATTTCTTATCTAAAAAAAGTAAAGCGCCTGCTTTTGTTTGAACCCACGACCTCATGAGTTACCACTGGGCCACCATTGCTTTTACTGAAATATTTTGTAGAAGTTTGTAGCATATGGTGAAAGGGGTCGTCCAGAAAATTGTAACTCAGTATTTCTGCTAAGCTTTTTTGCACTTCACTGGTTTTCCTTTTAGGGATGCTTTGCATGGTAAGCATCTATTCATCTTCTCTTTAAATCCATCAAAATCTGTAATTCCGAAACCTTTTCTGTGTGTGTAAAGCCGTGACTCCTACGCGTGTTTTTTCGAAACGTTACACAAAAACGTCAAAAAAAGCGGCTTGGCCAATGTGGCCAGACACATTATTTGTGCATGAAAATACGGTGTTTTTTGTTTTCCAAGATGGATAGAAAACATTCCCCGCGTGGGTGAAGAGGAAGGGTTTATTTCATTTTCAACCTCCACGCGCACCGCGCTCGTCTAGCATTTAGTATTTTGAAAGCTTAACTCTAACTAACACAGGTTTTGAGATTGTATTGTTTTCTGAGTGGTTGACACTAATCTAAAAATATTTTAATACGCAGGAGACAGCTTGTGTATGAAAACAACTGTTTATTTGTAAGGTTTTTTTGTGTACGCGGGTTGTTCGAAAGAGATACCGTGGCCCCCTGGCACAGGCAACTGAAGGAACACGGGTGGGTTTTAGTCAGTAAAAGTCTGACACGCCCTTCCGCTCTTCCCAGAGCGGGAGAAATCATTTGATGATTTACCACCCAACAAAAAAAAAAAAGGATTTTGTGTAATATTAATGAAAAAACACGCGCAAGAGACACGGCTTATGGAAAATAAAATATTGTAACACATTTTAGAAGAGTATTGATGGAGTTTCTTGCCCATTCTTCTCCATACGAAACTACCTTTTGGGAGGGAAACTAAATTATATTTTATCGTAAATTTTGACGTTCAAAACTGCCTTTTTGTCCCTATTTGATTTATTGTCCCTTTTTTTATTTATAAACGCTTTGACTTTGACAAGGTCACAAATGTCGTACCCGTTTCCTCCAAAATGCATTTATCTCGTCTAACGTTTACGCGTTCATTTCAGCGTTAAATTAAACAGATAAAAGGGATACAGTAACAGGCAGGTATCGTTAGGGACTATAATGTAAAGTCAGAGATCTATAGAATAAGAATGTTACCACGACATTCAATAGTAGGTACCCAACAAGCACTCAAATTATTAGTTATTACTAGCAAAATAATTTACCTTTTTGTCCCAATTGTGATAATAAAATCCTCAAAATTTAGATTGAAGCGTTTTTTTGGCGTGTTATGTTCGATTATGCACGCCCAACCAACCATGTCGCCCAAATCAAAACCATGATCAATACAAACACAGTGACAATTTCCGATTTTACTCAAACTCAAACTCAAATCATTTATTTCAATTAAACCATTTACAGGCACTTTTGAATTGTCAAAATTAAATAGTCGGTCAGTTAGTCAGAAAGTTGAAGCTAGTCGCCCATTCCAAAAACGTAGATCTCTATGGAGAAGAACGGGCAAGAAACTCCACGGACACTCTTTTAAATCAAGATATTATTACAAAATCCTGGGTACATTATTCTTATTGCTTCTATATGTGAGAACAATGTAAAAAAAAAGAAACA
Source organism: Apamea crenata (assembly GCA_949629185.1). Taxonomy (NCBI): domain Eukaryota; kingdom Metazoa; phylum Arthropoda; class Insecta; order Lepidoptera; family Noctuidae; genus Apamea; species Apamea crenata. The sequence continues at coordinate 6,212,692 of OX451372.1, forward strand.
ATTTATAACATTAAAAATAATTTTAATTGATATAATACAGAGTTGATATGACAGACGGGAATTAAATTACACGACGTATAGGTACTATACGTGTTTAGGATTAATTCGATACGGTATAAAAATAAAAAGCGCCAAAAATGGGAAAATGTTTTTTTCAAACAAAGTAAATAGCTTACAAATCAGAATAAAACGCAACCACCCTTTGTAAATAAATTTGACTGACCTTAGATACCTAGGTAACAAAGTGACAACGTCTTTATCGTTGTAAGGTGCATGACCTATGCTTAGACATAATCAGTTGTTAAGAAAGATACATCGTCGTGTTCAAACGGTGCAAAAACTTAAAAAATAATTTGCGACTAAACTACTGCTCCTTTTTAATTGATTTTTGGTACAGAGCTTGAAAATGGTACCTAGTATAGGCAGTTTAAAGGAAAGCCCCTCTGTCGTATCAACTTTGTATATGTTATTTGTTGTTAAATATTTCAACTTAGGACACGAGTTTCTAATATGTGGAATGTGAGCTCGGCTATCATTGTGCCGATGGTCGTATCGTCCGAAAGCCTGTATCAACATCTCTCGAGGCTCTTTTTAGGTTGGATTTAGGGCCTGATTCAGAAGGCAGTACTCCTCGATACGCATCGTGAGTACTGCCTTCTGGTGCCTTAACCACCGGTAATTTGGTACCTGCTCCCGATACAGGCAGACCACGATTTTTTAATTTTATTAAATGTTGTTACATGTTTTGTAAAAATATTTAAACATATATTTAATGAGTATGAAAATTAATAAACGAGTCGTTGTAACATTATTGTAAGACCAATCGAATAACTTTTCACTTTTCTCTCAAACATCGTAAAAAAATGAGACGAGATTCTAAGATTAAAATTTCAAATACAAGATGAACTTCATAATTATTGTCTAACACGAAATTCCTTTCACTCTATGCTTTGATTTCCAAAATAAAGCTAACTGTACCATAGCCAACATCAAAGAGGTGCTGAATGGTGATTGAATTTGTGATCAGCGTCCCGCCTCCTAAGGTTAAGAAGGTACTCTCTATGTATGCAAATACATTTCCTTTGATATATCGAGCTTCCGGATTCTATTTTCTTCGGCGAAGACGGTTTTGTGTGGTAATGTGTTTTGTTTGATTGATTTCTTTTGCCTTGTTGGTCGCGGCACTGCTGAGCATCAGGTTTCGATGAGGGTTCGATTTACGGGTCGGTCAAAGTGTTTATTTATTTATTTATTAACGATGGATGACTTACAGCTAAAACAAACTAGGATTAACACATAGGATATCTACTTTTTTTCCCGATATTCTCACGGGATTGAAACTTATACGGGTGAACCCACAGAGTGCTGCTAGTTTTAAATAAATCTTCTATTGATCTGATCCGGTAGTATAGGGACGAGCAGTTCTTATAGAACCTACATTTAGGCTGGTTTAACAAAGTTTCGGCCACTAATGGAAACAGAATATTAAAATCAATTCGTCAGTAAGCAAGAGTTCTGCTAGCCACAGAAATGTAAGACCATTTCATAACTTTATTTTTCTCTAAAACCACGTTTCCAGTCAGAAACCACATTTCAACGGTATTCAATAAGCAAGTTTCTGATCCCTTTGAATAAAGTTCATAATGCTGTGATAGTTTCAAAGTTTGTTACACTATCGGCCAAAGTTGTAAGTGAGATGAGATTTATGGATAGCAAACTTGGGTACATTGGAACCCAATGAATCGTTCATTCAATAGCAGGTATTTTCTAAAGGAGTTTGTGGAACAGTTATCAAAGAAAGTTCTCTTAACGACAACGTTGTGAGAAATTTTTCCTTTCCTGTTTACCTTCGGAGGTTTACACATACAAAAGAATTTAGGTGTGAAAGAAATGTTACCCTCCTTTTAGATTTCGCTACAGTGTAATAAAAATAATGCTTAATCTCGTCAACTACATGGAATTGGCGTAAGTCGTGTTACAACTGGCGTGGTGTAATTTGGCCTTTTTAGGGTTCCGTACCTAGAAAGGAAAACACGGAACCCTTATAGTATCACTTTGCTCTCCGTCCGTGCGTCCGTCTGTATGTCTGTCTGTCAAGACCCTTTTTCTGGGTAAATACTCAAGTCTACTGATCCTTGGAGCTGTAAAAAAATCAAACTTCTAAGCCAACGCAATCACAAGATAAAGCCGTTTATGCCGCAAATTTTCGACACTCGCAAGGGAATCAAAACCTACGGGGTACTTCCCGTGAACTCAGAATCTTGATATTTGGTAGGAAACAACGTCTTATAGCACAAATAAAGGGGAAACATCGTGAGGAAAGCGGCCTAGCTTAGAACCAAAAATTCGAAGACATGAAGAAGAGACACATCCACCAACCCGCACTGGCCCCGCGTGGTGGATTTCAGCCCACACCTTCTCGAAGAGAGGAGGCCTGTGTCCCAGCAGTGGGAACATTAAAGGTTGATTATATATGTATGTATTTTCATAGCCAAAGCCTATTTTTTTCCGTTGGCCATGCAAACAGTAAGCAATCCTACATTATCATCAAAACCGTTACATTAATAATCCGAAAATCAATAAGGATCTTCTATTCGAAGTACATATCCATAAATCCGGCCTTCGTTTTGCGTAAAATGTTTTAGCTAGCAACACGGTGTAAGCCGACATTTCTGCCGATCCCCTATAATCTAGGAGGATTAATAATCTGCCGGTCCCGATTCGAAGTCGGGACTACGGATAAAACAAATCTTTGAATTGATGTCTTTCTAAATTCGCTATTTATCGTCGTCGGGGTGGGCAGACGGGCGACAGTCATATTTTATCCCCTCAAAATTGGCCTACCTTGCTCCAATTAGGGTCTTGCTGTCAGCTACCTAATTTATATGTTTTAATGAATCTATTTTATCTAACCTTGTTTTAGCACTTCTAGCTGAGCTAGGCTGTGTCCCAAAGTCCTTTTCGTGATACCGGAGTTCCTGCAGATGTTTTATTGATATAAGATGTACAGGGTGGCAGGGGCATCGACGCGCAACCTATTACCACAGAACATGATTCTTGACCCCCTAGTGAAAAAACTTTTCTAGAGTTATCAAAAAAAAAAAGAGCTGCTTCGTAGAAAAGTTCAATGCCTACACAGTAAAAATGAATGGAACAGCATTTTTTTTTTCAAACCGACGAAATATTCTACGCGGGGTGTTCAGAATCATGTTCTGAATCCATTCATGGTTACAGTTTGCGCGTCGATGTCCCTGCCATCCTGTATAAGGTGTAGCATTTATGTAAATATGGCACTACTGCCTCGTAGAATAGCAAGTAGCATTTCAAAGGTTTTCCATTCTCCTCTTCTTAGAATGTCGATGGCCAGCTATATTGTGTCGGTCCAGAACTTAGCTACAAGTTTGACGCCATTGTGGCGGCATCTACATCGCTACATGCAAACTACGCATCCCACAGACCTCACGTAAAATCCTGCATCGCGCAAGCAGAGTTTACCGCGCGACTAGCATATATACAACGTCCTGACATCAGTCTGCGGGCATCAGTGTAGGTACCAGACACAACACCCGTCTGGTTGGAGGTTCCTATCTTTTCTGTGGAGGATGATTGAACTTGACACCCTGTTCCTCATATCTCTGTAGTTCTATACCATCAAAAGCGTTTTTGTTATAATCAAATATTTACTAAATATAGTTTGCAAAGGCTTGTAGCACTTGATTGAATTGAATTTAAATATTTACCCTCCAATGCAGTGCTCCAGTATTTTTATTAGGTACCATTATCTACGAATTTTCTTCTCATCTTCTGCTATAAGTAAAAAACATATAGTTCTTACAGACATCTCTTCAAAAAAAAGTACCTAATCTGCATTATTGCGACATATTTGCCTCAATGTAAACAAATATGAGTTTATGGAAAAATAACTATAATTACAGTTCAGTTTACGCTACAATTTCAAACAATTTTATAACTTTTTCAATAGTGCTAGTCACTCTGAAATCAATTTAATTACCATTAAAATAAAGTTGATATTTGTTTAACTTGAAATAAAGTCAATTTGAAACCTAAATAAAATTTGAATATACAGTATGTAGCTTAACTTCCCTGTCAGTTGTAACATGAGAATGACGTAAAGATTACAGAGAAACTTAGTTGATCGTATTAAGTTGTTCGGTTAAGTTACTCCGATACTTAAGCGCTTAAGTTTCGAAAGCTTTACAAAATCACCTTCACGTGTAAGTTACACGTGAAAGTGATTTTGTTGTAAGTAACTTGAACGTTGATAATGGAATGCAACTAACTTTTATTTAATTTTATAAAATGTAGGTAGATTATGCATTTATAAGTGGTATTATTTAAATACCATGGCCAGGGTCAGAAAACTTATATGGATTTTTAAAACGTTACGGCATGTGATGCCACCGTTGCTACTCAACAAAATATATACTGCCTTGGCACAATCGGTCATCACATATTGTATACCGATCTGGGGAGGGGCCACAAAGACCAAATTTCTAGACCTAGAAAGGGCTCAAAGGTCTCTCATTAAATGTATGTACTTTAAACCCTTTCGTTACTCTACAGACAACCTTTACAAGGTTAGTAATCTTCTCTCTGTAAGGAAATTATACGTATTGAACGTAACCATCCAACTGCACAAGACCCTTTCTTTTGATCCATCTAAGCTCGATAAAAGACGTAAAGACATTGTGTCCCGTTCCACTCTGGTCCCTACGGTATTTGCTAGGCGTCAGTATAACACTCAATCTACCTATATTTATAATAAGTTGAACCACATATTGAATATTTACCCCATGTTGCGGTATGAATGCAAAAATACCCTCTCGGAATGGTTAAAATCACAAAAATACGATAAAATTGAACTACTATTAACCAGAATATGTTAAAGTTTACCTGCACCCAATCTTAACATACATCACCAGATCAATCATTAACACATACATGTACTCACACCCATACACCACTCACACCCACCTCCCACACACACACAACAAACATACACACACACACACCCTCACACACACACACATACACACACACACACATACACACACACACACACACACACACACACACATACACTCACACCCCACACACACCCACAAACCCTACACATACCTGAACTTGCTACAGCAATTTTGTAATCATCCTAGAATTCTAAATTTGTTTATTTTATTTTTCATTTCCTTTTAATTATGTCTCAACAGTATAAATTATTACCCATGGGAAGTTGCGAGGTAACCCCATCACAAGTATCCTTATAACTTACTGGGGTTGCCTCAATTTTGTGCTGTAGAACAATTGTGTGAGAAACAATAAAAACTTTTTTTTTTTTTTTTTATTTATATGGTGACTCAAACCCTTGTCTTCGTATACGACATAGGTCATCATCTGCCTAACCTTTTCCCAACTATGTCGGGGTCGGCTTCCAGTTTAACCGTATGCAGCTAAAGACCAGTATTTTACATAGAGTAGCTGCCTATCTGACCTCCACAACCCAATTGCTAGGTAATACCATACCCCTTGGTGACACTGGTTGTCGGACTTTCGGGCTCTGATGACCCGCGACATAGGTACGGTTACTAAAATACTTTCAGTGTCATTTCTAACAGTTAAAAGAAGTTTTTAACGCTCGTCTACACCAGTCAAACAGATAATTTTATTTCTACCCAATATTATTTTTTAAAAGCAAGAAACGAGTACTGACAAGAAAACACAGCAGTAAACTGAGTAAAGGAGATTCGATCTTCACACTCTCATGTGTTAAATGGTGGTGGTATGTTGTGTGTGATGTCTTTGATTTAGAGGTTATTTACTTGACTTTTTGCCAGATTTTCATAATAAAAAGAAAGTAAATACATTTATTTACCACAGACTAAAAGACACACCACACATCAGATACATCAGATAGCAACAAATAAATGACAAATATAAAGTATAAAAACCGATGTAAGAAAATAGCAGGAAAGTGTGCCTCACGGCTGCACTAAAAAGGGCCAGTTCAGCAAAAATGCCAAACAACAAACAAACAATGTGTGAGGTAACGGATGTAAATCAGATTTCACCAAACCATTTCACATTTTCCAAATCCAATAATCTTTTCTACATAAAATTTCTCGCATAAAATATAACTAACTTCGTTTATTATTCACATTTCTCACCGCGTCAGAAAAATGTACCAATTTTATGAAATAAGGCATTTTACCTGTCCTTCAAAGGATACAAAACAGCTGAAGGGCAATTCTCGTAATTTTTAGAACGTTCACATTCTGATCTCAGTCTCAGTCTGTCAAAAATACCTCTAATTTGCCTACATTGTTGACAAGTCTTTGTTTGTCGCCGTGATGAGACTGCGAATAGATTTTGAATCTTTTAAATTACGAGAATTGGCCTTCTGATCTAACCACACAGAAATGAGTACAGTAAAGCTATCAAAAGAACCGCCTACGCCGCATCAACATAGACCTCAAATGTTTTCACTTTATCAAATTGAAAACTCAACTCGACAATCAAAATTCAGCCTTACCAATTACACTCTAAAGTTCATTTTGGTCTTGGCAAATTCGGTCTTTATTACACTGTCGGGCACGAAAAGGCGCGCAATTGAAAATGCCGGGATTGCAATTTGCAAACGGCGAGCACGGCCGGTGTAACGGTGGTCGTCCCAATTCTCGCTGTTTCTGATAGTCAATTCGGCTAATACACTGTCGAGCACCAAATTGACTTGTCTTCATAGGATTTGTTGGCACAGAGGGTCATTGAGTCATTGGTGACAAATTGGAGTCTTGGAGGATAATGTGGAGGTAAAGTTTTTGTTATGTTTGTTGATATTGTTTTGTTGTTCACGTAGGTGTATAAAATGTTTTTCTTTCACAAATTTCTTACTTAAACAGGCTGTTGTTCATTAAGCAAATTTGCTTTCAGAAACCTAACTTCATTTATAATTCTACGAAAACTTGAAGGATGGAGGAGGAAAATTGCATTTTCATAATATTTTGAGTTTTGTTGTTGAACTAATGATTCAGGTTTTAATATTCAAGGAGCAGCACTTTATTTAATACAAAAGTACTTTAGTTAGCAAGAAAATGGTTATTCAAGTAGTAATGATGTCAATAAGCAATCATCATGATTATTTTACACTACACCAGTAGCTTGAAAATCACCTACTCTAAACCAATGTTATTGATAAATGTTAAATGATTTATTCTTTGTAAATAGGTATGTACAAACACTTTTACACGTCAACCATGAGGTCGCCGTTTCCTATGTAACTACTCTGAGAAGAAAGGCCGAAACAAATTCAGTCACAGTCTCTTTTAAAGTCCAGATATGAAGACCATATAAATTGGTGTCTGAAATGGTATTTTGAGGCAAGAACCACACAGTTTAAGTGGACCTGTTCAGTCAGTGCATTTTCCTATAACGTAACTTTCAGTACTTACATCAAAGATACATACTCAGCGTATAATGTTCGCACTGCTGGGACATAGGCCTCGATGAGAGGGAGTGGGACATAATCCACCACGTGGGCCCAGTGCGGGTTGGTAGATGACGTGCAACATGTCTTTGAATTTTTGGTTCTAGAACATGCCGGTTTCCTCACGATGTTTTTCCTTCACAGTTGTGAGAGCAGTTATTGTGAAATAAATTACACGAACTAAAGCGCCTGCTTGGGTTCGAACCCAGGACCTATGATTCGCAAGTCGGAGCCTACACCGCTGGGCCAGCATTGCTCTCAAACATAAATTACATAATTCAAACCCACCAATCCCGGAGCAAATACTAAAGATAGTAAATCAAACGTAATTCGTGTTGTCATATAAATGAATGGTGTGCGTATTATTCGATAGCGTCACAGGTAATCCCGGTGGGTAGGGGCGGCCATATTGGTAATAACTGCTTCGCCCGGGGCTTCAGATGTGAGTGGCCCAATGTGTAAGGTACGGCGTGGTTATGAGCGAGAATTATTGCATGTTTTATTAAACTTTGCCGTGGATTTTTGATAACATAATATTACGCCTGTGTTGCCATGAACCGGACACAAATAGGGGCTAAATAACCAAACCGGATACGATCCCAGGCCAATATAAATTTCTAAATAGATTTGAGGGCCGCAGAAACACACACCTTAACTTTTTAAAGAAATGCACCTTTACAATGTTAATGCGGCATTGATGCCTATGCTGCGCTGGGGCGGGAATCGATGAACTTATGAACGTTATAACATAAAATAATAATTAGCGTGGTGGATTACAGCCCATTTCCTGTTGAAGCGAAGAGGCCTGTGTCCCAGCAGTGAGAAAATTATAGACTGTGCTTATGTTTATGCATAATTGATATTCTCAAATGCAGTCATTGAAAAACAGGTGACGAAAAATCGTGATGATGGCCTGAAATCGCCTAACCAGTATATCGTTTGCAGAACCTATACCAGCCTCTCTATATCATGAAATGTTTGATTGTTTATAATAACCATGATTTATTTATGACTTGCAGCGCCCCGCGGTTTCACCCGCATAAGTTTCGATCCCGTGGCAATATCGGGATAAAAAGTATCCTGTGTTAATTCTGGTTATAAACAATCTGTGTGCCAAATTTCATCCAAATCTGTTAAGTAGCTTTTGCGTAAAAGAGTAACAAAGATCCATCCATCCATTCATCCATACAAACTTTCGCGTTTATAATAGTAGTAGGAAATCGGATAGGATGTTTTTAACCGACTTCTAAAAAAGGAGGAGGTTCTCAATTCGGATGTTTGTATTTTTTTATTTTTTTTTATGTTTGTTCGCTCATAACTCCGTCGCTTGCCAACCAATTTGAAAAATTCTTTTTTTGATGGAAAGGGTATACTTCCCAAATGGTCCCATAAAATTTTTATCAAAATCGGAAAACCGGTTTTTGAAAAATCAAAAAAAAATATCACAACTAAAAAGTGAAAAATAAAAACTTTTTTACAAAAAAAAAAAAACAACCGACTTCCATAAAAACACTACAAAGTGAAAAATAACTTTAATTTCGGAAGTCGGTGGCGAAAAATGAAGTACAAAAACCAAAGACACCGGCTTCCGAAATTAAACTTATTTTTCACTTTGTAGTGTTTTTATGGAAGTCGGTTGTTTTTTTTTTGTAAAAAAGTTTTTATTACTATTACATTTTTTTTCACGTCACTTGCCCCACAGCCTCCGATCTTACAGTGAAATTAGGTCGTGTCTCGACTGAACTGGTCTCCTATGAAAGAGAATGAGCGACACTTAGATGCTCTACATTCTCTCTGATGCTAATGCACACTGTAAACGCTTTATTGTGCATCAATTGATTAAAAATCAAACGGTTGAATGGGGAATTGTAGGATGTTTTATTCTACATTTCCATTTTCACGTGTTTGAAGGTTTACTTATTATGATTCAAACACACTTTAAGAAAGAAAGAAATACAATAAGTTAATCAGTAAGATAAGGTCTAAAATTGTCTCTAAAAGGTCGCTCTTAACGATAACACCGCCTATTGTGTCACCCTTTGTAAAATTTCTATATTTATGTCTGTAATTTATATGGATAATAAAGACTATTCTATTCTATTCTAAATATTAACCATTAGCTAACTCGACTGACGCCGTTCTGTCCAAACAATAATTCATTCAAAAAAAGGACGTTTAGTTTTTCCCGAATGTTTTTCCGGTAAACAATAAAGGACTATAAAGAACATTTTTAAAGGGATATTATAAATTGCATATCAAATAAATAATCGCCTATCAATACATACTCATCATTTATATTCTTTTTTACATCAAATAACTTAGTTCACTACAAATAAACTAAATGTTTAACAAAACTCAAACTGCAGATAATTCGAAATTATACCTACATCAATATGACATTACTTTTTTCCTCATAATGCAATACAGTTAAATTTATTTTTGTACAAAAATACTACATACATAGCATAAATACTGACTGCACAGCAAATTTTTCATATTTCATAGCAAAATAACTATCCCAGTCGCATAGGATGTGAACATAAACTTAAGATTAGCCGGCTAAACTTTGGTTTATCTTTGAGAAGCAGCTAAAGTTCGATATCATGTTAGTTTGTGTCGTGATATTCAATCTTTAGCCGGCTAATGTGCACATTAACCGAAATGAAACGGCTAAAAATGAAATCGAAAAAGCTAGGTTAGGTTAGGTTAGAACTGTGACCACATAACGCACGAGCCGAGCGAGCGAAGCGATCCGTGCCGCGGCAGCGGCCGGCGAGTGCCAGAAAAATTTTGCTTTAGGAAAAATCGCTGTACGCTGCGAAAATAAATTGTAGTGTGTTTAGTGATATTTTGAGTTGAATATTTTGCTGTGCAATCAGTAATTTTGATGGGAATTCGGAATCTTATTGCATAGAAAAAGGATATTTTTGATTTGCGTTTAAATACTACCCATTTTTGAATACAAGAAAAGTTACATATAGTGTCGCTCGTAAGACACTAATGTAGGTAATGTATAATTAATAATGATTGATTAGTAATTTTAATTTGTTTTTTTTTTAATTTGTTTTATCTAATTTATGTGTTGATGTTGTATTTATATTGTATTTATTCGTTTGTATTTATTGATGTGTGATTTTTTTTAATTTATTTATCCATGGGCCTCAGTTGCCTGAAATAAAGTGATTATTATTATTATTAAATAAAAATTGCTAAATTGGTTCAGCCGTTCTCAAGCGATACGCCACCGATAAGTAATTCATTTTTATTTTTTTATTATATCAAGCTGAAGAGTTTGTTTGAAGGCGTTAATCTCTGGAACTAACAGTCGGATTAAAAAATATCTTTTTGCATTTGACAGCACAATTCTAGAGGAAAGCTATTTTATATCAAGCTAAAGAAGTTAGAAAGAAGAATAAAGTCAGAAAGAGTGCTAAGCTAAAATTAATTAATAGCGCAGGCAGCCGATGTGATGGGTTGGAACAAGAAATTCTACGCGGACGGATTTGCGAGCAGAAGCTAGTAGAAGATATATAGGGTGGCAGGGACATCGACGCGTAAGCTGTAACCATGAATTCAGCACATGAGTTTAGACCCCATAGCGTCGAAAGTTTTCGTCGGTTATAAAAAAAAAAAAATCTTCTGTTTCATAGAAACGACGCGCAAACTGTAATTTTCATGGTTACAGTTTGCGCGTCGATGTCATGCCTCCATGTAGATGTAACAATTATGCATAAGTATTACGCGTGAATGACCTTTTGTAAAATATTAGAATCCATGCTATAAGAATACCCTGTTCAATAGATAACTACATACGAGTATATATATATACTACTACACCCCGACAGCAGACATGCCCGCTGATTTGCTAACAAAAGGTCTAAGTGCAAAGAAACATTTTATGTTTATGAAAAAGTTAGGTGTTATTAATGTGTAAAGTGTTTACCTATATGATTATTTGAGATAGTGGGGGTGTTAAAATTGTATCTAAAATAGTCATTCATATTAGTAACCTCTGTGTCATATCTATATATACTCTGTGCTTGATTATCTGTGCCTTGTCAATTAGAAGAAATATATTTTCAGTTATCTTTGAATCACAACGCGATTGTTTTATTAGAGGATTTTTCATAGATAAAATTACTATTAAACTTTACCTATCCGACTTTTTATGATAAACACTCTTTGTTTCCGCGTACACCAGTTAATTAATGAATTAACTAACTACAGAACAACAGCGTATTGTACAGAATTAATTACTGCCTGTCGCGAATCATTTATTAATTTAATTAAAAGTTTCTCTTTGTACTAGTTCGGCCATTTTGTTTCGGGAGTATACACTTGTGATGTTCATTTTCGAGCTCATATTATGTTTAAATAGAATACTTATATATAAAACTCTAATTGTAAATTACCTATATTAACATTTTATTTATGTTCAAATTGACGTTATTTGAAGTTAAACAAAAATATGAACTTTATTTTAATGGAAATTAAATTGATTTCAGAGTGACTAGCATTATTGAAAAAGTTATAAAAATGTTTGAAGTTGTACATGAACTGTATTGTGTAGGAATTAAAGTTATTTTTCCATAAACTCATATTTTATTACATTTTTGGCGAATATGTTAATCAAATTGACTACCTACCTCAATTCTGCCGTGTTATAGCTTTTTCATACAAAATAAATGCAAAAAAAATTACACCTGTCGTTTGAATATACGGACAATATAAGTTGGTAATCAATTGGCTTAACAATTATTTTTTCTGAATTTTCCTTAAAGACATATTATGTAGATCATAATGGATCTATATAACGTTATCCTGCTGTATTACGTGAGTGGTCACGCGTTGTGGTCGCGTAGCGTAATTGTTATTCTATCGGACCCTGGACCCATGCTCAGCTACGAGACCAACAAGATCATGAACAAGCATCTGCCTAGCCTTTTCCCAACTATGTTGGGGTCGGCTTCCAGTCTAACCGGATGCAGCTGAATACCAGTATTTCACATGGAGCGACTGCTTAACTAACCTCCGCAACCCAGTTGTTGGGTAGTACGATACCCCTTGGTAAGACTGGTTTTCATACTTTCGGGCTTCTGACGAACCGTAATGACTGTCAGAGATCCACAGGGGTCTTGGTACGTCAAGATGGTCACTCATCCACCAACAAATCGCGGCAAGTGAAGCTTAACCCGATCGATCGAACCGTGAGGATGTTATTACTTGCCTTTTAAAGCAAGTTGTACTTATCGTTTTAGGGGGTGCCAATACCAATATCGTACAACAAGCCAAATGAACAAGAGTGACCCCAACACAATCCAATCAAGACGATTTAATATTCTGCTAATAAATGTGGCCCACATTTCGGCACCATGTTTGATATACAATTATGCTGGCTAGGGGACCCTTTTAAGTGAGTTATGGTGCTAATGTTATAACTATAATTAGATTTCGTTGTCGTAAGTTTAGACCGATGTGATCGGCACAAAAGTTCAGGATCAGTTCCGTAATTACTGTCTCGTGTTCCAAGTTTCGAGTAAGTTTGAAGTTTCGGGTTACGTAACTTAGATTTATGGGGGATGATTTTGATGTTTTGAAATAGTTTGTGATTAGGTTTGGAACTTTACATCCGCTAGGGTTTCTGCTTTCCAGAAATTATCAAGTCTGCCGGGTCATAAAAAATATCACTATAGTATATTATAGTCTTCCAAACTGTATTTCAGTCATGGCGGCCAATGTCAACAGGGACAAGCCTTCGGCGCTGTAGCTATTATAGTGCATAAAAGATGTGCGTCCTTGTTGCGCAGGGTGCGAGCCAGTTCCAACAGCATCCTGGGAGTTATTGCGGACAGGCTGGACTGCTCTATTGTAAGTCGTTGCTCCAGTATCTCAGCTGGAATGCGGAAGCAGTGATTGTTTTGTTGTGTGTTTTTGTGTAATTGTGGCTGTAATTGTATCACTAACATAGTTGTAAGTTTATTGTATTTATACTAACGCTCTATGAGTCTTATGGTTACTCTCAATAAAGAATTTTATTATTATTATAGTGCACAAGTGTGTGCGCAGATACAGTTGTCATCTCTCTTTCCTCACTCTCACAGTCCGATGGGATGGCAATCCGACCGGAGAGAGATCAGGCGCAGGACCAACGGCTTAACGTTCTTTCCGAGGCACGGGGATATCACACCGCCAACTTCCAAACTCTGGACTGTTATTAAGAAATTCCTAATGGAAAACCTAATAATACTTACTTACAGCCTTAATAAACCAGGACCCTACGCTCAACAGTCGCGCTTTCGACAACGAGACCAACGGGGACTTTTCACTAGAGTACTATTATAATTTCGTATGATTAGATCATTTCATCAAAGTTCAGAGCACTATTTAACATAATAAGTAATGTAACTTGTTTAAAATCATATTTTTGTTACCGTTGCTGCAGTAAACTCTTATCTAAAATTCTGAACGGACAGATAGACTAGCTGAATCCAGCTATTAGAACACTTTTATCATGAGAGTATGCGCATTTTGTAAAACTCACTATCAACAATATTAGTTCCACGGACGCTTACGTTGTTATCAGCGCCAAAATGGTGAAAATCAAATGTTGTCATCAATAGTACGATGTCTAGCGTACTTGTATAATATAGGTCAGTGCATGTGTCAAATAAAAATACGGCTGAACACGAATTTGATCATTTTCTAAAAACAAAAGATGACTGTTTTTGTGTTCCATTTGTACCTGATACACCCAAGTACTATCCCCCAGGACTATGTTGCACTCCGCGCAGTCTGACTGCGCATGATTGCGTCCCGGATCAAAGTACAGCGGCTAATCGGTGTCTGATTGAATACCTGATGAGCTCTCGACTAGTGATGTACGACAGACGCAGTTCTGGACGGCCGGGATTTATAATACAGGGATATAAATAATGGTTTGCTTGATTAGTAAGTATTGTGCCTATTGCCGTTGAGACCATGGGTAGTTGAGGCCACTGAGGCCAAGGAGCTCATTAGTGAGATAGGGAACAAGCTCCTTGACAAAACGGATGACTCCCGCTCCGGCTTGTTCTTGGTGCAAAGGTTAGCCATTGCTATCCAACGTGGCAATGCTGCAAGCGTTATGGGCACCTTTGACCTAAATGTCGTAGCATTATGCTGAGATAGGAGCCTTTTGGCCTCGTACAGGACTTTTTTGTTTCATTTTCTTTTTGTTACTTATTTTTTATATAATTTGGTTTTGTTACTTTATTATATATAATTTTTATTTTTTTATTTTTGATTGTGTTTAGTTTAGTTTAGTTTTATGATCTTTCTGTACGAGTCGCAATAAATACTTTTTCTTTCTTTCTTTTCTTTTTTTTGCGCCGGGAACAGTTAGGAGCGGATTGTTTGACTAGTTGTTTGACGTGTTGTTGTGACTATTATTATTTAAGATTTTAATGAATTATTTATTTTTATGTTATGATTTTAATTATTTTTATGTTTTAAATGCAAGTATATTGTTACAGTAAATGCTTTGAGATTGCAATGCGATACTCAGTTTCGAACGAACCTCTATCTAAACGAGTTATACCATTGACATTGAGAGACAGTTTACAGGAAAACCTACCTGTGGTGTGTGTTGGACATGACTCAGGTGCATATGGGTAGGTATTTTGTATATGAATACATACGGTATTCAACTTTACATTATCTGTCTAGCCTTTTTCACGGTAATCAGCCCATAATGCTCAAATATTCGTCAGATATAGGCATCGGAGAATACGAGTAAACTTTCATTCACTTTGACTGATTGAATACAAAACAGAAATATGCGATCTCGAACAATACACCATTCATTAGAAATTTGAACAGACGTAATAGATTATCAGTAATAGTATCCTTCTAGTAATAGTATCTTCTTAGAGTAGTGGTAGCTCAGTGGTAAAGGCCGCGACTTACGAGTTGTAGGTCGCAGGTTCAAACCAAGACAGACTTTACTTTGAGTAAATTATTTCATCACCACTGCTCTCAAAACGGTGAAAGAAAACATTATGGGGAAACCGACACGTCCTAGAACCAAAAATTCGAAGACCTGTGACATTTACCAACCCACACCGGGCCCGCGTGGTAGATTACGGCCCATTCCCTCTCACAGAGAGGAGGCCTGTGTCCCAGCAGTGGGAACATTATAGGCTGATTATGCTTATGGTATCCTTCTTAGATCATATAATTTTATTCATCAAAACTTGCACGAACAACTCAACAGTTTACGATGCAAACTTCCGTCGACAACACTTGAGTCCCGACATTTTCTCGACAGCACTAGTACAGTCGTTGCATCTAATATTTATTGGAGCTTGCTGCCATGCTCGCGGCGGAATTAACTTCCTTCACCACTACCGTACGACTAGGTAATAGGAATGTTTATTTTTTTGCCTTTTAAAAGGATTTACTTAGTTAAATTGAAAAGTTTTTTTTTATATTGCAGCAAGGAATAGAACAGTTACTTTAAAACAAGAGGCTTCTACAAAGTCGACGATTCGACAACACTCAAATAAAAAAATTAAGAAAAATGTTTTAACTGGACACGCACAGGACATACAATGAACAAGTGTCTGAAATGGGCTTTTGAGGAAATAACCACACAGATTTGAGGGGATGTCCTTGTCCAGTCAGTCAATGTCCTTGTCGATGTCCTTGTCATTTGTCAATTATCGTGCATCTCAACTCAGAACTTAAGGAGCTCAACGATTAGACGAACAATACCAAAGAAAGGACACGTGGGTATGCCGCATAAAGTACTGTGCAGAGCTGATGAGCTCTCTCAGGGTACCGGGAAGAATCAACTAAACCACAGTTTACCACGTATGTTCAATAATTATTCCTAAAAATCATTCTATGTATTTTACATATTTTTCCTTTGGCTTGTCAGCCAAATCTGAAACTCCCAAAAAAAAAATCTGAATCTGATCTCTTCTAATCTTAAATTAAGTTTTGAAGCTTTGAAGGTGCAAATAAACATTTTTTTTTATTTTTTTTTTATTTTAAAGATACTACTCTACAGTACTCAAATTGCTCACATTTGCACCGCACCACACTTGTAACGGCAGCTCGATCACGGTGGAGCACAGGAGTCCTCCTAGTTTAAGCCTAGTTGCACATGTCTACCTTGCACTAAGTTGCAGTCTAATATAAGGTACAATAATTGTAAATAGGTTTAAGTCTTGAATAAATAAATATTGTTTACTCAAATTGCCTTATGAAGCAATGGATTAGCAATACCTCAAAACAAGCCTTCATTAATTATTCAAATTGTGATTGAAAGTGTTACCCAATTAAGGTGCTATCCCCATAGCACCTTAATTGGGTAATAACTATAAATAATTAATGATTTACCAAACAGCCGACACAATTAGTCAAACAAATCGTCGGACCCTGTAATAAATCTCAATAATCGGACAGCCCAATATCCTGACGATTGTCAATTTCACAGCAATGCGGACCCACTCAGCCGTACATACTTTAAACGACATTAAGAGGTTGAAACTACAGGGTAATATATTTATGACGTGCCTGCTGTAAACGATTTCTTCATTAATTGCGCTATATTTATGATAACAACATTTATTCACCCAAATGCTTGTTCAAATTACGTGCATCAAAGTTTTCAATGTTTCTAAATAGTGTTGTCAACAAAAGAAGAAGAGAAAAAGTCATCAATTCATGAAGTTATCACATATTTGGGTACGGGACCCTAAAAAAATGTGTTCTATCTACACATTTTCTTAGGGTTCCGTCCCAAAGGGTGCCAACGGGACCCTATTACTAAGGCACTACTGTCCGTATGTCCATTCGTTCGTATGCCACAGGGCTGTATCTTTTGAACCTTAATAGGTAGATACTTGAAAGTGTGCCATAACAAAAAATAGTCAAAATAAAATTGCCAAAAACAAAAAAAAACAACAATTTTCTTGTCTATTTAATGTCTATACAAGAAACGTGTTTTTTCGGCGTTTATTTTACTAAAGTATTAAAAACAACTATTTAGTGTTAAATATTGTACGG
The DNA here is from genome assembly GCA_949629185.1 of Apamea crenata. NCBI lineage: Eukaryota > Metazoa > Arthropoda > Insecta > Lepidoptera > Noctuidae > Apamea > Apamea crenata. The sequence continues at coordinate 6,230,240 of OX451372.1, forward strand.
TGCTACGGAATCGGCCGCTTTTTTACTTTATTAATGTATCAAGAATAATGTACCCAGGATTTTGTAATAATATCTTGATTTAAAAGAGTGTCCTTGGAGCTTCTTGCTCGTTCTTCTTCATAAAGATCTACGTTTTGGAATGGGCAACTAGCTTCAACTTTCTGACTAACTGACCAACTATTTAATTTTGACAATTCATAAGTGCCTGTAAATAATTTAATTGAAATAAATGCTTCGAGTTCGAGTTTGAAAATTAAACTTATATTTTAACTTCCAAGAAGTCACCACAAAAGTCCAAATTACAAATGCCTGTATTTCCACAGACACCCTCAGTATTTCAAATTCCGGACATCCATTGGGAGATTCTTTAACGGGAATTTCGATAGCCATCACTTGGCATTATTGTGTTCCAACTATTTCATAAAATTCTATTGAATTTTGCACTGGCAACACTACACATGTTTCTTTAGTACTGCGAGACTCTGAAATTGAATTTCTCTGTAACGTGTTATTGAAGAAAATCGGTAGCGTGTGAGTCTTCGAGATATTTTTCATGTTATATGAAATACTAGCTTCTGCCCGCGGCTTCGCCCGCGTGGATGTCGGAAATTATCCCAAGGGAACGTGCTACCAGGATAAATAGTATGTGCTTCCCCAGGATGCCATCTATCTCTTTGCCAAATCAGAAATTCAGTGGTTTAGGCGTGAAAATGTAACATACAGTTTCAAGTTCAAATCCTCCCTAAAAAACCGAATTACCCCTTTTTGCCCCGTCAGGGGTCAATTTTCGACAACTTTACATACTTATTATTAATTATTTTCTGTCAAAAGTATCAATACTGAGTTTCGAGTTAATCGGACCGCGCATTCAATTTCTTCCACACAAACTTCAACACCCCTATATTCCCTTTGAAGGGTAGTTTTGAAAAACTAATAATGATAAACTTTATTGCTTACTTAGGCGAGTATTCATGCCAATTTCCAAGATTATTAACCTAACGAATAAGATTTTTCATATAAACTGTATCCCCGCTTTTCACCCCCACAGGGGTGGAATTTTGAAAAATCATTTGAGATGTGTTCATAACTTGTCTCATAGATTATTTATACCAATTTTCGAGTTAATCAAGCCACGCTGTAAAATCCTCCCCTGTAAAATTGACTTCCCCTTTTCAGGCCATCAGGGGTAGATTTCGAAAAACCCTCATACACATTATTCTTTCCTTTCAATTTTAGGTATAAATACTGAGTTTCGATTAAATCGGACCGCGCGCTAAAATTCTTCCATATAAGCTTGAAACCCCCCAATCCCTTTTTAGGGGGTAGTTTATAAAAACAAAAAATGCCCAACTTCATAATTTACTTAGATAAGTATTCGTGCCAAGTTTCAAATTTATTAACTCAAGGAATAAGATTTTTCATACAAACAAAATCCCCCCATTTCACCCTCTTAGGGGTGGAATTTCGAAAAACCCTTTCTTAGTGGATACCTACTCTTCACGAAGAATACACCCTCCAAATTTCATGTCTCTAGGACCAGCGGTTTAGGCTGTGCGTTGATGTCTCAGTCAGTCAGTCAGTCAGTCAGTCAGGACTTTGAATTTTATATATATAGATAGATATAACATCAGAAATGCAGACTTTCCTTCCTCAAAAATTGACAAAAGAATACACCAAAAGACCAATTCCCCTAATTAAAAACGTTCAAAATCTAGTCGCAATCTCATCTCAGCGACAATCAATGTCAAAAACTAAGGATTTTAGAGGTATTTTTGACAGATTGAGACTGAGATCAGACCGTGAAAGTTCTTAAAATTACGAGAATTTCCCCTTTGATAGTACCTATATCAACACATGTCATGTTAATTTTATCTTGGTGACAATAGAAATTCAAGTGTCTAGGGAATACATGATCGATTCTCATGCTAAAAACGTGATAAAAATACGTAGGTACAAATAACTGCTAATCGTGGTGAACTTTTCACACGTCACCTCAAAATCAAATCATATATTTAAAGGCACTTTTGTAATTTTCGCTAAGTTAATTTTTCTTTTTCCGCAATGTCGCCAACAGATCACAATTCAAAGAGAAAAAAAATATGGTAAACCAATACAATACGTTTGATAACACCAATCAATAGGTACCTCACTGTAATACCCTTTCGTCAGATATAAGTTAGTACTAAAACTCATATCCCATTTTTATCTGTGGGGCTTCTGATCAAGAGTCCCCACAAATTCTCCCTAGAAAAGATTTAATATGGCAGGAGATGATAAGTTGGGGTAAGGAGTATTAGGTGCTAGATTTTCTTAAGAGTATTAGAGTTTTTTTCTACCTTTTTTTGAGATCTGGTTTTTATTTCACTTGACTTGAAGCACAGGCAGAGGACCAATTTTCGTATAATAAAGATATAAGTGACCAGGTTTGTCGGGTATAGTTGAAGTATAGTTAGAAACCGATGTAAGTTTACGAATGAAATTTAATTAAATTAATAAAAAACAAACGGTTTATTTATCAAATTAACTTTCATTCAAAAACAACTGACGCCCTGGTTAATTAACTCTTTTAGTGACTTTACATGTATATAAAAAGGGAGAGGATAGAATCATAGGGCATCAAAAAAAAATCGTCCGCGTCATTGTATTTCTCTCTGCTCATCCTTCAATAAGTCCAGCTTGAAGCAACATTACCGTCAGTCTGTCAAAATAACTTTCGTGAAACAGTTGTTGGGAACACCGTATTTTATATGAAGCTACCCTAAAATTTTAAATTAAAAAAGTTGAGATACTGAGCGAAGCAACAGCTATAGTTTTTAATATTATATGTCCGCCTGTGGCCAGACTGTTTATTTTTCACTTGTATTTTTTTGCAATGTTTTTCAGTGGCTGCTTGCCAGTGTTATCATTTGCTCGTATAGTGTTACGTGTACAAACGTGTACATTAAAACCCTTTTGGTTGCCAAAAAAAATAAAAATGGTGGACTTTTGACTATAGTTTTTGCGGATCTGTGTTCCCTCCCACATTTAGCCCGTCTGCCTTCAAAACAAGAGTGAACCGGGCACGCGGGCATCTTCTGGGCACGCTCGTTCTATCATAGGCCTCATCTATCGCTTTCCATGAAGCGTGTCGAGGTCAATAAAAAAGAAATACAGCAAAAAACGATTTTTTATGTAGTTGGCAAAAATTAAAAATTGGTACCTATGGTAGTGGACTACCCTGGACAAGCCTTTTCATACATAACTTAACATCACGCCTATAACCCCAAGAGGTAGAGGCAGAGGTGTACTTATAGTAACACCAGTATGCCTGTTTCGTCATTTTAAATCCCATGTAATAGGGTACGAGCCTAACGCCAAGCCAACCGGGAATAAATCCAGGCTCCAGGCTACTTCTGAGAAGTTCCAGATACAAAAACCCAACAAAACTTTGTTCGGCCTGGGAATCAAATACAGAACCAGAGACCAGCGAGCCTTTCCACAACTAATATTTCAACTTACCTTGCACAAACATTGCAAAGAATCGTACACATAGAAAAATCAAGTCCAATCAAGAATATCAACTATAAATTAATGTCAATACCCTAACTATTTGTACTCGGGAAAGGTTCGGAAACGGTTCGGTAATCGTACAAAGTTACATACAGATTCCAATATTTGAGTTAGTCCGCATTGTGACCGGATGGACGGCTATTTGGACAGGACTACCCTTTGACAATGCTTCGGATTAGCGAGTTTCTAGTTCTGTAACTAGGTTCTACGTAGTTTGTTTGGACACAGTTTTTCTCGTAACATGTCTTTAACAAAGGTTACAATGAAATTAATGTTATTGTCAGTATAAATACACTTAGGGCGGGTTGTTTCACGTCCCCTTGACGCACGTGTGTACGTTAAAATGGCGCTAACTATCTTCAAACCAAAAAAATGCGTTGTTTCGAATTACAATTACAGAATTAGGTAATATAGTTGCTAAACTTTCTAGATACTATCATAGGTACTGGTAAGATAATCGGGATTCACAGTTTCGCAGCCACCCTGATGTACTGTATGTCAAAGCGACAAGTAATTACTCAACCACAAACACCTCATCATCTGCCTGCCTCTTTCCAACTATAAAGGGTCGGCTTCCAGTCTAACCGGATGCAGCTGAATACCAGTATTTTACGTCGAGCGATTGCCCATCTGACCTCGACAACCCGACCTACTCGGTACCGACTACCTCGACAACTCGGTTTTCAGCCTTTCTTTGACTTTTAGGCTTCTGACGACCCTTAACAAAATGTCAAAGATCCATGAATGACAGCCGGGACCAAACAGCTTACCGTGTTTTCCGAGACACGGAGGGGTCTCGGTATGTAAAGGTGGTCCCATCCACGGGCCGACCGTGACAAGCATGGTTAAACCTGATCGATTGACCACCACAAACCACCCATCCACAAATTAACTACTGTAAATACTGTAATCACTAGCCTGCAGAGCCTAAAGTCGTAGATCGATCAAACCACACGGTCCACAACCCAAATTGAAATCCGCAAACCAATTTCAATTTACCGTGTAAAAACATTCATATTAATAATCCCTGAACCATTTCCAATTTTGCATGTAACCCTTCCAACCGATGTAAGTATAAACCACAAAATGAATAGGTAAATCGAACGCCGATATTAGGAACACCCAGATATAAATTCTCCCCATATATTTATGAGGACACATGCCTACTCCCCGGTGTGCGAGACAAATGGCCTGAAGGATAAAAGGGCTTTCTTCCGATGTTCCCTGGTCGTGTGACCTATGTTTGTGCTCAGGTAGAAACGTAATATATATTTGGCATCTAGCGATTGTGTTTGGAATGACAAAAGGTAGGGTAAGATTTAGGGATTGTTACATGTTTTTGTGAAATTGTGAAGGAGAGATTGTATAACGGGTTCTGAGAAAAAGCTATATTGAGCTTTTTCTCAGAAAAGTTTTATAAAAACTAAACTCCCAGCGCTGTATGAAAATTTTTAGCAAACTCCGTAAGAAATTTCTTCAATTCTTCTTCAATTTAAGATCTAATATATAAAATTCTCGTGTCACAGTTTTCGTTGCCATACTCCTCCGAAACGGCTTGACCGATTTTGATGAAATTTTTTGTGCATATTCAGTAAGTCTGAGAATAGGCTACTATCTACTTTTTTTTTTTCAAACCCTTAAGTGATAAGGGATGTCCACCCTAGGGTAGGAGTAGTGTAGGAGTAGGGTAGGAGTAGGGTAGGAGTAGTGTAGGAGTAGGGTAGGAGTAGGGTAGGAGTAGGGTAGGAGTAGGGTAGGAGTAGCGTAGGGGGTAGGACACCACGCGAACGAAGTAGCGCCGGGCAGCTAGAAATAATTTATATATGGCAAAACAACGTTTGCCGGGTCAGCTAGTCAATCAAAATCAAAATCAAAAGTCATTTATTCAAATTAGGCTGAGAATCAGCACTTTTTAAACGTCAAAATTACAAAAGACAGTCCCACAAAAACGCCCGCCCTTCACCACTTCCTAGTGCTATCGCTGGGAAGAAGTGGCGCAACAAACTCCCCAGCAGCACAGCTGTCTGTTCGATTTAAAAAAATACTTGATTGTATACAATACTAGGTGCTTATGTTCGGTAATTAACATTACAAAACCAGAACATAAAATTTAATTATTTGCCATAATGTCAGCTAGCCACGCCAATATACCAACAAATATAATAAAAACTATACGTACTCAAGCTAAAAAATAATTAATTAAAATGTAAATAAAAAAACTTACTACCCAAATAAAAGCCTCCAGGCATAAAGGGCGTGACAGCTTACACATTTATGCATTGCTGGGTTCTAAGACCTGGCAGTAAGCTAATTCTGGAGAAGGAACATAAACATTGTCTTGCGTTAAACTAGGGCGACCAACTATTCTTATCGTCTAAGTAGTCGTTGATGGAATAGTATGCCTTTGAACAAAGGTCGGATTTTAGTTGAGCTTTAAACGCATTAAAAGGCAAGTCTAGAAAAGAAGAGGGTATCTTGTTATAAAAGGTTATACCAAGCCCAACAAATGAATTATGAACCTTATGAAGCCGGTGAAAGGGGGCACGTAGTTTGTCCTTATTTGTAGTGTCAACACTGTGAATATCACTATTTTTAGTGTACAAGTGTAAATGTTGCCTAATATATAAAATGTTGGCAAGGATGAATTGTGATGCAACCGTGAGAATACCAATATCTTCAAAGAAATCTCTTAGAGAAACTCTGGCACCTAGCTAGTAAATTGCTCGAACAGCTCGCTTTTGAAGGACAAATATATTTTGTATATCAGCGGCTTTGCCCCACAGCAGAATACCGTAGGACATAACGCTGTGAAAATAACTAAAATAGACTAAACGAGCTGTATCAACGTCAGTGTATTGTCTTACTTTCCTGACGGCGTAGGCAGCCGAACTGAGCCTTCCTGCTAGACTTGATATATGAGGTCCCCACTGAAGTTTGGCATCTACTGTTAGTCCTAGAAAAATTGCCGAGCCTACATTTTCAAGCACCTCTTTATCTAAGACGATGTTGGGTCCTAGGTTTCTAACATTCGGTAAGGCGAAATTTACACATTTGGTTTTCTTGGCATTGAGAACTAAGTTATTTGACGTAAACCAATCTGTAACTATTGAGAGTGCACTGTTTACGTCGTCAAAATCTTGTCTATTCCTGTCTACTTTAAAAATAAGAGAGGTATCATCTGCAAACTGTACAACATCACAGATTCCCGTCAAATGGAATGGTAAATCATTAATGTAAACTAAGAACAAGAATGGACCCAGTATTGAGCCTTGCGGAACACCTAACTGAACTGGTAGCCCGGATGACTTCACACCATTAACATCTACACATTGGACCCTATTATGCAAATACGAAATAATTACGTTGAGAGCTTCGTTTTGGACACCGTAATGACGTAATTTACGCAAAAGCGTGTCATGGTGCACGCAATCAAAGGCTTTGGAGAGATCACAGAAAACTCCAATAGCATTCTGTGATTTCTCCCATGCGTCAAATATGTGTCTCAACAGAGCAACACTCGCATCTGTAGTTGAACGACCTTTTGTAAAGCCATATTGCTCATTATGGAGGAGGCTATTTAAATTAAAATGTCTTAGCAGCTGCTTGAGTATTAACTTTTCAAATATTTTGCTAAATACAGGTAAGATAGAAATAGGCCTGAAATTGCCAACGTCATTCTTATTACCTGATTTAAATAATGGTATGACTATACTACTCTCATGAGGTCAGGAAAAGTTCCTAAATCAACACATTTATTAAAAGTAACAGCTAGATAGGGGGCTACGATGTCTATTATATTACCTATAAGTTTAGTGGAGATGCCCCAATAATCACCGGTGTTTTTAGACTTAAGTGTATTAAAAACATTAACTACATCACGCGGGGTTACATGTTCGAAACTAAATAAGGGACTACATTTAGGTACACTACTGTGCAAAAGGTTTTCAGCTTTAGACGAGGACGAATTTAAGGAGCGAGTCGTAGTTATCGGTATGTTGGCAAAAAACTCATTAAATGCCTCAGCTACGTAGCTGCTTTATTAACTAATTTGTTGTCGATCATAATCTCAAGTAGTTTTTCTTGTTTAACCGATTTTCCCGTTTCATTATTAATAATTTTCCAAGTGGTTTTTACTTTATTAGTAGAATTTTTTATTGTATCGCCTAAAAATTTTGATTTAGCAAAAGCACTAATCTTTTTGAATAATTTTGAATAAGTTTGGACATACTCTAGGAAGGGAGTATCAAACCTGTATTTTTTCAAACCATATAACTCGTATAGTCTCGCTCTACTTTTATAAATACCGGGAGTAGCCCATTGGTTAAAGCCAACAGAGGATCCATTAATGTTAATAGTTTTGGTCTTGAAAGTGGATTGGTACTCTTTTTGCACAACATCAAAAAGGGCACCATAAATTTCATTAGGATTCTCGTATTCTACTATCGATGGTGTAATTCTATGAGCTATATTATTTTTAAACATTTTGCAACGACTAGCTGTATAAGGCCTGCATTCAAGTTTATGTGGCTTTTTATGTAATGACATGGGGAAGCTAGCTAATAAACCACAGTGGTCGGACGTTAAGTCAGTTAACACTAATTTATTTTTTCCTATAGTCCTATATAAACCGCTCAGGTGGCTATCGTCAATCCATCTTCTCAACTCACTTATCTGCTAATTATAGTTAGTATTGCAGTTTCCACTTATCTCTACTGAACGCAACGCCTGGACCTTTTAATATTTTATAGAGGTATGGGGAAAAGGGTGTAAAGTTCACTCATTCTCCACAGAAAAGGGAGGATCCTTCTACGAGCCGAGTGTCGTGTCTGGTGGGCAAATTACAGCCGACGATTGTTTTTTTTTTGGAATTTCATCTCGCATTTCAACCTAGCAGATTGTCGTCTGCTTAACCGGACTTGTGCCTCAATAAATTCAGGCCTCCAGCCAGAGCCCCCACGATTGATGTCGGGACGTTGTATATATATTTCGAAACACTACTGAAACCTTGACACATACTCATACACACACTCACACTCTCTCTCTCACCCACATATACTCACCCACAAACTTACACCCACTCATTCACTTCTGATTTAATGTAAGTTAGTCTTAATTTGTGTATTTTTTGTATAATAATAATACGTTGTGTTTTTTTTTTATTGTATAACATGACTTGTTATGGAAGAGCGGACTCTCCTAACACAGGCACTATCTGCCTAAAAGGAGGAACCAATCACAAAAAATTGTTAAAACCTAAACTTGTTCTACCAATAAACCATTTTTTTTTTATATATGCTATACTTGCGCGGTAAACTCTGCTTGCGCGATGCAGAATGTTTGCGTGACGTCAGTGTGATGCGTAGTTCACATGTGGCGATGTAGATGCCGCCACTAGTTCTTAACCTTCATTTTTTTCTTTGATGAGCTCGTGTTGACCCGTTCTAAAATCAATTATTACGGATGTAAGTAAACTGCAACACGAATCCCCAATGAAATTGCCTAATTTAATGTCTTAGTGAGAAATAAAGTTCTGTAAACTGAATCTACCATCTAAGATAACTAAAATTGAAGAGAATTGCCTCAAAGTAAGTGTTAATGTGACAAAAGAGGATCTTATTATCAGCAACTACCTACAAACCTCAGGTGTTCAAAGTAATTTATGTAGGAGTTTGAGTGCCTAGGCAATTTGGAGGAGCACTCACACCTGACCGTTAGTGAAACGAGGGGAGGCATAGACTTAATGCGTGTTACGTTCTTTCAGATGACTTCAAGCGACCACTTGTTGACGGAAGTCCAAGGTATAGGAACTGGCGTTTCAATCGTTAAGAAGCAAATAAGAAATCATAATTCATAACCATCATTCTCTTGCCCTCATCCAAATTTATTTAGTGGTGGCGCTGTAATTAAGAAAATCATAATTATTATAAGAAAATCAATCACCACAAAGTGACATAGTCTCAATCTGGTAATCTGATGGTTTCCATTCTAACCTTATTCTAACCGAATACTTCAAATATTAGTATTTTAAATAGAGTAAATGCCCTGGCACAGCGTTGGCAGGACTCCCACGAGGTGGACAGATTACCTGGGGTAGGTTTATTTCCAGCAGTGCATCATCTGGTTATCTTTCGATTGAAATAATGATGGCATGCTATAGGACTGTTGCGTGTCCTAAACCATCATGAACTGACTAAGGGGCTCACCACCATCTCTTAAAGCAGTATTATTTTAATCTTACTTCAGTGTAGTGTAGATGGAGCTATACGTCCTGTGTAGCTCTATCTCTAAAGTAGGGCATTCAGAAGAGTTACATTGCAATGATTTTCTGATTGTTTTACGTCATTCAAATTGGAACGCGAATTGAGACCAGAAGACGAGGGCAGGTCCCCAGGCCGCTGTAGTTTTGGGCGGCGAGCAATGGGCAGCTCGCCGCCTGGTAAGGACCAGGCCCGGGTCGACGGCACGTTGTGTTCCACGCGCGGCTGAAAGAGATGTCAGCACGAATTGACGGGGTCCGCTAGGGCCGATGCCTGCCAGGGCCGCGGGTTGTTCGAAAGAGAAATACCGTGGCCCCTGGCACAGGCAACTGAAGGAACATGGGTGGGTTTTAAAAAAAAAGGCCGCTGTGGTTTTGTGTCCCTCTCCGCTTATAACCTAGAGTCCAATCCAGGTGTAATGGCTATAATGGCTGCCATCATTCACTGTAACGTCCTCTACATTCGATACGGTTTTACTGCCGCACACTGAAGGCCCTTTGTTTAGCTACAATAGCCCTTCGTTACTAGGTATTTACTGGGAAGTGCCTAGGGCTCGCTTCACAGCACCTGGCAGAAATGACATTAGTGTAATTATTTTACTTGAATGTTTTGGAAACTGTTCAACAGTAAATATTTTTATTTTTTATTGCTTAATGGGGCAGCTCTTGCTGTCGATCACGCCTGATGGAAATGAGGTCTATGATGGAACGAGCATGCCCAGAAGATGCCTGTTCCTTCTTGCTTTAAAGGCAGAGGGTTAAATGTGGGAGAGGAACACCAGATGCCGGCAGAGAGTTCCATACTTTGGGTGTGCGCATAATAAACGTGCAGAAGAAGCGCTGAGTTTATATAAATTTAACATAACATAATATAATCTAAAACAAATATGATATTAATGGTTTATAACGTTTCATTCAAGAAGGTCATGAGATAAACATGGTTTTGCGCAATTAATGTTGTTAAATATTATTCGCTCCATCTAAAATACTGGTTGGTATATTCAAATGCATCTGATTAGACTGGAAGCCCGCCCCGAGTTGGGAAAAGGCTATCAGATGATGATGAAATATTGCTGTTGTTGTATGGCCAGATGCTAACTCCACATCACACTGTCGTCATGCAAATTCGCGCATCGCGCAAGCAGTGTTTACCGCGCAACTAGCATATATACAACGTCCCGACATCAATCGTCGGACAGTTCTATGTTCTATGTTACGGGTTTGGTTTCCGCACTAGTCCTTCAAGTGGACCATTGTGCGTGATCGCCGGACAGTTGCCCACCACACACGATACCCGTCTGGTCGGAGGATCCTCCCTTTTCTATGGAGGTGAGTGAACTATACACTTTGTTCCTCATATATACATAATTATGTATGTAGTTGGTTGATTGTATTGACTTATTATTGTTGCTGGTTATAATTGTTATTTAAATGTTTTCTATTTTATTTTATTTTGTTATTTAAATGTTTTTTTTTTCTGTTTTTATTTTCTACTTTTCAATGAGTTCTGTGCCAACCCAATAGGCATCTCTCACACAAAGTTGGTTCAAACCAATTGTCAGTTTTGAACTATTAACTTTTTCCATCAGGTTCAGCGTGTTTGCGAACGTATAATGGAAAACTCACATTGTCTTTTATAATAGAAACTGTCTTGCATTTTGTTTTTTGGGTTCCGTAGGAAAATGTCAAAAACGGAACTCTAATGAGACGTCGTGTGATACTTCGACCATATTGCCCGCAGAGGTACCAACAACGTGGAAGGTCTGATGATGATAGGAAAGATAGAGGGCAAAAGACCTAGAGGCCGAAGCCGAAACCGGTGTTCGGACCAAATATCTGACCAACTGACTATCTGACAAACTGATTATCATGCATTAAACATTATTATTATTATTTTACATTGGTACCATATAACTTAATTATTCATTCCAACTACGGAACCCTTCACTGTGCGTGGTCCGACACGCACTTGCCTGTTTGTGGTTCACTTCCCATTACAATATTCGCTAATCTTCCAAAGAAGGCAGTTATTTTCCGTTACTTACTTCCTTTCCCTTCATAATTTGTTTTTAATGAAAAAAGTGCGTAGCCGCGAGTTTGTTGAGGAAAATTTTCGGTTTCTAACAAACAAGTATATTTTTTCTTGGAACGAGGAAATGAATACAATAATTTATGACTTTTGAACTTATCCATCCTTTTTATGGATATTATTCGTATTTTGTTTGTATAAACTTTGTGCTTTTAATTTCATCGCTGGGTGAGTTTATAGCTCTGGTCGAACTGAATCGAACGGGCGCGACGAAATTGTCTCGGGGTGATTCTGTCAACTTAGGGCCGGCGCCCACTAGCGGCACGGAACGGCAAGGGATTTTTATGCGACGAATAGAAATATAACTTAGTTGTATGATAATAAAATTTAAATTTCATTGATGCCAAAGGACGTCGCGGCATGCCTAAGGATAACGCGACGATAGTGTGCATACACACGAGCGGCATACGGTAATGGCAGAGGCAACTGCACCCGTCGACGCCCACCGTTAACCTGTGCCATCAGCTTCAGTTACCACACTTACTTGTATAGAGGGGTTCAAACTATCGCGAATAGTCGCGTGAATTACTAGACATTAAAACAATCGACGCGCGCAGTGGCTTCCCGCATCCTGCTCGCTCGCTTGCTCGCTTCAGTTAGGTTAATAATAATAATCTATAAAAATGTCACTGTGAAAAGTTCAAGTGAAGTGAGATTGGAGTGAGCTGTCAATAGTGTCAATCCTCGCATTAACAAGTGGAATGACTGCTCAGCCGTGCGATTCTGTAACCATCTCACCGTGAAAACTTAGGTGAAGTGAGCGTGGAGTGAGCTGTCATTCCAAATAATGCTAGGGATTGACACTACTGACAACTCACATCAAGCTCACTTCACTTGAGTTTTCACCGTGAGATTTTTACAGAATCGAACGGCAGGTTCCCTTTATTTAAGTTTTTACAGTGACATTTTTGAGAGCTTAAAATTAAAGGTTTTGCTTAAGCAAAAAACTAACCGTTCAATCCCGAAATAAAAGGACGTCTTTCGGCTGAAATTATGATCATAAAATAGAAATAAAACCTTTCATTTAATTTTAACGAAACATAATCGAATGTTAATCAAGTTAAGTAGAAGAAAAATGAAGAGAGCCTTCATTTTTCTACTACACTTTAAGCCGCTGGTCTCGGCTGTCATTCATGGGTCTTTGACAATCGATAAAGGTAGTTAGAAGCCCTAAAGTCTGACAACCAGCCTTATCAAGAGGTATTGTATTACCCAGTTACTGAATTCGGTCACTCCATGTAAAATACTGATATTCAACTGCATCCGGATAGACTGAAAGCCGACGGACGATGACTTTTCATAATTTCTCCACACATAAACACTTAACTTATTCACATTGACGTTTAGCTTTACAGTCAAATTATTGGGAACGTGAAAACCAGGACTGGTTAGCTAAAAGCTTTCAACACAATGGTCTATGTGGGTTGCCATCCATTAGAGCGGACTTAGTTGGGATCGGGTTACACTGACGTAGTTTAACAATGTTTAGTTTGAAAATGTGGGTGATGGATTTTAAACGTATGACGAGCTATCAAAATCCTTTTATTCAAATTAGGCTGACAGTCCTTACGAGTCCCCAGCAGCCCGAAAGTTTGACCACCTTTTTTGCCAAGGGGTATCGTATTACCCAGTAACTGGGTTGTGGAGGTCAGATAGGCAGTCCTTTCATGTAATATATTTGTCTGTAAAAGCTGCATCTGGTTAGACTGGACGCCGAGCGCAACATGGGAAAAGGCTACGCAGATGATGTGGCTGTGAGTCGACGACCTTAGACGGACTGGATGTGGAAGGCGGAGGAGTGAATGTTGTGTCACAGCCTCGGAATGGCCTATGTTCAGCAGTGGAATGCGATAGGCTGAGTTGATTGATTGGAGGTTGTGAGTCAGCATTTTTTGAACGTCGTCAAAATTACGTATTTCAGTCCCCCAAAAGGTGAGCAGTGGTGGCCCAGTGGTAATGGACGTGACATAGGATTTGTAGGTCGTAGGTTCGAACCCAGACAGATGCTTTACTTTGTGTAAATTATCACTACTGCTCTCAAAACGGTGAAGGAAAACATCGTGAGGAAACCGGCATGTCCTAGAACCAAAAATTCGAAAACATGTGACATCTACCAACCCGCACTGCATCATTTATTTGGTATTCCCCTACTCAAAGAAGAAATTCCAAAGGAGTAACATTACAAAGATCAACAGCATAATCCATTTGCCAATTTCATTGTACTAACTTGATTGATTTATTGAACCATAAAACGGCCCCTTTTAACAACAAACTTCAGAATTGGTTCCTTTGAAAATTAACACAAATTAAACGTAACTTTGATACAAGATTAATTAAATAAAACTCCGCAAGTAACCGTAATACAAGAATAATGAACAAAAGCGTTAAATAAAATCTAACTTAGTTCATCTCACCTAAAGTTGAGAATTAAACTTTTTGGAAGCAATCAATTATATCCATTATATCTGGCCCCTTGAGGTTAGGACACACTGGCGAGATTTTACTAGGACTAGGCAGTGACTTATTTAACGTTGAAGACAAGGTAGTTTGGCAATAATTCCTTCTGCACATGTGGCTTCCCTGGCACCTCATTAACGGCATAACTACGTAAATGTCTTTTAACTGCTCCCAAATTATGATAATATTATTATGATATAGGTATATTATTATATTATTTTGTTTTTTTTAATTTATTTTCTCAGATTCCTAGAACCTGGTATTTATTAAAATCTCACGGGTATAAACCAAGGTGAGATTTTAAGTTTGATCAGATTATGTGTTTTGTACTGCATTGAGATTATTGTCTAAATCTAATTGTAGGAATTTCCGAAACTATGCGACATGTGTTTAATATAGCTGCTTTCTGTAGTGTAAGGTACGTATATTTGGAAAGATTGATTGCATTTAAACTGATAAATAGTTTTTTCGGGATGATTCCATTATATTATTATTATTATGATTATTTTTTATGGTATATTTTTATTTATTTTTTACATAAGTACTTCTTTGACATAATTTCTTTATTTTTTGACATTATTTACAGACAATTCTAATTTAAAGTCTTTATTAGTGGTTGTAATGGTAATCATATCGTTTGGTTTTAATATTTTATTTAACTTTTGGATGGATGCTTTTATATTTCTACTTTGTAGGCCTTGAAAAGCTCTTTAAATATTTTAAGTTTATCTAATATACGAGTAATTATAATATCTACTTAATAAAGATTAAAACTAACACAATTGTGATAACAACAAAAACAAAGGACGACCTGTGCGAGGCCAAAAGGCTCCTACCACAGCAAGAAGCTGCGATATTTGAAAAAAAAAAATCTCGACTGATTTCCCCAGTTATCTGGGTCTGGTGGCTGGCTGCTTCAAAGACGAGCCCAAGTTACAACAAGCTCACAATAACAACAAGCTCGAACCTTATAATAAGCAAACTGCATAATATTTATTTACTAAACCAGAATTTACTTAAAATCTGAGTTGATAAAATGTACAGACGCCAGCAGGTCAAGCTACCCGAAACCGTCAAATTTTCCCAATCAACCCTGAACCTTAATACGTTATGGATAAAGTTAAAAATCTATTAAAGAAATTTGACAGATTGTAGTAGCTTGATGTGCTGGCGTCTGTAACAAATGTGGTGTGTGCGTCAACACGTGTTACGTACAGTGCCCTCCAAAAGTTAGTGGCCATTTTTCCACTTCAGCTGTGACGTCACATTACAATCATTGTTTTATTCAGGTAATCCTAATGGATTACTTGATTATTTTTTAAGTCATAAGTAGGTGAGGGGCCCGTGGCTTAATAATATCAGCTGCACAGGACAATCGATCAGGTTAAGCTACGCTTGCCGCGGTTGGTCTGTGGATGGGTGACCATCTTTACATAACGAGACCCTTCCATGCCTCGGAAAGCACGCTAAACCGTTGGTCCCGGCTGTCATTTGTGGATCTTTGACAGTCGTTACGGGTAGTCAGAAGCCCGAAAGTCTGACAGCCAGTCTTACCAAGGGGTATCGTATTACCCAGTAACTGGGTTGTGGAGGTCAGATAGCCAGTCCCTCCATATAAAATACTGGTATTCAGCTGCATCCGGTTAGATTGGAAGTCGACCCACACACAGTTGGGAAAAGGAGAGGCAGATGATGATGAAGTCATAAGTACATAGTTGAATTTGTCAATAAAAACGTTATAGTATACAGTTCAAACATTATGAAAAATTTGTCTACTACATAGTTTCTTGATCCGACAGTGTAAACTACGCCTTACGGTATAAACGGTCCAAGAACTCCAAGTTTTAATTAAAATACAGACAGAAAATTTGTTCATTAATCTTAATTACCTATATTAGGTATTAAACTGTACAAGAATAATTTTTGAACGTTTCGAAATACCAAACGGTTTTCCGGAGGCTCGCTTTGATTAAATCGCTGTTATTGTTTTAACGATATTGTACATTTCAAGTTTAATTAAGTTTTCTGTGGTAAAATGAACATTTGTAACGTCACCTATATGAGTGGTAATGTTATGGAGTGGTAATGGTTTTTGAAAGAAAATAACTTTATTTGTAGGTATCAAAAACACGTGCAAAAAAAGATGATTTAACTCAAATAACAAAGAAAAATATTTATAAGTTAGTTATTTTTCACGTTATAGTGTCTTTTTTGGAAGACGGTGGTTTTTTTTTTCCAAAAAAGTTTTTTTCATGTGCAAAATCGTTGTTTACAGTAGTGGGCAACGTAACGCACGCAAAAAGTTGTTATGTTATGGTTTCATGCAACGGTACAGACGCCAGCACATCAAGCTACTACAACCTGTCAAATTTCTTTAATAGATTTTCAACTTTATCGCTACAGCATTAAGGTTCAAGGTTGATTGGGAAAGTTTGTCAGTTTCGGGTAGCTTGACCTGCTGGCGTCTGTAGGTACATGGGTCGTGGGGGTATTTAATTTTGTATAGGTATAATAACATTAAAAACTTGCTTTCGTAAAAAAACGTCAGTAAAAGATAGAGTTTTGACCTTCAATATCTCCAAAACCAGAAGGTTCCCAGGTATGGTCCAGTTAGCACAAAAAAAATATTACAATGACGGCGCGTTCAAGTGACGCGTGGCTTATTTGAGTGTCTTTTCTCACAAGGTTTATTTGACAGATTGAGACTGAGATCAGATTGCAAATGTTCTTAAAATTACGCGAATTGCCCCCTGATCTCAGTCTCAATCTGTCAAAAATACCTCTAATTTCCCTGTATTTTGACAAGTTTTTGACATTTGTTTGTCGCCGAGATGAGACTGCGACTGAATATTTTAAATTACGAGAATTAGCCTTCAGACTGTGAACGTTCTTAAAATTACGAGAGTTGCCCCTCTGTTATCTATATTCGCGAGCACAAAACATATTAGTAGAAGTAGTCGGCAGCTCCACATGTCTTGACTCAAACTTTTTATAAATCTCCTTATAAAAAGCCCCACTATTAAAATCCGTTTCAATTCTCGATCCCTGTACATTTCAACACTGTATTCGACTATCGCCATTCAATCGGATTCAATCGGATAAGTAGGTACGAACAGCCGAGCACAGTGCACCTAAGATCTATTCAAATGTATGTTTCCAATTGTTGTTATTTCAAGTTAAACTTGTATTGGTGATCATTAAGTTGATTTCAGAGTGACTAGCACCATTGAAAAAGTTATAAAAATGTTTAAAGTTGTAGCATGAACTGAACTTAACGTGTAAGAATTAAAGTTATTTTTTCATAAACTCATATTTGTCTACAATTTTGGCAAGTTTATCGCGAACGTAGATTATATTCGCTTCACGTACAGTGAGTGCAAGTGCACTCGCGACTGAGTTTCAACCGAGTTACCACGTGGCCACGAGCTATACTTTCAAGCGACACGTGTCTTGTGACAGCGACTCCGGGTAAAACAAATGAAAGTTCTTTAATAAGTTGTTGTAGTTCTTTGTTTTTTTTCATATTTTTATGATTGTGTTTAGCTTTAGTTTGTGATCTCCCTGTCTGAGACATAATAAAAACGTTTTCTTTGGTTTCTGTCTTTTATTTTTTTTCTTTAAAACATGCGACGAGTCACAGCGATGCGACTTGCGGGGCGACACGGCGACGGACGGAAACAAGTGTCGCTTGACGCAAATCCCATCACCCGAGACTGTGAACCCCATACACACTAATATCGCCATACGTACACATCTATGAGCGCATGTGCTTGTTTTCACTCGTTGTGTGAAGCCGGCCTTCTGTCTATTGTGTGCCTAGGATCTAGTCTACATGCGACGTTGCGAGCTTTGCACATAGGACTTATACTAACAATAGCAGTAAACGACTCAGCGTTGCAAATCGTGTCGAGTTCCACGCGACTAGAGGTGCGCTGGAGCTTAGGGCAGGGGTGCGCAGCATACCCGGAATAGAGACAGAAACATAAATGCATACAAAACTTGATAAGACTGGATGGATGAAGAAAATCCTTATAATAGGTGACCAAACAGTCATGAATTCATGATTTTTGCTGTTGCTACTGATAGATTTGTTAATTGGTTGATATGGTGGGCTGGACATGTTGGTCGAACGACCGATGGCCGGTGGACCAGACGAGTCCTAGAGTGAAGTACACGTATCAGTAAGCGTAATACGGGGTACAGTCCAGCTAGATGGACCGATGACCTTCTGAAGGTGGCTGGGATAGACTGGATGCGAAAGGAGGACAGGGTACAGTGGCTGAGATAGGCTGAGTTGATTGAGATATGGTGTGTGAGTCTAAACCAGCGCTTATAATGGTTTTGTTTGATGCTGATATTACTATATTTTCTGTATATTATCTCTCTCTCTCTCTTAATTGCCTCGTTGGTCTCGTGATTGCAAACCCGACTGCTGAACGTGGGATCCTGGGTTCGATTCCCAGGTCAGACAAAGTGTTTGTGGTTTTCCATTAGGAATTTCTTAGTAACAGTCCGGAGTTTGGAAGTTGGCGGTTTAATACCCCCATTACCCCGTGCATCGGAAAGCACGTAAAGCCGTTGGTTCTGCTCCTGATCTCTCCCTGGTCGTGTCGGATTGCCGTCCCATCGGACTATGAGAGTAAAGGAACAGAGGGAACACCTGTGGTTACTAAGCTAAATACAGTACCTACAATGTCTTTAACAACCTCAGTCAATCTGACACAAACCGTCGTCTAACATTTACATTATGGTACTGTCCTAACTTTAAGGCTCCATTTAGAAACAATCATTAATCTTTTACTCTCCACATGCCAGCCACAATCAAACTCGTTTTAGGGCATAATTTTTCTTTTAAATAACAATACCGCCGATAATACTTTAACCGTTAGCAAATATTAAAGGAGTGCGAGCCGTTTGGGGGTGAAACCCTCGGGCCGTGGGGCAAGAGGCTAAGCATTGCCATACAGCGTGGTTCATTCATAGTTCGTAGTTCATTCAACATCAATAAGATGAGCTTAATTTGACAATCATTGCAATTTATACTTTACCTTACCAACATAACATTTACTTTGCAATGACTTAATAATAGTTTTATGTATGTCCTATACCTCCTTACTAACGCCATCCCAATAATTTCAATATTCACCCATGTCAAACAATCTATGCATATAAAAGCGAAAACTGCTCTAACCTTAAAAATAATTACTGTTACTGCCCTAACCTTAAAATTAATTACTGTTACTGCTCTAACCTTAAAATTAATTACTGTTACTGATCTAACCTTAAAACTAATTACTGTTACAGTTAGCTTGCATTATCCCATTGGTGGGCAAAGGCCTCTCCATAGGGAGAGGATCCAAAGAGCTGGAAGTCCCATGACTTCCAGCTCTTTTTGCCCAGCTCGTTCTGTCCAGCTCGTCCCGCCATCTTCTATAGGGTCTGCCGCGACGCCATTTAGCTACATATGTCAGGGCTCCACGTGGTGGTTATTTTGGCCCACAGCTTAATATAATTATTAGCCAAATTAAAATATCATGCACCTACTTATAGTCAAATAGGTCAAAATTTATTTGAATACTAGCCGCGATTAAAATTTAATTAAAAGCACAATTTAGTAGCGAATCATTTTTGCTAAATCACTTTGGGTATAAAATTATGGGCTAAGCCCGAAGCGTTATATACATATATAACGTTGTAAGGCTTTGTGTACATGACCAGTTAGTACTGATACAATCTTTATGTTGTTAATTCCAATATAACTTCCTCTCATACTATCATCACCTGCCTAGCCTTGTCGTAACTTTGTTGACATCGGCTTCCAGTCTAACCGGATGCAGCTGATTATCAGTATTTTACATGGAGCGACTGCCTATCTGACCTCCACAACCCAGTTACTGGGCAAGACGATACCCCTTGGTAAAACTGGTTGTCAGACTTTAGGGCTCCTGACTACCCGTAAAGACTGTCAAAGATTTACCACGAATTATAGCCAAGACCAACAGCTTAACGTGCTTTCCGAGGCCTCGGTATGTAAAGATGGTCACCCATCCACAGACCAACCGCGGCAAGCGTAGCTTAACCTGATCGGTCGACTTTTGCGGCTGTTATTACTTAGCTATTCTATAATAAAGTAAAATAAATTCAATCTAGCGTGTAATTTGTCAAAGTCATTGTGAAGGTACATATTAATTATGATGGTGTCCAATTTATCATCGTTACTTTTTGTAGGAAGTTGGTATAACAAAGAGGAGCAACCATCATTTGAAAGACCTGCGAATTTATTTGCTCATAATTATTATCAGAAAACAGTAGCTGGTGCACTACAAATATGCCTGAAAATTATCTTAAATATTCTGAGACCATAATTTTTCTCTCTGAAAACTGTGAAGTCTAAAATCAATTTAGCTAGTACCCGTATATTCGCCAATCCATCCAACCGTTCCTACGACTTGCCACGGTTGAAGGAATCGCTCCATCAGTCGACGAGTTGCTGGAGCGTTCCTCGATCGTGTGCAGTCACCTTAAGGATTTAAATTTGAAATTTAATTTAAATTTGAAACTCAGAGAAACCAATTCAATATCCGGGGATATTAAATTGGCTACTCCTAGTTTCAAATAACGTTTCACAGGAAATGCAAAATGGTTAATATTTTGTGAATTAATTTGGCGTTAATATAAAATTGCGCTGAAATCTGAATTAGACATTTTATGAAAACAGTTTGTAAAATCTTAACTAGAAGGAAAAAAAAGTAAACGTTCAATTTAGGATTCCCTATATAGATAAGAAATCCAAAAACTTGATCTTGTATTTATTATGAGGGCTATCAAAATAAGCTATTAGACTTTTCAGGATTGAAAATTCATACTGATTCGCCGATCAATTTTAAGTTACATAAGCTATACTTCAAAAGTCCAAACTCAAGGTTTGCCAACATGCAATGCAGTGCAGTATTTTAGGCGTCAAATTGACACACCATATTCGCAACACCGCACTGCGCTCCGAAACACAGATTACTGAAGTGGGACTGGGCTGACCACGTCTGGCGTATGCCCAATGAACTGTGGGCCAAGATAACGCTACATGGAGCCCTGACACAGCTAGAAGGCGCGGCAGACCTCGTAGAAG
The DNA here is from genome assembly GCA_949629185.1 of Apamea crenata. NCBI lineage: Eukaryota > Metazoa > Arthropoda > Insecta > Lepidoptera > Noctuidae > Apamea > Apamea crenata. Next base: position 6,251,717 of record OX451372.1, read on the forward strand.
ATGGCGGGACGAGTTGGAGAAAACATACGACCAGTGGTGCACTTTGCCCCGGATCAAAAGAGCTGGACTGGTTACTAGATGCAGGCATACAGTAACCAGTAAGTCAAACTTCAAAATAAAGAAAGAACACACAAACGAACATAAAATAGAAGGTTTCCGTACCAACCATTCGCTAACTGAATCGTAAACTCTATTAAATACTAAAATACAATTTCTCAACCATGAAAATTTCATGCAGTACCACCAGCAATCGTAAATTCTACATTTTACGAGTAAAACCAGGGAAATATGTCGAGCGACTATTTAAAACGAAGCTGTTATTGTGTGACCGCGACCACCGAGCCACTCGTAAAACTCGCCATTTCTCGTTAAGTAATATTATTTAATAGCAAACAGAAATGAAAAGTTATCCCACCTAATATCGTGGTGTTAATAAATGTCGATAAGAAAAGAAGTCTGTTTATATAATATATTTATTTAAACTTTTCGAACACAAGTAAGGTACTGGCAGAAACTGTCAAATTTTCCCAATCATCTTTGAACCTAATACTTTAGCGATAATGTTGAAAATCTATTAAAGAAATTTGACAGTGACTGTTGATGTACTGGCGTATGTACAAAGGCGGACTATTTGGCTTAGACTTTCTCTACCAGGCAACCAAGGGTGGTGAAGAGATTAGATGGCAGGTGCTTTGGTTGAGAGGGACAATGATAAAAAAAAACTATTAAAACTATTGAATAAAATAATATAGTAATATAGTCGACTCTTCACATGACCAGAGGGCTGGCCTGTTTCTTGGCCAAAGAAATAGTATCGCCATACAATCGATTTGGTTAATTTGAGTTATGTCCAACTGGTCCCTGTTCCGCGGGGTGACTGCATAACACACTATCACTAGAATTTTTTTTTAAACAGTGCCCCACACTAGGAATTTCTCCTGTGTCGTGGGTGCGTTTACAGACATATAAGCTGACATACACAAACAGCCAGACCCGGAACAACTAATTGAAGGTCATACAAATATTTGTTCCGTGCGGGAATCGGACCCGCGACACGCAGCGCAGCAGTCAATCGCATAACCACTGCGCCAACCGTGCCGTCATGTACGTAGGCACGTACATGCGTACGCACATTGCGTTATGTACGTAGTTGAGCAGACAAATTTTTCGAACATATTTATTTGATTTATATTGTGTGACGCAATTATTGTGCTGATTAGTAATTTGCCCGTCTCGTCATCATTAAAAACAAATTAGAACTTTTATTTAGCCGACCCGACATACTTTGTCTTGTCCGTGTCTATTTAGTCTTTGCTTAAAATGTATATTTTTCTATTTTTCTCTTTCTAAACCATAATTTGCACAAAAATTCCATAGAAAAATTGACGTTCAGTTCTTGGAACCTTTTTAAATTTTTCTTTCTATAAACACATAAGTCGATTTATTTCAAATATTTTGAAACAAAACATAACTACTAGTACCTACTAGTAGCTATGTTTTGTTTCAAAACATCTACTTAGATTTATATGCCCAACTTGTCATCCATCATCTAGTTGCAAGATACAGGTAAGGTGGTGGATTACAGCCCACTCCCTCTCATAGAGACGAGGCCTGTATCCCAGAAGTGGAGACATTGTATGCTATGTTATATGCTTATATAGTTGGTTTTGGCTAACAGCAACAGTCCAATAACTGCAAAGAGCGCCGCCTATGAACTTTATTATTGAACACCTGAAACACCAATTAGTTTGCCGATACATTAGACAAAGTTGAAAAGTTTCACGAGCAAGTAATTTCACCGTCCGTTCACTTTTGAAACTGGTTTAAAGCGATGTCGCTTGGTTGTAGAAATAGGTGTGATGGTACCCTAGTACTTTTGTACGACCTTACACAAGGCGCAGAGGTAAAATACATATAATAACTACTGAAATATAATTTCGAAAATAATAACATAATATCACGCCTGTAATCCCTGTAGTACCTAGTACTTACACCAACATTTCACTTGTTATGAGTCCCTCAGATTGTTATAGTAGAGGGTGAGCGTATTGCAATCAACCGCGCTCAAATCCGGCTGCTACTGAGAAAATCCTTAGGGAAAGGCTTAACACGTTGCCCGACCTGGGAAGTCGAGTACAGGACCTCATGGTCAGCAGTAGCGCTTGCAATTGAACCAACGAGGCTGTTAAATTAGTGCGAAAATAATATGAACAAATATAACAAAATCCAATACTCGTTTGTACAGAAAAAGCGTGTCAGTACAGTGTCTATCGGTTTTTGAAATTCTAACCATGTTTCCAAATACAGGTCCATTTCAAAAACATCAAAGGTAACGTGCCAACCGGAATTAGTTTCGATACGTATCGGGGCCGGATTCGATAACTGCGTTAGAATCCGGGCCTGACAGGCTGAGCGAACGCAATGGGAGGTAGCATAACGTAACTAAGTTAGGTCCTCTGGCTGAAACCATTAGGCGGTAGGGATTCGAGGCAAAATCCAATTGCTTCGTCAGATTTTAGATGCACTACGATTTGATTATACGAGATGTCTTCGTCCATGTCCCTATTTTTTATGATTCCATATAAAAAGATATGGCAATTTACTCCTGCTTCGGTTACTCTGTTCTGGTATTATCCTTTTTGTCGAGTAGGAAAATTGTCATGGATACCCTCCGCTATTCTAAGGAGAACTGAGTCCATGTTATGGCAGACTTCTAGGAGCAAACTAACACCATAAGTGTTTCTCCTGCTACCAACAAGAGTCGGTAGCGCAGGATATAACTTCTCGCACATATTCCAACGCACATCCGTCAAGACCCTTCTTTTCAAACATTATGGAGCAAGTCAATAAATACTTTAAATTCACTCAATTTCTGAATTGGTAAATTTTTGACCCAAGAGCTGAGAATTACTAAATCACCGTACACATACATAGAATTGACACTCATACAGTGTCAATTTTATCAATTTAACTGCAGTTATTAATTTATAAGAATCTTATATAAAAACGACATAAAACACAACTTGAAAGCAGCTCTAACGTAACTGTACGTAATACCCTTTGTTTCCTGTAAGTCACAAAGTCACACATCAGGTTTGTATCGTATAAGACCGCTCTACAGTTCTAAAAAGAAATATAAAAGATTTAAAAGGTCGTTACAGAATGCGCTTTCTACAAGGATTGTAAAAATGTGGATATGACTTACTGTTGATTGAAAATACGGGCTGTGGCTGCATGTGACGTAGACTGACCAGCGAGGCAATTGCGTAACACACTATTAGTAGCAATGCGTTTTATTTTGACAGTTCAACAACATTCAATGCGTTATTTGACTTTTTGAGCAAACACAGTTTTCGAACATATGAAGCAATATTAGCAATATCCTTCAAAATGATTCAGATTGAGATTGATAGTGTGTTATGCAATTAGGGTGCTGAAGGGTTACGCAGAGGTGGTGATGGTGATATGATTACTATTAATTTTAGCGGTGTTGTCCCACTGCAGGGCAAAGGGCTCCCTTTCTCCTTTCCACTCCTCTCTGTCAAACTCAAACTCTAAGTATTTATTTTTATTAAACCATTTAACCAAAAAAAAAATTGTATATAAGTAGTTTATCAGCCATCTTGTTACCATAACACAAGCATTAGGTTGCTTAGCTTGGGACAAATGGTGCTGTGTGAAATGTCCAGGGATATTATTATTATTATTATTATTATTTACAGGCAGTTTTGAATTGTGAAAAAAAAATGTAGTTCTCTATGGAGAAGAACGAGCGAACACCTCCGAGTCCTCCTGTCTTGATATACATTATAAAAAGTCATATTAAACTTAATGCTTTGGCCAGTCTCGGTTTCTAATTCCGTGCCTTTTCACAGCGTTGCGTTGGCGGAACGGAATGAGAGTTATTCCCTTAGGAATGACTTCGTGTTGCGAGCGCCGGCGCTCGACTTCGACATTTAGATCGGACTTGTTGAATGGTACATTCGTTCTGACTGGAATGTATGGGAATGTATAGCGAGGAAAATATTGTGGTTCATGTGCACTTTTATAATTTCTAAAATGACGTTATTATCGTGGACTTCCACGTCCATAAAATATATACATGCACGTTTTCGTGGACGGAAATTTAAAGGCGTCTCCGTATGTTTTCATACATTTAACTTTCCTAGGAACACATCGTGAGAAAACCGGAGTTTCGTAAAACCAAAAATTCGAAGACATATGACATCTACCAAACCGCACTGGGCCCACGTGGTGGATTACGGCCAACTCTCCCTCTCACAGAAAGGAGGCCTGTGTCCCAGCAGTGGGAACATTACAGGCTGATCATGCTTATGATATTATGCTTTATTCCCTTGTGATAACGTGATGATGGACGTCCACGATAATAATTAATTGTCATGTTAAAAATGATAAAAACGCACAATAACTACGTTAGATAAGGGGAAATCGCATTACAAGACTTAGAGCAAAATCTTGCTCTAATAAGTTTTTAGTAAACTGATCTGTCATACATGTATTTATAAGAAGGGGAAGGAATCGTAGGGCATCAAAAGTTCTTCTGCATCGCTGTCAACGGGAAAAGTGCCCAAAAAGCTGGCGGCTATGGCACTTTATTGCTTATAATTCATTATGTTTACATATTTTATTTTCACTGTAAGTAACGTATTTATACAACGTGTTTTTTATATCCCATAACTCTCATCATTATGAACAACTTTTACTAAGGGACCAATCCAGAAAGCGCGAAAAAAATCAGCTGTTCCCTACATTTATGTTCGTATAACTCGTCAAAATGTAGGGAAAACCAGATTTTTGTTTCGCGATTTCGGGTTTGGTGCCACTGTAAAAATTGTTTACAATGACGAGTACAATGAGCCCCTAGAGTTAGGGGATTTAAAAAAAAACACGTTGTATAATGATATATTTAGATGTGTTGGTATTGTAGCGGTATCTACAACGCCACATGCGAACAACGCGTCATACTGACGTCACGCAAATCCTGCATCTCGCAAGCAGAGTTTACCGTGCCATTAGCATAGATACAATTTCTCAATATCAATCGTTGGGCAATTGCCCGCCAGACACAACACCCGTCTGGTCGGAGGATCCTCCCTTTTCAATGGAGGTTGAGTGAACTTTACACCCTGTTCCTCATACCTCCAAAGTATGGTTACGCAGAGGTGTACCTTATAGTACACCTACATTTCGCCAGTTATGATTCAGTCTCCTATAACAGGGGGTGACCCTATTGCCGTCAACCGGACACATATCTAGACTCCAAGCTGCGACTGAGAAATTCCAGATGGAAAACCCGAATAACACTTTGCCCGACCAGGAAATCAAACCCAAGACCTCCTGCTCAACACGCAACGTTAGTTTCTGTGGTTCTTACAACGTTTTGCCGAAACACCAACTGGATTTTCAAAGAAACCTTTATTATAAATGGATCGGCATTTTTTCATCCCATTCGTTCTTACAAATTGGCTCAATAATCCCATTTACAGAATAAATAGTTATATTCCATTTTAGTGGAAGGCCGAGCGATGGCCTATTTGAAAACGACCTTCGTAGATTCACTTATTCCCACGAAATGATTCTTGGTAAAAACAACCTTTTACTTGACTTTTTGCTCTCGAGTTTTATGGAAATATTTAGCTAATACTCTAGAAACTTATTGAACTTCAAATAATGCACACTTTTTTTAAATTAATGAACTTCTAAAAACGTTTTACACTTCTAATAATGCACACTTTTTTAATCATTGAACCTCTTTTTTAACTTTCTGCAGTGCGATTCTGTAACCATCTCACAGTGAAAACTTAAGTGAAGTGAGCGTGGAGTGAGCTGTCATTCCAACTAATGCTAGGGATTGACACTATTGACAGCTCACTCTAAGCTCACTTCACCTAAATTTTCTCGGTGAGATATTTACAGAATCGATCGGCAGGTCATTTCTTACAGTTAGTCGCAGTAATGAAACTGGGCTGACAAAGGCTAGATGACTAAATGAGTTAGGTTAGCATAGTACTGTTGCGTGCCACAATTAATGCCTGGTACATGGTGACATTAGTTACCACTAGCGCCATCTAGTATCGAGTGGCAGAACTAATTTACCACTAGCGCCATCTAGTATCAAGTAGTAGAACTAATAGATCCTTCTAGAAATTTCGATACTAGAACTATCGACAGAGTTCAGTCGGGGCCGGTATGTACTCGAACATTCTAGATGTTTCTACAATAGAAGGTTCTAGAACAATCTGCTCCACTTTATAAGACCGGGAGTAGCCGCAATCGACACAGTGTTCACATCAGTTTCAGTGACACATCGAAAGCGATCTTCAAGTGTGACTTAAGTGTAATTGTGTTTTATCATTAGTGTGTTTGAGTTGTTATTAGTGTTAATTAATTAAAGTGTAATTTTTGGTAATTTATATCGGCAGTTTTTATTGTCACGAACCCGAAGCTCGTAACAGTACTGTAATTACAGACGAATCGGCGAGCGAGTGAAGTGAGCGGTGCCGCGGCAGCTGCCGACAAGCGTTACTTCCAAGTTGGTCGCAGTTACTTGGTAGCTTCGTATTTTTAGAACCCCAAACGACGGCAATCATATTTTTAAAATACAACATAAGGGGTTATTACTTTTGAAAATAATTTATTTAACAAACACATTTTTACACCTACCAGGATGATCCTAGTTTAACAATTACAAACATTAAAACATGTAAGAGATTTGTAACATTTTGTTCTAAAACTAAACTATCCATTTAAAATTTTGTTCTAAAACTAAACTATCAATTTAAAATAAACAATAGGTTATATTATATTAAATTAGAATTACAATATTTAAAACTTTAATTGCGATAGATAACTATGCCAATAACAAAATAATTTGTACATGCATTTTAAAATCAAGTGCTGTTCATTTCAGCCGAAAGACGTTCACTGCTGGACGCTTCGTTTACAAGGTCACCAGTCCACCTCGTGGGAGGCCTTCCTACGCTACGTCTTCCGGTATGCGGTCACCCCTCCAAAACCATTCGACCCCATCGGCCATCTGTTCTGCGAGCCATGTAGGCCCACTGCCACTTAGATCTGGCAATTCTTCGGACTGTTCAAGTGCTGATATCAAACATAATAATTTATTATAAAAATATCTTAATACATAATTTATCTAACTATCATAAAACAAAATCTTAATGACTACATATTAAATTGAATCATTTGATCTACTTTTAAGAAACTCGCTACGTTTTTCTTAATAATACTTATAATCACTTTAAAAGTTCTAACAAATAGGTACAAACATGCAGCACCCTAATAGCGTAATACTCTTTCAATCGTAATCTGAAGGATTTTGAAGGAAATTAGTAATTCATGGCTTCATAATTATGTTTGTAAAGTTCATCTGTCCAACAGTGCAAGTAACGCAATGAATGTTGTTGAATTGTCAAAATGTTGAATTCACATTGCAAATTGTTAGTGTGTTACGTAATTATCACGCTGCTCCTTTTAAAGTGTGGTCACTTTTTTAATTCTTTCTTTTAAAGGCTATAGGAGCCAGAAATCAAGATTGCTTAAGGTACGAGTATGTATAGAAAAACATTGAAGACTTGAATTCATTTTGTAATAAGGTTTAACACAGTAGCGTTTCTCGTTCGATTCTTTTTGTGTCCGTTTTACTTGAGTTGTACCAACACCATGAAGTATGTTACTACGGCACCGAGCACCTGGAATTGTAAAGATTTTAATTATATTTACGTCAAATGTCTCCATTTTGACTGAAAAACACCGAGCAGGATAAAATTAACTGCTGATGATGAAAGCCTCCATAAACGACTAATAACTGGCCGATACTGGATCCAACTGAAAATAGGCCTTGGGACTACAGTTTTCCTGACGCAAAGGTTCTACAATGGGCTACCCATACCATAATAACCAATTTTTCGATTCTAAACACAAAAAAAAAATTCTCCGTACCGAAGCGAACAAATCAAGTGAGACCGTAAAGAACTTGGCTCCGGAGATGCTCATGGCCTTCTGGCACTGCTGGCACACGATCTGCACGAAGGTCTTGGCTTCCTCGGAGCCGTCGTACCACTGGCAGGAGTAGGCTGCTTCCATTACTGATGAGCTCTTAATGGTTGGAAAAAAAAAAGAATTATTACCATGATGTTCAATGTTTTGCCGCATAACCAATTTTACAAAATTTTAGGGATATCGAATGGTGATCTCATAGTCCAGCGTCTCATAAGTCGCTAAAAGGCAGTCGTGACTTTAGTATTTCTATGTGGATACCTTAAAGAGGTAGTTGAGAGTGGGCCATATTACATATGGAAGGTGGATAACGGGATGATATGGTGTAACTTGTGAGAGGCCTATGTTCAGCAGTGGATTATTAGGCTGATTTAATTGAGGCCAAGATCATTTTGATCTATTAAGGCTGATGATCTTGTAGCGGCCTTAGCGACGCGATTGCTGAATCGCATTTTTGGTATAATAAAGGAACTCGAGCGCTGTGCTCGCCTGTCGCTTACATACCACCGCCCTGCCACGTCCACACATACTATAGTAAGCAATCAGAGTTGTGTTTAACCTTTATTAAATATATTAACAATTTCAGTATAAAACCGTTTCGCGTAACATTTATCTGGACCTTGCTCATAACACGCACAACAATCTAATTCGCATGTTACAGCTATTAAATCTGTCGCATTTAGTGCAAGAGTTGTTATGATTTTTGTAAAAAACTTTTTTACAAAAAAAAAACAACCGACTTCCATAAAAACACTACAAAGTGAAAAATAACTTTAATTTCGGAAGTCGGTGTCTTTGTTTTTTTTAATTTGTTTTTCGCCACCGACTTCCGAAATTAAAGTTATTTTTCACTTTGTAGTGTTTTTATGGAAGTCGGTTGTTTTTTTTTGTAAAAAAGTTTTTATTTTTCACTTTTTTGTGGTGATCATTTTTTTTATTTTTGTTGATTTTTCAAAAACCGCTTGTCCGATTTCGATAAAATTTTCATGGGACCATTTGGAGAGTATACCCTATCCAACAAAAAAAGAATTTTTCAAATCGGTTGGCCAGCGACGGAGTTATGCGCGAACAAACATAAAAAAAAAAAAAATACAAACATCCGAATTGAGAACCTCCTCCTTTTTTAGAAGTCGGTTAAAAAAATACTTACTTCTTCAATAAGCCTATTGCCGAAGATGCAGAAGTGGAACACTTGACCAAGAGTGTAGCTCAGGTAGCCAAGTGTACTGAAAGCATACACGTTTATTCCGTTGATCTGAAAAAAGTAATAAGGACGAAATTAGTTACTTACCTACCTACTTATCGGTTTATTTTTGGCTTAATATACACAATTACCTTACTACTCGTAGGTGAGCCTAATTTTACTTATAAAATAAAATAATAAATAAAAATAAAAAGTTTTTATTGTTTCTCACACAATTGTTCTACAGCACAAAATTGAGGCAACCCCAGTAAGTTATAAGGATACTTGTGATGGGGTTACCTCGCAACTTCCCATGGGTAATAATTTATACTGTTGAGACATAATTAAAAGGAAATGAAAAATAAAATAAACAAATTTAGAATTCTAGGATGATTACAAAATTGCTGTAGCAAGTTCAGGTATGTGTAGGGTTTGTGGGTGTGAGTGTATGTGTGTGTGTGTGTGTGTATGTGTGTGTGTGTGTGTGAGGGTGTGTGTGTGTGTATATTTGTTGTGTGTGTGTGGGAGGTGGGGTGGTACTTGACTTAACAGAAATAGGAATGCTAAAATCCTAGCTAGGGAACAGAAGCAGTTTCTTGCCCGTTCTTCTCCATAGAGATCTACATTTTTGGAATGGGCGACTAGCTTCAACTTTCTGACTAACTGACCGACTATTTAATTTTGACAATTCAAAAGTGCCTGTAAATGGTTTAATTGAAATTTAAATGATTTGAGTTTGAGTTTGAATCCTTGAATAAAACAAAAAATATCGTTAATTAATCTCACTCTCCTAAGTAGAGCTCAAGTTTTAAGCGCACTAATTAGCAGACAGAGAGACATTGCGTTTGATAATATATTTTTTTTTGTTTTTGGATGGGCTAAGTAATACCAGCCGCACGGGTCGCTCGAGCAGATTATGCTTCGCATGCCACGGTCCGTGGATGTGTTCTTGAATTGATGAATTGGTGGATCTTTGACAGTTGTTACGGATCGTCAGAAGCCCGAAAGTCTGACAGGCAGTCCTACCAAGCAGTTTTGTATTACCCAGTAACTGGGTTGTGGAAGCCAGATAGGCAGACGCTGCATGTGAAATTTTGTTATTAAGCTGCATCCGGTTAGACTGAAAGCCAGCCCCAACGTAGAAAAAATTGGGAATACACTAGTGTGTATACCATACCATTTGAAGGATACCTCTGTCTCAATTTTTTTTTTCTTTTGGGTGACTATTCTACAATTCAAAATATTGGACGGAAACATACCACCATTTTTTCATAAAAAAAATTGAGTAATGACCATTCGAAATCGGTCTGAGACCGATCAAGCGACGTAAGTCCCGGGGCCGGACCAATGCCAGACCATTACGCAAAATGTTTTTAGATTTGTCAAACAATTCTTATTTTTATGATTTGTAGGAGAAACGATTGAAAACCCTAAAATCGTTTGCATTCATATCAAAAGATTGATTGATGATGGAGTTATACAATAACTATGCTGTCCGCACGGGCCCGCGTGGTAGTTTACCACCCACTCCCTCACGAAGAGAGGATCCTGTGTCCCAGTAGTGGGAACATTATAGGCTGTTTATGCTATGCTGTCTCAATGTGGTTATGTTTTGCCATACGTTTAGGACCTCGTAAATATGCTATGGCCTGCCACAAGGTGGATTGATGACCTTGTGCAGGCCGCGGGAATCCTTTGGAAGCGAGAAGCACACAGCCGGTTGAAGTGTCAATCCTTGGGGGCCTTTGTTCAGTAGTGGATGTCTTTCGGCTGAAATGGTGATGCTGATGACGAAATATGATAATACATAGTTATACAGACTTATTTACCGATGATATAAGTAAAGAGGATTAGGATTAACAAAAAACTGTGTGCATTCTGTTTTGCCTCTTGATGTTTAATATTTTTTACTGGCAATGATTCAGCGTAATGGAAATTTAATGGAGAAACAACCAAAGGATATGGTTGCATGTAATAGCTATATTCAAATTTTATTTATGTATCAAGTTGACGTTATTTCAAGATAAACAAATATTAAGTTGATTTCAGAGTGTGTACCACTATTGTAAAAGTTATAAAAATGTTTGAAGTTGTAGCGTAAACTGAACTTTATTGTGTAAGAATTAAAGTTATTTTTCCATAAACTCATATCTGTTTACATTTTTGGCGAATATGTCGCGATTATAAATTATGTTAGTTTGACGTTGTAACAAGTTTAATTTTTACAAGGAATTATCTTGATTGCGTCGTTGGTCTAGCGGTCGCACTACTGCTGAGCATGAGGTCTGAAACTATGTCTACTTTCATAATGCCAGTGCTTTGAATATACCAGCCATGAAAACAATGATGAATAAACTGTTTTTTTAATGGAGGACCTCGGCAAACGTTTTAAAGGACGCCCCCCTAGCTAGAAGAACCGCTGACCTGAAAAAGGTGGTTGGGACAGACTGGATGCGGAAGGCGGAGGCCAGGGTATTGTGGCGCAGCTTGGGAGAGACCAATGTCCCGCAGTGGACTGTTGGTTAAGTTGATGGAGGACCTCATAATTTTGTGTCAGGATACCTTAGTAGCTTGGTAGGCCAGCAGAGTGAGAGTGATCGTCGACACCAACATGTGAAAGAGCAGAGCAGTGCCGTAAGTGTCGCCGATGGAGGCCACCAACCTGAAAAGATAGAATACTATATTAGTTTTTTATGTCATTACATTCTATATTGGTACCAGGGTATAAGAGAAAGGAGGCGTTGAGGTAATATTTAATTTTACCGAAAGTACCAGTAACAATGATTTTGTTCCGGCCTTTCTTCTCAGAGCAGTCGGATAGGAAACGCTGACCTTTAAAATATGATTAATGTGTAAAAGTGTTTGTCATTAAATTATTCCCTGAACGATTAATTTCAGGAAATTATTTAATCAAATGTGTCTTCTTTTACTCATCAATAACGATAAAAGAAATTAGTTATGAACAATAAATTATTGTTCGAAACATTAAAGTAAAAATGTTGGACATCTTTTGTAATGACTGTTTGTTTGCTTGTTTAAAATGGCTTAAGTAACCGTTATTTACTGTTAACGTTATTTAAGTTAAAGTTCAAGTTAAAGCCATTGCTTTAATTTAACGGTTACTTAAGTCATTTGGAGAATCGTTAACAAGATTATTAAATTGATTGTTATGTTTTGTGATAATGGTAAAGTTCAAGTAAATAACAAATCCTTGAATCCAAAAAAATATATCCAAACGTTAGATCTTTATTTAGCTAAGATCCAAACATTCAATTTAAACCACAAACGTTTCCAAAACAAAATTTCATATTCTGAAGTTTGCAGTTGAAACGCAAATCCAAAGTTCGTAACTTCAAACACGATGTTAGCCGAAGTTTGCCGGAGTGGAATCGACTTCCGACCACAGATTATAGGACTCGGGAGAATAGTTTGCACGTCTGTGGTCACCGGAGGTCAATTAAGTTCAGTAAGAGGAGACGTACTCGAATATTTGATATTACATAGCTGGTATGTAAATTGTGTTGTCAGAACTAGACGAAAGTTTTGATGATCAAAACATTTTGCAGTGATAATTGAGTTGAATAGGGAATATGTCTTATTTTACTACCCGTGTTATTTTTGGTCGTATAAAATAAATGTGGGTCCTGTGTTTTCTAGTAAACAAAGGAGACCCCAGCTCGCGGCGCGGCGGGCGGTCAGTTCTCACGATATTCAAAATTCCCAGTTCCTGAAGTTCAAACACAAACTTTGACGGCCTCATAACATTTGTACTAACTCTGGGTTAAGTAGGTTGTGACGGTCTGTTAGGTAGTCACTCCATGTTAATTACTGGTATTTAGCTGCAACTGCTCCATACCTCGGAAAGCACAATTAAACCGCTGGTCCCGGGAGTCATTCGTAGTTTTTTGACAGTCGTTACGGATAGTCAGAAGTATGGGCTTCTGACTATCCGTAACGACTGTCAAAAAACTTCTGACTACCAGTCTTACCAAGGGCTAACGTATTACCCAGTAACTAGATTGTAGAGGTCATATAGGCAGTCGCTCCATGTAAAATACTGGCATTTAACTGCATTTGCACCGCAATTGCGTAACACACAATCAATCGGTATCTGAATCATTTTGAAGCAAATTGCTAATCCATTGCTTCATAAGTTCGAAAAAAATGTCTGCTCAACACGTAAATAACGCAATGAATGTTGTTGAACTGTCAAAATTAATCCGTATCCGATTGATCGTGTGTTTCGCAATTAGGGTGCCGGTTAGACTGGAAGCTGACTCTAACATAGTTGGGAAAAAACTAGGCTAATGGTAATGAGGAATTCTACCTACCCTCTCTCTGATTTTCGGGAAGATTAAAGGAACCAGATTATATTTTCGAGCCGTTTGGGTTTGAAACCCTCGGGCCGTGAGATCCGAGTGCTCATTGCTTGTTCAATGAATTCTCTAAACGGCTGGTTGATGCTTCCCGTGAACCAAGGGCTGGCTTTTACCTTGGCCAGAGGCTAAGAATTGCCATACAACGTGGCAATGCCGCCAGTGTCTTGAGTATATTACCAGTCGACAGCGATGCGGAAGAATATTTTGACGCAATAGTTTAGTTTTTTTTATAGTTTTAGTTAGTATAGCATATTATATTTTTATTTTAATAATTTGTAGTTTATTTAGTGTAAGCAACAAACCAACCATGCAACGTTTTGAAGATGAAAAGCTTCATTACCTACAATTAACAATAATAGTTAAAGACCATGTCATTGCAGGCATATTATGTAAAAGTTTATAAAGCATATGTTTCTTCTCACATTATATATTGCCAGACAGCCTTGCCCTTGTGAATGTCGCCATTGATTTCTACAAAGGTTATTTCCTAGAATAAAGTAATTAACCCATACATAATTTCTCACTATAGCGTTTCTTCTTCGAAAAGTATTTGAGTGTTTATCATAACATCATCATCATTATTATTATTATTTGTTTGTATACATTTTTGTATCTCGGCACTGATCTGCCGGTTTTTTAGGGTAGCACGGGCCAAAGCCAAGTGCTACCCCTGAGAGTACTACTAACCTAAGAGATAATTGATGATGAAAATGATATACGACGTGATGATGTAATGTGTTCACTTTGTGTTGCGGTGGTTAATGATGTTTGTGGGTGTGCTATTTGAGTATCATTGTCATTCTGCAGGAACTTCCGAACAATTCTGCAAGTGTTCAGGATTGCAGCTTTCTGTAGGGTTTGGTAGGTGGAGGGAGCTACGTCCAGCGTTTTTAAAGACTGATGCAGTTGTTTGGGAATGATACCCGTGGTTGAAAGTACTACAGGAATAATGGCAACGCTACTTAATCGCCACATTCGACTTATTTCTATTTTTAAGTCTGTATATTTTGACAGCTTTTCTGCTATAGTGTTTTGTAGGTTGTGTGTGTTTGGTACTGCTATATCAATAATTTGCGCAGTTTTAGTAATTTTATCTAGTATGGTTATGTCTGGTCTATTATAATGTGTTGTTCTGTCTGTGAGGATGGCTCGATCAAAGTATAGTTTTATTATTATTATCATCATTGCTTCTTTGAGCGTAAATAGTAATTTTACTGTTCTGCCTTATATAGTTAAATAGTCTATTATTAATTTTCTGTTTCACATGTTTATATATTATATTGTTTTATATATGATTATATATACGTATATACATACTACACGTGGAAACTTGTAATTGGCCTTATTTTTGTATAATCTATTACTTATGTATCTGTTTATCTGTGAGTTTTCCTAAAAATAAATAAATAAAGTGCAGTTTTCCCAACTTCGGAATAAATAACGAGATTGTGTTTTTGCCCGACGAAAAAAAAGCAGGAGGTTCTCAAGTCGACGCGTATTTTTTTTTTATATGAGCACACCTGATAAAATTAGTAATTTTGATGTTCGCCGACTCAAAATTAGCAATATACATGTTTGCTTGTTTTTTTTTTTAGGGTTCCGTACCTCGAAAGGAAAAAACGGAACCCTTATAGGATCACTTTGTTGTCCGTCCGTCCGTCCGTCTGTCTGTCAAGACCCTTTTTCTCAGGAACGATACAGCTGTTTATGCCGCTTTCCGCAAATTTTCGACACTCGCAAGGGAATCAAAACCTAGAGGGTACTTCCCGTGAACTCAGAATCTTGAAATTTGGTACGAAGCAACGTCTTATAGCACAGAATGATAAAGGAAAAATTGAGAAAACCGTAAATTTTTAGTTACATCATATAATAAAAATATTTTTAATAATTTTAAACTGTACGGAACCCTCGGTGCGCGAGTCCGACTCGCACTTGGCCGGTTTTTTTTTTTAACTTTCATTTTTCGTCGGTTTAATTTTTTGTTAAAAAGTTTTTTTAATTGCAGAAGCTGCTACGCTGCTCTGCCCTAGGAGGTCAGGACATGCAAAACAAGACCTTCAATGATTTCGAGTATATCTTTTTCCTTATTGAATTTCTTTGAAAAACCCTGATGCTCATCATTCATAACCAAATTCATAAGATGCTCTTTACTTAGGTTTGATTTCTTAAAAGTATTTTGTCTGAGCAATAAATATGGCGGGTTGACCGCTTTTGTACATGTAATAATATGTCAAATTGTCATAATTATTCTTCAGATAAATGTTGTCCGGCCATTGAAAAATCTGCTGTTATACCCTGTCCATTAAGTTAACAATTCTTTCACAGCTGTCTTTTAACGTAACTATTCCAGATTCCGTAAAAGCTAACTTTATAATGCGTAATAAAATAAATATATATTATAAACTGCCTTATCTTAATGAATTATCTTATTTATTGCTTCTTACAGACTTTATAATACCGTACGTGTATCAATCAATGTATTATGTGTTGCTGCAATCACTAGTTCCATGTGACAAAAAACGGTTTACCTAACGGACAGGGTATAGTCAAGTATAATAAGACCAACATTTCATACAAAAATCTCTCTGTACATCTTACCTGACGACGTGCTTATGCCTCTCAACCCAGTACTTGATAGCAGACCTGGCCAGCATCTCTTGTTTCGGGGTCAACCCGTTCGGATTGGCGTTCTGCTGCCCAAAGTTCTGCAGTCTCCCACCAGCCCCTCGCAGCGTCATGCCAAAGTCCTGCTGCGTGGAGTATATGCCTCGGATGTCCATGTCTACGGCATCTGGGATCTTTTCTGACTTCTCTGTTGAAGAAGTGCTCATGAAATTATGTTAAGTTTAATTTAATTTTCAATGACCTGCTGTAGTCACTACTACCTTTTTTAAGAGTGTGCAGATTGGTGACGAAAATGTGGCTTTTTAGGGACACAAATATATTACAAACAGTAGGCTCGACTGCTAAGATATAATATGAACCTCTTCTTTTACTAAGCTAACTGCAACTTTAAAAAAATATCTTAAAGACTAAACATAACATTCCTATCGAAAAAATACCAGTCTTACCAGTAGAGGAAGCTCGAAACAGCTCAGCAGTATTTGGCCTGTACGTATCCAGAGAAGCACTCAGTTCCATGAGCGGCTTCATGATGGCCTTCAGATGCTGCAGCTGCTCACACGCGAAAATCAGCCAAGAGCAGAACATCACGTCCATCAGGTTCGCAATGGCCATTGAAAAAAGGAGCCAGTAAACCTATTTGAAAAAGGTTTATAATTGAAAACGGAGCTTATTTATTCATTAAAATGAAAAGGAAGCCTTTATATTGCAGTGGGACAACAAAGACTGATTTATTTATTATTTTGTTGAATTTCATGGTCTTCAGCAGACCTACTTGTGACAGAGAACATCTAGGGAAATATGCCCTACCTACATACTTACTTCCAAAGATACACAAGTATAGTAGTTTTGTTCTGGTTTGAAAAGTAAAGGTGCTCGTGAAATGACAAGCGACTTTCAAGTTTGTTGTCTAAATGGCAATAATGGCCATGCGTATGGCTATTTATTATTTCTAGCTTTTATTTATCTGAATTACAGACAAATATTAGTAACATACCTGAAAAGCGAAGGCAATAATATACATGGTGCCTCCCATGGCGTTAAACGGGTACCAGGCTTTCAGAGGCAGACGAGGGGCTACCTCCGTCAAGGTTTCGTTGGTCTCCTTGTTTGTGATCAGGCGAACTGACTCCCCGAAGAATGTTAGAGTAACCCAGCCTAAGGAAGGGAAAATTTAATATTAGGAAGGTTTATGGTAAGCCATACCGTTACATTTCATTTATACCACCGGTACCAGTTCATTTATACCAGCGGGGTAATTGTGTTACACATTATCAGTCGCAATGGGTTTCAATTTGACAGCTCAACAACATTCATTGCGCTATTTTTGTTGTTGAGCAAACTTTTTCGACCATAAGAAGCAATGGATTAACAATATGCTTCAAATTGAGATTGATAGTGTGTTACGCAATTAGGGTGCTGGAACAGTCGTATTTAAATCACTTGAATTTTGAAAACATAATATCCTGATTTGTGTAAAATAGATTTGCGTTTAGATATTTGGGCTTAAGCTTGTTTACTCCAGAATTATCAGCGAATATATCTCTTACTTCATCATATTATTTTAACGTGAAAGTTACGCCTGCTTCCAAAAATAACATCGCATGCGCACAACGATCATAAAGATCCCAAGAGCAGCAGAAGGTCTTCTTAAATGTTTAAAGAAGGGAATACATTTACTTTTCACAGCGTAAGACCGATGCTATTCTCAGGAGGACCATACGTTAAGGTGTGTCCAGACCTGGCGCATGCGCCTCTCGCGAGCCGCTTGCGAACTGCGCGCGTGCATATCATGTTCGTACGCAGCCCCTGGGCCGTCCGCGCGCCGCTCGCGCGCAAGCTACACGCCATACTCGAGTGGACTCTTGCTATTCTGTCTTATTTAAAAAAACGGAACCTGCCACCTCTTCTGTTTTTCCTTTTAGTTTTTGTTAGTAATAAAATAGCCGATGCTGCAGCAATTATGCTTACGGCAGTCGTGTGTTCCGACATCTTCGGAAGCAAATTCACAACTGTGGCTCATAGTTCAAACGCGAAAGAAGCTATGTGTTGCACTAGAGCGGCGCACCAAACGTAGGCTGTAACCACACGCGGCGAGCAACACGCGCGCAGGGGGCCTAAAAAGGCCACTTTGGCATAATAGGTAAACAATATGAATTATGATTCATTTTTTTCATTTCAGATTGTGACCATTTTACGATTTTTAATGTGTTAAAAATCGTAAAATGGTCACAATCTGACAATTCATTATATGATCTGTGTGCAATTCATATCACGCAATTTTCCTGTTTGACAGTTTTGTATGGAAATTCGTAAAATGGTCCACCAATGTTTACACCAAAACAAATATGATTGATATGAAATGAATTGTAGGTGATTAAACTATTATGTGTAACCATTTATCGAAAATTAGAGGAATTGCTAATGATCTGCTGGGAATTCAGGAAAGGAATAGCTTTTAGAGGTATTGCTTAAAGTGGCCTTTCTAGGCCCCCAGTTCGCAAGCGGCTCGCGAGCAGCGCATTCGCCAGGTCTGGACGCACCTTTAAACGGTAAGACGGCAGGTGAAGGAGCTATTGTACATTTTGTATGTAAAACCTTTACATAGCACCTTGGTAAGATATTTTGTTAAAAAAAATATATTGAGGGAAAACAAAAATAATGTTGAGACAGTTTACCACTAGTTCATTTTATTGGCGCCCGACGTGGGACTAGAATAGATTCTTTATATTTCTTTTTGTATTTTTGGTTGGGATGTTAGTTTTGAATTTCTAATACGATAACGAATTGGTCAGTGTCAGTTAGTTAACATGTGTTTTTAAGTTTGTTAGTGGCATTGGCACCCAGCGTGGGAAAAACCCGACGACAATTTTAATAGGTACTTTTTAGGGTCCCGTAGTCAACAAGGAACTCTTATAGTTTCGCCATGTCCATCTCTCTGTCTGTCTGTCTGTCCGCGGCTTAGATCAAAAACTATTGGTACTAGAGAGTTGTAATTTGACATGAGTATACACGTTAATGACGCCGAAACAGTGGTAAAATAAAATGTTGCAAAAAACCATTATTTAGGGTACCTCCCCTACATGTAAAGTGGGGATGATAGTTTTTTTTTTGTCCTTCCCATAGTGTGGGATATCGTTGGATAGGTCTTTCAAAAATATTAGGGACCGTTTTTCGGTTTCGGTTTAAAGAAACTTTATTCCCAATAAAGACATAAGTCACTTACTTGAGAACAATACTAAACATATAGATTGCAATAAGTTCGTCATCAGTATTACAATTTAGTAGTTACCCATACAATGCATTCATTTCTCCAGAAGTGATCGATCCGCAATTATGTGCTGGCTAAGTTGAGTTTTGAATGCATTGTAAGAGTGTACATTTCTTATACAGGACGGTAATTTGTTATAAAGCTGTGCTCCTTCAAAAGTTAGCATTTTTTTGCCATAGTTAGTTCTTGTTTTTGGTAAAACTAGCAAGCTTGCTCGCCGTGTACTGCGTTGACTAACTTGTTTATATTGAGTGAGTGTTATGTTTGAGTGAACGCGTTTTTTGATTAAGTAAACCGTTCGTGACTTATCAAGCTTTAAAGTACCAATTTTCGTTAGAGTCAAGTGTCCGCCCCCCCTCTACCAACTAAACGGTTGTAGTTAGAAATTCAAATGTCACGGCAGTAGTACCTACTTATATATGACGAAGTTTAAAGGAAAACTATCACACTTAAGTGGGCTTTACAAGTTTACGAGTAAGTCGACCAATTGTATTTGACTCGAAAATTTCGAACAACTTCATAGAATTCCTCAATTTTATTTTTTTGTGACGAGCGAGTAGTGTAGTCTCTGTTTCCTATATTTAAATTCAAAACACCGGTTATGACAAGTCTTATCCAAATCTCAAAAAAAAAAAAAAAAACTTTACGGGCAAAATTGTCGGATCAGGTGAGGATTTGTATAGGAAGTCAAATTAGGTAGGTAGTCATGTTTAACTTTTAGTTAGAGCATGGTACGAAACTATCAGTCAGCGAATACCTACGACCCGCCCTTGGCTGTTACAAAAACTACGGAACCCTACACTGCGCGTGGCCCGACACGCACTTGACCGGTTTTTTTCTATAGATCCTGTCTCAATTTGTGAAGAAGTGCTTGTATTGATTTATTATTAACCTTGTTCGTCAAAATAAATTGTATTACGTCTGTTTCTTCCGGCAGTGACCCTCCGTTTTTCAATTAGTGACTATTTCCTTTTTCGCAATAAAACAAAATCGACTTTGTTAACAAGTTTTTCATATTGGACGTTTCATTCGATTGAATGAAACGTCTATTTGTGTTTAACATTAGCAATAATTTTAAAGCTCAGACTCAGAGGGGCAATCCTCGTAATTTTAAGACGAACGAACGTTCACAGTCTGATCTCAGTCTCAATCTGTCAAAAATACCTTTAATTTCCCTACATTTTTTATCAGTTTATAACATTGATTGTCGCTGAGATGAGGTTGCGACTAGATTTTGAACGTTTCTAATTACGCGGTATGGCCTTCTAGTAGAGCTGCACGATTTCTGACAAATGCGTGCACTGACTGGACAGGTCCTCTCAATCTGTGTGGTTCTTTCCTCAAAAGACCATCTCAGACATCGACCTGCATGGTCTTCATATGATCTGACCAAGATTATGTCTGGACTTTAAAAGAGACTGTGACCTCTGAGTTTGTTTCGGCCTTTCTTCTCAGAGTAGTCAGATAGGAAACGCCGACCTCATCTAGTTTTAAAATATGATTGACGTGTAAAAGTGTTTGTACAAACCTATTTACAAAATAAAATTATTTATCATTATCATTTAGTAGCAGCACCACATTCTATTTCACTAACATTCAAAAATATTATCACCATTTCGCTTACCACGACATAACACGGGTACTATATTGCCTACCATATTGTGTCTCCCGCATTCATGGTCTTGAATGGCTACTTGGCGCTTAAATGGCTACTAAATTAGACTAAGCGTGGTATACAGGTAAGCGACCTCTGACCGCAGTATGTTTATCCAGTATATAACTGTCTGAATCTAGGTAATGTGACAAAGTCGGCGGTCAGGCAGGCGATAACGGGTACATTAGAGCTTGCCGTTGTTTGCTTGGTTGCGGTAATGTCCTTGCATCTATGCTTCCCTGGTATCATTTTAACTGCTGATGTGGTTTTAACTGAGGAATAACTAACTCATTCATACAAACGAGTTTACCTGCTAATTATTGCATTTTTCACTTACTTCTCCCCCGACAAAAACAGAGGGATGTTATAAGTTTAACGTGTGTATCTGTGTGTCTATGCATCTACGTGTCTGTGTATCTGTGTCTATCTGCTCCATCGTAGCTCCCAAATGGCTGATAAGTTTTTTTTTTAATATTTTTAATCCGTGATTATTTGGTTTTTATGTAATAACCCTAACCCGTCACATTTACTAAATAACTGATTTTACATACTGTGTTGTGGCACCCTGGTGATCTGCTATACACACGCTATACAGGTATTACTATTGCAGTAACCAGTCTCTCAAAAACTAGTGTCACTTAGTTTTTAAGCTTTTATAGAATGAAGTGTTTGTGAAGAAAAAAAATAAATTTATTTGTATTTGAATTGTGTACTATGTAGGAAATTTCCTACAGCTTAGGCATTTGCTAATTTCTTTGCTCGGTGTTTTTTTAAGTAGACTGCGCTATTTCTGCCATTAAATTAATAACTAATTATGTTTGAACTCTCTGAATTTGAAAAATCTTGAAACCACCGTGATCGGAAATATGGACACGGAGCATTAAGAATGACAAGAATAAGCCAGGTTATAGACACCTGATTGTCTTGATCTATCCAACGACTTTCCTACCTAACTATTCTGGAAACTACAAAAAAAAAATCCTCATATAATACCTACCTACATTTTTCTTCAGATTCCTAAGACCCTTCCAGGCTTTTACGGTTGTACACAAAACCATTCAGTATAGCTTGGTTCCACTAAAAGTAAAACTTACTGACAACAGACAAGCAAGTCATTCCGCAGATGAAGTACAGGAGCTTCCTCATCTTGGAGAGCGCGATCTGGTGGTAGCGGGCATCCGACTCGGTGAACAGAGGGTGACTGTTTGACTGGTTCCATACAGCCAGGGTCCTGAGGTGAAAAAAATTAAGAAATAAGAAGGTATTAATTTAAACTACTAACGGGTGAAACCACGGGGCACAGCTAGTTAGGTAAAATTCTGTTATCGAATCTGTGGACACCGATTATACCAGGCTGGCATGAACTCGCTACACAAAAGATGTACTAGGCTGGCATCATCACCTCGCTGCGCAATTAATGTACCAGGCTAGCATCACCTCGCTACACAATAGTTGTACCAGGCTGGCATCACCTCGCTACACAATAGATGTACCAGGCTCAGATCATCTCGCTACACAATAAATGTACCAGGTTAGCATCACCTTGCTACACAATACATCTACCAGGCTGGCATCACCTCGCTACACAATAGATCTACCAGGCTAGCATGACCTCGCTACACAATAGATCTACCAGGCTGGCACCACATTGCTACACAATAGATCTACCAGGCTAACATCTACTCGCTACACAATGATCTACCAGGCTAGCATCACCTCGCTGCAGAATAGATGTACTAGGCTAGCATCACCTCGCTACTCAATAGATCTACCAGGCTGGCACCACATTGCTACACAATAGATCTACCAGGCTAACATCTACTCGCTACACAATGATCTACCAGGCTAGCATCACCTCGCTGCAGAATAGATGTACTAGGCTGGCATCACCTCGCTGCGCAATTAATGCACCAGGCTAGCATCACCTCGCTACACAATAGATGTACCAGGCTAGCACCATCTCTCTACACAATTAATGTACTAGGATGGCATGACCTAACTACATAATACATCTACCAGGCAGGCATCACCTCGCTACGCAATAGATCTACCAGGCTGGCATCACCTCGCTACACAATAGATCTACCAGGCTGGCATCACCGCGGTACGCAATTAATCTACCAGGCTGGCATCACCTCGTTTCACAATAGATCTACCAGCGTAGCATCACCTCGCTACACAATAGATGTACTAGGCTTGCATCACCTCGCTGCGCAATTAATGTACCAGGCTAGCACTATCTTACTACACAATACAACTACCAGGCTGGCATCACCTCGCTACGCAATAGATCTACCAGGCTAGCATCACCTCGCTACACAATAGATCTACCAGGCTAGCATCACCTCGCTATACAATAGATGTACTAGGCTGGCATCACCTCGCTACGCGATAGATCTACCAGGCTAGCATCACCTCGCTACACAATAGATGTACTAGGCTTGCATCACCTCGCTGCGCAATTAATGTACCAGGCTAGCAATATCTTTCTCGACAATAAATGTACTAGGCTGGCATGAACTAACTACACAATACAACTACCAGGCTGGCATCACCTCGCTACGCAATGGATCTACCGGGCTAGCATCACCTCGCTACACAATAGATGTACTAGGCTGGCATCACCTCGCTGCGCAATTAATGCACCAGGCTAGCATCACCTCGCTACACAATAGATGTACCAGGCTGGCATCACCTCGCTACACAATTGATCTACCAGGCTAGCATGACCTCGCTACACAATAGATCTACCAGGCTGACATCTACTCGCTACACAATGATCTACCAGGCTAGCATCACCTCGCTGCACAAAATATGTACCAGGCTGGCATCACCTCGCTACACAATTGATCTACCAGGCTAGCATTACCTCGCTACACAATAGATCTACCAGGCTGGCACCACCTTGCTACACAAAAGATCTACCAGGCTAACATCTACTCGCTACACAATAATCTACCAGGCTGCCATCAGCGTGGTACGCAATTGATCTACCAGGCTGGCATCACCGCGGTACGCAATAGATCTACCAGGCTGGCATCAACTCGTTTCACAATAGATTACCAAGCTAGCATCACCTCGCTACACAATATATGTACCAGGCTGGCATCACCTCGCTACACAAAAGATCTACCAGGCTGGCATCAGCACGGTACGCAATAGATCTACCAGGCTGGCATCACCTCGTTTCACAATAGATCTACCAGGCTAGCATCAACACGCTACACAATAGATGTACTAGGCTTGCATCACCTCGCTGCGCAATTAATGTATCAGGCTAGCACCATCTGAGAGAGTGATTGCGGGCCGCCTCGTCGGGCACCTGGTGGGGACGGGGCCGGATCTTGCGGATAGTCAGTTTGGCTTCCGCAAGGGGCGCTCGACGGTGGACGCCATCATGCGCGTTAGAGCCCTCACGACGGGGGATGCGGTGTCCCGGGGCGGGGTCGTCGTGGCGGTGTCACTCGACATCGCCAACGCGTTTAACACCCTGCCCTGGAGTTGCATTGGGGAGGCACTCCGATATCACCGGGTGCCGACCTACCTCCGTCGAATAGTCGGGGCGTATCTGACGGATAGAGCCGTCATCTACCCCGGTCACGACGGGAACTGGAGCCGGCGAGAGATGTCGTGCGGTGTCCCACAGGGATCGGTTCTGGGGCCGCTCCTGTGGGACATCGGTTACGACTGGGTGCTGCGGGCAGACCTCCCTGATGGCGTCAGCGTAGTTTGCTACGCTGACGACACGCTGGTCCTGGCGCAGGGGAGGTCGCATCAGGCGGCGGCCGACGCGATGACACGCGGGGTTGCGATAGTCGTGGATAGGATCCGGCAGTTGGGTCTCGAGGTGGCATTGCACAAGTCCGAGGCCATGTCCTTTCATGGGCCCCGGTACGGGCCACCTTCGGGATCTCAACTGATGGTAGGAGGGGTTCACATCGGCGTCGAGACAACGATGAGATACCTGGGTCTCGTCCTCGACAGCCGGTGGAACTTCGTCGAGCATTTCCGACGTTTGGCCCCCAAACTGGAACGGGCCGGGGCCGCCTTAAAGCAGCTCCTGCCCAACCTGAGGGGGCCAAACGCCTCCTGCCGGAGGCTTTACGCGGGGATCGTGCGGTCCATGGCCCTATATGGGGCCCCGGTGTGGGCGCGTTCACTGCGGCTTCGAGCCGCACACTACCTGAACGCGCCCCAGAGGGTGGTAGCCATAAGGCTAATCCGGGGCTACCGCACGATCTCGCGCGAGGCGGCAAGCCTCCTTGCCGGACTGCCGCCATGGGATCTGGAGGCGATAGTCCTCGCGCGCCTGCATGATTGGCGCGCGGAGGCACTACACCGGGGGGAAACTCTGCACCCGCAGCAAATCGCTGCGGAGCGGACGGACCTCCGGCGCGATCTCATGGCGGAATGGAAGGCGCGACTATCGCAACCCAGCGCAGGGCACGCCGCGATAGCGGCGATAAGACCCCTCTTTGAGGAGTGGCTAGAGAGGCGTCACGGCGTTCTCACCTTCCGCTTGACGCAGGTCCTCTCCGGACACGGATGTTTCGGGATGTTCCTGCACATCATCAGGCGGGAGGAGACGCCCGGGTGTCACCACTGCCAGGATCGCCCGGAGGACACGGTGGAGCATACGGTGGCGGTCTGCCCTGCTTGGGCGGAGCCCCGCCGAGTCCTCGTAGAGGCGATCGGCAACGGCGGCGACCTCTCGCGTCCGGCCCTGGTGCAAGCCATGGTCCGGGGCGAGAGGGAGTGGGAGGCAGTCACCTCCTTCTGCGAAGCAGTCATGCTAGCGAAGGAGGTGGCTGAGAGGCTGAGGGAAAGAACCTCACGCCTCAGCCGCCGCGGGAGACGCTCCGGGCGTCGGGAGCCGCGTGACGACTCCCGGCCACCGTAGGCGCGGGCCTGCGGGCGGTGAGTAATGGGTAGCTCACCGTCCGATCAGGACCAGGCCCGTGCCGGACGGCGCGTTGTGTTCCACGCGCGCCTCAAAGAGAAAATGTCAGCGGAGGACGGGGCCCCATAGGGCCGAAACCTGCCGGGGCGGCGGGATTTTCCGAAAGGTTAACCGCTGCCCTGGAACAGAAAGGGCTAAGGACGGAACACGGGTGGGTTTTAGTCAGTAAAAGTCTGACACTCCCTTCCGCTCCACCCAGAGCGGGAGGGGTCATTTGATGATTTCCCATACACAAAAAAAAAAAAAAAAAAAGGCTAGCACCATCTGGCTACACATTAAATGTACTCGGATGGCATGACCTTACTACAAAATACATCTACCAGGCAGGCATCACCTCGCTTCGCAATAGATCTACCAGGCTAGCATCACCTCGCTACACAAAAGATTTACTAGGCTGGCATCATCACCTCGCTGCGCAATTAATGTACCAGGCTAGCATCACCTCGCTACACAATAGTTGTACCAGGCTGGCATCACCTCGCTACACAATAGATCTACCAGGCTAATATCTACTCGTTACACAATGATCTACCAGGCTAGAATCACCTCGGTGCAAAATAGATGTACTAGGCCTGCATCATCTCGCTGCGCAATTAATGCACCAGGCTAGCATCACCTCGTTTCACAATAGATCTACCAAGCTAGCATCACCTCACTACACAATAGATCTACCAGCCTAGCATCACCTCGCTTCACAATAGATGTACTAGGCTTGCATCACCTCGCCGCGCAATTTATGTACCAGGCTAGCACTATCTTTCTCCACAATAAATGTACTAGGCTGGTTGAACTTACTACACACAATACAACTACCAGGCTGGCATCACCTCGCTACGCAATAGATCTACCAGGCTAGCATCACCTCGCTACACAATGATCTACCAGGCTAGCATCACCTCGCTGCAGAATAGATGTACTACGCTGGCATTACCTCGCTACTCAATAGATCTACCAGGCTGGCACCACCTTGCTACACAATAGATCTACCAGGCTGACATCTACTCGCTACACAATGATCTACCAGGCTAGCATCACCTCGCTGCACAATACAACTACCAGGCTGGCATCACCTCGCTACGCAATAGATGTACCAGGCTAGCACCATCTCGCTACACAATTAATGTACTAGGATGGCATGACCTAACTACATAATACATCTACCAGGCAGGCATCACCTCGCTACACAATAGATCTACCAGGCTGGCATCACCGCGGTACGCAATTAATTTACCAGGCTGGCATCACCTCGTTCCACAATAGATCTACCAGCCTAGCATCACCTCGCTACACAATAGATGTACTAGGCTTACATCACCTCGCCGCGCAATTAATGTACCAGGCTAGCAATATCTTTCTCCACAATAAATGTACTAGGCTGGCATGAACTTACTACACAATACAACTACCAGGCTGGCATCACCTCGCTACGCAATAGATCTACCGGGCTAGCATCACCTCGCTACACAATAGATGTACTAGGCTGGCATCACCTCGCTGCACAATTAATGCACCAGGCTAGCATGACCTCGCTACACAATAGATCTACCAGGCTGACATCTACTCGCTACACAATGATCTACCAGGCTAGCATCACCTCGCTGCACAATAGATCTACCAGGCTAGCATCACCTCGCTACACAAAAGATGTACTAGGCTGGCATCATCACCTCGCTGCGCAATTAATGTACCAGGCTAGCATCACCTCGCTACACAATAGTTGTACCAGGCTGGCATCACCTCGCTACGCAATAGATCTACCAGGCTAGCATCACCTCGCTACACAAAAGATGTACTAGGCTGGCATCATCATCTCGCTGCGCAATTAATGCACCAGGCTAGCATCACCTCGTTTCACAATAGATCTTCCAAGCTAGCATCACCTCACTACACAATAGATCTACCAGCCTAGCATCACCTCGCTACACAATAGATGTACTAGGCTTGCATCACCTCGCCGCGCAATTAATGTACCAGGCTAGCAATATCTTTCTCCACAATAAATGTACTAGGCTGGCATGAACTAACTACACAATACAACTACCAGGCTGGCATCACCTCGCTACGCAATAGATCTACCGGGCTAGCATCACCTCGCTACACAATAGATGTACTAGGCTGGCATCACTTCGCTACACAATAGATGTACCAGGCTGGCATCAACTCGCTACACAATTGATCTACCAGGCTAGCATGACCTCGCTACACAATAGATCTACCAGGCTGACATCTACTCGCTACACAATAGATCTACCAGGCTGACATCTACTCGCTACACAATGATCTACCAGGCTAGCATCACCTCGCTGCACAATAGATCTACCAGGCTAGCATCACCTCGCTACACAAAAGATGTACTAGGCTGGCATCATCACCTCGCTGCGCAATTAATGTACCAGGCTAGCATCACCTCGCTACACAATAGTTGTACCAGGCTGGCATCACCTCGCTACGCAATAGATCTACCAGGCTAGCATCACCTCGCTACACAAAAGATGTACTAGGCTGGCATCATCATCTCGCTGCGCAATTAATGCACCAGGCTAGCATCACCTCGTTTCACAATAGATCTACCAAGCTAGCATCACCTCACTACACAATAGATCTACCAGCCTAGCATCACCTCGCTACACAATAGATGTACTAGGCTTGCATCACCTCGCCGCGCAATTAATGTACCAGGCTAGCACTATCTTTCTCCACAATAAATTTACTAGGCTGGCATGAACTTACTACACAATACAACTACCAGGCTGGCATCACCTCGCTACGCAATAGATCTACCAGGCTAGCATCACCTCGCTACACAATGATCTACCAGGCTAGCATCACCTCGCTGCAGAATAGATGTACTACGCTGGCATTACCTCGCTACTCAATAGATCTACCAGGCTGGCACCACCTTGCTACACAATAGATCTACCAGGCTGACATCTACTCGCTACACAATGATCTACCAGGCTAGCATCACCTCGCTGCACAATACAACTACCAGGCTGGCATCACCTCGCTACGCAATAGATGTACCAGGCTAGCACCATCTCGCTACACAATTAATGTACTAGGATGGCATGACCTAACTACATAATACATCTACCAGGCAGGCATCACCTCGCTACGCAATAGATCTACCAGGCTAGCATCACCTCGCTACACAATAGATCTACCAGGCTGGCATCACCGCGGTACGCAATTAATTTACCAGGCTGGCATCACCTCGTTCCACAATAGATCTACCAGGCTAGCATCACCTCGCTACACAATAGATGTACTAGGCTTACATCACCTCGCTGCGCAATTAACGTACCAGGCTAGCAATATCTTTCTCCACAATAAATGTACTAGGCTGGCATGAACTAACTACACAATACAACTACCAGGCTGGCATCACCTCGCTACGCAATAGATCTACCGGGCTAGCATCACCTCGCTACACAATAGATGTACTAGGCTGGCATCACTTCGCTACACAATAGATGTACCAGGCTGGCATCAACTCGCTACACAATTGATCTACCAGGCTAGCATGACCTCGCTACACAATAGATCTACCAGGCTGACATCTACTCGCTACACAATGATCGACCAGGCTAGCATCACCTCGCTGCACAATAGATCTACCAGGCTAGCATCACCTCGCTACACAAAAGATGTACTAGGCTGGCATCATCACCTCGCTGCGCAATTAATGTACCAGGCTAGCATCACCTCGCTACACAATAGTTGTACCAGGCTGGCATCACCTCGCTACGCAATAGATCTACCAGGCTAGCATCACCTCGCTACACAAAAGATGTACTAGGCTGGCATCATCACCTCGCTGCGCAAATAATGTACCAGGCTAGCATCACCTCGCTACACAATAGATCTACCAGGCTAGAATCACCTCGGTGCACAATAGATGTACTAGGCCTGCATCATCTCGCTGCGCAATTAATGCACCAGGCTAGCATCACCTCGTTTCACAATAGATCTACCAAGCTAGCATCATCTCACTACACAATAGATCTACCAGCCTAGCATCACCTCGCTACACAATAGATGTACTAGGTTTGCATCACCTCGCCGCGCAATTAATGTACCAGGCTTGCACTATCTTTCTCCACAATAAATGTACTAGGCTGGCATGAACTTACTACACAATACAACTACCAGGCTGGCATCACCTCGCTAAGCAATAGATCTACCAGGCTAGCATCACCTCGCTACACAATGTTCTACCAGGCTAGCATCACCTCGCTGCACAATAGATGTACCAGGCTGGCATCACCTCGCTACACAATTGATCTACCAGGCTAGCATTACCTCGCTACACAATAGATCTACCAGGCTGGCACCACCTTGCTACACAATAGATCTACCAGGCTAACATCTACTCGCTACACAATGATCTACCAGGCTAGAATCACCTCGGTGCACAATAGATGTACTAGGCCTGCATCATCTCGCTGCGCAATTAATGCACCAGGCTAGCATCACCTCGTTTCACAATAGATCTACCAAGCTAGCATCACCTCACTGCTCAATAGATCTACCAGCCTAGCATCACCTCGCTACACAAAAGATGTACTAGGCTTGCATCACCTCGCCGCGCAATTAATGTAACAGGCTAGCACTATCTTTTTCCACAATAAATGTACTAGGCTGGCATGAACTTACTACACAATACAACTACCAGGCTGGCATCACCTCGCTACGCAATAGATCTACCAGGCTAGCATCACCTCGCTACACAATAGATGTACCAGGCTGGCATCACCTCGCTACACTATTGATCTACCAGGCGAGCATGACCTTGCTACACAATAGATCTACCAGGCTGGCACCACATTGCTACACAATAGATCTACCAGTCAAACATCTACTCGCTACACAATGATCTACCAGGCTAGCATCACCTCGCTGCAGAATAGATGTACTAGGCTGGCATCACCTCGCTGCGCAATTAATGCACCAGGCTAGTATCACCTCGCTACACAATAGATGTACCAGGCTAGCACCATCTCGCTACACAATTAATGTACTAGGATGGCATGACCTAACTACATAATACATCTACCAGGCAGGCATCACCTCGCTACGCAATAGATCTACCAGGCTGGCATCACCTCGCTACACAATAGATCTACCAGGCTGGCATCACCGCGGTACGCAATAGATCTACCAGGCTGGCACCACATTGCTACACAATAGATCTACCAGGCTAACATCTACTCGCTACACAATGATCTATCAGGCTAGCATCACCTCGCTGCAGAATAGATGTACTAGGCTGGCATATTCTCGCTGCGCAATTAATGCACCAGGCTAGCATCACCTCGCTACACAATCGATCTACCAGGCTGGCATCACCTCGCTACACAATAGATCTACCAGGCTGGCATCACCGCGGTACGCAATAGATCTACCAGGCTGGCACCACATTGCTACACAATAGATCTACCAGGCTAACATCTACTCGCTACACAATGATCTACTAGGCTAGCATCACCTCGCTGCAGAATAGATGTACTAGGCTGGCATATTCTCGCTGCGCAATTAATGCACCAGGCTAGCATCACCTCGCTACACAATAGATCTACCAGGCTGGCATCACCTCGCTACACAATAGATCTACCAGGCTGGCATCACCGCGGTACGCAATTAATTTACCAGGCTGGCGTCGCCTCGTTTCACAATAGATCAACCAGCCTAGCATCACCTCGCTACACAATAGATGTACTAGGCTTGCATCACCTCGCTGCGCAATTAATGCACCAGGCTAGCATCACCTCGCTACACAATAGATGTACCAGGCTGGCATCAATTCGCTACACAATTGATCTACCAGGCTAGCATGACCTCGCTACACAATAGATCTAACAGGCTGACATCTACTCGCTACACAATGATCTACCAGGCTAGCATCACCTCGCTGCACAATACAACTACCAGGCTGGCATCACCGCGCTACGCAATACAACTACCAGGCTGGCATCACCTCGCTACGCAATAGATCTACCAGGCTAGCATCACCTCGCTACACAATGATCTACCAGGCTAGCATCACCTCGCTGCAGAATAGATGTACTACGCTGGCATTACCTCGCTACTCAATAGATCTACCAGGCTGGCACCACCTTGCTACACAATAGATCTACCAGGCTGACATCTACTCGCTACACAATGATCTACCAGGCTAGCATCACCTCGCTGCACAATACAACTACCAGGCTGGCATCACCTCGCTACGCAATAGATGTACCAGGCTAGCACCATCTCGCTACACAATTAATGTACTAGGATGGCATGACCTAACTACATAATACATCTACCAGGCAGGCATCACCTCGCTACGCAATAGATCTACCAGGCTAGCATCACCTCGCTACACAATAGATCTACCAGGCTGGCATCACCGCGGTACGCAATTAATTTACCAGGCTGGCATCACCTCGTTCCACAATAGATCTACCAGGCTAGCATCACCTCGCTACACAATAGATGTACTAGGCTTACATCACCTCGCTGCGCAATTAACGTACCAGGCTAGCAATATCTTTCTCCACAATAAATGTACTAGGCTGGCATGAACTAACTACACAATACAACTACCAGGCTGGCATCACCTCGCTACGCAATAGATTTACCGGGCTAGCATCACCTCGCTACACAATAGATGTACTAGGCTGGCATCACTTCGCTACACAATAGATGTACCAGGCTGGCATCAACTCGCTACACAATTGATCTACCAGGCTAGCATGACCTCGCTACACAATAGATCTACCAGGCTGACATCTACTCGCTACACAATGATCGACCAGGCTAGCATCACCTCGCTGCACAATAGATCTACCAGGCTAGCATCACCTCGCTACACAAAAGATGTACTAGGCTGGCATCATCACCTCGCTGCGCAATTAATGTACCAGGCTAGCATCACCTCGCTACACAATAGTTGTACCAGGCTGGCATCACCTCGCTACGCAATAGATCTACCAGGCTAGCATCACCTCGCTACACAAAAGATGTACTAGGCTGGCATCATCACCTCGCTGCGCAAATAATGTACCAGGCTAGCATCACCTCGCTACACAATAGATCTACCAGGCTAGAATCACCTCGGTGCACAATAGATGTACTAGGCCTGCATCATCTCGCTGCGCAATTAATGCACCAGGCTAGCATCACCTCGTTTCACAATAGATCTACCAAGCTAGCATCATCTCACTACACAATAGATCTACCAGCCTAGCATCACCTCGCTACACAATAGATGTACTAGGTTTGCATCACCTCGCCGCGCAATTAATGTACCAGGCTT
This sequence comes from Apamea crenata, assembly GCA_949629185.1. Lineage (NCBI taxonomy): Eukaryota > Metazoa > Arthropoda > Insecta > Lepidoptera > Noctuidae > Apamea > Apamea crenata. The sequence continues at coordinate 6,285,126 of OX451372.1, forward strand.
GCACTATCTTTCTCCACAATAAATGTACTAGGCTGGCATGAACTTACTACACAATACAACTACCAGGCTGGCATCACCTCGCTAAGCAATAGATCTACCAGGCTAGCATCACCTCGCTACACAATGTTCTACCAGGCTAGCATCACCTCGCTGCACAATAGATGTACCAGGCTGGCATCACCTCGCTACACAATTGATCTACCAGGCTAGCATTACCTCGCTACACAATAGATCTACCAGGCTGGCACCACCTTGCTACACAATAGATCTACCAGGCTAACATCTACTCGCTACACAATGATCTACCAGGCTAGAATCACCTCGGTGCACAATAGATGTACTAGGCCTGCATCATCTCGCTGCGCAATTAATGCACCAGGCTAGCATCACCTCGTTTCACAATAGATCTACCAAGCTAGCATCACCTCACTGCTCAATAGATCTACCAGCCTAGCATCACCTCGCTACACAAAAGATGTACTAGGCTTGCATCACCTCGCCGCGCAATTAATGTAACAGGCTAGCACTATCTTTTTCCACAATAAATGTACTAGGCTGGCATGAACTTACTACACAATACAACTACCAGGCTGGCATCACCTCGCTACGCAATAGATCTACCAGGCTAGCATCACCTCGCTACACAATAGATGTACCAGGCTGGCATCACCTCGCTACACTATTGATCTACCAGGCGAGCATGACCTTGCTACACAATAGATCTACCAGGCTGGCACCACATTGCTACACAATAGATCTACCAGTCAAACATCTACTCGCTACACAATGATCTACCAGGCTAGCATCACCTCGCTGCAGAATAGATGTACTAGGCTGGCATCACCTCGCTGCGCAATTAATGCACCAGGCTAGTATCACCTCGCTACACAATAGATGTACCAGGCTAGCACCATCTCGCTACACAATTAATGTACTAGGATGGCATGACCTAACTACATAATACATCTACCAGGCAGGCATCACCTCGCTACGCAATAGATCTACCAGGCTGGCATCACCTCGCTACACAATAGATCTACCAGGCTGGCATCACCGCGGTACGCAATAGATCTACCAGGCTGGCACCACATTGCTACACAATAGATCTACCAGGCTAACATCTACTCGCTACACAATGATCTATCAGGCTAGCATCACCTCGCTGCAGAATAGATGTACTAGGCTGGCATATTCTCGCTGCGCAATTAATGCACCAGGCTAGCATCACCTCGCTACACAATCGATCTACCAGGCTGGCATCACCTCGCTACACAATAGATCTACCAGGCTGGCATCACCGCGGTACGCAATAGATCTACCAGGCTGGCACCACATTGCTACACAATAGATCTACCAGGCTAACATCTACTCGCTACACAATGATCTACTAGGCTAGCATCACCTCGCTGCAGAATAGATGTACTAGGCTGGCATATTCTCGCTGCGCAATTAATGCACCAGGCTAGCATCACCTCGCTACACAATAGATCTACCAGGCTGGCATCACCTCGCTACACAATAGATCTACCAGGCTGGCATCACCGCGGTACGCAATTAATTTACCAGGCTGGCGTCGCCTCGTTTCACAATAGATCAACCAGCCTAGCATCACCTCGCTACACAATAGATGTACTAGGCTTGCATCACCTCGCTGCGCAATTAATGCACCAGGCTAGCATCACCTCGCTACACAATAGATGTACCAGGCTGGCATCAATTCGCTACACAATTGATCTACCAGGCTAGCATGACCTCGCTACACAATAGATCTAACAGGCTGACATCTACTCGCTACACAATGATCTACCAGGCTAGCATCACCTCGCTGCACAATACAACTACCAGGCTGGCATCACCGCGCTACGCAATAGATCTACCAGGCTAGCATCACCTCGCTACACAAAAGATGTACTAGGCTGGCATCATCACCTCGCTGCGCAGTTAATGTACCAGGCTAGCATCACCTCGCTACACAATAGTTGTAACAGGCTGGCATTACCTCGCTACACAATAGATCTACCAGGCTAATATCTACTCGTTACACAATGATCTACCAGGCTAGAATCACCTCGGTGCACAATAGATGTACTAGGCCTGCATCATCTCGCTGCGCAATTAATGCACCAGGCTAGCATCACCTCGTTTCACAATAGATCTACCAAGCTAGCATCACCTCACTGCTCAATAGATCTACCAGCCTAGCATCACCTCGCTACACAAAAGATGTACTAGGCTTGCATCACCTCGCCGCGCAATTAATGTAACAGGCTAGCACTATCTTTTTCCACAATAAATGTACTAGGCTGGCATGAACTTACTACACAATACAACTACCAGGCTGGCATCACCTCGCTACGCAATAGATCTACCAGGCTAGCATCACCTCGCTACACAATAGATGTACCAGGCTGGCATCACCTCGCTACACTATTGATCTACCAGGCGAGCATGACCTTGCTACACAATAGATCTACCAGGCTGGCACCACATTGCTACACAATAGATCTACCAGTCAAACATCTACTCGCTACACAATGATCTACCAGGCTAGCATCACCTCGCTGCAGAATAGATGTACTAGGCTGGCATCACCTCGCTGCGCAATTAATGCACCAGGCTAGTATCACCTCGCTACACAATAGATGTACCAGGCTAGCACCATCTCGCTACACAATTAATGTACTAGGATGGCATGACCTAACTACATAATACATCTACCAGGCAGGCATCACCTCGCTACGCAATAGATCTACCAGGCTGGCATCACCTCGCTACACAATAGATCTACCAGGCTGGCATCACCGCGGTACGCAATAGATCTACCAGGCTGGCACCACATTGCTACACAATAGATCTACCAGGCTAACATCTACTCGCTACACAATGATCTATCAGGCTAGCATCACCTCGCTGCAGAATAGATGTACTAGGCTGGCATATTCTCGCTGCGCAATTAATGCACCAGGCTAGCATCACCTCGCTACACAATCGATCTACCAGGCTGGCATCACCTCGCTACACAATAGATCTACCAGGCTGGCATCACCGCGGTACGCAATAGATCTACCAGGCTGGCACCACATTGCTACACAATAGATCTACCAGGCTAACATCTACTCGCTACACAATGATCTACTAGGCTAGCATCACCTCGCTGCAGAATAGATGTACTAGGCTGGCATATTCTCGCTGCGCAATTAATGCACCAGGCTAGCATCACCTCGCTACACAATAGATCTACCAGGCTGGCATCACCTCGCTACACAATAGATCTACCAGGCTGGCATCACCGCGGTACGCAATTAATTTACCAGGCTGGCGTCGCCTCGTTTCACAATAGATCAACCAGCCTAGCATCACCTCGCTACACAATAGATGTACTAGGCTTGCATCACCTCGCTGCGCAATTAATGCACCAGGCTAGCATCACCTCGCTACACAATAGATGTACCAGGCTGGCATCAATTCGCTACACAATTGATCTACCAGGCTAGCATGACCTCGCTACACAATAGATCTAACAGGCTGACATCTACTCGCTACACAATGATCTACCAGGCTAGCATCACCTCGCTGCACAATACAACTACCAGGCTGGCATCACCGCGCTACGCAATAGATCTACCAGGCTAGCATCACCTCGCTACACAAAAGATGTACTAGGCTGGCATCATCACCTCGCTGCGCAGTTAATGTACCAGGCTAGCATCACCTCGCTACACAATAGTTGTAACAGGCTGGCATTACCTCGCTACACAATAGATCTACCAGGCTAATATCTACTCGTTACACAATGATCTACCAGGCTAGAATCACCTCGGTGCACAATAGATGTACTAGGCCTGCATCATCTCGCTGCGCAATTAATGCACCAGGCTAGCATCACCTCGTTTCACAATAGATCTACTAAGCTAGCATCACCTCACTACACAATAGATCTACCAGCCTAGCATCACCTCGCTACGCAATAGATCTACCAGGCTAGCATCACCTCGCTACACAATGATCTACCAGGCTAGCATCACCTCGCTGCAGAATAGATGTACTAGGCTGGCATTACCTCGCTACTCAATAGATCTACCAGGCTGGCACCACCTTGCTACACAATAGATCTACCAGGCTGACATCTACTCGCTACACAATTAATTTACTAGGATGGCATGACCCACACAATTATCTATTGCGTAGCGAGGTGATGCCAGCCTGCAACTACCAGGCTGGCATCACCTCGCTACGCAAGAGATGTACCAGGCTAGCACCATCTCGCTACACAATTAATTTACTAGGATGGCATGACCTAACTTCATAATACATCTACCAGGCAGGCATCACCTCGCTACGCAATAGATCTACCAGGCTGGCATCACCTCGCTACACAATAGATCTACCAGGCTGGCATCACCTCGCTGCACAATAGATGTACCAGGCTGGCATCACCTCGCTACACAATTGATCTACCAGGCTAGCATTACCTCGCTACACAATAGATCTACCAGGCTGGCACCACCTTGCTACACAATAGATCTACCAGGCTAACATCTACTCGCTACACAATAGATCTACCAGGCTGGCACCACCTTGCTACACAATAGATCTACCAGGCTAACATCTACTCGCTACACAATGATCTACCAGGCTAGCATCACCTCGCTGCAGAATAGATGTACTAGGCTGGCATTACCTCGCTACTCAATAGATCTACCAGGCTGGCATCACCTTGCTACACAATAGATCTACCAGGCTAACATCTACTCGCTACACAATGATCTACCAGGCTGGCATCAGCGCGGTACGCAATAGATCTACCAGGCTGGCATCACCGCGGTACGCAATGGATCTACCAGGCTGGCATCAACTCGTTTCACAATAGATCTACCAAGCTAGCATCACCTCGCTACACAATATATGTACCAGGTTGGCATCACCTCGCTACACAAAAGATCTACCAGGCTGGCACCACCTTGCTACACAATAGATCTACCAGGCTAACATCTACTCGCTACACAATGATCTACCAGGCTGCCATTAGCGCGGTACGCAATAGATCTACCAGGCTGGCATCACCGCGGTACGCAATAGATCTACCAGGCTGGCATCAACTCGTTTCACAATAGATCTACCAAGCTAGCATCACCTCGCTACACAATATATGTACCAGGCTGGCATCACCTCGCTACACAAAAGATCTACCAGTCTGGCATCAGCGCGGTACGCAATAGATCTACCAGGCTGGCATCACCTCGCTACACAATAGATCTACCAGGCTAACATCTACTCGCTACACAATGATCTACCATGTTGCCATCAGCGTGGTACGCAATAGATCTACTAGGCTGGCAACACCGTGGTACGCAATAGATCTACCAGGCTGGCATCAACTCATTTCACAATAGATCTACCAAGCTAGCATCACCTCGCTATACAATATATGTACCAGGCTGGCATCACCTCGCTACACAAAAGATCTACCAGGCTAGCATCAACACGCTACACAATAGATGTACTAGGCTTGCATCACCTCGCTGCGCAATTAATGTAACAGGCGAGCACCATCTGGCTACACATTAAATGTACTCGGATGTCATGATCTTACTACACAATACATCTACCAGGCTGGCATCACCGTGGTACGCAATAGATCTACCAAGCTAGCATCACCTCGCTACACAATAGATGTACCAGGGTATGATTACCTCGCTTCACAATAAATGTACTAGAATGGCATGCCCTTACTACACAATACATCTACCTGGCAGGCATCACCTCGCTTCGCAATAGATCTACCAGGCTAGCATCACCTCGCTACACAAAAGATGTACTAGGCTGGCATCATCACCTCGCTGCGCAATTAATGTACCAGGCTAGCATCACCTCGCTACACAATAGATCTACCAGGCTAATATCAACTCGTTACACAATGATCTACCAGGCTAGAATCACCTCGGTGCACAATAGATGTACTAGGCCTGCATCATCTCGCTGCGCAATTAATGCACCAGGCTAGCATCACCTCGTTTCACAATAGATCTACCAAGCTAGCATCACCTCACTGCTCAATAGATCTACCAGCCTAGCATCACCTCGCTACACAAAAGATGTACTAGGCTTGCATCACCTCGCCGCGCAATTAATGTACCAGGCTAGCACTATCTTTTTCCACAATAAATGTACTAGGCTGGCATGAACTTACTACACAATACAACTACCAGGCTGGCATCACCTCGCTACGCAATAGATCTACCGGGCTAGAATCACCTCGCTACACAATAGATGTACTAGGTTTGCATCACCTCGCCGCGCAATTAATGTACCAGGCTTTCACTATCTTTCTCCACAATAAATGTACTAGGCTGGCATGAACTTACTACACAATACAACTACCAGGCTGGCATCACCTCGCTACGCAATAGATCTACCAGGCTAGCATCACCTCGCTACACAATGTTCTACCAGGCTAGCATCACCTCGCTGCACAATAGATGTACCAGGCTGGCATCACCTCGCTACACAATTGATCTACCAGGCTAGCATTACCTCGCTACACAATAGATCTACCAGGCTGGCACCACCTTGCTACACAATAGATCTACCAGGCTAACATCTACTCGCTACACAATGATCTACCAGGCTGGCATCAGCGCGGTACGCAATAGATCTACCAGGCTGGCATCACCGCGGTACGCAATGGATCTACCAGGCTGGCATCAACTCGTTTCACAATAGATCTACCAAGCTAGCATCACCTCGCTACACAATATATGTACCAGGTTGGCATCACCTCGCTACACAAAAGATCTACCAGGCTGGCACCACCTTGCTACACAATAGATCTACCAGGCTAACATCTACTCGCTACACAATGATCTACCAGGCTGCCATTAGCGCGGTACGCAATAGATCTACCAGGCTGGCATCACCGCGGTACGCAATAGATCTACCAGGCTGGCATCAACTCGTTTCACAATAGATCTACCAAGCTAGCATCACCTCGCTACACAATATATGTACTCGGCTGGCATCACCTCGCTACACAAAAGATCTACCAGTCTGGCATCAGCGCGGTACGCAATAGATCTACCAGGCTGGCATCACCTCGTTTCACAATAGATCTACCAGGCTAGCATCAACACGCTACAAAATAGATGTACCAGGCTGGCATCACCTCGCTACGCAATAGATCTACCAGGCTAGCATCACCTCGCTACACAATAGATGTACCAGGCTGGCATCACCTCGCTACACTATTGATCTACCAGGCTAGCATGACCTCGCTACACAATAGATGTACCAGGGTATGATTACCTCGCTTCACAATAAATGTACTAGAATGGCATGCCCTTACTACAGAATACATCTACCAGGCAGGCATCACCTCGCTTCGCAATAGATCTACCAGGCTAGCATCACCTCGCTACACAAAAGATGTACTAGGCTGGCATCATCACCTCGCTGCGCAATTAATGTACCAGGCTAGCATCACCTCGCTACGCAATAGTTGTACCAGGCTGGCATCACCTCGCTACACAATAGATCTACCAGGCTAACATCTACTCGCTACACAATGATCTAGCATGTTGCCATCAGCGCGGTACGCAATAGATCTACTAGGCTGGCAACACCGTGGTACGCAATAGATCTACCAGGCTGGCATCAACTCATTTCACAATAGATCTACCAAGCTAGCATCACCTCGCTACACAATATATGTACTAGGCTTGCATCACCTCGCTGCGCAATTAATGTAACAGGCGAGCACCATCTGGCTACACATTAAATGTACTCGGATGGCATGACCTTACTACACAATACATCTACCAGGCTGGCATCACCGCGGTACGCAATAGATCTACCAAGCTAGCATCACCTCGCTACACAATAGATGTACCAGGGTATGATTACCTCGCTTCACAATAAATGTACTAGAATGGCATGCCCTTACTACACAATACATCTACCTGGCAGGCATCACCTCGCTTCGCAATAGATCTACCAGGCTAGCATCACCTCGCTACACAAAAGATGTACTAGGCTGGCATCATCACCTCGCTGCGCAATTAATGTACCAGGCTAGCATCACCTCGCTACACAATAGATCTACCAGGCTAACATCAACTCGTTACACAATGATCTACCAGGCTAGAATCACCTCGGTGCACAATAGATGTACTAGGCCTGCATCATCTCGCTGCGCAATTAATGCACCAGGCTAGCATCACCTCGTTTCACAATAGATCTACCAAGCTAGCATCACCTCACTGCTCAATAGATCTACCAGCCTAGCATCACCTCGCTACACAAAAGATGTACTAGGCTTGCATCACCTCGCCGCGCAATTAATGTACCAGGCTAGCACTATCTTTTTCCACAATAAATGTACTAGGCTGGCATGAACTTACTACACAATACAACTACCAGGCTGGCATCACCTCGCTACGCAATAGATCTACCAGGCTAGCATCACCTCGCTACACAATAGATGTACCAGGCTGGCATCACCTCGCTACACTATTGATCTACCAGGCGAGCATGACCTTGCTACACAATAGATCTACCAGGCTGGCACCACATTGCTACACAATAGATCTACCAGTCAAACATCTACTCGCTACACAATGATCTACCAGGCTAGCATCACCTCGCTGCAGAATAGATGTACTAGGCTGGCATCACCTCGCTGCGCAATTAATGCACCAGGCTAGTATCACCTCGCTACACAATAGATGTACCAGGCTAGCACCATCTCGCTACACAATTAATGTACTAGGATGGCATGACCTAACTACATAATACATCTACCAGGCAGGCATCACCTCGCTACGCAATAGATCTACCAGGCTGGCATCACCTCGCTACACAATAGATCTACCAGGCTGGCATCACCGCGGTACGCAATAGATCTACCAGGCTGGCACCACATTGCTACACAATAGATCTACCAGGCTAACATCTACTCGCTACACAATGATCTATCAGGCTAGCATCACCTCGCTGCAGAATAGATGTACTAGGCTGGCATATTCTCGCTGCGCAATTAATGCACCAGGCTAGCATCACCTCGCTACACAATCGATCTACCAGGCTGGCATCACCTCGCTACACAATAGATCTACCAGGCTGGCATCACCGCGGTACGCAATAGATCTACCAGGCTGGCACCACATTGCTACACAATAGATCTACCAGGCTAACATCTACTCGCTACACAATGATCTACTAGGCTAGCATCACCTCGCTGCAGAATAGATGTACTAGGCTGGCATATTCTCGCTGCGCAATTAATGCACCAGGTTAGCATCACCTCGCTACACAATAGATCTACCAGGCTGGCATCACCTCGCTACACAATAGATCTACCAGGCTGGCATTACCGCGGTACGCAATTAATTTACCAGGCTGGCGTCGCCTCGTTTCACAATAGATCAACCAGCCTAGCATCACCTCGCTACACAATAGATGTACTAGGCTTGCATCACCTCGCTGCGCAATTAATGCACCAGGCTAGCATCACCTCGCTACACAATAGATGTACCAGGCTGGCATCAATTCGCTACACAATTGATCTACCAGGCTAGCATGACCTCGCTACACAATAGATCTAACAGGCTGACATCTACTCGCTACACAATGATCTACCAGGCTAGCATCACCTCGCTGCACAATACAACTACCAGGCTGGCATCACCGCGCTACGCAATAGATCTACCAGGCTAGCATCACCTCGCTACACAAAAGATGTACTAGGCTGGCATCATCACCTCGCTGCGCAGTTAATGTACCAGGCTAGCATCACCTCGCTACACAATAGTTGTACCAGGCTGGCATTACCTCGCTACACAATAGATCTACCAGGCTAATATCTACTCGTTACACAATGATCTACCAGGCTAGAATCACCTCGGTGCACAATAGATGTACTAGGCCTGCATCATCTCGCTGCGCAATTAATGCACCAGGCTAGCATCACCTCGTTTCACAATAGATCTACTAAGCTAGCATCACCTCACTACACAATAGATCTACCAGCCTAGCATCACCTCGCTACGCAATAGATCTACCAGGCTAGCATCACCTCGCTACACAATGATCTACCAGGCTAGCATCACCTCGCTGCAGAATAGATGTACTAGGCTGGCATTACCTCGCTACTCAATAGATCTACCAGGCTGGCACCACCTTGCTACACAATAGATCTACCAGGCTGACATCTACTCGCTACACAATTAATTTACTAGGATGGCATGACCCACACAATTATCTATTGCGTAGCGAGGTGATGCCAGCCTGCAACTACCAGGCTGGCATCACCTCGCTACGCAAGAGATGTACCAGGCTAGCACCATCTCGCTACACAATTAATTTACTAGGATGGCATGACCTAACTTCATAATACATCTACCAGGCAGGCATCACCTCGCTACGCAATAGATCTACCAGGCTGGCATCACCTCGCTACACAATAGATCTACCAGGCTGGCATCACCGCGGTACGAAATTAATTTACCAGGCTGGCATCACCTCGCTACACAACAGATGTACTAGGCTTGCATCACCTCGCTGCGCAATTAATGTACCAGGCTAGCATCACATCGCTACACAATAGATGTACCTCTATTAATGTACCAGGATGGCATGACCTAACTACATAATACATCTACCAGGCAGGCATCACCTCGCTACGCAATAGATCTAACAGGCTAGCATTACCTCGCTACACAATAGATCTACCAGGCTGGCACCACCTTGCTACACAATAGATCTACCAGGCTAGCATTACCTCGCTGCAGAATAGATGTACTAGGCTGGCATTACCTCGCTACTCAATAGATCTACCAGGCTGGCACCACCTTGCTAAACAAAAGATCTACCAAGCTAACATCTACTCGCTACACAATGATCTACCAGGCTGCCATCAGCGTGGTACGCAATAGATCTACCAGGCTGGCATCACCTCGCTACACAAAAGATCTACCAGGCTGGCACCACCTTGCTACACAATAGATCTACCAGGCTAACATCTACTCGCTACACAATGATCTACCAGGCTGCCATCAGCGCGGTACGCAAAAGATCTACCAGGCTGGCATCACCGCGGTACGCAATAGATCTACCAGGCTGGCATCAACTCGTTTCACAATAGATCTACCAAGCTAGCATCACCTCGCTACACAATATACGTACCAGGCTGGCATCACCTCGCTACACAAAAGATCTACCAGGCTGGCATCAGCGCGGTACGCAATAGATCTACCAGGCTGGCATCACCTCGTTTCACAATAGATCTACCAGGCTAGCATCAACACGCTACACAATAGATGTACTAGGCTGGCATGAACTTACTACACAATACAACTACCAGGCTGGCATCACCTCGCAACGCAATAGATCTACCAGGCTAGCATCACCTCGCTACACAATAGATGTACCAGGCTGGCATCACCTCGCTACGCAAGAGATGTACCAGGCTAGCACCATCTCGCTACACAATTAATTTACTAGGATGGCATGACCTAACTTCATAATACATCTACCAGGCAGGCATCACCTCGCTACGCAATAGATCTACCAGGCTGGCATCACCTCGCTACACAATAGATCTACCAGGCTGGCATCACCGCGGTACGCAATTAATTTACCAGGCTGGCATCACCTCGCTACACAACAGATGTACTAGGCTTGCATCACCTCGCTGCGCAATTAATGTACCAGGCTAGCATCACATCGCTACACAATAGATGTACCAGGCTAGCACCATCTCTATTAATGTACCAGGATGGCATGACCTAACTACATAATACATCTACCAGGCAGGCATCACCTCGCTGCGCAATTAATGCACCAGGCTAGCATCACATCGCTACACAATAGATGTACCAGGCTAGCACCATCTCTATTAATGTACCAGGATGGCATGACCTAACTACATAATACATCTACCAGGCAGGCATCACCTCGCTACGCAATAGATCTAACAGGCTAGCATTACCTCGCTACACAATAGATCTACCAGGCTGGCACCACCTTGCTACACAATAGATCTACCAGGCTAGCATTACCTCGCTGCAGAATAGATGTACTAGGCTGGCATTACCTCGCTACTCAATAGATCTACCAGGCTGGCACCACCTTGCTAAACAAAAGATCTACCAAGCTAACATCTACTCGCTACACAATGATCTACCAGGCTGCCATCAGCGTGGTACGCAATAGATCTACCAGGCTGGCATCACCGCGGTACGCAATAGATCTACCAGGCTGGCATCAACTCGTTTCATCATAGATCTACCAAGCTAGCATCACCTCGCTACACAATATATGTACCAGGCTGGCATCACCTCGCTACACAAAAGATCTACCAGGCTGGCACCACCTTGCTACACAATAGATCTACCAGGCTAACATCTACTCGCTACACAATGATCTACCAGGCTGCCATCAGCGCGGTACGCAATAGATCTACCAGGCTGGCATCACCGCGGTACGCAATAGATCTACCAGGCTGGCATCAACTCGTTTCACAATAGATCTACCAAGCTAGCATCACCTCGCTACACAATATACGTACCAGGCTGGCATCACCTCGCTACACAAAAGATCTACCAGGCTGGCATCAGCGCGGTACGCAATAGATCTACCAGGCTGGCATCACCTCGTTTCACAATAGATCTACCAGGCTAGCATCAACACGCTACACAATAGATGTACTAGGCTGGCATGAACTTACTACACAATACAACTACCAGGCTGGCATCACCTCGCAACGCAATAGATCTACCAGGCTAGCATCACCTCGCTACACAATAGATGTACCAGGCTGGCATCACCTCGCTACACTATTGATCTACCAGGCTAGCATGACCTCGCTTCACAATAGATCTACCAGGCTGGCATCACCTCGCTACACAATAGATCTACCAGGCTGGCATCACCGCGGTACGCAATAGATCTACCAGGCTGGCACCACATTGCTACACAATAGATCTACCAGGCTAACATCTACTCGCTACACAATGATCTACTAGGCTAGCATCACCTCGCTGCAGAATAGATGTACTAGGCTGGCATATTCTCGCTGCGCAATTAATGCACCAGGCTAGCATCACCTCGCTACACAATAGATCTACCAGGCTGGCATCACCTCGCTACACAATAGATCTACCAGGCTGGCATCACCGCGGTACGCAATTAATTTACCAGGCTGGCGTCGCCTCGTTTCACAATAGATCAACCAGCCTAGCATCACCTCGCTACACAATAGATGTACTAGGCTTGCATCACCTCGCTGCGCAATTAATGCACCAGGCTAGCATCACCTCGCTACACAATAGATGTACCAGGCTGGCATCAATTCGCTACACAATTGATCTACCAGGCTAGCATGACCTCGCTACACAATAGATCTAACAGGCTGACATCTACTCGCTACACAATGATCTACCAGGCTAGCATCACCTCGCTGCACAATACAACTACCAGGCTGGCATCACCGCGCTACGCAATAGATCTACCAGGCTAGCATCACCTCGCTACACAAAAGATGTACTAGGCTGGCATCATCACCTCGCTGCGCAGTTAATGTACCAGGCTAGCATCACCTCGCTACACAATAGTTGTACCAGGCTGGCATTACCTCGCTACACAATAGATCTACCAGGCTAATATCTACTCGTTACACAATGATCTACCAGGCTAGAATCACCTCGGTGCACAATAGATGTACTAGGCCTGCATCATCTCGCTACTCAATAGATCTACCAGGCTGGCATCACCTCGCTACGCAATAGATCTACCAGGCTAGCATCACCTCGCTACACAATGATCTACCAGGCTAGCATCACCTCGCTGCAGAATAGATGTACTAGGCTGGCATTACCTCGCTACTCAATAGATCTACCAGGCTGGCACCACCTTGCTACACAATAGATCTACCAGGCTGACATCTACTCGCTACACAATTAATTTACTAGGATGGCATGACCCACACAATTATCCATTGCGTAGCGAGGTGATGCCAGCCTGCAACTACCAGGCTGGCATCACCTCGCTACGCAATAGATGTACCAGGCTAGCACCATCTCGCTACACAATTAATTTACTAGGATGGCATGACCTAACTTCATAATACATCTACCAGGCAGGCATCACCTCGCTACGCAATAGATCTACCAGGCTGGCATCACCTCGCTACACAATAGATCTACCAGGCTGGCATCACCGCGGTACGCAATTAATTTACCAGGCTGGCATCACCTCGCTACACAACAGATGTACTAGGCTTGCATCACCTCGCTGCGCAATTAATGTACCAGGCTAGCACTATCTTTCTCCACAATAAATGTACTAGGCTGGCATGAACTTACTACACAATACAACTACCAGGCTGGCATCACCTCGCTGCGCAATTAATGCACCAGGCTAGCATCACATCGCTACACAATAGATGTACCAGGCTAGCACCATCTCTATTAATGTACCAGGATGGCATGACCTAACTACATAATACATCTACCAGGCAGGCATCACCTCGCTACGCAATAGATCTACCAGGCTAGCATTACCTCGCTACACAATAGATCTACCAGGCTGGCACCACCTTGCTACACAATAGATCTACCAGGCTAACATCTACTCGCTACACAATGATCTACCAGGCTAGCATTACCTCGCTGCAGAATAGATGTACTAGGCTGGCATTACCTCGCTACTCAATAGATCTACCAGGCTGGCACCACCTTGCTAAACAAAAGATCTACCAAGCTAACATCTACTCGCTACACAATGATCTACCAGGCTGCCATCAGCGTGGTACGCAATAGATCTACCAGGCTGGCATCACCGCGGTACGCAATAGATCTACCAGGCTGGCATCAACTCGTTTCATCATAGATCTACCAAGCTAGCATCACCTCGCTACACAATATATGTACCAGGCTGGCATCACCTCGCTACACAAAAGATCTACCAGGCTGGCACCACCTTGCTACACAATAGATTTACCAGGCTAACATCTACTCGCTACACAATGATCTACCAGGCTGCCATCAGCGCGGTACGCAATAGATCTACCAGGCTGGCATCACCGCGGTACGCAATAGATCTACCAGGCTGGCATCAACTCGTTTCACAATAGATCTATCAAGCTAGCATCACCTCGCTACACAATATACGTACCAGGCTGGCATCACCTCGCTACACAAAAGATCTACCAGGCTGGCATCAGCGCGGTACGCAATAGATCTACCAGGCTGGCATCACCTCGTTTCACAATAGATCTACCAGGCTAGCATCAACACGCTACACAATAGATGTACTAGGCTGGCATGAACTTACTACACAATACAACTACCAGGCTGGCATCACCTCGCAACGCAATAGATCTACCAGGCTAGCATCACCTCGCTACACAATAGATGTACCAGGCTGGCATCACCTCGCTACACTATTGATCTACCAGGCTAGCATGACCTCGCTACACAATAGATGTACCAGGGTATGATTACCTCGCTTCACAATAAATGTACTAGAATGGCATGCCCTTACTACAGAATACATCTACCAGGCTGGCACCACCTTGCTACACAATAGATCTGCCAGGCTAACATCTACTCGCTACACAATGATCTACCAGGCTAGCATTACCTCGCTGCAGAATAGATGTACTAGGCTGGCATTACCTCGCTACTCAATAGATCTACCAGGCTGGCACCACCTTGCTACACAAGAGATCTACCAAGCTAACATCTACTCGCTACACAATGATCTACCAGGCTGCCATCAGCGCGGTACGCAATAGATCTACCAGGCTGGCATCACCGCGGTACGCAATAGATCTACCAGGCTGGCATCAACTCGTTTCATCATAGATCTACCAAGCTAGCATCACCTCGCTACACAATATATGTACCAGGCTGGCATCACCTCGCTACACAAAAGATCTACCAGGCTGGCACCACCTTGCTACACAATAGATCTACCAGGCTAACATCTACTCGCTACACAATGATCTACCAGGCTGCCATCACCGCGGTACGCAATAGATCTACCAGGCTGGCATCAACTCGTTTCACAATAGATCTACCAAGCTAGCATCACCTCGCTACACAATATATGTACCAGGCTGGCATCACCTCGCTACACAAAAGATCTACCAGGCTGGCATCACCTCGTTTCACAATAGATCTACCAGGCTAGCATCAACACGCTACACAATAGATGTACTAGGCTTGCATCACCTCGCCGCGCAATTAATGTACCAGGCTAGCACTATCTTTCTCCACAATAAATGTACTAGGCTGGCATGACCTTACTACACAATACATCTACCAGGCTGGCATCACCGCGGTACGCAATAGATCTACCAAGCTAGCATCATCTCGCTACACAATAGATGTACCAGGGTATGATTACCTCGCTTCACAATAAATGTACTAGAATGGCATGCCCTTACTACACAATACATCTACCAGGCAGGCATCACCTCGCTTCGCAATCGATCTACCAGGCTAGCATCACCTCGCTACACAAAAGATGTACTAGGCTGGCATCATCACCTCGCTGCGCAATTAATGTACCAGGCTAGCATCACCTCGCTACACAATAGATCTACCAGGCTAATATCTACTCGTTACACAATGATCTACCAGGCTAGAATCACCTCGGTGCACAATAGATGTACTAGGCCTGCATCATCTCGCTGCGCAATTAATGCACCAGGCTAGCATCACCTCGTTTCACAATAGATCTACCAAGCTAGCATCACCTCACTACACAATAGATCTACCAGCCTAGCATCACCTCGCTACACAATAGATGTACCAGGCTTGCATCACCTCGCCGCGCAATTAATGTACCAGGCTAGCACTATCTTTCTCCACAATAAATGTACTAGGCTGGCATGAACTTACTACACAATACAACTACCAGGCTGGCATCACCTCGCTACGCAATAGATCTACCAGGCTAGCATCACCTCGCTACACAATAGATGTACCAGGCTGGCATCTACTCGCTACACAATGATCTACCAGGCTGCCATCACCGCGGTACGCAATAGATCTACCAGGCTGGCATCAACTCGTTTCACAATAGATCTACCAAGCTAGCATCACCTCGCTACACAATATATGTACCAGGCTGGCATCACCTCGCTACACAAAAGATCTACCAGGCTGGCATCACCTCGTTTCACAATAGATCTACCAGGCTAGCATCAACACGCTACACAATAGATGTACTAGGCTTGCATCACCTCGCCGCGCAATTAATGTACCAGGCTAGCACTATCTTTCTCCACAATAAATGTACTAGGCTGGCATGACCTTACTACACAATACATCTACCAGGCTGGCATCACCGCGGTACGCAATAGATCTACCAAGCTAGCATCATCTCGCTACACAATAGATGTACCAGGGTATGATTACCTCGCTTCACAATAAATGTACTAGAATGGCATGCCCTTACTACACAATACATCTACCAGGCAGGCATCACCTCGCTTCGCAATCGATCTACCAGGCTAGCATCACCTCGCTACACAAAAGATGTACTAGGCTGGCATCATCACCTCGCTGCGCAATTAATGTACCAGGCTAGCATCACCTCGCTACACAATAGATCTACCAGGCTAATATCTACTCGTTACACAATGATCTACCAGGCTAGAATCACCTCGGTGCACAATAGATGTACTAGGCCTGCATCATCTCGCTGCGCAATTAATGCACCAGGCTAGCATCACCTCGTTTCACAATAGATCTACCAAGCTAGCATCACCTCACTACACAATAGATCTACCAGCCTAGCATCACCTCGCTACACAATAGATGTACCAGGCTTGCATCACCTCGCCGCGCAATTAATGTACCAGGCTAGCACTATCTTTCTCCACAATAAATGTACTAGGCTGGCATGAACTTACTACACAATACAACTACCAGGCTGGCATCACCTCGCTACGCAATAGATCTACCAGGCTAGCATCACCTCGCTACACAATAGATGTACCAGGCTGGCATCACCTCGCTACACTATTGATCTACCAGGCTAGCATGACCTCGCTACACAATAGATCTACCAGGCTGGCAGCACATTGCTACACAATAGATCTACCAGGCAAACATCTACTCGCTACAAAATGATCTACCAGGCTAGCATCACCTCGCTGCAGAATAGATGTACTAGGCTGGCATCACCTCGCTGCGCAATTAATGCACCAGGCTAGTATCACTTCGCTACACAATAGATGTACCAGGCTAGCACCATCTCGCTACACAATTAATGTACTAGGATGGCATGACCTAACTACATAATACATCTACCAGGCAGGCATCACCGCGGTACGCAATAGATCTACCAGGCTTGCACCACATTGCTACACAATAGATCTACCAGGCTAACATCTACTCGCTACACAATAATCTACCAGGCTAGCATCACCTCGCTGCAGAATAGATGTACTAGGCTGGCATCACCTCGCTGGGCAATTAATGCACCAGGCAAGCATCACCTCGCTACACAATAGATGTACCAGGCTAGCACCATCTCGCTACACAATTAATGTACCAGGATGGCATGACCTTACTACATAATACATCTACCAGGCAGGCATCACCTCGCTACGCAATAGATCTACCAGGCTAACATCTACTCGCTACACAATGATCTACCAGGCTAGCATTACCTCGCTGCAGAATAGATGTACTAGGCTGGCATCACCTCGCTACTGAATAGATCTACCAGGCTGGCACCACCTTGCTACACAAAAGATCTACCAGGCAAACATCTACTCGCTACACAATGATCTACCAGGCTGCCATCAGCGCGGTACGCAATAGATCTACCAGGCTGGCATCACCGCGGTACGCAATAGATCTACCAGGCTGGCATCAACTCGTTTCATCATAGATCTACCAAGCTAGCATCACCTCGCTACACAATATATGTACCAGGCTGGCATCACCTCGCTACACAAAAGATCTACCAGGCTGGCACCACCTTGCTACACAATAGATCTACCAGGCTAACATCTACTCGCTACACAATGATCTACCAGGCTAGCATTACCTCGCTGCAGAATAGATGTACTAGGCTGGCATTACCTCGCTACTGAATAGATCTACCAGGCTGGCACCACCTTGCTACACAAAAGATCTACCAGGCTAACATCTACTCGCTACACAATGATCTACCAGGCTGCCATCAGCGCGGTACGCAATAGATCTACCAGGCTGGCATCACCGCGGTACGCAATAGATCTACCAGGCTGGCATCAACTCGTTTCATCATAGATCTACCAAGCTAGCATCACCTCGCTACACAATATATGTACCAGGCTGGCATCACCTCGCTACACAAAAGATCTACCAGGCTGGCACCACCTTGCTACACAATAGATCTACCAGGCTAACATCTACTCGCTACACAATGATCTACCAGGCTGCCATCAGCGCGGTACGCAATAGATCTACCAGGCTGGCATCACCGCGGTACGCAATAGATCTACCAGGCTGGCATCAACTCGTTTCACAATAGATCTACCAAGCTAGCATCACCTCGCTACACAATATATGTACCAGGCTGGCATCACCTCGCTACACAAAAGATCTACCAGGCTGGCATCAGCGCGGTACGCAATAGATCTACCAGGCTGGCATCACCTCGCTACACAATATATGTACCAGGCTGGCATCACCTCGCTACACAAAAGATCTACCAGGCTGGCATCAGCGCGGTACGCAATAGATCTACCAGGCTGGCATCACCTCGTTTCACAATAGATCTACCAGGCTAGCATCAACACGCTACACAATAGATGTACTAGGCTGGCATGAACTTACTACACAATACAACTACCAGGATGGCATCACCTCGCAACGCAATAGATCTACCAGGCTAGCATCACCTCGCTACACAATAGATGTACCAGGCTGGCATCACCTCGCTACACTATTGATCTACCAGGCTAGCATGACCTCGCTACACAATAGATGTACCAGGGTATGATTACCTCGCGTCACAATAAATGTACTAGAATGGCATGCCCTTACTACAGAATACATCTACCAGGCAGCCATCACCTCGCTTCGCAATAGATCTACCAGGCTAGCATCACCTCGCTACACAAAAGATGTACTAGGCTGGCATCATCACCTCGCTGCGCAATTAATGTACCAGACTAGCATCACCTCGCTACACAATAGTTGTACCAGGGTTGCATCACCTCGCTACACAATAGATCTACCAGGCTAACATCTACTCGCTACACAATGATCTACCATGCTGCCATCAGCGCGGTACGCAATAGATCTACCAGGCTGGCAACACCGCGGTACGCAATAGATCTACCAGGCTGGCATCAACTCGTTTCACAAAAGATCTACCAGGCTAGCATCAACACGCTACACAATAGATGTACTAGGCTTGCATCACCTCGCTGCGCAATTAATGTACCAGGCTAGCACCATCTCTATTAATGTACCAGGATGGCATGACCTAACTACATAATACATCTACCAGGCAGGCATCACCTCGCTACGCAATAGATCTACCAGGCTAGCATTACCTCGCTACACAATAGATCTACCAGGCTGGCACCACCTTGCTACACAATAGATCTACCAGGCTAACATCTACTCGCTACACAATGATCTACCAGGCTAGCATTACCTCGCTGCAGAATAGATGTACTAGGCTGGCATTACCTCGCTACTCAATAGATCTACCAGGCTGGCACCACCTTGCTAAACAAAAGATCTACCAAGCTAACATCTACTCGCTACACAATGATCTACCAGGCTGCCATCAGCGTGGTACGCAATAGATCTACCAGGCTGGCATCACCGCGGTACGCAATAGATCTACCAGGCTGGCATCAACTCGTTTCATCATAGATCTACCAAGCTAGCATCACCTCGCTACACAATATATGTACCAGGCTGGCATCACCTCGCTACACAAAAGATCTACCAGGCTGGCACCACCTTGCTACACAATAGATTTACCAGGCTAACATCTACTCGCTACACAATGATCTACCAGGCTGCCATCAGCGCGGTACGCAATAGATCTACCAGGCTGGCATCACCGCGGTACGCAATAGATCTACCAGGCTGGCATCAACTCGTTTCACAATAGATCTATCAAGCTAGCATCACCTCGCTACACAAATACGTACCAGGCTGGCATCACCTCGCTACACAAAAGATCTACCAGGCTGGCATCAGCGCGGTACGCAATAGATCTACCAGGCTGGCATCACCTCGTTTCACAATGGATCTACCAGGCTAGCATCAACACGCTACACAATAGATGTACTAGGCTGGCATGAACTTACTACACAATACAACTACCAGGCTGGCATCACCTCGCAACGCAATAGATCTACCAGGCTAGCATCACCTCGCTACACAATAGATGTACCAGGCTGGCATCACCTCGCTACACTATTGATCTACCAGGCTAGCATGACCTCGCTACACAATAGATGTACCAGGGTATGATTACCTCGCTTCACAATAAATGTACTAGAATGGCATGCCCTTACTACAGAATACATCTACCAGGCTGGCACCACCTTGCTACACAATAGATCTGCCAGGCTAACATCTACTCGCTACACAATGATCTACCAGGCTAGCATTACCTCGCTGCAGAATAGATGTACTAGGCTGGCATTACCTCGCTACTCAATAGATCTACCAGGCTGGCACCACCTTGCTACACAAGAGATCTACCAAGCTAACATCTACTCGCTACACAATGATCTACCAGGCTGCCATCAGCGCGGTACGCAATAGATCTACCAGGCTGGCATCACCGCGGTACGCAATAGATCTACCAGGCTGGCATCAACTCGTTTCATCATAGATCTACCAAGCTAGCATCACCTCGCTACACAATATATGTACCAGGCTGGCATCACCTCGCTACACAAAAGATCTACCAGGCTGGCACCACCTTGCTACACAATAGATCTACCAGGCTAACATCTACTCGCTACACAATGATCTACCAGGCTGCCATCACCGCGGTACGCAATAGATCTACCAGGCTGGCATCAACTCGTTTCACAATAGATCTACCAAGCTAGCATCACCTCGCTACACAATATATGTACCAGGCTGGCATCACCTCGCTACACAAAAGATCTACCAGGCTGGCATCACCGCGGTACGCAATAGATCTACCAGGCTGGCATCACCTCGTTTCACAATAGATCTACCAGGCTAGCATCAACACGCTACACAATAGATGTACTAGGCTTGCATCACCTCGCCGCGCAATTAATGTACCAGGCTAGCACTATCTTTCTCCACAATAAATGTACTAGGCTGGCATGACCTTACTACACAATACATCTACCAGGCTGGCATCACCGCGGTACGCAATAGATCTACCAAGCTAGCATCATCTCGCTACACAATAGATGTACCAGGGTATGATTACCTCGCTTCACAATAAATGTACTAGAATGGCATGCCCTTACTACACAATACATCTACCAGGCAGGCATCACCTCGCTTCGCAATCGATCTACCAGGCTAGCATCACCTCGCTTCACAAAAGATGTACTAGGCTTGCATCATCACCTCGCTGCGCAATTAATGTACCAGGCTAGCATCACCTCGCTACACAATAGATCTACCAGGCTAATATCTACTCGTTACACAATGATCTACCAGGCTAGAATCACCTCGGTGCACAATAGATGTACTAGGCCTGCATCATCTCGCTGCGCAATTAATGCACCAGGCTAGCATCACCTCGTTTCACAATAGATCTACCAGGCTGCCATCAGCGCGGTACGCAATAGATCTACCAGGCTGGCATCACCGCGGTACGCAATAGATCTACCAGGCTGGCATCAACTCGTTTCATCATAGATCTACCAAGCTAGCATCACCTCGCTACACAATATATGTACCAGGCTGGCATCACCTCGCTACACAAAAGATCTACCAGGCTGGCACCACCTTGCTACACAAAAGATCTACCAGGCTAACATCTACTCGCTACACAATGATCTACCAGGCTGCCATCAGCGCGGTACGCAATAGATCTACCAGGCTGGCATCACCGCGGTACGCAATAGATCTACCAGGCTGGCATCAACTCGTTTCATCATAGATCTACCAAGCTAGCATCACCTCGCTACACAATATATGTACCAGGCTGGCATCACCTCGCTACACAAAAGATCTACCAGGCTGGCACCACCTTGCTACACAATAGATCTACCAGGCTAACATCTACTCGCTACACAATGATCTACCAGGCTGCCATCAGCGCGGTACGCAATAGATCTACCAGGCTGGCATCACCGCGGTACGCAATAGATCTACCAGGCTGGCATCAACTCGTTTCACAATAGATCTACCAAGCTAGCATCACCTCGCTACACAATATATGTACCAGGCTGGCATCACCTCGCTACACAAAAGATCTACCAGGCTGGCATCAGCGCGGTACGCAATAGATCTACCAGGCTGGCATCACCTCGCTACACAATATATGTACCAGGCTGGCATCACCTCGCTACACAAAAGATCTACCAGGCTGGCATCAGCGCGGTACGCAATAGATCTACCAGGCTGGCATCACCTCGTTTCACAATAGATCTACCAGGCTAGCATCAACACGCTACACAATAGATGTACTAGGCTGGCATGAACTTACTACACAATACAACTACCAGGATGGCATCACCTCGCAACGCAATAGATCTACCAGGCTAGCATCACCTCGCTACACAATAGATGTACCAGGCTGGCATCACCTCGCTACACTATTGATCTACCAGGCTAGCATGACCTCGCTACACAATAGATGTACCAGGGTATGATTACCTCGCGTCACAATAAATGTACTAGAATGGCATGCCCTTACTACAGAATACATCTACCAGGCAGCCATCACCTCGCTTCGCAATAGATCTACCAGGCTAGCATCACCTCGCTACACAAAAGATGTACTAGGCTGGCATCATCACCTCGCTGCGCAATTAATGTACCAGACTAGCATCACCTCGCTACACAATAGTTGTACCAGGGTTGCATCACCTCGCTACACAATAGATCTACCAGGCTAACATCTACTCGCTACACAATGATCTACCATGCTGCCATCAGCGCGGTACGCAATAGATCTACCAGGCTGGCAACACCGCGGTACGCAATAGATCTACCAGGCTGGCATCAACTCGTTTCACAAAAGATCTACCAGGCTAGCATCAACACGCTACACAATAGATGTACTAGGCTTGCATCACCTCGCTGCGCAATTAATGTACCAGGCTAGCACCATCTCTATTAATGTACCAGGATGGCATGACCTAACTACATAATACATCTACCAGGCAGGCATCACCTCGCTACGCAATAGATCTACCAGGCTAGCATTACCTCGCTACACAATAGATCTACCAGGCTGGCACCACCTTGCTACACAATAGATCTACCAGGCTAACATCTACTCGCTACACAATGATCTACCAGGCTAGCATTACCTCGCTGCAGAATAGATGTACTAGGCTGGCATTACCTCGCTACTCAATAGATCTACCAGGCTGGCACCACCTTGCTAAACAAAAGATCTACCAAGCTAACATCTACTCGCTACACAATGATCTACCAGGCTGCCATCAGCGTGGTACGCAATAGATCTACCAGGCTGGCATCACCGCGGTACGCAATAGATCTACCAGGCTGGCATCAACTCGTTTCATCATAGATCTACCAAGCTAGCATCACCTCGCTACACAATATATGTACCAGGCTGGCATCACCTCGCTACACAAAAGATCTACCAGGCTGGCACCACCTTGCTACACAATAGATTTACCAGGCTAACATCTACTCGCTACACAATGATCTACCAGGCTGCCATCAGCGCGGTACGCAATAGATCTACCAGGCTGGCATCACCGCGGTACGCAATAGATCTACCAGGCTGGCATCAACTCGTTTCACAATAGATCTATCAAGCTAGCATCACCTCGCTACACAAATACGTACCAGGCTGGCATCACCTCGCTACACAAAAGATCTACCAGGCTGGCATCAGCGCGGTACGCAATAGATCTACCAGGCTGGCATCACCTCGTTTCACAATGGATCTACCAGGCTAGCATCAACACGCTACACAATAGATGTACTAGGCTGGCATGAACTTACTACACAATACAACTACCAGGCTGGCATCACCTCGCAACGCAATAGATCTACCAGGCTAGCATCACCTCGCTACACAATAGATGTACCAGGCTGGCATCACCTCGCTACACTATTGATCTACCAGGCTAGCATGACCTCGCTACACAATAGATGTACCAGGGTATGATTACCTCGCTTCACAATAAATGTACTAGAATGGCATGCCCTTACTACAGAATACATCTACCAGGCTGGCACCACCTTGCTACACAATAGATCTGCCAGGCTAACATCTACTCGCTACACAATGATCTACCAGGCTAGCATTACCTCGCTGCAGAATAGATGTACTAGGCTGGCATTACCTCGCTACTCAATAGATCTACCAGGCTGGCACCACCTTGCTACACAAGAGATCTACCAAGCTAACATCTACTCGCTACACAATGATCTACCAGGCTGCCATCAGCGCGGTACGCAATAGATCTACCAGGCTGGCATCACCGCGGTACGCAATAGATCTACCAGGCTGGCATCAACTCGTTTCATCATAGATCTACCAAGCTAGCATCACCTCGCTACACAATATATGTACCAGGCTGGCATCACCTCGCTACACAAAAGATCTACCAGGCTGGCACCACCTTGCTACACAATAGATCTACCAGGCTAACATCTACTCGCTACACAATGATCTACCAGGCTGCCATCACCGCGGTACGCAATAGATCTACCAGGCTGGCATCAACTCGTTTCACAATAGATCTACCAAGCTAGCATCACCTCGCTACACAATATATGTACCAGGCTGGCATCACCTCGCTACACAAAAGATCTACCAGGCTGGCATCACCGCGGTACGCAATAGATCTACCAGGCTGGCATCACCTCGTTTCACAATAGATCTACCAGGCTAGCATCAACACGCTACACAATAGATGTACTAGGCTTGCATCACCTCGCCGCGCAATTAATGTACCAGGCTAGCACTATCTTTCTCCACAATAAATGTACTAGGCTGGCATGACCTTACTACACAATACATCTACCAGGCTGGCATCACCGCGGTACGCAATAGATCTACCAAGCTAGCATCATCTCGCTACACAATAGATGTACCAGGGTATGATTACCTCGCTTCACAATAAATGTACTAGAATGGCATGCCCTTACTACACAATACATCTACCAGGCAGGCATCACCTCGCTTCGCAATCGATCTACCAGGCTAGCATCACCTCGCTTCACAAAAGATGTACTAGGCTTGCATCATCACCTCGCTGCGCAATTAATGTACCAGGCTAGCATCACCTCGCTACACAATAGATCTACCAGGCTAATATCTACTCGTTACACAATGATCTACCAGGCTAGAATCACCTCGGTGCACAATAGATGTACTAGGCCTGCATCATCTCGCTGCGCAATTAATGCACCAGGCTAGCATCACCTCGTTTCACAATAGATCTACCAAGCTAGCATCACCTCACTACACAATAGATCTACCAGCCTAGCATCACCTCGCTACACAATAGATGTACCAGGCTTGCATCACCTCGCCGCGCAATTAATGTACCAGGCTAGCACTATCTTTCTCCACAATAAATGTACTAGGCTGGCATGAACTTACTACACAATACAACTACCAGGCTGGCATCACCTCGCTACGCAATAGATCTACCAGGCTAGCATCACCTCGCTACACAATAGATGTACCAGGCTGGCATCACCTCGCTACACTATTGATCTACCAGGCTAGCATGACCTCGCTACACAATAGATCTACCAGGCTGGCAGCACATTGCTACACAATAGATCTACCAGGCAAACATCTACTCGCTACAAAATGATCTACCAGGCTAGCATCACCTCGCTGCAGAATAGATGTACTAGGCTGGCATCACCTCGCTGCGCAATTAATGCACCAGGCTAGTATCACTTCGCTACACAATAGATGTACCAGGCTAGCACCATCTCGCTACACAATTAATGTACTAGGATGGCATGACCTAACTACATAATACATCTACCAGGCAGGCATCACCGCGGTACGCAATAGATCTACCAGGCTTGCACCACATTGCTACACAATAGATCTACCAGGCTAACATCTACTCGCTACACAATAATCTACCAGGCTAGCATCACCTCGCTGCAGAATAGATGTACTAGGCTGGCATCACCTCGCTGGCCAATTAATGCACCAGGCAAGCATCACCTCGCTACACAATAGATGTACCAGGCTAGCATCACCTCGCTACACAATAGATGTACCAGGCAGGCATCACCTCGCTACGCAATAGATCTACCAGGCAAACATCTACTCGCTACACAATGATCTACCAGGCTGCCATCAGCGCGGTACGCAATAGATCTACCAGGCTGGCATCACCGCGGTACGCAATAGATCTACCAGGCTGGCATCAACTCGTTTCATCATAGATCTACCAAGCTAGCATCACCTCGCTACACAATATATGTACCAGGCTGGCATCACCTCGCTACACAAAAGATCTACCAGGCTGGCACCACCTTGCTACACAATAGATCTACCAGGCTAACATCTACTCGCTACACAATGATCTACCAGGCTAGCATTACCTCGCTGCAGAATAGATGTACTAGGCTGGCATTACCTCGCTACTGAATAGATCTACCAGGCTGGCACCACCTTGCTACACAAAAGATCTACCAGGCTAACATCTACTCGCTACACAATGATCTACCAGGCTGCCATCAGCGCGGTACGCAATAGATCTACCAGGCTGGCATCACCGCGGTACGCAATAGATCTACCAGGCTGGCATCAACTCGTTTCATCATAGATCTACCAAGCTAGCATCACCTCGCTACACAATATATGTACCAGGCTGGCATCACCTCGCTACACAAAAGATCTACCAGGCTGGCACCACCTTGCTACACAATAGATCTACCAGGCTAACATCTACTCGCTACACAATGATCTACCAGGCTGCCATCAGCGCGGTACGCAATAGATCTACCAGGCTGGCATCACCGCGGTACGCAATAGATCTACCAGGCTGGCATCAACTCGTTTCACAATAGATCTACCAAGCTAGCATCACCTCGCTACACAATATATGTACCAGGCTGGCATCACCTCGCTACACAAAAGATCTACCAGGCTGGCATCAGCGCGGTACGCAATAGATCTACCAGGCTGGCATCACCTCGCTACACAATATATGTACCAGGCTGGCATCACCTCGCTACACAAAAGATCTACCAGGCTGGCATCAGCGCGGTACGCAATAGATCTACCAGGCTGGCATCACCTCGTTTCACAATAGATCTACCAGGCTAGCATCAACACGCTACACAATAGATGTACTAGGCTGGCATGAACTTACTACACAATACAACTACCAGGATGGCATCACCTCGCAACGCAATAGATCTACCAGGCTAGCATCACCTCGCTACACAATAGATGTACCAGGCTGGCATCACCTCGCTACACTATTGATCTACCAGGCTAGCATGACCTCGCTACACAATAGATGTACCAGGGTATGATTACCTCGCTTCACAATAAATGTACTAGAATGGCATGCCCTTACTACAGAATACATCTACCAGGCAGCCATCACCTCGCTTCGCAATAGATCTACCAGGCTAGCATCACCTCGCTACACAAAAGATGTACTAGGCTGGCATCATCACCTCGCTGCGCAATTAATGTACCAGACTAGCATCACCTCGCTACACAATAGTTGTACCAGGGTTGCATCACCTCGCTACACAATAGATCTACCAGGCTAACATCTACTCGCTACACAATGATCTACCATGCTGCCATCAGCGCGGTACGCAATAGATCTACCAGGCTGGCAACACCGCGGTACGCAATAGATCTACCAGGCTGGCATCAACTCGTTTCACAAAAGATCTACCAGGCTAGCATCAACACGCTACACAATAGATGTACTAGGCTTGCATCACCTCGCTGCGCAATTAATGTACCAGGCTAGCACCATCTGGCTACACATTAAATGTACTCGGATGGCATGACCTTACTACACAATACATCTACCAGGCTGGCATCACCGCGGTACGCAATAGATCTACCAAGCTAGCATCACCTCGCTACACAATAGATGTACCAGGGTATGATTACCTCGCTTCACAATAAATGTACTAGAATGGCATGCCCTTACTACACAATACATCTACCAGGCAGGCATCACCTCGCTTCGCAATCGATCTACCAGGCTAGCATCACCTCGCTACACAAAAGATGTACTAGGCTGGCATCATCACCTCGCTGCGCAATTAATGTACCAGGCTAGCATCACCTCGCTACACAATAGATCTACCAAGCTAATATCTACTCGTTACACAATGATCTACCAGGCTAGAATCACCTCGGTGCACAATAGATGTACTAGGCCTGCATCATCTCGCTGCGCAATTAATGCACCAGGCTAGCATCACCTCACTACACAATAGATCTACCAGCCTAGCATCACCTCGCTACACAAAAGATGTACTAGGCTTGCATCACCTCGCCGCGCAATTAATGTACCAGGCTAGCACTATCTTTCTCCACAATAAATGTACTAGGCTGGCATGAACTTACTACACAATACAACTACCAGGCTGGCATCACCTTGCTACGCAATAGATCTACCAGGCTAGCATCACCTCGCTACACAATAGATGTACCAGGCTGGCATCACCTCGCTACACTATTGATCTACCAGGCTAGCATGACCTCGCTACACAATAGATCTACCAGGCTGGCAGCACATTGCTACACAATAGATCTACCAGGCAAACATCTACTCGCTACACAATGATCTACCAGGCTAGCATCACCTCGCTGCAGAATAGATGTACTAGGCTGGCATCACCTCGCTGCGCAATTAATGCACCAGGCTAGTATCACTTCGCTACACAATAGATGTACCAGGCTGGCATCACCTCGCTACACAATAGATCTACCAGGCTGGCATCACCGCGGTACGCAATAGATCTACCAGGCTGGCACCACATTGCTACACAATAGATCTACCAGGCTAACATCTACTCGCTACACAATAATCTACCAGGCTAGCATCACCTCGCTGCAGAATAGATGTACTAGGCTGGCATCACCTCGCTGCGCAATTAATGCACCAGGCTAGCATCACCTCGCTACACAACAGATGTACCTGGCTAGCACCATCTCGCTACACAATTAATGTACTAGGATGGCATGACCTAACTACATAATACATCTACCAGGCAGGCATCACCTCGCTACGCAATAGATCTACCAGGCTAGCATTACCTCGCTACACAATAGATCTACCAGGCTGTTACCACCTTGCTACACAATAGATCTACCAGGCTAACATCTACTCGCTACACAATGATCTACCAGGCTGCCATCAGCGCGGTACGCAATAGATCTACCAGGCTGGCATCACCGCGGTACGCAATAGATCTACCAGACTGGCATCACCTCGCTGCAGAATAGATGTACTAGGCTGGCATTACCTCGCTACTCAATAGATCTACCAGGCTGGCACCACCTTGCTACACAAAAGATCTACCAGGCTAACATCTACTCGCTACACAATGATCTACCAGGCTGCCATCAGCGCGGTACGCAATAGATCTACCAGGCTGGCATCACCGCGGTACGCAATAGATCTACCAGACTGGCATCAACTCGCTACACAAAAGATCTACCAGGCTGGCACCACCTTGCTACACATTAGATCTACCAGGCTAACATCTACTCGCTACACAATGATCTACCAGGCTGCCATCAGCGCGGTACGCAATAGATCTACCAGGCTGGCATCACCGCGGTACGCAATAGATCTACCAGGCTGGCATCAACTCGTTTCACAATAGATCTACCAAGCTAGCATCACCTCGCTACACAATATATGTACCAGGCTGGCATCACCTCGCTACACAAAAGATCTACCAGGCTGGCATCAGCGCGGTACGCAATAGATCTACCAGGCTGGCATCACCTCGTTTCACAATAGATCTACCAGGCTAGCATCAACACGCTACACAATAGATGTACTAGGCTTGCATCACCTCGCTGCGCAATTAATGTACCAGGCTAGCACCATCTGGCTACACATTAAATGTACTCGGATGGCATGACCTTACTACACAATACATCTACCAGGCTGGCATCACCGCGGTACGCAATAGATCTACCAGGCTGGCATCACCTCGTTTCACAATAGATCTACCAGGCTAGCATCACCACGCTACACAATAGATGTACTAGGCTTGCATCACCTCGCTGCGCAATTAATGTACCAGGCTAGCACCATCTGGCTACACATTAAATGTACTCGGATGGCATGACCTTACTACACAATACATCTACCAGGCTGGCATCACCGCGGTACGCAATAGATCTACCAAGCTAGCATCGACTCGCTACACAATAGATGTACCAGGGTATGATTACCTCGCTTCACAATAAATGTACTAGAATGGCATGCCCTTACTACAGAATACATCTACCAGGCAGGCTTCACCTCGCTTCGCAATAGATCTACCAGGCTAGAATCACCTCGGTGCACAATAGATGTACTAGGCCTGCATCATCTCGCTGCGCAATTAATGCACCAGGCTAGCATCACCTCGTTTCACAATAGATCTACCAAGCTAGCATCACCTCACTACACAATACATCTACCAGGCTAGCATCACCTCGCTACACAATAGATGTACCAGGCTGGCATCACCTCGCTACACTATTGATCTACCAGGCTAGCATGACCTCGCTACACAATAGATGTACCAGGGTATGATTACCTCGCTTCACAATAAATGTACTAGAATGGCATGCCCTTACTACAGAATACATCTACCAGGCAGGCTTCACCTCGCTTCGCAATAGATCTACCAGGCTAGAATCACCTCGGTGCACAATATATGTACTAGGCCTGCATCATCTCGCTGCGCAATTAATGCACCAGGCTAGCATCACCTCGTTTCACAATAGATCTACCAAGCTAGCATCACCTCACTACACAATAGATCTACCAGCCTAGCATCACCTCGCTACACAATAGATGTACTAGGCTTGCATCACCTCGCCGCGCAATTAATGTACCAGGCTAGCACTATCTTTCTCCACAATAAATTTACTAGGCTGGCATGAACTTACTACACAATACAACTACCAGGCTGGCATCACCTCGCTACGCAATACTGCCCTGCTAAGCCGAAAGGCGCTATCTCTGATATACGCCCTTTTAGTTTTTTTTATACCATTCAATAGCTAGCATAATTTCGCATCTAATGGTATAAGCCAAATAGCGATATCTAATTTAAAACATTAAAATAAACCACTAAGAAGTTTTTTTATATCTCAATTTTTCCTTAAATTACTAAGAGATTTGACGGCATGTCGTTTTTATGAAGCCAAATAGCCTTATATTGACATAGGCTAGAAACGCTCAAAAAATGTTAATAAATACTTAATTAAATTTTTAAGCCAATAAGCGGTCAGTTCATCTTTCTAAAAAGTTCCGGAGTTAGCGCTTTTGCGCTAAGTAAATGTGGGTATTATTAGTTCGCTAAGGTTTGAGATACGGCTATACCTAAGTATAGTAGGTAATTAAAATTGACTTTAATATCTTTAGTCATAAGGATTACACTCACTTACATTCCTCAATAGAGCGTGTCGTGACATGAACATAAACATTAGTAACGATCTTTTTTCTTAGTTTGTTTTGTTTGCCGGAAGCAAATTCGTTTTATGGTGTGTTAAAAATAAGGAAAACTTTATTAAATACAGTATTTCTAATTACGCAGAGATAAGTCTATCGGGATATGAAAAATATTGTACTTTGGGTGGATAATAAAATTGTTCTGCTCAAAATAAAAACTGGACGTTTTTTTCGTTTTTAATCTATATTATAAATTCGGATCAGATCAATGCAGAAGAGATTATTGTTAAATACTTCGAAGCCGGACACACATTTATGTCTGCAGACTCTTTTCACCATAGAGTGGAATTGGCGATGAAGCGAATGAAAAATAAAATATATGACTTTGATGACTTTTGCGAAGCTGTGCAGTGAACAGTGCTGGAAAAAATGTACATATCAAAAAAATGACACCAGATGATTTTTATGAGTGGCAAGACAAACTTTCCCGGTTGTCACCACGACCTTACATTAGTGACATTGTTGAAGTGGAAGTTAACAGAGGCAGTTTTGACATTAGGTACAGAACTGGTTTCGATAATGAACCCATTACGGCTAGCATTATAGGTACAAAGTTCTTAAAATTAGACAAACTTCCATCCCCAACTAAAAAAACAGTACCAGCAGGAATATCTCAAAAAAAAAAAAAAATATTTTAAAATCTCTTTCCAGTTTAATACCTACTAATAGAATGTCTTTTTGGCGGGGACTGCCAACTTTTGATTAATTTTATTTCATAGAAAGCAAATAAATTGCTTTAACTTTTTTTGTAATTTGCTGCTACATTTAATAAAGTTGTTAAAAAAATATTAAATGAAGTTTTATTACAAATTTATTCGGTATTTTCATCAAATATGAAAAAAAAATCATTTTGTATGGAACTTTCTATGAGCAGAATAAGAATAAAAGCAGTATCTCAATTTTTGAAGCCTTTCTTTTTAATCAAAATAGGGGTATCTCACAAAATAGGTATAATGGTGCCATTTATGTATAATTTAGGTATGTCAGTTATATTTAGTGTCAAAAATACGTTTATATAAGTTTTAACAGGTTTAAAAATATTAGTTTTAACCCCCGTTTGAAGGTGGGAAAAATTCATTCACAAAAAGACGTTTTTCTCAAAACTTAATCAGGTAGCGCTAACTCAATCAGTTAGCGCTTTTCGGCTTATCAGGGCAGAATAGATCTACCAGGCTAGCATCACCTCGCTACACAATAGATGTACCAGGCTGGCATCACCTCGCTACACAATAGATCTACCAGGCTGGCACCACATTGCTACACAATAGATCTACCAGGCTGTCCTCTACTCGCTACACAATGATCTACCAGGCTAGCATCACCTCGCTGCAGAATAGATGTTCTTGGCTGGCATCACCTCGCTGCGCAATTAATGCACCAGGCTAGCATCACCTCGCTACACAATAGATCTACCAGGCTAACATCTACTCGCTACACAATGATCTACCAGGCTAGCATCACCTCGCTGCAGAATAGATGTACTAGGCTGGCATTACCTCGCTACTCAATAGATCTACCCGGCTGGCACCACCTTGCTACACAATAGATCTACCAGGCTAACATCTACTCGCTACACAATGATCTACCAGGCTACCATCACCTCGCTGCAGAATAGATGTACTAGGCTGGCATGACCTTACTACACAATACATCTTACAGGCTGGCATTACCTCGCTACGCAATAGATCTACCAGGCTAGCATCACCTCGCTACACAATAAATGTACCAGGTGAGCATCACCTCGCTGCACAATAGATGTACTAGGCTGGCATCACCTCGCTACACAATTGATCTACCAGGCTGGCATTACCCCGCTACGCAATTGATCTACCAGTCATGCACCACCTTGCTACACAATAGATCTACCAGGCTAACATCTACTCGCTACACAATGATCTACCAGGCTAGCATCACCTCGCTGCACAATAGATGTACTAGGCTGGCATCACCTCGCTACACAATAGATGTACTAGGCTAGCATCACCTCGCTACACAAAAATGCACCAGGCTAGCATCACCTCGCTACACAATAGATGTACCAGGCTGGCATCACCTCGCTACACAATAGATGTACTAGGCTTGCATCACCTCGCCGCGCAATTAATGTACCAGGCTAGCACTATCTTTCTCCACAATAAATGTACTAGGCTGGCATGAACTTACTACACAATACAACTACCAGGCTGGCATCACCTCGCTACGCAATTTTGCGACGCCGGCGCCGGTGATAGTAAATGTTTTTCTAAGGGCTAATTTTTTCATCGACCGATAATTATTATTCGTGGTATAAAATGGACGTCTGACAGTTTTTGTATGAAAGAACTGAAAATTCAAAATGATTCCTCCGATAAAATTATCTGGCGTTGGAACAATCAGCCCTAAGAAAAAAATCATAAAACAGTGAAAATAACAATTCTCCCGATCCGGTTTCTAATGTGCAATCTTTTAGAATTACGTAGGTAATGTATATTTTATTTCTTATTTTGATTGTTGTTTGTTATTTACTCGTATATCGTTTGTTGCGCTGTCGCTGAAAACCAGCGCCAGGGCTCAGTCTCGTATAGGGTCTTAGCAGTATGCTGAGCGATGGCCGTTTTGCGTGGATGTGACTCATTTTTCCCCCAACTCGTTATTTTTTTTTGTGTTTGTGTTCTTTTTATTCGTCATGTTTACTGCAAATAAATGTATTTTCTTTCTTTTCTTTTTTCTTTCGTTTTTATAAATTCTAACGTGACGATATTATCGTTGACGTCCACACACACACACACATAAAATGTATAGAAATACACACACGCATTTCCATACATTTTATGGACGTAGACGTGGTCGTCCACGAGGATAATAATTTATTTATAGTTAATTAAAACGGTACAGCACCAATTACATTAATTTACAGATAGACAATATTATTACGTTGAAAATTTAATCTAAAACTAACATGGAGCAGTGGGCTCCCTTGCATACGTTCTCTCACAGAACCCCAGACATAATACGCATAATTTCAATCCATTCATCCGAAAACACATCACATTCAAGGTTGACAGCAAGAAGGGCATTCAGCCCCTTTAGAGTACGACAGACAGTAAATACATTAACACGGTAATAGTGAATATATTAATATGTTAGAAATTATAAAAGCGTACAATGGCCACCAAAAGTCGCCTAGATTATCAATGCCAATAGTTGACAATAGTCACAAACTTTTAAGTAAATACTATCAATGTCTCATCATCATCAGATGATGATACCTAGCCTGTTCCCAACTATGTTGGGGTCAGCCTCCAGTCTTACTAGATGCAGCTGAATACCAGTATTTTACATGGAGCGACTGCCTATGATCTTCACAACCCAGTTATTGGGTAATACGATACCCCTTGGTAAGACTGGTTGTCAGACTTTCGGGCTACTGACGACCCGAAACGACTGTCAAAGATCCACAAATGACAACCGCGACAAACGGCTTAGCGTGCTTTCCGAGGCACGGAGGGGTCCTGGTATGTAAAGATGGTCACCCATCCACGAGCCAACTGTGGCAAGCGTAGAACCTGATCGATCGAACCGTGCGGCTGCCGTTACTTAGCCACAAGCCCCAGTGAATATGTTAATACGTTAGAAATTATAAAAGCACACGACTACACCCCCCAGTACAACCCCCCCCCCCCCCCCCGTTCCTGTATGACTTTTACGAATATTACGGAATATTTGCGTAGAGTTTTATGACTATTGTCTAGAGACAAAGTCACAAAATTCTACGTAAATATTCCGGTAAATTCAGAATTAAAACTGTAAATGAATGATGAGTTTCAAGAAGGTGTACTAGGTCACTATCAGGCCTTCATTCTACAGCTTATGTGGGAACACACAGCTGAATAACCTATTTGACTAAGCTATTATTATGTAATAGATTAGACACGCGATACTTGAAATTAACTTATCAAACCATTGATTATATAACTCTTACTTAAGAACTTTACTATGTAATGTACTTTACTATGTAATGTAGTTTTCATGGTTTTCGAGGGTATCGAAGCCGATAGTTAAGTCAAAATAAAAATCCAAGAGAGAGAGAGAGATTTTCACACTTGAACACATCTTGAATTTTCATTTTGAACTTCGTTCCTACCGGGGGCCCCCCGACTCCAAACGTTTTTTTTTTTAGTTACCGCTTTTGTGGTTAACTTAATTACAACTGCACTTAGCGTCTTTATAGTTGGGCTTTACCGTTGAAACCATACTTAACATAATCATACTTACCTCAAAATCAATCTGCCCTTTTTCAACGATATCGGGGTCGACTTCCAGTCTAACCGGTTGCAGCTGAAACTGCTACCAATATTTTACATGGAGCGACTGCCTATCTGACATCCACCACCCAGTAACCGGTAAGCCAGTGACAGCTGGGGCTTAACATGCTTTCCGAGGCACGGAGGGATCTAGATATATGTGTTGCGGTACCAGTTCCAAACGCCACATGCTAACTACGCGTCGTATAACTGACGTCACACAAAATCCTGCATCTCGCAAGCAGAGTTTACCATCTGGTCGGAGGATCATCCCTTTTTTATAGAGAATAACTGAACTTTACACTTTGTTCCTCATTATATAATTATGTAAAGTAATGGATGGTCATCCATCCACAAATCGACCGCGGCAAGCGTAGCTTAACCTTCAATCGACTCTTGCGGCTGTTATTATTCATCCACGAGCCCCTACTTAATATACTTATGAACCGTTATTAATTAAATAAAAAAATATGTTCTGTAATGACCAGTTTAATACACGAAAGTTACCTATTAAACTATTCGAACCAATATAGTTCTTCAATAACCCGGCTACTGACCGCTAAAAGAAATTACTTACATAGCATGACTTCGCCTTTCTAAGCACCGCAACTTAATTTTAAACGAAAATCTTTGAAAAGCGACCATTTCAATCTCTTATAAGAAAATTCAAACGTCCAGGTGGATTTCTGTTTAAAATATTCCATTTCAATACAAAAGGAATGCTAAGAGGTTCTTTTTTTCAAATCTCGAGCTACGTTCCATTTTCTATCTTTGAATTTTAAGTGCTCAACTATTTATGAACAAGGTCTGTGATTTGAGTTTGGCCTTCTTAGAAAGACTATTATGTTTTTAGTTACCTTGGTAATAAAGTTTAGATTAAGTTTTGTTGTAAATATTTCTTGTCTTTTTAGATGCTTTTGCTGAGTAATTAAGTTTTCATCAGCGGATTATATCTCTAGGTTTACTAGCTGCACCCGCGGTTTCACCCGCTCAAGTTTCGACCCCGTGGGAATAGCGGGATAAAAAATATCCATGTGTTAATCCTGGTTATAAACTATTTGTATGCCAAATTTCATCCAAATCCGTTCAGTAGTTTTAGCGTGAAAGAGTAACAAACATCCATCCATCCATCCAAACTTTCGCATTTATAATATTAGTAGGATTCATGGACTTTTTACTTTATAAAGGAGCTGTATGAGTGCGACTGTTGAATGAATAGGAGACCAAACACATTACATTACAAGTGCCAGTAGGTATTTAGATAGAAAATACTTTTATTTTGCACAGACTAAAAGGCACACAGTTATTTGGTTTATAAACAACTCCTATAAAATAACATAATAGTAAACAGAAAAAAAAACAATGAATTATATTCAAAAGTTTGTTAGCGTACCAACAGGAAATAGAAATGGCGCAATTAATAAACAGGGCAATGGAACATCTGTAAGTAGGTATAATTTACACAAGAAACAATTTTAAACAAACGACATTTTCATGTAGCAACAAAAACAATTGAAATTGAAAAACAAAAGCAAAACAAACAAATGCCTATGCCAACAATTTTTATTAAACATTGTAGGTAGGTACTCGTAATAAAAAGAGAATGGAACTCCAAATTCAAATCATTCTCGAAACAAATCCCTTGAATGCTTGTCAAATTAAAATTGGGTGCAAATACTCTGTGCCCGCCCATTGGGTTTAGAAATCCTGCTTTTGGTGCTCATTCATCACATAAGGTTGGTAGTGTTACCGTTTCATAATCACGATCTACCAAAACTCTTGCCTTGGAAAGCACGTTAAGCCGTTGGTCCCGGCTGTCATTCGTAGATTTTTGACAATCATTATTGGTAGTCAGAAGCCGAAAACTCTGACAACCAGTCTTCTCAAGGGTTTAGTGTTACCCAGTAACTGGTTGTGGAGGTCAGATAGGTAGTCGCTCCATATAAAATACTGGTACTCAGCTACAACCGGAATAATAAAGGTATATCTCACAAAATTAAATACTTAGTGATTCCATTAAAAATTCACAATGGCGCTTAAAATGAAAATTATTTTCCATTTACGAACAGTCTCGCTGGTTTTATTAAAGTTCGCGCGCAAATCTCTGTCTCCAATACACTAAAGGTAAAAGAGAAAGAATTTATTATTTCAGTTAGCTTCGTCGAAGTGATAGCAAGGTAAACAGGAAATCCTTTGTGAAAATGACTCGTTCAGTGAACGGAATTCCTTGACTTATTTGAAGTATGTAATTAAAATTAGAACAAGACGCGTCTGTCGCTTAAATTGCACTTAATTGGAAGTGTTTTTCTAAAATTCTGAGCTACATTTCTCGTAATTTTAAGAATGTTCACAGTTTGATCTCAGTCTCATTCTGTCAAAAATACCTCTAATTTCCCTACATTTTTGACAAGTTTTGACATTGATTGTCACTGCGATAAGATTGCGACTAGATTTTTAATATTTTTAATTAGGGGAATAATTGGCCTTCTAGTATGAAATGTTCATTTATGTAAGTAGATCTTTTAAGACACTTTTACACGTCAATATTTTGTTGGTCAATACTTTTAAAACTAAATGGTGTCGGTATTCAGCAGCACCCGGTAAGACTGGATGACGACCTCAAAACAGCTGGGAAAAGGCTAGGCAGATGACGGTTCAAATCACACACACATACGGTCGAACGAATTTAGATGATTTTCTGCACGCTCTTGATAGACCATGTCCGGATAACACTCAAATAACTTCTAATCTAAATACGTAAAATGAAAAAGTGTTTAAGTATTCACAGAAATATTTTTTTAACAAGATACCAAAACCTCAAACCCAGAACAAACTCCAACCAACCTATGCCAAACTACAAAGCAGTTGGCTGGCAGGTGTAGCACCTTTTTTACAATTTTATACATAACGAGCAGCGCCCCGCGGTTTCACCCGCATAAGTGTCGATCCCGTGGGAATTTATCGGGATTAAAATTATCCTACGTGTTATTATGATGTATATAATTACTGTAAAGTTTCATTAAAATCCGTTAAGTAGTCTTTGCGTGAAAGAGTAACAATTATCCATCCATCCTCACAAACTTTCGCGTTTATAATATTAGTAGGAAGTAGGATACGATTTACAATTAATACATCCCTAGGCAGCAAGATAAACCAGGCCACAGCTAAAAAAACCACAAAGGACTTACCTGTAAAAGCTCTTGGAGTTCAAACCAAAGAACACAAGCTTGATGATGGTATGGGTGAAGAAGAGCACAGTGATGGTGTTAGCAGTCAGCTCGTTGACCTCCTCGGAGTACTGCGCCATGTTGACACCCATGCACGCGAAGTGGATGAAGATGAGGATGGCATGGGCACTCGCGTAGATCTTGCGAAGGAGGTTGGACATGCCCGCATTTTCTGTATAGAAAGAGAGGTAGAGGTAACGGTTGGCATTGTTATACACATTAAAGTTAGTGGGAATTTTACCAATGAAACCGAACGCGATCAGCACATCTAACCACCTGGTTAGATGTTGCTTTAAGTGTGAATCAATGATGACACTGACAACTCTTGAATCCTCAAGAGCTGTCTTTGTCATCAATGCTGTGGAATATTCATACTGACAGCTTAGAGCAGCAGGATTAGATGTGCTGATCGCGTTCAGTTTCGTTGGTGAAAGGGGATTGAAGATCTTTATATGGAGGCTGGCAAACCTACTGTCGCGCCATTTTGAAGATGGCGGCCACGCATTAGACCTATATAAAGCGATAGCTGACATCAAAACAAACATAAAACATTCAGAGACCAAACCCCGCAAAGTGTCTCGTTTCCGAGATATTAACGTTCAAAGTTGATCACGTGACTCAATCAGCTACAACATTTTCAAAATGGCGCGACAGTAGGTATGCCACGGATCTTTAAACCCCTTTGCTCTTAATATATTGTTCTTGATGAAAATAATGATAAGTCTTCCAAGATGCTAGAAGAAATTTTAAAAATATCAAATATTGTACTACGTATCACAAAGAAAAGCCTTAGTAAAGTATTATTACTAAGAAGAAAATAATAAGTTAAAATAAAATCAATCCACAAAATACATTGGAAATATTTCAGTAGCCTTCATTGACAAATAAGAAACCGTACTGGGACTTAGGAAAATAAATCCAATAAACGGAATTCAGCTAAAAATATATAACTGATTCCAAGGGCCTGAGCCCACTGACACGACATCGCACTCGCGCGTTCTTATCACAACAGTCGCAACCCTTCTGCCGAAGCATCCTGTAGGATACCAAAGCATTTCAAACGCTGCCGACACGACGTGCCTAAGCATACCGCAGTATAAATAGTTTTGTTTTGTACCTACGATGATTTTCATTGAAATTTCAATTTTAGTGTCGTACTATTATAGTATATTCTATTCGCCGCATAAAAATCCCTCGCCATGCCGTGCCGGTGGGCGCAAGCCCTAAAAGTATCGAAGGTTTTAAGGACGGAACTCCCAGAGGAACTGTGAGCATTATTTTCAAATGTTGCCTTCGATAATAACTTTTTATGATCTTGTTATGACACAGTTAAACGTAAAGCGATCTTGGCAAAACACTTTTATAATATTTTTTTGTAGGAGTGCCTACATTTATATTTTATTTCTTCGTCAGCTGTTTCAAGGAGAATAAAATTTTCTAACTATTTAGAAGTTATGTTTCATTGTATCGCATGAATTATTAAATATTCCTTTTTTTATATATTCCTCTTTATTCATAAACGTTGCTTAAAGTTAAGCAGTGATTAGCGACTGTTTAACCATACATTTTTGACGTTTAAACGTTACTTAACTTTAGTCATCGTTTACGAATAAACCCCGTTATTGTTATCAAAAAGGACCAATTTCCAAAAATATCTACTATTATCAACGTCCTAATCGAACAACATTGCCAACATAGCTCACAGAATAGGCAAGCTGAGGTGGCAATGGGTTGGCCATAGACGTGTTCTTGAGTGGAGACCACGAATCGGTAAACGTAAGGTGGGATGCCCTCAGGATGGCTGGTAGCAGCTGGATGAGAGTGGCCGAAAATCGAGTTGAATGGCGTGCAATAGGAGAGGCTTATGTCCAGAAGTGGACTGCTATATGCTGATGATGATGAATCGCGCTCTTTGCTCCTACTTTACATTGGAATTTCCGTTTCGTAATGCTAAGTCGGCATGTTCTTCCACTAGCTCTCTCGTCTTACTTTCGAAGTCTTCTTCGTTATATAACTTCTTTCTTCATCATCATCACCATCATCATTTCAGCTCAGAATCTCCTGCTGCTATATATAGACCTCCTTTGATTTATGCCGTGCTACGCATCAAGTTCGTTTATTTTAGACAATAGATAGTTAGATATACTTTATTGACACTGAGAGGATGCAGATTAAGAAAAGTAGCAAAAGCATAATCGGCCTCTCTTATTACCAACGCTGGGTACACAGGCTTCCTCTCTGTGAGATGGAGTGGGCCGCAATTTACCACGCGGCTTGATAAATGTCACATATCTTCGAGTTTTTGGTTCTAGGTCATGCTGGCTTCCTCACGATGTTTTCTTTCACCGTTTTGAGAACATTGGTGATGATAGAATTCACACAAAGTAAATAAGTGACTGCTTGGGTTCGATCCCGTGACTCACGAGCTCACGACGACTCCATGAGTCGCGGGTGTTACCACTGGGCTACCACTACTGCCAGTAAATTAGAAATAATATTAAAATCTTACCTGAATGATAGTTGAAGAGGAAGTGCCCGGCTGCCTGCATCAGCTTGATGTTGGGCATCAAGTCTGACACCAGGCCCTGGGCCTTTACTTTGGTCATCATCTGAAATTTAATGTATGTCAAAATTCTACTCCATATTGTTATTATTAGCTACATCTTTAATAACGGCTTCAACATCATTCGTTTGTTATTCAGCCTTTGCAGTA
Source organism: Apamea crenata (assembly GCA_949629185.1). Lineage (NCBI taxonomy): Eukaryota > Metazoa > Arthropoda > Insecta > Lepidoptera > Noctuidae > Apamea > Apamea crenata. The sequence goes on from OX451372.1 coordinate 6,328,215, forward strand.
CTAATATTACACTGGGGACACTTGATCACTTTAATGAAAGAAAAACTCTGATAACAGACACTATAGTAACTAGATTTTTTAGAATTTACCATTTAAAATAATATTTTACCTTTACCTTTTTTGAATGTCGCAAAGTCTTGTATTGAAAATTTCTTTTGCCTACCTACTGCCTACTTAGACCTGCCAAGTAACTTTCTAGAAAACTGTCATCGCATATTTTCATTGAAAGCAACGCAATGTCGCAACCTTGCAATAAAATAATCGATTGACTCATTAAGATTATTAACAATTTACATTTCCATTGCTTTTGTCCGTTTTCTGGTTTATTTTTTTTTTTAACAAACTCGAGCACATAAAATAAAAAAAAACACTTTTTGGAAACGCACTGCTAAATCATAGTTTTAAAATTTGAATTACTACTTTACCTTGAATTATTTCCAATATATCCTTTCCAGAAAACAAAATTATCCTTCAATTAAAATTGCGAAAATATTGATCCCATTTTTCGGAAAAATTACAGGAACGCGTGTTGCTTTCACACTTTCTGTGAAGCAAATGATCGATTTTAGAAATTCAGTGTCATCAGAACTTTCTGCGATGACGTGTACTTTGGTCCCTCCAATGGCGTCGCTTGGCCTGTGGGAGCCACCAGGTGCTACAACACCCGGTGTTTTCTTCTTCTTAATTATGAATGATTGTACGTTTCTATTAGTTTCTTTGCAATTATGTTCTTGTCCATCGATTGGTGGATCGATAGTTTGAAATCGGTCAATGTTAGTTTTAACTCATGTTTGTTTCAAGTTTAAATTGTTTTTCAACGTTTGATTTTGTTGTTTGTTCTTCGAAATGTATGTTTTTCTGTTTACATGTGCTGCTTCTATTGAATGGATAATCTATTGTGCTGTGTATGTTTGTGGGTATTTCAATATGAGTTAGATTTTATGATTAAAACCGGGGTTATTCAAATGTGTAGGATTTGCTCAGCAGTGGGAGAGTGATGGGCAACAAAAAAAATGTGGTGATCATTACGTCCATGACCGTCTGCTATGTTTCAGTAATTCTGTTATTACAAAGCCATTTATTGACAAATAATAGGCTAGATGCCTAATAAAGTCCGTCAGTTAGATTATCAAAAAATATTGGACCCGTATTTTTTCTTTTGTCAATTATATAAATAATGATGAAAATATCGCCCGTTAAAGTTCCACGTGACGTCACGCCTTGCTACACTTTTTAGCATGACGTGACGTCACGACCTCCCACTCCCAAATTAAGACTCGCTTTATCTTTGTCATTGTTTGTTTGATTGACAAAAGAAAAAATACGTATCCATTAATTTTCGATAATTTAACTGACGGACTAAATATAATCATTATTTTTTTACCTAGGCATCACCCTATTCTAGCAGGTAAGGAAATAAAGCGCTCTTCCTCTCTCTACTTATTATAGAATATGCTGTGCCCGACAGGGTCCATAATTGTTTATATTATTTTTTATTTTACCACCTGTAAGTGTACATGGATTGCAATAAACGATTTGAGATTTAGGTAAATATTATTTCAGACTGCTAAGAAACCATTTTTATTTATTTTTCCCTCGATCAATCTTTCTATTCTGACGTTAATCGATACGTTAGCAGATACAACAGAACAGAGAGAAGACTGATAGAAAAAGTTAGGTTTTTATTTTTAAACGGATTTAGTTCGAACGTTCACGAAGGAGTTTCTGGAGCTGTCTGTTTTTAGGTTCCCAATCTGTTTGCCTGTTCATCTGTCTGGTTTCTAACAGAGCTGTATGTGTATATTTATAACCCTACGTTTTAATTAGAATACGGGTAGCCTATAGCCTGAACAGTAGCTAAACTATAGTCTTTTGGGTGGTGTGTTATGGAGCCTTTAGTGTAATTTTTTTTTTTTAGAAAAAACTTTGCCCCACACTAGGAATTACTCCTGTATCGTGGGTGCGTTCACAAACATTTAAGCTCACATACACAAACAGCCAGACCCGGAACAACTACCTGTAGGCAATACAAATATTTAGACGCAGCGTTTATAGAACACGCAGCGCAGCAGTCAATCGCTTAACCACTGCGCCAACCGCGCCGTCGAATTTGACTTTAAATTTTTCGGTTTTTTGTTGTGTCATAAACTGATTTGGATGATCGGTGTTCATCACCATCTATTATCACCTAGCTGTATTTTAGAGCCCGTGCATACGTACCACGTATGCTTCTCGCATCCAACGAGTTCCTGCAGCTTTCACAAGGTCGTCGGTCCACCTTGTGGGAGGCCTTCCACCGCTACGTCTTTCGGTACGCGGTCGCCACTCCAGAACCATTCGGCGATAAAATGTGGGCAAGCAGTGGTTACGTGTGAATAGTGTCGCTGCAACTTCTTGCAGTTGCCTTGTCGCTAGTAGTTACTATGTGGTTACGTTCCCGTTGTACCGTATGCACTATTGACCTGCACCATCAATGGTGCAGAGGAGACTAATTAGTTTCATTTGCACCATTAATTGTGGCTAGTGTTTGCAAACAGACAGATCGTTGTGATTGCAATGTGACCGACCGCTAGTGCGCGGTCTGCCTGGTGGTTGCGTTGTAGCTGCGACGTGGCCTTCATGTGGTCGGCCCACACGGTTGATTTTGACGGTTAAATGTTGTCCGTGTGAATAAACTATTAATTTTCATACTAATTAGCGCCCGTCCACGAGTTGTCGTTGTGATGTGGTTGTGGTACATACGTGTGATCTTGCCTTTAATACACAACAGAAAGAAAAAAAAAATCTAAACATTACTTACTGACATAAAAAATAGTAGAAAATAAAAACAAATTACCATCAAGTCTGTTTTCAAGAAAATGCAGATGACTCAGTGAGTAACAGCGCGGCTTCAACTTCCACACAACAGACCAGTTTGAAGTTTATTAATTTACTTCAGAAACAAAGCTAAAGTTGGAAACTCTCGGGGCATAGACAAGTTCTGGTCCTAGTTTTGTATCTAGGCGTAGGAAACTTAGTTATTACGTACCTACACGCAATGACTAAGTTTCCTAATATTTATATTATTTACGTTTTGAATAATAAAGTACTTTAGGATATTTATGTGTCCTGTTTGATTATTTCTGAACTGACATCACTATTTGTCTTTTTATGTTAGTAGGTGGCAATCAAGTAGGTGGCTCTCCTGATGTTTCACTTCCAGATAATTTCGTAACACACTAACAATAATTGCAATGCCTTTAATTTTGACGATTCGACAACATTTATTGCGTTATTTTCGTTGTCGAGCAGACGAAATTAAACATATGAAGCAATAGGTTAAGAATGTCTTTGTGAGAAAGTGGTACAATTGCTGGTCGCCGCTTGCTGGACATCTACAATACCAGAGATATCACAGCTGCGTTGTCATCACGGAGACAAGGCTAGGCTTGTAATGACACCAGTACTCTTAAAACTGGATCACAATAGCGCAACATGGCGGCAGAAACAGAGCTTTATTCAATTGAATTGACAATTTGATAGACTGACCTGGATAAAACTCGCAAGGACCAGGGAAGCATGGCTCAAAAGGGAGGAGCCTTATACTCAGCAGTGGGTGGAACAAGGCTGCAAATAATAATGATGATGAAGCATCACCTCTGTACCTATTTTTCTGATCTGTTTTTCTTGTCTGTTTATGCAGGGTTACTGGAAAAACACCAACAACCTCTTAAGAGGTCATTGTACTCATCATTATGAACAACTTTTACTATGGTACCAAACCTGAAATCGGGGAAAAAAATCAGCTGTTCCCTACGTATAAGTTCGTATAACTCGTCAAAATGTAAGGTCAAAAGGTTTGGTCCCTTAATAAAAGTTGTTCATAATCATGAGTACAATGAACTCTTGAGAAGTTGCTGGTGTTTTTCCAATAACCCTGTATATATATATGTACATAAATGGTAAAATAAATAAATGATTGGATGACAATGATTGATACTCGCAAGAGCTTGTTTAGAGTGGTTTATTAAGCAATCAGAAGCAGTTTTACAAGATTTCGGTGGCACAATTATTGGTGTATTGCTTACTGGGTAAAACGTAGTAAATCAAGAGCGAACTAATGGTTTTTAAAGCAGGCAGTGTGACATATTCGTGTATTCCTCATGTCGCACTGTGTGGAGAACACCTGCGAAGGGTGGACAAATTTAAGTATCTGGGCCACTGGGTCACTGAAGATCTGAAAGACAATTGTGGCATTGAAAGGGAACGAAGGTCGCTGGCTGCCCGTTCATGCTGGCCCGCAGGTTTGCGCTTCTAGTCGTAGTCTCATCTCGGCGAAACAAACAAACTTGACAAAATGTAGGGAAATTCGAAGTATTTTTTGACAGATTGGGACTGAAATCAGACTGTGAACTTTCCCTCTGGTTTGTGTGATCCATAGCTATTCGCTATTCAAAGCTTACTGTCAGTCCTTCTACACGTGAAGCCTGTGGGTCAACTTCGCTCAGCGGGCATACAGCGACCTGCCCGTTCAATATAATAATGCACTGAGAGTACTGTTGTGGCTGCCGTGGCGTTGTAGTGCGTCAGGGATGTTTGCAGATAATAATATTAATGGTTTTGCCGCCATTATTACGAGTAGATGATCCTTGATGACGCGTGTTCGCGACGGCACCAACAGTATTCTCAGTGTGTTCGCAGATCGGTGGGATTCCCCGATGTTGCGGAGGTGGATGCAGCTCCACGCTGAGTTTTAATTGTATGTACATCTGTGACTGTAACCTAGTAACACTAGAAGTTAAGCAAAATTGTTACTAACCCTATGGACTCCTCTCTGAAATAAAAGGTTCTATTCTATTCTAAATAAGTACTTATTGTACCAATGACGGTCGCGAGTTTGATCGGTCACGATTCCAGATACTAGGAACACATAGCTGTTCCTGTGGTTCGGATTAACCACCGGAATGTTTTAGCCATTTTTTGATTCACATCAAAAAATGGTTGACTACTCCAAAATTTAATCCCAATGCCTCCAAAGTCCCACATTACGTCCCATAATGTTTATTAGTCTTAGATAACATCAAATAACACGTATTCCAGTATTCGACATCACAAACGGGCGCCTGTTGGCTATAAAGCCCGATTCTCACGTAACGACCATAGAGAAATGAGTGGATTTATGAAGTAATATCCTGTAAGCGGCCCTCGATATAGTGAGCTATAAGCTTAATGTTTATGGTGTTCAGTTTTTATTTATAGGAAAGTGTTATATCGAAGATAATGGCTTTTAGATAAATATTTGCGGACATCAATTTTATGTTCGTTTTTTCGTGGAGAATATTCATGTGTTATGTCGGCCGCCTACCGACTATAACTCTCACTGTTCCTTCCGGTACCATGAGTCGGGGGCCCGGGAGATACTTGTACATTCGCCGCCGACTGGCCTGGGGGGCCCCATCACCAAGTGTGGCCGATCCCACGAGCGCACGTCCTCCTATTATGGCACGCAAATAATAGTGCTTGCCACCTATTTGAGCAGACTGCTCGAGCGAAAACACAGTGCCAATTTCGCCGCCCGCAGTTTCGCCGTTTTGCCGCTCTCCATATGGTGACCGAAGATCGTTAAGCGCTCTTCGACACACGGCTGGCCCTATCGGACCCTGGACATAAGTCATGGCAAGAAAATATAATCGTCACAGTCAAAAACCATAGCATATCAGATTTCTATAACGAGTAGATAGTGGTACCAGTTACTCTGTGCCAAGTACTGGTATTTAGCACACCTGGTTGACTTCCTCGTTAGTCACATGACTGCTAAACGTGGAGGGCTTAGTACAGACGCCAGCACATCAAGCTACTACAATCTGTCAAATTTCTTTAATAGATTTTCAACTTTATCGCTAAAGTATTAAGGTTCAAGGTTGATTGGGAAAATTAGATAGTTTTGGATAGCTGGACATGTCTGTGGGATCCCCAAGTCGGGTGAAATATTTTTGGCTTTTTTTCATTACTATTTTCACAATAGTGGATGAAACATGACTGCAAAACGTGGTTAAGCCGGCAAACACCTATCAGATAGTACCTTCGTAGAATATAGACGCCATGTCATTTAAAATGTACATATATAGCTTTATATGAATCTGATTAGACTGAAAACCAACCTCAATATACATAGTTACGCAAAGGTAAAGGTAAAAACTATACCGACTAACTGCTTAAAATTCAGCTTATCCCATCCCAAAAGTTGTCGTAACGATATTTGCAATATACGTAGGTAATTGAAACTTCTACTAATTTCATTAAGTTAGATAACGACTCAAACTTACTTCCAATTAAACTTAAGATCTGATAAGAAGTTTGTTACTTCGCTCAATGATTAATGTACGATCCGTATTCAGGGAATTTCAAACTGGATAAGACTTCATTAAATGATTTTAGATGATAAGAGTAAGGCTTCTAAGATGAAGAAGTCGTGTAGATCAGAGGTACTTAGTATTGTATACAATCAAGTATTTTCTTACTGAACAGACAGCTGTGCTGCTGGGGAGTTTGTTGCGCCAATTATTCTTCCCAGCGATAGCACTAGGAAGTGGTGAAGGGCGGGCATTCAAACTCAAACTCAAACTCAAAGTATTTATTTCAATTAAACCAATTACAGGTACTTTTGAATTGTCAAGGGGTCGGTCAGTCAGAAAAATGAAGCTAGTTCCCCATTCCAAAGAACGGGCAAGAAACTCCCATTTTTGGGGGACTGTCTTTTGTAATTTTCACGTTCGAAAAGTGCTGATTCTCAGTTTGCGTTCCCATTGAGGGACCACATTAGAATTTTGATCTTTGAATGCGTCAGCTTTTAGTAAAAGTTCTCAAGCAATTGTAAATTCAGCCTCTAGTTTGTAAAAGTAGCCACTCAAAAGATACAATCTGTTAAAGGTGGTCCCTCAGCTGTGACTAACAGGCATCCATATCTCAAAATCTAGTTTAAATTTATAACTGCTTTATATGACTACTCTTAGGAAAAGATTTGTAAAACTAATTTAATTAATATCAACCCTTCCTTTTCACAGAATAGAAAGAACTAGCATGCGGAAGGTGGTCCCTCAACCGATCACCATAAGGTTCACCTTGAGTGGAGACCACAATGGAATTTGAAATTTACTTGGGTCTAGCGTTAGTAAAAGTACTTGAACGATTGTGAATTTAACCTCTAGTTTGTAAAAGAAGCCATTCAAAAGTTACAATCGATTTAAGGTGGTCCCTCAGTTGAAATGTTTATTAAAAGAAAAAACCAATTTACGTAGCATTCGGAAGTTAAATTGATCAGTCTATTCTTTAGTAAATTTTTTTACTAACGATTACTTTACCAAACAGTATCAAAATATCTACCGTTTTATTTCAATAATAATCGAATTCAACGCTGCGGTTCTGTTTCGCATAAGGTATTAGCATTATGCTGAGCGATGGCCATTTTGCGTGGATGTGACGCATATTTTCCCCCAAATTGTTCTTTTTTTATGTTTGTGTTCTGTCTCTGCGTCATGTTTACCGCAAGACTTTAGAAAAGTTCACGTTGCAGTTGGAGTCCTTGTGGATTATAAATATTCAACTTAAATCGATCTGAAAAAAGTGTAAAGATAAACAATTTTGCTGTTATTTTTCTCCTTTTTCATTACTTTATGTTATTTCACGCTCAGTTTCGGTTCACTGATCAGTGAATTCGCATCGAAATTAACAATTTTAATTAGTATCGCGTAATTGAGTGTTCTGTGTATCCAAGCGGTAAATAAATTTATATCAAATTGATGAAGCAAACATGTCTCCCGCATTCGTGCTAAAGTAATTTGTAAAATAATTGCATCAAAAAGCGATAGGTTTCAATAGTAATATTATCCTTTGTTATTAATAAGTATTAAACTAGCAGTGTTGACAACATTGTGTTCGTCCTCTAATTGGCTTTAGTGAATTTCGGGAAATAATCAGATTACAGTTGGCTAAAGTAACCGCACCTATAGAAGCTACTGCTAGGAGCAGTGGTGGCCCAGTGGTAACGGCCGCGACTTATGAGTTGTAGGTCGTAGGTTCGAACCCAAGTAGGCACTTTACATTGTGTAAATTATTTCATCACCACTGCTCTCAAACCGGTGAAGGAAAACATCGTGAGGAAACCGGTATGTCCTAGGACCAAAAAATCGAATGTAACCTGCCAACTCGCACTGGGGCTCGCGTGATGGATTACCTCTCACAGAGAGGGAGGCCTGTGTCCCAGCAGTGGGAACATTATAGGCTGATTATGGGTGCTACTAATGATCATATGGTCCTGGCTTCGGTTCCCGAGTCGGGCAAGTTTGGTTCCATATGGAATTTCTTAGTAACAGCACGGAGTCTTGTACCCGGTTAATGGCAGCAGGCTCGCGGGACTGGGACTCAAATAAAACTGAATATGGGTAAACTATAGGTGTACCTGTGCCTCACCCTTCGGGGATCACACCCGTGATGTTATGGTATGTGAAACTAAAGTACGTAAACTTTCAATTGCTACTGGGAATCTTTCAACAGAAATACGACAAAGTTTGATCATCTAATCATCATCATCAAAGCCTGGAGCACAGGCGTAGGGAGCCAGGCTTTCGGTATTCTATAGGATGTGTAGCGGTATCTACAACGCCACATTCGAACAACGCGTCATACTGACGTCACGCAAATCCTGCATCTCGCAAGCAAAGTTTACCGTGCAATTAGCATAGATACAATTTCCCAATATCAATCATTGGGCAATTGCCCGCCAGACACAACACCCGTCTGGTCGGAGGAACCTCCCTTTTCTATGGAGGATGAGTGAACTTTACACCCTGTTCCTCATACCTCCAAAGATGCATTGTGGAGAGTGTGCGCGGGAATTACATGTCTTAATTCCGCCATCACCGTTCCATCATCGGACAACCCGTCGTACGGCGAGTGTCCACCCTTACGTTGTTGACACCACTACGATCCGGAAGAAGCGTTTCGCCTCGTCGCTTAGACGTACATCGAAGGACTGGAACAATTTGCCTGCAGCGGTCTTCCCGTAAAGCTAGAGTGAACAACACATAATAAATTACTGCGCTTAACCACCAACGATTCGCAGTCAAGCACTAGTTAATACCATCAAAAAAAAAAAACTAGGAAATTAATTATAGGTACAGAAATCTTACCACCTCATCCGACTGAGAAGTTTAATAAATCATCGACATAGCGTCGGGAGTCGGGTTGCCTCCTTCCCTCAAATTTAATGTGGCAAGAGGGTTAATGGCTGATTTTTGGGTTATGCTCGTGAACGAGTGCTGCTTGTGCTGACAGGTTGGCCTGCTCACCCTGGTTTTCTTATTGTTATTAGTAATTAACTGTTTATTTTAATTAGTTTATCATTTGTGACTTCGAGTGTCAGCTATGTAAATATAACCCAATATTGCATATTATTATGTAAACTGTCACACCCTTTAAGCCTGGAGGCCTTTATTGAGGTACTTATTAAGTTTTGTTTTTTTAATTTTTAGTTAGGTATTATTTTTTGCTTGACTATAGTTTTTATTGTATTTTTTGGTATATTGGCGTGGCTAGCAAACACATGGCAAATAATTTAAGTTAATGTTCTGAGTATAGAAAGAAAGAACGAAAAAAGTTTATTTGGACACAGTTCGTGAAACACAAAATACAAAATTAATAAAATAAAAATAATGTTTCAGACAGTATCGTAATGTTAATTACACTGCACACCTAATATTGTATAGAATCAAGTTTTTCTAACTAAACAGACAACTGTGCTCCTGGGGAGTTTGTTGCGCCACTTCTTGTTCCCAGCGAAAGCACTAGGAAGTGGTGAAGGGCGGAATTTAAGTCCCATGTAGGAGTTCTATGTATAAAATCCATGCAAATAAATAAATCATTATTTATAATAAAAAAGTGCGCATCACAACCAATCTTGATCTACTACGTATATAGGCTTTTCCTCGCGGAAAATTAAATCCCTCATACACGAGTGGATCCGTAAGCCATATGTAAATCGTCCCCAGCCGACCGCACCAAATCCTGAACCCAACCCTAACAATACAAGGAAAATAAAACATACTTTCAAACGTTAATATTTATTACAAGTGCCCTCAAAATCCCTTTGAAGGGTAGAAACACCCGGAACACAATTTCAAGCCACTCAGCATAGTCCCCTGAGAACTAAACATATAAAGGTTTTCATGGAATAGGAGGCCTGCCACGAACGCGCGAAGTAAACGTAGCGAAAATTCGAACGACTCTTTCACTGGAAATACGACCATGCTTTTTTGTTTAAATTACATATATCACACATAGATAATAATAGTCAACGTTGTCGACATAGCTCACAGTATAAGCAAGCTGAAGTGGCAATGGGCCAGCTTAGAAGTGAAGGCTAATCCCCGTAATTATTACTCCGTATTTATTGTATTATGTAAATGGTACTCCACAGACTACCTACCAGTATCCCCCCCCTCCGTCCTCCGTCCTCCGTCTTCTCTCCTTCCCCTTTTTAATCCATCCAAAGGTAGTCTCTAAAAGATCGCTCTTAGCGATAAGACCGCCCATTGTGTCACCCTGTGTTAAATTTCTATATTTATCTCTGTAATGTATATGGTAATCACACCACACCAAAAACCAGCCAAAGAGCTGAGAAAAAAGAACAGTCCTGAAAATATTAATAGTTTACTTACCACTCCTAAAATTACCAAAAACACCACTTTCTTTAGTTTCATTATAGTTTAATCATAGGAGCCAGTCCAGTCCATCCTTACATTTATTATTCGGAAGTGCATAAATATTGTTCAAACGGTTTGCTACGTTGTGTAAAATATTACTTGCAACATAATATTGTTGTCTAGCAAGTGCCGTTCTGTGAGGTGTCCCTGAGCAAACTTTTGTTTTGACTCGCTGTGAAATCGGGATATATCCAATGTTTTTATGCTTACGGGGTATTGTTGATAATATAAAAAGCTGTCTAACAGATAAAACAGAGCACTCACTATACAAAAGATCAGTGCTGTACCTTCGTGGTTCGTGGCTTCGTGGTTGTTTTGGTGGTATATAATAAAGAAAGAGTATTCTATTCTATTTAAAAACGTTCTAAAATCTAGTCGCAATCTCACCACAGCGACAATCAATGTCAATGATAACTTGTCAAAAAAGTATGGAAATCAGAGATATTTTTGACAGATTGAAACTGAGGTCAGACTGTGAACGTTCTTAAAATCACGAGAATTGCCCCTCTAATCATGGTTGGGGTAGACGTTTTCTTGAATGAATGAATCGGCAAACACAGCGTAGAACCCTCAGGCCGTTTGTCTACTGCCACGTTAACGGGACGTAAACGAGACGTCAACCAGAACAAGATGACGGCGGAGCCGAAGTAGATAAACGTTTACCAAGGCCACATGTGTATTTTCGCCAAAATGTATATCTGTACTGACCACTACCGTAAGGACTATTCCTGCTTGCAGCGCATATTATTAGTCGACCTAAAAAGGATCCTATTTTGTTTTACTTACGGACGCAACTGTGGTCATCATATGCACGGCATTTTCTTTTCAAAATGGTCAGATATAGGGTTTGGTGATAGTACACCGCACTCACCGGGACGTCAAGTTCAGTTCGAATAATGTCGTTTCTCGTTGACATCCCGTTGACGTTGGGGGATTTGACAAACAGTGTCAGGTTTGGTGGAGCAACGAACTTCACCGGGTGGCTGGTAGATGAGAGTTGCCGAGAATCGAGTTGCATGGCGTGCTATTGGAGAGGCCTATGTCCAGCATTAGACTAGCTGCCGTGACGAATATAGAAAATTAATAAAGCCTTTTTGTGGAAAATCATCAAATAACTTCCCCTGCTCTCTCTCTCTCTCTCTGAGCGAGCGGGCGGAGCCGGAAGGCATGTCAGACTTTTACCGACTAAAACCCACCAGTGTTTCTTCAGTTTCCTGTGCCAGGGGCCACGGTAACTCTTTCGAACAACCCGCGACCCTGGCAGGAATTAATAAAACCTTCAAACTGAATAAATATTACGTGTGAAATGAGTGTTCCCTATTCAAAAATCGTTCGAATTTCGTGCGTTCGTCCTAGGCCCACACTCCCACAGTCCCTGATTAAGTTTAGACCGGGTTCTAACATAACTTTGGTCTTATGGGACGAAAATGACGAAAGTGCGTAATCCTGAGTTATGAGAAACAAGCCGTGGTAATCTATGCTTAGGAAGGAGTTGGCGTTTGGGAAGAATGATGTGTTGCGTTTGTTTCCTTATTATAATTAGTATTTTGTCGGATGAGCAAAGACCTTCAAGAACTTACGAACGAAAAGAGTATCCATGGAGTTTATTGCCAGTTCTTCATAAATAAAACGCTAAATACTTATAAAATATAAAAAGTTCATACATTATATATTTTTTAACCCCCCAAAAAACAGAGGGGCGTTATAAGTTTAACGTGTGTATCTGTCTGCGCTATCGTAGCTCCCAAACGGCTGGACCGATTTTGTCTTGTCATACGCTTCACATCTAAAACTCACCCATGCTGTTTTTTTATATTCTAAATTCGTATACTTAAGTGTTATTGTGATATGTGTATTATCATAGTTTTATGCCATTATTCTATCATTTTATTACACTTATAAAGGTTGCATATTAAAACAATGCCAAGTTAGAGCCTCTACAGTACCTAGCGTCATCTTTCTGACTGACCGACTCCTTGACAGTTCAAAAGTTCCTGTGATTGATCCATCATCATCATCATCCACAAACTGAGCTAAACTACTGCTGAGCATACGCCTCTCTGTTCTTGTGCAAGCCCCACGCTGTAATTGGTTACATACGTTAAATTAAATGAATTGAATTTGTGTTTGAGGACTTTATTACCGGTCAAAAAAAGAATTCACGAAAATTCTGGCGCCTTAAAAATCGCACTCTAAAAAAATACACTCTATGTTGCTCTAAATAATAATAATAATTTATTTATTCAGATAACCATTGATCCATTAAATGCACTCTATGTTGTACCATATTACTGTACTTGTAACCTTTGTGAACATTTTCCTGAAAACAAACATTATTAAACTTGAAAATTTTGTATAAATAATCTGCAACTCAACTACCTCTTAAATCATTTTAGCTTTGCCTGGTAAAGAAACTAGAAACTATACTATCTCCGATATCTGTGCATTCTTTTAGAGGACAACTATACCTACATGCCAAAACTGCACCCTAATTTCGTAACACACTATAAATACGATTTGAATCATTTTGAAGGATATTGCTAATCCATTGCTTCATATGTTCGAAAAGTGTGTCCGCTCAACAATGTAAATAACCCAATGAATGTTGTTGAACTGTCAAAATTAAACCCATTGCTACTGATAGTCTGTTACGCAACTACCCCGCTGGACTTTTTTTTTTGGATCGGAAATCATCAAATGACCCCTCCCGCTCTGGGTGCAGCGGAAGGGAGTGTCAGACTCTTACTGACTAAAACCCACCCGTGTTCCTTCCTTAGCCCTTTCTGTTCCAAGGCAGCGGTAACCCTTTCGGACGATCCCGCCGCCACCCCGCTGGACTTAGTTTTATTTGTCTAAATGAAAATATCAAACAAATTATTTAAACTACAAAGCCCTTTAAATCTACGGAGTAAGGTCACAAGGTTAGTGTAATCTCACTATTCAGACATTTCGGTACCTTTATGACCCTGGTCTTATCTCGATGTAATAAAGGGACGGAGATAGGGGCTGGAAACTCTATTGTTTTAGAAAGGGTAGGGACGTTGTATGTGGCTTACGTCGCATAAAGTTAATTTTAGTGGTAGATAAAGCCAGCGATATTGGTGCCGATTCCCTTGTTCACAAATTAAAGTAAATTTAAGTTCGGTGCATCTTTAATTTTCTATTTCAATAAGAAAAGGACAGAAGATAAATATCAGTTTAGTCCTGTCAAATTAGAATACGCCATAGACAGTTTAGACGTGATTAAAAACATGGCTACTAAAAATACGTCAATTTACGTCAGGCGCTGACTAATTTGACAGGCCAAAACTAATATTTATCTTCTGTCCTTTTCTTAATGAAATAGAAAGAAAAAGAAGCACTGGACTTCAATTTAGTTTAGTTTGTGAACAAGAGAATCGGCGCCATTAATTGCTTAGCAAATTTTCTACCAACTAAATTGTCCGTTTATTCAAATCACAACTGACAGTTGTATGAAATGGCTTTAACACGGCGAATTGACGTAGGTTAAAGGCCTATCCACGCACAACAGTGCCGGCACAGTGCCGACACGTGCCGATCAGTAACGTATCGACCAGTGTCAGTGAAATATGATATTGTACCATACATTTTGTATGACGCTATCCGTACTCGTCAGTGACAGTGACGTTCAGTGATGTCAGTGCTGCGCCGACATTCGCCGTGATCCGACGTGAATTTGTAGCGGACAATATTTTGCCTGAGACGGTCGCAGTGTTTCAAGATGGACGACGAAAAGTTGATTGAACTGGTCCGTGTACACCCTGCAATTTATGACCTTTCACATAGAAAATAAATGGACAATAATTTTAAAGCAACAATATGGAATAACATTGGGCTAGAATAAATATAAATAAAAGATAAAAAAATAAATGAACCCATTTCCTACTTCTCACATGAATTTCTTCGTCTTCGTCTAATATTAAAGCAATTGCTGCTAACTGTGATCTTGAATATCGAGGCATTTTACAAGCACTTCAAAATGCGACAAGGTACTAAAAATCACTGCACGCGTCGCGTCGGACATGTATGAATAGCACGTCACGGAACGGTACGGTACGGAACTGTCTCTCACGTGTCGGCACTGTTGTGTGCGGATAGGCCTTAAAACTATAGAATAGATGTTATGATTTACAGGTTCATGATATGACTAAATCAACTTTTTTTTTATCTTAAAGCACATCATTAATTTCGTACCCAAAAATTAAAGTCAGAAGGCCAGAAAAAAGAACTACCGTTTTCTAATGACCTTTTGAGCATTTTTTACTATTACATCGAAAGTCTACAATTCACCCCGTGGCTGCTATGTGAAATTTAAAATGCCAAGAACTATTTTTAAAACAAGTTTGTAACTAGTTATAACATGTTCAGGGTGTTAAATTCTATGAAATGTTGTTTTTTTTTTAATGTTACGCTTAAAACATTTGACACTTTAATTTTTGGGTACAAAATGTTCGACACAATGATGTCCATTCTTTGTTGTTAAAGTAACATCAGCAGTGCGATTCTGTAACCATTTCGCCGTGAAAACTTAGGTGAAGTGAGCGTGGAGTGAGCTGTCATTCCAAATAATGCTAGGGATTGACACTACTGACAACTGACATCAAGCTCACTTCACTTGAGTTTTCACGGTGAGATTTTTACAGAATCGACCGGCTGTTTAGCACTCAATTCGTCACAGCCATAGATAGTCCTATGACGAGACACGAGGAGTGATAGCCCAGCGGCATTGGCCCCGTATAGGTCGTGAGTTCGAAGTTCGAACCCAGGCAGCCGCTTTGCTTTGTGTATTTAATTTCATCGCCACTGCTCTCAAAACGGTGAAGGAAAACATGATTAGGAAACTGGCATGTCCAAGAGCTAAACAATCGAAGACATGTGACATCCACCAATCTGCACTGGACCCGCGTAGTGGATTATGACCCACTCCCTCCCACAGACAGGAGGCCTGTGTCCCAGCAGTGGGAACATTATGAGCTGATTAGATTCCTTAGACTATGATGACTAAGTAATTGAGTGCTATACAGTAACCGCTGTTTAGCACTCAATTACTTTAATAAAAAACAATTCAATGAATAAATGACTATTCATTTATTAATTAAAATAAGTTAAATTAAATTAAACACAAAACAAAAACAAACAACATTGATTTAACTAAATTAATTCAATTACATAAATCATATAATAATTCTAAAAATCAGATAGAAACTTTCTACAAATCTTCAATGACATACAGACAGACATTTTGTTCAATAGGAATTATTTTAGTTTTGTTATTTAGGAACTAGTGTGTACCGTGCTTTTCAGATCTAAAGGCAACCTGTTAAATAGTTTTACTGATTGGTATCGTAGACTGTGTTACACAACATTGAACTTCGTATTAATCATACCTTCTTTTCTATGGGTGTCTTCCCTTAATCTCTCATTCTTCTACGGGTTTCAAATTCGTGTTGTATTTTTTTTTAATTTTCGCATAGCTTCTTCCAGCGACAAGGCAGAAGAAAGAAAATAATACTCTGAACTTTTAATAAAATCATTATAAAATGTAATCTCGTACCTACCAAAATAAAACAATAAGTACCCATTTAAGTATCCGTTATTATTGAAGGGGCCAATTAGGATCTAATTCAATGTTTATCGTAGGTGAACATAATATAAAAAATCAAGCATTCCTTAAGTCTTCGTTTATAAAAATTTAATAGAACCAAGGAAACTCAAGTATTTGTGCTTCAATAAACAGAAGTGTTGTTAATAGTTATTGAGGATGCTCTAAACCAGGCCTGTCCAAAGCAGGTACGATCCCGAGCCAATATATATTTCTAAATAGATTGGAGGGCCGCAAAAACAAATACCTTAACTTTTTTAAGAAAATCAAATACTTACCTTAACAAAAAAGTTACGATACTAAAAAAAAAATTAAAGAAAAAGAAAAGACAAGTTACGGTATTTGATTTACTTACCTTAACGAACGAATATTTTCGTATTTGCAGTAGATAAAAAAATATTAGGTTTTTATCTATGAAGAAGCCGATTTTTATTGAAAGCTCAAACAATTTTTTTAAATGACAAGTTTTGGTAATCAATATTTTGGTTATAATTCATATTATATATCTAAATTGGAATAGGAGCTGCAGTAACTGTTACATAATCATTATAAAATTGTCATTTCCCGAATCTCAATTATTAAAAAATCGTGTAGTTGTGGTCTTAAATAGTGCAAACTAAGTTATTGCCTTCAAGTAGTCATTCCAGTAAAACTGAATTTTAAAAAAATCAGTAAAGGATAATAATTCTAGACAGCATTCCATTGGTAATGCTGCATAACAACAGTTATGCTTGCATATAAGCATAATATAGATGTTAGTAAATTATTGTATAGCAGCCAACCCGTTATACAATAATTTTACAGCCCGTTATAAAATAATTAGACCCCATAGTGTCGAAACTTTTCGTCGGTTATTAAAAAAAAAATTGCTGTTCCATACGTTTTGAACACGTAGGTATTGCGCTTTTCTATGAAACAGAAGATTTTGTTTTGATAAGCGACGAAAAATTTCGACGATAGGGGGTCTAAACCCACGTGCTGAATCCATGGTTACAGTTTGCGCGTCGATGTCCCTGCCAACCTGTATAACCATGTAAGTGCTTTCCAACTTCTTCAAATAATGTTACCATTATCTAAAAGATTTCTAACAGAATCCTTAAGAGTACGACTTTATTAAATAAACAAAGAGTGCAAGCAACCTCCTTTTTAAAAGATAACAACTTCTAGTATCTTTTGTGGTTTACTAAAAGGTAACTCAAGAAGTCTCAAGGTATTTGTTCAAGGGAAGCGTAAATTTACAAAAACATTCCATTAAGAGGATAAAAAAGCTATGAATGAAAACCCTACTTACTATAAAGTACTAAGCCAACATGAATTATCTGAAGTGCCTCAACCGCACTTTAGGGCCTAATCTCGACCTTAAAGCGACTTCTCCAAAATTAAAACTTTAAAAGTTACTACATCTAGTTTCTGGGGCCCTGGTGACGTAATGATTAGCGAGGTTCACAGTTTTATCTGATTTGAAAGAGAAGTACTTTATACTTTGAGGGGCTTAAAATGGGCTGGATTTTTTGTGACTTTTATTTCAGGAAATAAAATTAATTAATAATATATGCCAGTATTTTAAAACATCGTAGGTCGCAAAAAGTGGCACTATACTGTTTTTTTTTTTGGATAGTATTTGTCACGCCTAGTGTCAAACAAGTGGCAGACTAGTTTTTTACTAGTCACGACTTGTGTTGGACTAGTTTTTGACTAATCACGACTAGTGTTGGACTAGTTTTGACTACTCACGAGTAGTACCGAACTGGTGTCGACTCTTCACGAATAGTGTCAGACTAGCTTTTGATAAGTCACGACTCGTGTGACAGGATAGCTTTTATTTATTATATTTATTTATTTATCCATTTATTTCAGGCATCAAGGCCCATATAACAAAGAGATGACGTCAGCAGATGACGGGGCCAGATAGGGCCGAAGCCTGCCAGGGTAGCGGGATCGTCCGAAAAGGTTACCGCTGCCCTGGAACAGAAAGGGCTAAGGAAGGAACACGGGTGGGTTTTAGTCAGTAAGAGTCTGACACTCCCTTCCGCTCCACCCAGAGCGGGAGGGGTCATTTGATGAATTCCCATCCAAAAAAAAAAAAAAAAGCCCCATATAAAACACATACAATACAATATTAATATAACTTAAAAGTACTATAAATACATACAACATTATAATTATACACTAGAAACTAACTAAGTCACACGAAGTGTCTGCGTCGTGTTTCGCTGACTGGTGTTATGTAGCCTGCCACGAAACCGGCGGTACACAACACCCTTCGGCCAGAACTCTTTCTTGAGGAACTTCTCGAGATGATGTGTCGGAACACGCTCCACGAACGACTTGAAGTTCGCGTTGTGACGCGACTCCAACTTCTCGACCCTCAAAGTCCAGTTGGTCTTCACACGCATGTACTCCACGATCTCCTCAACTTTTGTGGAGTGGTGCAGTCTGGACACGTACAGCTGCGTCGTCGGGATTGCTGGTCGCAGCAGCATGTTGGGTCCTGCCAGCGCGGTGCCGAACTGGTTCTGACAAGGAGGCTTCTTCTACTTCTTCTCCACCTTGATGAAATCGTCCTTGTCGCACGTGTCCTTCTCTAGACCTCTCTTTGGCTAGTCACGGCTAGTGTAAGACTAGTTTCTAGTACTAGTCACGACTAGTGTAACACTAGTTTCTAGTACTAGTCACGACTAGTGTCGGTGGCATTTATTTATGATTGTGAAGAACAAAGTAGCCATTACTCCTGGGCCTGACTCATGCAGGTAGGTGGCGCCAGGACTTCGTGATACACGTTGCAGTTTGAGCTAAAAATGGAAGCTTACGAGGCTTTCGTTTGCTCATTACTCGTTGGTCTCGTGGTCGCAAGCGCGACTGCTGAGCGTAGGGTCCTGGGTTCGATTCCCAGGTTGGGCAGTGTTATTGGATTTTTCCATGAGCAAGCAGGTAATTGTGTAATACACTAACAGTACCAATGGATTTCATTTTGACAGTTCGACCACATTCATTGCGTAATTTACGTTGTTGAGCAGACACATTGTTCGAACATATGTAGCAATGGACTAGCAATATCCTTCAAAATGGTTCCGCAATTACGGTGCTGGGAATGGGACCTCATGTTGAGCAGTAGTGCTTGCGACCACTAAACCAAAGAGGTAGCGTTGGATAAACTCTTACAAAATCATACTAATATTATAAACGCCAAAGTTTGTATGGATGCATGGATGGATCGATGGATGTTTGTTTCTCTTTCACGCAAAAACCACGGAACGGATGTAGATGAAATTTGGCACACAAATAGGTTATAACCAGGAGTAACATATAGGCTACTCTTTATTCCGATATTCCAACGGGATCGAAACTTATGCGGGTGAAACCGCGGGGCACAGCTAGTAATTTAATAAAATCTGATAACTTCGTTTAACCTAATAGTCAACGTAATGTAGCGGTAATACGTAAAGATATGAATCTGGATGGTTAATTAAAATTATCATAACGTTATCCTAGCTAGGGGGAGCTTCATCAAAACTTGGGGAGTCGTGAAACTTTTCATTAGCGCTTGAAATTAACCGTGATAACGCGGGTTATACTACCAGTCCCAGTTTAATGAAGATATTCTTAGATCGGTGGTGCAAGGGTAAAGACAGTTATACCTACTGGCATATGGTTCTATATGGGGGATTTACACTAGGTCGATTTTTGCCGTGCGGCTGAGCGCTTACCAAATCGCCTCTCAAGCCGAATCGCCACCCCATTCTTCTTCTTAACGTGTAAGTAGCAATCTAAATGGACTCGGCCCGAATTCGGCGTCTTGTTTGGCGCTATCACCAGCGTTCATCAGTTCCTGTAACCCAATTTACACAGGTCGATAAAAATCGCAATCGATTTGTCAGGTTGTCATTTAGTCACGTGTGTAAGGCTCGCATTATTGACCGATTGTTTCATAATACGATCCTCTCTTTTTGAGTTCAATCATTAATTTTAGAGCGCCTCAAATGCCTAGCAAAAAATACTATACGACACTTTGATTCGTGAGGACGAGGCATTAATTCTATTTTTTCATAAAACAATTGTGTGTATTGCCAAGTATTAAAAGAAAACTCTTACTCAAAAATATTTCATAAAAATAAAATAGTATCATTGATAAAACAATCGTGAAACAAAAGTCAAAAAAGATATTTCATCGCATAATTCTCAAAATGTTCATCGCTAACTATCATTGGTTTTGTAATGATAATAAAAGGAATTCAATCAACTAAAGAAATACCTAAAAATTATTCCACTGAGCCATGCATTTGTTTTTTAATTTAATTAAAACTGCAAAATCACTTTTATTTTAGTGGTCGTTCGATTCAATCTACATCAAACGCGTCGCTGTTTTGAACCGTATTCATTGACGCGATGCGCTATTGTCAATTACTTAAAAAATTGATTCTTATACCCTGTCCATTAGGTAAACCGTTTTTCGACAGCTGTCTTAGAACCGACAAATTCCAGTTTACGTAAAAGTTAACTTTACTGCTTAATCTTATTGAATTATATTATTTGTGACTTCTTACAGACATTACAGTAACGTACGTGTAACAGTTTTGGCAAAAAAAAGTATAATTGCTCAATAGTTCCTTCTGTCAAAAAACAGTTAACCTAGTGGACAGAGTATACTTACCTAAAAACCTTTAGCTTTGGTCAATCCTCTTATGACTTACACCATTCGTTTATTAACTCCATATACCCTGTACCTCAGAATCCTTCAGCAGTCTGTCTAGCAGCGTCTTACTCCGCTAGTAATTATACGTAAAACATACACCACCAGTTTTTCTTGAGCCCTCATACGTTAGTGACACTAAAACTTCACCTTTTGACGGCGGAAATAGAGAGATCTTCTTATACTGGTTAGCGAACTTTATTGTTGTTGAGAAGATATGAATAAAATTTACTGTCAGTGCTTAAAAACAGATTAGAGAGAGGTGGAAAGGTAATTAAAAGTGGGGTAATTTGTTTCTTCGCTGGTTTATAGAGATCGGAATGGGTCGGTGCCGGCTGTCACTGAAAACCAGTGTTGGGGCTCTGTCTTGCATAGGGTCGCAACATAATGCTGAGCGATAGCTGTTTTGCGTGGATGTGACGCATGTTTCCCCCAACCCTTTCTTATTTTTTTTGTGTTTTGTATTTTTTTTTGCGTAATGTTTCCGTATTTTACAAATAAATGTATTTTCTTTCTTTCAGATCAGCCGGTCTATTCTGTAACAATCTCACCGTGAAAACTAAGGTGAAGTGAGCTGTCATTCCACCTGCCATGCTATCATAGGGATTGACACTGTTGAAAGCTCACTTCACCTTACTATACTCCGTTCATTATAGCCCGTAGCTCCGTTAATATAAGTTCGAGTCTCGTCTGAGTGAAGGATTCTCTTCGTTTTTCAGATATTTTTCGGGGTAAAGCTGAAATATCATTTATTTTTCGATCATGCTCGTTATATTTGAGCAAGACTTTAATTTCTTAATTTAAAACATTTTAGATTGAACAATTTTCTACTTGAAATTGAGCAATTTATTTTTTGTTGATTCTGTTTTTAAATAATGCCACGACCATTTTATACTGTTCTATGTTAAGGGTTTGGTTTCCGCACTTCGTCCTTCAGGCGGACCATAGAGCATGATTTTATAATTTTAAACCTTTAAAAAAGTTAGAAGGGACTGCATTATACCTACTTAGTAATGTGTGGAACTCTCTGCCAGGGTATGTGTTCCCTTCCACGTATACCTAACCCATCTGCCTTGAAAGCAAGAGTGAGCAGGCATCTTCTGGGCTCGCTCGTTCCATCGTAGACTTCATCCATCGCTTTCCTCCGATCGAGGTCAAGAGCTGGCCCATTTCGCAATAAAAAAAAAACAATATGTTGATTTTTCTGGGAGAAACTTCGGCTTATATTAAATCCCTTAGCTAAATAAGGAGCCAAAACTTTATTTTGTGCAACAAACAACTTACCATAATATCACAAATGGATTCGCATTATGTATTCATACATAAATAAGCCACGCAAAAAAGAACAACAAAGAAAAATATATCGTTATTTCTTACAATTCATATATATCTTCTTAGCTATGCACATTTACCCCCATATAACATAAAATATGCACTCATAATACCCCTTTTTCATCCAAGTTCCAACGCACACAATCCACCAGCCTTTTTAATAGAATCCCGGCTTCTATACATATTATAAATACTAGCCTTTGCCCGCGACTTCGCCCGGGTGGAGGTCCAAAATGACCACACGGAAACGTATTACCGGGTTAAAACGTATCCTATGTACTAATCCTGGTTATAAACTATCTCATCATCATCATCTGCCTAGCCCTGTCCCAACTATGTTGGGGTAAGCTTCCAGTCTAACCGAATGCAGCTAAATACCAGTATTTTATACCCTTACGTTTGTGTGCATTAAACATCATAATTATTAAACTTGTTGAGAATATCCTCCGTGCTGGGTGGCCGCGGGCTACTGCGCGAGCTGCGGTCGTGGAGGGGGCGCTCGACGTGCGGGCGCGCACCGGCCGGCACGGCACTGCATCATCGTCCACGCTATTGAGCGATTGCATATTTCTTTCTCGCCAATTAAAATCTTATTGTTTACCGAATACAGTCCACTATTACCATGTTACCGAGCTTTAGTCCTCGTACCACCTGGATGATATTATCCGTTCTTATTTAAACATCGACATAATAAATTAATCTCTATGTTTTATCAAGTTGTGAAAACCGTGCGAAGCAGGGGCGGGTCGCTAGTGTTTAATAAATATAAGAAAGTCTTTTGTTATTTGTATAACAAAAACAGGATCCGCTGAGACGTAAGTGTCGAACCCATGTCAAGAATATTTTAGCCTTTATATATGTACAGTGAAGGGCGTAAATACCTTACAGCTACACAAGATTTAAAAGCATTTTTCTCGTGAAACAAAAATGGCAACTTTGAGAAAAGTCCTCATAATAGTCAGCGTCATCTGCCTAGCCTTTTCCCTATGTAGAGAACGGCTTCCAGCCTATCTTGATGCAGCTGAATGTCAATATTTTTACATGGAGCAACTGCTTTTTTTACCTCCACAACCCTTGTTAAGACTTCGTCATCATCATCATTTTCTAAATTTTTTTTATTATTTACAAGCTGCGCCCCGCGGTTTCACCCGCATAAGTTTCGATCCCGTGGGAATATCGGGATAAAAAGTATCCTATATGTTAATCCTGGTTATAAACGATCTGTGTGCCAAATTTCATCCAAATCCGTTCAGTAGTTTTTGCGTGAAAGAGTAACAAACATCCATACATCCATACAAACTTTCGCATTTATAATATTAGTAGGATTTGGGGTAGGCGGAACATGTATTTTTCTTCCATACTTCTCTATTAGTCGTCATCTCGGTAGTCATCCCATTTCTAACCATATCATCATTCACACAGTCCATCCATCATTTCTTTGGTAACCATACTATTTCATAATAGTACGGTTTCCATAATACTATGTTCATGACATCATAAAATATCTATCAATACGTACTTTATGAGAAAATCGCTTTTGAATCTTGCGTAAAGTATTTATTATCGTGACTGTACTTGATATATACGCTCTTTATGTGTGTGGACGTTGATTAAATGTAAGGTAAGCTGAATAATACGCTGGGGAGGTTTTTGTGTCAGATATCTTTCCTAGGTAAATGAAAAGAAACTTTGTTTTCTGAGCCATGTTTTTGTAGACCTGGGAAAAAAACTGTTTCATTTTCTCCCATACTACTCTGTCAATTTATCTCATACATATTCATCTCATAATATTATAAGGAGTTAAATGATAATTATTACTAATGTTTTTGTAAAAATATAATTTAATAGTGTCCATAGAGTTTCTTGCCCGTTCTTCTCAATAGGTACTTAGTACGCTTTGGAATTGGCAACTAGCTTCATATTTTCCGACTGACCGACTTCTTGACAGTTCAAAAGTGCCTATAAATGGTTTGATTGTAATAAATGTTTTGAGTTTTAGTTTACTGTATGATTTGTTCTTACATAGAATCAAATGTCGAAACCGCATTTCAAGTATCTGTTACCAATTACGAAGCTGAATCGTCCCAGCGTAGCAGTCAGCGTAGCGTGGCGTAGGCATCGTAGCATTTCGTAGGCCTCGTAGCACTAAGTAAACCTCGTAGCATTTCGTACGCCTTGTAGCGTTTCGTAGGCCTCGTAGCGTTCCGTAGGCCTATTAGCATTTCGTAGGCCTCGTAGCACTCCGTACGGTTTTCTAGAAGAGCGGTGACTGCCATATATCTTCTGCAATTTACCGGCGAATGACGTTACTGAAACGTTATTAATTAGAAAGTAAGATGTTGTGTTTGCCCAGTGTGCGTTTTGACACAGTGAAGTCAAACGCCGCTGCCCAAAGATTAAAATCGATAAAATCTTTGCCGCAGACATAATTTTCATGACTTCTAGGAATACGTAGCTACGGAGTGCTACGAGGCCTACGAAATGCTACGCTGACTGCTACGCTAGTAAATAAAGTGCAGTGTATCATAGCATACTCGTAACTTCCATAATCAAATCATTCATTTCAATGAGACCATATTTTTTTTTCTGAGTGAATTTCTGTCATCTATTTTTTTTATTTTGTCGGTAAAAATAACATAATATCACGCCTGTATTTCACGAAGGGTTAGTCAGAGGTGTAGGTACCTATTTTAGTACACCCACATTTCACCAACCACCGATGCAGTAAAGTAGTTCTAGTCATCATCATCTGCCTAGCCTTTTCCCAACTGTGTTGGGGTCGGCTTCCACTCTAACTGGATACAGCTGAATACCAGTATTTTACATGGAACGACTGCCTATCTGATCTCCACCACCCAGTTACTGGGTAGTACGAAACCCCTTGGTAAGACTGGTTGCCAGACTTTCAGGCTACTGACGACCCGTAACGGCTGTCAAAGATCCACGAATGACAGCCGTGGCCAACGGCTTAACGTGCTTTCCGAGGCACGGAGGGGTCTTTGTATGTGAAGTTTGCCACCCACCAACCAACGGACCAATCGCGGCAAACGTAGCTTAAACTAATCTATCCACCCGTGCGGCTGTTATTACTTAGCCACAAGCCCCTCAGTCAAGTAGTTCAAGTATTTTTCTTTAAAAAGTCCGATATATTGAACAAATTGGTTGGGACCAATGTGTGTCACGTAGGTAAGTCGACACGAACGTGGAATTTAATACCTGTCTCATGAAACGATACGAGCCTTTTAATATTTCTTAAGCGTTTGTGGTGTTTACATAAAGGTATGGAGGAATTGATACTCCCACCAGGTGGACCGAAGACCTGATGAAGGTCGCAGGAATCCGGTGGATGCGGGTAGTACTGAACCGGTCGAAGTGGCTGTGCTTGGAGAGGCCTATGTCCAGCAATGGACGTTTTTCCGCTGAAAATGATGATGAAGGAGTTGGTGCAGTTGTGTAGTATTGTCACTGTTTTATTTTAATTCTATCTTTAAATATACAGGTCTAATCATCTGTAATAGCCATACCCATCCATTGTTGAAATAACACTGATGTTACGTAGGCTAATTGTTCTTGCTAAATAAATTATTAATTTACTTTACTTTACTTTAGCTGCTTAATTAGTTTAATCATTTATGAAGAAAAATATGTTCTCAGTAGGTACAGTCAACAGCAAAAGTAGATGATCAAAATCAGAAATTTAATACTAATGAACGGAGTTTGCGTCAGAACTGTGTGGCGTCGAAGTGATTCAAAAGTATGTCAGACTCAGTGTCATACTTTTGAATCACTTCGATGTCACACAGTTCTGACGCGAACTCCGTTAATTAGTATTGAATTTCTGATTTTGATCATCTACTTTTGCTGTTGACTGTACTATGGTTAATAGATCTGCATAGTTATTGTCAAAAGAGTTTTATTTGATGGATTAAGACCTGGAAAACGTTTAGCCAATCACTTACGACATCTACGACACAAATAAAATGTTCGCTTATGTCTTCTTAGTTGTAAGAAGACATAAGCGAACATTTTATGTACAGCATTTATTACTTTCTTGAATTTCTGGTGTTGTAGAATAATGTTGACGACCGAGTGTCAATAAAAGGACATGGCTAAATGACTGCCCCAAGCATGTCTAGTAACTTCACATTAACTCGTAATATTTAAATATTCATTCATGAATTATTAAGCTTTTAATAATTTCCTAGCGCTTTCGTGAACTGTTAAACATAAAAAAAGTATCTTAGTTGCTTTTTTTGATTGACATGACAAGTTCAAGGGGAATAATAATACAGTACTGCAACTAGGGACGGGTCATGTCGCTTTTCTAAAATGTCAAATCAAACTATACTTATATCGATTTTTGATAACAGGTATCAAAACGATTTATTTTCTGAAACTAAGAAGTGGCAATCAGAGTTATTGGCGGGAATCGATGGAATTCAATTCGGTGTCCTGTTTAGTTGCTTCTTATTGTGTTTTCACAGGGAAACGGGGTTGTTTCTAAGTGACAATCGACTCTATTCAATTCCACTCTTTTCGTATCAAAATCAAATAAAAATAATTGAAAGCTTCAGAATGTGCTTCTACGTTTAATGTACTACCTATTTTGTGTCGAAAAATATTAACTGAATACAGGTCGACAAAAACTATTTAAGTATATTTTTATTTTTCAACCCAATCGATTATTTTATTGATTCGATTACACTTGACGTTCAATCCCATCTCTATGAAAAAAAAACAAACGTCAGATGTTAGACATCGTTGGAACACTGCCGTTTGCTTGTTCGTTGTGGTTTTTCATTTTGGATTTTCATTGACCCTCGCTTGCTTATTGTGTGTGCTTGCCTACCTACTGACCTCTTGCTACTCGACACGGACTTGACTTGCAATCAATTCATCCTGCGATGCATAAACTGCGGTGTAACCAGGCAAAGGCTGCGGCAGCATATCGCCTCTTCATTGCCTGCTTTTCTACTCACTATCTTAGCACGATGGTTAACAAATTGAGGTAAGTCATCTACAGCTAGAATCATTCTAGAACCGATAAATATAAGAAACATCGAACAAATGTGACTTCAAGTAGTTTACCGTGTTTTCAAAATACATAATGAACTCAATGGCAATGAATCAGAAAGACTCATCTCGTCTCAACACGTCACGACTACAACAGACTGGTTGCTTTAGATGTCATAATAATCAAATGTGTAGGTATTATAACTAATTCATGTGGGTAATAAGGTAATTAAGTTTGTTCTAGGTTCCAAGGGATGCCAACATTTGGCATCCTTGTTATGAGCTGCTGAATTCAGAAACAACTAGTGATGTACGTTTATTTGGTCATACAATAGTGCGCATAACTTGAGGCCGTTTGCAGAATTTACCAACGTCACATCCAGCTTTCTATTATCTAAATAAAATGTTTTTAAACACAGTGTGTTTTTTTATCTTTACATACCCGTCCGGTAGCATTTATCATCTTCCTCTTCAGATATTCAGTTTCTCGGCCTACAAATCGTCAGGACTACTGTCCCTGACCTCTCTCTCTCTGGTTGTGTTATTGGGCAACATCCAATCAGAATGATTTGATCAGACAGACAGATAACCTAAACTAACTTTTTTATATAATGTTCTTATAAGATTCACAGAATAAATAAATTAATCGCATTTTTGTTTGTTGTTTTATTTCAATATCTTTTAAAGTAGTTTTGAGTATGAATGTCGATGGCTATAAGAGTAGGGGACGACCAACGAAACGATGGATGGACTGTGTGAATGATGATATGGTTAGAAAGGGGGTGACTACCGAGATGGCGGCTAATAGAGGAGTATGGAAGAAAAAGACATGTTGCGCCGACCACAAATAAATTGGGATTAGGGCAGGAGAATGATGATGATCTTTTAAAGTCCTTGGTTACTCACTGTATTCGTTATCTAGTTTAGGCAGGATTTTACAATCACCACACTCTAATTAAACTAAGTCCTCCTGGCGCGTTTGTCTGTCTGTCTGTACGGATGTTTCAACAAACATATTTTGATGGGGTTGTCACTTCCGGAAGGTTTAGCTATACATTCGTGTAGGTTGTATTGACCAATGTAAATCAAGTCAGAAAAATCCTGCCGCCTGAGTGTTTTCTTGCGCGCGTTGCCCCATTCAGCGTCCAGAACCCATCTCTCGAGTACATTTACTATAGGGATTTGGTTTTGGACAAAAATCTAGTGTTGTTTGGGTAACACCTAGGTAAAAGTTCATAGCAATGTAATTTATTTGCAGTTTTTTATGCCTATTGACGTAGGAGTTACACGATTTCATTTTCAGGATTATAAAGATATAAAAAGCGCCTGAAACTTTTTCTGTATGAAATACTAATATTCAGCTATTCAGCATTATATATTGCTAGGTACCATGTCTAGACATTGCTGGAGATTCGTCCATACTTCAGTTTAGCCATCTCCTTTCACCAAAGAAACTCTAAACTGCGTCAGTGTCAATATTCCACATCAATGACGACACCGACATCTCTTGACGGCGGTTTAGATGTACATCATCGCATTCAGTTACATTGGTGAAATCCGTCCTACATATCGTGAATTTAAAAAGCATCGAATACACCATAATCAATGAAAGCATTGTTCCGATACGATTTTCCAATATCGAGCGTACATTTTATGATAGTACAATATAATCGATTTATATACGACCGGAGCACAACGGCAACACTTACGGGAGATAGTCTCGATAAAACTACAAAACGAGTATGTCCGATGAAGGTTTTATTATGCTTTAAAATGATAAAGGTTGAGACAAGCTATCTATTTTGATACCCTCTAAGATATAATAGAGTACTCTAGTTTTAGATAAATATACGTACAAACTTCGTAGCGTTATAAGACCCCACAAGGTGGACCGAAGTGGAGGTGATTGGGGGAGCCCTATGTCCAGCAGTGGACATAGGGCTCCCCCTTTCGGCTGAAATGAAATGATGACGTACAAACTTTAATAGGTTCGAATAACAGTTAGTAGTGGTATATTTTATGCTGAACTGCAACTAAGCAGACAAAGTTATGATGCCACAGCAAGATGGCTCAGCTCCAATTTGTTAAACGACACTATAACCTGTTCATTAGGTTAACCGTTTTGTGACTGCTTAAGACGTCTTAGAACGTACAAATTCCAGATTCCGTAAAAGTTAACTTTAAAATGCGTAGTAAAATAAATATATAAACTGCCTTATCTTATTTAACTATCTTATTTATGGCTTCTAACAGACATTATTATACCAAACGTGTATCAATCAATGTATTGTGTGGTGCTGCACTCACTAGTTCCATCTGTCATAAAACTGTTTACCTAATAGACAGGGTATAGTGTAATACACAGAAAGACCACAAGTTCAACTCATATTTAATCAACTACATAAATAACAATTCTATTTGATGACATATTATTAATTACGCCTATGTGGCTGGCAGGCTGATTATGATGTGGCTGATCTATCGCCAGTCACAAATTATGTAACTACAAACTAACCTGAAACTTTTTCAATGAACTCAGTCTATCGCAGTGCATTGCTGGATACAGGCCTCTCCCAGGAAGGCGCCACAACACCCTATCCTCCACCTTCCCCATCCAGTCTATCCCAACCACCTTCTTAAGTTCTTCGGTTCATCTAGCTGGGGCGCGTCCCACACTACGCTTGCCGATACGTGGTCTCCACTTCAGAACCCACTGCCATTACAATTTGCTTACTCTGCAAGCTATGTCTGTAACTCTGGTTTTGAAGGATCTGTGGCAGCATCTACATCGCCACATGCGATCTACGCATGACATTGACGTCACGTTAAATCCTACATCGCGCAAACAGAGTTTACCGCGTGACTTGAATATATCTAACGTCCCGACATCAATCTTCGAGCAGTTGCCCGCCAGACACAGCATTCGTCTGGTCGGAGAATCCTCCCTATTCTATACAAGATGAGTAATAACTTTACACCCTGTTCCTCATACCTCAATAAACCTATTTATATAAAGTAAATACTTCCTACCTTCCATTAAAAAGCTTTCAAATATAAACCCACGCTTTTAAATATAAACACAACCACGAGCCATTGAATAATCCGCTTTTCCAACTAAGTCCTAAAGTTAATCGGATTTGTTAACCTTTCCGATTATAAATCGAGTGAGTCATTGATTAATCGTTGAGGGTAGAAAATGGAGAGAATCCCCCTAGTCCGATTACTTTCAGTAATTGGGTTATTTATTCTATGGATTAACAATAAATAATACAAAGATTGCCCAAGTAACACATTTGGTGACAAATAGCTTGCATATAGTATTTTTTTGGAAACTTTAGTAATAAAATCCACCGTGATTAAGTTCTATAAAGGTGGTTAGAACCTATAAGCAACCTGTATGTTACCAAAGGGAGAAAAATTGCAGCTTATTTATAGATGCAAAAGCGATGCAGAAGAGTTCGAATTGTTATCCTGAGTGGCACTTGGAACTCACGGTGCAAATTGCGCGCCGTGAATGAATGATTGCACGAAAAAGCGATACAGCTCATTCGTTGAGTGACAAATGAGATCTTAACAAGTTCTAATTTTCGGTGGAGATAAACAAAAAGACGGTTGTTTGTGCTTTGTGTTGTGACAGCAAATTTATTTGGATTATTGCATCTATTTGGTGAGTATTAAAAAAATATGTGTGTAACATGGGATAACCATCATGGAGCCCATGCAAATGGTTTTTTATCGTGAAACCATGGTATATTTACTAAGTAAATTTTGATGCGCCTTAGATCTAATCAAGAATTATCAAAAAATATGCACTGATCAAATAAATTAGATAATACTTTATAAAAATATGGTTGATCAAAACCTAACATTAAGGTTTTACAAAAAGTATAATGTCAAACTAAATCAAAAACAGTTATCAAAACTCATTTTATTGTATGTTATTGTAATAAAATACCATTCAACAAGGTACTTTTCAAGAACTCCATTTTTAAACATGGCGATTTAAAATAGACCTTGCAGTTCATATTTCCACTCATTTGTTGCCTTATTGGAGCTCCTAGGTCCTAAATTCACTCATTAGTACCTAGTAGTGATTATTTTCACTTTACAGGTCTCGTTGTCTTTGCGTTGAATTGGGGATCCTCAAGACGGGTACAAAACCCATTTATGAAGGTAAATAAAGTAAAATTTATTTAAATTGTAAATGTTGGCTGGAATATAATCCTAGACTTCTTAATTCGATGCCCGATTTCCTACTGATAGTTTCCAATTTGTAATTTTTCATTAGCAGTTCTTCTTTACAATATAATATAGTACCTACCTACACTAGTAGGTTTGAACTAACTTGCAATAGGTAATTTTTATCAATGTGTAGAACTAGGTGTGACTGTTCCTAAATTACCCTAGGCTGATAAAATTTTCGTTTTTCCTAATTGTGTGGAACTGACAGGAAAATGGGGTAGGTCCCCCTTGCGGGGGAGAACAGCACCCCTCCGCCGTGCTGTTCTGTAGGGCTCGGCTCCAGACTGGACACCCTTCCACCTATGGTGATGGATTCCCAAGAAGCGTTTGCCTTGCTCCGACTTGGAGAGGTGGGGAGCAAGGAGGGATTTAAGAAAACAATTGCAATATAAAATAGGGTTGGGAATCCATAGAAGATGATTAAGGAAAGGAAATCTACTTTTCTTTTGATTATGAAGCTACAAGAGATGAGAGGAATACAAAAGGGTAAATGGCACGTAACGCTTGCGTTGGAGAATACATTGTTTTGTGTTACGTTACTAAATATTCTTACAATAATCGAGTAACCCACCCCAGAGACGTAGGGCCGCTTTACAACAGCTGTTACGTCATGCGTGTACCACCAGTCCTAACTTGCATAGGCCTAGAGAGAACCTGCTGCGGTTCCAGTGAGACACGCTCCCTACACTCAAGCGTGTCTTACTCAATCCTAAGGTAAAGGACTGCGAAGTGCCTCTACCATTGAGCGAGACAAGTTTCCAGAAGTGCTGGACGCGTACAGTAGTAATAACCCCTCATAACGGCCTACTCACCCTTACTAAGACAATACAAAACTAGCGCAAGCGTACCGCATCGTCAGTCGGTTGCAGAATTCCTCACGATTGCCTTGCCTGCTATACGCCGAAGTGGTTACTTTAAATCGTCACCTCGCACTTCCTTATTAATCTACCCAATTTAGAGGATATTTCCAGTGTAATCAGCAACCGTGCGTACATTCTTGTCTACCTATTTATGTAGCAACGGAGCCTTTCTATCTGGGCATCCAAATTATGTGTCTCGCTAAATATTATATTTTTTTATCAGTAAGAGGCCTACGGGGGCCGGGTGTGATTTAACGAGACACAATACCTAACGTTCCTTAGAACGACTATCAATCCAGTTAAGGGTGCTTGGTGGAGCCTACCCCCCTCCCCGGAAGTGTGCGTATATCAAGAGCAATGCAAGAACCCTGCAGTTAGTCTGTCCATAGGGAAAAGGTAGCCATCACTAACGTTTGGTTGGTTTGTGTTCGTAAACAACAGATTTCAAGGAAGCACTATAAGTAAAATTGGCCCTAACGAGTTGCGAGTTCGGTTCAGCCTTCCATAAGCGGTGTGACTGCCCTAAACGTCATGTCTTGGTTGTGGTTGTCTATAGTCTATCGGTAGAGCATGTGTCTACAGTATGTTGTCAAGTCACACCTTATAGCGGGCTTTCCCCGAGTCCCTACGACCAAACGCGTGTGTAGGATTCCTCGGTAACGTCATAGAAAGGAACAAGGAGGGATAAAATAGCCGGCACTCACCTGATCGTTCACAAACACTTTCACTGAGATTCACGCGCCTTACACGCTACTTACATACATTGATAGTAGGCTAATATAACCTAGTCTAAACCAACACGTACTATTTAACATATTTAATAACACTCCCGCTTTCTCGATCTCTCAACAAACACACTGGTTCTATACTATTGCCCTAAGTTCTAACTCAGCTAGCCTAATCCACGCCATTCGCTCACCCTCGTGGTCTCAAACCAACCGTCTCACACAATACCTTAAATACTAGATTACTATAGTCTAGATAATTACGCTACTACTAAGAAGATGAATTAATTGAAGTCAACACTTACCGAATATCACCGTGAAGATTATTAGACAGTGACCCACTTACGAAATTCAGCTACACAAATTACCGGTTCCGCCTCGATCACAGCTCCACCTCCCAACCGGCTTCCTTCGTGTCTCGACACTCACTGCCCTAAGTTATCACCTCAGCCTTCTCACAATTCCTCCTCAAAATACCACGCTTAGCCCAGCCTCCGTCTGTCCCTTTTTTGTCCGATTTCTCAATTGTTTTGAGGGTTCATTCCCACAGCCTACGATCCCTACTAATGGGAAACAGATGTGGGACTCGTATTGTCCATTGCATGTTAGTGTCTCGGCATTCTTAGAATTCGTACAAAATATTGCATCTTAAGTGACGTAGAACATCGCTTTCTATTGATGACTGGCTATAATTGCCGGTCTGTTTCCCATAAAATATAAATGGAATGGTTTTCTAAGAGTTTCAATATTGTTTTACTATTTTAAAGAAAAAGGATATTTTGTTATTTATTAGGGTAACATGTCGAACTGTCAGACCATAAAATTGAGATTTAATGCGCCTCTAAGCGGGCCGATATCGTGGGACAATGTTAAAATAAGAATTTAGCATAAGATGTTTGGTTATTAAATTAGGAGTAAGTGACAGACAGTCACATTCCCCCCTCTGAAAATCAGACGCGTGACGCAGTACAGCGTATGAGCTTTCACAATAGGATGAACTCTGCTTTTCCTTGAAAGTGTCACAGAATATAGACCTATGCTTATCTGATGTATTTATTTCATCAAATACCTACTAGAATACGGAGGTATTCTAGTATCAATCCAACAAGATCCCAATAAGATGCAATGTCTGCTATATTGTAATACTGTTTCGCAGAAGCATCTTCGATCGATACATTCATGATTGCTCTTTAATATTTTAACTATTAATGTTCTTGCAACTACTCTTTCCAAGATATTTCCAATAACATAACCGCGCCTCAGTCAAGTTCAATAAACCTGTGCATGCTTATAATTTAGTTTTACATACCAGGGACTCTCTTAAGAGTATTTATGCTATTTAGCCACGCTACCTACGGCGCTCCCTCGTTCTAAACTCAGCCTGTAGCAGTTGCCGCTGGACAGAGGCCTCTCCTTATGCACCTCAACGCTGAGCCAGCATAATCAGCTGCCCGCAGTCGTATCCAAGAGTAGCTGAAATAGTCCGCACATAAACATATTAGATTTGATTCCACTTATACGCCCCCCTCTGATTCTAAGAGGTTAGAACAGTTTTGAGTTCTATTAAGATTTGGGAATTTATACAGCTTAGAAAATTAGGAATCCTAGACTGTGCAACCAATTTTTGGCTTACTAGCACACAATGTTGTTAACTATTCCTTCAGATTATGAAGATGTTGACAAGAACATTCTATGGTATATTCGAACTGATAACTAGTACTATTGCCCTAAAACATAAATCTATAATATCTCATGAGATAACAGAAATCATACCACGTAACTACGGGTAACTGAAGTGTGTAATAAAAGTAAAACTTAGCTTCGCAACAGGAGCCAAGCCACAGCTACTGCTATTGGAGTCAGCCGCTGTCAGCTGATTCTGAAGGGACTTCAAACCAAGCGCAACTCACAAACCAAAGGTTCAGACATAGCGTAGTGGCAGCCGAGTGAAGACTTAAATATCCTGGAAGTTGAAATAAGGCCAAACGAGTATCTATTCAGTTATACGACATACGTCGCTGACTGCAGAGATGGAAAGATTTATGTTTACCTTTTATGACGATACTTAATGTACCTTCTTGGTAAATTAACTGTCATTGTGTAAGCTTCACGCTTCGTAGGTCTTACTTACTTGTTTTAGATTTATACATAACAAGAGTGTCTTATACCTAAGCTCAATCCAATACACACATATAAATCGCGAACGCACAAACACATTTCCATATTCACATACTATCAGATACTAAACTCGCATGTGCAGGGAGTCGAACCCATTAATACAGATATTGACATACTGTCATAAACTCTCGTTTGCAGAGAGGCGAACCTAATAATACAGTAACACAGGCATTCAAGCAACAATCGTACCATTACCTACAGTAACGTTGGAACCAAAGCCCTACAATTGATGCGCCGTGACACAGGAATTCCAAAAATCATAAAACCAATACATCTTACGGGAATCGAACCCAATATCCATGGTAATGGAAATCAAACGCTTATAAACAAAGAACATCAGGTGGCAATCGAGCCCACAACAAGTACTTGCAGAATTCAATCATCATCATTATCAAACCGTGTCTTAATTAAACATAATTATGTTATTGTATCAACCAACAACATCAGGCGGGATTCGAACCCAAGCTCCATGACAATGGAATCTAAGCATATCAGCAATTAAATCATGCGGGGATTGAACCCGCTACCAGTAGTTGAAGAATTCAACCACCATTATCATACCGTAACTTACAAACAGGTATTGTAACCGTTGTAACGCTTGCCGTCGCTAACAATTAATAGAACCATAAAATTACGTTGTGTTATTTTCGTGTACATACGTTGTGTTATTTTCGTAGTAACCCATATTTCGTTCTTTCTCGTTGCACTGAAGTGAATCAGTACATTTAATGACGAGAATCCTGGTCACGGCACCACATGTGACTGTTCCTAAATTACCCTAGGCTGATAAAATTTTCGTTTTTCCTAATTGTGTGGAACTGACAGGAAAATGGGGTAGGTCCCCCTTGCGGGGGAGAACAGCACCCCTCCGCCGTGCTGTTCTGTAGGGCTCGGCTCCAGACTGGACACCCTTCCACCTATGGTGATGGATTCCCAAGAAGCGTTTGCCTTGCTCCGACTTGGAGAGGTGGGGAGCAAGGAGGGATTTAAGAAAACAATTGCAATATAAAATAGGGTTGGGAATCCATAGAAGATGATTAAGGAAAGGAAATCTACTTTTCTTTTGATTATGAAGCTACAAGAGATGAGAGGAATACAAAAGGGTAAATGGCACGTAACGCTTGCGTTGGAGAATACATTGTTTTGTGTTACGTTACTAAATATTCTTACAATAATCGAGTAACCCACCCCAGAGACGTAGGGCCGCTTTACAACAGCTGTTACGTCATGCGTGTACCACCAGTCCTAACTTGCATAGGCCTAGAGAGAACCTGCTGCGGTTCCAGTGAGACACGCTCCCTACACTCAAGCGTGTCTTACTCAATCCTAAGGTAAAGGACTGCGAAGTGCCTCTACCATTGAGCGAGACAAGTTTCCAGAAGTGCTGGACGCGTACAGTAGTAATAACCCCTCATAACGGCCTACTCACCCTTACTAAGACAATACAAAACTAGCGCAAGCGTACCGCATCGTCAGTCGGTTGCAGAATTCCTCACGATTGCCTTGCCTGCTATACGCCGAAGTGGTTACTTTAAATCGTCACCTCGCACTTCCTTATTAATCTACCCAATTTAGAGGATATTTCCAGTGTAATCAGCAACCGTGCGTACATTCTTGTCTACCTATTTATGTAGCAACGGAGCCTTTCTATCTGGGCATCCAAATTATGTGTCTCGCTAAATATTATATTTTTTTATCAGTAAGAGGCCTACGGGGGCCGGGTGTGATTTAACGAGACACAATACCTAACGTTCCTTAGAACGACTATCAATCCAGTTAAGGGTGCTTGGTGGAGCCTACCCCCCTCCCCGGAAGTGTGCGTATATCAAGAGCAATGCAAGAACCCTGCAGTTAGTCTGTCCATAGGGAAAAGGTAGCCATCACTAACGTTTGGTTGGTTTGTGTTCGTAAACAACAGATTTCAAGGAAGCACTATAAGTAAAATTGGCCCTAACGAGTTGCGAGTTCGGTTCAGCCTTCCATAAGCGGTGTGACTGCCCTAAACGTCATGTCTTGGTTGTGGTTGTCTATAGTCTATCGGTAGAGCATGTGTCTACAGTATGTTGTCAAGTCACACCTTATAGCGGGCTTTCCCCGAGTCCCTACGACCAAACGCGTGTGTAGGATTCCTCGGTAACGTCATAGAAAGGAACAAGGACGGATAAAATAGCCGGCACTCACCTGATCGTTCACAAACACTTTCACTGAGATTCACGCGCCTTACACGCTACTTACATACATTGATAGTAGGCTAATATAACCTAGTCTAAACCAACACGTACTATTTAACATATTTAATAACACTCCCGCTTTCTCGATCTCTCAACAAACACACTGGTTCTATACTATTGCCCTAAGTTCTAACTCAGCTAGCCTAATCCACGCCATTCGCTCACCCTCGTGGTCTCAAACCAACCGTC
The DNA here is from genome assembly GCA_949629185.1 of Apamea crenata. Lineage (NCBI taxonomy): Eukaryota > Metazoa > Arthropoda > Insecta > Lepidoptera > Noctuidae > Apamea > Apamea crenata. Next base: position 6,366,037 of record OX451372.1, read on the forward strand.
TCACACAATACCTTAAATACTAGATTACTATAGTCTAGATAATTACGCTACTACTAAGAAGATGAATTAATTGAAGTCAACACTTACCGAATATCACCGTGAAGATTATTAGACAGTGACCCACTTACGAAATTCAGCTACACAAATTACCGGTTCCGCCTCGATCACAGCTCCACCTCCCAACCGGCTTCCTTCGTGTCTCGACACTCACTGCCCTAAGTTATCACCTCAGCCTTCTCACAATTCCTCCTCAAAATACCACGCTTAGCCCAGCCTCCGTCTGTCCCTTTTTTGTCCGATTTCTCAATTGTTTTGAGGGTTCATTCCCACAGCCTACGATCCCTACTAATGGGAAACAGATGTGGGACTCGTATTGTCCATTGCATGTTAGTGTCTCGGCATTCTTAGAATTCGTACAAAATATTGCATCTTAAGTGACGTAGAACATCGCTTTCTATTGATGACTGGCTATAATTGCCGGTCTGTTTCCCATAAAATATAAATGGAATGGTTTTCTAAGAGTTTCAATATTGTTTTACTATTTTAAAGAAAAAGGATATTTTGTTATTTATTAGGGTAACATGTCGAACTGTCAGACCATAAAATTGAGATTTAATGCGCCTCTAAGCGGGCCGATATCGTGGGACAATGTTAAAATAAGAATTTAGCATAAGATGTTTGGTTATTAAATTAGGAGTAAGTGACAGACAGTCACATAGGCATATAATCAAAATATTAGTGTAAAAGGTAATAGTGTTAATTAGTATTTATTTGACTAAATGAAGTACTTAATATAAAGGGTGTAACGGAAAGGAGGTATCAAGCTTTAATAGGCCACATTTGGCACACAATAAGGGTTGGACCACATTTAACCGCACGGAATCGCACTTTCCTATGTTGCTATCCTATTTTGTTGCTCGGAACCATCATTTGCGAGATGAGAAAGAGAGCTGGTATGCGGCAGGTTCATAGGTTCGCCGTTTTATTAGGTACTTACTTCTTCTTAAATAGCCGTAACATTCAGTGTGTGATGAGGCCTCCCCAATCGGGGGCAAATGCCATACTCGCCACGCTTGGCAGGCGGGTGGCGGGCGCAGTGTAAAGTGTAACATTAACATCACAGAGAACGCTCTGCCTATTCCTTGGTTTTCCCTTAGTCGCTTTTTACGACACCTACGGGAAGAGATGGGGTGCTAGTATTCTAAGCCACCAGCACACGGCACATTGACTTACTTAATTTTAATTTATAATGCTGCATAAAAATATGTACTTTACAGTAATATTATTTTTTTTTCAGAATGCCGTTTTTGATAGTTGAAACGATTGAAAACGGTTCCAAAAAACTATCAATTTGTCCGAAAGGATGGGTGGATAACGGAATTTTAAGTTGGCCTACTAAGAAGACTTCTAAAAAATGTAAATTTAAGTGTAAAACAATTACTTAACTCAAATTGTGATGCTGCAATAATCCTCACGTAAACTTATAATTATGAGACTATTCCCAGTGTTTTTAGTTGTGTGATTGAAAATAAAATCCGTGTATGACATGAATTTGAATGTGTTTTATTTTAAATCTTAAATTATTATTATTTCATTATTCACATTGTCATTATCAGCCAAATTTCCATCACTTATTTCAGTTGAATTTCCATCAGTAATTTCAGTAGAACTTTCACTAGGATCATGACTGCAAAAAAAAAATGTTTATAGTATAAATCTGACAAATAGGTATCTGCCTACAACTTGAAAATCGAAATACAAGAGACGTCTAGAAGGGTAACTCATGAATGTAAACTGATCTTGCCTTGCCTACCAATCTGTAATTTACACCCAGTATAACGTATGTAGATTAAAAAATTACAAAGTGAACTAAGTGATTTGATAACTGTTAGGTATATAAACTAGTCCAATTACCTAAAATGTAGGTCTACTTAAATACAAATCATACTCTTTTTAAATTTATTAATATGTACGGAACCTGCGTTGCCTGGAGGCTTTTATTTGGGGAGTAAGTTTTTTTATTTACATTTTAATTAATTATGTTTTAGCTTGAGTACGTATAGTTTTTATTATATTTGTTGGTATATTGGCGTGGCTAGCTGACATATTATGGCAAATAATTAAATTTTATGTTCTGGTTTTGTAATGTTAATTACCGAACATAAGTACCTAGTATTGTATAAATTCAAGTATTTTTTTAAATTGAACAGACAGCTGTGCTGCTGGGGAGTTTGTTGCGCCACTTCTTCTTCCCAGCAATAGCACTAGGAAGTGGTGAAGGGCGGGCGTTTTTGGGGGACTGTCTTTTGTAATTTTGACGTTCAAAAAGTGCTGATTCCCAGCCTAATTTGAATAAATGACTTTTGATTTTGATTTTGATTTTGCGTTATTGATAGTAAAATTCTCTTGACACAATTGCTCAAAACAGAAAATTATTATTATTACAATCTGCTTGCTGTACCTTTTATTATGCTTTAAATTGATAATTACTTACCTTTCAACAATTGGAGTATCCTCTTTTGATTGTATAATAACATTTTCAAGGTCTGAACTAGTACCACTTGTTTCCACGTCCATTATATTCTTAAAAGTACGTGCAACTTGCCGATGATAATTACCACATCGTTTAACTTTTTTCCACTTTACAGTATTCATTTTGAGAAGTTCTTTTAGCTATTATGACCTTTTTTTAACGGAAACTTTGTATGTAATAAAATAAATTTATAACGCACGTGCCGCACTGAATCGTAATAAAAAATAAGTTCTACATTTCTATCTTTTAGAACTGTTAGATCTTAAGTGGTTCTAAATGAGTGAAAATTGTTGCATAAGGTTTTCAAGAACCATCTTTTGGAATCGGTCTACGCGTTACAGTGGCATATTAGAGTATATTAGACCTTACAAAGGCAATTACACTAGGTTCCAAATGAGCTGCAATAATAACTCTTGAGCCACTACAGGTGATAAATAACTTATATATACTACTTATTTAGTAGTAAAGGTGCCAAATAAAGAAAAATTACCACTTATTAGGGCACGGTTCTTCAGGGGAGATTTTAAGATGTCATATGCTTCTTTGAGTTCTAAAAGAGTAAAAATTGAAACCTGTATGCGTCTATAAGTAATAAATTCGGCTTAATGCCACCATAAGTGATAAAGCAGGAACAAAAATCACTCAAAAGCAAGTGTTAGTGATAAGAGCTACTCATATGCAAATTCGAGTGCTGTTTGCATCTATAAGTAATACCGTACACTCTTACATCACTTATATGCTACCTACAGTTGCAAAATAAGTTCCAAAATTCACTAACGTGCTACTTGGGTGTATATGATGCTATATCGAAACTAAATATAAGCTGCTCTCAAAACGGGGTGTAGGAAAACATCGTGAGGAAACCGGCATGTCCTAGAAACAAAAATCATGTGACATCTACCAACCCGCATTGGGCCCGCGTGGTAGATTATAGCCCATTCGCTCTCGAAGAGTCCCAGCAGTGGGAACAATATAGACTGATTATGATATCGAAAGTAGGTACTTAGATATATAGAATAAACAATTTCATTTCACCTAGAATAGGTGATAATTTTTTTTTGAAATGATGATGTGTTATGCTTTATAAAAGTTACGATCGTATGTAGTGAAGGTTTTCGGAAATGACGTTCACTAGGTGGGAGCACTAAGACATCAGAAATAATAATATTATTATGTACTTAGGTACTGATTGTTTTTTAAATAAGTAGATTGAGTAATGTATAGGTAAATAGATTACATACAATCATCACATTGAGAGAATGATATCCTTTTCTATTGAAATATCGTTCTTCATGTTGGCTGGGTCTTATAATGGCAACATGGGTGCCATCAATACAGCCAATTACCCCTGGCAACTTGAACTTTCTATAAAAACTGAAAAAAAGCAGATATTTTGCTCATAGATAAAAATAAATAAACTCTCTCTAAAAGTAAGATTACATAAATAGAAACTTTACCATCTTTTAATTTCATCACGGGCTTCTCTTGTCATGGGAAACTTAACATATGTACTAAATAAGTTTCTCATGTTAAGGGCTTTTGTGACTTGCCGGATTGCTCTCGACACAGTGGGCTGTGATACTCCATGGCACCTGCTTTGGCCCACCAGAGTCTGATAGGATCCGCTCGCCAAGAAAGCTAGTGTTATGAGAACCTGAAAGTCACCCAATTATTTAGACTACCTAGTGTCAAAATAAATAATGTATTTTGCATTATTTAATTCCAAAACCAGTTGTACCCCGCGGTTTCACCCGCACTCGGCTTCTGAGAATCATAGCGTGGAAGGAATTTTGAATAGGCTGGTAGTTCTAGAGATTATCGCGTTCAAACATACAAACTCTTCAGCTTTATTAAATTACTATAGATAAACATGTTTGACTAACCTTTGACTGTACACTCAAACCATCTTTCCTTCTCTCCTTCGGAATAAATGTTGATAGTTTGGTTATCAACTGCCGAGTCAAGTTCTTGCTCAGGCGATAGGTTTTCTGGAATTCCCGATCGGATATACGGAATGGATCCACAGAAAACCTTTGTCTTCGCAATGCTTGACGACGTTCTCGGTCATCAATTGCGGCAGCGAGGGATACAATTCTCAGACCAAGTTGGAAACTCATGTTTACAAAGGTAAAAAAAAAACAAAGATATATATGGAATACGACTTGTAGTTAACTTGTCTACGTAAAATAATCGATTTTATACACTTTCATTTACAAAAAATACAATTTCATGCCAACAAAAGTAAATAATGAGGAACTTATCATAAGCGTAACCGAAACTGCACGTTGATCGCATTGAAACTTTTAAGCTGTCATTTTGAAACGTCAAACGAATAGTAGAATACCGATTATGTTGCGTTCCGAAGCACGCGCCAAAGACGCGCAACAGTAGAATGCCGTTATTGCGCTCGCGTGACGCGAACTTGACGCGAGCGTGTCTGACAGCTGCTGACAGCGGTAGAGAATACGAAAAGCGTTGTTTTGATCGAAACTGAACTAAAACTGCACTGCAACTGCACTTCTTTAGTTACGTGAATTAGCCTACAGGTCCTGTCCAGGGTACCTGTCAAAAGTGTCAAAGATCCTATATTTCTTTAGTCGTGACTGAATGATGAACGTCTTCATAATAATTTTATATTTATTGTCGAAATGGAAGACCTATTGTCAAAGTGGCGCCCACTGGTGGCGTGAATTTTCATGAAAACCCTCATTAGGACTGACATAATATATCGCAATTAGGGACATCACGAACCTACGACAAAATACTAATATTATTCGTTAAATTATACACCCGTCCTGTAAAGGAAAATATTACACGTGTCAATTAGGCATATTTATATTTGTGTAAATAAATGTACGGACGCCAGCAGGTCAAGCTACCCGAAACTGTCAAATTTTCCCAATCAACCTTGAACCTTAACGCTTCAGTGATAAAGTTGAAAATCTATTAAAGAAATTTGACAGATTGTAGTAGGTTGATGTGCTGGCGTCTGTACCTCACGCATGACATTCGTGGTTTTGGTCGGAGGTGCACCTAAGATATACTCAGTAATGGATGCCATCTATTTGGGACAAGCCACATGGTATTATTGCATTTCTTCTGACTAAAACGTATAAATAATGACTAGCGACCCGCCCCTGCTTTGCTTCGCGGAGATGCAATAATGGCGCCAAATAAGTAGGTGAAATCTGGGCCGAGTCCATTTATATTGCTATAGACACAATATGGAGAAGATTGGCAACATGTCAAAACATCAAGATTTCTATATACTCGTATTAAAGACATGAACAAACTCAAAGCATTTATTTCAATTAAACCAATTACAGGCATTTTTGTATTTTCAAGGGGTCGGTCAGTCAGAAAGATGAAGCTAGTTAAAACCAACTAGCTAGTAAGGACCAACACTGAAATCGTGAAAAAAAAATCTGTTGATTCATTATTCACATTATGTCGAGTTACGCGAACATAAATGTATAGATCAACTGATTTATTTTTTACAATGACTTTAAGGATTAAAACGATCAAAATGTAATGGTGTAGATAGTGATTATTAAAATAAATATTATTGACTATAGATGTATACTACTAGTACTACTAGATACTCTAGGATCTCCTGAAGTATTCAACGAAGCAGTTTTGGTCGAAAACCGACACAAAGTTATCTTCACACACACATACAACTACCTACCAACCAAGTTATTACAAGCTGGAGAATAAACCAATATGCTTTTCCTTTGACTTCATACTCGTGTATAACAAATTCAAATATCACGTCATACTCTCGAGACGCACCATTTACATGTAAATGAGTTCTGCAGCTATAATCTTATATTTGCAGAACCCTTTGCGTGTCTTATGGGATGCCTTTTTTATATCTAATATGCAGTGTTTCTCCGAGAGTTTTATGAATTCATGAATACAAAACTGTAATCGGTGACTTGTTTTCAATTTAAGAGTAACTTTATAGTGAGCCTTCAAATAGAAGTTTCTTGTTTCTACCGTTTTCGAAATATACAAAAATATTTATTCGTATACAGGGTTATTTTTAAAACACCCACAACCTCTTAAGAGGTCATTGTACTCATCATTATGAACAACTTTTACTATGGGACCAAAACTGAAATCGCGAAAAAAAATCAGCTGTTCCCTACATTTATGTTCGCATAAGTCGTCAAAATGCATCTCTGATGTTTTTTCCGCGATTTCAGGTTTATTTTTTCATTGTTTTTTTCATAAATGGAATATTATAAGTATTGAAACCAGTGAAAGTTTATGTTCAGTTGTAAATAAAAAAACTGTGTTTCAGTGTTCAATGAAAAAAACCGAAACCAAATTTAAATGTTTATATAAACGTTACTTAAAGTTAAATAATCATAAACGTCTGCTTAACCATACATTGTAGATGTTTAAGAGTCTCCTAACTTACAACAACGTCTAGAAATAAAATAACCCATATATTCGTAAAGTTGAATAACGTTAAAGGGTTAACCTCGCACCTCATTTGTATGTGAATGATGTCATCATAATCATAATAAGCCTATAATGTTCCCCACTGCTGGGACATAGGCCTCCTCTGAGAGGGAGTGGGCCGTAATCTACGTCGCGGGCCCAGTTCCGGTTGTTAGATGTCACATTGTCTTCGAATGTTTGGTTCTAGGACATGCCGGTTTCCTCACGATGTTTTCCTTCACCGTTTTGAGAGCAGTGGTGATGAAATAATTTACAGCACCTGACGGGGTTCGAACCTACAACCTTTACCTTGTAAGTCGCGGCCGTTACCACTGGGCCACCACTGCTCTCTCACTTTTATTTGTCCCTGTTTATGTTAACGTGAATATAATTGTGTAATCTCCGTTGGCGATTAAAGAAATAAATAAACTAGAACACGTATTCATAATGCATACGTCAATGTCATATCCTTATGAATTATGAGCTCCTGGTAACTTTTCACGAACCAACGAACCTAAACTTTACAGTAAGTAGAAATCGTAACAATTACTCATTGGCTTCTTAAATAATTAATTACGTTAGCAATTAAAAAATAAAGATGTAGACCTATTGCCCTCGGACCTCATTTGTATGAAAATCACAAGGTCACATACATTCATTCATACAATGTCATGTCCTTATGATTTATGAACCCCTGGTACCTTTTTATAAGCCCATGTTCTTTAATAATCAAATTAGTCACACCTACTTTGTTTACCGTATTGAAATCGTAACAATTTTCTCCTTTCCTTCTTAAATAATTTATTAAGCTAGCAATTAAATAATAAGCGAATAAAAAAAACCCGTATACCTATTGATAAATTTTAAATTTTAAAGGTGTAATAACCCGGCCCGCTTACCTCATTTGAATGAAAATAACAAGGACACGTATTCATACGTCATGCATTTTAAACATGTCATATCCTTATGATTTATGAAACCCTGGTACCTTTTCATAACCCAATGTTTTAATAATGAAATTAGTCACACCTAAACTCTATTTACCGTATTGAAATCGTAATAATTTCTCATTGGCTTCTTAAATAATCAATTAGTAGTAATTAAATAATTACTGTGGGAGCCTACACGTTTTGTTCAATGGTGGCGCTTCTTATTAATTATTAACTTAGCGACGACGGTCGATAAAGATGTACTGGGTTACCCTTGACTCTTGAAGGAAAAACGCCTTTTGATGAAGGTGTATTTATTTTATTCACTCCGTCTTATTCTTCTTTGCATGTCGATGGTACCTACTCTTCTTCGATATTTTATATTGTTTGAGCCCAGTAGGTGGCAACATTAATTGCGGCAAATGTGGCATTCATTAAGTCATCCAAGGCGCAGGTTACCTACCGCACTCGCACTGGGTATTGAAAGGGTCAGTAATCCCCCATTTCGACCATTTGTGTCTGCAGCGCCCTACTTGGGTACGCAATCGATTGAGAGCTTTCAATGTATACCTCTTTATAATACTCGTATTAATATATGTAGATGAAGTGACGGCAGTTGAATACTAGTAGGATTATTTTAAGTTAAATTCTTGTTAGATATTTTCTAGATTCAGCAATTGCTTTGAAAATCAAAACACACAGAAATTATTAATGCATCCTTTTTTTGTCTCATAGCCAGCCAATGAATTAAATTTTCAATTGAAAATCTATTCAACATAATAATTATTATTAGGTATAAGAACTTTGAAACTATGGATATGGACATGTTTCATGTATTTTATACTTCTACCCAACCTTTTAAGTCAAAAGCGTAATGATACTTTAACATGAAGTAGGTTGTGTAATTACGCCTCCTTACTAAGAGGGCCACAGCAGGACGAGAGGTCCTCCTCGAGGGCATTTACCGGAAAAATACTGAAGTTTCCTAATAATGTTTTATGTTATTCTCACATTTTGCACGAAACACATTAGGGACCCCAAATTTTAGGGTCGTTGAGGGTGCGCAAAGGTTGATGTATTTTAATTTCTTCCCTTTCTTGGGGTCAAAGTATTTTTAGGCTTTAATAAAATGTTGTGCTTAGGGTGAATTGGTTCATGTTATTTAAGGACTGTTTTCGATACGAAATTATTTGTTTTTTTTTTTATGCTGAGACCTTCCGGTGTTTACAAAGGTCAAGCGCCTTGCAAATCTATACTGATAATGAAGCTGGAGAGTTTATTTGTTTGAACGCGCTAATCTCTGAAACTACCCGTCTGATTTGTAAAATTCTTTTTGCATTTGATAGCCAATTTCTAGAGGAAGGCTACTTATCATTCTAGAATCCTTAGGAGCCAAGCAAAAAACAAAACAGAAATAACGCTAAGCGAAAACTAACTAATAGCGCGGGGAACAAGAAAGGACATTGTCCGGAATCGCCCTGTGCACAAGAAATATCGGACATACACGATAATTAACTGTCTATTTTATTATATTAGTTGCAAATACTTTTGTAAGACGGACTAGCTGCATGCCAAAATGAACATTTTAAAGTATTTAACACGACTAATAACATTAATCGCCGCCATCTTCGCCAAACGTCAAGTCGTATCGAAAAAGATTAGGAATGCCCAATCGATTGCGATCAATCGATCGATTTTTTAATGAATTGTGCATGTTTTTGAATCCGAATCACTAGAACATTCACTCAAAAGCGCTCAGCCATTTATCAATGCACACTAACGCCATCTATCTACCGCGCCATATCACCACTATCATCTAAGGAGACAACATTACACACAAACATTTTATATCATTCCAAAACCAATGCTAAGAATACAGGTACCTATGTTAATTAGATTCTATGAATTTAAACGTTGTAATTACAAAAAAAAAGCTAATTATCTAGGTAGGTACGAAAAATAACTAAAAATGTATTATGTTATTGTTTTTTAGTTTCTTAAAAATCACTCGGAGCTATGAAAAACTATACCTAATATTCGTTGTTATGGTTCGATTATAATTACACATACTTAACACATAATTAATAATAATATGGCTTCCAGTCAAAAAAAAAAAGCAGCTGAATACCAGTATTTTACATGGAGCGACTGCCTATCTGACCTCCACTACCCAGTAACTGGGTAACACGATACCCCTTGGGGGCCCTTGGCAAGGCTGGCTGTCGGACTTTCGGGCTTCTGACGACCCGTAACTACTGTCAAAGATCCAAGAATGTAATGTAAATGTACCGGCTGTCATTCGTGGATCTTTGACAGTCGTTACGGGACGTCAGTAGCCCGAAAGTCTGCCATGTAAAATACTGGTATTCGATTGCGGCTGGTTAGACTGGAAGCTGACCCCGGCATAGTTGGAAAAAGGCTAGGCAGATGATTGATGAGATTACTTATTTAATATTTATAAATGTTTGCTAGTCTAGATAAGGTGGAAAAACAACTACAATGTTTCTTTTAGTTGTATATCCATTAATTCATGTCCATTTGTACATGGACACTCATTATTTTGTTCTTAAATTGTAAAGAGTGCTCTGCCTCTATGGAGGGCTCGTTATAAAGGTCTGTGGAGGGTGTCTTACCTCTTATTGACCTCATCTAGCCGAAACAGCAAAATTATAAGATTCCTTTGCCAAGTTTTAAAATTATTATTTGGGATGTTGTACATAATGGAATGTCGTGAAGAAAGTTTTGAGTATGAATGTGGATGGCTCTAAGGTAGGTAAAGACCAAAAAAAAACGAGTTAGGGCAGGCCGCCCACGAGCAACTTTTGTCTCCGCAACTGATTTATTTCTCACATCAAGTCTACGGGTTTGTATGAAAGTGCGCGCATGTAGCGACGCGACAGCTGGGAGACGATTTTGTCCGCGGGTTTGCACGCAACTGTCGTCCGGTCTGGTGGCAATGCATGTGCTCGACAAAAAAGTTAAAAAAAAAGACCGGCTAGCCAGTTGCCAACTAACCGAAAATTAAACAAAAAAAAGTAGCGCAGCTGTGCTCCCGTGTGCGCATCGTCCAAATCTCGGTGAGAAGACAGCGACAGTGACAAAAAAGATGCTGGGCAACTAAGTTGCTCGTGGTCCCTTCTTATCATCTGCCTAGCCTTTTCCCAACTATGTTGAGGTCGGCTTCCAGTCTAACCGGATGCAACTGAATACCAGTATTTTACATGGAGCGACTGCCTAGTGCCGACTGGTAGTCAAACTTTCGGGATTCTGTCTACCCGTGACGACTGTCAAAGATCCACGAATGACAGCCGAGACCAACGGTTTAACGTGCTTTCTGAGGCACGAGTGGTCCCTTACTATTACTAAGCTCAGATAAGTATATACATATATGCTTACTCAACTGTGATAAAAAATCTCTTAACCTTCCTATACCCGTCTTCAAGACCGACAAAATATTTCTTCGCGATTTTTTCTCTTTTCATAAATGCTGGCAGTTTATATTTCCTGTTAGCTGCCTGATTCGTTGCTAAGTTTATTCCAGGGCGCAAAGCGAGCGTGCGAGTAGTATGTGTAGCCGTATTCGGCGACAATAATTGGTCTGTGGGACCGACGCGTGTGTAGAATCCAGGGTTTATGTTCGGTGATTTTGTACTGTATTTTGTACTGAGTTAAAATGATGACCCTTCTGCCTTAAATGTTCCTCATGATGTTCTCTTATAGATTTTTTATAAGTGTGCTTTTGTCTGATAGAAGATTTATTTTTCAAATATTTTGAAAACATAATTATGTTTTTGCTAATATTTTTGTAAACTACTTACGAAAATTTAACTATTTCAGAGACTGAAGTAGACTGTTACTCAGTAAATGAATGGTTTACTAATTGAATTTATCTTGTTCATATTGTTCGCAAGTTTCTGAAAACATTACTCCTACATGTTTTAAAAACGTTGTATTTCAACAAATTAATGTTCTGAAATCGTATTGGTATTGAAAAAAAAAGTTTGGTAAAATTTTCGGTCTGCGAGACCGTGCGTGGGTGTAGGCCACGAAAGGCTTTGAAGGTCTGTGGCATACCAAGTCTGCCATTTTTTTTTAATACTTTGGTTTGGGTTTTACTTTAAGGCCTCTATAGATCGATTATATTTTTCGTTTGCATTGATGTCAGCTATCTGAATCTAATCTGATCGCGCCATTTTGAAAAAAAAATGGTGCGACAGTAAACATGCCAAGCTCCATATAAAAATCTTCAGACCCCTTTGGCACGGGTATAGGTAGGTTAATTAGTGTAACTAATAGCGTACGTATAAATACAGACTAGACTCAAGTAACAATTACACCCACGGGTACCATAACAAGAACATTATGTAATCTAGTTACTGAACTAAACAAGAAGTAATTATATTGTTACAGACATCAATAGCCTCCAGACATTGAGTGTACATGAAGCCTTCCCTAAAGACATATGTTGACGGGTACCTATATGGCGTAGGTGTACCCTAACAATATGGCAACCAGTTTGATTGGAGGGTGGATCGATCAATGGTCGGAGTTTGTTTGCTAAAGCGGGTATATGTTTACCTATCTACAACACTTTTATTACAGCTTAAAACTTACTGTTTTCTGTATACTATATTGAAGGCCCGAATTACCGGTTTAAAAAGGTCTTATTTATACACGTGTTGTGAGCACGTCGTGACCAACGGTTTTGATCTTTGTGTGGAAAGAGTTCTTTGAACATTTTCTATTTTATTAAGTACCTGGTGCTTGTTGACAGGCCTACACTGTCCCCCCATACCTATATTAACACGGTTATGTGAAAACATTGTAAAAAACTAATGATTTTTAAAAAAGAGTAACCGTGGAGTTTTTTGCCGGCTCTTCTCCATAAGAAACGACCAAATGGAACCATACATCTAGATTTTGACGTTTCATCAAGATCCCATGTACGTTCAATGTGTTTTTGTTTTTATTTGGCAGTTTGACAATTTCAGGCTGGTAATATTTACATAGGCTTCTCATCGATTTAAATAAGAGCTGTGGAGCTATTCTGTAAACCTATCACCGTGAAAACTTAGGTGAAATCAGCTGTCAATAGTATCAATCCCTAGCATCAGGTGGATTAACAGCAGTGCGATTCTGTAACCATCTCACCGTGAAAACTTAGGTGAAGTGAGCGTGGAGTGAGCTGTCATTCCAACTAATGCTAGGGATTGACACTATTGACAGCTCACTCTAAGCTCACTTCACCTAACTTTTCACGGTGAGATTTTTACAGAATCGATCGGCAGCTCACTTTAAGCTCACTTCACCTACTTTTTCACGGTGAGTTTTTACAGAATATATCGGCTGTTAATTTTATTGAGCTAAATTCAGGTCACACTCTAGGAAGTGGTAAAGGGTGATGTAATTTTTGGGGCTATCTTTTCCGCCACACAGTTCTGACGCAAAAAAAAAATGCAGGCTCCCAGTAGAATTTTAATAAATGATTTCTTAAATCATAATTACGTCCGGTAAAAAATGAACGGTGACACCGATTTTCACATAAAAATAATGAGTTGCTAGGTTACCAGAAGGCCAATTCTCGTAATTTAAAACGTTCAAAATCTCGTCGCAGTCTCATCTCAGCGACAAACACATGTAAAAAACTTGTCAAAATGTAGGGAAATTTGAGGTTTTTTTGACATATTGAGACTGAGATCAGACTGTGAACGTTCTTAAAATTACGAGAAGTTCCCCTCAGGTCGTCCGGCGGCGAGATGGGCAGACGACATTGTCGTAATCGCGGACAAAGCCTAGATGAGGCTGGCACAGGAGCGTGGGGATTGGCACAAGAAAGCAATGAGTGAAGTCGGGCTGTGGATGATGGTTATGATTGTTACCAGGAAGACATACAATGACATAGTTAATTTCAAACAGAGCAAGTAATTCTTCTTGTTAGGGTGTCGATAGCAATCTAAATGGACTCCGTCCAGATTTCAGCTACGTGTTTGGTGCCATCACTAGCGTCCATCACTTTCTCTAACGCGCAGTTTACAGTACACGCAGGACATGCAAATTATTAAGTCTACCATCATTTATGGAACAGCACCACAGTTACACTCCAAGGCGGAATCGTCTATGAATCTCCACCTGAACAGGTTTTCCTTGCTTGGCCAACCCGGGTCCGGAGTCTGTAACAGGTAATGAATTCATGAACAATAATTATGTAAGTATTCGTTTACTTATTATATTCAAATTTTATTTATGTTTCAAATTGACGTTATTTCAAGTTAAACAAATACCAACTTTATTCTAATAATAATTAAGTTGATTTCAGAGTGACTAGTAGGTACTATTGAAAAATTTATAAAAAGTTTGGTGTTGTAGCGTAAACTGAACTTTATTGTGTAGGAATTTAAGTTATTTTTCCATAAACTCATATTTGTTTACATTTTTGGCGAATAAGTCGCGATATTAGATTAGGTACTTCTAAATTTTGTTACGAAAGGTTCTGCCGCAGGCTTCAATGATTAATGATTAATTAAACCTTTCGCAGTTATAGACCCTTATAATTACTGAGATGGCTGTAAAATTTACAAATTGTTTGGGAACTTCATTATAAATAAGGATAAATAATGGGGGTCAATGTGTGTGTTATTGTGTATCTTATGTCTTCTTTTTGTATTGTTCGTTTTGTTTGTGCAGAATAAAATATATTTTTTTCTTTCCTTTCTATTAAAATTTTTCGATCTAATATAAAAAGGGTCAATTTAGCCAAATTGCTTCCTATGAAAGGTATTTCCAAAATTTCTTACCCCACATGTAAACTAGATTGTAGCTGTATTTTGACTTGTTAGGGCTTCGTACCCAACGGGTGCTAACAGGAACCTATTACTAAGGCTCCACAGTTCGGCAGTCTGTCACATAATCCACCTTTTGTCGAACAGTGGAAGGTGTCAACCCATTTCAGTGACTCTAAGTATAAAAAGATCTCAAAATATCTCTAAACTCTTTGGCAAAGATTTATCACACACTGGCTGGGTGAGCGAACGGTATTCGCGTTGCTGAATTTTGGACCAAACCGCTGATCTATATCAAACAAGTACGCTGCACTTCATACTATCGATGGCAAAACGTAGACATTTGATTTTCGCCATTTTGGCGCTGATAGCAAGGTGAGCGTCCGTGGAACTAATATTTTTGATAGCGAGTTTTACAAACTGCGCATAACTAACAAACTCTCATGTTGAAAATCTTCTAAATATCTCGTAGTAAACATAATATACACAAACATGTCTTATTCCACCATTTAGACCTAAATCATCAGCTCAGACGAACAAAACCACACAATGGTTATTCGCAATAAGTGTCAATTTCGTTCCTGTGACGGTCGAACGGGGCGCTTTGAATCGGCACAAAAAACAACTGTCTTTTGGTATTTTATATTTAGTGCAGCGTACTTGTATAATAGAGGTCAGTGGGCCTAACAAATATAAAAAAAAACTATTTAATTATTGTTTCGTGTTATTTTTGCAAACGACACGCTAAGGAGCAAAACACACATCTTCCTGAAACCCATAACATACCGCACCCTTTTGAATTGTTACGAAATTCTATTATCCACTGTCAAGAAGTTTATCACTTCAAGGATCACTCTGAATGAAAACATAAAAATAATCTTTTGAAAAACCAAAAATATCCAAGATTTGCCCTTTTCACCGCCTACCCCTCGCTTGAGTGAGACCTGCCAGAGGGTTGCTGTAATGAGGGTGTTGAATCCCGAGAACCTCTCAAGTGAACTCAACAAGCTGAGTTCGCGAAGTATAAGTAACTTTGTTTTACAATGTTATGGTGTTGAGAGCTGATGTCACAAGGTACATAATAATATTATTTATATTCTGTCAGCTCAAAATCAAAACAAAATGTCATTAATTTTTAATTCAAATTAATTTGGACCAGAGGAGCAGCTCCCGTATTTTTAAGAACGTTCGCATTTTAATCTCAGTCTCAATCTGTCAAAAATGTAATGAATTTACATACATTTTTGACATTGATTGTCGCTGAGATGAAATTGCGACTTGAATTTGAAGGTTTTTTAATTACGAGAATTGGCCTTCAGGTCAGCACTTTTTAGAGGACACTGAAACTACAGAAAAACTTAATTAAGTTTTTCTGTAGTTTTAATAGTATAATAGTTTTAATTTTTTTTTTTTTTTTCTTTTTAAAGTTTTTTTATTATGATAATTTCAAATCATCGTAATAATAATCAGCCTTTAATATTTCCACTGCTAAGACACAGCCGCCTCTCTGTGAGAAAGAGTGGGCCGTAATCCACCATGTGGGTACAGGGCGGGTTGGTAAATGTCACATGTGTTCTAATTTTTAGTTCTAGGACATACCGGTTTCCTCACGATGTTTTCCTTCACCGTTTTGAGAGCAGCTTATATTGTATTATTTATTGTTAATCCATAGAATAAATACCCCAATTACTAAAATTAATCGGACAAGGGGGATTCTCTCCATTTTCTACCCACTGGAAATTTTTATCTTTCATTTTACTCGAAGTATTTAAAACTGGAATAAAACACAAAAGTTTCTAGATAGCTTCAAACTTTGCCACGAATGAAGAAAGTAATGAGCAGACTGGTCAGAATGGTCAGACCCCGCTTTGCTATCTTAAAGTTATGAACGTTTCTATTAGGGAGCGTTTAGACGTAGAGAAAACAAACTGGTTTACAACAAAAAACCAACTGGGTACTACATCGAACAGTAGACTGGAATGTTAGAATTTTAATGTCACCATCATCTGCCTAGCCTTTTCCCAACTATGTTGGGGTTGGCTTCCAGTCTAACCGGATACAGCTGAATACCAGTATTTTACATGGAGCGATTGCCTATCTGACCCCCACAAACCAGTTACTCAAACTCAAATCAAATAATTTATTTCAATTAAACCATTTACAGGCACTTTTGAATTGTCAAAATGAAATAGTCGGTCAGTTAGTCAGAAAGTTGAAGAAGCTAGTTGCCCATTCCAAAAACATTTTTTTTAAGAGATAAGAGAAAAAAATATAAAAAATTACTACCAATATTTTTTTATATTTTTAAATAAGTACCGGGTTAAAATACTGGGGTTTTGCTCATATACTGGGTACTACAATACCCCTTGGTAAAACGGGTTGTCAGACTTTCGGGCTACTGACGACCCGTAACAACGGTCAAAGATCCATGAATGACAGCCGGAATCAACGGCTTAACGTGATTTCCGAGGCACCGGAGGGGTCTTGGCCCCTTTAGAATTTGAATATACTTATTATTATTATAAATAGATAAAATCAATCAAATCTGTCTCGTTCTTATATTGATAGTCATTATCTATATTATGTTTTATTAACCGATGCAAAATTTCAACGTGGCGTTCAAAATCATTTACTGAATCCATGGTAACAGGTTGTGCGTTGGTGTCCCTGCCACCCTGTGTATTAAGTTAAGTGAAATGTGTTGGTTTGTAATTCGTGCTATTTATTTATTTATTTATTAGGGACAAAAAACAGTTACATGCTACAAAATACAGAGAAATACTTAAACTAAGATTTAACAAACACGTAACCCACACCATTGTCCACGTTTTAATAAAAGGTTGAGAGAAGTATTATAGACAAGTGATAAAAAAGAAAAAGAAATATAAAACACTAGTCGCTGCCACAATTATGCTGTGTTACTTAGCTTAGCTGAAGCTGAATTCAGCTTAAAATACTCGCTAACCAAACTATCCAGAGCAATTCTCTTAAATGATGGCTTGGATAGACAAAATATATCCAGTTGAATAAAATGCGTGTTGTAAGAATCAACAAGGCGACGAAGAGGTGCACGTTCCCCAGCGTTAGTCCTGCATATGTCTGTATGGAATAGTTGAGGGACGCGCACCCCCCTTCGAATAACATTTCTGGGTACCTTGTAACACAATTTGTTTGTTAGATCAATACAATCAAACCTGCTATTGCATATGCCGTGCAGTGTCATGACATCAAGTAACAACCGCCTAGATCCCAAATCTAGTACTCCATACCGTCTCAATAGCTGCACGTAAGGAACCTTTGATTGGAAGCACTTATAGTTCATAGACCGTAAGAACTTCTTCTGCACCCTTTCAATTCTAGTGCCGTATTTGTCGTAGAAAGGGTTCCAGATCGGGACGGCGTATTCTAATTAGGATCGTACCAAAGTCTTATAAAGCAGTAAGAACGTAGAGGGCCGCACAAAGTCACGTGACGATCTCATGACGAAACCATACATCTGATACGCCTTGTTTACTATATTGTCAACGTGTTTGTCGAAGTGTAAACTGGCATCCAGTGTGACACCTAAGTCACGAACAAAACTTACTACATTTAAGACGGCGTTATTAATCGAATAGTTAAAATTTATTTTATTTCTCTTTTTGGTAAATGAGATGGCATGACATTTGGGTAGACTGAGAAAGAGCCTATTGTTGTTACAGTAGGTATATAATCTATCCAGGTCCATTTGAAGAAGTAGACAGTCTTGTATATTCTTGCAGCATCTGTAAATTTTGATATCATCCGCGTACATTATAAACTTAGAGTTGATAAAACATTGTTTAATGTCATTAATAAATATAATGAAAAGAAGAGGGCCTAAAATGGATCCCTGTGGTACACCAGATGTAACAACCATAGGGTCTGACTCGTAACCATTGACAACAATTTTTTGGGTCCTGTTGTAAATATATGAAACAAACCATCTAAGCAAATTACCACGTATTCCGTTGAAAGCTATTTTTTCCAAAAGCAGTGTGTGATCCACCCTGTCAAAAGCCTTCTGAAAGTCCGTGTACACAGCGTCCACTTGAATGTTTTGATCCATTTTTTCAAATAAGTAGTTGGTAAATACTAACAGATTAGTTGCGGTTGAACGACGTTTGACGAAACCATGTTGCTCGGGTAAAATAAGCTGATGAATGTGGGGGTACACGGCGCCATGCACAAGACTCTCAAAAACCTTAGACAAAGTAGAGAGGATAGAGATGGGGCGATAATTCTCTACATTGTTCTTGTCACCAGTCTTATAAACAGGGGTTATAAACGCACGCTTCCAAATTGCAGGAAAAACACCCTCACGTAAACATTTATTAAAAATTATATATAATGCAGTACATAAGTTATCACGTGTTCTTATGAAAAAACTAGGTGGTAAGCCGTCCGGTCCGGCCCCTTTAGAGGGATCTAAAGATTTTAAAGCCGCGCGTACAACCTCCGTGGATAGACTGATTTCGGCTATGCAAGACGAGCCATTTGCATAGTGATCCGATGGTTGCCAATTAACAGGGTCCAAAGTAGAGGGTTCGTAGACAGAAGAAAAGAAAGATGAAAATAGATTGCAAATGTCCGTGGGATCATCTGAAGAAACATTTCTGAAATACATACTAGCCGGATAGTTAGCTTTTCCTTTTCTAGATGAGATGTAGGACCAGAAATGCTTTATATTCTTAGGAATGCTATCCTCGACCGAATCAATGTACTTCCGATAACACTTAATTAACTCTCCGTGGAAAAGCTTGCGATAGTTAGAAAATTTAAAGTAGTCAGATTGATTATTGTACTTCTTCCATCTTATCCAAGACCGTTCTTTTGTTTTAAAGATTCTTATGAGAGAGGGTGTAAACCAGACAGGATAACGTGAGTTTCCTATTCTGGTCAGCGGAACATGAGACTTGATAATACCGTATAATGTCTCATAAAAGACGTTAACAGCTTGATCAGAGTCATGGTGAGAAAGTACAAAGTTCCAGTTAATTTTACTCAGTTCAAAATTTATATTATCGTAATTAGCTTTATGAAAGTTATGTCTATGGACCGAGCGGAATTTCAGAGGAGTGTATAGCGTATTCAGACAAGTTAACACTGAAAAAACTGGATGATGACCATCGGGGTCAAGCAGAGCATTGCACGATATGGACTGGCAGTCAACATTTGAGATAAACAAGTCTAGTATTCGACCTAATTTGTTTTTCGTAATATTGAATTGTGAGCCACCAATTAAATTAATGAAGTTCAATAAAATTCGTCCGATTGTGCTCGAAACTTGTGCGATTGCATGATTCCCACGATCCAACCAGTCAACGTCAGGTAGGTTAAAATCACCGACAACAAAGTAAGAGTCGGTAGTGGGATTATTAGCTAAGGCTTGCAGCACGTCTAAGTAATGTGTGTATATCACTTCATGCGTTCTCGGTGGCATGTACGTAGCACTGATGAAATGGCGTTTATTGTGCTGGGAAGCAGGCAGTTGTACAATGACTTGTTCAACTTCCGCCCGGACGAATTGTGTCGGTAACTTGGTAGGACGCAGTTCACGGAGAACAGCTATTAGAACTCCCCCTCCGTCCCCTTTATTTGTCACAGAACGATCACGATCGCATCTGAAGACCACATAACGGTCGTCAATAAATTCGTTGTCCCGGATGCTGGGAATCAGCCAGGTTTCTGTCAGTATAATGACGTCATAGGAACACGCCATAATGTTCATGTACAATGTGTGTAACTTAGTGCGGACCCCTCTACAGTTCTGATAATAAATAACAATGTTATTAGTAGCCATTGATAATACGAATTTTGCAACAATAATAATAATTAACATACTTATTTTCGATACATGACACTGGAAAACGAATTCTAAATTTGAGGTCCGGTGCATCAATATGTAAAACTTTTTGCAGACACTTAGGCATTAATATATAAAATTGCAACAACACACACTTAATAAACTGGGGGAAATATAACATTGGAACTGTGGTTAACAGTACATAGCATAAAAACCAGCAAATATGACTAATTGAAAAAGGACAGCAGTACATACATAGCTTTGTGAAAGCGTAGATTAGGGCACATACCATATATAAAAGCGACAAGCAAAAGGAAAACAAGAATCTAAAAAATAAAATAGCAGCGCACATCGAGTCGTTAAATTGAGATCCCAGTACCGGTCTTCTCACTAGCAGTGATCTTTTTGAGATCTTCAGCGGATCGAATCGCAAACGACTTGTCTCCATCCCGTTCACGCACAAGTACCGTCGAGTTCCTGGACCAAACATATTTATATCCATGTTTCTTGGCGAGTACTTTGGCCTCACGAAATAAAGCCTTATTTTTCAGGGTTAGATGCTCATTCAAGTAGACAGATACTGTAGTAGCGCCTGGAATTCCTATCTGATCTGACTTGAGACTCTTCGCATTACGGTAGGCGCTGAGTATATTGTCACGAACGATCCGAGATCTGAGCTTTGCAATCAAGTTCTTAGGTTTGTTATCCTGCTGCTGTGCGTGTGGGACTCGATGTATTGACACGATTTCACTTTGCGACAACGGCGAATGAATGGCTTTGCCTATAGATTCCATAATAGTTATAAGGTTTTCATTCCGTTTTTCAGGCACATTGCAAATCTCAATATTGCACTGGCGTGCCTGCTGTTCCATGGAGTCAATTTTTGCTTCAAGGATGGCCACCTTATGTTCGCAATTATTGCTGGTCAATTCATGGAAGCGCTTCACGTATTCTCTATGCTCCGCCTCTACGGTATCTAAGCGAGTCTTCATGACCTCATATTCTACATTAAAGAATTTAATAGACTTTTCAATCTCTTCAAAGGATTTTTGAATAGAGATATTCTGCTGCCTTACTTCTGAGACATCTGTCACTAATTTATTAAGTATCTTATCCTGGTCGGCCTTCCAAGACTGCAGCATGCTCTTTAATTCTTCGAAACTATCCGGCTCCGTACAGCTGTCGTCGCCACGAAAACGCTTATTGCTCGGCCTTGTGGTAATATTTACCGAATTATAGGCGC
Source organism: Apamea crenata (assembly GCA_949629185.1). NCBI lineage: Eukaryota > Metazoa > Arthropoda > Insecta > Lepidoptera > Noctuidae > Apamea > Apamea crenata. The sequence continues at coordinate 6,387,794 of OX451372.1, forward strand.
TACTTTCCGGGGCCAACGTGGCAGGAGAAAGATCGGGTTCCGATTGCGTCTCCAAAAGACCATGGGCATTTGGGGAGCCCTGTGGGGGTGAGCGGATCATGCGAGGCATGGCTGGCCAACCGGTTCAAAATCCGTAGAAACATAAAAAGTACCCGTAAAGACTCAAACTGCTGGGGAGTTGATACAGGTCAGCTAATTTGCACAAGCGGCTGTATGTCGAGTTGGTTCGGAGGGCACAAGCACCGACTCAAACACCGGGCATCGAGAAGATGCGGGTTCGCGCCCAGCCAAATGCAAATCTTTTTGTATGTTTTCGATGAAGATTTTAAAAGTTTTTAAAAGTTGTCACTCAAAGCGTCAGCTCACCAAAATCTTCTATCCCACTTCAACTCCGCCCACTGGGCGTTGACAATACGTAACAGTACCTCAAGAGCGACAAGGAATCGCAAATAAGAGCGACAGCCAATCGGAGCGCAAAAAGTCACACACAACTTAAAAATCACAGCGCGGCGCGCACACGTCTGCTCACTTCTGAGTACGAGAGTTAACTGAGCTATATTTTACTCTGCACTAGAAACCAATTCTTTTACAGAAAGTCTAACGTAAGCATGGCATTGTAATTGTGTTCTACTTAATTGACAACAGATGCAGGCAGCTGCTGCAACTGACCTAAATCACCAGAGTTGAATTATTTTCTACTAAACTTCGAGAACCTGTGAAGTACGTAAGTAGCTATATAATAATCCTGTGATGCCTCTATAGTTTTTTTTTTTCAAATGTTACTGCGCCTACATTTTTTTTTCACGTATTCTCTTTGCTAAACTCAAATAGCTAAGCGTATCAAAATCAAGCAAGTGCAGTGCAAGTTAAAATATACATCCAGCCGACTTACTCCGGTAACTTAGGTGAAGTGAACTATCATCCTACTTGACGCTAGGGAATCTAGGGATTGACAGCTCACTTTAAACGCACTTCACCAAAGTTTTCACGGTGAGATTTTTACAGAATAGCGCCACATGACCCCGCTGGCGTACCACCGCAGTCGAGTCTTTAATTGCCTGCCCAGTAAATACCATTTCTAAATTCGTTTAGTCTAAACGCTCCATATTTTGAACGAACGTACGTAGCCGTCTGTTAGATTTTGCATAATTTGAAGTAGGATGTTATTGAACGCGCTACAATAGTCATGTTCACGAACTTCTGTTACCCTGGTACATTTCCATAACCATATTCGAATTTAGATGTGTGGACTATATTAGTTTGAATAGTGATTTGTTACTAAAGCTGGTCGAACTCAGGAGTATCTCCCACAAGACGCGACACGCGACTGCGCGTTTCGATTGTTTTAATGATTAGAAAGTATTGAATGAATGAATGAAATGCACCGATTCCAGCGTGGTTAACCAGACTCGATTAATCGAATGAACCTCAAGATTTGAACTAGGCTCCTACAGCGACCATTGCATATCGAGGAGTAGACAGAGGGCGCGGTAATGGTAGGTAGACGTGCCCGTAGGATAGGGAAGGATTTAAGAGCCCTACCGGGTATGCATTCTGGAGTAAGCATTGGACTAGTGGAGAGATGGGTAATTATTATCTATGCATAGGGCATCTTTTAAAGACGTCGCGGTCGCCGCCAGGTTGGTTCAGGTCGAGCTTCACCGGTGAATCTTTTGGCGGGGTTCTACTGCTTTCTCGGTTCGTTGTGTTAGATTTTGCTGTTTTCAATGTCATCGTCGGAGTTCTCGCTACTATCCGTTTCCGGTTTTTTGTAAATATCACTAGCAGCGACCTTGATTTTTTCGATTGTTTTAATGATTAGAAAGTAATTGTATAAATACAAGCTAATTGACACTATAAGCGCGGCGTCGCGTGAGCCAATTTCGTCTCACATCCCGCGCGAGATTCACCTCAGATTGACCGGAGCTTTATTGATTTCATAATGGGTGGATGAGGTTTGCATTAGAAACGAATTTCTCATTTTGAAGATTGAATGTTCTTCATCCGCGCCGTGTCGAGAACAGAACTCAGCCACATCAGACAGCGTTAGCAGTACCTTACAAAAGTATTTTAAAGTCTTTTAGGAAAGCATGTGTCATCTGTAATGAGGCTCCCCATCGACTAAGTTGTACCTTCCACCTACTGCCCACCTGGCTTCCCCGACTCCGTATCAAAGTAGCGACAACCCCACCGTTACGATCGAAAGGTTTTGGAGTGGCGACCGCGTGTCTGAAGTGGTAGCGTTTGAAGGCCTTCCCACAAGGTAGACCGATGACCTGGTGAAGTTCGCAGGCATCCACTGGACGCGAGAAGCACAGAACTGGTTGCAGTGGTGATGCTTGGAGGAGGCCCAACAGTGGACATATTCCGGCTGAAATGACGATGTTCGGTCAATATGTATTCATTTCATCGCTGTCTTCGTTTATCAAGTTGATCAATTAATTTCTATCTACCGAATGTAAATGAAATAAGTATACCCTGCCTTACCATTGCATAACGAGGAGTAGACAGAGGGCGCGGTAATGGTAGGTAGACGTGCCCGTAGGATAGGGAAGGATTTAAGAGCCCTACCGGATATGTAACCTAACCTAACCTACGGTTAACCGTTTTATGACAGCTGTCTTAGAACGTACATATTCCAGAATATGTAAAAGTTTTTTTTAAAGCGTGATAAAATAAATATAGGTATACATTGCCTTATCTTATTGAATTATTTAATTTATGGGTTCTATGTGTATCGATCAATATATTGTGTGTTGCTGCAATCACTAGTTCCATGTGTCAAAAAACGGTATACCTAATGGACAGGGTATACATATTTAATGAATTCCGAAAGTCTTAGTAATTAATTTCGTTTATTATAATAACCTATAATGATCCCTAAAAGTTTTTACAGTCAAAAGCTTTGATTATTAATATCGAGGAATTAATAGCGTTTTCTAAGAAAGGTTTTATGTGAGATTGGATCGACACTAATATAAATAATTGTTCTGTTTTTACAAGCTTTTATGTAACTTGTTACTTTTTCTGTTAATATTTAATAGATGTTACAATGAAGTTCTAGCCTTTCTTCATGAAATATTCAATGTCTCAGCCTTGTCACAATTATATTATGTCCAAGTAAATAATGATACGTTTCGCCAGCTTTGAGACATCATTGTTTTGTAGACGAATATTTTTATTTTTATTCTATACCTTTCTAGGTCTCTTTTAGTTGACTTCGGGTAATATTAATTGCCTAACTTTGCTAAGTGTATAAATAGTAATTATTAGTACCTTTATATTTATTAAAGAGGATACAAATAATATACACACTAACTATTACTATAGTAAGCCAGCTATTAAAATATTATAACCAAACCTAACTAAAACTATTATCATCTGCCTAATATCCTCTTCCCAACTATGTTGGGATCGGCTCCAGTCTAATCGGATGCATCTGAATAACAGTATGACACATGGAGTGACTACCTATCTGACCTCCACAACTCAGTTACTGGGTAATACGATACCCCTTGGTAAGACTGGTCGCCAGACTTTCAGGCTTCTGACTACCCGTAACGACTGTCAAAGATCCACGACTGACAGCCGGGACCAACCGCTTAACGTGCTTTCCGAGGCACGGAGGGGTCTTGGTATGTAAAGATGGTCACCCATCCACAGACCAACCGCGGCAAGCGTAGCTTAACCTGATCGATTGACCTGTGCGGCTGTTATTATTTAGCCACCTAAAATTATTAACAAACTAAAATATGGCGTCAAAAAATTCCTCCGCATCGCTGTCGACTGGTAATGTACCCAAGACACTGGCGGCATTGCCACGTTGTATGGTAATGCCTCTGACTAACGGTTTTAACTGGCCTAGGCAAAAGTCAGCCCTCGGGTCTCGAGAAGTGTTAACCAGCCGTTTGGAGATAGTTTTGTCATAGTTAGTTTTGCTTAACTAGCGACCCGTTGTGTAACCATTGGGGTAAACGTGTTCTTGAGTGGAGACTGCGAATCAGTAAACGTAAGATGGGATGCCCTCAGGCCAGGTGGAACGACGATCTTCGCAGGATGGCTGGTAGCAGCTGGATGAGAGAGAAAATCGAGTTGAATGGCGTGCAATAGGACAGGCCTATGTCCAGCAGTGGCTATAGGCTTATGATGGTGATGATGAGCTAGCGATCCACCCCTGCTTTGCACGGTTTGTAAGCCTTAAATAAATAGACAAACCGTTTATTTAGTGCACACAAAAAAAAAACACAACACACAAAAGACCACACCAGATAAAAACAGAAAGATAAAATTTGCTCCGAAACGTCTACCTAGTACTTTGATAGCAAAAATAGGTCTCAAAGCAGATGCACTCCACTTTTTTCCACTCTGACATCGCAAAGGGAATTTCAGACAGCTTCAGTAGCAACTGAAAGTTTGAATTCACTAAAAGAGTAATTGAAGTAAACTCGAATAGGTACAAGGAGTGCAAACAGACTGGGAACGTACATATATTTGGGGAACACATCAAATATGTATGGTGTGTGTGTATTCCTCAATTTATGTCGAACGAAAAGATATACAGGTTCAATTTAAACTAGCTGGCGAAACGCCGCAGACTCGATGGGTATTAATATCTAAACAAGACGATCTATTGATGTTCGATTTAGTAACCATTCGATATTATGAGCATTCGAGTATTTAGACGTTCGATTTATAGTGGTCGATCAATTGATATTCGATTATTTGGCATTCGATTTGGCATAGTACACCCAAATAAAACATTGATTATCTTTTTTGCGGTCTAACCGACCGCTGGTATTCCACCAGCGGTCGTTGACTACGAATTTTTGGTTCTAGGACATGCCGGTTTCCTCACGATGTTTTCCTTCACCGTTTTGAGAGCAGTAGTTATGAAACCATTTACTCAAAGTAAAGCGCTTGGGTTCGAGCCTACGACCTACAGCTCAACCTATAAATCGCAGCTCTTACAACTGCTCACATGTATCTCACGCAATATGTACTCAGTCTAAATGTGCCTACTGAATATGTCATATGACTACCTTGTTCCAACAAGTCATCCGTTTCGAGAAATACACATTTACCAATAACATAAAATATAATATTCCCTCTGTAATATTACCCACTGTATATTTGATTCCCATTCGCAGAATAATATTTATCTAACGTAGTTTTACGCACGTTTGCCTCCATTTTACAGTTCACTGCTCTCCGAATAGGTAAACACGGAATAATTTGATAAATATCAGGTTCCGAGCTGTTCGGACTTTCTTGTATTACAATATTTTCAGTAAAATATAAACGTTCAGGCTGCTAAGAATATTAATACTACGATATGTTTAGACATCAGCGTATTGGGTAATTTTATAATTCACTAAGGCTGCCATCAGACGGACTGCACCGCGACAACCGCGCGCAGTCGATATATTCAACTACATGCAGTTGTACGTTCGACTTCGTTCAGTCATGATATCATCTTCACGCGGTCTGCTGCAGTCGTGTGAAGTCAATATGAACTGCATACAGTCGTGACTTCGACTTTACGCGATCGGCTACAGTCGTGTAGTGTCGACGCACGCATCGCTAACCGCATACAGTAAGAGAAATAACGTCTGTGCTTCCATTTCGACGTCAAATCTTCACTGAATCACTGAGCTCCTGAGCTAGATGCGTGGCGTCAACTGCGCAAGGTCAGATCCGACTGCAAATAACTGCATGCAGTTGAATTTATCGACTGCGCGCGGTTGCTACGATGCAGTCCGTCTGATGGCAGCCTTACAGTAGCAATGGCTTTAATTTTGACAGTTTCACAACATTCATTGCGTTATTTACGTTGTTGAGCAGACAATTTTTTCGAACATATGAAGTAATGGATTAACAATATCCTTTAAAATTAACTACAACAAACTACATGTAGCACCCTAAGGTGCTGTGTGTAGTTTTTAGGGGAAAAAGCTTGGGGCAGGTATATAAGCACTGTTCTATATCTTCAAATCAAATCAAATCACTTTTATTTGTTAACACAGGTAAAGAAATACAGATCTTGAGATTGGTGAACAGAACGCTATGTTATGCCAGGAGGCGTACAAATATGGTGTGCATCTAGCTCAATATTACGAATTTACATTTCACAATAAAAAAAAAGATGTTTGATAATCATGCCTAGTTAAAATTTCAAAATAAATTATAACAGTTACATAATATTATTTAAAAAATTTACTGATGTTAGATTTAAAGGAGGAATTATTTAGTTATGTATGTCAAAAAATAAAAATAAAATAAAGTCTAAGTCAGAATAATTGAAAATGTCAAAAATTATTAAATGTCAATATTAATAATTCGACTACAAATTAATTCATCCTTTAAGTTTCTTTTCGTATAACATAGAAACAGCATTATACTGAGCCATCATTGAAAAAATCATCCAGTGTGTAGTAACATTTGTCACTAAGCAAGCTATTTAGTGCCTTTTTGAATTTTATTAATGGCAAATTTTTGATGGCATCCGGTATTTTATTATAAACTAGCTTCTGCCCGCGGCTTCGCCCGCGTGGATGTCGGATTTTATCCCACGGGAACGTGCTACCAGGATAAAAAGTATGTGCTTCCTCAGGATGCCATCTATCTCTTTGCTAAATCAGAAGTTCAGTGGTTTAGGCGTGAAAATGTAATACCTATACACTTTCAAGTTCAAATCCTCCCCTAAAAACCGAATTACCCCTTTTTGCCTCGTCAGGGGTCAATTTTCGACAACTTTACATACTTATTATTAATTATTTACTGTCAAAAGTATCAATACTGAGTTTCGAGTTAATCGGACCGCGCATTCAATTTCTTCCACACAAACATCAACACCCCTATATCCCCCTTTGATGGGTAGTTTTGAAAAACTTATAATGATAAACTTTATTACTTACTTAGGCAAGTATTGTTGCCAAGTTTCAAGTTTATTAACTAAATTAATAAGATGTTTCATATAAACTGTATCCCCGCTTGTCACCCCCAAAGGGGTGGAATTTAAAAAAAATCGCTTGAGATATATTCATAACTTGACTCAAAGATTATTTATACCAATTTTCTAATTAATCAAGCCACTTATTATAATCCTCCCCTGTAAAATTAACTACCCCTTTTCAACCCGTTAGGGGTAGATTTTCGAAAAATCCTGATACATGTTATTCTTTATTTTTGGTCTTAAGTAAAAACACTGAGTTTCGAGTTAATCGGACCGCGCATTCAAATTCTTCCACAGCTTCCCCTATATCCCCTTTGAGGGGTAGTTTTGAAAAACTAATAATGATAAACTTTATTGCTTACTTAGGCGAATATCCATGCCAATTTTCAAGATAATTAACCTAACGAATAAGATTTTTCATATAAACTGTATCCCCGCTTATCACCCCCACAGGGGTGGAATTTTGAAAAATCATTTGGGATGTGTTCATAACTTGACTCAAAGATTATTTATACCAATTTTCGAGTTAATCAAGCTACGCTGTAAAAGCATCCCCTGTAAATTTGACTACTCCTTTTCAGGCCGTCAGGGGTAGATTTTCGAAAAACCCTAATACACATTATTCTTTCCTTTCAATTTTAGGTATAAATACCGAGTTTCGAGTAAATCGGACGGCGCGATGAAATTCTTCCATACAAACTTTGAAACCCCCCAATCCCCTTTTAGGGGGCAGTTTATAAAAACAAAAAATGCCCAACTTCATAATTTACTTAGATAAGTATTCCTGCCAAGTTTCAAGTTTATTAACTCAAGGAATAAGATTTTTCATACAAACAAAATCCCCCCATTTCACCCTCTTAGGGGTGGAATTTCGAAAAACCCTTTCTTAGTGGATACCTACTCTTCACGAAGAATACACCCTCCAAATTTCATGTATCTAGGACCAGCGGTTTAGGCTGTGCGTTGATGTCTCAGTCAGTCAGTCAGTCAGTCAGTCAGGACTTTGAATTTTATATATATAGAAGATTTTTGGAGCGTTGCCGAAAAGGCTTTTACGCATTAAGGCTGTTTAACATTTAACGTTACATAGTTTGTTACAATATTGAGTACGCAATGGATTTCTTCTGACTGCCGATAAGCTGACAAATAAATGCGGGTTTTTTTTTACAAACAATGCAGTTTCCATTATATACATTGCTGGCAGTGTCAATATTTTTAGTTTTTGGAAATACGGAATACAGCTATCTGTCGTTTTTAGACCACACATAGACCTCACACAGCGTTTCTGAATCCTAAATACAACCTCCCTATTAGCCGACTGCCCCCAGAAAATAATACCGTACCGTAAAACAGAAGCTACAAGTCCATCCTTCACACTTACGTAAGTTTTACAAAGACATGATGACCCTGTCGGGCACAGCGAAGTGGGAGAGAGGAAGCATGCTTTATTTAATCTATTGAATAAGTCGGTATTCAACATAGTTATCCTATAATGTTCCCACTACTGGGATACAACCCTACTCTCTGTGAGAGGAAGTGGGCCGTAATCCATCACGCGGGCTCAGTGCGGGTTGGTAGATGTCACATGTCTTCGAATGTCTGGTTCTAGGACATGCCGGTTTCCTCACGATGTTTTCGTTTACCGTTTTGAGAGCAGTGGTAATGAAATAATGTATACAAAGTAAAGTGCCTGTCTAGGTTCGAACCTACTGCTCGTAAGTCGCGGCCGTTATCACTAGGCCTCCACTGCTCTGTTAGTATACTAGTACATATTACATATGTAATTATTTTATACATTTTTTTTTTTTGGGTGGGAAATCATCAAATGACCTCTCCCGCTCTGGGCGGAGCGGAAGGGCGTGTCAGACTTTTACTGACTAAAACCCACCCGTGTTCCTTCAGTTGCCTGTGCCAGGGGCCACGGTATCTCTTTCGAACAACCCGCGGCCCTGGCGCATCGGACCTAGCGGACCCGTCAGTTCGTGGTGACATCTCTTTGAGGCGCGCGTGGAACATGTTTTATACCTCAAAAAAATGGGGGAAAGGCTGGTGTCGTTGTGAAAATATTATAGCCAGCTAGGTTGATTTACAGCTAGGCTGACAAGTTTTTCTTTCTTTATAAGAACCAACGGTTACGGTTTTTTTGTTATGTTGGTCATAACAAAAAACCGTAAAATAAAAAAAACATTATTTTGTTCTTATACTGATATTTTGTAAATGTCACAAATCTCTGTGACACGTTCCATGGCGCATGAAAATGGAGTAAGAAATAATGGAGCGCTAATGTGCTGGTAAACCCTTTCTCACAGCGCTGCCTCGGATTCGGTGGATATAGGACTCGGTACTCCTACTTTAGAGTTATTTAAGCAGCTATCATTCCTTAAAAAAAAATGCTTAGGTACTTTGAAATTTTTACAACGCAAAGTATATGTAAAAACATTTAATTTCTACGTTCTCAGGATTAAAAAATCTCTACTTCAATAACAGCGAGATGGTCGTACTAGCTGTCTATTACGACATAAAGGAGTGAATCATTGGGAATTTGGTTTCTTCAATGATTACTTTAATGAACTTTTGGAAATTTGGTTTATTGAAAATTACACGGGACACAAAAAATATCGACTGTTCGTGCGGTTGACCAGTTGCGAAGTGACGCGTAGGTAGGTACCGTGGAGTTTTTTACTCACACCGCCATGGAAATCGCGCCTTGCCAAAGTTTTAAGGCAATGTGTTCTTGTCACACACGTTGCTAGTAAACAAGCAGCATTTGAGCTTAAACATCCTCCCACCCGTTGAAAGGCTTGTCTTTCAACCGTAAGTCTTCAGCTGTGGGTAGCGGGCACAGCTTGATAACAGGCCGACGTAGAACGCCTCTAGTGGTTTTCAGGTCAGCCACTCTCGAAACTCCATCCAGACCAGGAAATAATCTGACAACTCGTCCAAGGCGCCAACACAATGGCGGTACATGATCTTCATGGATAAGCACGAGGTCTCCAATATGTAGGGATCTTGAGTTCGTCTTCCACTTCAGCCGTTGTTGTAGTTCGTGTATATATTCACGCTGCCAGCGTGACCAGAAATGCTGATGAATTTGTTGCAGTCGAGCGTAGCGTTGCAGGTGACTTTCTTTCAGGTTTTCCAAGCTAGGTTCCGGCAGTGTCTTCAGTGGTCTTCCAATGAGAAAGTGCCCTGGGGACAAAGGAAGGTAGTCATCAGGAGAGGAGGACAAAGGACACAAGGGGCGACTGTTTAGAACGGCCTCCACTTGTGCGAAAAGTGTAGATATTTCTTCAAAGGTAAGATGGGTATTTCCCATAACTCTTTTTATGTGGAATTTTGCAGATTTGACTCCGGCTTCCCAGATGCCGCCAAAATGAGGAGCGTGAGCAGGTGAGAACACAAATTTTATATTTTCCTGAGTTGCAAATCCAGATAAGTCCCTATTATGTAATTTAAGAAAAGCCCCTATATCTTTAGCAGCAGCTACAAAGTTACCCCCGTTATCACAAAATATTTCATTGGGTTTGCCACGTCTGGCAATAAATCTGCGTAATGTCATTATAAATGCGTCCTTAGTAAGGTCACAGACCGCTTCCAAATGAACGCACTTATATCGCAAGCACACAAATATGCAAAGGTAACATTTGCTCACCCTTGCACCTTTACCTTTACGATTAATTATGTAAAATCTATGCCTACTGAATTGAATGGGAAGTCTGCGCTCACACGTTGTGATGGCAAATCACCCATTTTAGGACAAAGAGTTTGGCCTCGGACACGACAACATCGCACACAATTGTGAACTGTGCGCCGAGCTAACCTTCTGCCATTTATCGGCCATACTGATTCCCTTATTAGTGATAACAACAGCTGCGGGCCAGCATGCAAGTGCCGCAAATGTTCTCTTTCAAATAAAAGTTTAGTCAAATGATGAGACGAATCAAGTAATATTGGATGTTTTTTATCAAAACTATAAGGTGAAGAACTTATTCGTCCTCCAACTCTAATTAAATTGTTGTCGTCTAAAAAAGGTGACAAACATAGTAATTTAGATTTAACATTTAAAAGTACGCCTTTAGATAACGCCTTGTATTCAATAGGAAAACATTTAATCTGAGCAACCCGGCATAGATAATGAAATGAGTCATCTAACTCATTAGCGCTGAGAGTCAAAACCTGTTTGTTATGAATATTACGAATATTAAAACAAAATCTTTTTACCCATGCGACTATTCTGATAAGTTTATTTAGTTTGCTATACTTTACAATATCTATTATAGGTTGCAGTATGTCAGTGTTAAGGTAAGTATTTATTTTATTTTGATCAGTTAAGGTTTTATTAGATGTAACGTATGAATTTTGTATTTTATGAGTTTTTGTTTCAGATGCTGATTGCTCTGCTTGCTTCGCCGGTGTTGAGACGAGCGGAGCAGATGGGACGGTCTTGGGTGAGTATTTGGTTTTATTTATAATCTTAGATTTAGTTTTGGATTTAGGTGTATTTTTAGTTTCAGGTACATCATCGATATTAATGTATTGTGACTTTAGTGTAGGATTTTTCCTAAAACGTAATTCTAAATTAAACAATCTTTTTTTTGCAGTATAATAGGATTCACCCAAGTTGCTTGGAGAACTATTTAGAGGTAATTTCACATTAAATCGTCCATCACTCAAACGGACCGTATTTTGTAAAAAATGCTTTTCACAAGCCCTTTCCCTTTCGCTGAGAATGGGTTTGTTTGGGAGTTCTTCAATCTCCCAGAATTTTGTAAGTAATTTATCAATACAAGACTCTTGAATCTTGTTATCTTTTGCAATTATGCTATTGTTGCAATATATGCTATTCAAATTATTTTTATTTATCGGACCGGCTATTAACCAGCCAAATTTGGAATTTCGTAACTTTAGATTATCTGGGCCTATAGAAATTTGTTCATTTCCCAGGATATCCCAGAAAAGATCACATCCAATCAAGATATCAACTTGAGAGGGTTCATTAAAACTAGGATCGGCTAATTTTATGTGTTTAGGTATTTTGAATTTAATGTTAACCTGGCTTTTAGGTAAATAACCAGTTAACTCATTCATAACAAGCATGTTACAAGTAACATCAAACTGTTTATAGATAGATTGCACTTTAACAGTGCAGCTTTCCTCTACCCTATTAGACAAGTGGTTTCCTATACCTATAATATTAATACTAGGTATTGGAATGGAATCAAGTGACAATTTATCGCTTAACGATTTTGTAATAAAACTGCCCTGGCTACCACAATCGAGCAATGCACGCACTGTTTCATATTTATTGTTATTAGGATTATGAACCTCAATCAAGGCAGTGGATAATAAAACATGATTGAATTGATATTCCGATGAGTTAACGCATACAGATTCCGATTCTAAACAGTTAACGTTTATAGATTCCGATTCTGAAATCGCATGATTATTATTAACTGACTGTTTAGGGTTATGCAGAAGACGATTATGTCTTTGTTTACAATCAGGACATGGTCCAAATCCACAAGCCTTTGCTGGATGACCCTGCTTAAGACAATTAGAACAAAGTTTATACTTATTTACATCTGCCCATTTTTCTTGTATAGTTTTGTTTTTGAAACTAGGACACTCATATATTTTATGATTTTGACTGCAGATTATACATACAAATGAACTTGAAGTGTCTTTATTAGTAGCTGTCGCTGCCTTAATAAAGATTTTTTGATATTTGTCCTGTTTGTAGTGGTGATTATTTGGTGCGTATGAACCCTTTTGGTGGCTGTTATCTATTTTATTTCTATCTAAAGCATCAAGTACATCAGCGCGATCTATTAAAACTTGTTTAAAGTTTTCTAAGGTCGGAATATTGTCACCAAGCTGGTTTCTAAATTCCTCCCATTTTAGAAGTGTATTATTGTCTAATTTTGAGGTTAAATTAAATATGACACACATATCCCAATTATCTGTGGGCATTCCTAAACTAGATAATGCCCTTAAGTTTTTTGTGACATGATCAACTAAAATTCGTAATGACTTTACAGTTTCCTTGCTAAATGAATGTATGTTAAACAATGAATTCATGTGATAATCAATCAGAAGTCTTTTATTATCGTAACGAGCACACAATAATTTCCAAGCTTCCTTATAATTTTCAGATGATACTTCAAGATTAGAAATTATACGTGCCGCGTCTCCTTCCAGGTAAGATATTAAATAATGAAATTTATGTACCGGCGAGAGTTGCTTATTACGATCAACTAAGCTCAAAAAAGAGTCTCTGAACTCGAGCCACTTAAAATATGCACCGTCAAACTTTGCAATTTGTATGCGTGGCAACCTGATACCCGAGTCACGAGATTCAAATCGGGATTCATGACAGTCATGACTACATGATTGCACACAGCTGTCCAACAAACCCTTGGCAATGGCAAGCCCACTCACCATATCATTTTCAATCTTGTCCCGCTCCTCAATCTCTAATGCCAGACTCCCACTATTTAAGACTTCAATCTGACTTTGCAACTCATCAAACTTAGCTGATAATTGTTCGAATCTACCAAGTTTAATCTTTAATTCAGCAATTTCCTCATTTGACAATGAGTCCAAAGACGACAAGTTATCCAAAAAGTTTTTAAACTTGGTAATTTGACCTTTAATTGAGCTACGTCTGACAGTCAATTCGCGTAATTTCTTTAAATCGATTTCTTGCGACATTTTTTTTTTTAAATTAAAATATATTAAGTATAATTGACTATCAAGCAGACTCAACTACGTGTCAGCGTGAAAACTATAATTTAGTAAGTTATTTATATAAAGAATCTCACGCCCCTCAATTCGACGTCACCCGCCGACCAGGAAACCGGATTCACGCTGCCAAGCACGGAATGCAAGCTCTGCTGATACCAATGGTGCTAGCGTGATGTTCCGAGGTATCTGGAAAGTTCGACGAACAATGTTAAAAACTGATTGGGAGCGTTACGTTATCTTTTCCTAGAATGGCATGAGAAATACACGATGAAGGTAGATGAAAAAATGTAAAAAAATATATTTTAAAATGGTAATTTAGGATGATTATTTGGATAAATTGCATGCCAACTTGCTGATATGGACTATTAATGATGGCCTTTAATGAAATACACCGATATTATAGTGAATTATGTGTACTACAAATAAGTTTTGTCAAGTAAAACTTTGACCTCGAATGACCCTTCAATAATACCTAAATAATTAATTGAAATTATTGCACAAGTAGAAGGCACGCTTTAGTTAGGAAAGCTGATGGTATGATTTGGAAAATAGATAGGAAGGTAAGAATGAGGAAGGAAGGGCACTTAACTTATGATGAACCGCTTCACGTGAATCTTCTGCAACTGCTTCTTCTTCCATATACCTGTGTCGATACTTTAGCTGCATCGAATGCTTAGGCTTCAGGAAGTTCTTGGTTTCTGCTTCACGACGAGAACTCGGCCTTTTGTGGTCTCGATGATCACGCCACGTTGACAAACCAATTGTTGAAATTTAGTTTTTTCGTGTCCTGTCACGGTCGCCAATTTTTATGTCTATTACGACATAAAGGAGTGAATCATTGGGAATTTGGTTTCTTCAATGATTACTTTAATGAACTTTTGGAAATTTGGTTTATTGAAAATTACACGGGACACAAAAAATATCGACTGTTCGTGCGGTTGACCAGTTGCGAAGTGACGCGTAGGTAGGTACCGTGGAGTTTTTTACTCACACCGCCATGGAAATCGCGCCTTGCCAAAGTTTTAAGGCAATGTGTTCTTGTCACACACGTTGCTAGTAAACAAGCAGCATTTGAGCTTAAACACTAGCAAGGTAATTGCGTAACACACTAATAATTGCAATGGCTTTTCATTTGGACATATCGACAACATTCATTGCTTTAGTTACGTTGTCGAGCAGACGAATTTTTCAGACATAATATATGAAGAATTTATTACAAAATCCTTCGGAATTCGAAAGAAAACGTATTACGCAATTAGGGTGCTGGTTACACTGGAAGCTGACCCCAACATTGTTGGGTAGGCAGATGATTAACTATGGCTGTCTCTATGGAGCAGGTTAGCACTCCATTCACTATCCCATGTAAGACTTCATAAGAACCATAAAAGTCGTAATGTTTTTACGACGTAGTAATGACTGCCGTAAACTCACGCGTCTCTGTTTGTACCTTCAAGATAACATGACATTGTAAGGGGTGTTGAAAAGAAAATGTAAAAAAATAAGAGGGTTTTATTCAGAGCCCTTGAAAAGCTGAAGAATATTTTGGACTCTAAAAATGAAGTACGCGTAAAGTTAAATGGTAACAGCCGTTCGGGTCGATCGAAGGTTAAGCTACGCTTCCCGAGGTCGGTTTGTGGATGAGTGACCATCCATTTCATATCAAGACATCTCCGTGGCTCGAAAACAAAGTTAAGCAGTTGGTTCCAATTGAAACAGAATCAGCACACCAACAGGTCAGGTCAGGTCTTGTTGGTTCAGAATACCAACGCTGCGACATTTATTTTTTAAATGTCGTAGCATTATGCTGAGATAGGAGCCTTTTGGCCTCGTACAGGACTTTTTGTTTCATTTTTCTTTTTGTTACTTCTTTTTTATAGTGTTTTATTTTTTATTGTGTTTAGTTTAGTTTAGTTTTATGATCTTTCTGTACGAGTCGCAATAAATACTTTTTCTTTTTTTCTTTCTTTCAATTGTCATTCGTAAATTTTCGACAGACGTTACGGGTAGTTGAAGCCCAAAAGTCTGACAACTAGTCTTAACACAGGGGGTAGCCTATACTGTTCCCACTGCTGGGACACAGGCCTCCTCTCTTTGAGAGGGAGTGCACGGTAATCTACCACCGGGGCCCAGCGCGGTAGATGTCACATGTCTTCGAATATTTGGTTCTAGGACATGCCGGTTTCCTCACGATGTTCTCCTTCACCGTTTTGAAAGCAGTGGTGATGAAATAATTTACGCAAAGTAAAGTGCCTGCTTAGATTCGAACTCACGTCCTACAATTCATAAGTCGGGGACGTTACCACCGGGCCCCCACTGATCTCTTCTGCAAAGCAAGTGCTAATTCGGCGGATTTTAGTTTTGCTGTTAATGGCTTGGAGAATTTATGGATCAAAAAAGAAAGTTGTTCTCGCCCGAGCCCATATTCGCATAATACACAGTCTCTCAGGCATCCTTTCGAGAACCAATATTTATGGGATGATACATCCAACCTCCTTCAATAAACTTTATCATACACATCCCAATTTTATCTGCATCCCGATAAAACGTGTTTTGATAAAACTCCACCATTTACGACTTTCGCACTGCCTTTTTTTCTAACAATAAAGAATTTCTTTTATTCTCCCAAGGGTTCTTATTTTATTATAATCTGCGGGAATAAAGAGGGAAAAAATAAAAGGGATAATAATGTGAAAATGGCGACCGCGTGTGCGCGAAATGGCGGGAAATAAAAGTGAGAAACTTTTACGCGTTTTGAGAGCGTTTGTCTTAGAAAATTGTATCAAGTTAGAGGAAGGTATAGGAAGGTTGAATGTGGAGGATGTCATAAAATTTGAGCACCAGCATCGTTAGAGGAACTGATGGACGCTGATGATGGCGCCAAACAAGTAGCCGAATTCGGGGCGGAGTCCATTTAGATTGCTATCGACACGCTAAGAAGAGAAGCATCGATAAAAGCTGTTAATGCTCTTCACGTTCAGTACGATAATGCATTCTGGATGCAGTTGAGGATGCCACGCTTCTGTAGTGCCTCGAGTACTGACTGATGGCTGCGCAGCGAACAGACGCAAGCGTGCGGCATCCCTGTTACGAGGAGTGCGTGCCAGCTCCAGCAGCATCTTGGGTATCATTGCTAACAAATTCCCATTGAAAACCCAATAACACTGTGCCCGACCTGGGAATCGAACCCAGGACCCCACGCTTGCTTGCAACCACGAAACCACCGGAGCAGTCAAGTTACGTATAGCTACTAAACTTCGATGTAATATATATTTACATCTTTCTGAAATCTCATGAGCTGAATTTTGTTGGGTTAGATCTCCAGATTCACATGCTATCAAGGTTTTCCATTCGAAGATGTTCAGCAGCCCATGGCTTTTTTTTGGCAAGCTGCGGGGTAACTGCGTAACCCACTACAATAGCCTTCATTTTGACAGTTCTTCATTGCGTAATTTACGTTGCAGAACAAACAAATTTTTCGAACATATGAAGCAATGGATTTAAATGGATTTTTTAATGGATTAGCAATATCCTTCAAAATGATTCAGATAGAGATTGATAGTACTCGTATGTTACGCAATTAGCGTGCTGGTTAATGACGATAGGCTCGCATCCTATTACATGGGACTTAATATAAGTAAGGTACCTATCTAACTGGCGTCTCTAAAGGTTTATTAGAAGACCATCGTCAGACAGTATCTGCCTGGCATTAATGCTGAAATAAACCTTTTTGGCGCAGCCGTGAGGCACACACTATTGTTGTTTGAAACATTATTTTTATTTTGTTAATTTTGTGTTTCACGAACTGTGTCCAAATAAACTGTATTCTTTCTTTCTGGCGAATTCTGGGTGACCTATACACCTCCGTGGACTAGGAATGCATGCGTGTTGTGAAGCTATGACGTCCGATGTCTGCCATGGGGAATATTTTTCCATATTTTCACCCAAGATAAGTTGAAAGCACTTATCTTGAGTGAAAATATGGAAAAAATCGTCATAATTTTTAGGTGACTGACGCTAATATTAATATCAGTTGACGAGACGAAGTCGCGCCGACGTAATTATTTTTCAGCTCGGTAATCCGACCAACATATTTTCTCGTCATATTAAATCTTTGCGACTAATATGAGAGACAATTTCCTTCGCGTCATGGTGTAATAATATCTAAGGCAGTTTTGAAAGGAGATAAGGAGATTGAATAAATTTTACGTAATTTTTACAGACTTCAAAAAAGGAGGAGCTTCTCAATTTGTTTATATGTTTTTTTTCATGTATGTTCAGGCATAACTCCGTAATATGTAGACAAATTTACAAAATATTTTTTTTAATGAATAAGTTATGTTTCATGGTGGTCCCATATAAATTTTACCTACTAACTTTACTTGGGTAGTTTTTAAATTATATAACTTCAATAATAATATTTTTTTCCACTTAGTTTATATTAATGATAATTTAATAACTTTTTGTCACTGATATTTACTAAATATATATAAACTGCCTTATCTTATAGAATTATCTTATTTAAGGGTTCTTACGTACATTACCATACCGTACGTCTATCAATCAATGTATTGTGTGTTGCTGCAATCACTAGTTCCATCTGTCAAAAAACGGTTTACCTAATGGACAGGGTATAATAAATATCTAATCTTAAATACAGTAAGTTCAGTATTTGTTTCAGTAATGTAATGTTATTGCCCATGTGGGGCTGAAGTATGTAATAAGTTAGTACTGTTTCGCCGTAGTTAGAGCTTCATTACATTTTATTATTCTATTAACGCTGTCTGGGACTTAGCTGTGTTATTACTCCCTTGTTTTGTAATAAGAGTTTACTTGCTTTCTCAAATACGTTTGGTAAATAGGTATTATAATAACCATTATTAGTAGAGACAATATAAGAGACCCGATCTCAGTAATGTTTAAGAGTTGAATAGGGGAATCAGATGTAGTTCTTCTAACTGTACAGACAGCTGTGCTGCTGTGGAGTTTGTTAAACACTAGAATGTGGTGAAGGGTGGGCGTTTTGGGGGACTGTATCTTATGTAATTTTGACATTCAAAAAGTGCCGATTCTGAGCATAGTTTTCATAAATGTCTTTCGATGTTGATGATAATACATGTTTTTGCCTAAGATAGAGTGCGCCTTAAGAATCTAATTCTGAAACAGGCATCCTTGTATTCCAATTATGGTTTTGGTGGTATTTCATTGACCTGAGATAAGCTACTGTTAGAATACCGGTAGACCTTTTGCAATTCAAAAATGGAGTTTCCATATGAGGATTTTATAAAATGATATTGGTTAGACAAAAATATGCATTATTTTCTGTCCTACCGTAAATAATTGTGTTTAGGGATGTATTTAACTGGTCCTCTTAAAACTTATTAACCTTCTGATGATGTACGCATTTTAATAAATGAGCCTCTTGTTGACTTTCTTTCCTTTTCTCACGGGTGGTCGCATTAACTAAACTAGGGCACCCCGACCAAATCGGTTAGGTTATTAGAACTGTGACTAACTGCGCACGTGCCGAGCCAATCCAAGTTGGTCGCAGTTTGTGGCTATTAAGTATTTTTAGACCCTAAAAATGTAATTATTTGAGGTTTGCTTAAATTCATGCCTTATTTTTACAGTATTATTATTATAATTATCATTCCCAATTCTAAGTTTATTTCAACTGGCCGGACGATATGTCCTAGAACCAAAAATTTGAAGGCATGTAACATCTACCAACCCGCACTGGGCCGCGTATTACGGCTTATTCCCTCTCACAGAGAGGAGGCATGTGTCCCAGCAGTGGGAACAGTATAGGCTGTATATGCTTACGACAACTTACCAGCCAGGATAAAATAAAAAACATACCCTGCCCATTAGGTTAACCGTTTTTTGACAGCTGTCTTAGAACGTACATATTCCAGATTACGTAAAAGTTTACTTTAAAATGCGTACCTAATACAATAAATATAAAAAGTGGTTTTTATTAATGGCTTCTTACAGACATTATAATGTATTGTGTGTTGCTGCAATCACTAGTTCCATCTGTCAAAAAACGGTTTACCTAATGGACAGGGTATATCTAACAATAATAACAACTAACTACAGTAACGATCGATCGCTAGCATGTCAGGACAGCCACTCCAACTCCCTAATACTTCAGTAATCTAGTTTATTCTAAAACATAAAGCATTTAATAGTTAAACTGTACAGTTTGCTCGCTATCCACTTATTGGAGTCAGCACTTAGCAAGGGTTAAGAGTTAGGGTGTGAACTTAGTGGGGCAGCGAAGAAAATTGAATTAGGTTAAGATTTTTTTTTTACTATTGTCTATGGAAAAACTTGAGAGGAGCCTGTGGCTAAGTAATAACAGCTGCACGGGTCAATCGAAGGTTAAGCAACGCTTGCCGCGGCGGGTTTGTGGATGGATGGCCATCCATTATATTATGTACATATATCCAAACCCTTACGTGTTTCGGAAAGCACGTTAAGCTGTTGGCCCTGGCTGTCATTCGTAAATCTTTGTCAGTCATTACGGGTAGTCAGAAGCCCAAATGTATGACAACTTTTTTTTTTTTTTGAGGATGGGAAATCATCAAATGACCCCCCTCCCGCTCTGGGTGGAGCGGAAGGGAGTGACAGACTCTTACTGACTAAAACCCACCCGTGTTCCTTCCTTAGCCCTTTCTGTTCCAGGGCAGCGGTAACCCTTTCGGACGATCCCGCCGCCCATGTATGACAACCATGATGTCTGTTTCAGAAACAACCTTGGGAAAGCATATTCTGATCCCCCAATGCAACTCCCACATATTGCTTCTTCTTTTTAGCGTGTCGATAGCAGACTAAATGGACTCGGCCCAAAATTAGGCCACTTGTTTGGCGCCATCAGCAGCGTCCATCAGATCCTGTAACGTGCAGCTGGCAGGACCCACAGGACACAATATTCAATGTCCCATCGTTTGTGGAACAGCACCACATTTACACTCCAAGGCGGAGTCATCTATGAACAGGATTTCCATGCTTTGGCCAGCCTGGGTACGGAGTCTGTTGTTGAGATCGGGACTCTTAGATAGCTACTAATAAATGGTCATCATAATACTTACCAAAAGTATTTGTGAAAGCAATACACTATATTAGAGCACATGGGTACAATAACACGGTTAAGTCCCAGACAGCGTAAATAGAACAATAAAACGTGTGGGGCCAAATGAAAATCCAAAATGGCGGTTGCGAATCATGTATGTTTATTTTGAACTCACTATCGACTCCAGCGCCCTCGAAAAAACAATGAAAACGATCTCTCTCTCTCTCTGATTCTCTCTATTATATGTTACTAGCTGCGCCCCGCGGTTTCACCCGCATAAGTTTCGATTCCGTGCTAATATCGGAATAAAAAGTATTTTATGTATTAATCCTGGTTTTAAACTATCTGTGTGCCAAATTTAATCCAAATCCGTCCAGCCGTTTGAGCGTGAAGAAGTAACAAACATACAAACACACACACTCACTCACAAACTTTCGCCTTTAGAATATTAATGTGATAAAAAGTCGAATGGAGGGAGCATAACGTTCTATCGTTAAAACTTATTAGGTACAGAGTTAAGTCCCACATGGGAAATAACATTATATTTACTGAAGCAAATACTGAACTGTATTTAGGATTAGATATTTAGTGCTATGTATGATATTTATGCCCAGTAGCTGGGTTCTAGAGGTCAGATATGCAGTCGCTCCATGCAAAATACTGGTGTTCAGCTGCATCCGGTTAGACTGGAAGCCGACCCCAACATAGTAGGAAAAAGGCAGGCAGATTGATAGATTGAGTCAACTGGCGGATTAATTCATTTCCCTAACCTAACTTTTGTTTTAGTAGGTAATGTGATTACCAAAGTATGCTTTAATACATTCGCTCTTTTATCTTACCAAACATGATATGTAAAACACGTTCTGGGTGTTGATTCACTGGGGCTGCCGCAGTTTTGTAGCGCGGCCGGTATATTTGCCAACGCGGATGTTGATATTTTTTCGCCCATCATGCGCAAGAGATGCGCATCTCTACTACGCCGTGTTCGCGCCGGCCCCATCACCATTCTTAGAAGATTGGCTGATAGTTGGAACTCTCCGATCTTTTGGATACGACTGCACGCAGTCATGTAGACATTTCCCAGTATCGGCGTGCCTCACGCAGTTTAGAATACCCTACTTTTGCTGTGCCCGACTGGGCACACAATGATCATATTCTGTAAAACCTACCACCTATGTTCACATGTGGAAGCAATAAATATATTGAGTATTGAGAATAAATGTTACTAACACTAGTTCATAGGTTTACATTGTTACTAACAAATATGGAAGTGATTCTGAAATAAGTATTTATTTATTTATTTTATTTATTATTTCTTCAATCGCTCCGCTCGTGACTATGTCTCCACCGTACATAGATGTCGAGAGCACACTTAACACATAAACTGTTAACTTAGCGGCTTGAGCGACTGGCTCCACATTCTTTGGTTTTCTTAGGTTAGAACCTCTTCTGTAGGTAGTTGTGGAGAATAGTAATATTTTTGTAAAACACTGACCTGTGTAAACAAGTACGCTGGACTTCATACTATCGATGACAAAATGAAGACATTTGATGTTCGCCATTTTGGCGCTGACAGCAACGTGAGTGTCCGGGTAACTAATATTTTTAATAGCGAGTTTTACAAAATGCGAATACTCTCAGGATAAAAATGTTCTAAAGATCTCGTAGTAAACACAAAATTAGTCCAGCGTACTTGTATAACATAGGTCAGTGTTGTAAAAGAACTTTTATAAATGCTAGGAAGTTGTAGCTATTCAAAAATGTTTATTCGATAAAATTTGCCATTATTTTTGTGTATCATTTATTTCCTGGTCAGTCAGTCCCGTTTTGCCACATATACCTAAATAGCATAACACACTTTCAATCGCAATCCGAAGGATTTTGAAGGGAATTGCTAATCCATTACTACATAATATTCAAAAAATTCGTATGTTCGACAACGTAAATAACGTAATGACCATTGTTGGATTGTCAAAATGAGTTTCCATTGTAAGCAATGCAATTACCCCGCTGGTTTCTTTAACATGAAACGTCATTATTTTGAGCAAAACTCAATTACATGGGACTCAAGGACATTTGGTTACAAGAATAAAATTAGAATAAGCAATTATGTTTTGTGTATGTATGTGTGTATTTATTGTATGCTAGCTTTGCAGCTCCTACATATTGCTTCTTTTTTTTAGCGTGTCGATAGCAGACTAAATGGACTCGGCCCAAAATTCGGCCACTTGTTTGGCGCCATCAGCAGCGTCCATCAGATCCTGTAACGTGCAACTGACAGGACCCACAGGACACAATATTCAATGTCCCATCGTTTGTGGAACAGCACCACATTTACACTCCAAGGTCATTGGTGGTCATTGGTCCAAACGTCATTATTTTGAGCAAAACTCAATTACATGGGACTCAAGGACATTTGGTTACAAGAATAAAATTAGAATAAGCAATTATGTTTTGTGTATGTATGTGTGTATTTATTGTATGCTAGCTTTTGCACATGGTTTCGCCCGCGTAGAGAAACGTATTAACGGGATAAAAGTCTCCTATGTTTTAATCAAGATTATAATAAAACTACCTGTGTGCCAAATTTTATCCAAATCCTAGGTACTAGGCTTGCATGAATTCACGATAGTATTCCAATTATTAATAAGCATAATACTAATGATTGGAATCCTATCGTGAATTCATGCAAGCCTAGTACTTTTTGTTAAAATACTGCTCAGAAAATCGGGTCATATTGCAATCATAATTCGAAAGACACGAACCTCCATCTAGCCTCCTAAAGCAATTGTTATTGTTATTTTCCTCGGGAAAAGTATTTTTTTTTAACACGCTTTTATTATGCAACTAACTATGTAATGGAATGTAAGGTAACAACCATCTTCCAAGGGTCGTAGCGTAATGAAAATTGGCAGCTGTATGTAGTTCTGATGACAATACAATAGTATGGTACTGTCGAACTGATCTGATGATGATGGAGCCGGAAGATATGAACTGGAACTTAATGATGGAAAATCGTATCATAGCTGTTTTTTTGTTTTTATGTGCATTTATAAAAGCGTGTTTTTTAAACTATTTTTTTTCTGAATGAAATGCAACCCCATGTCCTTTCCTATGCCCCTTGACCACGTATATGCAAAATTTCATGATGATCGGTTCTGTGGATTAGGAGTGAAAAGGTAACAAACAAACTTACTTTCGCATTTATAATATTAGTTAGGATATGTAAATGGTATACCACAGACTGACTACCTGCAGTATCGTCTCTCCTTTCTCTCTAAATTCATCCAAAGGTTGTCTTAAGATCGCTTTTAGCGATAAAACCGCCCCATTGCGTCATCCCTTGTAAAATTTCTATACTCACATCTGTAACATTTATGGTGTACTGTAATTAAGGGATATTCTATCCTATTAGGTTTTACACTAACTGACGAAAAAGTCCCTCAATAGTTTCGGCTCATTTCAAGGACGAAATGTTAATTTATCTAGATTTACAAGAACGTTAATTAATCTAGACCCGAACAACACACCACTTTCTGTTATACACAAAAAGGTTTTTACACCGTCCGCGTCATTCAGTTAATTAACTTGGCACTTTCTAGCTAGACTATAAACATGTTTAAATAGCTCTAAATTTAGCAATAAAAATGTTGCTACGTACACGTGGTATAGACGCCAGCAGGTCAAGCTACCCGAAACTGTCAAATTTTCCCAATCAACCTTGAACCATATCAATTAAGTTGATTTCAGAATGACTAGCACTGTTGAAAAAGTTATAAAAATGTGTGAAGTTGTAGCTTAAACTGAACTTTATTGTGTGGGAGTTAAAGTTATTTTTCCATAAACTCATATTTGTTTACATTTTTGGCAAATAAATCGCGAATGCAGCGTGTAATTATAATGAATATATAATAATGAATTTAAATAAGCTGGTTTTTTATACCAAATCACAGTTTCGCAAATAATGTTTAAGTTACAACAACAATTCGTTTTTCAACGTCATGACTGGCCCGGTCAAATTACCGGTTTAATTGACCGATGAAACTCCACAGACGTGCAGTTGGGTACCGATATCGAATGATGATAAAACAAAAACGAGCGGCTGTTGACCCCGTTATCAGTTGTAAATAAATAATAATAATAAATCGGTTATTTATAAAAAGGGAATACATTACATTTAATGCCGTAACTAATAAATATAGCGCACAGTTGCTAATCTTTAAATTTATTTTTTTTAAATCTTAAATCTTTAAATCATAATCTGTCTCATTTCGCTCATAATCTGCATCATCACTGCGGGCCCCGCAAGAGGAAGGAAAAATAAAATAAAGGATAAATCACACTATTTTGCAAGTAAAAATACAAGCAAAGAAGGTACTAGGCGCACAAAAAACTCGAAGCAGTGTGAAACACCACCACCACATTCGTCCTTTATCAATTGCAACATTCGAAATAAATTGCTTGTCGTAAACAGGACAGCCGTGGAACGGTTACCAGGGAAGCAGTTATGCAGGGGAGTCACGTATGCCTTACTATACATTCTTACGAAACTCGTGTGCACGTGTGAAGCATCGGTAACTTCGTAGGGATAGGGTGCGGTACAAGTAGGAAGAGTAAAGCGTTGTTGAAACAAAAAAGGCGTTTTTGTGTAATGTTCAGTATCATCATAAAAAACCGCGCTGGTCAGAACTAGTCTGAATCTATCTCACAGCTGGACAAAGGCCTATTTAAACAAGGGAAACAATAATTATATCGTTACTTTTTTTTTGAGACTATTTTGTCGTGATTTCATCACGATATGTTCTTTTTTTGTAGGTCGTCCCAGACCCAGACATAAGCTTTACTTTGTGTAAATTATTCCATCACCATCACCACTGCTCTCAAAACGTTAAAGGCGGTCGTGAGGAAACTGGCATGTCCTAGAACCAAAATTCGAAGACATGTGACATTTACCACCGATTACGGCCCACTCCCTCTCACTGAGAGGAGGCCTGTGTCCCAGCAGTGCGAACGTTATAGGCTGATTATGTATGTATGTTCTTTTTAACACTTTATAGATTAATACTGAAAGTACGTTCATTGTTTCAACGTTGTAGTTTAACAGAAGCTTTTGTTTCGTAAGAAAGCGGTGAACGGTCACACAGTAACCGCAGTCCTAATACAGAGCTTTATTTGGCAAAATCTTAATGTCAAATACTGGTAGAAACGACAGATTTTCACGATGGCCGTTATAATATACGGCTTAAAGTATAAACTTAAATTGTTTATTGAAATTGAAATAATTGATTTACATCAATATTTTCAAAATAAGCCCTTAAACTAGAGATAGGTAAGAAATAATTGGATTCTTCCTGAACTAGGAATAAACCTGTATCTCAGGTATCTCACTCAAGTGCTTATACAAACATATTATCTAAAATTCCTACAAATAGTAAATAATTTTTATCTACTTTAATTCAAATTTAGCAAACTAGTATGCTACTTTTTGCATCATCGTAAGACATTTTTGCAAACACATTCTATTATGATTTATGCAATGTCACATTTTTAATAAGGTCGCGTTTATTTTGCTTCAAACTGCTTAGGTTTCAGCACCCTAATTGCGTACCACACTATCAATCACAATCTGAATCATTTTTAAGGATATTGCTTATCCATTGCTTCATTTGTTCGAAAACTTTGTCTGCTCAACAACGTAAATAACGCAATGAATGTTGTTGAACTGTCACAATGAAACCCATTGCTACTGTGACTGTATTACGCAAATACCCCGGTTGGTACTAAATTTCGTTTTTCTATGAATGACAATAATATAACTGCTTCCCTGCCTGATAACTAAAATTGACACTGGTGTTTAAAAAGCGGGGTCATTTCCAAACCAGCGTAGCCATATATTTTCGCTGTAAAACGCTCCTCGTTTATATCTTAAAACTCCGCTACATGCGTGAAGGAAGTCAGGGACGGACACTGCTTAGGATGGGTAAAAACGTAATCACATTTCTTCCACCCATAACTCCACAGGAAGAAATTAAAGTAATTGAATTGGAACTCTCGACCAATCTCAACAGGAAATGTACTTTTGTATGGAAGAAGCTAGAAACCGGTGGACAATGGACTGCCTTTTATGATTCAATGGATATTGGGAATTAAGAAATTGGCCAATAACGACCGTCTTTCTTATCCACTTTATATTAAGGGGAAGACACTTATTTCACGTGTTCTTTGTAATAGTCAGCACTAAATAGGTTTTAACCTATTTAGTCTTGGCACTAGTTCAGTAATGAAGCCGTTTCACTTGTTCACAAACTAAACTAAATTTAAGTTAAGTGCATCTTTTTCTTTATATTTCATGAAGAAAAGGACAGAAGATAAAATATTAGTTTAGTCCTGTCAAATTGGCATGGCAATTAGTCCTTTATGGAATTAGATATTTAAAAAACATACCATTTTGAGAATTAGTCTTGTAGCTAAGTAATAAAAGCCGCACGAGTCGATCGATCAGGTTAAGCTACGCTTGCCGCGGTTAGTCCGTGGATGGGTGACCATCTTCACATACCAAGAGCCCTCCGTGGCTCGGAAAGCATGTTAAGCCGTTGGTCCCGGCTGTTATTCGTGGATCTTTGACAGTCGTTACGGAACGTCAGTAGCTCGAAAGTCTGCCAACCAGTCTTAAATTACCAAGGGGTATCGTATTACTCAGTAACTGAGTTGAGAAGGTCAGATAGGCAGTCGCTCCATATAAAATACTGGTATTGAGCTGCATCCGGTTAGACTGGAATCTGACCCCAACATAGTTGGAAAAAGGCTAGGTAGAAGATTTGAGATTTAGGGCTGATTATTCAATCGACCGATATTTTTTATTCGTGGTATAAAATTGACGTCTGACAGTTTTTGTATGGAAGAACTGTCAAAAATTCAATATTATTTCTCCGACAAAGTCATCTGGCGCTAGAAAAATCAGCCCTTAGAATAGAATAGAATACTCTTTATTGTACACCATACAAATTACAGAACATAAATATAATAATTTTTTTTTACAAAGGGTGACACAATGGGCGGTCTTATCGCTAAAAGCGATCTTTTAGTCTTTTAGTCTTAAGATGGCAACTGAGTTTTTAATGGACTAACATTAAAAACTCAGTTGCCATCTTAAGACTCGGGCATTCTGCGCCTAAATGTGTTACGTTTACACTGGATCGGCGTAATACCAGAAAAAACAATTTACGTACAATATTATGCTATTATACCAGGCAAGCTGAAAATTCGAGAGTATTTAGCTAACAATAGCTACAGACGTTAGAGGAAAACTGTGAGGAAAATTCAATGATCATTATTTTCAATGCGTGCAATAATGTTCTGAAAGCGCTACGTCAGATACGATTAGATGTTTGTACACAAGTGTTAAAATTCTTTACCAAAAATAGCAATGCTTTGAGATTTTCTTATTAATCCAATGCCCTATTGAAAAAACATTTTGATAATTATTTTTATTATAATAAGAAATACAAATAGGTTTTAGGTATATTCTGTATTCACTATTCATGTTATTCCTATTAAAAATAAAAATTTGAAAGTTTGTATGTTTGGATGTTTGCTACGCAATCATGTAAAAACGGCTGAACGGATTTGGATGAAATTTGGCACACACATAGACCATGGCCTGGATAACGACAAAGGTTATTTTTTTCATTCTGGGTCGCAGACGAAGACGCGGTCAACAGCTAGTATTATATATATACTGTATAATAATTATTGACATTCAGCATAATCAGCCTATAATGATCCCACTGCTGGGACACAGGCCTCCTTCCACTGTGTGATAGGGAGCAGGCCGTAATCCACCACGCGGGCCAAAAAAAAATCAGTTGATCCATAGATTTATGTTCACCTAACTCGACATAATGTATGGATCAACAGATTTTTTTTCACGATTTCGGGGTTGGTCTCGTAGTAAAAGTTGTTCATAATGACGAGGACAATGGCCTTTTTAAAGCATTAAAACGATCAAAATTTAACGGTGTATTAATGTTTTCATACAAAACCGTTGTTCATAATACCTTCTAGGTTTCTTTGCACAAAATAATGAGTTTAATTTCTTTGTAAGAGTAAATTATAATGAGCTCCAAGTACAAAAGGAAAACACCAATATTTTTCTTTGTGAAGTTATTTTCTAAACTCTTTGAGGATTATTAATACTTAGAAGGTTCAATTATTAAATGTTTGAGTTCTATTTCGATACTAGCTGCGGCCTGCGACTTCATTCTTATACCAAGATTTACAGCAGACCCGCTCAGACATGGGTTTCCAAAAATCGTACTACGTACGTAATAAGCAATTTGCATAGCCTATTCTCAACTATGTTGGGTCCGGCTTCCATGCTAACTAG
The DNA here is from genome assembly GCA_949629185.1 of Apamea crenata. Classification (NCBI taxonomy): domain Eukaryota; kingdom Metazoa; phylum Arthropoda; class Insecta; order Lepidoptera; family Noctuidae; genus Apamea; species Apamea crenata. Next base: position 6,416,948 of record OX451372.1, read on the forward strand.
ATGCAGCTGAATATCTACCAGTATTTTACATGGAGCGACTGCCTATCTCACCTCCACAACCCAGTTACTGGGTAGCACAATGGTAAGACTGGTTGCCAAACTTTTAGGCTTCTGACTTCCCGTAACGACTGTCAAAGATGAGAATGACAGCCGGGACCAACGGCAACGGCACGAACGGACCTCGATATGTTACTTTTTACTCGTGACGACTAAAGCCAAAATTTTTCAGGACCACATAATACATACAATTTTCAGGACTGCCATTTTAGCTTTGAGGGTGGGTGATAGAAAACCACACTATGTTTTTTTAATTATTCTCACATACACCGACACCTCACTCGACATTTATATGCCTCTCATAAAGCGACTGTCATAAACATCACCTACTCGACACTAACATTTTTACGATGAACCCTAGCTACCCAGGATTTATGACCAACCCTAGGTTTTATGTCCTGTGCCGACTTTAATCTCTTTGTTTTTATTTCGCAAACTTAAACCATAAACCCGAAATAGGACCGAAATTATGAAAGTTTCAGATGAGCAAGTGCTGTTTGACATCGTCCGGAATACGGATTTCGCTGAAAGAAAAACAAAAAAGTTAAGAATTGATCTCATAAAATTGGGGAATAAAACCATAATTCTTGGAAACCTGCCAGTGACGTAAAAGTTACTGTTAGGCTACGTAAGCACTGACAGTTGGCTTGCTTAGCAGCTGAAGCCAAGCGAGTAGCGAAGTGAAACGAACGCTCTAGAATTTTTGCAAGCGGCCGCACTGCGCGCCTTCGCTAGTCACCCAGCGTGAATCGACGGATAGTCACTAGGCTCTAGCCCTAAGCAAGCTACCTGTCAGTGCGCACATAGGATAAGAGCTACAAAAATGAACGATGAAACAAAAGTACATCTAAGTCTTGAAATAAAACAAAGCAAATGAAAGTTTTTGGGTTTGCGACGCACAAAATAATTTTCATACTACCACAATAGCTTCTCCCCGACCTACCGCGTCGCGTCGCATCGTCCGCCCGCTCTATTAGGAACTTCGTTTTTACGTAGCGTCCTTTCTGATTATTTTCCTTTTGCTTGGTCGTAGCGTGATGTTAAATGGCCTAAAACCTTCCTCAAGAATTGGACTATCAAATGCAAAATAATTGAAATTCAACTGGTTGTTCCAGAGATAGCGCGTTCAAACGAACAAACTCTTCAGCATTATAGCTTTATTATCATACCTTGGTGGTGATGTTATGCATAGTTCGAGTAGATGGTACTTAGTGCGTTCTAATAACATCAATACGCACACAATATAAACTGCTGGGACACAGGCCTCCTCTCTGTGAGGGTAAGCGGGCCGTAATATATCACCCAGGTCCAGTGCGGGTTGGTAGATGCATGTTGTGATGAATACTCACACCACACCACTTGAAACAAGACAATTTTAACACAGCAACAACAAGAAGGGATTTTTTATCTCTAAATTATTCAGTAATCGCAAATCACATCGCCCATGAACTTATAATCTCCTGGTAGCTTCCACCAACGTCCGCGAGTATAAACTACTTCCATGGAGTAAATGGAAGTGTTTTTTTTAATGTTAACATCGATACAACACCACCAGAAACAAGACAATTTCAACACAGCAACAACAGGAAAAAACGGTTTTTTTCCCCTTTATTCATAAACGTTGCTTAAAGTTAAGCAGTGATTAGCGACTGTTTAACCATACATTTTGGACGTTTAAGCGTTACAACTTTAGTCATCGTTTATGAATAAACCCCTTTATGTCTAAATTATTCAAGGGGCTTGTGGCTAAGTAATAACAGCTGCACGGTCCGATCGATCAGGTTAAGCTACGCTTGCCACGGTTGGTCCGTGGAGGGTGACCAATGACCATCTTTACATAGCAAGACCCCTCCGTGCTTCGGAAAGCACGTTAAGCCGTTGGTCCCGGCTGTCATTCGTGGATCTTTGACAGTCGTTACGGGTCGTCAGAAGTCCGAAAGTCTTACAACCAATCTTACCAATATGTATCGTATTACCCAGTCACTAGGTTGCGGAGGTCAGTTAGGCAGTCGCTCCATGTACTTGGTACTCAGCTACATCCGGTTAGGCTTGAAACCGACCCCAACATTGTTGAGAAATAGGCTAGGCAGATAATGATCTCTAAATTATTCAGTAACAGCAAATCCCATCGCCCATAAACTTATAATCTCCTGGTAGCTTCTACCAACATTCGCGAAAATAAACTACTTCCATGGAAAAAGCTACCTAACACATTTTCTCAGTACGTAATCCATACAAATTGGTTCGCGCAAAATAAGCCGCTTCGCCAAAATGAAATATTAATATTACCGACACAGACATTCCTTGAAAAATGTATTAATGTGAGTAGACTCATGTACACAGGGCAGTTAATTAGTTTACATCGCGCATACATCTAGCAAACTGTAGTCGGTTTTGTCGATGCGCAGTGGACAGCAAAATCATTGTGTGCTATTAATGTTGCGCTGGTGGACAAGAAGGGATCAGCCTTGTGCCTTGCCACGATTTCGTGGTGTCGGGCCATTGAATTTGCCTTTGGTTTTGGCCCACGTCAAAGATGTTCTATGTTCTACGTCTACCGTGCTGTTATGCGGATGCATAACTTCCGAAATTAAAGTTATTTTTCATTTTGTAGTGTTTTTCTGTAGTCGCAATGAATGATACTATTGCCGTACGAACACTACTAAACACAAAACTCGCTCGTTTTATTCAGTGTTTGTGTGCATAACCATGACTTCACCCACACATATAAAATGTAAACCAATTAGCTTAACGTATACCCACACAATAATAATGACAGTTACCGATATATGCGCGATGTAAACTAATTAACTGTGCCCTGTGTACGTACTAATTACATTATGGTATGTAAATATAATTACAACGGTTTGTAGACAGACAGTTATTTCTCCTTAGGCGGATAATTGACGTACGCGTATACGTCAAAAATGGCGCTAACTATCGTCAAACCAAAAAAGCGTTGTTTCAAATTACAATTATGTACAAAATTATGGCCTTGACCTACGTCAAATAATTACGATTACGTACTCGTTATTATTTAACGTACCTACGTATGTTACGTTAACCAACCATTTGAAACAACCGACCTTTAGAGAGGAAACATCACCATTAAACAATTTCCCAAACGTAAGATTCTTTTGAACTATGGCAACGCTTTTTACTAAATGCATAGGTATGGAAGTATGTCCAATACTTACAACATTTTTTTTTACCAAAAAGTCTCATGCATCAAGATCAAAATATTATAGTAATTATCTTCATATTTTTTTACGAAATTACTAATTAATAATTTGGTCATGGCTTATGTTCATCAGGAATATTTTTTAGCTAATATTAGTTATGAACGATTGCATAGACGAAGCTTGTATATTAATAAAGGTACCTATAATAAATTTTATACCTTCGATAAGATTATGATGATTTTTATTAATATTCTCTAATATAGCTGCTTTAGGTTTAAAGATTAATTATAAAATAATTTGATTTTATTAAAATCATTAAAAAAAAAAATTGATCTGTGGTGTCAAAAATATGAGTAATTCATTTTAAATTATTAATAATATAAAGTACTTATTCAATTTGTTTCATTTCATTTATTTTGTTATTAATTGTCAGGAGGTTCCTCTCTCTGGAGCCCTGACCACCGGTAGCTTGGACCCTGTTCCCGATAGGTACCGGTGGGCTACTATTTTTATATTTTTAAATGTTTTTATACTTTTTATATTCTAATATTTAAAAATATAACTTATATGTGTTTACATTCAAATAAATGAGAGAATAATTTGTTGAACAGGGAATTTAATTTAAAGTAAAAAAGTGTTGATTTTGTTGTATTCCCTTTACATGACGTCCCGTTACAAATGACGTATTTAAAAAACATGTAAAAAAATTATGTATTGGCCGATTCTACATGAATTAAAAACAACTAGAATAAAATAGAATATAATTTTTGTTTAAACGATTATCATGTTTTTTAGAGCAATAATGACCGTTCGTGTATGACATGTCAAACAAAATAAAGTACCTAGTTTTCAGGTTATTCCGATTTTTTTTGAAAATCTCCGAAACCCCGGGTTTTGTTTACAAAAAGAACTTTTGTAGGAGTTCATTTGATAAGAGTAGTCTATAAAAAAACAAGGTTTGACTTTGATGCAGCATGGTACGGGATTCCATACATCCATGAGCATTGTCCTTTTGTCTGTCGTGTCTGTTTATTCCGGCTAATCTCCCAAACGGCTGGTCTGATTTTCACGGGACTTTCACTAGCAGTTAGCTCATGTTATAAGGTATAGCTTACTTTTGAAAAATAATTAGGGTTCCACGCAAAATAAATTAAAACCCATGAAATCCAATAAATATACCTTTTCACGCCGAATCCAGTGAACAGATTTCGATCAAATTTAGCAAGGAGGTAGATGGCATCCTGCAAAGGAGGTAGGCTACTTTTTGCCTTGGCAGCTCGTTCCCGAGATATATTTTTCGACATGCACGCGGGCGAAGCCGCGGGCAGGAGCTAGTTTTCAATAAAATACCGGACACGAGCAAATATTGCCGCGAAATAAGCTCTAAAGAAATAGAATTCGATTTTTTTGACACAAAAATGTTTGTCGAACTATATTGGGAACGTTTCCTTTTGAGGGTAACGGTCGGGTGTCTTTTTCAGCGGATAGCAAAAGGAGATTTTTTAAATAAAATCAAATAGGTACTCCTTTTACATTCTACATCAATACTTGGCGCAAAATAGTAATAAACCTATAGATTGTGTAAGGGAGTGGGCTATAATCGACCACGCGGGCCCAGTGTGGGTTGGTAGATGTCACATGTCTTCGAATTTTTGGTTCTAGGACATGCCGGTTTCCTCACAATGTTTTCCTTCACCGTTTTGAGAGCAGTGGTGATGAAATAATTTACACAAAGTAAAGCGCCTGTGTTCGAAGCTACAGCCTGCCGATCGATTCTGTAAAAATATCACCGTGAAAAGTTAGGTGAAGTGAGCTTACAGTGAGCTGTCAATAGTGTCAATCCCTAGCATTAGTTGGAATGACTGAATGACAGCTCACTCCACGCTCACTTCACCTAAGTTTTCACGGTGAGATGGTTACAGAATCGCACTACTGGTAAGCTTGGTAAGTCGCGGTCTTTACCACGGATCTCAAAATGGCGGGTCGTTAGGACTAAATAAAAAGGTGGTCGCCATCACTAGCACCCACACTCTCACACCCTCGGGCTTCCGATATTAGAATACGCTTCACAAAGAATATTCGAGCGATACAGAGCAAGTCTGTTACACGATACAATACAAGCGTTCATTTCAGTCGTTATTGTACCTACTAAGTATATTTAATTCTCTCTTTGTACGAAAGATAAGCTGGGTGAGGTAACTGAGTTTATTTTGTGCGTAAATGAGGGAAATGTTACACGTAATTTTATATTATGAATTCGGAATGTTAGGGAAAAGCCTATTATTTATACTTTTCTTTTTCTTCGTTTCGCCGGCACGACTGAATTTTAAATGATATTTTCCCAAAACTTTGCCCCTTCCACGGCGTTGTCGGTGACAGCGCAGAGGTCACAAGTACTATAATATACAAATATGTACGCTGGACTTCATACTATCTGTAAGCGACGCAACTAGCGTAAGAACTATTTGCTGCAAACTTTTTTATAATATGTTAAATACTTTTCTTTTTTAGCCGTCAAATTGATGTGCACTTGTTTTTTAGTCTCTGTCATCGTTCGTTGAAAACCAAATGTAATATTTTTCCCTTTATTTTGTAATTAAAGTTGTTTATTCGTTTCCTCTATAAATCCGTCTTTTTCTTCCATTTCGAGCCTATTAAGACCTTAGGTAAAATAGGTAAAACGGGCTGGTGTCCGCAACTCCACGACAATGCGCGTATTTTGCGTATTAAGACCTTACACTATCGATGACAAAATGAAGACAATAGACAGTTGTTTTTGCTTGGATCTTTTTTACTGACCGATAGTATTGATATTTAGCATCAGTTTGGTGCACTTAACTCATTTTTGACCGTGTTGTGGATTGGATCCATTTCGTTTAACTATTGCACATTTTATATTTTACAATTGATTTTCACCATTTTGGCGCTGATAGCAACGTGAGCGTCCGTGGGAACTAATATTTTTGATAGCGAGTTTTTACAAAATGCGCATACTTAAATGATAAAGATGTTCTAAATATCTCGTAGTAAACACAAAATACACAAAAAAGTCTTATTCAACAATTTAGACCTAAATCACAAGAGACGTACCAAAGCAAAACGACGGCCATTTGCAACAGTGTGCTAAATTTAGTTCCTGAGACGCTCGAGCCTCGAGCTGTCTTTTCGTATAGTATATTTAGTCCACCTTACTTGTTTATTTTAGGGCAGTGCTTGAGGCACACAAACGTATAGAGGCGGACTTTTCTACCAGAAAACATTTGGGTGATGCAGAGACAAACAGAGGTAGATGCATCATGAAAATTGAGGAACAATTATTTTTAAATACAATATGCATAAACCTATTCGTCATCATCATCATTGGCCTGCCCTATTGCATGACATTCAACTCGATTTTCGGCAACTCTTATCCAGCTGCTACCAGCCATCGTGCGAAGATCGTCGCTCCACGTAGCCTGAGGGCGCATAAACCAATTAAACAGCATTATTTATACCTTCTTTCTTGGTAAATTTTAGTAGAGTATTCCGTTTTCTTGCTGTCCAGTTTGTAACTAGGTAATTATTTAACGCCATCTTCCTTTGTTAATCGTCTGATAACTTTTGTCTGAGAAACAAATATGGTGGTTTGACATGTTTTTTCATCATAATACTTACATTTTAAGACAAAGAAAATGGTGTGCAACGGGAGGTTTTCTCGCGACAGACAACCTCTTAATGGACTGGCAGAAAGACGAGAGCTGCTTTTTGTCGTCCAATTCTTTAATACAGAATTGTCTAACCCAATATCCTAATAATCTACCAACCCGCACTTGCCCGTGGTAGATTATTAGCCCACTCCCTCTCACAGAGAGGAGGCCTGTGTCCCAGCAGTGGGAACAATATAGGCTGATTATGTAACCCAATAACCAGTTGATGCAATCCGGTATGACGACACGGTTGGCGCAGTGGCTTAATTAGCGATCGACTGCTGCGCTGCGTGTCGCGGGTTCGATTCCCGCACAAACAAATATTTGTATTGCCTACAGGTAGTTTTTCCGGGTCTGGCTGTTTGTGTATTTGAGTTTAAATGTTTGTAAACGCACCCACGATACAGGAGTAATTCCTAGTGTGGGGCAACGTTTTAAAAAAAACATCCCTATATTAGGTATGAACATTTTATACCACAATCTAGTTGTAAATACGATCCCCATTAAATCGCCATTGTTAAATCGTAGCTTTGCGTTGCGTATTGCGTTTGACATTCGCATGAATTGGTGACACGGACTGTGTACGTTAACTTCAATTTTAAACTAAATGCAACCCAGACTAGATTTTACTAGAAGGGCCAACGTGAGAACTGGAAGCATTTATTTCAATTTCAGTTTTGAATTGTCAAAGTCAGTCATTCAGAAAGATGAAGCTAGTTGCCCATTCTGAAGCGTAGTAGATTCCTAGAGAAGAATGGGCAAGAAACGCATGGACACTCTTTGTAATTATATTGTTACAAAAATTAGATAAAATTGTAACGCGTGATTCAGAAATTTCCCGCGACGCCGCGTGTGAGAACCCCGCGGCATCGAGTGGCAACACTGGACGGAGGAACGCGCGCCGCACGAGGCGATTCCCGGCTCGGTTTAGATGAGAATCCGTTGGACTGTAAAACGATAATTTCCATTTGTGTCTGAGTTTTAAAGTGTTCACCGTGCAAGTTGGCCAAATATAAACTGATTCCGTGTGTACGAGTGTTTTATTCAATAATAAAGAACCTACGAGTTAAACATTTTTAATTATATGTGAGAACGGCGTAAAAATAACGATAAAAAACCACATGTGTGCCACATGAGATTGTATCTTTGCTCCGGCACTGGTACAGTAAAAGGAAACCAAAATAAAAAAAATAAAAAATTGAATTCGAAGAGGATAGTGCGGTCCAGCCACTAGATGAGAGGTCTATAATAATAATAATAAGTGTCAACCACGGGTGTCATTCCCAAACAACTGCACCAATCTTTAAAAACGCTAGACTTATCTCCTTCCACCTACCAAACCCTACAGAAAGCTGCTATTCTGAACACTTGCAGAATTGTCCGGAAACTCCTTCAGAACGACAATGATGCCCAAATATCACACCCACAAACATCATCAACAACACAAAGTCTAAACATAATAATATCATCACACCATAATTATGTTATCATCTATCGCTTATATAGGTTAGCACTTGGCTTCGGCCCGTGTTATTCTATAAAGCCGGCACATCAGTGCTGAGATACCAAAATGTACGAGTATAAGTACAAACAAATAATAATAATAAAGAGAAAGAAAAACAAATCAAGTATTGACTTAGCTCACGAGGTTGTCGACATGTGGGATGTGGACTCAGCGATCATTGTGCCGATAGTCGTTACAGCCAATGGCTTAGTACCCAAGAGCCTCGACCAACACCTGAGGAGGCTCTCGTTGGGCAGCTGGATCAAGGGCTCGATTCAGAAAGCGGTACTTCTATATTCTAATATTAAAAAATATAACTTATATGTGTTTACATGCAAATAAAGGAGATAATAATAATAAACTTTTGTTTGCAGAGCTTGCAGTCCATAATGTTAGTATTTACATAAAGTTACTTAATTAACTATTTTTAGTAGCACAAACAATCATAAAGAAAATATAATATAAATAAAAAAAGAAAACATTACATGCCCGTAAACTACCTGTGTGTGCAGTCTCACTCACCGGCCGAGCATCGGGCAGTCCCACAACATACTATGCCCTCAACATACTATGGGAGCTGACGCGAGCTCTGTGACGGAGAGAAGCGCATCACTTTCGAATGATGGCATAAAAATCATCCACCCTCGCATCGGTAAACATACCCGAAGCGCTACAAAACCGCGGCAGCCCCACAAGCACTCTGAAGGCATTGTTATATTGTACACGCAGAGCGCTGTATGCCTTCTGCGTATACTTGACGAAGAGGCTGCAGGTGTAGAAAGTCTGACAATAGGCTCGAAATAGCGTCATTTTAACCTAAAAAGTACACCGTGCAAACCTTCGGGCCAGCATATTACTTCGAACAGAGAGCGCCCTGCGCTCCCTCTCTATGTGTAGGTCATCACATAGGGCCTCTATGCCCAGCAGTAATATATGTAGCACGCTGACACGCGCGCGCACGTGCGCGCTGTATTGTTGTCTGAAACATTTTTTGTTATTTTATTAATTTTGTATTTTGTGTTTCACGAACTGTGTCCAAATAAACGTTTTTCTTTCTTTCTTTTCTTTCTTTCTGACACGTGTAAATTGGCACAATCTGTATTTCCATCACTTACTTTTATTTTTTTATCACTGCCCCGTTGGTACTGTGGTCGCAAGCGCAACTGTTCAGCGAGGAGTCCTGGGTTCGATTCGCGGGCCGGGCAAAGTGTTATTGAGTTTTTCCATTAGGAATTTCTTAGCAACAGCGCGGAGTTTGGAAGTTGGCGGTGTGATACCCCAGTGCCTCGGAAAGCACGTTAAGCAGTTGGTCCTGCGCCTAATCTTTCTCTGGTCGTGTCTGATTGCCGTCCCATCAGAGTTTGAGTGTGAGGGAAGCGGGAGTGCACCTGTGTCTGCGCGCACACTTGTGCACTATAATATCTCCCGCGCCAAAGGATAGTCTCCGTTGAGATTGGGCGCCATGGCCGAAATTCGGTCTTGAGGACTTTTATTCCCATCAATAATCTTGCTCTACATCTATGGTACCGTTTAAATTCGTTCAAGCGATAGTTGGTTTATCCCGCCGCGGCTGCGGCTAAATGTCAATGGCAGGCAGCAGCTCAAAGTTTAATGGCAAATATTTTAGAGGATTTCAATAACATAGCACAAAATTAGACGATATTAGGGAATGATAAAATTTTTTCATACTATAAAGCCATTCATTAGTTAATACCTATTGACACATCTTTCTTATGATTTGTTGCTAAATAATAACAGCCGCACGGTTCGGTAGACGGTTAAGGTAGGTACGCTTTCCGCGATCGGTGCGTAGATGGGTGACCATTTATTACATACTAGCTGCGCCCCGCGGTTTCACCCGCATAAGTTTCGATCCCGTGGGAATATCGGGATAAAAAGTATCCTATGTGTTATTCCTGGTTATAAACTATCTGTGTGCCAAATTTCATCCAAATCCGTTCAGTACTTTTGGCGTGAAAGAGTAACAAACATCCATACATCCATACAAACTTTCGCATTTATAATATTAGTAGGATCGTACCCCTCCGTACCTCGGAAAGCACGTTAAGCCAGTAGTCAGAAGCCCGAAAGTCTTACAACTAGTCTTACCAAGGCTATCGTCTTATATATCCGGTAACTGGGTTGAAGAAAAAACCCGCTTCAGCTGCATCCTGTTAGACCGGAGGCTGACCCTAATATAGCTGGGAAAAGGCTAGGCAGATTATTAAAGACTAGTTTCTACCCGCGACTTCATCCGCGTGAAATTTTGGCCCTCGACCCACCGCATCGCAACCTTTCACCCGCTCGCGTTATACTCCATTATCTTCCTTTTTTTCTATTTTTGCTCAGCTCCTAAGAGTCGTAGCGTAATGTTAAATAGCCCATAGCCTTTCTCAAGGATGGGGCTATAAAATGCAAAAAGAATCATTCAAAAAGAAATCATTCAAATCCGACACCAAGTTCCAAAGATTAGCGCGTTCAAAAAAACAAAGTCTTCAGCTTCATTATTAGTATAGATAAAGATAATTCATGTCTATGGCCATTGGAGTCAGCAGAAACGATCTCTACATAGTCCTTTTCCTTTGTTTAACTTTATACAAAACGGTTTGGTTCATCAACTCATAGAAAGCCCTGTACCTAAATCCTCTCATCAAATAATATCAGTTAACCTACTTATTTATTATACAAGCAACATTAAAAAACGCAAGTCCCGTACCCGTTTGACATTTGACTGGCACTGACAGTGCAAGATTACAAGACTTTCATCTCTTTGAAGCATGGAATTAGTATGTACTATATAATATTTCAGCTCCTTGTTTCGAAGTTAGAAACATTACTCAAGTTTCGTTTGAACCCGATGGGATTTCGTAAAATATTGTTTTAAAAGGATCAGGAGATACGACGACGCAGAGTGTGGGGCTGGCCATGGAATAAGCTGATTATTTCTATATTATTTATGCAAGTTATCATCATCTACCGACTTCACCCTCTATTTTCTCTTTTTGGCCTCTCTTTTCTCATGTCATTCTCGGGTCATGGGGCCCGCGTGTGCGTCTCTTTTTTAAGGAAATTTCTCGCCGACTGGTCGACCCATGGCCAGATGAGGGCTGGTACGTTCTATGGCCAAAGAATTAGCATTGCCCTTAAACTTGGCTATGTTGCCAGTCTTCTGTGTACGTTTCCAGATGACAGCAATGCGGAAGAGTACTTCGACGCCTAAGTGTTATTTTATTTTTGTGTTTACGTGTGTCGTTGGTAATCTTTTTTTTTTTGTGTTCCTTCTCTGCGTCATGTTTACCGCTAATAAAGGTTTTATTTTCTTTCTTTTAATTTAGTCATAATTTTTTTTTTTATTAATACTAGTAATCATATTTGGCACAAGAATAGATTGGACGGTGACCCCCAAACTAGGCAATTAGCCTTTATCTTAGGGGTCAGGACCTAGTGTAAATAATGTAGTTAGCTGTGATAAACATTGTTTTTTATTGATAAAAAATATCTCGGCCATCTTCCGTTTCTGAACTCTCATGGCCCCAAACTTTTGAACTTCACCAAAGTGTTTTGTATTCGCAAAACGCAGAGCATTTTACTATAGAAACTTGTACGAATAGCTAATGCTGATCCCAGATCAACTTGTTCACAGTTTTAATGCAAAAGTTTTGTACAAGACAGTTTGGCAAAATGTTCTACGCAAATGGACTGGACTAGGACAAAAGTTGAAAGTACTAGGCTACTAGGAAGATTTGAGAGGTTTTACTTGGTTTAGACAAAAGTTTCTCAGTAGCAGCAGCCCGGAGTCTGGATTCTAGCCCAGTTTTTGGCTCGCCCCTGTAATATTTAACTGGTGAAATATAATTATACGTGTATGTATGAGTACATACATACACCTCTGCTTGTCTCCTTCGGGGAATACAGGCGTGATGATATGTAATGTGGACCAAGGATACAGAAATACTGAAGAGGTGAAGATTTTTTCAAGAGTTTTACTAAGACTAAACAAAACTTCAAGTACTAGGCTACCATAATTGTCTAAGAAGTTTTATTTTAGACCTTACAAAGCCTAACTCGCAAAGTTTTGAGGTTGAATGTAACCATATTAGATAGTCTAACTAGTTAAGGTTGAATGAAATAAGAAGGTGGGTTTTTCCTTACCTACAAAATTTTACTTACGTGAATATTTCACGCCAAAAAGGTTAATATTTTTCGCAAAAGTAATGCCGAAGTGATTACGAAGTGAGGTTTCAGGTTGAGCGGGTTTTGTTTTGTTTGAAACTCTTCAGGCAGAAATCTGCCGCGTGCCACCTTGCCGCTTAAGTTTTTCAACTTTCGACTTTCGACTTTCGACTTTCGACTTTGGAGGCAACAATATTAAGTGATTCATAGGATTTTCAAAGGCGAAGTCTTCTGTAAATACATTATTCTGTAACTTTTCACTGTATTTTGTTTCCTTTAACGCTTGACTTTATTTATTTAAACTTTTCGCACAAAAAGGTACAAGGCGGACTTAATGCGTTAGGCATTCTCTACCAGGCAACCAAGGGTTGTGAAGAAATTAGATGGCATGGCAACTTTAACAAATTAAGTTCATACTCGCATACAAGTAGGTAGCATAATATAGTATGTATTTTGTGTATTTCGGTGGGTAGTTCAAGTTTTAACGCGAAGTCATCTGTTTCTCTTTCAAAAACTGGTTTTATGGTTTGCGATGAGAATAAAACCTCGTTGAGTTCAATTAGTACCTTGTTTTCTCTACCTGCTTTTTCTTTTTATGAGAAAAAAAACAATTAAGTTTAAGCCCGTAACTGCTAGCTTACGTTAATATTAAGTCAGATCTTTAGCTATTCCCTAACAAAGTTAGACTATCTAATATGATTACACAAACCCCTAACCGTACTTAAGAGGGTTGCCAACACAATTATTCAAGGTACAACCCGTACATAAGTGCTCAAAGAAAATTAAATCAAGTTCGCCTTAAACCACCAACCCTATTTAAGTCCGACACTACGATTTAAATCAGACAAACCGCATATTTAATACACGCCCGGACGGCTGTCCGGTCCACCGTCCGGCCGGATGCTGCAAATAGCGCTGTCCGGTATCCGGACCAGTAATTAATTTAACACAGACTAGAGAATTTAAACGTCTGTCGGGCGAGGTGGTGTTAATTATTTTTGCAAATGGATTGGATCGTCGCGGGTCGTGATTTTGAAAGATCTATTTATTGGTTCTGGATTTAGGGATGACGTAGATTCAGATTTCAAGTGGTTTAAAAGGTTTTTTTTTATTATTACTTGTGAGTTTACCTCTATACAGGGTGGCAGAGACATCGACAGTTTTGACATTTTGACCGCGTACGTATTGCACTTTCCTATGAAATAGCTGTTTTTTTTATAGGTGACGATTTTCTATGCGTCTAGAATTTTGTGCTATATTCATGGTTACAGATTACGCGTCAACGTCCTTGCTACCCTGTATATTAAACAAAACACTTTACCCACAGCAAACTTCTTGGAAATAGATGATGTCGAAACAAAATATAAACTTTTCATTTAAAAATAATTCTTACTGTAAGGAATGTCACACAATGAATGTGACAGCCGGGACTAACGACTTAACGTGCTTTCCGAGGCACGGAGGATCATTATATGTAAAGACGGTCACCCATCCACGGATCAACCGCGACATGCGTAGCTTAACCTGATCGATAAACTCGTGCGGCTGTTATTATTTGGCCACAAGTTACGTAGTAACTATTCAGTAATCTGTGCCACAAGCTTATGTTTTCCTTCACCGTTTTGTGAGCACGTATGACTTACTTAGTATATTTATTCTCCTCGTGTTCGTTTGCAACATTGTTGTATCAACTTATCTTTCTAAAACGAATTACTTAAGCCATGGACATGTAGCGTGAGCATAATCAGCCTAAAATTTATCTACTGCCGAGACACGCACAGACCTCCTCTCAGTCAGGCCACCACGTGGGCCCAGTGCAGGTTGGCAGATGTCACATGCCTTCGAGAATTTTTGGTTCTAGTACATGCCGTTTTCCTCACGATGTTTTCCTTCACCGTTTTGAGAGCATGTATGACTTACATAATATACCTACTGATTCTCCTCGTGTTCGTTTGCAACATTGTATCAACTTATCTTTCTAAAACTAATTACTTCAGCCATTATTTTTATTGACTATAATTGATCTAGTTTGATCCATAACAATCTATTTTTAAATTAATGTACTAGCTGTGTCCGCGGCTCTGTCTATTATTTTGTATGAAAACTTGTATTTCAGTTTTATTACAACAATGACTGGGTCTTCCTGGTCAGATCGTTGGGTCTTTTTTTTTAGTTAGCCTGTATACTATTCCACTGCTGGGCGAAGGCCAAATCCTTCCAGGAAGTCTTTCCCCGCGTCACCTCGAACCAGCCCTCGCGGTATGCGTCTAGGTCATCTCGCCATCTCTGTCTGGCGGCGTCGTCCATCTTCAGGCCCTATTGTGTAGAGATAATCGCCCAGAGGTCATCGTGCATGCGACTGATGTAACCCGCCTAGTTTGTTTTAAGCCTGGCAGCCTTCTTTCCTAAATCCAGTATGCCCGTTTTGGAACGCAGCGTGGTTCTGTCTTTTACACCCAGAATGCTGCGTTCCATCGCTCTTTGGCAAACTCCAAGGCAGAACTTTTGCGACTCGATGAGCGACCCGAAGGCCAATTCTCGTAATTTAAAACATTCAAAATCTAGTCGCAACGTCATCTCGGCGACAAACAAATGTCAAAAACTTGTCAAAATGTAGGGAAATTTGAGGTATTTTTGACAGATTGAGACTCAGATCAGCAGGCCAATTCTCGTAATTTAAAACGTTCAAAATCTATTCGCAGTCTCATCTCGGCGACAAAAACATGTCAAAAACTTGTCAAAATGTACGGAAATTTGAGGTATTTTTGACAGATTGAGACTGAGATCAGCAGGCCAATTCTCGTCATTTAAAACGTTCAAAATCTATTCGCAGTCTCATCTCGGCGACAAACAAATGTCAAAAACTTGTCAAAATGTAGGGAAATTTGAGGTATTTTTAACACATTGAGACTGAGATTGTGAACGTTCTTAAATTTACCAGAATCGACCCTCAGACTGTGAACGTTCTTAACATTACGAGGATGGCCCCTCTGGTCTGAGCACCGTAGGTTAGGACGGGCAGAACACAGTTCTTAACTTTCTTATATCTAGGTGTCAATAGCCAATATTTACTCAACCTACCTTGTTACTTAGTGAGGTTTACATCCAGCTGAATTACTTTTTCCATGACATAACCTAACATGGTGTTAGGTGCAGGTACACCTCAGCCTAACCCGTCGGGTTAGTACATCAACGTTTCACCAGTTATGTTTAAGTTCCATGTAATAGGGTGCGAGCCTGTCCAGAATCCAGAACTCGGACTGCTACTGAGAAATTCCTGACGGAATACCTGAACAACACTTTACCAGACCTGGGAATCGGACCCAGGACCCCATGCTCAACAGTAACCCTTGCGACCACTAAACTAAACCAGAAGAGTCATACCTCTTTAGGTATGCCTCTTTACTCTCTTCTAATTAATCTAAAAGTCAACCGCTTAACATTAAAGAATGGTCAACACCAGCCGGTCGATTCTGTAAAAATCTTACCGTGAAAACTCATGTGAAGTGAGCTCGATGTGAGTTGTTAGTAGTGTCAATCCCTAGCATTATTTGGAATGACAGCTCACTCCACGCTCACTTCACCTATGTTTTCACGGTGAGATGGTTACAGAATCGCACCTGCTGATTGGTCACCGAGGTGTGCCTTCTAGTGTTACATACAAAGACTTAGGTAAGTATTTAAATGTTCTTACTAAATAATTTACACAAAGTAAAGCGCCTGCCTGCCAGTCGATTCTGTAAAAATCTCACCGTGGAAACTCACGTGAAGTGAACTTGATGTGAGTAGTCAGTAGTGCCAATCCCTAGCATTATTTGAAATGACAGCTCACTCCACGCTCACTTCACCTAAGTTTTCACGGTGAGATGGTTACAGAATCGCACTGCTGGTTCGAACTACGCGACTCCTAAAGTGGCGGCCGTTACCGTTGGGCCACCACGATCATAAGCAGCGCTTAATTGTTTCTATCTTTTCTCAGCGTATCGATTGCTAAAATATAGTTTAGTACGTGTGCAGGTGACAGGTGGAGGGGCTTGTGGCTAAGTAATAACAGCCGCACGGGTCGATCGATCAGGTTAAGCTACGCTTGCCGCGGTTGGTCCGTGGATGGGTGACCATTTTCACATACCAATACCCCTCCGTGCCTCGGAAAGCACGTTAAGCCGTTGGTCCCGGCTGCCATTCGTGGATCTTTGACAGTCGTTACGGGTCGTCAGTAGCCCGAAAGTCTGACAACCAGTCTTACCAAGGGGTATCGTATTACCCAGTAACTGGGTTGTGGAGGTCAGATAGGCAGTCGCTTCATGTAAAATACTGGTATTCAGCTGCATCCGGTTAGACTAGAAGCCGACCCCAACATAGTTGGGAAAAGGCTCGGCAGATGATGACGTGTGCAGGTGACAATGCGGTGCAAGGTGGGAGGTGAGCCATTATCTATGGAGAGACACCGCATATACACAGGAGGTCAGAGCCTTCCATGAACCTCCACAAGTAAGTGTATAGACATCGTTGTCTATTTAAGGTTTTCCAAATAGGCCACGGTAAATTATACCCGGATGAGAGACTCTGAAGGTTTAACAAAGAGATCAGGAGGATTAAGTTGTTCTTTCCAAAGATCACAATCATCTTTCCGTGAAGGGGTTACCTTTAACTAGCTACAAAACATTAAAAAAATGGCAGGATGTCTGCAGACATTGATAGTGGGTACAACAAACAAACCTACATATTAACAAATGGTACACAATAGCCAATTGTCGGAGATTAAACAGACTTTACTGTATTTATTATCTTTTTCGGATGAACTTTTGACATCCGGCGATAAGATAATAGATTACATACAGCATGTTTGATTTTATGTTTGAGAGAGTCCTCAATGCGTTCTGTAGTTACAAATACAAATAAACTATAATCAAAACATTTTATTTCACATAAACATGAGCTCGTATTAAGTCAGAACCCAGGTGCAAGGTTCCAACTGGTCGTTTCCTATGGAGAAGAGACGGCAAAAAACTCAACGGTTACTCTTTTAAAAATAATTGACTTTTACAATGTTTTCAAATTACTGTGTTTGCAGGTATGGGATGACAGTCTAAGCCTGTCAACAAGTAGGTACCAGGTACGGTAACCAAAGGAGATGTAGCGGTATATATACAACGCCACATGCGAACAACGCGTCATACTGACGTCACGCAAATCCTGCATCTCGCAAGCAGAGTTTACCGTGCAATTAACATAGATACAATTTCCCAATATCAAATGGGCAATTGCCCGCCAGATTCAACACCAGTCTGGTTGGAGGATCCTCCCTTTTCTATAGAGGATGAGTGAACTTTACACCCTGTTCCTCATACGTCCAAACTGGTGACCCCGAGCATGAACGTCAGCGCAGCCTTCGTGCACCTACTTCAGCGTGACGTCATCATCATCACTCCCGCAAGCTTTAGCGGCGAGTCACCCAGCCAGCCAGCATCCACGGCTTCAACGGGTATCCTGACCACCAGCATGCAGCGACCGCGCATACCTGGTCATCACCCTCAGCCTCATCAGCAGCCTCGGCACAGCACACTGCACTTTCGGCCGGTCAACAAGCAGAGCACCCTCTCCTGGTCGACGCAGCAGCATCGGCGCAGAGTCGTCGCATATAGTTGAAGTTTAGTAAGAAACTGATGGATGTTTTCGAATTAAGGCCCACTCCCTCTCACAGGGAGGAGGCCTGTGTCCCAGCAGTGGGAACATTATAGGCTGATTATGATGCAGGTCCATGATGATAAATCGTAACGTTAGAAATTATAAAAGCCCACAATCTCAGTCTCAATCTGTCGAAAATTGTGTAGGATGTTTGACATTAAATGTCACTGACACGAGATTGCAATTTTGGACGTTTTTAATTACGAGGATTCGTCTCCTGGTATATGTTTTTATTTTAAGTAGGTAAGTATTTTCTTCAGCCGCATATCAGACGACCAATGGGCCAAACTTACGACTCAATGGGTCCCTCTTAATGGCTAGCGACATCGCGGCAGGCCCAGACGGAGATGGCGGGATGAGCAGAAACACCGTGGATGTTGTAAATTTAACTGTTTGAAGAATTTTATTATATTTATAGATTAATTAATAATCAGCCTATAATGTTCCCACTGCTGGGACACAGGCCTCCTCTCCGTGAGAGGGCCGTAAATGGCGGTAATCCGCCACGCGGGCCCAGTGCGGATTGGTGGATGTAACAAATCTTCGAATTTTTGGTTTTAGGACATGCCGGTTTTCTCACGATGTTTTCCTTCACAGTTTTTGAGAGCAGCAGTGATGAAATAAAATTTACACAAAGTACTTGCTTGGGTTCGAACTCACTGCCTATTAACTCGTAAGTCACGGCAGTTACCACTGCTCTCTAGCCGAATTTGATTTTATTAACAGCGACATAGCCTAGGCGTTTCTAAGTCACCGTTGTTAGATATGTTGTCAACTAGCTGCAACCCGCGGTTTCACCCGCATAAGTTTCGATCCCGTGGGAATATTGAGATAAAAAGTATTGTATATGTTAATCCTGGTTATAAACCATGTGTGTGCCAAATTTCATTTAAATCTGCTTAGTATTTTTTGCGTGAAAGAGTAACAAACATCCATCCATCCATACAAACTTTCACGTTTATAATATTAGTAGGAAGTAGGATATTAGTAGGATTTTATTAATTGATGAGTTTTACTTTCAGTGAAAATTCTGTTTTCTATAGATTCACTCATGACTCGCTATTATTTTATCCCAGTCAATGTTTTTTTTAATATTAGGTACTTAATTGTCTCATAGTTTACTTTTTAATTTTTTTAGAGGAATTGTGGAATTTAACATGTTGTGATCAACCTATATAACAAAAGTGTATATGTATGCTCTATGCCAGGTTCTTACCCAAGCATAGACAAGAAATATTTTTTACTTAGTTAGGTATAAATGTACTGTTTGCCGGTCGAGCTTGGTTAGTACAGTGTGACAACTTACGCAAAGATGAAGTGCCTTATTTTCGCCGTCTTCCTATTTTGTGAGTAATTTTTCTCATATAATAATTATGAACTTTCTAAGGGCCGTTATCGATCCGTAGTTAAACTCAACCAATTGTTAAAAATACTAATGGTAAAATTTTTGCAATATGTATTTTTTTATCAATTTTTAGTTTATCTAATGGTTATTTTTGAAGTGAAAACTTCTTTAGCGGCCACTTTTGTTGTGATGGGTAAAAAATGTTAAACTCGCGTCAGGACACCTGACCTGATCGAAAATTTGTAAGACGGAGCTCGCGTCAGGACACGTGACCTGATCGAAAATTCGTAAGACGGAGGGAGAGTAGACCGCATTCCAAAATATCAAAAATGCACAACGTTAATATTCAAGTTTTCACTTCTGTCGGCACTCCCGGAGTGCAACTCGTTTTTTTTTAACTAATAGTTAATTATTTGACCATTAGCAATCATATTATATCATTAGATAAACTAAAAATTGATCAAAAAACACATTTTGCTAAAATTAAACCATTAGTTTACTATGTTTAACAATTGGTTGAGTTTAACTACGGATCAAAAACCGGCCCTAAGTTTGGACCTAACCTTGGACATCACTAGCATCGGTGAAGTCAGTTAAAGTATTTATCAGTAGGATATTAAGGCGCGGTAAAAAGCAAATTCTTTGTTACTTGACAATACCACATCGCGGTAACTAAGAAAAGTACAAAACAGCGCGTTTCTTCAGATAGGCAGTCGCTCCATGTAAAATACTGGTATTCAGCTGCATCCGGTTAGACTGGAAGCCGACCCCAACATAGTTGGGAAAAGGCTAGGCAGATGATGATGATGAACGTTGGTTGAGCTTCTTTATCTGGCAGATGATCTAATCTATGATGATCTACGAGAAACAGATGGTTAACAATAGTTGTATAGCTCGTTTCGTTCCATTTTACTTGCTTGACCATACTTTGTAAATATCCTTTGGAGCCCTATATTTAATATTTTTTACGTTAGCTCCATTGATGTATGTAAGTTCGTGGATATTCAACGCAATTTTACCTCCGCAGGTATATTTCTGCCTTCATCATACTCTCGACATGTACAGTTCTATAGAAAAGATTATACGTACATTAAGGAGTTCGACGCTTTCTATAAAGTTCACTGGGACCTGAGTGGATCAGCTTGGAAAGCCGCATTTTTAACTTGTGATGAGGAAGGAGCTACTTTGTTCTATCCAAAAGTACCTAGCGAGTGGAGTATAGTGAAGAACTTGACAGATCAAATGAAAGAAGTTCCTAATGTGACAGATATATTTGTGGGATTGCACGACGAATTTAAAATAGGAGAGTTTATAACTGTTGACGGTAAGTATTCAGAATCTTCTTCTCCTTAGTGTGTCGATAGAAATCTATGTAAATGGACTCTTCCCAGAATTCGGCTTGTTTGGAGCCATCACCAGCGTCCATCAGTTCCTGTAGTGTGCAGCTGACAGGACACGTAGGACACGATATTAAGTGTCCCATCGTTTGTGGAACAGCACCACATCTACACTCCAAGGTGGAGGCGGATACGATGGCAATCCAAAGTATTCAGAACTGGACAGTGTAAATGGTCATCTCACATTTTGTTGATTTTTCGTGTAATACAACAGGCTAGGAAACCTTATGGGAACTTAGCGCAACCAAGAAACCTGCTACACAAAGTAATTGTCAACTAAAGTTAAGGGCATATTACAGCCGTATCGGGCCGTAGCACAATGCATTTGCATACAAAAAGTGCTGTGCCTGCAGTGTCAAGGGGATTTTGCAGTGTGGTGCGGCCCAAATCTGCACCAGCCTTTTACAGTTGAAAGTAAAATGCCGTATTTGAGCATCACCAGTACTTTTGGCACCAGGGGGTCTACTCCGAAGTAGTATCGGCCGAATGTTCGGCCGTTTCGTGCTACGAAGTTACTATTTGGTTCGGTCGGTCCCGATCCTCCACTCCTACACTCTTTCGAATATTGACTATAGTCCCGACCCAACTGAGCCGATCCGAACTTTTATCGCATTTTTCAATAATATTAGGTTCGGCATCTACCGACACATGTGCCGGTCCGATCCGAACATTCGCACTTTGCACTTCGGAGTAGGACCCCAGTTTCGGACACGATGATGAACTGCGTGTGAATGACGTCTGACGAATTGTCTCATACAAACTCCGAATGGTAGCTCCACTATCCTCGAATGGCGCTCACTTGATCATAGACGTTATAATAACACACACCACAGCTACAGTGGATTTTTTATCATTTACGTATCCAAAAACAATTGAATCCAAAAATTGGTTGCACAAACCCGCAATATTTTTGAAAGACCTATCCAACTATACCCCACACCATGGGGTAGACGGGGTAACCAAAAAAAAATTGTTTTCAAGATTTTATGTTACTTTACCACTTTGTCGGCGTGATTAAAATGTATATCCGTGCCAAATTATAGCTTTCTAGTACTAAGAGCCTCTGAGCTAAGCTGCTGAGGACGGACGACGGACAGACAGACATGGTGAAACTATAAGGATTCCTTGTTGACTACGGAACCCTAAAAAGGGTAGCCTGTAATCGCGGCCAATTGCGACTTAGTTTCTACTTAATTAAATTTAAAAAAAAATCCCTGCTTTCAGGACACTCCACGCCATATCCACTGCCAGCTGATGGGAGTATACTGCCACGTTCCAACCATTGCATATCTATGAACATCGATACTGGAAAGTTTAAACTGGAAAGATGTTTGCCAGCAACGAACTCACCGTTGCCGTTTGTCTGCAAAAAAGTGGATGATGATGTTTCGTGTCCAACTGTCGACCACGGTAAGTGGTTTTCTTCTGAACGTATCGATGGCAAAAAGTAATCATTATTATTATTTGGTTATATCCATCAACCCGCACTGGGCCCGCGTGGTGGATTACGGCCTACTCCCTCTTATAGAAAG
This sequence comes from Apamea crenata, assembly GCA_949629185.1. Classification (NCBI taxonomy): domain Eukaryota; kingdom Metazoa; phylum Arthropoda; class Insecta; order Lepidoptera; family Noctuidae; genus Apamea; species Apamea crenata. Next base: position 6,439,512 of record OX451372.1, read on the forward strand.
AGGAGGCCTGTGTCCCAACAGTTGGAACATAGGCTGATTATGCTATTTGGTTAGACACACTAGCAGGTAATTAGCTGATGCGTGTGTATCAAATAGCTTGGACATATTTAATCTGTCCAGTCGATTCTTGAAACAATACCTATGTAGTTATAAAATTCAAATATGCTTGGTCCAAAGTATCACTCAAACTCCGCTCACTGACGCAGTCATGCCGTCAAGTTCCCAGGTTCAGATTCCGATTGACGTCCCTTTTCTAAAGTACCTATAGCTCCACCGTGTATATCATTGAATGATATACACGTGGAGTAAGTCGGGACCGTAACATAAACTTTTACCAGGGATTCAGTAAATCATTCTAGATTTTCGTCAGTTTAATAAATATGCTGTGCCATACAAAAGTGAAAAAGCTACACGATACAAATTAATGGAACAGCTGATGAAAAAACCGACGATTTTTGTTATGGTCTTCTACTTCCTTTTCTGAATCCATCCTCTATTACATCTACCACCTTGTACGGGTACAATAAATGCAAATAATAATTTCAGGATACAGATTCTTAACGAAATCAAAGAAATGTTACAAAATAAATAAAAAGCCACGAAAGTGGGAGGAAGCTATGAAAACCTGCTTCATGGAGGGAGGAATATTGGCCGTTATAGAAAACAGTGATCAGGCGGAAGAAATTAGAGATATTTTAAAACAAAGCGAACCGTATTTTGTCGGAGTTAAAAAGCTCTCTTCTGACGGTGATTATTACACAGTAAAAGGTAAGGAAACTTTATTGAATTATAAAATTATAGAGTATAATAACAATATTTTTATAAGTCCTTACCTATAAGCTAAGCTATAAGCTTATCTAGAAGCCCAACTTCCGTAATTTTAAGAATATTCGCGTCTGTTCTGTCTCAATCTGCCAAAAGTAAAAGTAATTCTAATTTCATAACATTTTTGTCATGTTTCTGGGTTTTTAGAATAGAATCGAGTATATTTATTTGATTTAGGGTTAATTTTTCAATCGACAGATAATTTTTATTTACAATGATTGTCGATGAGATGAGATATCGACTAGCTTTTTAACGCTTTTATTTACGGAATTGGCTTTTAGGTTTATATATTTATTTATTAACTCATCATCACTATCATTACAGGAATTTTCTGATTCAATAGTGTGGCCATAATTAACACCATTATTACCATTACCATTATTATTATTTAGGTTACAAATATTAAATTTAAAGCCGTACACCGAAGTCACAGAACATAAAATTATGTTTATTAACTTTTAAATTATTTAGGTATGTTTGGATTTAGGTGTGTTATTATTTATTATCTCGTTTATTTGCTTATCTAATTACATTTTCAAATATTTCTTAAAATATAAAAAAATAAGTATAAAAACATAAAAAAATATAAAAAATTGTGATCCATCAATGTTAAGAGCAGGCTCCAAGCTACCGGTGGTTAGGGCTCCAGAGACAGAAACCTTCTCACAATGCGAGCCGTATCGAGGAGTACTGCCTTCTGAATCAGGCCCTTGATCCAATCGCCTAACGAAAGCCTCGATAGATGTTATTATTATATCTATTGTTAGGTACTCTATTCAGAATTTCATTGTAGGTACTAGGTCCTAAAACTTTATTTCTTTCTGAGATTCTTACTTTACTTATACAGTGTGGCGATTAGGTTATCACATGAATTGAAACCACGTTTTCTACATAACGTATATTAAACATACACAATTAAAAGAATTAATAACAATTAACATTTTAGTCGTAGGACCTTTTTTTCGTTTCAGTATTTACGTAACAACATTAAACTTAATTTGTGTTTACTTAGTAACAATAACATAAAGTTTGTGTTGAATTCTTGATACCATTGCCTCACGCGTGTCTAGTGATTTATTATCAAGGATGGTTTATTTCATGACAATTTTTACGCAAATTATTTTATTTGTTTAGTAAAATGTATATTTTATTATTTTAACAGACTTTTAACAACTTGGAATGACAGCTGTATTATTTAATGTGATAACCTAATCGCCACTCTGTATACTTATTTTCATATCATCCTCATCTGCCCACCCTTTTCCCAACTATGTTGGGGTCGGCTTCCAGTCTAACCGGATGCAGCTAAGTACCAGTATTTTTACATAGAGCGACTGCCTATCTGACCTCCACAACCCAGTTACTGGGTAATACGATACCCCTTGGTAAGACTGGTTGTCAGATTTTCGGGCTTCTGACAAATACTTATTATACTAAATACTTATTTTCATATACAGGTCAAAAATTCAGTGACATGTACCAAAGACCGTTCAATAACGGCCCAAATTCGTACGGATACGTCCAAAACCAGTACAACAACGTCCCGAATGAATACTGCAATTCTCCGGACGAAAACGGCAATCTTCCGGACGCAAACGGCCAATACCCGGACGGTCGCTACTGCCAGGTTGACGTCCACGAACAACCAAGCATTGACTGTGGGATTGTTTGCTATCGGAACAATAACAATCTGTACACTGAAACCCGGAACTGTGACGAACGTCTACCTTTCATTTGTGAAATGGAAATTAGTGTATAAAGTGTATAGATAGGATCAGCGGGGTAATTGTAGTCTATCAGTAGCAATGGGTTTCATTTTGACAGTTCAACAACATTCATTGCGTTATTTACGTTGATGAGCAGACTCATTTTTCGAACATATGGAGCAATGGATTAGCAATATCCTTCAAAATGAAACCCATTGCTACTGAAAGTGTGTTACGCAATTAGGGTGCTGGATCAAAAATAAGTTTAACATAAAAGATACATATACGGTAAAGCAATACGTTTGGTCTGTTCTAAAAGTATGTCATAGAAATGTAAACAAATGGATTAGCATAGCTGTTCACAATCACTCGATCCGCTACCGCACCGTATCGAACATCAGTCAATGCTATCGTAGGAGTCCTCTAAACGCTGGTCACAAGTCCAAAACCCGGAAATTTTCTAAGGGCTGAGTTTTCAATCGACCGATAATTTTCATTTATGGAATAAAATTGATGTCTGACAGATTTTGTATAGAAGAACTGTCAAAATTATCTGGTGTTGGAAAAATCAGTCCTAAATCAAATAGACGACCGCTATTTCTTCCGACAGCTGTTTGCTGTAGCGGGGCAAGGAAAATCAGATGACCGAAATGTGTCATTTTCGATACAATAGCTTGTCGTATGGTTGTGAATAGCTATGCAGAAAATGTACCACTGGATGCAAATTTGTAGTATCCACTTACAAGTGGAATGCTTCATTTGATTATTTAAATACTTAAGCCCGAAAATCGAAATTTAAATCACCTGAAAGACGTCATTTGACAATTTAGGTTAATTTTATAACCTCAATTTTCGTTGATGATATTTCAATAACCAATTAATAATGATTTTCAAACAATTTCTAATTGTTGGATCAGTCGTGTGATATAAAATTGAAACCTTCTAAATGCCCTTTTGAGTAAGAATTTGACATGAACAAGGTTTGTTTACACTTTAGTCACATACTTTTGCAACAGATATTACAAAAAAGTTCATTGTATATTAAATAATAATGTAGGAATACAAAAAAAAAATGACAATATGATTTTTATTTTACAAAATGGTGTGTGCATTTTAGTTTGTGCTGAATAAAGATAGTTAGGTACTTACGTATTTTCTTTCTATCTTTCTTTTCTTCAATATTGAATAAATTAAACAGAATTGGGTACACCAAAACTCTTACATTATTAAGGGAGATGCGTAGTCCGCGAAATTCAAATCTTACGTTTTTTGCAATTTGCAAGTGTGCAAGTTGTACGAGTATGTTGAACAAAATATGATTCGCGACCATAACAATTATGTATTTACCTATTTGGAATTGTAATCCTATTGATTGATATTTCAAATTGCAAAACACGTAAGAAAATTTGAATTTCGCGGGCTACCCTGGTTTTTCTTACTTAACAAGGGGTTTCAACAATTACCTACATCTATACCATATATACCTAACATTACTATATCTGTGCCAACAATATTTAGAAAAATACTCTTGCATACGTGTTCCCTCACAAAATCCGCGTGTTTTCATGAGTCTCTTGGCCCTCAAAGAACAGAACGGGGTCAGCTGGGAATTTAAACAAATCTCACACTATTGTGCCCTTTGTTAACTGAACATAGTTCAGCCATTGATCAAGTTGGGATGTGGGGGAAGTGTCCAAAGATTTGAGGAGGAATTTGGGGTAGTTGGTAGAGAAATAATTATATTAGTCACAATTATGGACCCTGACGGGCACAGCACAGATCAAGTAGGAGAGAGGAGGAACAACACTGGGTGTTTAATGTGATTTAGATAATACGGGATTTGAAGCTTTTGCAGTGAGGTGAGGTTAGAGAAGAATGCTTCTGCAATGATATTTGAAGAGATATGGCATCAAAAAGGTTGAGAGAATCTTCATAAGTTTAAAAGATAATGGTTTCATTTATTTAACATACACTGATTTAAACATTTTTACAAGCTAACATTAAAATATGTATACCGTATATATTTTTCGTATTATATACAAGTATATAATACGAAAAAAATATTAAAAGTAAAATAGTAAAAGGCAGGAGCTCATTGGGCATCAAAAAAATCGTCCGCATCACTATCAAAGGGATAAGTGCCCAATAGGCTGGCAGCATTACCACGTTGGATGGCAATGCTGATTGCTGAGATGAAGAGATAAAGTATTAGTGGAGTTGGTGATTCAAAATGTTGTATTGCTGAACAAGTAGGACACAACTGGCGAAATGTGGGTGTACTATTAGTACGTCTCTGCCTTACCCTTCGGAGATTGCAGGCGCGATGTTATGTTATGTAGTGTGTAAGTAAGATTAAGCACCATGTTAGTTAGTCATGAGTAAATCGAATAAAAAGGCTACATATAGTCCTCTGTATATGCAAACGGAAGCACCGTTTGCATATACAGAGGATTATATGTAGCCTTTTTTAACCGACTTCAAAAAAGGAGGAGGTTCTCAATTCGACTGTATTTTTTTTATATTGTTTACCTCAGTACTCTATTGTTTATAACCCGATTTTTCAAAGTAATATACGTGCCTAATAATAGAACTGGGTCAGCTGGCCATTTCGACAGATCTCACGCTATTGTGGCCTTTGTTACCTGAACATAGTTTAGCTATGGATCAAGTTGGGATGTGAGTGAAGTGTCGGAGAAAATGTATTATACGCTTCCGTTGGGATAGACTCATAATGTGCCTTTTTTTCTCAAAGACAGAACTGGGTCAGCTGCCCATTTCAGCAGATCTCACACTATTGTGCTCATTATTCATTTGTTTTTTATTTTTATTGCTGAATGGGCCTGCTGACCTCCATCACGACTGATGGAAACCGATGGATGAGGTCTATGATGCAACGAGCGTGCCCAGAAAATGCCTGTTCATTCTTGCTTTGATGGCAGACATTAAATGGTTAAATGCGGGTTAAATGTGGAAGGGAAACTAAACATGGCTTAACTAGATCAAGTTGGGTTGTAAGGAAAGTGTCTTACTTTTAAGTTGTGTTGGTCGAGGAAATTTGATTGTTAGGGTAAGCAGATATTGAAAGTATTTGAAGCTTTGGGCGTCAAGCGTTAGAACATTTATGTCGAAAAAGACAGCTCCGGAAATTTGATTTTTGGTCGATGTCGCATTACAAATGTTTGTGAGTTTTAAACCTAAAATGTCAGCAGTGCGATTCTGTAACCATCTCACCGTGAAAACTTAGATGAAGTGAGCGTGGAGTGAGCTGTCATTCCAACTAATGCTAGGGATTGACACTATTGACAGCTAACTCTAAGCTCACTTCACCTAACTTTTCACGGTGAGATTTTTACAGAATCGGTCGGCTGTTCAATTTAGGTACCTTCTTATTCTTAACGGTTAACTGTTGTACTTGATTATATGTCTTTAGTACCTATCTCTGGGCAGTATTGGTATTTATTTGCTCAGGGTCGAATTGAGTATAAAACAAAAGGAAGGCCTTTCATATTGATCGAAGCGTATAGACAATAAAAGACTGATAAAATATCCCCAAGATTTATCGAAAATTCGTTTACAAACGCTTCCATACAAAAAAAAAAACGTTCACGTGTACACTGACATTCAGTGTCTTGATTTTATTTGTACGAATTATCTTTAGCTTCTCTTGATATATAAGGCGGTTTACACACGACGCCGCTAACAGCTGCGAAGGGACGAGGTGGCGAGGCGGATTTTGTGGCGGTGCGTCGCGTGGAGATGCGATTATCGCGTCTGTCTACGCGGATAGGATGCTAGCGGTGCGCCACGCAAGAAGTGCAACGCTCCCTCATCCGGCAATGTTCCGCGTTGTAATGCGTTGCCTCGTGTGCCAAGCGCCGCTCTACCGCGCGATGTTCCGCGTGGCTAGTTCGTGCGGTCAGGCGGTGTACGCGCGCTATGTATCAGTGGAAACAACAACCCAATACGACGTGAGATCAGCTTCACCGATAATCGCGTCGGCGCGCGGCGTCGTGTGAGAATCGCCTTAAAGAACTATTTACAGATTAATATCTATGGTTCGCAGCATAGTTTGATTTCGAGCCGGCAGAAGACGCGGCGCCTCCACCATATTTACCCTGAGAAGCTAATCCGTTTGCCTGGAATAATAAAAACCAAAACATATATATACTCGTATTAGATTAATATCACCATTTCAGCTAAAATGTTGCCGGACAAAGACCTTCCCCAAGAACAGCCTAACATGGGTCTCTTAGCAACAGCAGCAAGTTAAAAATCCCAAAATAATCATGGAATGTTCCTACAATCCTGGAGCTTTAACGACTTGCTGTTACACTGTTCTCACTTGGTTTTTATACAGGGTCCAATTTAAATTAGCTAGCAAAACTGCAGACGTGATGGTTATCGATACCTCAACACGATAAAAAAACATGGCAGCCAAGGAGGTAACTTATCAAGGGTTTTAATTAAATTTCGATCTGCGTTGCAAACAGAGTTGTTTAAATGAAGGTTGTCTGTAAAGTTGGTTTACGGACGATAGTTTAACGTGACAACGTCCTAACAAAACATTGATGAAATTATTGCAAACGAGCGAATGAATGAATGATGCATTGAATGATTGCGTACAATGAGCGTAACGGGACAATCTGTCATCTTTTCGTGCATGCAGCCGGCGTTAATCGATTTATTAGACGTTGTCACGTCAAAAAAAATGATTTGATGTTTTTTTTTCGGGATCAACGTTCACTTTTTTATGTAGATACTTGCAAGTAGGTGAGAATGCTAAAAGGGATGTGTGGTGTTACATGAATAGATAGAAGAAATGAGTACTTATGAGGAAGTTTGAAAGTGGCACCGATAGCTGAAAAGCTGTGGAAATCGATTGTCATGGTATGGGCATGTGTTACGGAGAAATGGGAAAAATGTCACGAGGAGAGTTTTGAGTATGAATGTCGATGGCTATAAGAGTAGGTAGGGGAAGACCAAAGAAATGATGGATGGAATGTGTGAATGATGATATGGTTAGAAAGGGAGTGACTACCAAGATGACGACTAATAGAGAAGTATGGAAGTAAAGAGTGCACTACGTGAGTTCGACAATTAATGGATGTGCGACTAACACTTGCGCGACAAAACTGTACTGCGACTCACCATAGTTCGAATGCACGCTTGTGCGACAAGCAATAAAATTAAGACTTAGTCGACGGAGCCCTGCAGGGTTTAAAGGAACCTAACCAAACCGAACCTCGGGGTGCCTCTGACGTCGAAAACTTAATATTATTGCTTGTCGCACAAGCGTGCATTCGAACTATGGTGAGTCGCAGTACAGTTTTGTCGCACAAGTGTTATTCGCACATCCATTTGTCGAGCTCACGTAGTACACTTGGAAGAAGCGTGAAGACATGCTGCGCCGACCCCAAGTAAATTGGGATAAGGGCAGGAGAGTGATGACTTGAAGTAGGCATGAGTTCAAAAGTCTTTCTTTTTTATCATGTTTAGAAATCCGTCACGTCTGTCAAGTTTACACAAACTGATTTAACTTGATCCTGTATAAAAATAAGTAATTTCTTTATCTTCGTCATCTTCAACTGTCGCGTGGTGGAAAGCCGGCCCCCGGCGACCGAAACATCAAACAGTTTATCAATCCATGCCAAGCTTTGAGTACCTATAGTAACCACAGAAGGCCAATTCTCGTAATTTAAAACGTTCAAAATCTAGTCGCAGTTTCATCTCGGCGACAAACAGATGTCAAAAACTTGTCATAATGTAGGGAAATTAGACGTATTTTTGACAGATTGAGACTGAGATCAAACTGTGAACGTTCTTAAAATTACGAGAATTCTGACCTATATAATACAAGTACGCTGGACATCATAATAGCGATGACAAAACGAAGATATTTGATTTTCGCCATTTTGGCGCTGATAACAATGTGAGCGTCTCTGGAACTAATACCTATTTTTGATAATGAGTTTTACAAAATGCGCATACTCTCATGATAAAAATTGTTCTAAATATATCGTAGTAAACACAAAATACACAAAAAAGTCTTATTAAACGATTTAGATCTCAATCATTAGAGACAACACGACGACCGTTTGCAACAGTGCAGTGTGTTAATTTTAGTTCCTGAGACGCTCGAGCGGGGCGCTTTTGAATCGGCACAAAAAACAACTGTCATTGCGTATATTATATTTAGTCCAGCGTACTTGTTTATTAGAGGTCAGTGATAGTAACGCTGCTAAACGGCTGATATGGCCATAGTGTGGATAGATTTCCTGGATATATAAAAAAAACTGCGGGGTAGTGGTGTAACACATTATCAGAAGGAATGGCTTTCATTTTGACAGTTCAACAACATTCATTGCGTTATTTACGTTGTTGAGCAGACAAATTTTTCGAACATATGAAGCAATGGATTAGCAATATCCATTGATAGTCATCATCTGCCTAACCTTTTCCCAAATATGTTGGGGTCGGTTTCCAGTCTAACTGGATGCTGAATACCAGTTCTTTACATGGAGCGACTGCCTATCTGACCATGACCTTTAAAGATTGATAGTGTGTTACGCAATTTGGGGGCTGTACTACTATCGGGTTCCGATCATACCATAGTTTGTAGGGTTCATTTAAACCTTATGAATTTTATGATTCTTGAAGGGGTAAAGTTTAAAAAATAATACCTTTGTCCTCTTCAATAGTTCAAGTTGAGCAGCCTTGGTGTTAGCATCCTTGCCTGCCCAGGTCTTCCACACTGACGCTTGCAGAGCCCTGCCATAGCTGAAGGTTAAAGCCCAGGGTTTCTTCAGGGTCACCTGGTTAATAGCGTTCAGATATACTGTGGCTTCTTCTTCAGTCAGTCCTCCGGAGAGGAAGGTGATTCCTGAAAGAATTGTAAAAAGTTATCTTACATAATCAGCTTATAATGTTCCCAGAGTTCTGGGACACAGGCCTCCTCTCGGTGAGAGGGAGTGGGCCGTAATCCACCACACGGGCCCAGTGCGGGTTGGTAGATGTCACATGTCTTCGAATTTTTGGTTCTAGGACATGCCGGTCTCCTCACGATCTTTTCCTTCACCGTTTTGAGAGCAGTGTTGAAAAGTAATCTTATTTTTTTAATACTTATTTTTTCATCGATAGTTTTGTCACGTTCATAATAAGTAAAGATCTTGTAAACCTTATCTTCTTACCAAATTATTCATATATATACATAATTAGGACTAGCTATGCCCGCGCAAAACAAATTGGATTTCATTGGTTTTAATTTTTTTGCGTGGGTCCCTAATTCTTTTTTCTAAGATAAAAGTAGTCTGAGGATCAGCTATATGAGAGTCCCGTCAAAATCGGTCCAGCCTTTTCGGAGATTAGCCGGAACAAACAGACAGTCAAAAACTAAAAAAAAAGTAACGTACCTACCTATATACTTTCATATGCATTTAATAACAAGTTGCTATGTTGTCATTACAAACAGACACTTATATTTTAGTTATGTACTTTGTGTGATAATTATTATTTATTGGTTAAAAAAATTACAAAGCAAAGGCTTAAATACTGAAATGTAACAGGGTTTACAAATTATTTTATTATACCTGGAACGGCAGCTGGCACAGTCCTCCGTAAAGCAGTTACAGTAGCAGCAGCGATCTCCTGCGGAGTGTTCTTCTTTGAACTTCCATGACCTGGTGTCACCTGGAACATTATTTATATAACTTATATAAAAATACTTTATTATACAGACGCCAGCAGGTCAAGCTACCCTAAACTGTCAAATTTTCCCAATCAACCTTGAGCCTTAATGCTTTAGCAATAAAGTTGAAAATCTATTAAAGAAATTTGACAGATTGTAGTAGCTTGATGTGCTGGCGTCTGTACACCATAAAAATACATAACAAAAAAAATTGATCGAACACTAAAAATATACAATGGGCGGCCTCATCGCTTTCGTCGATATCTTCCAGGCAACCTTGGAGTAGACAGTAATTTGCCTGGACATAAAATGGGGTTGTCGTTCGTGCAATAATATACTAAAATACACAGATACATACATATCCTAAATAATAGATAAATAAATACCAAATACATGTAATGTATACTAAATACATAGCGGACCCGGCAGACATCGTCCTGCCTGAAAAAGCAGCGCCACCTACCGGGTCCAATTGTAAATACAAACCTTGTCCTCACAATAACAAACCCAAAAAAAAGAATTATCCGATTTGGTGCAGTCGATCGGAAGTTATGCGCGTACATACATTTCGGACCAGGGAAAATTACACCCTGTAGGGAGGTGCTTCTTTGATGGTAGATAGTAAGTAGGAGGGGGAAAAGTATCCTGCCACAGTTTGCAATGCGTTGGCCGAGTTTCCTGGTAGAGACACAGTCGACTTTAAGAAGCTATGCCCACTTTTTAGCCGTTGCGTTGGTGGCTGTGCGCCAGATAATGGGTGGATGTAACTGCGACCTGGTAAAGGGGGCTACCTGGGCTACCTGGGGCTACCTGGACGGAACGGCAGTAGGGTGTGGTTGTGGAACTATGTCGCAAACCATCCTCTACTTCCTATCCTGCCCTCTGTGTTCCAAAACATGCAGTCAATGTGACCTCTGGGCTGCCATCGATGACGGCGTGAAAGTGCAAACTTTGAGGCAAACAAGATCTAAATTACAGTCCTGCAAGCGACGCAATGAAGAAAAAGTAATTCTCCTAGTAAGTATTAGAAATAGAACAACTAATATACATACTAACAGAAATAATCTCTACACAAACTTTTTTTTGAGGTCGAGTGCGCATGGTCTTTTTAAGGAAATTTCGAAAAGACTGGTTGATACTTCCCATGACCCAAGGGCTGGCTTTTACCTTGGCCAGAGGCTAAGCATTACCATACAACGTGGCAATGCCGCCAGTGTCTTGGGTACATTACCAGTCGACAGCGATGCGGATGAATTTTTCGACGCTATATTTTAGTTTGTAAATAGTTTTAGTTAATTTAGGATATAATTTTGTTATTTTAGTGTTATCTTGTAAATGAAAATATAATAAATATATTATATTGATACTTTTTCTTTACAGAAAAATCCCATAAAAGAATCAAATAAAACCTTATAGATCGGAAACACTAATTATGCGAGATCACGTTCGCTAGGAATAAAGAGATGAAAGCTTTAGTTCCCCTGAAAGGGGTGTAAATAGGAGAAAGGGGTTGTAAATAGGGCAAAGGGGTGCTAAGCCCGTTCGCCTTCAATATGGTTTTTAATCCGAACGTTAAGACCGACCTATTTCGCTTTGAGTTCGTGCGCTAAGCCTGGTGTTCGCGCGTACTGGGATCGTGTAATCACGCTAAATTAGGGCAACACCTAATACAGACATATAAAGAATAGTATACATACATACATACTTATACTCACGCCTTGTTTCCAGGGGGGTATGCAGAAACTACAGACCACCTCCTGTGACGATCCTTACATACTTCTTTTGCCTCGTTTATGTTCATACATCTGGTCATATACGCACGCCGGTTGCAAGCACCACGCACCTGACCTTTCTTAAGAACATCACCATTAAGGTCCTTTTTTGCCCAGCAGCTAGCAGTCCCAGCAGTGGGAAATGCAAATGCAAGAAGTTGTTTAGAGCATACCACGAGTCACCGCGACACGAGACGCGACTTGCGGAGCTACGATGAACGGAAACAGAAGACGCGTGCGCTTGACGCAAGTCACATCGCTTCAGGCCGTGACCTTTGTGGCAATGGTGTAACTTGTATGAAGCAGTATTCGGAGTTTCTATGAAACGATTGCGTCCAGTTTCAAGAGCTATTTTGTAAGCAGCTTGAGAGTGACGGCCCAGTGGTAACGGCCGCGACTTACGAAATATGTCGTAGGTTTGAACCCAGACAGGCGCTAAAGCGCTTTATGTAATTTATTTCATCACCACTGCTCTCAAAACGATGAAGGAAAATATCGTGAGGAAACCGGCATGTACTAGAACCAAAAGTTCGAAGACAATCATGTGATATGTAATGTGTACCCGGGGCCCGGTGGGGGTCTGGGCCCGGGTGGTGGATTACGGCCCACTCCCTCTAACCGAGAGGACCTATGTAAGAGTTTCTTTGATCAGTCTCTAAAATGCTGTCTTCGGGAAAGTTAGCGCAATATTTATCTTTTTGTCATATGGTTTAAATACTAACCATGTTAGGTTTCAACAGCGTTCCTTCTAGGAAGACGTGGTGGTCGTTCAACGCCTTGTACACCGCAGCGAGTGCAGTCTCTGTCACCTTCTGATTTCTTGCAATGTCATGATTGCCTGGTAACAAGAAATTTTAATTATTATTGGTCACTGGTTTCTGAGATCTATGGTATGAATGTTATGAAGAAGAAAAGAGGACAAAATGTGCGCTTTTATAATTTCTAACGTGACGATATATTATTACTAGCTGACCCGGCAAACGTTGTTTTGTCATATATAAATTATTTCTAGCTGCCCGGCGCTACTTCGTTCGCGTGGTGTCCTACCCCCTACCCTACTCCTACACTACTCCTACCCTACTCCCACCCTACTCCTACACTACTCCTACCCTACTCCTACCCTACTCCTACCCTACTCCTACACTACTCCTACCCTACTCCTACACTACTCCTACCCTACTCCTACCCTACTCCCACCCTACTCCTACACTACTCCTACCCTACTCCTACCCTACTCCTACCCTACTCCTACCCCAGGGTGGACATCCCTTATCACTTAAGGGTTTGAAAAAAAAAAAAAAATAGATAGTAGCCGATTCTCAGACTTACTGAATATGCACAAAAAATTTCATCAAAATCGGTCAAGCCGTTTCGGAGGAGTATGGCAACGAAAACTGTGACACGAGAATTTTATATATTAGATCATGGACGTATGTACATCTGCGACACGGCATCACCATTAAACAGGGAAGAAAAATGCATGGAAATAGGATGTTTTTTTTTCCTTCCTCGATAACGATATACATACTGTTCACGTATTTCCATAAATTTTATGGACGAGGATATAAACGATATTATCGTGATGTTAAAAATTATCTATATGCACATATTCTTCAAAATAAAAATGTATGGTTGTTTGCTTATTTGATGTTATTATCGATTAAAACCTACTTCTTAGGTGATACCAATTTCTGCCAATCCATCATCTTCATCTGCCTAGCCTTTTCACAACTATGTTGGGGTCGGCGTCCAGTCTAACCGGATGCAGCAGAATACCAATATTTTACATGGAGTGACAGCCTATCTGACCTCCATAACCCAGTTACTGGGTACTACGATACCCCTTGGTAAGACCGGTAATCAATTTCTGCCAATCCATGTAAAATTAATAGTTACACTCGACTCGAGACATGTTCTCTTAGTCACAGAAAGGAAATCAAACAATGAGTCGCGGGAAACAGGAACCTATTCCATTAATCATAGGTGTACTTATTAACCTGTCAATACAAACAACCCCTACACGTCGAAACCAAATACGTTTCGAGGAAGAGGTCCCATTAATTAGAAACACTCTTAGCCTTAACACGTGTGAGACGTTGTTGTTTTAATCAGGATTTCTATACCCGAGAGCATACTAAAGGGCGGTAATGGACCTATGCGTTTTAAAGCATAAAGCACGCTACATTTGGCTTTTCAAAATAAAGCTACATTCGTTGCATCAAAAGTACGCTATATTTAGCGCTTCAAAACCGCGCTACATTTAGCGCTTCGAAAGAGCGCTGTGTTTAACTCTTCAAAAGCGCGCTACATTTTGCGCTTAAACGAGCACCATATTATAATTTGGCGCTTCTTTTATAATAATAACAATAATAATTATAATATCATTTATGCATGTCCTCACGAACCAGCGTATGTTAAGGGCAATATGGATTCGATACGAGCTTATAAGTCCACCATAGTTTTCAGTTTAACATAAATACGAAATCCGCACTAAGGGTTGGAAAATTAATATTAGGTAATAAGCACAAAATACGCCAATAAGTATTATAACATAGAATTAATTAATACGTAATTATAATCAACAAAGTGGTGTCAATCCGAGCCGAAATTAATTATTTTGTTGCATTCAATCAAATAATTAGCTTCATTGTTTCGTCTGGTGTTTGATATCAAAATAATTCATTTAATTAATTGTCGAAAATGTTATAATAGGCCTGTCTAAATCAGCTGAACACCGGGTTCCACAATTCGATAAGACCTTGCCAAAATATATGCCATTTACTCCTTCGTTTGATCTCCAGGTTGGCATGAGTTTGAAGTCGCTTAGGTACCTCCATTTAATGAGGTCTGCATGCGAATCGCCCCCGACGACAGTATTCGACGTGACGAATATTTCAGAAGTAATTGCGTAACACATGTAAAATGACAACTGATCGCATTTTTTTCATTTTCACAGTTCAGCCAGATTCATTGCGTTATTTACGTTATTGTTGAGCAGACGAACCTTTGAAGTAATGGATTAGAAATATCATTAAAAACTCTCGATTTGTGATTGAAACGGTTTAACGCAAAAGTGCAGGAAATGTGGACGGGTTATGCCTAAGGGTATCTAATTAAGTTCTAACGTGATTTGCAGATATTTATCCTACTAATATTATAAACGCGAAAGTTTATATGGATGGATGGATGGATGTTTGTTGCTCTTTTACGCAAAAACTACTGAACGGGTTTGGATGAAATTTGGCACACAAATAGTTTATAGCCAGGATTAACACATAGACGTATCTTGTTACCATAACACAAGCATTAGGTTGCTTAGCTTGGGACAAATGGTGCTGTGTGAAATGTCCAGGGATTTATTTATTTATTTATTTATTTATTTATAGGCTACTTTTTATCCTGATATTTCCACGGGATCGATACTTATGCAGGTGAAACCGCGGGGCGCAGCTAGTACAAATACATATAAACTCGCTTGGCTTTGCCGCAGTCGAGTAACTTAATACTAAACTATTCCTGTCTCCTGTAATACAGGTACTCTAACCCTAGCTCTGAAGCCAAGATCTCAATTTTTTCTGTAACCTGTTTTTATAGCAATAAAGAAATTTATTATTATTCCTGTGCTGGAGATTCTTGAAATAATCTGAAGCTATTCCTAAAAGAAGTATAAAACAGCTTTGACTTCTACTCACCATCCAAAAGCACATCAGGTTCCACAATCGGCACCAAACCCTGGCTCTGGCAGATGGAAGCGTACCTCGCGAGGACCTGAGCCGTGTCGTTGAAAGCCTGGACTGATGGGATGTCGTCACCAATCTTGAGGGGGCACCGCCATTTTGCGAATTTGCAGCCTTGCTTTTTGTACTCGGCACAACGAGTTGCTAAGTTGTCCAGACCTGCACAAGAAGATTTCATCGAAAACGGATTTTGGAAGAGTATTGGAACTCCCTGCAATCTACGATGGTAATAAAAATCTTAAATTCACTGACAGAAGTGACAGACAACGCAAAGCCTAAAACGCTAAGTCGAAGAACGAACGAAGAACAATGAAAATGAGCACCGAGGTAGGATTTTGAAAATACATCTTAAATAGGGGATGAAACTTTGTATGGAAGATACTTTTGCCGTTGGGAAAGCCTTCGGGCACTCGGCTTGTAATTTTAAGTGAAGAACAGGAAAACTGGAGAGAGGGGAGGGAGGCCTTTCCCCTGCAGCAGGACAACATAGGCTTATAATTTAATTAGAATCCCTGCGAAATACCAGTAGGTTCCACTGTAAAAAAAACTGATAGTGACCTTTCCTATAAGAAAATTTATGGCAATAGCTTATGAAAATGGTAAGAAGGAAGGCCAAATCCACATTTTGACCAAATACAGTTAGTTACGAAGAAAATAAAATACCTTGAGTAGTAACCTCATCTTGCGACAAGAACAAAGGCACTGCATCCAGGTCCAGCTTGATGCCAGGAATGATGTTCTTCTTCTTCAGAAGCTCTATGAAAGATGTACCATCATCCGTCTTCTGGTAGACCGTCTCGTCAAAGAGAATTGTTGCTGATACGTGCTCGGAGAGATTCTGAAATTATATCAGATGGTTTATATAACAAAGATATGAGAAACGACTTTTCTTTTACAATTGTGTCGGAATGTTCTAAGGGAATGGGAATATGCTGTCAATTAAGACTTGAGGTTGTTCAGGTGATGGGTAGCTCGCACGGCCAGTCATTTTAGCACAGATTTTAATACTAACCAAATGTATCTAAACAAAAATATCTTACATGGAGTGCCCACCAACTTCTTCAACTACGCAATTCCAAACCCATAAGTAATCTTCTGCTAAGTATCAACCCAAAAAACCCTAAAACTAGAGAAGACCACTGACAACTTCCAAAAAGAATTAAAAGTTTCTGAAGCATACAAACGTTTTTTACTTCCACCTGGGGCGTGAAACATTCATCAACAAAAAGTACAGAAATCCCCTGTGAGGCATTAGTACGACAAAACAAAGACTGTTTGTCCCATAAGACACGTGAGGAAACTTTTAATATGAAACCCAAACGATCTTTCCATTCTTTGTGACAGAATGTTTTTTGTTTTGACGTTTGGTCGCATTTGAAATGAAAGTCAGTTTGAATTGGGCTTCCATTGAAAAATTCGAAGTACCCTCGAAGTCTGCGTCTGGAGTCTGCTTTTTTGCCTGGTTATTAGCAACAAAGAGATAGAAGAGCAGTGGTGGCCCAGTGGTAACGGCCTTTGTTTACGAGTCGTAGATCGTAGGTTCGAACCCAGACAGGTGCTTTACTTTGTGTAAAAATTCATCACTACTGCTCTCAAAACGGTGAAGGAAAACATCGTGACGAAACCGGCATGTTCTAGAACCGAAAAATTCGAAGACATGTGACATCTACCAACCCGCACTGGGCCCGCGTGGTGAATTACGGCCCACTCCCTCTCACCGAGAGGAGGCCTGTGTCCCAACAGTGGGAACGTTATAGGCTGATTATGCTAATAGCAACAAGCTCGCTCCTATCACAAAGGAAGAGACAGCACCGTTTAAATGTCAGCATTTAAACGGTGCTGTCTCTTCCTCTGGGAAACAGGTGTGATGATGCTACGTTGGAACGTTATGATGTGTCAGTAAATCGTCGGGTTCACGGACGGCTCAGATCTCCTTCCATCCTGCGCTGCATGGTGTCACCTGTGCACTTGGTGATCTTATGACTGCGTCGGTGAGCGGAATTCGCGCAACTGAATTTTAGGCCAAAGATGTTTGAACTTTTTGCCATCCTTGCACTAAGAAAAATTAAATCCAGAAGCATAGTCTTCTAATATGGTGTGCCTTTTGATAACGTTGCTAGTACTACTAGACTATAATAACATTGAGTATCACTTGGAAGTTGGAATAGGTTTAATCTGATTCTCCAGTCACCTCAGTGGTAAAAAGCAGCTGGCGGTATCTCCTTCTGTTATTCTCTGTGTTCTGCTGTCCAATGGCTGCCAGGAGTTTGCCGATGCCCTCTGGAAAAAGCCAAAATTATCTTCACAGTAGGTTGAGCATCACGTTAAAATATTGGTTAGTGCTCAAATGGGAATACCTTTGGGACTTAATGCATAGTTGCCCAAACAATAGGTGCTCAAACGGGAATACTTCGTAAACAGTTGAAATCAGCCGTAAAGTTAGTTGTGATCAAATGCCATTTTGCGCCATTTTTTACCGGTGAATTTTGATCTAGGATAGCTTGATCAAAAGATATCGGAAAAAAACGGCCAAGTGCGAGTTGGACTCGCACACGAAGTACTTAACACTACATTTTTTTTAAATAATTTTAGTAATAAACATGTTTCTTCTATGGATTCCCTTTAATTTTAAACTTTATTGTATTCGTATTTCTTGTTCTAGCGGTGAAGTACATACTCTATGACAAGTGTCTACCTATTACGGTTAAAAAGATACAGCCCTGTGACAGACGGACGGACGGACAGCGGAGCCGATGCCGTTGGCAACTTTTGGGTACGGAACCCCAAGAAAGGCAGAAAAAGACATGCAATAGGTACCTATACATAAACCACCAACTTTTACAACTGATACTTAATGCAAATAAATGATTCATGATTCTTGAAAATTTTTAAAACATTGCTAGAATAATATTATTGTTCTAATGTACGTATGATTAATAAGTATTTAACGTATTTGCAAATGGTTCTTTAAGTTTTGTTATAAGAATGGAACCACTGATCGAATTTTAATGGCATTTTTATTGAAGAGAAGCTTAGGAAGCATCAAACGACGGCTTACTTTTCTGGAAAATGCCAGAAGACTTGGAGTCTCGTTTAATTGAAATAAATGCTTTGAGTTTGAGTATACATACCATTGGTCTCATCAACAGCCAGGATGCCCTTCCCAGGAACCACTATGGCTTCAGCTGTGCTCCTCAACTCCTTCTGGAGCGCAGGCTCGGGGTATGAGAAGTACGTGGTCATCCTGTGGGGACATAGATAGGGGAATATTTATGATGTAAGAATTCTTAATAAATGCATAATTATTATTAAAGCAGGTACTTATAGTTATATGGTACTTATAACAAAACAACATTTTGTATTGTTTTTGTCTTTCTGTCTGTTTGTTCCGGCTAATCTCCGCCACGACTGCACCGATTTTCGATGAAATGTGGTATGGGGATACTTTGAACCCTGGGAAAGGATATAGGGTACTTTTTATCGACTTACCACGCGGGTGAAGTCGCGGGTGGAAGCTAGCTAGGTACATATTATAATTGAGTATAACAACAGAAACTCTATCAGGGTCAGTCCAGCTGATAAACTAATGGCAGTAAAAAAACAGCACATAAACAACCTTTGAACATAGACCGTATACCTTATCTATGGGTTTAAAAACATTTCCATAAACAAAACAAAACAACATAAGATATGACCTCTATGATAATAATTCAGCACTGTTATAACTTTATGACAGCAATAATTTATTTATTTACTAGCTGCGCCCCGCGGTTTCACCCGCATAAGTTTTGATCCCGTGAGAATATCGCGATAAAAAGTATCCTATGTGTTAATCCTGGTTAAAAACTATCTGTGTACCAAATTTCATCCAAATCCGTTCTGTAGTTTTTGCGTGAAAGAGTAACAAACATCCATCCATCCATCCATACAAACTTTCACGTTTATAATATTAGTAGGATTTATACTTTATTGTACACTACAAAAACACATAACAAAAAAAATTGATCAAACACTAAACATATACAATGGGTGGGTGGCCTTATCGCTTATTTTCTTTTTGCCAAACCCGGGGATCGAATCCAGGATTTCGAGTTCAGCGAGTCATATTGCGACCTATTAATAAAATGTCTAAATTGGAATCGCGACATATTCGCCAAAAATGTAAACAAATATGAGTTCATCGAAAAATAACTTTAATTCCTACACAATAAAGTTCAGTTTACGCTACAACTTCAAACATTTATATAACTTTTTCAATAGTGCTAGTCACTGTGAAATCAACTTAATAACCGTTGAAATAAAGTGGATATTTACCTTAAAATAACGTCAATTGCCAACATAAATATTAATAGACCTTAGCTAACTTACTACCAATGTAACAAAATCTTTGAAGTCAATTTTAATCTACTTCTAACTGTCATATCGAAATGAAACTTTGTATGTATATGTAGTTCGGAAGACAAAACTATAATTTGGTATCTTGGAGATGATCTGATGATGAGCTGTCTCCATCATCAGATCAGCTCCAATATACCAAAGTACCAAAGTTCCACTATCCACATCCTGGGAAGTGGGTAGTGGAACTCTTCAGTGGCTACTAGTGAACCCCTCGAGTTTGATAGTAGCCCATAATCGTCATAACTTCGTTAACTTTATACTAGACGCAAAAGTTAAAAATAAAAATGGGTAGTTTAAAAAAAATTAAGAAAGACACATCATCAATGGATGGATGGATGTTGATATGAAAGAAAAAAAGCGTGTTTTTTAGTTTTTTTCGGCCTAGCCTCTTCCCAACTATTTTCGGATGGCCGTGATGTATTTTTTTTTCTTTTTTAATTCACATAATATGAAAAAAGAAAAAAAAATACATTTACGGTAAACATGACGCATAAAAAAATGAAGAATGATGGTAATGTGTGTTGAATGATGATATGGTCAGAAAGGGGGTGACTACCGAGACGACTAATAGAAAAAAAATAAGCAAAAGACATGTGGCGTCAACCCCAAAAAAATTGGGATAAGAGGAGATGATGATGATGATGTTCGGGTCAGCTTCCAGTCTAACTGGATGTGGATGAAGCTGAGTATCAGTATTTTACATGGAGCGATTGCCTATCTGACCTCCACAACCCAGTTACTCGGTAATATGATACCATAACACTATAAGTACTCCTTGGTAAGACTTGTTGTCAGAGATTTGGGCTTCTGGCTAACCGTAGCGACTGTCAAAGATGACATGCATGCATCTACGAATGACAGCCGGGGCCAACAGCATAACGTGCTTTCCGAGGCACGGAGGTCACCATGGTTACCCATTCTCCGGCCGACCTCGGCAAGCGTAACTTAACCTTCGATAGACCGGTGCGGCTGTTTTCATTTAGCCACGAATCCCTCGGTCATATATTTGCATTAAACCACTAGTAATTAATCCATAAACACGACTTTTTAACGTTTTCAGTATTTCAATTTGTTTGTTCAAAAAACCAGTCGAAACAAAATTCACTGAACAAGGAAATTAAAAATACGATATTTTCAGAAAATAAACTAAAAAAAAAAGTTTACATCAAGATAGCACAAAGTAAAATAAACTGAAAAATGTATGGAATGGATTCGAAAACCATAACAACAAACAACCATAACATTTGGGAGCTGGACGAAAAGTTGCTCCGTGTAAAAGTTACGAAATTCAACTTGTCTATTAGTGAAAACTTTTTGTGCAATTAAATCGAAAACACACTGGAAACTGTCGAGTTAACGCAACTGTCTAATCGGCAAAACTGTCTAATCAACGGAACTGGCGAATTAAATTAACTGACGACTGAGGGAAACTGACCAGTGGTACGCAGACTCATAAGAAAGAAAATACATTTAGTTGTGGCAATGTGTGTATAAACAAAAAAAAAACATAGGTTTATTGGATGGCAGGGACATCGCCCATCAATAAATTTTGACCACGTAGTTAGGTACCTAAGTATTGTTGCACTTTTGAACCTGCTAAGCTATACCTAAGCATAATATAGTCCTGGATGGGACTCGCACATACCAGGGAAGCATGGCACAAAAGGGAGGTAAAAAGAGTAGTGGGTAGAACAAGGCTGCCAATGATGACGAAAGCTAAAGTCAAGTTTAAATAAAATAATGACAACTTACCTTGTCTTGTGAGAGCACTTTACTCCGACTGAACACAAAAACTTGTTTGTTTCTGTGATGATTTAGATACTTAAACCGCTGTTATCATATCACATGATACGGGCGGTTGTTTTAATATACTAAAAATAATATAGATTAATTTTAGACAATTTTCTAGTGAATATGTTCATATCATTTTATATTTGCGATTGGCCTGCGATTTTCTTACGTGTTATGTCTTATGTACCATGGGCAGCCCCAACAAAGCACGGAGACGCAGCTAAAAGCGGCGTTGTCAACACTTTCCATACAAACCATGATTTTCACCATTTATTCGCACTACGACACATATGACGAAACTGACGACTGTGCAGGCGCAAAACTTCTGACACGGACTGTCAGAAGTTGTAGTTGTGAAGGTGCGCTCAGCGCGCTTTCGGCGCCACGAATTTTATTAGTATCTACTACCATCTCTAAGTCCCGTATTACAGAACCTCACTCAAGACTCAAGCATTACTTAAAACTAGTTTAGAGCTATTTTATTTGCTGAAACTAGTTTTAAGTAATGCTTCTGCCTGGAGTTGTTCATACACACGAGCGGCACGCGTCAATGCCAGCCGTCGACGTGCTGCTGTATATGAGCACTTACTGATTTGATAATATTCTTAGCCCTAGAGCTACTAGGAAAGTAGGAACTGCTAAGGTCCCTTCTTTCCCTGAACAATAAAATGGACGAGGCGCAGCTATTCCTACCTTGCTTTAATACTGCTCTTCACTACCAATAATCAAAGAATACTTGGCCACTTTAAAAATATGAACAAAGCAATAAGAAAATTGAATCGCATCAGCTGCGTATGAGTGCTGTAAATTGTTAGGTTACGACTGCGTTGTAAAGCGGTGGCGTATAGCGACCCATAATCAGCCTATAATGTTCCCACTGCTGGGAATGTTAGGTGCTAAGACATGCTGGTTTCCTCACGATGTTTTCCTTTACCATTTTGAGAGCAGTGCCGATGAAAGAATTTACAAGAAGTAAAGTGTCCGAATGAGTTCGAACCTACGACCTCCAATTCGTACATTCAAACCTACTCGTAACTCGCGGCTGTTACCACTTGGCCATCACTGCGCGTATAGCCATTACATCAACCCAGCATAGAATCCACAGGTCAATGGTTATGATAAACATAAGTGCCTTCCATCTTTCACGACCCCACGCGTCCTCCTTCCAATTTTGACAGAACCTATCCGTCGCGTTCATTTTGTTCGGCGAACCCGAACGTGGGGGCGAAGGACTGGAGGCCTTTGCCGAAGTGGGACAGCGTAAACTCGTAAAAAAAATAAAAATAAGTACCTATTTTACAGGCGACGCGACGCGTTTTATCGACGCGCAAATTGTAACCACGAATTCAGCACATGATTCTAGACAGAGATGACCGACGAAAAATGTAATGCATGGGTTCAGAATCATGTACTGAATCCATGGTAGCAAGTTGTGCGTCGATGCCTGCCACCCTGTTTAGAGGCCCAACCATGGCACACTGTCTTCAATTGTAATTTGAGTACGTATAGTTTTTATTATATTTGTTGGTATATTGGCGTGGCTAGCTGACATATTATGGCAAATAATTAAATTTTATGTTCTGGTTTTGTAATGTTAATTACCGAACATAAGTACCTAGTATTGTATACAATCAAGTATTTTTTTAAATTGAGCAGACAGCTGTGCTGCTGGGGAGTTTGTTGCGCCACTTCTTCTTCCCAGCGATAGCACTAGGAAGTGGTGAAGGGCGGGCGTTTTTGGGGGACTGTCTTTTGTAATTTTGACGTTCAAAAAGTGTTGATTCTCAGCCTAATTTGAATAAATGACTTTTGATTTTGATTTTGAATATTTCTTACCCCGCGTCCTAACCACAGCGATCGGATGCACGAATACGCGATCGTCGCGTTCAATATGTCACACGGAGCACATTCGTGCACTCCGCGTTCGGGTTGTTGTTGTCATCACTATATATTTTATAATAAAGTCATAAATAAAGGCTGCGTCTGTCTGTCTGTCTGAACGCGATAAACTCAAAAACTAGATTTTCATACGGTTTCACCAATGGACGGAGTGATTCATGAAGAAGGTATAGGTGTACCTATACCTACCTAATTCATTAGTGTTTTGTGTTGAAATATGATGTTGAAGATGAAGTGTGTGGAAAAAAAGCTTTACCTACTGGCATGGGCCAGTAAACATTGGATGAAGTTTACACAGACACTTAGTTTATAAACTGGATTAGCACATAAGGCTTAAATTCCGGTAGTACGTTTTCGTGGGATAATTTCCGACATCCACGCGGGCAAATCCGCGAGCAAAATGCTAGTATTCATAATTAAAACAGTGCGCGCCGATCGCGTACCTACTTTAGTTAGGACGGGGTACGTCTAGAAAACAAAATATATAATTATAGACGTTATCGTCTATACCTAATTATATATTTTGTTTTCTTGTCTTGTACCTATTAATCGTCTTGTTACTGTGGTCTCGGCCTAAAAATGAACAGAATGGACCAAATTAATATCAATGATTTTATTAAAAGCAATGGAGTCTGAGATAGGTAGGTACTCAGAGCGAACTTCGAACTTATCAAGCTAATTATAGCGTTTCAAATAATATATTTCTTCGTTTATACGAATGAGAACATTAACTCCATACAAATAAGAATCATTTTCGTATACCTACCACTTAGCTTAGTCGGAACACACTCGTAATTTTTTACATATCTCTACAAATTCAATAAAAACACGTTTCCGAGCGGCTAATTTGGCTCCGTTTGTAATCCGTGTAATCCGCCTTATGTAAAGTCAAAGTTTTGCTGCCACTAAACTTATTCCCCTTTATTCATAAACGTTGCTTAAAGTTAAGCAGTGATTAGCGACTGTTTAACCATTCATTTTTGACGTTTAAACGTTACTTAACTTTAATCGTTTATGAATAAACCCCTTTATTTAGTATCATGCTGTATATTATCATCTCATGCTCAACTATACACACTCAAGTTATAAGTAGGTAATCAAACTGATAACCTTTTGATCCCAAGCGAGTAGTTATGTAATTTTTATGTACAGACGCCAGCATATCAAGCTACTACAATCTGTCAAATTTCTTTAATAGATTTTCAACTTTATCGCTAAAGCATTAAGGCTCAAGGTTGATTGGGAAAATTTGACAGTTTCGGGTAGCTTGATGTGCTGGCGTCTATGTACTTAGCAAAAAGTTGTTATGATGGTTCGCGTCAACTTGTAACGGTGTTCGTAACTTAACCATCTACCTACTTAGATTGTTGAAGCACATCCCACATTATGGAGAGTCGCACTGTAGTCCAAAAATCCTCATAAACCACTTTCGTGCATTTTGTAGGAACCGTTGCACACAACACGCGGGGTGAACCGTGCGTTTTTACATGTACTAAATACCTAATGTGCGCTAGGCGGTGTCTAATGTGCAAGACATCTATGTTATTTTATTTGTTTTGGGTAAAGACGCCAGCAGGTCAAGCTACCCGAAACTGTCAAATTTTCCCAATCAACCTTGAACTTTAAAGCTATAAAGATAAAGTTGAAAATCTATTAAATAATTTTGACAGATTATAGTAGCTTGATGTGCTGGCGTCTGTACCTAAGTTGACAGCGTACTATCAGTCTTTCAGCCTGTTGCAGGGTGTCGGAAAAACTCAGTCGTTTGTCGTCAGTCGTTACACACACAGCTAGTGCTAGTGTACAGCTTACAATTGACCCAACACGGTACCTTTTTTTTTTTTTTTGTCGCTGAGAAATGCTTTATGCAGGCCCGCCTCGCGGGGGACGAGACGGGGTATGTGGGACTCCCTGTCGGAATGACAGTATACCCACTAAAACTCAGCGGTGTTCCCTCATTCGCCGTGATGGGAGGGCCACGGGAATAGGCATAGCCTTTACCTCCATAGCCCTCCCGGCGCATGCCCCCCACACAGGGGGGCTACGGGAATGGCCGGGAGCACCTAGCCATTCCCGTCCAACACTGGTGGAGGCCTGTGCAATGCAGGCAACGGTGCCCCCGCACCCGTTCGGTGGTAAAATCGATGAAAAGAGGTAAGTCACCAGGTCACGATGGCCTCAGTGTCGAACATCTGAAATACGCCGGGGTGCACTTACCACGTGTACTTGCCATGTTTTATAATTTGTGTATCAGTCACTGTTATTTGCCAAATAGCTTCATGTTTACAGTTGTGGTGCCTGTTATTAAAAATAAAACTGGGAATGCCTCTGATGCCTCAAATTACAGACCTATATCCTTGGCAACTGTTTCAGCCAAGGTGCTGGACAGTCTGCTTGATGAACAATTGGCTAGGCATCTAATACTGCATGACGCTCAGTTTGGCTTTAGGCCGGGGCTGTCCACTGAAAGCGCTATATTGTGTCTTAAGCAGACTGTCCAGTACTACAAGGATAGAAAAACACCTGTCTTTGCCTGTTTTTTGGACCTATCGAAGGCTTTCGATCTTGTCAGTTATGACGTGATGTGGAATAAGTTGTTGTCTGAAACTTCTGTACCAATTGAAGTTATATCAATATTTAAGTATTGGTATGGCAATCAACGCAATTGTGTAAGGTGGAACGGTTCCTTGTCAAGTATGTACCGATTGGAGTGCGGTGTGAGGCAGGGTGGATTAAGCTCGCCTCGCTTGTTCAACCTGTACATGAACCGGCTGATTGTTGAGCTCAGCAGCACCAAGGTCGGATGTCATATTGATGGAGTGTGTACCAATAATCTTAGTTACGCAGACGACATGGTGTTGCTGAGTCCATCAATCAGTGCTATGAGGAGGTTAGTGTCTATATGTGAGTCATATGCGGTGGCTCATGGGCTGAAATATAATGTTGGGAAGAGTGAACTAATGCTCTTTAAAGCCCGTGGTTTTTCTTACCCAGCATTTCCCAATGTATCACTGTGTGGCACTCCTCTGTGTAGGGTGTCTAAATTTAAATATTTGGGTCACTGGGTCACCGATGACTTAAATGATAATGTCGACATAGAAAGGGAACGCAGGTCGCTGGCTGTCCGTTGTAACATGCTGGCCCGCAGGTTTGCAAGGTGTACAAATTCTGTTAAAATCACGCTTTTTAAAGCATATTGCCAATCTTTTTACACCTGCAGCCTGTGGGTCAGTTTTTCGCAGCGGGCATACAGCGACCTGCGTGTCCAATATAATAATGCACTCAGGGTACTGTTGGGGCTGCCATGGCGTTGCAGTGCGTCAGGGATGTTTACTGAGGCGCGGGTGGATGGCTTTGCCGCTATCGTTAGAAAAAGGTGCGCCTCCTTACTCGCTCGCGTTCGTGGCAGTACCAACACTATACTGGGTGTTTTTACCGATCGGTGGGAGTCCCCCATGCTGCAAAGGTGGGTGCGGCTTCATGCCATAATTTAATTTCGTTGTCAATACTAACATTAGTTTTTTAAGTACATTGTTACTAACAAATTATGGACCTGGTCTGAATTAAATGTTTATTATTATTATTATTATAACCCAGTAACTGGGTTGTGGAGGTCAGATAGGTAGTCGCTTCATGTAAAATATTGGTATTCAGCTGCATCCGGTAAGACTGGAAGCCGACCCCAACATAGTTGGGAAAAGGCTAGGCAGATGATGATGATGAACGTTGGTTGAGCTTCTTTACATTGAGGGAGGGCCCTACCAATCCCATGAATTTGCCACTGGCCACAAAGGGTAGGTATATAGTGTGAGGATGAGGACACTGAATAATATTGTTCCTTCCTATAATCCTAAAAAATAAAGTAAATAAATCATCAGAACTAGTTACGTAGGCATTCCTATAGAAGGTTTATGTCTATGCATTGACAATCAAAATAATGTCAGGGTGCATCCCACCTTCCCAAGCCATTAAAAAAAAGTAATGACAAAAAAAATAGACTAGTGATGGTCCACACTTTGTTTGTAATGCTCGATGATTTACAATAAAAATAGAATTTGCATTTTTTTTTCCATTTTGCGTATCTTTACTGTGAAATAATAATTACGCATCTGTAAATAGCGCTATCTAGCGTGGTAATGAGAAACTACGTACTTACCTGCCATGCCATGACGATGACCGTTTCCACGCAGAGCAACTAAAATAAGAGACTGAAAGCATAGCTGGAAGTTCAAATCTCTACCGCGAGATAGCGTTGAATCGGTAGATAAAACAGTTTCGCGCACCGCGCTATCACTAGTCCTTCAAATGACCTTTTGTGTGTGTCCTCTCGACGACTTATTATTTGACAGTACTACCAACGTAGCAGTTCGGGAGTGTCTGTGTTTCACCGGATAAAAAATTTATAAAATAGTAAGTTTATTAAATTATTCACAAATTATTACTTAGGCGTATCATTCCTGCTATTTTGCTCAAGAATGTTTAGAAAGTTATATAATTTACGGTGTGGTTAGTTTGTTTAAGGTTAAAATACTTGTAGTTAAAAATCTATGGAATTACGTATTACTCAAATTTATATATATTTTATTATCGTGCCATATTTAAAGGAAACTCAGTTACCTACTGAATTCTTACTAATAGAAAAACATTGTTAAATCTTGACGAGACTATGGCGTCATATTTGTACGGTATTGCAAATTTTTCATGTATTTCCCATCTATTTAAGGAAAAAATAATCAATACTGCCAATTGATCATGAGTAAACCTGTAACGTGGAGATGTGGTATTTATCATAACAGTCATTTATCCAACAATTTAAATAGTAATTAATTTAAAATTTTATGCAATTAAGTATTAAGATTTCAGAAAGTTTATTTGGATTTTTGGGGATCATTAAGTAGTACCTTACCCTTAACTAGTACCTTCACTTTATTTAATGTATTCCCACAGTATCACTGCATATTTTAATAGTAAGTAATTGTTATGTTGAGTAGGGATATCGTTTTCAATGACCTTTCAAGGTCACCTTTGGGCACCTTTGGGGAAGCTAGTATTGTACAAAGTCAAATGAATTGTTAAATTAGATAATAGATAGTTATATAAGTGAAGAATAAAACAAGCATTTATTTCTTCTTTTGCTTGATTTGTAATCACGTAGGTAATTTATTTAGTGATTAAGTACCTAAATCTTAACAAAAAATTACATCCCACAAAAGCATGTCTGGAATAATAACAAAATAAAATATCGGTAAATGGAGTAGTATGAAATGATAAAATTACATAATATCTAATCAGAGGAGATTATTTTATTTTAACAAAATTGTGGGGCCGGTTTATGATCGATATTCGAAATTATTTATTACACATCACTATCTGATTTGTTTTGATTTTGTCGAAAAATGTCAAATTGATTTTGACGTTTGACAGTAAAAAATACTACACTGTCAGTAACGTGATCAAGACAGCTTCGTAATTTAATTTAGAAACAAATGAACGCGGACAGAAATGGTCACTTTTGTCAGGGTGAGTTTTTGATAGAACATCATTTTATAATGTCGAGTAAATATTATTTTTAAGTTTAATTTATTTCTAAGTAAATTTTTATAATCAAAATTTTATAAATACAACACAATGGGTGCCAAAGGTAAAGGTAAAAAGAAGGGGAAAAAAAAGGGACCTCCGGAATCAGGATGGTGGCCAGGATTCGGAACGAAGGGTAGGCTACCATTATTCTACTATTACCTAGCGATCTTAGTGCCTATGACCAGGAGAACAGAAGTGATAAGAAATCCACACTCAAGTTTCCTTTCCTGACTTGAAAATGATGCTAGGAGTGTGGATATATTTCTAGGAATCTGCCTCATGTCATTATCAAAGGCAATTCCTAGTCACAATCACAATGTAATGACTACTTCCTAACCGCTATAATCTTGGTTATGGACCTTGCTCATCTGAAATCATGTAAATTCAATAATCTGTAGAAAGTTTCACATAAGTACGCCGTGTAACCAGCTTTTGAAATTAATACATTTGGGTCTGTTTATCTAGATATAAACTTGACCAAATAATTGTGCAGCCAGCATTAAACGTTGTGATCTTATAATATTTCAGCCGCAATTTATAAAGTTATTTTCTGTTCTTCCTAAATAACAAAATAGAAATGAGTGAAATGCATTCAATTGTATTAATCACCAATATAGTTGCCAAGTGTGGTGATTATAGTGGAAATAAGATAAACAATCTTATTATAGCGTGTCATCGGAAGGTCATGTTTAGCTCAGCAGTTTCTGATAGTCTAGAACTGACTAGCTACTGGATTCTCTAGATATAATAATAATACATTTATTAGACATAAAAAGGTACACAGATACAGGATGACACTTAATTTAAGCGTGCGAATAGCCTGGTACATAAATGATCAATGACCCCCGTGCTAGACACAACCTGTGTTACAGGGGATATCATTAAGGCATTGACTGCCACTGGGGTCACTGGTGACCACCAACAATAGATTTTCTATTGTGTTGTTGTCTGAAAGTCAACATGTTAAAAATGTCCTCAACACCAATTTCAACAGAGACAACCACAACCTAGTGTGTGCACAGACACAGGATTTAATTACCATGTTGATGGCAGCTATGTATTCATACTATAAAATGAATATTGCTTTCTGTAATTTCTAAATGGAACTGTTGTTCCATTTCTAGAATCTTCTTATTGGTAAATTAACTAAAGAATATAAACATTAATTATAGCTTAAAGTCTTCACTTTACAGTTAATACCTACTTGATGGTTGTTAGATCCATTTTAACCAAGATTTAAACTAATGATGGGTCCATAAATTTTATCAGAGCTATTTTTTTTATAGGATCTAATTAGTATTCAAACAAATAAAATTAAAGTCAGTATTTGTAATTAAATTCAACACAAGAATCTTAATTTAATTTCTTCTTAATATCACGTTTTCTTTGATTTTTTCCAAGCCCGAGTCAACCTTGAGCATGTTTCTCTATTGTTCACTTTATCAGACTATGGAAAGCAACAATCAGAACATAGATTATTATGTTGGAAGTTTACATTCCTACATTTAAAACTTCATATTATTCTTCATATTGCTGGCACAAGTTATTCAAACTTTGTTGGCCCAAAACTTCCACAATGTTATCTATCGGTGGCAGTGCAGAGGTCACTTTGGCTGCTTATTTTGGGGCACAGAGGGCAGGATATGAGGTGGAGCAAAGTTTCTAACTCACCTCCATATCCACAGCCTGCTGCCGTTCTTACTTAAGTAGAAAGTAAAGATTGAGGGCTGTGGTCTGGAAGATTTCCAATATGTCCCAGACATAGTATGCACACTGTGACATGGGACGTGTTGTCACAAGGTTAGTAGAGTAATATTAATGACAGAATTGAACATCTGTGAGTTCTGTGACACTTCTCACAGCTGTCCGTGCTTGCTTGCCGCAGTTGGTAGGAAGTAATATTTGACATTTAATCTTATCATAAGGTTTAAGCAAATATAATTTATCAATACGATACGATGCGATTTTAGGTACGATAGAAACTATGAGGTAGTTTTATCAGTTGGAATTTACAATTTTTTTATTAGGGGTCATAAACAAATATTTTAAATTACTTATAATATTTATAACAGATGTTAGCCTGTTCAATTTGTTTTTAATCAACTTCATACCTGCCTTACCTGAGGATTAAGGATAGGATAGGGGATCATAACTGAATATCGCAGAAAACCCCAACATAGAAAAGATTTCCTTAATTAATACCTAGATTGATATTTTGCCAACACCTCTTGTTTTATAAAATGTGTCCTATCTAAGGCGGCCATCAGACGGACTGTATCGCAGCAACCGCGCAGTCGATATATTCAACTGCATGCAGTTATCTGCAGTCGGATCTGACTTTGCGCAGTTGACGCCACGCATCTAGCCCAGGAGCTCAGTGTAGATTTGACGTCGAAATGGAAGCTTCGACGTTACTTCTGTGACTGTATGCGGTTAGCAATGGACAGCGTGTGTCGACACTACACGACTGTTGCCGACCGCGTAAAGTTGAAGTCATGACTGAACGAAGTCGAACGTACAGCTGCATGCTGTTGAATATATCGACTGCGCGCGGTTGCTGCGATGCAGTCCGTCTGATGGCAGCCTAAAGCTGGCCTCAAAATGCAGGAGACAGGAAAGAGGCAGGAAAGGGGTTCTACCACCACCACTAGTGTATTGGATGATTTCACCAGTAAACACCAGGCAATTGCGTAACACTATCAGTACTAATGGCTTTTGTTTTGACAGTTCAACAGCATTCATTGCGTTATTTAAGTTTTTTTTTTTTATAAAAACGTTGCTCCACTCTAGGAGTTTCTCCTGTGTCGTGGGTGCGTTTACAGACATAAACTCACATACACATACAGCCCCCCGTAAGTTGTTGAGCAGGCAAATTTTTCGAACATTTATGAAACAATGGATTAGCAATGTCCTTCAAAATAATTCAGATTGTGACTGAAAGTATGTTACGGAATGAAGGTGCTGGTCCTCACATCACACAAAACAGTCATACTAACGTCATTCTCTTGTTTCAGCCACTATGAGTACCTACTTCCAGTACCCCACTCCCGAGTTGCAGGAGGAGCTGAGGAAGATCGCTCAAGCGATCGTAGCTCCCGGCAAGGGTATCCTTGCCGCTGATGAGTCCACTGGTAAGTTACTCTTTTGCTTTACCCAATATGTCATGTTTTGAGCTTGTGCATGGTTATAAGCTATAAGAGCAGGGGAAGACCAAAGTAAGATGGATTTGTGTGAGAAAAGGGGTGAGACTGAGTGCTGTCATGGTGGAAAAAATATATGGAAGAGTAGGCATGCTGTACCGACCCGAAATTAATGGAATGAGATTGTTGATGACTTTATAACAGTGACAGTCTTTTGCCAGATATTTGGAGTTATATTTTCTCTTTTTCATTAAGATATTTTTATTGATTATTGCTTCTTTTGAATTTAAACTTAATAACATTGATTGTTGCGACTAGTTTCTAATAGCAGAAATGTGTCACCGACTATTTAATTTTGACAATTCAAAAGTGCCTGTAAATGGTTTAATTGAAATAAATGTTTTGAGTTTGAGTCTTAAAAAGTTTTAGCGACCTTCAAATCACCAGACACTTAATTGTTCTGCCATTTCGAACCTTCATAATTATGAAGCCAAATTATGCCCGCTAGTGTATTACTTAAATGTTAAATTGTGACTATAATGAGGGTGCTTCCCACAGGCACCATGGGCAAGCGTCTCCAGGACATTGGCGTGGAGAACACAGAGGAGAACCGCCGCAAGTACCGCCAGCTGCTCTTCAGCTCTGACGCGGTGAGTTAGCAAGTCATATTCCGTTGTTTTTAAGGTGTTCCAGATACCAATGTCTAGCAGTATGTAGTAGGATATGCTGCCCTAGTACTGCTTATCTGCTAATAGGTAAATGTTCCTGCAAGTGACATAACTTAACAACTTTTGTCAAAAAATATCGTTTTAAAAAGAAAAGAAGGAAAGAAAATACGTTTATTTATTTATTTTTATTTAAAGCCTTTAAAAAGAAGTCATTTTGGATGCACAGTGCCTGAGTGCACTCGTTTATAATCAGAAGGGGCAGTTGCAGTTGTTAACGGTGTTATTTTATAGCAACTTATGCAACAGTATAAATTAGTCTTACAAATTACTTACACTCCTTGCCACAGATACCTATTTAATCTATATTTCATCATCTCACATTCGCTACCTAAACAAAAAAGTTTTTTATCTAATTATCCACCTGACCTTTGACTGGCCCAGGTAACGTGTGCAAAAATAAAAAACAAGTAAGTAGTTAGTCGTCAAGGAAATCGAGTTCGCACCAAATGTTAATCAAATTCTGTTACGTAGTTTATTTACGAATATTTCGAGGCGTGGCAGTCGTGCCCCCAGAATAACCGGTTCCTATTTAGCTGACTGATTTGAATATTCACTTTGGTATGAAATCGACGGTGTAGGTTCAGACGCCAGCAGGTCAAGCTACCCGAAACTGTCAAATTTTCCCAATCAACCTTGAACCTGAATGCTTTAAAGATAAAGTTGAAAATCTATTAAAGAAATTTGATAGATTGTAGTAGCTTGATGTGCTGGCGTCTGTACACACGGCGACACATCAAGCTTTGCATTTCCAGTTTTAGCTGACCTCGCATTGTATGTTTTTCGTACAATCGGAAGTCAAATTATACTAGTTATATAGCTTGATGTGTAGCCCTGCGTACAATATGTTATATAACGCGTAACTTGCATGGTTGGTCACGTTTTGTGTTATTTTCCCCTTGCAATAGATAATTACTACGTTATCTATATACATAATTTCATCTCAGTTTGTAGATTCTGCTACCACAATTAATTATTTGCGTAATCAGTCTATAATTTTCCCACTGCTGGGGCACATACCTCCTCTCTTCGAGGGAGTGGCTATAATATACCACGCGGGCCAAGTTCCGGTTGGTAGATGTCACATGTCTTCGAATATTTGGTTCTAGGACATGCCGATTTCCTAACGATGTCTCCCTTTATCGTTTTGAGAGCAGTGGTGATGAAATGATTGTACAAAAAGTAAAGCCGCCTGGCTGGGTTTGATCCCACGACGTACAGTCCACAGGACCACCACTGCTCCTTTATATTCTTTTAAGGAAAACTATTGATAGCAAGTCCACGTTGGTCCAATAAAGGTAATTAGGTACAACTATATTTAGGCGTCATTATGACACTCGACGTCTCACAGACGTATTTTGTGAGCTGAAATTCCTGCTCGCTTGGTCGTCTCATACAGTCACAAGATGTTTGCTAGCTAATGAAATAATAATTGGTGTTGGGAAGCGCAATATGACACGCGTAGCTGACGCTGCGCAGCGACAATGACATAAATTGCACCTGACGTCTCTCATTTCCCCATATTATGTATTGCGCCACAAAATATCCCTCCT
Source organism: Apamea crenata (assembly GCA_949629185.1). Lineage (NCBI taxonomy): Eukaryota > Metazoa > Arthropoda > Insecta > Lepidoptera > Noctuidae > Apamea > Apamea crenata. Next base: position 6,474,322 of record OX451372.1, read on the forward strand.
TACAAAGTAGTGTTCCTAATCTCTGATACATTCCATTGTCACTTATCAGTTTTCTACTTTAGTGAAATGTATTCTAAGTTGATTTTTGAGTTGAAAGGTCCTAATAAGTTTTTGGTTGCATTGGAATTTGAACTTTGTTACATAGGTATGACTTTCAGTTTATTATTCCGTAACTTGAAAATTATCTCAAATTCCTGGCTCTAGTATAGTAAGCATGGATAGGTAGGTAGGTACACTTCTGTATATTGTTACATTCATTACGGCATACCTTCCTTGATTTTATTTAAAACTAGCTGCGCCCCGCGGTTTCACCCGCATAAGTTTCGATCCCATGGGAATATCGGGATAAAGTATCCTATGTGTTAATCCAGGGTGTCAGATACGTCCATACCTACCAAATTTCACGAAAATTGGTCCATCCGTTTGAGCGTGAAGAAGTACCTACCTAACAAACACACTAACGCATACTCACAAACTTTCGCCATAATATCAGTGTGATTTCCCTCCTGATTTTTTGACGCTATAGCAAGCGTCATGATTCCGATAACTCAACTAACTACTTAATATAACTCTACCTACCTGGTAAAGGTCACGTAGACCACAGTTAAAAAAGGGGAAACGTTACTAAGAAAGTGACCGTATTATATTTTGATGGTTGACCTTGAAGAGTACATACACTTAGTTATTTTTAATTCAATACAATGTTTTGTCTGGTATTAATCACGTGAAACTGAAAGTAAAAATAAATAAACACGTGAAATGAAAGTGATAAACAACTTAAAATGTTTTGCGTATTCATGTGCCATGATTCTTCTCGGGTCTTGGCATTTGTTTTTCTCATGGAGACGTGCCTTAGTCCTTTGTAATAAGAACCATTTTGCTTCCAATAAGTACCTTTGATTTGTGCCAAAACACCTGAGCATTTTGTCCAAACCGAGCGTCGGAATAGTTTTCATTGGCAATTTGTCATAGTATGCAATGTCCATTCAGAAATAATGAAAATAGCACATGCTTTGGACATTTATGGCATAGAATTTTAGCGTCATGGCGCCTCTAAGCGTCATAATTATTACGCTTGATTTATATGCTTTCACTAGCTTCTGCCCGCGGCTTCGCCCGCGTGGATGTCGGAAGTTATCCCACGCGAACGTGCTACCAGGATAAAAAGTATGTGCTTCCCCAGGATGCCATCTATCTCTTTGCCAAATCAGAAGTTCGGTGGTTTAGGCGTGAAAATGTATCATACAGTTTCAAGTTCAAATCCTCCCCTAAAAACCGAATTACCCCTTTTTGCCCCGTCAGGGGTCAATTTTCGACAACTTTACTTATTTTCTGTCGAAAGTATCAATACTGAGTTTCGAGTTAATCGGACCGCGCGTTCAAATTCTTCCACACAAACTTTAACACCCCTATTTCCCTTTTGACGGGTAGTTTTGAAAAACTAATAATGATAAACTTTATGGCTTACTTAGGCGAGTCATCATCTCAATCGAGTCTTCATGCCAATTTTCAAGATTGGCAAGAAGATTTTAGATTTCTTACCTAACGTATAAGATTTTTCATATAAACTGTATCCCCGTTTTTCACCCCCACAGGGGTGGAATTTTGAAAAATCATTTGGGGTGTGTTCATAACTTGACTCAAAGATGATTTATACCAATTTTCGAGTTAATCAAGCCACGCTGTAAAATCCTCCCCTGTAAAATTGCCTACCCCTTTTCAGGCCGTCAGGGGTAGATTTTCGAAAAACCCTGATACACATTATTCTTTCCTTTCAATTTTAGGTATAAATACTGAGTTTCGATTAAATTGGACCGCGCGCTAACATTCTTCCATACAAACTTTGAAACCCCTCAATCCCCTTTTAGGGGGTAGTTTATAAAAAAAAATGCCCAACTTCATAATTTACTTATATGAGTATTCGTGCCAAGTTTCAAGTTTATTAACTCAAGGAATAAGATTTTTCATACAAACAAAATCCCCCCATTTCACCCTCTTAGGGGTGGAATTTCGAAAAACCCTTTCTTAGTGGATACCTACTCTTCACGAAGAATACACCCTCCAAATTTCATGTCTCTAGGACCAGCGGTTTAGGCTGTGCGTTGATGTCTCAGTCAGTCAGTCAGTCAGTCAGTCAGGACTTTGAATTTTATATATATAGATATAGACTGATCGCGCCAAATATGGCAAGATACGAGAGAAATAAATTACTTTCTATCTTGAATTTCCGGTCGACGTTGAAAGCTTATCGCGATAATAAATAGATAAGGTGCACAAGTTCTGAAACGTATACCCATTTATTCATAAACGTTGCTTAAAGTTAAGTAGTGATTATTAGCGACTGTTTAACCATACAGTCATGTTTGACGTTTAAGCGTCACTTAACTTTAGTCATCGTTTATGAATAAACCCCATTTTGTTTAACGGACTTTTTTCCATTTGTCATCTGTTATTTGATGTTTTCTACGCAATTCAATCAAATTGTACCTGGCTATTCTTTCGAGGTCTAACCATGAGGCTGCTCAAATAGCCTTTGACATTTCAGGATCCTTAACATTTCTACATAATGTACTAAATCCCTAGGATGGAAAATATATAACTGCGGGGTAATTGCGTAACACGATGGCTTTCATTTTGACAGTTCAACAACATTCATCGCGTTATTTACGTTGTTGAGAAGATAATTTCATCAAACATATGAAGCAATGGATTAGCAATATCCTTCAAAATGATTAGATTGTGATTGAACGTATATTGCGCAATTAGGGCGCTGATATATCAGGATTCTGTCATTTTATCAGTACGTACTTGAAAATTTTATAGAAATTGGCGCCGATTCCCCTGTTCACAAACTAAACTAAACTTAAGTTCAGTGCATCTTTTTCTTTCTATTTCATTAAGAAAAGGACAGAAGATAAATATTAGTTTAGTCCTGACAAATTAAGATACTCCATAGACAGTTTATACGTGATTAAAAACATGGCGACTTAAATACGACAATTTACGTCAAGCGCTGATTAATTTGACAGGACTAAAGAATTATTTATCTTCTGTCCTTTTCTTAATGAAATAGAAAGAAAAAGATGCACTGAACTTAAATTTAGTTTCGTTTGTGAACAAGGGAATCGGCACCATTGGTTAAATTAATACATAAATTATTTTTTACGTCTGCAATTTCACACGAAATGTACACTACCGTCAAAAAAACGTGCGGATTATTAATGCATACTCGAAGGAGTGCGAAATTGGTGATAACTGAACTGTTGACTGATTGAAACGTAACTGACGTACGCACACTGTGTTATTAACACGTAGATAACAATCACTTATCATAATAGATAAGTAGGTGAGGTGGTAAACAGGTGGACTGGCAAAACAGCGACAAACAAATGTCAAAAACTTGTCAAAATGTAGGGAAATTAGACGTATTTTTGACAGATTGAGACTGAGATCAGACTGTGAGCGTTCTTAAAATTACGAGAATTACCCCTCTGATGTGGTTAGCAATCATAGTCCTCTGGAGATCCTAAAGTTCTTCTAAGACTTAAATACAAAAGAACTTGGTCTGAATCTGTTACGAAGTCCATATACTTAAGTTATGACATTATCATCCACAACCCGACGTAAGCCTCTCTTTTCTAGTGCCAATCCCCACGTTCCTGTGCCAGCTGCATAATTAAGACATAATCTGCAGAAATTGCATCAGTATTGCTTACCGCTAAAATCACTTAATTCTCAAGTTCTACAACCGTTTCCGTCTTCCAGGCCCTCTCCGAGAACATCTCCGGCGTGATCTTGTTCCACGAGACTCTGTACCAGAAGGCTGACGATGGCACACCCCTGGTCGGTCTGCTGGAGAAGCGTGGCATCATCCCCGGCATCAAGGTCGACAAAGGTGTTGTGCCCCTGTTCGGATCCGAAGATGAGTGCACCACTCAGGGTGAGTCATAAATTAACTTACCTATTCGTTTTAGAGTGAGCTTCCTATTTAACGCTATCTGGCGTTAGCATACATAACAAAGTATTTTCTAAGCTGCATTGAAAGAAAACCTTGCGCGGGACTCTGATACAACTGAAGGAAGGAAGGATAGGAAGTCACGTATGACTATTCCTGCCAGTTTGATCGCCTACATAAAGTCTATTCAAACTGTAAAGGTATGAGGAACAGGGTGCTGCTACAAAACGAATGTTTCAAATTGATTTTATTCCAAGTTAAACGAACATCAACTTTATTTTAAGACAATTAAGTTGATTTTAGAGTGACTGGGCACTATTAAAAAAATTATAAAGTTATAAAAATGTTTGAAGTTGTACCGTAAACTGAACTTTCAATCAACTCGGCCTACCGCAGTCCACTGTTGGACATAGGCCTCTCCCAGGCTGCGCCACAACACCCTGTCCTCCGCCTTCCGCATCTAGTCCGTCCCAGCAACCTTCTTTAGGTCGTCCGTCCATCTCAAACTGAACTTTATTGAGAAGGAATTAAAGTTATTTTCCATAAACTCATATTTGTCTACATTTTTGGCAAATTAATCGTGAATGCAGATTAGAAGTTGACATAATTAGCGCGAGCGAATTTCGTCCCGCATCCCGCGCGGGACTCCAGTTTGGCTTACATTCCCAAATCAAGAACCTTGACGCGGCATACGTCAAGATGTGCAATCTGTGTGTCGCTTCTAGGAGTCCCCACCCTTACGGTTACCAGTTTCAGGGTAAAGCGTTTTGACTTAGCGTCCAATATCTCGCAAATCATGTCGCCGGTATCATCGATCGACGTTAGTGAACTTTGCCCAGTCCTCGATCGATATAGCCATGCATAAATGAATGAGGACCTAATGAGACTTGGCAGTATTTGCGACATCACGGGACATTTCTCGCTTAGTGAATATGAGGTTTTTAAATTGTGACTGCCTCGTCTGCTACTTTGAATGTTCCCATAAGAAAAGTGCACAGAGTTCAAGAAGGGTTATTAACCCTCTAAAAAATATAACAGCCAGATTGGAATGATCAAACAAGCGCTTCTTCCTGTATTATGCGACCCTAGTCCTCAATTCGTCTTGAGTTATACGGTAGAATAACATTAGTCGTTAAGTTTCTCTCATATTTTAGCTAAGTTTATTCTAATCTCCGAAACAAAAACTAGATTGAACGATAGCCAGTATCTAGCTTTTTCGATATAAGTCAGTTGTGGTTCAATGCCACTGTTATGTTTCAAGAGTCGCGTTATGCCCATGTTCGCATTTCCTGTTGTCCTGTTAGGTTGGAAACGTTTTGGAGCGCCACATACTTAAATATCTTCAACAAAACTTGAGAAAATAATCGATACAAAATGACCCCGCTTCACTTTAATCGTGAATAAACATTTTTATCAACAACGCTGACCTTTTGGACTTATGTATCTTAAGAGAAAACAAGTCAATCGACTCCCAGATTGCGTTCACAAACACTGAAACAAAATAGTTCTTTTCGTAGATATCCAGATTAGTCAAACAAAAAAAAAACTGTCAATTGTCTGTGTGTTTTACTTAGAAACTATGATTTATAAACTGACGTTACCAGTATAATTGATCAGAATTATTAATAAGAAGAACATTTTATTATGTAACTGTAAAAAATATAGATTTGATCATCCTACGCAATGAGGCCGAGGGGGCTCGACTGCTGTTATCTCCTCTTATCTCTTAAGTACTAAAGGTCGTCACCAACTGATTGCTTAATGAGAGTAGGGACCTATCGTGTATGATTGATATTGAAATAATAACATACACAAAGGTCGTTATGTCACCCTGGTATTGGCATGCGTAAGCACCCATCATCTGCACGTCATTAGGAAAATTATTAAATTGAATGAAACGAATGATATTTTTGGATAACTAAGAATTAATAAACTTAAAATATTTTACATGATTTAAAAGCTTCCTAAAATAACAAGCGTCTAACGGGCCTCTGCGAATTATCTTCGGCCCCTCGTACACCTCCCAAAGATCCGTTACCCCAGGGTCCCGAGATATGTCAAAGACAATCTAAATAATAATAATGTACAAGTGTATACAAAAGGAAACTGTCATAGAGAATCAAAAAATTCAATATTTGTTTCTAATTTCTGAAGTTTTTTACAAAACCACTCGATGGAGTTTCTTGCCCATTCTTCTCTATACGAAAACTAACTTTTGGAAGGGGCGCGGGCGACTAAAATCAATTTTATTTTTTATTGTAATTTTTGACGTTCAAATGCCTTTGATATTTTTAATTATTTGTTAATTACTTGACTGACGGATAACACAGCGAAAACCCTACCTACCTACTGTTCGCTTGGTAGGTATTTCAAATGGATTTAATAATAATAATAATATATCCCTGGACATTTCACACAGCACCATTTGTCCCAAGCTAAGCAACCTAATGCTTGTGTTATGGTAACAAGTGGCTGATAAACTACTTATATACATTTTTTTTTTGTAAATACATACATATTATAGATAGAAAAACACCCAGACTCGGAACAAATACATGTAGGTCATACAAATATTTGTTCCGTGCGGGAATCGAACCCGCGACCCACAGCGCAGCAGTCAATCGCTTAACCACTGCGCCAACCGTGCCGTCAAATTTTTTTAGTACTTATGTTGTGTTTTAATAAAACTGATTTTGTTCTCAATTGATATTACTCGATCTAGTCCCAAGCTTGTCGAGTTCGTTACACTCAATCTAAAAGTTACAGTAGGCTACAGATCACCAACCCAGAGTAAACCCAGAGTATGTTTTCAATCAGAAACACTCGGTATTAATATTGCTATGTTTTCCAAAAGTGGAAAATAACTAGGAAATTAAAAAAAAAACCTGATAATTATGTCCTCATAGTAATCATGTTTTTTGCGCCACGTCATCACCGGAGCATTACCGTACATACGTATTCTTCTACTGCTTTTAATAATTACATCAGCCTAGGCTGAGACACCCACAGTGAAGAAAAACATTTATAATGGAGGTTTGACTGCGCAATGAATTGCAATTGTTGATAACAGAAGATTAGATTTACCTCAACCGAAACTGTTCGATTCAATTAATTTATTGATGATGGTCTTGCGCATTCGTTTCTTTATCCATATGGCCAGTTTCTAAGTTATACGCAACTGTTGTCAGAAATCCAAGTTAATAAAAATAATGTCAATGTATTTTTTAACAATTTTATTATATCTTTCCCCAGGTCTCGATGACCTTGCCCAGCGTTGCGCCCAGTACAAGAAGGATGGCTGCCACTTCGCCAAGTGGCGTTGCGTGCTCAAGATCGGTCGCTTCACTCCTTCCTACCAGGCGATCATGGAGAACGCGAACGTCTTGGCTCGCTATGCCTCCATCTGCCAGAGCCAGCGCATCGTGCCCATCGTTGAGCCCGAGGTTCTGCCTGATGGTGAGTGAACTCTTGTTGATTATGTGGTCCTATTACTTTATATGCTTTCTACAAATAATTTCTTGGCAACTGAGCTCTTCTATGCTCCAATTTATCTACATCATTTTTACAAGGTTGAATTTTGATTTCTAGGTGAACACGATCTTGACCGCGCCCAGAAGGTGACCGAGGTTGTCCTGGCCGCCGTCTACAAGGCGCTCAGTGACCATCACGTCTACCTTGAGGGCACCCTCCTCAAGCCTAACATGGTTAGTACTAGTTTCTTATGCTTTACTTCCATACGCAAAACCTGCGCTTTAACGTGGAATTGCGGACCAGCCTGTATTACCTTAACTCCTTTGAACTACTGAGGCCTTGGTATTTTAGCATGCCCATATTTTTTTAAATGTTTTTCTAATATGTGTTGTCCATTGCTCCACAGGTGACCGCTGGCCAGAGCTGTAAGAAGACCTACACTCCCATGGACATCGGCCGCGCCACGGTCACCGCTCTGCTCAGAACTGTACCCGCTGCCGTTCCCGGTATGTGTAACAACTACTGCACCAAACCTTACTTTTTCTTTCAAGCCAAATCACATAACAAGTCAAGTTATTTTCTCAGTCTTTAACATCTCCAAACCACGTTTTTCCCAGGCATTACATTCCTGTCTGGTGGCCAGTCCGAAGAAGAGGCGTCAGTGAACCTGAACGCCATCAACACTGTTGACTTGAAGAGGCCGTGGGCCCTTACCTTCAGCTACGGACGCGCTCTCCAGGCATCCGTGCTCCGCGCGTGGGCTGGCAAGCCTGAGAATGTGCTCGCTGGTCAACAGGAGCTCATCAAGCGTGCTAAGGTGACTTGATTGTACTAGGAGGTTATGAGATGATGGATGATTATGCTTTTCAAAGGAACAGCGCCTATTGATTTTATGTACGTTCAGGATCATCGTTGCTCTAAACAAGTGAACTACGCGAGTTGATTGTACTAGGAGAATATATGAGGTGAAGAATGTGCAGTTATTCGTGGATAAATAAAAATTACCCGTAGTATTTACAGTACTGGGATCGAATACAGATCGAAGACACAATTAACTTGTCTGTTAAGTTGACTCGATTGTATCAGGACTACATAAGATTAAGGATGCGATTGCACAAGGTTTCAATCAAAAGTAGGAAAAGGCAAGTGTGCTAAGGTTAAGAGTTCGTACTAGGAGCGAATGTGATGAAGGATGTTCCTCGGTAGGTCTTTAAATATCTTACAGTAGGAAGGTAAGTTGATAAATCGACGACAGTTTACCGAATGGCAAAGTTTTATTAAAAACAAAACACGTAACCGTTGTCTGACTAAATAATTATATTACCTAACTACTCTTTATAGTTTTGCATGTACATTTGTGTTGTCCTGTATCTGTCTTATATGTAACTAATTTGCTTATAATGTAGTTATTTTCATATGCGGCTAGTGTCATAAATATATCCATAATATGCTTTAGATGATTTTTTTTCAGAACTGATTTTTTTGATTGCCATGGACATATTGTTTTACACTAGCTGCATCTGGAAACCATATTAAATAAGAAGTAGTACTAATCAACATTTTTTTTCTCCAATCCTCACAATTCAACAATGCACCAACGACGCTGCACTCCTGCGCATCTTTAACCACCAATAACGTGTCGGCTCGGTGATTCTAAATCCAAACATCTAAATCTGGACGAATGTGTTCTCTTGCCAATTGTGACGTCACAGGCTAACGGTCAGGCTTGCGTTGGCAAGTACGTGGCCGGGTCCATCCCATCGTTGGCCGCATCCAAGTCTAACTTCATCAAGTCGCATGCGTACTAGAATATCTTAAGTAAACCATACACCTCCTTTGAATTGTCTATAGGTTTTTCTGGAATGTCTGGATTTGTACCCGGTTGATAATAATAATAAAAATATACGCGTCGACTTGAGAAACTCCTCCGTTTTTTTCGTTGGTTAAAAAATAAATGATGACTGTAGGCTCGCCCCTGTTACCTGTTGTTCCCTGTTACATGGGACTTATACATACTGGCTAATCGTGGGTACCTCTGCCTACCGACCGGAAATACAGGCATGATACGTGCAAAATTAATTGACAATGAAATGTGGTGTATGGTCGGCTTTATATCCGAATGGGTTTTGAATTTGGCAGATAGAACATTGCATCTTTAAAAAAAAAATTACAAGGCCAATTCAGTCAATGCTTTATTATGTGTTTATGCTTATGCTGTACTGTCTATTTCAAAATCTAAGTCTGAACAATTATTTATACTAAATAGACCTTTTAACTAAACATCTTTTCATCATCATTTTGCGACAAAATGAATTGGCTTGAATGTCGTTATAATTAATTATTATTGTTACTTATATTTTTTAATTTAGACTTTATACATTCCAAAAAAGTTTTAATCGAAAGTTTTTTTTAATGAGAATTTTAATGAAATCTCCAAAGTTTTATATCACAAATAATATCTAGCGTTGTGATCCATGAAATGGCATTTATTTTTAATTCTATTAGTATTTACAATATTTTCTAATATATTCGTAAGCTAAGTTGTTTTATCAAGAAAAATATTAATTAAAAACCACATTTTTACAAAACTTAACAATTTATGGATATTTTTCCCAATTGTATTACTTGTTAAACTATATCATCTCAAAATTTTAATCAAGCGTTTAGTAAAAAACAGTTGGGTATACTATGAAAATTGAATGTCTTACAAATAATACAACTGAGTATTAACAACATCCTATACATAAACTGCACGTTTAAAAATAGAGTTAGAAATGGACGCCTAACTATTCGCCTCTCGCTCTTCTGAACATGTGCAAACGAGAGGGAAGAACAATGCTGGAGCCGCCATTTGTAGTTCTATATTTATACGTACATATTGTAGTCTGCATGTAAATGTATCTAATTTCTAGAATGCCTGAATAGTGTGTAGAACCAACACTAATCGCTTTGTGTGCTTGATATTGTTGAAATAAATAATAATATCGTTTGCGTTCGTGTTTATTTCTCCTCTTAGTTGTAATTGCGTAGTAAAAGTAATGCGTAGCAGTGTACGTAGTAATGTACAGGAATAGAAAACCTACTCCCAGTTTCTGAACGCCTGGTATCTTAGCTGTATGGCTTCGTTGAAAAAATAGACTCCATTCAATGTCGCTTCCATTCTCACTAACACTACTGCCGATCGATTCTGTAAAAATGTCACCGTGAAAAGTTAGGTGAAGTGAGCTGTCAATAGTGTCAATCCCTAGTAGTATTAGTTGGAATGACAGCTCACTCCACGCTCACTGCACCTAAGTTTTCACGGTGAGATGGTTACAGAATCGCACTGCTGGTCATCTCTAATATAATGCCTAACTTTTGCACTGTTGGATTTTCAACTCTCCTCGTTGAGCTGAGCGTTAAAAATATAACCTTGTGCTTTTTACATGTCATTATATTGAGGTGTCGCCTATTGTGAGTTAAAATGGTCAATACAAGAGTAGCTGATGTCAAAAATCTTCTAAAGCTGAGGCGGTTTTTGGCTCCACTGTTGACTATGTCAGCATTTGTGATCGATTTACCAATATACCTAACACAGACTATCAAATAACTTGGAACAACAATATAATGGACAAGCTTCCATTCCTAACATGTAGGGCTCCGAAGCTTAATACCAGAATCGCTAAATACCAGACTCGCAAAACACCGGATGCGTCATATACCAGATATGCAAAATACCAGAAACGCAAAATACCAAAATACAGTCCTAAAAAATTGAGTTCTGTTTATACACTATCCTGTATTAGTCATCATCATCTGCAACAACTATGTTGGGGTCGGTTTCCAGTCTAACCGGATGCAGCTGAATACCAGTATTTTACATGAAGCGATTGCCTATCTGACCTCCACAACCCAGTTACTAGGTAATGGGTAATAGTTACTGTATTAGTAACTATTTATTCGATAGATAAAATGAAATCTTTATACAAAAAAGGTCGTGACCTAATTAGAAACTGCACTTCACTTTTGCGTTGATAGATGAGATGACATTTATTTTTGACGACTTTCATTCAACATAAGTCGTTGTAGTTAGCAAATATTTATTACATATTCTGCTTATTAATTATAAAAATGGATAGTGAACGGAATTTATTATAAAAAGTAATAAGGGAAAACCTGCACAACTTTGTGATGGATACTATTGGATACTGCTATAATTTTGTTTAAAAAAATAAATCTGGATCTACAAATTGTCGCTGTCATAACCAAAAGTTTTGCAATAGGTACATCAATTAGTTTTTACTTTAGTTAATCTTTTTTTTTCAATTAAAATTTGTTTTCAACTGTACAAAATCTGTTTTTTTGCGTTTCTGATATTTTGCATATCTGGTACATCAGTATATTGCGAATCTGGTATTTAGCGATTCTAGTATTAAGCTTCGGAGCCTCATCTAGTACCACGCTCATTAATTCTGAAAATGAAATAGGATCATAAGGCTATCCCTTAATTTGGGCTGGCAGTACCACCTTAAGCCAGCAATTCCCAGTACTGACCGTGGGCATCCGAATCAAATACCTACAACCTGACTGCAGGGGCAATCGGCATTTCATTTTGAGATTAACCATGCCCATTCAATTTTATTGGCGTCTCTCATCAACCTAGCGCTTTGGAGCCTCAAAACGTAGACTAGCCGTAAAGTAACTAATAAATAAATGGTTGATAAACTCTAAACAAACAAATATATAAACAATACATCATCATAATTCATGAAGATGTTAATTTATCTCTAATCAACTCGACCTTGACCTTTTTAAAATATTTGACAAACATTAAAAATGGTAATGTTGCCAATTAATAAAAAATTGGCTACTTTTTTAGTTCTAAAACTTCGCTAAGATGTGTGAAAGGGAAAGTATAAAAGGCGAATGTGACAGCTGTTTTATGAGTATAGAAATGTTGGCAGCTTCTGCAACAGACTGATTTTCAATATTGCAATATCTGATAATTCAACATTATTAAACATGTTTTTCTGTTAATTCCAGGGTAACGGCCAGGCGTCGCAAGGCAAATATGTGGCGGGATCAGTAACAGGTGTGGGCGCCGAAGCCGGTCTTTTTGTAGCAAACCACGCGTACTAAACGCACAACACAACATTCACTAATACACTGTCGCTAGAAACAATAGTACACATCGATCGTCGCTACGAGAATATCCACCGAGACCACAGTGTAGACAAAATTATAACACGCTAGCATTATGTTGAATCGGTAATCGTGACGATGACAACTTACAGGCGATTTATTTCACGTCTGTTGTTCAACCGAGAATGTTTTAATTACAATTGTTCGGTCTTCGCGCCGAGAATGAAGTTCCATTTATGAAGAAAAAGTGGCGCGAAAGGTTTTAGAGGTTATAAGCAAAACATTAGTTTTAAGATACTACACTATATTCTCAAATTGCTTCTTGTATGTTTTTGCATACTTATTCGTATTGAAATTAGACCTAGATTTGAAGTTATTTATTGAAAAACATCTAGAAAATTGTATTTAAATAGTCGCATTAACTGTAGTGGTTGACAAATAAATGTTGTTATTGTGCTATTGTAACAGAAATTATTAGATTTTTGATATTAATTTATTTAAAACAAAGAAACATGGTATATAAATGTTATATTTTAAATCAGACCATCATGTAAGTTAATTTTGTATCTATTGATTTTATAAATATCATTTTTAGGTTGTAAACTATTTTGATATTTTTAAGAGTATAAAATTATATTAATCTTTGATCAGGTAGTTTTGTTTCATTTCATTCGATGTAAGTAACAAAGTAGACTTAAAAAACCCCATAAAGAAAATGACAACAATTAGATAATGAATACCTACGAAATGCGAAAACGTAAATAATGAAACATTCTGTGTTCTCTGAATATTCCCGACCGAAGAATACAATATAGAATTTCATTCATTCAGAATGGCCGAACGGGACTTTTTCTTCGATTATTCCCGATCAGTAATACTCATATTGTTCAGTGTTGACGAACCGGACTTTTTCGTCCACACTGGATGAAACTTTTTTTTTCTTCCCGATCGTCAACAGTGTTGACGACAAGGTGGTACTGATCGGGAACATTCGATGTTCTCTACTGAAAACTTCTTCTTTCTTAAAACTTCGTGTACCTTGAGAGGATTCCTTGTGTGGTGGGTATGGTAATGATGGAGAGGATACTAGCATGTTTCTATTTAGAGTCGCGTTGCCGTTGCCCTCACTTATCTTATCGGTCGAGTTTCTTTAGTTTGGTGATGTAACTAACGTTCTACTTAAATATTGTTTAGTTGCAAGCCGTTGGAGTGAATTCTCCAGCCATCTTTAGCTATAATTTAACCATCAACGAATGTGGACAGGTTGGAGAATGGAATTGATCTTTTCTTCAACCTGTCCACATTAGGGGATAGATTGTGGTTGGAGAAAATGTACTGTTGGAATTATTATTAAATGTCTACTACCTACCTTACCTACTTGCCCAAAATTCATCTGTCTTACCTATTCAGCGATCGACCTGCTAGAAATATAATAAAATGTTTTAATGATATAAAAATGATGGAACGTTTTCAATTGAAGCTCTAACTACCACCTTTACCCAGGTGGCACCTGTGATACAGGAGTCAGAGAGAGAACTGTAGGTAGGTAGGTACTGTAAAGGTTGTCTGTAAAAGGGAACCTTAGGTACGGGTTGAACGACATTGGGCAAGTCTGATATTCGTCAAATCGGCAATTCGTCAAATTTGATATTGGTCAAAGCTGTAGTTCGTCAGATCGTTATTTTGTCCAATTAGAAAATTTGCCAAATACGCTATTGGTCAAGTCCATGTACAGTCGATGAAAACATGCGTTTTGAATTCACATACTTGTAGGAAGTTCAAAAAGAATAGCCGCGTGCTGTAGGTTCCTATTTACATAGTTAAAATGTAAGTAGTAGTAATTGAGTATTCTGAGGTTTAATTTAACAAATATTTGTATGACCTACATGTATTTGTTCCGAGTCTGGGTGTTTTTCTATCTATAATATGTATGTATTTACAAAAAAAAAAAAAAAAATGTATATAAGTAGTTTATCAGCCTTGCATTAGGTTGCTTAGCTTGGGACAAATGGTGCTGTGTGAAATGTCCAGGGATATTATTATTATTATTATTTCTTTCGATTGTTACCTCCTTTGAATCTGTAAGAGTAGGTAGGATCTAGGCGGAAAATGTTGGCTAAATAGAATAGCTGAGTAGAATAGCATACTATGCCGTCATTTGTTTTCCCGTCAACTATGTGACATTTCATTATTTGTAAATGACAACAATTACTTAGATTCTTTATTTTCGTGTCTACGGTTCGGTACCGCGACCTTTTTTTTAACTTTGATCAATACACGTAGACGTAGGCAGTACAGGAGCAAGCACCAATATTATTCCCATATTTTTTTGCCTCTTGCCTAATAAAACTCAGCAAACCTATGAGAGAGTATTTTCGGTTTTGCATTCTCAATTCAAGCTTGATGTGAATTTTCTAAAATGTGATTACGAAATGGCAATAATTAACGCTGCAAAAAGCATGTTCCCTGATGTTCTTGTCAAAGGCTGTTTTTTTTTTCATTTTAATCAAGCAATTTATAAAAAAGCAAAAGCACTTGGATTGATGGCTGATGAAAATTTGAAAAAAATTGTTAGACTAACCACATATCTAGCGCTACTGCCCTATCAGTATATTCCTGAAGGATGGTTAGCAATACTTGAGATGATGCCAGAAAATGATAGTAGGGCGGAAAATTTTCAAAAATATTTTACTGAGCAATGGCAAAAAAGAATTTCTCAGGACATGTGGTGTTGGCAAATGAGCGCCATCGTACCACCAACGCAGTCGAGGCTTGGCACCGGAGATTAGGGATTAAAGTACAAGAAATACATAATATTTTCATGTACATAAGTATTTAAAAAAAGGAAGCGAAATATTATTTAAATAAAGTTAAAAAACAAGATGAGAAGCAGAGGAAAACATTCGACATCATAAAAGATGCCAAAATAGAAAAAATAATAGAAAAATTATTGAGTGGAAAATTAGATGCGTTAAAGTGTTTAAAACAAATTGTGTTGGGTATAAATTCTATGTAAATAAATATGAATTGAATAAATGAGTTATTAAAAAAATATCATGAGGTACTTTCATTTTTACAGTTGATTGTACTTAAATTACTTGACCAATAGCGTATTTGGCAAATTTTATAATTGGACAAAATAACGATTTGAGGAACTACAGATTTGACCAATATCCAATTTGACGAATTGCCGATTTGACGAATATCAGACTTGCCCAATGTCGTTCAACCCTTAGGTACATCAAGCAGGCTAGTAGTAAAATGAATCTGGTTGCATTTAATCACTCAAGTGAGTTTAGTATTAGTTTCAAAATTGAATATGCGGCGATTATTTTCATATAACGAAAAATTCAGTATGGCGTCATAATTTCTTATGAAGCATAATCGGCATATAACGTTCCCACTGCTGGGACACAGGCTTCCTCTCTGCGAAAGGGAGTGGGCTGTAATCCACCACGCGGGCCCAGTGCGGGTTGGTAGATGTCACATATCTTCGAATTTGTGGTTATAGGGCATGCCGACTTCCTCACGATGTTTTCCTTCGTGTGTTGCGTCGCAGCCCGGCCACAGTTGATTTCGTAATTTATAGACGTACCAATTAAATGTTCTTAAATTGTTCTTGCAGTACCAATGAGTAGTGTGAGTTAGTGCAAATTCTTATTTAAAATCTTTTTTTTTTTGCGTCTCTTGGTATATTTCATTGAAAAAAATAAAGAACACAAAAGGAACATTTATTTGGTTTATAATTTAAGAACATTCTGGGCATCCTACCAGAAAATATACATGTGGCCGGGCTGCAACGTATACGGTACTGCCCGGCCACAAACAAGTGCTTTTTTTACAAGATATATTTGTGGTACATTTAATCTATTCATTGGTACTGCAAGAACAATTTAAGAACATTTAATTGGTACGTCTATAAATTACGAAATCGACTGTGGCCGGGCTGCGACGCAACACACTTTTCCTTCACCGTTTTGAGAGCAGTGGTGATGAAATAAATAACACAAAGTAAAGCTCCTGTCTCGGTTCGTACCGACGACCTGCAACTCGTTAGTCGAGGCCGCTTCCACTGGGCCACCACCTGCTCCTCATTTTCTTATGTAGCCTTCAGGTTTCGATCTATGTACTGCATGATTATATCTATGTACTGATCAGATCTATGTACTGATCATATCTATGTACTGATAAGATCTATCTACTGATCAGTTCTATGTACTGATCAGATCTATGTACTGATCAGATCCAAGTACTCAATCAATCTATCAACTCAGCCTATTGTCCACTGCTGGACATAGGCCTCTCACAGGCTGCGCCAGAGCACTCTGTCCTCAGCCTTCCGCATCTAGTCTGTCCCAACCACCTTCTTCAGGTCGTCTGTCCGCTTGCCGATGCGCGGTCTCCACTCCAGGACTCGTCTCAACTAAGTACAGATCAGAAGGCCAATTCTCGTAATTTAAAACGTTCAAAATCTAGTCGCAGTCTCATGTCAGCGACAAACAAATGTCAAAAACTTGTCAAAATGTAGGGAATTTAGAATTATTTTTTGACAGATTGAGACTGAGAGACTGTGAAAGTTCTTAAAATCACGAGAATTGCCCCTCTGATCTAAGTATCTACTGAAAGCGCGCTCAACGCATACAGTAGGTATGTACCATCCTACCCAACGGCGGCATCTTATCATAAAATTCTAGTCGTTCCTATACCTAGTCTCGAATTTAACCAAAAAGTTTATTGAACTCTGACACAAATGCTATTAAGAGCACCTTTACCAAATTCTAAGACCCATAGTTTGTATCTAAGCCGTCTCGACACTATGGTGGAAAGTTTTTCCAACGCTTGAACATAATTAGTATGCAGCAGACGAGCTGAAATGCTTGATGAACCGATTAATTGAACTACACACGAGAGTCGAGCCAGTCACTAGCGAGACGAGTAAGGACGAGGACTCACTGGCGGATTCGCTAGATATTTTTACCCGATTTCGGTGAAGACCGTTTGTTTTTTATTGGTAAAGTGGAAGGTGTTTTTTTGCTAGGTATCTACTTTTTTTGGCTCTAAATCTTTGGTTTCCCAGGACAGCGGTACCGTCATATTGTAACGCCCGTCATGAAAATCGTCATTTTCACCACTGTTTCACATTAAGGTGTCAAAAAACGCTTTGCATTTGGACATTCTGACCGCATGTGGCGGTCACCACTCTTCTAAGAAACCATAGCTTAGCGGCTGGGGCTGTCCAAATACAGGCGTTTTTTAACAGCTTAGTCTAACTAATATTATAAACGTGAAAGTTTGTATGGATGGATGGATGGATGTTTGTTACTCTTTCACGCAAAAACTACTGAACGGATTTGGATGAAATTTGGCACACAGATGGTTAATAACCAGGATTAACATATAGGATACTTTTTATCCTGATATTTTCACGGGATCGAAACTTATGCGGGTAAAACCGCGGAGCGCAGCTAGTATCAAATACTGGTGAAAATGACAGATGGCCGGTATAACAAGACGGAACTGCTATCCTAGGAAACGAAACCAAAGCTTTATTTAGAATCACGTCGGGATCACCAATGTTGGAACCTTTGATATCGTGGCTGGAGAAGATTGTGAATTAAATGCCAGTGTCCAGTATAAAGTCTATTGACTATTAATTATTAGATACCTACAGTAACTTTTCTTACATAATCTATTCAGAACACAAGTTGTTGCTAGGGCTTGGGGAAGACGACTGCCGGCTACTCTGTATGCGCGGGGAACATTGCATTTAGCATTGTTAACATTGTCATTACTGTTATAGATTGTTAAATAACCTGTAGTTCCTACAGAAACCCTATTGACCCTATTGATCCTAGCTGCCCTTTCTTGCCTTAAGGAATCTTAAAAATAAAGCAAATATAGTTATTTCCGCTTCCTGGCAATATCAAATTTAATATAAAAATTTCTTGTTTCCAGACGAATTTGATTCCAGCATTCATATGCAGTAAAAATGCAGTCCCAAGTTCCAAACTTCATTGTCAATGAGCTATTGCGAAATACTTGTTACTTTCTAAGGAATAAATGATTTTATCCCCTATTTTTTACGTCTAATTTGTCTCCGTAGCGTCCACTAGTTTGTTAGCGTCTTTTCCAGTGTGAACTATTCTTTAGAATGCGAGGTGTTCAGCTAGCCTTATGTCAATGCTCCGTTCCCATGTCTTTCACACCTTGTGCAAAAATCTACGGGTTTTGATAGAATTTTCCACAAAAGAGATATATAAATGTTATACTTAGTCTGGCTACTTTGCGCTTGGAATTGAACATTGATTGATTTATTCTTGAGAGAATCGCGGATATAGGTAAAAACCTACTTAAATACCTACATGTGGGTCGACGGGTTGTTCCATCTACCCTAAAAAGTACGCCCTAAGGTGGATACGCGGAAACGCATGTCCGAGAATCCGCCCTAAGCCTATAAATTCCGTTTACCCAACTAGGCCTGATGGATAAACGGAACATCCGGGGTCGACTACCTTCAGAATTTCCTATAAACAAGTGATCATCATCATGAATCATGTAAGTACAGACGCCAGCACATCAAGCTACCCGAAACTGTCAAATTTTCCCAATCAACTTTGAACCTTATGCTTTAGCGTTAAAATTGAAAATTTACTAAAGAAATTTGATAGATGGTAGTAGCTTGATATGCTGGCGTCTGTACCTAAGTACCATTCGTCACCAGTGAATAAGTTTTTTTGGTATGGGGTATGGAATGTAAGTAGGAATGAATAGGTTTTTTTGGTATGGAGTATGGAATGTAAGTAGGTCCTTACATACCTAGTTACTGTCGGTCTGAAAACTGACCCTAAATTCCAAACTGCTGGAAGCCAAACCAAACATAGTTAGGCAAAGCTTAAGCCTCAATGAACTTACCAAGAATTCAAGGAATACAATAATTCTTCAGTTCAATCAGATATATTATGTACTTATATGTTACCGGCCAAACCCGATTTTAGGATGAACTAGTTTCGCCAAGGCTAAACTAGTTCTCCCTACACTGTGGCGCTGTGGCTGTGTGGTTTGGTTTTACATTCAAAAATATGTTTCTGGCACTCGCCGGCCGCTGCCGAGGCACCGCTCGCTTCGCTCGCTCGGCTCGTGCGTTATGTGGTCACAGTTCTAACCTAACCTAACCTAGCTTTTTCGATTTAACTATAACTTTTCGAGTGTAGGGAGAACTAGTTTGGCCTAGGCGAAACTAGTTCATCCTAAAATCGGGTTTGGCCGGTAACATATATAACCCCTCAGTGGGTAGTAACAAAACTAATTTGAAAATTCCATACCCTATCATTGGTTCATTAAACGGTCAACAGTTCAAAATACTCTAAACCCATTCAGGGCACGTATTAAAGGATTAGGTACCATTCTGAAAACGAAATAAAGATAGGTTTGAATTCGGGTAAAAATAAGATATCATAAAATTTATTCACAAAAGTAGCCTGATTTAGCTTTCGCTGTTGTAATTTTTTGTAATTCAAAGATCAAAGACCAATTTTTTATTCTCACTCGTTTATTATTGAAGGACATTTTAAATTATTAGGAGCCTCGAGTCCTCCTTTTTTCGAAGGCCTAGCGGCTCTAGAATTCCTGATCCAGAGTCCTATTTGCATTTGTTCAAGGATTCGCTTCGATTATGTTATGTTTTACGTGTTATAGCTGGCTAGCGAGTCTGGTCATGATCTTCGTAACCAAAATCGGTTTTTCAGTTCTATGTATCTTCGCCTGCATATGGACAATGCCGTAAAGCATTTATGATTCCAATGAGATTAGTAAGGAATCTAGGCGTTTTTGAAGGATTGGAAGTTTCAAACCACAGAGGAAAATACAATTTCAACACCCTTGCCCAGAATGAATAAGGCGTTACAGAAACTATTTCATTCCCCACTCATTTGACGTTTAACGCGCTTCGCTTCCTATTTTCACATTTTCAATACATTGGTCAGTCACTTTTTATGCTGTACAAAAGAAGACAATAAAAATTAATGAGGAAAATGTCATGAAGAAAGTTGAATGTCGATGGCTATAAAAGTAGGGGAAGACCAAAGAAACGTTGGATGGACAGTGCGAATGATGATATGGTTAGAAAAGGGGTGACTACCGAGATGACGACTAAGAGCCGGCGCCCACTGGCGGCACGGCACAGCAAGGGATTTTTATGCGACGAATAGAAATATAACTCATATGTATGACAATAAAATTGAAATTTCAATGATGATGCCAAAGAACGTCGCGGCTTGCCCAAGGATACCGCGGCATCATTGCTGTCGATGTTGTTTCTGCATACACTTGTGCACTATAATATCTCCTGCGTACCTAGCTAATCTCCGTTGAGATTGGCTAGGTACTCTCGTTCTCGCGTAACACTTAAAGAACCTTAAGGATACAATTATAAGGCCTACGAATAAGACACAGCGTTCTGTGATCAGTTAAGTCAACTTTCACCCTATAATTATCAGATCTTACAGACATTGATAACTTTATAATCTGAAATAAATTGCTAGGTGCTTTCCGGCCAATTTTCCCTTCAAAAAGAGGATCGATCATTCACGACACAAGAATTGAAGCCATTGACATAGCTGTTTGTCCTCATTCACCCACCTTCGGGGTTGAAAGTGATCGAGTCAATGCCCCCAGCATTTGCATACGTTCTGAATTCGCGTGGTTTTTTGGAAAAATCGGAAAAAAATCGAGGAGAAAGGTTTGGTAGGCGTTCGAGAGGTGTGAAATGTGAGGTTAAGGAACTGGAAGTTTTTGCCTTTTCGTACCAAATGCCCACATTTAACGTGTGTTGTAGTTTGCATGATGTACCTACCTAGGAGGCTCTTAAGAAATTTTGCATCATGACTTGAAAGGGGATTATTAGAAATAATATTTGTTGCTTTAGTTCCTTGCAGTAAAGCGAACGTGGAAAATTTCGGTGTCTGGTGGTCGTGGGTTCGAAGCCAAGCAGGCGCGCTCTACTTTGTGTAAACAATTTCATCACCACCGCTCTCAAAACGGTGAAGGAAAAAATCGTGAGGAAACCGGCATGTCCTAGAACGAAAAAATCGAAGACGTGTGAAATCTACCAACCAGCAATGGGCCCGCGTTGTAGATTATAGCCATAGATATAGGATTATAGCCCACTCCCTCTCGAAGAGGGGAGGCCTGGTTCCCAGTAGTGGGAACACTATAAGCTGATTATACTAAGGGTAACGCAGGTGATTCGGCTTCCTCATGTAGCCTTTTTGTGTAAAAGTAAAACGTATTAATAGAAAAGATGCGGTTTGCGCTTTTTATAAAAGACAAGAACAGATAATTAACCTTCTTTTCTGATAACACCCCGCCATAAACCTATTCTCAACCCCTATCAAGTCTTCAATCACGTTTTTACTCCACCTCTTGTCCGTCATGTAGGCTTGGTATGTAGGCGACTGACCGGGTACGACCGTTCCTGTCCGGATTTGTCCGTACAATGGGATTAAGCCGGCAGATTTATAGCAAGGTAGATGTACCTGTTGTAGGCTGTGAAAAAGTGATTTATTGTTCAAGTGGACTAGATTTTGAGAAAAAATGTAGTTGGCTGCGAGTGCGATGTCTTGATAAATGGTTTGAATTATGTGGGCATGTCAATGGAAGGTGCCTTGTTGACATTGGATTCAATGTCATGTCAGACGTTTTTGGTGATTTTCAGTGATGTTTGGTCATAAAATCTGTTAAAATCATAATTTGTGATGACAGTACTTGTGATTTCATCTTCAAGCTCAAGCTTCGATCCTTTGTTTGAACAGCACCAGCAGAGGAGCAAAAATTTAAAAAACCTTTCTCAGTGCACCTTTACACTCTCTTAGGAACTAGCAAAACACGTTTTTGAATGATCTTCAGTAGTTTAGACTACGCGGTGTCCGTCAGTCAGTCAAGGAACTGGGGTGTTACGTTACTATGAACTCTCTTAGGGCTGATTTTTCAATAATCTGATAACTTTATTCTAGAAATAATTTTGAAATTGTGACACTTATTTCATACAAGAACTGTCAAACGTCAATTTTAGTCCTCGAATAAAACTTACCTGTTGATGGAAAAATCAGCCCATAATCAATGGTCATTAATAGGCATTAATAAAGTGCGTAAAAATTCAGTACGCATCTTGCCCGTTGACTTAACTGTCTTGACTTGTTCTGCAACTTAACTAATTATGGCAATTGCTTTATAAACATTGAGGAACTTACAACGTAGTTTCACATGGTACTTGTAACTTTTCCATCCATTTAGAATATTATGCCGCGCAGTTTACTACGCACGTATGTTAAAAACAATATGTGCTAATGTCCGTGCCAGTGGCATCAATTGGTCCTTCTACCTGACCTCAATTACAGGGATTTGTTGTACGGCACACGGGCTTATGAAACCGGTACTGTTTTCACCTAAACACGTAACGAAGAGCGTGGCTTAATGCAGTGAATTCCGGCTTTTGTTTACGTTCTGAAGCTTTTGTCATATACTTACGAGCAGGGCCGTTTTAACCTATTGGAGGCCCTGAACACTTTAGGATACTGGGGCCCATGACCATGGAGATTCTAGGTTGCAAGAGCGAGCGAAGTGAGCTCGAAATTTTTTCGAAACACCCTGTCTCTGATAGCCCCTAGCTACGACTCTGGCAGGAAATAGGAGGCCCCGTGAATCAACGGGCCCTGGTCACTTGCCCAGAGTGGCCAATGGATAAGAAGGCCCTGCCTAGGAGTTCTTTGCATTGAGGACTGTTTTTGTCGTGATAATGTGACTTTTTTTTTGCCTGAAAGCGCAGTAATTCTTTTGGGGCAGTTATGGTGCAATTTAAATGAATGATTTTAAGCAATACTGCTTATCCTGTGGATTCAAATCCCGCTACATACAAAGTTTTCAAACCAAATCCTATCAATTCAACAGTTGTCTAAGTTACTCATAGCTTAGCTAAGGCACCTGTCCCACCTCCGTCGATTAACGAGAAGCTAGTAGAGCTAGCTTCTAACAACTAGTTGGCGAGCAATGAGCAGCGAGTACGCAACGGCGACGAGCGATTACTCGCTCGTGTTCGTATGTACCAACTAATAACCATCAGTTTCTCGGCGAGTGTTCTGGTCCTGCCCGTCAAGAGAGGGACTCTCTTTGATACTTCTTGTCGTTGCAATGAAATACACTCGAGAGCAATGAATCCGGGTCACTTGAAGAATCCTAAAAATCTCGGAAACTAAAAATGCTAGGTTAATGCAATAAATTGTATTTAATAGACAATGTAATACTCCTTAAATGAAGTTATTAAAACTTCTTAGTTATTGTAAAGTTATATCATAAAAAAATCAAATTTGAAAAAGAGCCACTTTCGAAGATTGAACTACGAAATTACAGCATTTGGTTTTGCTTTTGTTTGTAATCTGTCATTTATGTGGGTACATAAACCATGTTGATAGTGCTCTATATTCATTATTCAAGCTGAAATTATGTCGCTTACGCCTGAAGAATGCACCAGAATACTTACAATGCTGGAAACCGGCCGGAGTCAGCGCGATACAGCCAGGACTGTCGGTGTGTCGCTGTCAACAGTACAAAGAGTTCTCCGACGTTACGAAGAAACTGGTTCTAACCTACGCAGACCAGGAACGGGCAGAACCAGGTGTACCACAGCACGAGAAGACCGATACTTGGTGAACACCATGCTTCGAAATCGCTTTCTCACAGGAACTGAACTCACAAATCAGTTTCGACGCCTCGGAGGAAGTAACCCAAGTGCATGGACAGTAAGACGTCGGCTTGCTGAATCTAACTTAAAACCCCTTAGACCTGCAAACGGCCCTAAACTGGAGCGTGGGCATCGTATTTCAAGACTAAGATATGCCCAGAGCCACGTAAATTGGAGTATTGAAGATTGGTCAAAAGTTATGTTCTCCGACAAATCAAAATTTATGCTCTACAAGCACGATGGAAGACACAGAGTGTATCGAAGACCAGGGGAAAGATTCAAGCAAGCATGCATCGAAGAAAAAGTAGCCTACGGTGGTCGGTCTGTACTTGTGTGGGCCGGAATTTCTTCTGAAAGTCGCACAGAGCTGGTGATCATAGAAAACGGCTCTTTAACTAGCGTAAGATATGTGGAAGAAATCCTCAATGATCACGTTGGTCCATTTATGGTCAATTTAGGTGAGGATGCTATATTTATGCATGACAATGCCCGACCTCATACAGGTAGGATTGTGAATGACTACCTTCAAGAGATGAACATCTTTTAGATTTAAGCAATTACTTTGTATCTCATTGTAAGTGAACCTATATAATTGTTCTTATGAGAATAAATTCTTTAAACCTAAACCTAACATTACTCGTATGGAGTGGCCAGCGCGCAGCCCGGATATCAACCCGATCGAGCATGCTTGGGACGAGCTAGGCAGATGCGTAAAACAACGAAACCCTCCCCCAATCACGCTTCGTGAGCTCAAAATTGCTCTCACAGAGGAATGGGAGAATATTCCCCAAAATCGTATAAGGAACTTGGTGTACAGCATGCCAAACCGCGTAAACGCAGTAATGGAAGCACGAGGAGGCAATACGAAGTATTAAAATTCAAGAAAATCGTAATAAAGTTCAAAAATTTCATGTTTCCTATTTTTGTTTTAAGGAGAGATCAGCAGTTTTTTTCTTTATGGAATTTTGTGTTAATAAAATGTATGGTGACTCATATTTTTTTTACTTTCATTTAAGGAGTATTACATTGTCTATTAAATACAATTTATTGCATTAACCTATCATTTTTAGTTTCCGAGATTTTTAACATTCTTTAAGTGACCCGGATTCATTGCTCTCGAGTGTAGTACTCTTGTTGTAAATCCCTCTACAAACAAAGTTATCAAACCAAATCCAACCTGTCTAGTAGTCATTTGAGCTTACACAGTTAAACACTTTAGCTGACTGACCAATCTAATTATCTTGAAATGAACAATTCTCGTAGCCTCTCCTAATCCATCCATCTCTTAATCCATAAGGCTCTTTGTACACGGCACGGTTTCTTTACGGCAAAGCGTATAAACGCCGTAAAAAAAACGTTTCCATCAACAAAGTTCCATAGTGATCCTA
The DNA here is from genome assembly GCA_949629185.1 of Apamea crenata. Lineage (NCBI taxonomy): Eukaryota > Metazoa > Arthropoda > Insecta > Lepidoptera > Noctuidae > Apamea > Apamea crenata. The sequence continues at coordinate 6,499,991 of OX451372.1, forward strand.
AAACACTGACGACCGTGCCTACAGACGGCGAATAAACCGTAGTTTTTCAGTATCAGTAAATAGTATACTTAGGTACTTGAAGTATATAAGTAAAGTAATAGTTACATAAGTATTAGCCCTATGTACAGTCAACAGCAAAAGTAGATGATCAAAATCAGAAATTCAATATTAATTAACGGAGTTCGCGTCAGAACTGTGTGGCGTCGAAGTGATTCAAAAGTATGACACTGAGTCTGACATACTTTTGAATCACTTCGACGCCACACAGTTCTGACGCAAACTCCGTTCATTAGTATTAAATTTCTGATTTTGATCATCTACTTTTGCTGTTGACTGTCCAACTTCGTGGAATTTTCCTCTGTGTATAACCCGGTTCGGTCTGTCTAAGACAGACTTATGTTTACAGTATTTCTGAGAATATTATACTGGATGGCAGGGACATCGACGGGTAACCTGTGTTACCATGGATTCTGTACATGATTCTGAACCCCCCAGCTGAGTTGAAATTATTCGACGGTTATTAAAAACAAAACGGCTGTTTCCTACAAAAGTGTTAGAAAGTGTCAACTACGCTGTCAAAATGTATGGAACAGCTACTTTTTTTTTAAATAATCGTCAAAAAATTTCAACGCAGGGTGGTTCAGAATCATGTATCTACTGAATCCATGGTAACAGCTTGCCCATTGATGTTCCTGCCATCTTGTATAATATTCTCAGAAAATAATACTGTAAACATAAATCTACTTATGATTGTGTATCAAGTCACTCAAATAGTGGTTTAGTAGGTAATAAATAGGTAATTGTAGACGAAATGTCTACAAGTAAAGTAGTAGATAAAATATAGAATGTACAAATTAGGCACTGAGTCACCTCTACAAGAAATTGTGATATATTATTCCTTTTACTATAAAGAGAATGAAAGAATTTGAGATGAAGTTTCCAATAACTTGATAACATGATATCACAAGAAGAAAGTCCTAAAAAGGTCTTGTTTTCACAGTTATTTTATACCTATTATTGTGCCATTGTAGACGAGGCATCTTATGTTACATATGATTAGGAACACAAATACCTACTCAAAAACTAAAATTTTAATTTTTTTTTATGGTCGATTTAGGCTAAACGAGAGAAGCCAAGCGCACATTACAACCGCAACGGGCCGCAGCGCAACGCATTTTCATACAAAAAGTGCGGTGCGGCCCGCCTGTGTAGTGTGCGTGCGTTGGTTCATAGAAAATGTACGAAAGTGATGATGGAGGATTTTTGCAATGCGTTGCGGTGCGGCGTTAGCCTTGAATGCGCATTCTATCCCCACTCTAGTAAATTATTTTTGTGTAAACGGGAACATAGCACAGTATAGTTAAGTAAGCAGCAGCAGTAGCAGTTTTCTTTCAAACGGCCGAAACGACGCGCTTCAAAAGCTCGGATTACTTTGGTACTCAGCAGTCGCGAGTATACGTCGCAGTTACTTTCTACGAACGGTTGTAGGTAATTATTTTAGGGGCACTGCCGAAACGTAATACTGCTTACCTTATTATACTGTGGACATAGCATTATGTCGTTGGTACTATACGAAAATGTCAAGAATTCTCTGGTTCTGCTTCTATGAACATTTAGTCTTAAACCAACTTTTAACAGGGAAATAGTTCTACCTTCTTACCGCTAATATTCTTGTTTCAGGATGAAATGAATTTTGATACGCAAGATAAGTTTACCGAGTTTAATGCTGATATTAATTTCTTAGATTTTAATTTTATTTTTTTTTTGTTCTCGTACATTATTATTAGATCATTATTTTTACTTTTTATCGTCTGTTGTAAGAAAAATATATACTCGACATTATGATTACTTTACTTTGTGTTTTATTTGTGTACCAATATCTACTAAGGCGGCATATTAATATGCTTCGGAGAACAGTAAGTACATACGTTACGTAATATCGGTTTGATTTGGTTTGATAAACCAATAATAGGACTATTGCTTGGCAGTAAGTAAGTACACTTTAGAAATCATCTCTTATATATTGAAATATGTTTATTTTCAGACAATTACAAACAAAGCCCGATTACTCAGAACAATATTAAATTTTCAATGGAGGAAAAATGAATAAGTCCTAAATTGTTTTTTTTTTTTACCAAAACCAGGCATTTACTGCTTATCTTAAAACTTTAAGCCCTTGTTAAGAAGGCAACTAAACCATATTTCACAGCTCATTTGATAGAAGCACAGACCAGGAGAGCATAAAACAGGGGTAATAAACTTGTGGAAAACAAAGAAAATCTTCTTGCAGTAAACCGTGGGTTATTTATTTTATTACTAAGGTGCCCCAGAGTACACTTTAAAAGAACTTTGCACTTGGTACCTTGAATAATCTACCTCGAGTCTACGATGTTTTTGGATATTGGATTGTAGATCGCTCGCACGTAGAAAATGAGCAATCTAACTTTTTAAGAATTGAGGAGTTGAAATAAACGTTAATACCCTCAATTTTTTATTTTTTTTTGTTTTACGAAAACATTGAATTCTAATAAGTAATTATGTTAACTTCGAAAAATTAAACCAGCTCTTATCCATGCTAACAATAAAATTACAATTTTGTTTTTTAATGTTTGCTATCTCTCCATTGAGGAATATAACTCCGAAGATATCTGAAGGACCACCAACTTTTATTGTTCTTTTAAGGCCTCAATCGTGCTGATTAAATAACTAACAAAACTTCTTGCAATGTAGATTTTTATTACACAATATATTTCACACTTTAACTAGGTACTTATTCCTCTAAATCCCCTAACCATTCTTAAGCTTTAAGGCGCCTGCAAGTTTTACGATAGCAATTACGCGAGCATGCGTTAACAGTCAATTAATATTACAGGCGCTCAAATGGTTATTACGTGTGACCTCATAAAAATTTAGGCAACTGTGACATCCATTAACACTATTTGTATCCATCCCCTTAATTTGCTGTTACCCCATTACAATGCCCTGAATTAGTGTAATCTGTTTTGTAGCTTGACATTCCGTGATTGTGTAGTTGATACGTAATATTTGTTGTATTTACATGACTGTAATGCATACCTATTCATATTACCAGTTTTGTGAAGTGAAAACTTCTTTATCGGCTTTGTGCATTTTTGTTGTGATGGGTAAAAAATGTTAAACTCGCGTCAGGACACTTGACCTGATCGAAAATTCGTAAGACGGAGCTCGCGCCAGGACACGTGACCTGATCGAAAATTCGTAAGACGGAGGGAGTACACCGCATTCCAAAATATCCAAAATGCACAACGTTAATATTCAAGTTTTCACTTCTGCCGGCACTCCCGGAGTGCAACCCATTTTTTTTTTAATAATTGCTGCCTTCTAAAGCAATTCTTCCTTCTGAAGCATGCCACTTCATGCATAGCAGCTCATCATCAGCCTACAGCAGTCCACTGCTGGACATAGGCCTCTCCTATTGCACGCCATTCAACTCAATTTTCGGTAACTCTCATCCAGCTTTAACAGCTAAGAATCGACAATAATGTTTATTTTTTTTTACCAGACCATTTAAAAATGAGTAGGTATTAAATGTCATTTAATGAATTTGTAAAGAAACATGATAGATTGAGCACGTTGAACCCGTCTCTTATCCATCTATATTCGTGCTCTGATTGCAGATCGTTCTCCCCTACATACAGTCACTCTAATAAAAAGCTCGTGAATACTTATTCTTTATTTGATTTCTTGTTGTTGTGTCGCACTGTTGGGCAAAGCCCCCCCCCCCCCCCCCCTAGGCCTTCCAAATATCCCTGTCTTGTGCGATCTCTTGCCTTGTTGGCCCTGCGAAAGTTATCAGAAGGCCGTAACACGCCCCTTAGAAACGTTATAATTCCCGTAATTATAAACGTTCAAAATCTAGTCACAATCTCATCTCAGCGACAATCAATGTCAGAAACTTGTCGAAAATGTTGGGAAATCAGGTATTTTTGACAGATTGAGACTGATATCAGGGGGCTTACCACCAGCTTTTATAACAGGACAGTAGTTGAACTGCACTGCTTTTTTGTATTTAGTCATAGAACAAAAAAACTGTGCAGTTTAACTTCTGCCCTGTTATAAGAACGGGCGGTAAGCCCCCAGGCTGTGAACGTTCTTAAAATTACGAGAATTGCCCCTTTGATCGTCACGCGACCTTCGCCGTGGTTTACCTCGACGGCGATGTGCTCTGAAAAATAGCTTATCAAAAACAAGTTACAAAGATTATTTGTCAAGATAACGGTTTTCAAGAATAATCCTTTACAAAAAGTTGCAAGAGTTTTATCTACAAACTTAGTTTGACAATCACAATCATTATTTTCCATTCAAATAATTTTTGCGCCTGCTGTGATAAAGTCGGTGACCGATTGCACGGGTTCGATACCTACCCCACACCCCTCTTTGAAAGTAATAAATTGAGATTTTTTTTTAACGTATTGTTAGATTTTTCTAAGAAAGCTGTAAAAATAAGGAAAAAATACAAGTTCAACGTCCATATCGAGGTTCATTGAAATACTACTAATGTCCATTTAACAAAACGGTCCGTTTTGTTAAATGGACATCTATAGGCGTCATGGATTAAATAAATACCTTATATCTCAAAGAGTAATTTAAGATATAACTCCTGCCCGCGACTTCGGGTGAAATTTCTTAGTATTACTTCGTTTTCGCTTAGCGTGCTTTCTGACTCTTTTTCTTCTTTGCTCAGCTCCTAAGGGTCTTGGCGTAATGTTAAATAGCCTCTTGGTATATGCTATGCAAAAAGTTTTTTTTTCAATCTGTCCGGTAGACGGCACGGTTGGCGCAGTGGACTGCTGCGCTGCGTGTCGTGGGTTCGATTCCCGCATGGAACAAATATTTGTATGACCTACAAGTAGTTGTTCCGGGTCTGGCTGTTTGTGTATGTGAGTTTAAATGTTTGTGAACGCACCCACGATACAGGAGAAATTCCTAATGTGGGGCAACGTTTTTTAAAAAAAAAAAAAACAAGGACTATTAAAAAAATCGTAACATCGATAGCACCAAAACTTAAAATTCATACCACCACATCACTAAATCATAGACATTTTCGAGCGGCCATTGTTATTTACGTCTTTGGCGAATTTTGAATCTAGGTAGGACTTGAGGTATTCTATCGGCACCCTAATTGCGTAACACAATCAATCTAAATAATTTTGAAGGATATTGCCAATCCATTGCTTCATAATTATGTTCAAAAAATGTGTCATGTGTCTGCTCAACAACGTAAATAACGCAATGAATGTTGTTGAACTGTCAAGATGAAACCGATTCCGATTGATCGTGTATTACGCAATTAGGGTGCTGTACCGTATACGAGTACATCTGAGAAAATTAGTCCCTTATGTACGGTAAAACATATTGTAACTTATTTTATAACACATTTGCTCGTAAAGGGTCTCTTATTTCACCAATTTCAATATCGTATTGTATATCATTACGTACTTGTGCGTTATTGTAAGATAAATCGCACGGTTTATCAAGATGCTCCGTCTAAAACGAACGGTACTTTTTTAAATCTTAGCAAAGAGTTTTTATGTCAGAAAAGTGTTCAACATTTTATGAATAAAATTAGGAGATAAAATATAATAAATAAACTTACAAATTGTTCAAATTTTTATAACTGCTTTAACAAGTGATTAATGATTAATTTAGGTATTGGTTTAAGAAAGTCCGAGTTTTATTTATTTCCTCGCAAATATGTTATAAAACGTCGTATGACATACGTGCGCTTTGATAATTACAGCCTCTGCTTTCTTGTAGCTCTCGCCTACGGCTCGGGCTATCAATATCGCCTCGGCTGTAATTCTCAACTTACCGCACTCATATCATAATGTACTATTACTTGTTTATCTACACAAGTAAATCTCGCGCCTACCTGATGTATTTTATTTTAAGCACAACTTTATTGTATTCGTTTTTTTTTTTCATTTCACAACGTTTTCCAATAATGTGTACAAAGCATACATGAAAGGGGAGGCAGAACCGTTCACACGGTTACACACACCGTCATTGCACCCCATGTGTGCGGGCCATAGATAGATAGCCATACGATATCGGTATATTGATCGGTTCGATACACCTCTCCTCGTTTATGTCGCCCTAGTACATTTCCGAACGGTCCTCCATTATTGGCGATTGGCGATACTTCCGATACAGTTCGATCTCGAACGCTAAGTACCCGCGTCGTCGACATGTGGATTTCGGAGAGTATTTGTAAAAAAAAAAACACAATTAAATGTTTGATTAAGTTTGGAGACTAAATTATTTCAAAATCTTAATTACATATTTTATTACATAATTAGGTACTTAATGAAAAAAAACTTCAGGAGATTAAGCAAAAATATAATTGATCATAATTATAAATTACACTTTCTTAACGAAGCAAAGTTTTGGACCATTTAAATTGCCTTTGGGCGCATAATTGTTTTTCTTTTCAAACTAATTTTAATATATTTTTAAAGTTTGTTTATTTTTTTTTTAAACTAAAGAAAAGCCAACATGCAAAGTAAATAAGCACCTAATCAGCTGAACCGAAGTTCAAAATCGTTCAATGGTTCGCATCGGTTACCAACACATGTATTGTCTACGAACCTATTAACACCAATGAACCGTGAGAACGACACAGGATCGACGTGGGAAAAACATATCCTTCCACATCATGTTCGCCTAGTAGCTCCGAAGAAGTTTCTTCCCGAATTTCTCACGCTCTATCCCCCATTTTTAACAAAACCAAAATAAGTAAACACGTACAATGTAAACTTTATTCTTTAAAAAATAAGGCTCTAAATCCATCCTAATGTACGAAACTTTGGTCTTTATTGTCCGCAACAGGAAATCATCTGATCTTTTCTTATAAATTTTACCTGCATCCTGTCCCATGCAAATTAAACTTTCACCTTTATCGCCGTTAAGATACAACTTAATTTTGAATAACGTTAAAATATCCGAAAGGGAGATAGAAATAGACGTCCCGTTTCCGTCCCTGTCTGTAAATTGGTTCATTGACCGGGCGCGACTAGCGCATCCGTAGCCGGGAAGGATAGGTCGCGGCATTGGAATGCGGCTACCTGCTTGTTGGGTCTAGTGCCCTGGTACTTTTGGAGTTTTGGAGCTCCGATGCGGAGATTTGACTCCACTTTGTTGACTAGACTCCGTTTTGACGACATATGGAGAGAAAATGTTGTTCTCTCTATCTCGCCGGTTTCTTTCATTTATCTGTCCCTTTCAGTTTTAAATGAGTGCTTGTGCTCTCATTATTATAAGTCTTATCAACATTTTTGCAGCAGGCAGACGAAACCTTTCCAGGAGCTAAAGGGATCTAATCTTCCCAAATTGTATGTATCTTTTTAAGCTTGTGTTCATAGAGTCATACACGGAATTTGTTAATGCTTCAAAAGTACGAACGATCCTTTTATGAAGTTAAGTAAAAACTGGGGTCATTACACCTAAGAACCCATTGTTTGCTGCTAATTTTGGCGTATCTTAAATTAAACTTAAAGGGGAGAGAGACCAAAGAACATAATTAAGGCACTTACCTGCTAATTAAATCGGAAGCCTTGTTATTAGGGGCGGTGGGCTTTCAAATAGTTCGACGACCGCACTTGGTTAAAATCAAAAATAAATTAACAGAAGGAAATGGGTACGTTGCAGGAAATAAGCAAATTTATCACTGTCAAAGTTGAAAGTAATTTAACACTTGACTGCATACTCCTAGTTTCAGGTCATTGCCTGAATGTGATGAGCGATGGATGATCGTTAAACGAAAAGGATATTTTTTGCAGATGATTGTATAGCGTCTTTTGTTGTAAATTCCAATGTTATTCTCCTCTACTATACCCATGTAAGTAGGCACTTCTTCTATACAGGGTGACACTGGTGGTGGCAGGGACATCGGACATCGGGCAGGGATATGAAATTTCGCGTCGGTTATAAACAAAAAATAGCACTGCCATACATGTTGACCGCGTAGATTGCACTTTTCAATAGAACCGCTGATTTTATTTTAACGTATGAAAAATTTCGCGCGGCACATAGAACTTTTGTCTATAATCATGTGCTGAAGTCATGGTGCGCGTAGATGTCCTTGCCACTCTGTATACACCTGAATAACATTTGAATTAAAAAAATATATAAATGCTTAACAATCTTCTGAAAGTATCGTATTCTTTTCGGTCTAACCCTTTCAGACTAGATAGGGGTGATGTTATGAAAAGTTAAAAGCGATGAAATGATTTCGTAGCCCGCGACATTGCAATTTCCTACGTGTAGCATCTTGGTCGCCTACGAAATCGTCGACAAGAGTCACCGTAGGCATAATATGCTACGTTAGATATTTTTTACACCTACCTATGAGGCTGCTCATTGGTTTTAAATTCTCAATAAAACCTTTTTTCTAAAACTTCCGGGTGATTATAATACAGGCTGTGTCCGTGTGCGCGTCGATGTCCCTGCCAGCCTGTATCATCATCTACCTAGCCTTTTCCCAACTGTGTTGGGGTCGGCTTCCAGTCTAACCGGATGCAGCTGTATACATCTGACCTCCACAACCCAGTGACTGGGTAATACGATACCCTTTGGTAAGACTGGTTGTCAGACTTTCGGGCTACTAACGACCCGTAACGACTGTCAAAGATCCACGAATGATAGATGGGACCAACGAACGGCGGATCTTGGTATGTGAAGATGGTCACCATCCACAGACCAACCGCAGCAAGCATAGCTTAACCTGATGAATCGACCCATGCCGCAGCTGTTCACTTAGCTATCACTTAGCCACAAGCCCCTGCCACCCTGTATATGAGCAGGAAAATGGCAGACAAATTGCGACGTAGTATGTCATGTGCTAATCCTAAGAAGGTCATTGATCGTTTTTACCTCGGGAAAACATGGCGGGGGTAATCATGTCGTAATGAGATCTTTGACACGGAGACGAGACACGTCTAGCTCCTGAAAGTTAGTAGATAAAGCATTATGTTGACAGGTGGGAATCGTAAACTGTTCTGTTTTGCAAAAGAGTTCGTATGAGATTTAAATTCTGTTTACGTATTCCTGAAATTTGGCGTCTGGATAAACTTGAAGGAAGGAGGTAAGTAGCTATGTATGTAACTTTTTGATTTCAGTACCAGCTTTTTGCTAAACTTTATTAGCTTTCGAAAGTTTTGCCATTATTTAAAAGTGCAAGGTAAGAGATTTTGGCCGAACGCCAGGAAAACTCAGGGTAAAAAAGAGCACACAGGTGGAGAAATCTCAGCACACCTGTGAGACATACCAGGCTCACAGACTAAACAAGAGCTACCGTGTGAACGCGTTTATCCCATTTCGCCGGGCACTCTCGTGGGAACTTTGCACCATACTTAGAAATAACTAAATAAGTGCTTTTATTCTTAGCTAATCTACTTTAACCCCGGTTCAATTGGATGAGTATATTTTAAGTTTATTGGATTTCTGAAATAAAATTATTGAATGTCAATCTTTATTGTTAGTACACCTTTCTTCAGTTTGTTCTTTTATATATTCGAAGTCGAGTGTTTATGTTGTCCTAGTTTCGCATTACCTAACGAATAAACACTTCTAGATAATTCTCAAGTAGTAAACAATATTTATATAGGTTACTCTCAACGTACCTATATGGCTTCCCGTTGGTGATTTGTGAAGCTGGGGCGAGACAGCAACCGAGAAAATAGTACTAAGACTGCATATATGAATAAGCAGTACCTTTGTGCTCAAATTATACACAAATAATAAAATAAATAAGAAAAGGTTAGCAGGATTCGACAGCAGTGGCAGGTCATGTTAGATTACTCAATGAAGACTGGTTTAAGAAAGCAACAAGGTATGGAGAAACTAGAAACTCATAGCTGGGTGTTTTCTGCAGTACAGGAACCTACTAACGTTTTAATTGTAAACAATACTACAGATTTGTTTGGAAAAATCTGTCGATGCGAATAACAAATATGTGAACCTTGACAGCTTTAAAGGGCAAGATCGAAGATCATTTCTTTGAAGGTTTTTTTTTTATGTTTATGGCATTGTCAAGCCGTTTTTATCAAGGACTTCGGTTTATTTGGTCAATCTGTTCTCATACAATCTGATTAATAAAAAATAATTTTGTTTGTTTATTCTATGGGTTTCTAAGACTAGGATGGCCTCCACATAGCGTCCGCAATTTACCATCGAATGACGTCACTCACGAAACGATATTCGTGAAAGAAGGTTGGCGTGTTTCCCCAAAGGCCGTTTTTTGACACTGTAAAGTCGAAACCCCGGTTCCATCATTTTCATGACGACCGTCACCGCGGCCGTTATGTATCGACCACAACACTTTTAGGAAACCGTATCTTTAGGACGAATGGTCCTGGTCTTAACTTTTATAGGTAAGCAGGCGAGGTATTAAAGAGGTTCCTCGACGTTTATTATGCGCACAGCCAAAGTGTGGAACTCTCTGCCGGCATCTGTGTTTCCCTCCCATATTTAAACCGTCTGCCTTCAAAGCAAGAGTGAACAGGCATCTTCTGGACACGCTCGTCCCATCATAGACCTCATCCATCGCTTAACATCAGGCGTGATCGATGGTCAATCAAAAATTATAAAGTCCTTTCACAGTTATTTCCCCTCTGATTTTGCATCACTGTCAATGTCACAGTGATCTTTATTCTCATTTGAATAAGGTTGCTGTTGCATTACTCCCACTGACGGTCTGTCAGAATCAGTTGTCGTTTATTGTCATTCAGGCCGCTGTTAAGTTGCTGCTGTCAGAGGCGTTTGCTTCCGTCCGTCAGTCAGACTTTACCTCTGATTTCATCATTTATCACGCGTTTTTATTCAGAAAAAACCTTTGACTATCGCTTTCAGTATTACCTCGCCTTACCCAGGTTTTATTGATGCCATTATAATTTGCGTAATATTGTATAAATATTAATTGCGGGTTACGTAAGAAAACGTTGTTGTTATTAATTCTAGGGAAAGCCCTAGAGTTAAGATATTTAAATAACGTTCGCCCTCTAAAAATTTTGAGGGCGACCGCTATTAAAATATCTTTGCTTGTTGATTGCGGGTTTAAGGAAAATCCAATTTCTAGGGAGACACGCTTATCAGATTTTTTTTATTCGTAGAATAAAATTGACGTCTGACAGTTTTTGGGAAGAACTGTCAAAAATTCAAAATTATTCCTCTGATGTAATTATCTGGCGTTGGAAAAATCAGCCCTAAAACAAATGTAACAGGATAGCATCGTTGCTCTACCTACTGGCGATTTTTAAGCAACATTCTACTTTTCCACTAAGTTTTCCCCATAATTTAAATACTTTTTCCAAGACAATGTTACAATTCTCCCGTGTAGCAATACTGCCACCTCATTACTTATGCTCTAGTACACAAACAACTAATTCACACAGTCGGCATGCAGCGAAATCATCAGATAAACAGCTGTTGTTTTATGTTAGCCTCGTACTTTCGTGTCAGCGTGAATGAAAGTATTCCCGAATAATGACAGCATAATCAATTTAGAATTTGCATCACAATCATCTTCACAACACATAAAATAGCTAACAAATTATTTTTAGACTTCTGCAAATGTAATACTATCTATTTGCGTGTTTCAGGACATGAAAGAAAACGCTGCTTTAAGATTGATAAAACACTTTATTTGCATCAAACTTATTTATTTATCTCCCTTACCAGAAACGACGTAGATTTTTCATTAAAGTGTGTTTCCAAACGAAAACATACAGAGGGGGTATCAAAACAAAAATACACCACACCCTCAGTTCCACCTACATACGAGTATGAGTAATTCATATTAACTTATTCCCTGAACGCCCCACGTCTTGAGCAAACTTGTAGCTTTTATGCCACAAGTGGTAATCGATTGCCGTGTTTACACAAACTGTTTTGCTCAAGTGCACACACACCCTTTTTGTTTGTAAATACGCAAGGGATAACCCTATGAATCATTGTTTTGATGGAATGTAGATTTGAGTACACCTATCTGAAAGTAGCGTAAACAAACGTTGTTAATCGCAAGCTTACATAAAAACCCTCTTCAGATATGAATAATAAAAGCTGATCAGTAAATCTGCCGTAAATTCTTAAATAAGCTGTTGTCATGGATTTGGCAACAGATTAGATTGTAATAGGCTTTCAGAACTCGGGACTTACCTACTTTTATTTTCCTAAGACCTAAGTCTTTTTTCTTGACAATTTTCTGGAGAATAAGAGCAATCAGCTGTAATTTATTAGACCCTGGTACTAGAAGTCAATTGACTGAGACGGATTGCTTTGGTGCTAGTGAAAAATTAGTTCATGGTAGTCTGCTCCTGCTTGATATCTGGCATATATGTTTATGTATGTATTTGCATGTAATTTTATAATAATGTAACCGAGAATACAAAGTAAGATTGTATACAGATTACTAATAATTAAGGAGAACTTAACTGATAACATTATGAATTTCGGGCAAACCAACATTTGTTTTATATACCTAACTCGTTAAAGTTTGATCTAAACAACTAACACAAACTGTAGCTTTAGGTATATTATAAGATAATACTGTTAATAATCACGTTAACCAAATTATTGGGAAACAACGTAACTTAGACATGCGTTACGTATTTTCCAATACCTAATCATTTTTGGTTTATTTAGGATGTCTGGAACCTGTAAGTTTAAGCAAGGATCCTACCCAACCTTTAAAAAAATATTTATACTTGTATAAATCTTATTTTCTATGCGTTGATCAATTGTGAATCACTAGGTCTTCATGTCATTCTGTCGATATTGCTTCGCATGAATAAAAAAAAATTATTCATAATGCTAATGAGTTCATAACATAGAAATGAGGCGTCCATGTTGTTGTGGTGTGACTGATGTGACCCTAGTGATAGTACGGGGGAGCTAAAGAGATATTTCCCAACTATGTTGGGGTCGGCTTCCAGTCTAACCGGATGCAGCTGAATACCGGTAACATGGGACGACTGCCTATCTGACCTCCACAACCCAGTTACTGTGTAATACGTTACCCCTTGGTAAGACTGGTTGTCAGACTATCGGACTTCTGACTACACGTAACGACAATCAAAGATCCACGAATGACAGTATATAATTATAGTAATTTTCAAATTTTCCGCAACAAATTGAACATTCAAGCGCAAACGATCATTGATTCCGTTCATTCGTTCAATGACAATATTTTAGGGTATTGTTTGGAAAAAACAAAAATGATTAGGTAATTAATTAGTAACTGACAACTAATTAACTTACTCATTGTTTAGTACCAATCTATTAAAACTTAAGAAGACAAAAACAAGCATAGCGATTCCATTGATCAACAATCGAATGAAAACGGTTCAACCGAATCGTATTGGTAGCGTATCGGCGATTACCGATAATGGACAACTGATCGGAAAGTACTAGGCTTACATGATGTGCGAGGAGCTCTTCCGAACCGATCAATATTACCAATATCCCGTGCTCTCCCCCATCCTGTTCACACATAGAAAATTCGACAGGTGGCCGGGTGCATACCGATACAATTGACTTTGCGTTTGTGTGCGTGCGAACGGGTCTGACTATCCAGTCAAGTTCGGTTGGGGCTAAACCGCCGAACAGTAAAAGTTTGGTTGCATTGTTTAAAGAAAGCTTTCAATATGACATAAAATCTTGTTGATAACACCACTTTTGATTTCAATTACAAAATCTTCGTTAAAATAAATTTGCCACTTACATAACAATTTTATGTTATGTTGTTAATAATGTTTGTTATTTTATGTTGTTACGTCATTTATAGGACTTCGTAAAACAAACAAAACGGCTCACAAGTCCGCGCCAAAGATTTGAAGGTTTCTATCAAGGTTGTACCCGTAGAAATCATGGGGTTTCTATGGCAACGGCCTTGATGGTCTCCAAATTCGACCAGCAATAGTCACCAGGGAATACATAAATCGAAATCGTTGGAATTTTCTGGGGTATTTGTTTACACACATAAAAGCCCATGCTTCCCCATGGAAGCTTATGGGAAATCATTCTATAATCACCAGGGGAGCAGGCTGATAGGAGATTGCTGTTTAAGTATAGCCGGTATCCACTCACCTGTTACTAACAACCAACACCCATGGGAAAGGGTCCTTAGCCTTTGCATTTCTTGGCTAGATCTACTACAATGTAATAATATTTCTATTCACCTCCTTAGGGTATACAGTCGTAAAGGTATTTAAGTGAATTGTTTTATTTCAAAGTTCAACATTGTTCTTGAACTTTTATTAAAAGCGTGTTAAATAAATAGGGCGCTCTAAAAGAAATCAATTTTAAAATTAGATTTTTTTCCTCAGAGAATAAAATATTAAAATAAATGCAAGTGCTTCTTGAATATTTTTTTATTTCGAAATTACGTAGTCTACGTTTGCATTTTTTAATGTTAAAAAGCTTTTATTTTCTTTAATTGTTTTCCCAGGCTTATTGTTAAAGTTCTTCATAAAACAAAGCCTTCACTCGCTGACTCGTCTTGCTAAGGCGTCTCTGTTTCATTTGTAGAGGAACCTACTAAAAAAAAAATTGGATTTTAATTTTATTTAACTTGGTTTGGACTACTCATAAAGTGTTTCTTTTTGTTTCGTTTTTATTATTATTAATGTCGCTGGCATGATAGTTATTAAAATTTTATTGGCTCAATACATCGCCACTTCACGTCACTTTGGGTGCATGTTTTGGGGCACACAGGGCAGGAGTGAAGCTTAGTTTGTGACAAACATTATTGTAGGTAGACAGACACCTTCTGAAAAATAAAAATAAAATGTCTTTTGGTAATTAAAAACAAAAAGTTAAATGGATGCCATTTTTTTATGTTTGTGGATTTAATGGGTAATTAATTATTAGATTTTTTTTTGTTAGTAGAAAATGGGCGTACCATTTTCACGTACGGCAGAAACTAGCTGAAGTATGCAAATAAAACGTTGATGGTTCCACGCCATTGCAGTGGGATAACTATAAGATAACAGTATCAGAAGATCGTAATCAAGTCTTGACCTAAATTCCCTACAATACCAAAGAAACTAAGTACATAGACGCTGTTATAATATAAAGGTGTTATTTTGTTCCCGTCTAATGTCACACAGCTGTTGTAACAATAATATCGAAATTGACGCTAAGAGTAGCAGGATAGCAGAAGGTGTTAGGCGTCAAGGACAAGGGATTATTATTGTTTGAGATTTGAAGATAATGAAACGAGAAAACTTTTTTTCGTAGTTTTCTTGTCATCTGGATGTGAAGTCAACGGGGTTCATTAAAGCTTAAAAGCTATCTCAAAATAAACGTTTTATGATTAAATCACACCGAAGTATGTACAACGATGCTCAAGAATATTATCTTGCTTGGATAGAAAAAATGAAAGTGTCAGGCTTCCATCCCTTAGTTAGAATACTAAGGAATGGAAAACGACACTTTCGTTTCAAATCAAATCAGTACTTGAGGATTGTTTTAGAACACGTGTCTGAGTTTAGATTTACCAAGGCATCATAATCGGAGAAGATTATGTCTCAAAAAGAGCCAAGTTGTATCTATTATTCATTGCCATAGATAGGTGTGCCAGAATTTCCCCTAAATTGTGACATACGAGCCCTTAGCACAAGGACAATTTCTGCGACATTTGACATGGAACATTCCACGAAATCCGAAACACAAGGCCACATACTGACCCAGTTACGATTGTCCATAAGTTATAGTTAGGTTAAGTGACACACATTTAACACGAGAACGACTTACGAATGCTACTACATTTTTTATTTGATATTATAAGTAGCTGTCATTTAAAGATAGTGATAAAGGTGTCTGGTAACTTCTGAAGTCCTAGTACCAGTTTTTTTTTTGGCTTGTTTTTAGGAAAGGAGCCAAAGTTATGTTTACTTGATAAATAATTTCTCGTGAATGGATAATAAATTACACAGAAAGTATTGTTTTCTACATTTCTTTCTGGGTAGGTAGTTTTATGTCCATTGATAGTTCTAATATCCTGCAGTGCAGCCATACGGCCATGGCTGATCTTGGAAATAATTCGACATAATATTATGTAGTTGGGCTGGCGTCCTCAAGTCCACGACAATGCGCGTATTTTTTATTACACATAAAAAGAAAAAATAATATTTAATGACCTTTTGAAAATTATTCACATTTTAATTTTACAGAAGCGTTACAAATGCAATGCAAGCTAAGAATCATAAATCTATGCATTTTCGTAATCTTAATAAATTGTGGACTTTTAGGCTCAAGGCTCGCTCCACGGCAGTGTAAGTTGTTGAGCCTTACTCTTCTATAGTGAATTTATAGAATTGTTACTATTTTATTGTTTACCTATGAACACAAGAGTGTGTTCTGCATTTTCCCTGTTGCGTGAAAATAGGAAATAAAAAATAAATAGGAAAAAAATAACTTACTCCACATTCATGTAAGCCTAGTACCCGAGAGACCGACAAGCTAATCATGTGTCAATCATTGCTTATTCTCTGGTCCATTGTGGTATGTTTGTTAATTAATAAACAAAGATAATAATAGAATGACCAGAATATAGAATATGTAAGATGTATTGTGGAACCGAATGAAATCAAAAACTATAATTATAAATTATTCTAATTTACCGCTTTCCATGCCTTATGAAGAAAACTTTAAAAGACCTAATCATTGAATTCCGTTAATAAATAAATAAAGAGCTTTCATTTAATAGTGATTGAAAATTTCTTGATGCGATGCAATTATTTCTAATGAAATTTGCTTTCCAATGGACTCGAAGCTTTCTCTGATCTTCATTTATTCAACATTCATACATTTAAACGAACTCCAAAGCAAATTAACGTCCCGTAACTCATACTCAAAATACCGCATTTTACTACAAATCGCTTCACACCATTTTCCCATAAAAACATACTTTGTTTACAATAAAATTGTAAAGCCTTGCTCTCACAGCAACAGAACTAACCAACTGTGCTCCACGCTTCTGTTTTATCGTGCTGGCCGTTTTATGCAAACACAAAACACAGGCGCGAAGCACAGATGGTGCGCAAACATAGTGAACACTCAGATTAACAAAAGCACCATTTATTCATAATGCAAAAATAGTGTGAATCCTATATGTTTTACGACGGCTCCTCTCAAGAATGTCAAGGGCAGCTTTTGTAATAAAACAACTTTATGACACGTAAAATATTGAAATGCCTGCCAAAACTAATATGCTGTA
Source organism: Apamea crenata (assembly GCA_949629185.1). NCBI lineage: Eukaryota > Metazoa > Arthropoda > Insecta > Lepidoptera > Noctuidae > Apamea > Apamea crenata. The sequence goes on from OX451372.1 coordinate 6,517,245, forward strand.
ATACTTTTGGTATTGACATAGACGGAGTAACGGTAATAGTAAAAGTAGAAAGGATGTCCAATATTGATAAGTTAGTAGTATAGGTTAGGTCCGATAAAAAGCACGATTTTAGTACTTCAGCAACTGTTCCGAAATTTATTTAAATGCTTTTGTTTTCCGATATAGAACACATTCATCATAATCATCATTTGCAGCGTTGTTCCACCCCACTGTTAAGTATTGCATATCCTCCCTTTTGTGTCATGCTTCCCTGGTATGTGCGAGGCTCATCCAGGTCTTCCCCGCGATCTTCTGTAGGGCGTCCACCTGGTTTAATTGGTCGTCTGCCAACGTTCCTTCTTCCGTTTCTCAATAACAACAAAAACAGTCTTGTTTATTGTAAAAATAAAAATGGCGAATTTCCCATGCGTCAAAATGTTAACAATATAGGTCAGTCCAAAAATTTTCCTCTCATCAACTAAGTAACTAAGCAAGAATATTTGAATAGCAATAAAACTGCTAATAATGTTCTACTGCCCGTACAGACATTGCCATAAACATTGCTATGTCAATAACCACAGAACGTGGGAAGATGTTGCTGTGGTGAAATGTGGCTAATGGCTGATTGTGACATCATGGCCTTACTTGATGATGAGAACTAATGTCTACGTGTACACATTTAGAAAGGAAGTAGTTTTTGTGTGATTCTATAAAGTATTTAGGCATCCGTTTTGACTAGATATACCATCTAGGTATATTTGCCGCCAAGTAACGTTGGGTTTGAAGAGTATGAATGCCAGTGTATTCAAAGCAGCATTCAAAGGAGGCTCAGGGTTTTGTCTGTGGCAATCTGTAATCAACTAAGCGTAGCTGGGACACAGGCCTCCTATATCCACACGCGCTCATCCACCACGCGTGCCCAGTGCGGGTTGGTAGATGTCAATTGTTTTCGATTTTTAGGGTTCCGTAGCCAAAAAACGGAACCCTTACAGATTCATCATGTCTGTCTGTCTGTCCATCCGTATGTCACAGCCACTTTTTTCCGAAACTATAAGAACTATACTGTTGAAACTTGGTAACTAGATGTATTCTGTGAACCGCATTAAGATTTTCACACAAAAATTGAAAAAAAAACAATAATTTTTGGGGGTTCTCCATACTTTGAACTGAAACTCAAAAAACTTTTTTCATCAAACCCATACGTGTGGGGTATCTATGGATAGCTGGTCTTTCTCAACTGAATAGTTTGCGCGAGAGTTTGAACGAGATCAAGTACCTAAGTAGTTTTTTTTAATACGTCATAAATCGTAAATTGTAATTGTACGGAACCCTCGGTGCGCGAGTCCGACTCGAACTTGGCCGGTTTTTCTTTGTTCTAGAACATGCTGGTGTCCTCACGATGTCTTTTGTCCATTAGCTTTTTTGTCATGAAACTAACTACACAAAGTAAAGCGCCTACTTGGGTTCGAATCTACGACCTAGGTGCAACTCGTAAGTCCCCATTACCACTGGGTCACCAATGCTGATGGTGCTGCTCACTGATCAGTGATGACAGGTTAGTTATCCGACCCAATTTCATGTAACCCTTGAATTAATGCAAGTCATTACTTACCTACCATCCTAATCCTAACTAGTGTTATTTTAATTGCGATTTTGAAAATTGGTTTGTTTGTTTGTTACACTTTCACGCTAAAACGGCTCAACAGATTTGGATGAAATTTAGCACATGGGTAGACCATAACCTGGAGAAGGACATATGCTTTTCATCCTGAGTTGCAGATGAAGCCGCGGGCACCAGCTAGTTGCTTTATAATCCTTGATAACTCAAATAAGTTTTATTCTAGTGACACACTATTCGAGAAAACTATTGTATTTTCCTGACAATATCAATCGGCAATCTTCCAGAAGGCCAATTCTCGTAATTTAAAACGTTCAAAATCTATTCGCAGTCTCATCTCAGCGACAAACAAACGTCAAAATGTAGGGAAATTAGAGGTTTTTTTGACAGATTGAGACTGAGATCAGACTGTGGACGCTTTTAAAATTACGAGAATTGCCGCTCTGGTCTTTTCCCAATCATGTTGGGGTTTGTTTCCAGTCTAACCGGATGCAGCTGAATACCAATATTTTAAATGGCGCGACTACCTATCTGTCCTGCACAACCCAGTTACAATTACTGGTTACCCTTTGGCAAGTCTAGTTGTCATACTTTCGGGCTTCTGATGACCCGTAACGACTGTCAAAGAGGTTACGAATGACAGCCGGGACCAAAGGCTGGACGTGCTTTCCGAGGCATGCAGTGGTCCGGTGTAAGGGATGGTCACTCATCCACGGAGCGACCGCGGCAAGCGTACCTTAACTTTCGATCGACCCGAGCAGCTGTTGTCATTTAGCCCCGAGCCCCATTACTATAAATAGCCATAATTGGACGAAAATAGATTCTCCTTGGAATAAACAAAGGAAAACAAAAGCATGTTAACCACTACGGGTAAAGAGCCCAATATCCCAATAGTTAACCCTGTACAGCCCAATTTGGCCGCTGCTCGCCGCCCGGACAGAAAAATAATAAACCTTTTCTTTCCCAATCAAAATATCCCGAAGGACGTAATAAGATTACCTTGTTGTTGCCCTAGTAACTCCGTAATAATTGTTACGGATGAATGAAGTAACTGTTACAAAATAAAACGGATTAAAACTGCTGAACGGCTTTTAAGGCACCTATTTTTATTTTTCATTATCTGCTTTGAGTATTTATTGGGTGATTGATGTCTTCAAATGGCCTTCGTAAAACATTTTTTTATTTTTGAACCGGAAAATATAGCACAAGCATATTAGCATAGTCAGCCACATTTCCCCTGCTGAGACACAGGCCTCCTCTCGGTGAGGGGGAGTGGGCCTTAATTTACCACGCGGACCCAGTGAGGGTTGGCAGATGTCATCATGTCACATGTCTTCGAATTTTCGGTGCTACCGGTTTCCTCACGATGTTATCCTTGAGAGCAGCGCGCGGTGATGAAATAATTTACTCAAACTAAAGCGCCTATCTGGGTTCGAAACTTCGACCTAAGAACTCGTAATTCGCGGCCGTTACCCCTGATATTTGCCTTACAAGGGTTTGAGATAACTAAGATAACTAACTATTTAGTCCGTTGAGATCTTGCCACTAGCCTCCCGTATCGAAAACTCCATAGAAAGTTACTTACCTACTAACTAAATTACCTGAAACTTCACAGAAGCTTCTGAATCACTTAAATTCCTTATAATCGCGTTACCTCTAAATTTAGTGTAATTAAGATTGACTTGAACTTAGGTGAACTTTGTGCTATACCTCTATGCAACTGGTAACGTTCAAACGGGTTATTGAACTCTGAAAAGTTAGTTAAAGTCTAATGGAATGCCAACCCCAACTGTTGTTGTTGTCCTGTTTATCAAAATAAATGCGTGATGGTCTAGTAATTAAGGCCTGTCCACTCATGCACGAGTTCCGTGACGAGGTTGTGCCAAATCCGGGGCGTAAGCAAAATACGCGCTTTTTAACCCTCGACAAAAACAGAGGAGGGGTGTTGTTTTTATTTCTTAAGTACCAATGTGACTTTTTAAATTCATATAGCTATATACTTTCTAAGTTTATCTGGATCCCAGGCAGGCGGTTTATTTTGTGTAATTTATATCATCACCACCACCACTGCCCTCAAAAACGGTAAAGGAAAAACATCGTGAGGAAACCGGCATGTCCTAGAAACAAAAATTCGAAGACATGTGACATCTACCAACCCGCACTGGGCCCGCGTGGTGGATTATGGTCTACTCCCTCTCATCGAGAGGAGGCCTGTCCTAGCGATGACATTATAGCCTGATTATGGCTAAGTAATAACAGCCGCACGGGTTGATCGACCAGGTTAAGCTATGCTTGCCGCGGTTGGTCCGTGGATAGGTGGCCATCTTTACACACCGAAACCCCTCCGTGGCTAGGAAAGTACGTTAAGCCATTGGTCCCCGCTGTCATTCGTGGATGTTTTTAACATACGTAACGGGTTGAAAGCCAAAAAGTCGAACAACCGGTCTTTGCAAAGGGCACCCTGATTGCGTAACACACGATCAAACGGAATCGGTTTCATTTTGACAGTTCAACAATATTCATTGCGTTATTTACGTTGTTGAGCAGACACATGACACATTTTCGAACATATGAAGCAATGGATTAGCAATATCCTTCAAAATGATTCAGATGGAGATTGATTGTGGGTTACGCAATTAGGGTGCGGGCTACCCACTACTTTTGTGTTGTGGAGGTTAGACAGGCAGTCGCTCCATGTAAAATGCTGATATTCAGCTGCATCCGGTCAGACTGGAAGCCGATCCTAACGTATTTGGAAGAAGGCTAGGTAGATGATGAATTTAACAGTTCTACGGAATTAAAAACACAATGGTTTTACATATGCAGCGTGTATTTGTAATATAAACGAAGTGCGATTGCTTACACGAACGCAGAAACCTCTTTTATTTTATTCACCAAGATTGTACCGACTCATATAAGAAAACAAACAATTTACATGGTAATCCGTGCATTTCAAATGCGCTTTTTCACTTCCTTATCTTTCTACTATTGTTTTATCTGTAAACATTTTCTGTACAAGGAAAAAGGAATTATTTTGAAGGACTTACAAGATAAAAGTTAATTAGGATGTTAATAATCGTTTAATAACATTAAACGATTTGAAGTTTATTTTTTTAATTAGTTGTGGACGACAGAAGATCGCGGGGAAGACTTGGATGAGACTCGCACAGACCGGGGTAGCATAGCATAAAAGGAAAGAGACTTGTACTCAGTACTTAGTGGGTGGAACAAGACTGTCAATGATGATGGTGACCGTTTTGTATAAAACGCAGTTTTCATAATGCAAGGAATATTATTTACTAGCTGCGCCCCGCGGTTTCACCCGCATAAGTTTCGATCCCGTGGGAATGTCGGGATAAAAAGTATCCTATATGTTAATTCTGGTTATAAACTATCTGTGTGCTAAATTTCGTCAAAATCTGTTCAGTAGTTTTTGCGTGAAAGAGTAACAAACATCCATACATCCATACATACAAACTTTCGCATTTATAATATTAGTAGGATATAAACTACATTAACTATAAACTATTAAAATAAACACACAATAACCTAACCTAACTAAAACAATTTACAAACTAAAATATGGCGTCGAAAAATTCCTCCGCATCGCTGTCGACTGGTAATGTACCCAAGAGACTGGCGGCATCGCTACGTTGTTTCCTTGTATGGCAATACTTAGCCTCTGTCCAAGGTAAAAGCCATCTCTTGGGTCATGGGAAGTGCCAACTAGCCCTTTGGAGATTTCGTTGAACAAAGCATGAGCACTCTGACCCCACGACCCGAGGGTTTCAACCCCAAACGGCAGAAAATGTAATTACCGATAATGTTTATTTCAAGGAACTAATTAATATAAAGATTTTCGTGGAATATAGGGTTCACTGGTTTGTTTTCGCAAACACTTTCCCTTTAAAAGTTTCAAATGTTTTTTTGACTGCTGTCAACGTGAGTGACAGAATGGTGATCGAGCAATGAATGAATGAGACCGATACGACAGTGTGTGTGTGCTACGCTTGCTACGCTCTACGGAAGTCGTAGTAATGGGGCGGAGCCTACAAGCACCAATTGATAAACTATCTGTTATCACTTTCACACGTACTGTCCCAGGTTGCATCAAACAAAGATACATCTAGTGTGGAAACACCTTCGATTGCTGCTCGCCTTGTAATGAAAAAGGGTCGAAGATAAAGTCAGAGCTACATTTTCCTCACTACTTTCCCGATGACAGACGATCCATCAATCGGTTCATATGACGAAATATTAACTTGTCATCCTGTCTCTTTCTAATCTACCTCTCATAAAATAATCTCCACTTTCACGGAAAAATCTCCCCGCGCCATGATTTCGGATACCAGGCTTGCATAGGATGTAGGATATGGAACTGCAGTGAGCGAGAGGGGTGGCTTGGAGGGACAGGGAGAGCATAGGGCGAACGTCCGCTTAATTCGGGTGTTCCCGTATTCATAGTGCAATTTTGTTATCTCAGGTGAAGCGAACTGAGATTTAAAGAACCCGATTTAGTTCTTCAGAATGTAAAGAAAGCTAGCGTCCTGCATTACTAAGTATCGTGTTAGCAATTTAATTAACTTTTTGTTTATCCTCGTGGCAATCTGCCACAAGTTTCTGAAATAAGTTAAACAACTCATTGGAGTAGTTTTATTCGCTAGACAGTAATTAGAATGCTGTTGTTACTACAAGACTGAATCATTAGTTTTGTAGCATTCAATGTTTGTAAACGGTGTGATTTTATGGAAGTATTTATGTACATACTATACGGGGCGCACCTGTTGCCTATATTATACTACATACTTGTGCTTATTGAATTGATTCACGACAATCATGAGAACTACTTACTAACTGACTATAAAAATACAGCTGTAAGGGTTCTTCTAATTTTAGTTTTTCTTACCATATAACTTTTACAAAAAATTGCGCAACTCATCAAATAATAAGCATCACCTTTGTACCTATTTTTCTGTTCTGTTTTTTTCTAGTCCTTTTTGTGTGTGTATATACTTAAATGGTTAAATAAATAAATAAATTTATTTACCTACTCAAGAAAACACAACTTAGGTACTCACAAAATTTAATCATTGTTTCACTCCCCTCCCCCTCTCAAGGACAGGGTCCTTGTAAGTAATCCCAGTATCTGTGGCGTTTTTCAAATCGACAAAAATATAGGCGTATAGGACAATTAACTAAACTACTAGCCTGGCAAGTGGAATATGATTTTAAAGACAGAAAAAGGGGGGTTGGCACTGCATTTTGTCTAGAAAGTTTATGGCCACTATAAACATTTTCTTGCCAATGACTATGAGGGCCAGTCGCTCCAAAAAATCACTGGTGCCTCCGGTTAGACTGGAAGCCGACCCAAAAATAATTGGGAAAAGGCTAGGCAGATGATGATGATTATGGGGGTCATTGGCAGTATCTCTTTTTATTTAAATTTGTTTACCTTGTGGCTAAGTAATAACAGCCGCAAGGATCGATCGATCAGGTTAAGCTACGCTTGCCGCAGTTGGTCCGTGGATGGGTGCGTGCCTCGGAAAGCACGTTAAGCCGTTGGTCCCGGCTGTCATTCGTGGATCTTTGACAGTTGTTACGGGTCGTCAGTAGCCCGAAAGTCTGACAACCAGTCTTACCAAGGGGTACCGCATTACCCAGTGACTGGGTTGTGGAGGTCAGATAGGCAGTCGCTTCATGTAAAATACTGGTATTCAGCTGCATCCGGTTAGACTGGAAGCTGACGCCAACATAGTTGGGAAAAGGCTAGGCAGATGTTTACCTTTACTATACTCTAAGGAGGAAGGACTCGTGGCTAAATAATAACAGCCACACGAAGGTTAGGCACTGAAGCTGCGCTTGCCGCGATCCGTTCGTAGATGGGTGATAAACCATTACAAAAAAAAAAAAAATGTATATAAATCGTTTATCAGCCATCTTGTTACCATAACACAAGCATTAGGTTGCTTAGCTTGGGACAAATGGTGCTGTGTGAAATGTCCAGGGATATTATATTATTATTATTACATATCGAGACCCGTTTGTATCTCGGAAAGCACGCTAAGCCGTTGGTCCCGGCTGTCATTCGTAGATCTTTGACACTCGTTGCGGGTAGTCAGAAGTTCAAAACTCTGACAACCAATATTACCAAGGGTTCCCGTGTTACCAAGTAACCGCGTTGTAGAGGGTCAGATAGGCAGTCACCCAATGTATAATACTGGTAGTCAGCTGCATCCAGTTAGACTGGAAGTTAACCCCAACGTAGTTGGGAAAAGGGTAGACAGTTTTTTTATTTTTTTTATTTTCCAATGGGCTTGATCTATAGTCTGATCACGCCTCATAGAAAGCTATATGAAAGGTATATGATGGAACGAGCGTGCCCAGAAGATGGCCTTCACTCTTGCTTTGAAGGCAGACGGGTTAAATGTAGGACACAGATTGATCTATTGATCTATTCAATACATACCGTAAACTTTCCGTCACGTTCTCAAATTTTAATGGGCCACTGAAGAATTCGATCCAAAATATCCTTTCGGTTCAAAATATTTGTTTAGGATACGATTTCAGGAAAGATTTGCTTAACCTGATCTCGAATCGTTGTCAAACAACTTTATCCATCAATCCTTTTCATATGAGGGTAATCCTAGGATGTGAAGCACTTATCAAATGTAGGACACAAATCCTTTTTAGAGTACAAGGCAAACAGGATCACATTAGGGGTAAATATTCCTGTACGATTTCATGTTGGCCAGCATCGTCTAATATTATTAGAATTGCCTGATTCAGATTCAAGTGTGGGGTTTATTAGGTCCCATTTAATTAACTTTTAGCTTTTGATAATGTCATATTTTTGTTAGGAACGACTTTAACTGCTCTTTGAGTGAAAGTCGAAGGTTTATTTACTCTCGACTAGCTTCTGACCGACCCACCCTATCGCATCGCATCGCTTGCCCGCGCTATCACTCTGCTAACCGTTCTTTCCGTCTTTTTTTCTTTTTGCTTTTTGCTCCTAAGTGTCATAGCGTGGTGTTAAATATAAATAGCCTATATACAAACTTACTTATTATATAAACTCTAATATATAAAATTCTCACAATGTTCGTTCCCATACTCCTCCGAAACGGCTTGACCGATTCTTATGAAATTTTGTGTGCATATCGGGTAGGTCTGAGAATCGGCCAACATCTATTTTTCATACAAAAAAATCCTTATATGGCAAAACAGCGTTTGCCGGGTCAGCTAGTATTAGTATAAAAGTATGTGTAGATATATATAATTTATGATCACACAGCGACGCGGAATTAGGGTGATCCGATCAGGAAGTGCTTTATGTCCATGCAATAAAAGTGAATAGTTCGATGTGTCGATTCACGTCGTCCAAATTGAAACAAAGCGAATTAATGACGTCTTTTTCGCTTTTTGCATAGACATAGACATAATCCTCTAAGTCTATAGAGATACGAAACATAAAATATGCATTTAAATAATGCTGTTGCTGTGCAAACATTCGGACAAATTAATAAATAATAATAATAACCCCACCTCCGTATCTCTACGTTGACGTCGTGGTGGGGCTTGCGCGCTCCGAACTCTAGGCCTGTGCCGGAATAGTTTACTTTGCCGAAACAGGTCTAGGGTGAGGAGCCAGACCAAGAGAGATACAGAAACCCGCAGGGCAGCATGTGGCGAGCTGTTGGGCAGTAGTGACCCCACGGACCCTATCTCCCGGGAGAAATCTTGTTCCTCACCTCTGGCTTGGCTTTATTGACCGGCTGGAGTTAACAATGACGAGGAACAGAGCTCCCACCTCATTCTTGCCTTTACTGGCCGGCTTGAGTAGAGACTCGCAAGAGCAAACGTGCTCGGGGGAAGGAAGTGTTCCAGTAAGTGCTCGTAGGGATCTTGATCATCTTCCGGGCTCTGGGATTGTTCTGAAAGCCGTGGAATACCTCTCCACTCCTCATAAGCACCTCAGACCATATTGCCATTGTTGCTCGTCACTATGTGCTAGCGACAGTTTCCGAGGGCCCATTATTGAGTGTGCAAGTCACCCCCTGCCATTTTTTTATACGTGTATATTATAGAAAATTGATCAGGCAGAGGCCATAAGTTCTTCCATAGTTATCGGAAACTAGTCCACTTTAGCCACCCAAACCCATTGTCCAAATTTGTATTTTCCCACAATAAAACAATAGTTCTACACCAACCGGGGGTTATCCTTGGGTGCACTTGCAAAGTGCATACAGGGATAATCGTCGGTTGGTGCCCGAATTTCAATAAAATTTCCTAAGGGGCCTCTGCGAGTTGACTTCCGCCCTTCGTACGCCTTCCAAAGGACTGGGACCCCATGGTCCCGAGATATGTCAAAAAAAATAATAATAAAAAAATAAATAAAGATGGACTCATGTAGACTTAAGTTAGCCGACCTCATCTAGTTTTAAAATATGATTGACGTGCAAAAGTGTTTGTACAAACCTACTTACAAAAATAAAATCATTTATCATTTAGTTATGTAAGATTAAAATAACGTGTCCGACGTAGGAGCACTGTTAACTGTTAACCTGTAATATTAATATTAACAAAACCAAATTATGTAAACAAAGTCGCGGACGGCCATGACCGCGGTATTAGAACTAAAAAAAAAAAATTCTAGGATGTCAATGCGGACTGTCGACTGGCTTATACATATAGTGGCTATATAGGCACCTAATGTATGAATGTTATGTATCGGCACGAGTTTTACAAGAATAGCCCCGGGGAAATACGATTTGTCAGCCACTCCCAGCCATGCAAGATTGGACGCAGGATTGATTGTACATTGTGCGCTAGACGTACGGACCTACTGTATACCAGTATTCCTCCTTGACCATAGAGCCCTATTGAATGCAGCTCGTGACTTTATTTATTCGATAAAATGTAAATAAGTTAAATTAGTCAAAAATAAGAGTAGGAGAAGACCAAAGAAACGATGGATGGAACTATGTGAATGATGATATGGCTGGAAGGGGACGGTCGGTGACTACCGAGATGATGACTAATAGAGAAGTATGTAAGAAAAAGGTATGTTGCGCTGACTTCAAATAAATTGGGATAAGGGCAGGAGAAAAATCGCATCTGTAAAAAGACGGTCAGCCATTCCAAATCTCTCGTGCTATGATTGCTTTCGTCTGAAGGTCCCTACTTTGCAAAACTGCCTTCATTTTGTAAATCGCCCCAGATACATTCAAGAATGTGGGACACCATTCCGGCAATAATGTCAGTACGGACTATCAGGCATCTTCATAAGCGAGCTGTCCTAGCCCAGCCGTTAACTGAGGAAACCCTTAAAGTGGCCATCGACCTACTTTCCGAGGAAATTACCAGGAAAGCAACGACAGAAAGGGGTACTTTTTATTGTTACACTCGAGATTTAAGGCGACGGGTTACTGCTTCGAAGACCTCCATAAACTTGAACAGTAATCGCTTAGGCAAATGTGGATAATATATTTCTGTAAATAAATGATTTGGAAAGTTTTTTATTTCCGTTGTTTAGAGATGATAACGGCCTTCGAATCAAATAGTTGTAAAGAAGAATACTGCCATACGCAAAGTAAACGTCAAAAATGTCAAAGCATTTATTTCAAATAGGCACATATAATAGGCACATATAAAAGGCACTTTTGAACGTCAAAAATGACAGTAAATAAAATAGAACTGATTTTAGTCGACTCGCCACGGGACACTGCTCGCTAAACAAGCACTTCCACACAACGGCACAACGGACAGTCCTCTATGAATGGCTTGCACGAAGGCTGAGGAAACTGTTGCAACTTTTTGAATGCACAGGCGTCACTAGATTAGGGGAAACCCTTTGGGCACCTAGATCTTACACGGATGTTCTTAACAGACCGGTAGATGTAATCAACTTCAACAAAATCAAGGGAGGTGGTTAGTATAACCTCCTACGGCCGCCATGGCCCACGCATATGGTTCACCTGAAACCAAATCCTTTAGCATAGAACATAGAATATTGCCATAATCCCGACCAGGATTGGTGACCACCTGACCAGGAACTTAGCAAAGTCATGGAGGTCACAATTAAAAGTAGGAACTGTCAGCCTGACACTTCATAGAACTGCAACCCATAAACAAATGCTACGCGTTCCAAAGAAAAAATAATAGGTTAAGTAGATTAACTAATTGATCTAGTTTCCCAGCTAACCTACATTCTGCCCATCCCTTTCGAGAAAGCAGCGTGAGGTTAAGTAATAAGGTGAAAAGATGGCGTATAACAGTTACCACTGTTTACCATACAGTTAATTGTTTCTGAGTAGCTCGTACGAAGATTACTTCTATATCAATGGGTACTTCGAGGAATAACCCACGTGTAGGATGTGTTTCCATTGTTATAGGAAAGCGAAGTTTGTGAGTCGTCCGTAATATTAGTGTTGTATGTTTTGACCAGACCAACTCTCGTAATTTTAAGAACATTCGCAGTCTGATCTCAGTCTCAATCTGTGGAAAATACCTCTAATTTCCCTACATTATTGACATGGTCGCTGAGATGAGATTGCGACGAGATTTTGAACGTTTTTTTTTTTATTATTACTGAATGAGCCTGCCATTCAGTAATAATAAAAAAAACGTCTCTTGACCTAATTATTAATCACGAGAATTTGCCCCTCTGATCTTCAGCACGTTGTACAGGGATCTTGTGGTGCGTGGGTAACATCGGAAATAATGCCACCATGTTGTTTTTCAATACATTTCACAAAACAATTGCACAAATGTTTACCAACTGTATGTCTATGGGCGTCTATACGGCGCTGCAGTATTTCATATATTTACGGAGATCCTAGCGAGTTTTGGCTGTGCAAACTCATGATATTCTGCACCCTCCTGTTAACGTCATTGACGTCGTCGTTGTTGTTGTTGTTCGTTGTATTTCCTGTGCATGTCCCAAATAACATATTTTTCTTTCTTTTGTAATAAAATAATACTCACATGAATTATTGAAAGTAATTATATTTTTGACCACATGAAATACGTCCGCTTTCGATGCTAGCCCCGAGCAAATAGGCCGAGTCCACTCCCGCCTTCTCAACCGTCATGTCATATATACCGTCATGTCATATATATTAACATCCACAACAAAGTAGAAATACACGCCCCTGGACATAAGCTCGCTCGTGATGCTAACGTCAGTTAACTCCACGTCGAACCCAGTCCTGTTACCTGGCTTGTATAACAACTAACATGGTCTTTAACATCCACAACTAAGTAGAAATACACGCCCCTGGACATAAGCTCGCTCGTGACGCTAACGTCAGTTAACTTCACGTCGAACCCAGCCCTGTTACCTGGCTTGTATAACTACTAATGTAGTCTTTAACATCCACAACTAAGTAGAAATACATAAGTATAATATGCAGGATTACTTGTGAACCGTTAGCTTCTCACAAGCAATAAATACGTAAATATAATAGGTAGTGATTGTTCAAACAAAATTATAATTATGATGTTCATAGAAGTTCACAAGACAATAATTAATTAATTTTCAATAATTCATTATAAACTTTTCTCTATATTAGTTTACACACTCTTTATTTTCCACATACATATCTTAAATACAACATTTATATAATCATTAACTACTAACATATATAAATAAATATATCAAAAATAGAAGGACACTTAGGCGATTAATTAAGTTACATTAATCATATCTCAAAGCAATCAATCTACACATTTTAATTAAGTAGGAACACTAATTTTAGACAATATACAATAAAATTGTACTAAAAGTTATTTGTACTAACTTCTAATATTGATCAACATTATCACTCAATTAGTTTATCATATCATATGGTACGTACTATTAATCAAATGTAGTGAGCTAACAAATGGGCACTATTCCATTTAGTGTTAACTTTACAATCGTAACTAGTACGTTGGAAAATCTCTAAAATTAATAAATTTACGCATCCGTGTCTTCATCATTACAGCTATTAGTCTCATCATCTACATCATCATCATTGCCCTCATTTAAATCTAAGGCAGCTACGTGAACCCATGGTAACATACGATCGGCAGATACAGTGGTTTTGCGCTTATTTTTGGTACTAGATAACCCGGGTATAGCAGCCAGTCTATAACGGTCGTTACCCAACACAGCAATCACACGATAAGGTCCCACATAGGGTGACATTAGTTTTTTACTTTTGCCATCATTTGCAAACGAAGTTCTTGTAATTTTTACAAGGTCGCCCTCACCATACACACGCGCAGGAAGCCGATTTTTGTCATGAGCGGATTTTTGCTTTTCCTGTTCTACATCAATTTTATCTTTGACGGATTCGCGTAAAATTTCTGGATCTAGTTCCTCCCTAGTTTCCCGTACTAATTCATTAAGCCTAGGATTAATCTCTGCGTTCATTTTTAATCCGAACATGACTTCAGCCGGCGTCCTACCCGTGGTCTTTTGGCGAGTATTATTCATGCCCCATTGGACTCTACCTACTTTATCGTCCCAATTCCTCTCGTCGAAATTAAGATTCTGGGCAGTCAATGAGTTCAATATGGTGCGGTTGTACCGCTCTACCTGCCCATTCGATCTCGGACTAGCAACCGAATTCAAAATATGCCGTATGCCCTTATCTAAGCAAAAACGTTTAAAAGCGTGGGATGTAAAACATGTGCCACGGTCACTAATAAGTCGGTCGGGAATTCGGAACGTATAGAATATGTCTTCTAGAACTTTAACAGCCGTTTGTGTCTTAGTGTTTCGCACTGGCTTAACAAAAACGAACTTTGTGAACGCGTCCACTATTACGAAAAGGTAAGAATTTCCTAACTTTGAACGAACAAAGGGCCCAAGGTGGTCAACATGAATGGTGTGAAAAGGCACTTCTATTTTAGTGATCGGGTGTAAATGACCTGCATCAACCGCGGTTTTCTTTGAGTAAGCGCACTCAAGACACGCCTGAACATATTTCTTAATAAATCGAGACATTTTAGGGAACCAATACGTTTTCTTAATGCGTTCTAATGTCTTTTCTACACCAAAATGTCCAATATCATCATGATTCATGCGGCAGAGTTGCCACCTTGCGCCCCTTGGTACTACCCATCGTAAATTGTTTCTATCGCCGTTCAAACATTTAAAAAGTTTGTTATCCTTAATTAGATAATTTTCTTTTATATGTTTTAAACTATCAGCATCCATATCCGTAGTGAGTATATCACGAGTTCGTCGGAGTTCCGAATCTCCCATCTGCAAGGTGTGTAACCAGTCATCGTTACTGATTAGCATAATACTCGGATACTGGTCAATTTCAACCGTGCTATCTACCAATTCGACAGGATTTCGCGACAAAGCGTCCACGTGTGCCATTTTAATACCGGCACGATACTCTACATTACATTGGAATTCTTGTAGCAGAAGCCACCAACGAGCTATGCGTGGAATCATGTCTCGTTTCGAAAATGTGGAACGCAACGCGCTACAGTCCGTCACAATTTTAAAACTTAGCCCTAACAAGTTAACTCGGAATTTCTTGAGTGAACATACTACAGCCAGAGTCTCAAGTTCAAAAGAATGAAATTTCTTCTCCTCTGGAGAAGTTTGTCGGCTATAGTATGCCACTGGTTGAAAAGGGTCATATGCACGTTTACGCTGTAGTAAAATCCCGCCTATTCCTAGAATGCTTGCATCCGTGTGCAATTCTGTCTCAGCGGACGGTTCATAAATTGCTAATATTGGCCTATCAACCAGCCTATCCTTAAGAGCCTTAAAAGCTACCTCTTGTTCCTCAGCCCAAACCCAATCCACATCTTTCCTAAGCAGTTTATTCAATGGGTGTGCCAAGGTCGCGAAATTCCTTATGAACTTTCTGAAATAGCCCACCAACTTTCTTATTACCAGGACGAACACCTGCAGCACTTATTTCATACCCTAAGTAAATAATCTGATTCTGAAGGAAATCACATTTCGACAAGTTAAGGGTTAAATTAGCCTTCTCCAATAATTGCATCACTCTTTCAAACCTTTCCAAACATTCTTCTACACTCTTTCCGTAAATAAGGACATCATCGATGTAGACCATCGCCTCTGTAAACCTAGCAGACCCTAGTACCCTATTCATCATCCGCTGGAAAACAGCGGGTGCATTTGCCAATCCGAACGGCATACGATTAAATTCGTACTGGCCGTCCGGGGTTACGAATGACGTTAACGGTTTCGACTCTTCGGTTATTGGTACCTGGTAGTAACCGGAAGCCATGTCCAGAGTAATAAAGAATGCTTGACCTGATAGTCGAGCAATCTCGTCCTCAATTATTGGCATTGGGTACCGTTCTTTCACGGTTACAGAATTTAAGAGCCTATAATCGACGCATAATCTCTGCTTGCCATCCTTTTTGCGCACTAATATAATTGGACTAGCATATTCTGAGACAGATTCCCTTACGATTCCAGACTCTAGCATTTCTCCTATCATCTCCCTTACTTCCTCTCGTTCCTTATGTGCTAATCTGTATGGTCGATATACAACAGGACGATTGCTACTAAGTTCGATATTCATCTCAGCAACACTCGTGCACCCTAGTTCCTTTAAAGACGTGGCAAAACAATGTTTGTACCTACCAAGTATATTCATCAATTGTTGTCGTTGGGACTCATCGACTGCGCCACCTATTTTCACCTGACCAACATCAATAATATCGGATTCGACATTGAAATCATCTACTGACCTGAATATACGATTAACTACCTGGATCTTAGTACCCCTTCCTATAATCACTGTCTCTCGTAACTGACAGACCTTTGACAATGGCGTTATATAAATATAAAGTAAACCATCTTTGACCCGATATACTCCCCCATTCACGGTGAACTGTTGATGGGGTTTTCCCATAACCTTTCCGCTTAATAAAATATCTCCATCTTGAATCATTGTACTAACACGTGCCCTAACTGCGGCTGGACCATAAATGTCGATATCAGAAGCGACCACTACGGTAACAGATGTATCATCACCTAAATCTAATCGAGGAAAACCTAATTCATTATTACCATCAAAAAATTTTAATTCCTCCGCAGTTTTATATACGATGACATGAGATTGCTCTGTGAACGACTGTCCTACAAGCAAGGGTAAATCAAGTAATTTATCCTCTACTACTTGACACACAACGCGACCACTAACATTATCAATGTTTAATTCCACATCTACCCCACCTTTGGATTGTATTATGTCATTACCAAAACCTCTTAAAGGTATGGAAGGACTATTATATGTAAGGCCTAGCGCTGAAGCTGCGGTCTGCGTAATAAGTGTAACCTCACTACCGAAATCTATGAAAGTTTTTATAGGAACGTTGTTTATCCTACCTACTTTAATAAATTTTGAGTTTGATTCCGACGTTAATATACGCATTGTCTTTTTGGAATTGTCAGGGTTTTTATCGTTACTGAATTTATCCCGACAATTTTCAGTTTTATGACCAATTTTATTGCACTTATCGCATCGAATTATGGGCTTGGGACATTTGTAAAAAGGATGTCCTTTCTCCTTGCAATTATAACAAACGAATTGAGCGCGAGTTTGATTACTATTGGCCCTAGCCGATCGATTCGTGGTGTTACTATTTGTTGACTCAGAAGTAGAGGAAGATTGACCTTTAAAATTGGTGCGTCCAGAAGGTTGTGCAATATCCTTGTTACACATGAGAAATTGTAATAATTGCTCAGGTTGGGTACAACGTATCGCGTTGGCACTAGACCTCATTGTTTTATCGCTTAAACCATGTATTATACATTCCACTGCACGCTTGCCCTCGATATCACAATGGTTCAAGAGAGCCAATTTTTCATAATAATAGACCTCAAGAGGTTCATTAAAACTACTCTTTCTCCTGAGCATGTCCTCCAAGGATTGGCCATAATTTTGTTCGAACGGAAAGGCATTCGTCAATTTTTGTTGCCACTCATTCCAGCTAAATAGTATAGAGTTCAAACTCTCATACCACGTTTTGGCCAATCCTTGTAGTTTCTGCATAGCAAAATGTATGACCGTCCTTTCGTCCCAGCCGTAGACAGTGGCACACTCATTGACCTTTTTAAGCCAAATATCAATTCGTTGACTTTTTGAAGAAGGGTCAAAATTAGGTAAAATATTCTTGTGGTTAATATTAGTAGTATTAAGATTCTGTATTGGAGATGTCACTGTTAACGGCTGAGATGTATGCTTAATGTTACTAATAGTATTTAAAAGATTCACAATATCATGAGAGCTAAAAGTTGGACTGTCTGACCGTTTATTCCGTGGTGCGTTGTCAGCGGCAGCACTTGCTTCACGGGACCTCCGCACTATAGGGCTGCGTTCCCGAGGTAAGCTTCTATCTCGTGCCCGCAACCCATCCAGTTCATTGTCCTCCGACGCGCGGCGATTGCCTCGTTCAGCTCCGGTCACTGGTGTACCCCGTCGCCTGAGGCTGCGTTCCCGGCTTAGCTCGCCCTCCAGAGCGCGTAGTCGCTCGCGATGACGTTCCAACTCCTGTTCTAATTTTCGGACACTGTCACGTCCCTGCTTTTGATTCGGAGTGCGCACGTGACTGCGGCTCCGACTGCTTGAGTCTGCACTCCGATCAGCTTCTCTCCGGGTAGGCGTCCTTAAGCGCCGCCGCGGAGAGGGTTCACTTGCCCGTTGCATCGTTACACTGGAACTTGTAAACGAAAACGATGTAACTACTCAATTTGGCACGTTATACAAAAATTTCGTTAATGACGGTACTTTAAAATTTAAAACTGAAATATCTCGAAAACGGGGCCTCGTAGCTCAAAAATAACCAAATTTTGGGGTCCCTTTGCAACCCCAAGCATGAGCGGTACTATGTTGTAAACCAATTAGTATCACTTTGGAAATGACTTTTGGAAATAACCTACAAAATCACGAAAAACCAGACCCACACATTCTTTTATTCTATTAACTATTCTAGGGATACTAGTAATTATTTGTTAAGATATTGATCTGCTATTATAACATAAGTGAACAATAAGCGGGTTATCCCACTTCTGAAATGTAATAAAATAATACTCACATGAATTATTGAAAGTAATTATATTTTTGACCACATGAAATACGTCCGCTTTCGATGCTAGCCCCGAGCAAATAGGCCGAGTCCACTCCCGCCTTCTCAACCGTCATGTCCAAACGTCATTTATAAAAGTCGTGTTGCCAGTATATGAAATACAATGTCCCAATAATCGACTAAGACAATTTAACGATTTATTAATATTATTTCAAAACCTAACACTTTCATAGGATCGCTAAAAGATTAAGGAAGCGCAGTGTAAGGATTTATGTCAAAACTTCAATAACGTCACCAAAATGCACCATCTTATTGACGTTGTTAGAGGTGGGGGCGGTGATATGCTACCTAACTTCAACTGCCGTTTACTTGAAATCATTATCATCACCATTTCAGTCGAAAGACGTCCACTGCTAGACATAGGCGTCCCCCAAGCACCTCCACTTCGACCGGTTCTGTGCATCTCGCATCCAACGGGTTCCTGCGGCCTTCACAAGGTCGTCGGTCCACCTTGTGGGAGGCCTTCCAGCGCTACGTCTTTCGGTATGCGGTCGCCACTCCAGAACCTTCCGGCCCCATCGGCCATCTGTTCTACGAGAAATTTGCCCTGCCCACTGCCATTTACATAAAATACCGTTAAGTATAGAAATTGGGCTAATTTCTGGTTCTACTATTACTATTCACCAAATCACCAAGAGTCTGTCAAGTTGTAAAAGAAAATCTACTCGGAGACTGCGGCATCTCTTAATTATTATGACAGACCTGTACGAGCTACCGTTCTCTTTTTTATACTTGACATTTTTTTTATTAACCGACTTCTAAAAAAGGAGGAGGTTCTCAATTCGGATGTTTTTTTTTTATGTTTGTTCGCGCATAACTCCGTCGATTGCCAACCGATTTGAAAAATCTTTGTTTGTTGGATAGGGTATACTTTCCAAATGGTCCCATAAAATTTTTATCAAAATCGGACTAGCGGTTTATGAAAAATCAACCAAAATCAAAAAAAATATAGTCGGTGGCGAAAAACGAAATACAAAAAAACCAAAGACACCGACTTCCGAAATTAAAGTTATTTTTCACTTTGTAGTGTTTTTATGGAAGTCGGTTGTGTTTTTTGTAAAAAAGTTTTTTTGCAAATGCTTCATATTGAAGTCACATTACCGAGTCGTACCCAACAACGGACACACACAAATGTAAGTATAAACCATTAACGGTGGTCAGTATCGATCGGTATCGGTATTGGTATCGGTATCAAGGGTCAAGGGCACTTTGGTTAGACGAGGCAATAAGTGAATTAGTTCTGATAATCGTTCAATTAGTTAGATTAAAAGTTATACCTTTAATAGGTTGCGTAACTTTAGGTGGAAATTACAGTAACCAGCACCTGCACCCTAATAGCGTAGTAACACACTATCCGCGTCAATCTGAATCATTTTGATGGATATTTCTAATCCATTGCTTCATTGTTCGAAAGATTTGTCTGCTCAATAACGTTAATAACGCAATGATTGTTGTTGAACTGTCAAAATTAAAGCCATTGCTACTTTAAGCCTCGTATTGAATTATATCTGTTATCAAATGATTTAATTGTATGTTTTATTTTATTTGATAGGAATAACAAACAGCAGTATCTATATTATATAGTAGGCACACAATATAAAAACTTATTATAAAAGCAACAAATACACTAATCAAGACGTTATCCACAGATTACTACACAGAATAGCCAGCTGTTAGCAGAACAAATAGCTTGTTATTAATTAGTCAGCTAAATGACAGCAGTTAAATTAATATGCATTTGCCTCTCTCTTTTACGTTAACCACCTTTGCTGAAGACGTGTGTTAGCTATCCAAAACATAGGTATGTTTTTGGCTCATAAAATGGCAGATGGTGGCATTTTACAGAAACCCATGTGGTAGAGAAAGACAAAAAAATATTTGTTTGACATCAATGTGCTAAACTTACAAGCAAATGTTATTAGCAAATTTTATGTCTGTTAAATAATTGCTATGAATATTTTAACATTCAAAATCGGTGAGGGACATTACCTGCAAAGTTAGCAATCTCGTCATTGGATTATTTTCGTAGGTAAGGTAACTGCTAACAGCTAAGGTATTTAGAACTATACATACTTGTGAATATTAGTCATCACTTCGGGCCATACCCTGATTATTGGGGAAACCAATGTGGGTGCTCAAGTGATTATGATGTCCTAGTATTTTGGATGGAATGTTTAAAGGGGTGATGAACAAACATCAGTTCGGGCCAGATCATTAAGATTAAGGAACCTATGTGGGTGTTCATGTGACTATGATGTCCTAGTACATTGAATGGAATTTTTAAAGGGATGATGAACCAAATGCTTGAAATGTGTCGAGAATAAATTCCCTAATTACTTTTTAACAGTATGTTCAAGTCAGGGCTGCCTAATTATAGTTACAATGGATTATAGTTACCTGTCAAAATTGGTCCCGCCGTTTCGGAGATTAGTCAGAACAAAACAGACAGATAGATAAACATTTAAAAAATTATTTTTATTAGTACCGTATATACTACTTTCATAATAGGTACATTTAGTAATGGTAGTGGTTATTTTGATATTACATACAGACACTTCAATTTTATTATTAAATTTTTCATTTCTTCAATTTTTTTATTTGTATAGATCAATATCATACAGCCACGACTACCATGCTTGATACAGGGAAAAAATAGCAGTGTTAATACAACAAAGGATAACCCAGTTATGCCATAAATAGTCTATACAAAATTCCATAGTCGCCCACTCTCCTCCTCTTTGGTCTATTTTTAGCGGGCACCACACGGGATAAGGTTTTCTAATATACATTTATAATAAAGGATGTCAGAGCAAAAAAATGAAGGTAAAGAAAAATTCTGCCAAAAAAACTTACCTGCACGCATAGCATGACCACCATAGAAACGAATTTTGTAGACGAAAGAATACACAAAATGACAGATAGAATAGACAATTTAATGAATGACAGATAGAATAGACAAAAAGACAGATTCAATCAGTTTCTTTCGTCGACCAAGACCCGTTTTTATGGTGGTAATGCTTCGCGTGCAGCAGGTTCGACAACTTTTTGCCACCTAAAGCAACTTTTTTACCAAGAAATATTTGGATAGGCCTAATCATTCCAGAATTTCGGGCCTGTCACTTTTCCGTCAAACATGATTGATGTATGACGATATCAATTTATTCCCAGAAGCATGGCGCATGTTTAGGCGTACAAAAAAAAATGAAAGTACCTCGTGTTCTGGCAACAACTAATTTAAATTCAATCCAGCCCACACGACCATTCACAAGTTTTTAGGGTTCCGTATCTTAAAAAGAAAAAAAAACGGAAAACTTATAGGATCACTTCGTAGTCGCTCCGTCTGCTTTTTTCTCAGGAACGCGTGGAGTTATCAAGTTGAAGTTGATATCAAATACGGTCTACGGTCCCTTGGAGCTATTAAAAAATTAAGCTTCTAAGTCAACGCAATAAAAAAATTCGGCATGCGACATATTTTGACACTCGCAAATAAATCAAAACCTAAAGTTACCCGTTGACCTAAAATCATGAAATTTGGCAAGACGCAAAGTCTTAAAGCACAAGTGAAGAAAAAACTCCTAATATCGTTAATTTGTAGTTTTATCACATTAAAGTATATTTTTTTGCGATCACAAACTTACAGTTGGAGAATTGACCATGACGTACATACATTATTATTTCAATGTATGGACAACATTTTTTCAAGTTCTTCTTGGGATAAATTCATCCCAACTACGGAACCCTTCATTGTGCGTAGTCACACGCACTTACTTGGTCGGTTTTTTTCCAGATAATGTGTGTGCGTGTGACCCACTGTGCAATTATTGTCGAAATAAATAGATAATACGAGAACCATTTATTACTTAGGTACTAGATATCTAGACAAGTAGCAGTAATAAAGTACTACTTATAAGTATTTGAAGTCTAGACTTATTTGGCCTTGTAGATCCAAAATCGGACACAAAAAAACGGTTTTGTCAGACAGACGGTTAATATCGGCCACGTGTAGAACATGCTGGGAGTACCAGGCTACCATAAAACACGAAGGTCAGACAGTCGTCTCGCCCGCTAATCAGTGATGGAACTTTTCATAAAATTAACCTTAGGTAAAAGTGATGTCACTCGATGCATTCGACCTATTTATACTTCACTGCTGAACACCTTGAATTGAAGTCGTGAAGTTTTATGGGTACCAACTTCAAAGGAAAACTAACAAAAGACGCATTAAGATCTCAGTGACATTTGAGATATTTGCAGACATAAAATGTATGACAAGGACGGTGGTTCAATGAAGAAGAGCAGGTAGGTAGCTACCTACTAAATAATGTTCGTACTATTTTTATTATGGTTGTTTTTCCCAAGAAAACACTTAGCGTCATCAAAAGGGCAGACAGTAAAAAAACTCTTAAAATGATTACTGAGTTAACTGAATTTTGTGATGACTGCGAGCAGTATCTTACTTAAAAAATAAATATTGTAAAAAGCGATACATTATCTTTTTCAAGGAAGAGATGAAGCAAAACTTTGGACTCTTCCTTATTGAGTGGTTGACCTGAAGACCTCTCCAGTTGCACCATAAAACTCGGTTCTCCCCCTAACATTTTCAAATAATATAAGTCAGTCGCAGATTGCGATCTTCCAAATTCCTATTGTTCGTTAAGGTACTGTCATTGTTAGGAAGATTGCGATAACATTACATTGCGATCGGTTCGACAGGTCATCATTTCATAAGTCGGAGATCCAATTTTAAGCAGGGTTTGTATGTTCCTTATAGTAAAAACTAATTCTGATCAAAATACGCGCATTGACGTGGAGTTGCGGAGACCAGCCCGTATTGCCTGTTACCTTGGTACTCCTCAAAATGGAATGATTACATAATCATACAACATAATCAGCCTATAACTTTCCCACTGCTGGGACACAGGCCTCCTCTCTGTGAGAGGGAGTGGGCCGTAATCCACCACACGGGCCCGGTGCGGGTTGGTAGATGTCACATGTCTTGGGAGTGGTGAATGCTTATGCGGGTCCCGCACCTTGTCGTGTCGCGACAAGAAAAAATTAAAGTAACTGTGAGTAGGTATGTACATTATGTTACAACCTCCGGCCATAGGCAGAGGTGGAACACCGCGGTGGTTTTAGCCGGAAAGAGTTGGAGGAAAGTCCATGGGGATTTCCATCGCGAAACCAAAAAAAAGATGTCAAATGTCTTCGAATTTTTGGTTTTTTTGGCTAGGACATGTTGGTTTCCTCACGATGTTTTCCATCACCGTTTTGAGAGCAGTGGTGATGAAATAATTTACACAAAGTAAAGCGCTGCCTGCCCGGGTTCGAACCTACGACCTACATACAACTCGTGGCCTATTGGGCACCACTTCTCTCAAATGGAATGATTGCTGAACATTAAATAGTTTGCTTTGGTAAACTACTATTAAAACTTTTGATAAGTACCTACTGGACAATAATCTACTTGCCAGCTTTATTATCATCATCTAAATAGATTCTATGTAGTTTAGAGCAGACAGAGGGCGTAACGTCGCGGAATGACGAAGTAAGCTACCAGGAACGCATAAATATAAAAGAAGTTAGTATCATGCTGATGAGCAAACTATAACATCAATGGATGAACGACTTAAAACTATTGAAAGTAGACTTTCTTAGAAAGATTTCTCTTTGCTTTTGCTTAATTCTTTGAAAGTCAAAACAGCGATGTTAATGAACAATTGGCTTCAACCCACACGTACTTACAAGGTTATAAATAAGAGTAGATGACGTTACTTTCCATAACGATTATGAAACAAACAAAAAGTAAAAGAGATTTTGTTATTGTGATGAATGATAGGTGAAAGAGATCTTTTGTTTGTGCTTAGCTTGGTTAATGCAACTCTCGTTTAAAAGAAAATATTCGAACACACTATAAGGGCCGTTTTTTTTTCATCCGTAGTTAACTGAACCAATAGTTGAAAATAGTATCAATGGTTAAATATTGGCAAAATGGGTTTTTGTACAATTTGTTAGGATATCTAATGGTTATTTTTTAACTAATATGTAGTTAATTAGTTGACCATTAGCAATGATATTATATCATTACATAAACTAAAATTGTTCAAAAAACACATTTTGCAAATAAGTTACTATTTTTAACAATTGTTTGAGTTTAACTACGGCTAAAAAAAGCGGACCTAAGTCTAATATTTTCTTCGGTATATAGAAAGAGCCTTCTGTTGCTCCCCTCCCTTATAGCGCAGAATACTAAGAGTTCATAAAAGGTTCATAAGCTTGGGATCATAGTTCATAGGACCAACTATAAGCTAAGGAGCCAACTTTGTTGTTATTACCACAAAGTTAGTCCTACTTACGGCGAAAATCGATAAATAAACTTCAGTAGGATTAATATAAATAAGCCTCCAAATCCTCGGCCAGGTCCTTTGACTTTCAGGGGAAGACCTTGCCCCCAAAGGTGTGATTTTCTAACACCTTTGTACCAGTAAATCATGATTACGAGGAGGTGTCGCGCTACCTAGCCTGGCCGGTTTTAGGACATCGACACACGTATATTTTACTTCACACGTATTCGTTTTAGGTAAGACGTTTTCCTTGTTATATTAAGTGTAATGTACTCGTAATAATAAATCGTATTTTTGTACTTGTAAAACACATAACTTCGACCACAAAACAGATTTGGATGAGTATTGTGACTATCTGACATCATACCCTGTTTTACAACCATTGTTTTTACAATCTGATCTTCATGGGACAGGGGGTTTACTCTCTAAGTAACAACTTAGATACGGGCCCGTGCCGAAAGAAGTTGATCTGTCAAAACAAGTGACAAATAAAAAAAATCAGACGTGTAAAAGGCCATCGGGTTTAAGGACAATATAAATGTGTTTAATTTCGGCCGATACTGCGGACTACGTGCTTAAGAAAATACGTCTATTTGCGGCAAACATCACTCATAAAAAGATCACAAAACAAATAAAAAGTTGGGGAGCAGGTGGGGGTCTACTTCCCAACTTTGTTCAGTCCTCGGTAGGACTGAACAAAGTATGGTGAGTCCTGTTCCGCTGCATGTTCTGGAAACTCAACACAGTCATCTTCTTTCTAATGAATGGTCTCTGCTTGACATCATCATCTGCCGAGCCTTTTATTATTATTATTTATTTATCCATTTATTTCAGGCATCAAGGCCCATATAAAACACATACCTACAATACAATATTAATATAACTTAAAAATACTATAAATACCTACATATAACATTATAATTACACTAAAAACTAACTAAGTCACACGAAGTGTCTGCGTCGTGTTTCGCTGACTGGTGTCATGTAGCCGGCCACGAAACCGGCGGTACACAACACCCTTCGGCCAGAACTCTTCCTTGAGGAACTTCTCGAGATGATGTGTCGGAACACGCACCACGAACGACTTGTCAGTTCGTGTCCGTGTGTGTTCGTGTCTTTTCCCAACTATATTGTGGTCGGCTTCCAGTCTAACCGGATGCAGCTGAATACCAGTATTTTACATGGAGCGACTGCCTATCTGACCTCCACAACCCAGTTTCTCGGTAATACGATACCCCTTGGTAAGACTAGTCGACGACTGTCAAAGATTCACGAATGACAGCCGGGACCAACCGCTTAACGTGCTTTCTGAGGCACGGCCCCTCCGTGCCTCAGAAAGCACGTTAAGCGGTTGGTCTCGGTCGTTCTCGGTATGTAAAAATAGTCCACAGACCAACCGCGGTAAGCATAGCTTAACTTGATCGATCGACCTGAAACGAGAACTAGACATATAGTATACATACCTATGTATGTAGGTATATAACCATATTCTTTGTTTTACCTATCCACATAACAGCTATTTATCATTTTATATGTTTGCCTAAATTTAATGGCTCATTACCTATTACAAACATGTTCAACAGAGGTTTTCCTTATAAATACATGTATATGATGCTGTATATAATTATGTAAATAGGCGGTAAAGAACCTGATACAGGAAAGTTTTTTTTTAATGTTTTATAATTGTGTGATTTGTATGTACTTTTTGACACAAATGTTTGAAGGAAATTGTCCGGGCATTCACCTGTAATGTAAGCAATACCTGTGACCTGGCCGTGTTACTTCTACATATTTAATTACAATATTCAAAATAACACTAAAATATAATATAAACTATCTGACCCGGCAAACGTTGTTTTGCCATATACATTATTACTACGAAATATATTTTTTTGTATGAAAAATAGATGTTGGCCGATTCTCAGACCTACCCTATATATGCACACAAAATTTCATACAAATCGGTCCAGCCGTTTCGGAGGAGTTTGGTACCAACATTGCGACACGAGAATTTTATATATTAGATGTTCTGTAGAAGTATATAATAAAAACTAGCTGACCCGGCAAACGTTGTTTTGCCATATAAATTATTTCTAGCTGCCCGGCGCTACTTCGTTCGCGTGGTGTGCTACCCCCTACCCTACTCCTATACTACTCCTACCCTACTCCTACACTACTCAAACCCTACTCCTACGCTACTCCTACCCTACTCCTACACTACTTCTACCCTACTCCTACACTACTCCTACCCTACTCCTACACTACTCCTAACCTACTCCTACCCTACTCCTAACCTACTCCTACCCTACTCCTACCCTACTCCTACCCTACTCCTACCCTACTCCTACCCTACTCCTACCCTACTTCTACCCTACTCCTACACTATTCAAAACCCTTAATTTAATACGTGCTTCAATTCGAGTGGACCCGAGTCTAGCGTACCGAAGGGACGATCGTCAAATGTTTGACAGGAAAGTAGGTAGAACAGTTTATATGGGAAAATGAAATTGCAATTAAATAATATTGCGATCATAAATTGAGATGTAAGCTATCCTATCTTTCAAGTTGGATCAAACTGCACATGTTGTGCGAATTTTATTATAATCGGTTAAGTGGTTTAGGAGTCCATTGAGGACAAACATTGTGACACGAATTTTATATTTATTAGATAAAAGAAAAAGGTAGGATTGATTAGGAGGCTCATTGGGCATCAATAACATAAATATGTAAATAAAAAAAAACGTATTAAATTATCCTGCTGGTTTCAATGATCTCGCTACACTACCTGCCAGTTAATTACAAGTGTACGTTTGCTACGTACACTTGTAATTAACAGGCAGGTAGCGTGTTAAATTGGTAATATTAAATCATTTGGACCCTACAAAAACCAATCGTTCTCTACATTTTACTTTATTTTTCTGTTTTATTTTAATTTGATTTGTTTTTGTTGCTCAATTGCATATCTATTACCATGATAAGTGGAAGAGCGGAGTTCACCTAACACAAGCATCTTCTTGCTTAAAAGGTGCTCCAACTCATGTGTGTTTTCATTGTATATAATTGCAATACATATTTTTATTTATTATTTTATTTTATCTAGTTGTTTTTTTTCTTGGCATTTCAGTGTTTGTCCCACAGTGCATAGTAAAAGTTGTCCAATTCTGTCATTTCAATTACTTACACCTTGTATAGAACTGGGGGGTGACCACCACCTCTTACAGCAGTATTATTTTAATCTTACTTCGTGTGGGAAAAAGATGGAGCTATATGGAATGTATAGCTCCATCTCTTTCACACACGGAAGTAAGATTAAAATAATACTGCTGTAAGAGGTGGTGGTCACCCCCCTGGGTTGTGAGGTCAGACAGGCGGTCGCTTCTTGTAAAATACTGTTATTCAGCTGCATCCGGTTAGACTGGAAGCCGACCCAAACATAGTTGGGAAAAGGCTAGGCAGATGAAGATATATGTAACTAGCGGGGTAAATGCGTAACACACTTACAACGCCAATATGCGCTTTTATAATTTCTCACGTGGCGATGTTACCGTGGACGTCCGTTTTCCTTATTAACCATTAATTTCCCACTGCTGGGCTAATTCTTCCCTACTTTCTTTAACTTGCGCTAGTTTTATTTTAGAAAAATAATTATGTACAATTATTCCCAACATCCACGCGGGCGGAGCCGCGGGAAGAAGCTAGTGTTAACAAATATTCGCATCCAATCCCTTCCTCGGATGGTATGTAGGTGCAAGATACATAGAGATTTTTTTTTAACTTTTTTATTAAACTTAGAACATTGATGCAGTTACAAATGATCAAATCACTCAATTTTTGTTCATAATCTCGACATTTTTTTTTTTCGTTAACCTATTAACCTAGTTCCACGGCTAGGCAAAGGCGTCCCACATTCTTCCACCTTTCTTAGTGCTGTGACATCTCCGTCCAATCGGTTAGGAACGAGTCCCAATCGTCACGCCAGCATTTCTTAGGCCTGCCTCGCTGATGACGCAAATACATAAATAAATGACGGCACGATTGGCGCAGTGGTTATGCAATTGACTGCCTGTCACGGGTTTTATTCCCGCACAGAACAAATGAACAAATATTTGTATGACCTACAAGCACCTAGTTGTTCCGGGTCTGGCTGTTTGTGTATGTGAATTTTAATGTTTGTAAACGCACCCACGATGCAGGAGAAATTGTTGTGGGGCAAAGTTTAAAAAAAAAAATCTAAAAAGTTCAACGACACTTAGGTACTTATGCCGTTTTGGTCAAAACATTAATAATAGGTCAAACGGGAATAGGGATAGGATAGAATAGGTTTGCAGGGGTGAATCGGGACGAAACTTTAAAATGGATTTGTACTTTAAAATAATATAGTTTGTTGCTAATAAGGACAGCTAATCTTTAATTAAAAAACAGTTATAAACACATTAGAGTCTTTTCTGGCAACAAACCATATTATTTCAACGTTAAAATCCATTTTAAAGTTTCGTTCCTATTCACCCCTGCATCCCTATTCACCCCATTTTACGGTATTTTAAAATTGCTGGTGGTTCATGTCATACCTGTAGGCTTAAATTCCCTTTAAGGGGGAAACGACAGTGTAGCTCGCGAAATTCAAATTTTCTTACGTTTTTTTGCAATTGCAGGTCAGCTTCAGGTTGTATGTTGAACAAAATATGACTCGCGACCATAACAAGTACCTATGTATATTCAGAATTGATTGATATTTTCCGAAATAACCATTAATAACAATTCCCTTTTTTATTTTAAAAAATTGGCTGAAAAGAAAAAAAGGATCCTTTATTTAAATATCTTCAAGTTTCATCGTAGAATACTCATTTATTATACTTTGGTTCGTCAAATTTTTGATAAACATGTTTTCTACGCAAAGTTTTGAGAGTTGAGACGTTTAATCAATCTACAATTTAGAGGTCAATGACCCGTGAATATGGCTCAGGTGTATTTTTGTGAGCAATAAATTGAAGGCTATATTTTCTTACAATATTTGTAATGAATCAAATAATTTTTACTTTTTCCACCTGTGTTGGAGTCGGCTTCCAGTCTAACCGGATGCAGCTGAGTAGGTAACAGTAGGTATTTTGCATTAATTTTTCTTGAATCTAAGATGGTTAAATAATTGTTAAAACAACTGAATTTAGAGACGATACTGAATAAATATTTTTGAATTAAAGTTAAAAAAAATGGAATTATTAAATAATTAATTCGTATTAATTGAACACGTAGCTCATGTTTCATACACGTGCATGATAATCACTTTTTGAAGTACCAAATTAATTCAATTAATTAGCAAACTTATTAAACAAACTTAACAACAAAATGTATGATTTGAACAAATAGATAAATATTAAAGCCTTAAAACCTGTCTAACAGACCTTATTGAATATTATGAAATTGTGAAGATTATGAAAAAAAAAATTAAAAACATTACCTTGTTCATAAAAAAAAAATTCATTTGAAAACGGACGAACCCAACTAAAAATTGTATAAACAAAATGCACAAAACCAAAAATCAAAAAAATAAATTTTCGACCGTGACAGGACTCGAACCTGCAATCTTCGGATCCGAAGTCCGACGCCTTATCCATTAGGCCACACGGTCACTGAGTAATGATGCGAAATAGGTCATCATGTGCGGCTACGCGAGCCTCCTGCGCGTTACGTCACGGATGACGTCACAAGGTCGTTCACCCCGCCCGGCCTCTGTGCCGTACCTAGAGTTTTCCGATAATTTCGTTTTCATTCACGTTTTACACATGTTTATTTACTTACGTATGTGTGACAAGCACAGATTATTCTCACAAGGTTAAATATAATTGTTAGGTACTATTTATATAAAACAAGATAATTGTTGGGAATATCCATTAATAGCTTAATGTTAGGAAAGTCTAGTATTTATTGTAATTGGTTTTGAATAATTAATCGATTTTGCGAATGATTAAATTAATTATTTGAAATTTATAAGTAAGTACCAGGTATGTATGGGTACTCGAATAACTTCACTCATACGCGTTTACGTTACTATTTTCAGTTGTCATTGTGTCTGAAGTACTAGGGTAAGATAAATAGATAGAGATACTCATAATTAAATGTTAATAGATAATTACTCATTACTGGGGTTTATCCTTATGTACACTGAGATTTGTATGGGAAATACATAACATCTAGGAGATAATATTTTTATCTCTATATGAAATACCTACATTTGGCAAGTTCACGATAGATAACCACTACGCTTGTTATTCATAAAGGCGTTGGCAGAAGTAGCTACCTTTCCTTATAATATTGCGCTCACCCGCGGAGTACCTAATTGCGAAACACACAGACACTAGGAATGACTCTAATTTTGACAGCTCAACAACATTCATTGCGTTATTTACGTTGTTGAGCAGAAAAATATTTCGAACATATGAAGCAATGGATTAGCAATATACTTCAAAATGATTCAGATTGTGGATTTGATTAGGTAAATATATCTTTTAACATTATTCAGATTCTGGTTGTTAGTTTTGTACGCAATTAGGGCGTTTTTTTACAATAAAATAAATACTTTGTGCGGTTAGTTTTAAAAAAGAGGTGTGGTTCAAATAAATTAAGTGATAATAATATTAGATAATACTGACGAGCATTCTTTAAAAAAATGTTTAGAAAACATCAAACAAGTAATTAAATTGATGTCAAACAAATTTTTTCGCTGCCATTACTAGGTCAATTGAACGTCAGACAATTAAAACTAGTTCCTTTTATACTTGTATTTAGAAGGTAAAAAATAAATACCGAAAAAACTAAGTATCATTTAACAGGCGTATCTAAAGTCGTAAAACATAGAGACCAACAAATTAAAGACTCATTTCGCGCGTCTGTGGTACGGATAACATTACCGTGTCTGTGGTCAGGCCTATCTTGATCATTTCGATAAAAAAGTCTATTGTCTGTGAACGACCAACGAACTGCCAGTTACAATGCGTCAAACCACACTATGATTCATTCTCGACGCTTCATTCTAAAAACAAAAATTAGATTTTGTCGTTTTAAGCGGCCTTTTTCATTCCCATCAAAGAATTATTATAGACATAATGACATAGCCTCACGCCTGTAATCCCCGAAGGTTGAGGCAGAAATGTAGCGTATAGTACACCCGCATTTCGCCATGTATGTTTAAGTCCCATGTTATAGGAGCCTATTGCGATCAACCAGATAGAAATTTTTGATGAAAAAACTCAAAAACACTTTTGCCCGACCTGGGAATCGAACCTAGTATCTCATGCTCAGCACTTGCGATTGCGACCACTACACCAACGAGACAGTCGAGTAGTCTCTTTATTCCCAGATGACTTATTCTTCTTCAACTTCTCCAGGCACAAATTGGGTCATGTCGTTAAAAAAAAGACTTTCAGCAATGTGATGTCTGACATTCACCAAGCCACACTTGGACCTGGTGGTGGATTACGCTCTGCTCCCCGCTCTCACAGAGAGAATTGAGTCCCAGCAGTAGAAACAAACAACAGAAACATGGTGGTGGTGTATGTTCTGTAACTTTTATGGTGTACAATAAAGAGTATTCTATTCTATTCTATTCTAAACAACAACACTTGGTGGGGATTGTTACTAATTTTTCCAAAAATCCCCACTAGGCTGAGTATATTTAACTAGTGGGGATTTCTGGAAAAGAATAACTATCCCACTGGTGGGGATTTTTCGGTGGGGATTTCTGGAATAAACCGCTTATGCAATGTCGTAAAGATTGCGTAGGGCCTGTCTGGAATGATCTTTTCTTTACCAAGTATCAGGTGGATAGGAAAAATATACAGGGTGGCAGGGACATCGACGCGCAAACTGTAACCATGGATTCAGCACATGAGTTTAGACCCCATAGCATCGAAGTTTTTCGTCGGTTATTAAAAAAAAAAAAATGCTATTCCATACATTTTGACCGCGTAGGTTTTCACTTTTCTATGAAACAGAAGATGTTTTTTTTTTGATAACCGACGATAAATTTCAACGCTGGGGGGTCTAAACTCATGTGCTGAATTCATGGTTACAGTTTGCGCGTCGATGTCCCTGCCACCCTGTATAACTGTCTTTTGAAAACCCATGCTTAATGAAAGGAAGCTTATCTACTTATATTCTCCATAGATTCATACAGTCAGATGGTCTCAAATCTGCGGGGTAATTGCGTAACACACTAAATAGTAGCAATGGGTTTAATTTTGACAGTTAAAAAACATCCATTGCGTTATTTACGTTGTTGAGCAGACAAATTTTTCGAACATATGAAGCAATGGGTTAGCAATATCCTTCTAAATGATTTAGATTGTGCTTGAGAGTGTGTTAGGGTTATTAGGGTTCAGCCGATCGATTCTGTGAAAATCTCACCGTGAAAAGTTACATCTAGGTGAAGTGAGCTTAGAGTGAGCTGTCAATAGTGTCAATCCCTAGCATTAGTTGGAATGACAGCTCACTTCACCTAAGTTTTCACGGTGAGATTTTTACAGAATCGATCGGCAGATAAAAACCCACACTTAGCTAGGTATACCATATACCAAGGCAGCATAATATACTAAGAGAGCTCTCAATTAAGAATGATTTATGAGCATGTGAGTAATAGATACAGGCTTAATGGGTCTCTATTATGAATCCATTGTGTGTTCCAAATAACGTAACTCACACCACGTATCTTCTAAAAAGGATTTTGTAATAAATTTTAATGTCTGACGAAATAACAATGACATCACCGGTTTATTACCTATTCCCTATGTGCATACGTTACATGAATACAATGGTACTCGCCTTATTAATAGCACATAGGTCTATTACGCTAGTTTGACATGACATTATTATTTATTCTACTTGTTGCTTCATTGGTTTATGGTAATCAGTTGTCTGGGGATAGG
The DNA here is from genome assembly GCA_949629185.1 of Apamea crenata. Taxonomy (NCBI): domain Eukaryota; kingdom Metazoa; phylum Arthropoda; class Insecta; order Lepidoptera; family Noctuidae; genus Apamea; species Apamea crenata. The sequence continues at coordinate 6,551,231 of OX451372.1, forward strand.
GACCGTTTGTGACTCATTTTGTGGTTTTGAGAGTGTGATAAAAATTACATACACATAAGCAGACGCCTTCTTCTCATGGGGGTGGGCAGAAACTACAGAACGCGCGATATTTCTAATCCATTGCTTTATATGTTCGGAAAATTTGTTTGCTCTACAACGTAAATAACGTAATGAATATTGTTGAACTGTCAAAATTAAAGTCATTGCGCTATTGATAGTGTGTTACGCAAGTACCTTGCTGGATATACGCGCACGCCGGTTGAGAGTACTACGCACCTGACATTTCTGAAGAATATCACCAATAAGGTCACTGTGTCCAATGTGCAATGTCTATGTGTTATATCTTTCTCTATGTTGTAATCATTATTTTAGGAAATGAACTGGCCATATTAACCTTAGAACCGATGATCGTTGGGGTAGATGTGTTCTTGATTGGAGGCCGTAAATCGGCAAGCGAAGGTACGGTCTCAGATTAAAAGCAGCGACTACTGATCTGTACTGGGCTCCTGGTAGCAGTTGGGTGAGACTGGCCGCGGGTGGAGTTAAATGGCGTGTGATTGGAGAATTGGCATAAATCTAGTGACGTAAAGGCCTGAATATGGGCCTCTGGTTGGTTGTTGTATTGGATGATCTGCTCATCACAATTATTTCAGCCAAATCATTCACTGCTTGTGGCCTCTTTAGGGAAAACTATAATGACACGGATGGTCAAAAAAACTTTCGTTGACGTTAGACCCATAAAAAAACGTTTTTGGCAATAGCCCAATTTTTAGATTTAATCTTGTAAGTAGCGAATTTTGTTAAAAAATCGTGTCATTTAAGATTATGATCTAAAAAATAGGCAGCAGCAATTTTCTCTAGATAATAACTAGTGATTGGCAGTTAATCCTAGCATTGTCTGTAATTGCTTGTATACTATGGGAAAAACTATTGTTCTAGCAACATTTTATTTTAACGATAACAACGTAAATGGGTTAATTTAGACCACTTCCTGTTATCTCAAACACAATAATAATAAAAAAACCTGATCTGTTATGTGTTTATAAACATAACGTCTGCTTGACACGCAATCATCATCTGCCTAGCCTTTTCTCAACTATGTCGGGGTCGGCTTCCAGTCTAACCGGATGCAGCTGAATACCAGTATTTTACATGAAGCGACTGCCTATCTGACCTCCACAATCTAGTTACCGGGTAATATGATACCTCTTGGTAAGACTGGTTGTCAGACTTTCGGGCTTCTAACTACCCGTAACGACTGTCAAAGATCCACGAATGACAGCCGGGACCAACGGCTTAACGTGCTTTCCGAGCCACGGACAAAACACCTAGAATCCATCTTTGATGTACTTACCTATTAAAATTTATGTAACTATGACAGTCAATACGACATGACTTTGAAATGACGACAGCAACGCCCAAAATATTATTGCGAAATCTCGTGTACAACTACCTATGTGTCATCACTTATCGTATCATAGCATACGTAGCAGTAGTACGTATTACACGCTTTAACAATGTTACGTAATGCAGACGTGAATTTAATATTAAAAAAAAACTGTCTGGTCTCTGGCTGTATGATTCAGTTCACATATGAATGATAATATGGTTTGTTTGTTTGATACATGGACGCCGTGTTCTTCATACTGTATTAGCCCGGCAATGTCAATTACTGAAGAATAGTGTTAGTATATGTTAATTTTAGTGGTGTAAGAGTAGTGATAAGGTACAATGGGGTTGGCGTATCCATGTGGATAAAAACCCTCTATTAATTTTTAAGAATAAAAAAAAAAAAAAAATGTCAATTACTGATAGATTGAGAACTAACGTGTGGTTTTACTGCTGTTTCGTATCTACTTTGGGTTTAGCCTTAGGAATTGAACTAATGTGGATAAACCCACCCATACATAACTGCATCATGGGCCTAAAGTAGACGTTAGGACATACCAGGGAAGCATGGCACAAAAGAGAGAAGGCCTGTACCCAACCGTGGGTGGAACAAGGCTACTAACAATGCTGCGGATGTTGGGCTATGCTATTTTTCTCGATTCTCGGCTACTGTAATCCATCTGCTACCGGGTTCCCTGGGAAAATCTTCACTCTATCTACCCTAAATCCTACTTACGTAAGTACAGTAAGAAGGTGGCTGGAACAGACTGGATGCGGAAGACGGAGGATGTTTTTGCGCAACCTGGGAGAGGCGTATGTACAGCAGTGGACTGCGATAGGCTGAGTTGACTGATTGAGGTATAGTCAAGGAAATCATATTGGTAGCCTACGTCAATTTTCCGTGTTATAGCCATTTCATACAACTGTCAAAGTTGTGATTTGATTATACGGACAATTTAAGTTGGTAATCAATCAATAAACATTTCTTTTCCCTTACTTTACATAATAATAATTATGTAACTACCAACACCTGAGGAGGCTCTCGATGGGCAGCTGGATAAAGGGCTTGGTTCAGAAAGCGGTATTTCTGGACACGACTCGTATTTTAAGGTGGTTCCTCTCTCTGGACCCCTGACCGCCGGTAGCTTGGACCCTGTTCCCGATATCGGTGGGTTACTATTTTGTGATATTCTAATATTTTAAATATAATTTATAGGTAGTTATTGAAATAAATGTGATAATGATTAGGTAACCACCTCTGGAAAATATTACGAAGTACCTATACGTACAATGAATGGGTAGGAATTTTTTTTCTTTATCATCCCACTGCAGGTCAAAGACCTCACACAGATAATTCACAAACGTTGTTTACCACGCTTACTCAATTTAGCGATTTCAAACTCACCTACATTTTTTACTGATAAATGACGGAATATTGACATACAATTTCATCACAAATGGCTTGTGGCTAAGTAATAACAGCCGCACGGGTCGATCGATCAGGATAAGCTACGCTTGCCGCGGTTGATATGTGGATGGGTGACCATTTTTACATACCAAGACCCCTCCGTGACTTGGAAAGCTCGTTAAGCCGTTGGTCTCGGCTGTCATTCGTGGATCTTTGACAGTCGTTACGGGTCGTCAGAATTATATTAATATTACCCAGTAACTGGGTTGTGGAGGTCAGATCTGCAGTCGCTCCATGTATGATACTGGTATTCAGCTGCATCCGGTTAGACTGGAAGCCGACCACAACATAGTTGGGAAAAGGCTAGGCAGATGATGTTTACCACGCTTACTCAATTTAGCGATATCAAACTTACCTACAATTTTACTGATAAATGACGGAACATTGACCCATACAATTTAATCATAAATGACCTAGAAACTATGATTTAACAATTTAATTGGCAATTAATTAATTAATCATCTGTATTCACTGGATTGGCGTTTGACCTCGGAAAGAAAGTAAAACAGCCGATCGATTCTGTAAAAATCTCACCGTGAAAAGTTAGGTGAAGTGAGCTGTTAGTGTCAATCCCTAGAATCAGTTTGAATGACTGCTCACTCCACGCTCACTTCACCTAAGTTTTCACGGTGAGTTGGTTACAGAATCGCTTCGCAGTTATCGTCCTACACAATACGTACGCCAGGAAAAAGGTCAATTTGTTTGTCAGCTTAGATTAACGAGACTGACATGTTTATGTACATCAATTTCAAAGGATAAACCTTTTAGAAAAGATCAACGTAGGGATTTAAAAATGTCAAGTGTACCCTAGGAGACTTAAAAGCAGTGTTATATAGGTCGTGGGCCCGTGTGGGGTAGATTACAGCCCATTCCCTCTCAAAGAGAGGAGGCCTGTGCCTCAGCAAGCAACTACAGCAACATTATAGGCTTTTTTTTTTGAGGATGGGAAATCATCAAATGACCCCTCCCGCTCTGGGTGGAGCGGAAGGGAGTGTCAGACTCTTACTGACTAAAACCCACCCGTGTTCCTTCCTTAGCCCTTTCTATTCCAGGGCAGCGGTAACCCTTTCGGACGATCCCGCTACCCTGGCAGGAACATTATAGGCTGAATCTGTATTATATGAGTTAATCCTTTTAGTAAAGCTCAACTAACTTTGTGCCTTTTGTATTCAGTGTATCCGTGTTGCCTTTTTTGGTCATCAGCCCATCATGTTTTCCTTGGCAGGTGGATACCTAGAGCCAAAGAGTTCAAGCATTCGGTTGTCAATCCAGGTCCTACTACTAGGCGCACATATTCACATAGGTAGTGATTTAGCATTCTTCCTGTTTATAATAACTTGAGGAGACTTCTAAAAAGTATCAAGTGTCAGATTATCACAAATCATTTCAATAAATCTGGCAACAATTCAATTTTAATTAAATTCAATTCTAAATATAAAAATTACGATAAAAAACGTAACACAATTGAAATCTAAAAATAAATCACCCAATTGAATAATACAAACGCAAGTCACGACGCAATCAGTTTTTTTATTTGCTGTTCTAAATTTAGATACACAAAAGTGGTTACTGACCAACGGATAAGTTGACTTATGACCTTATTTTATTTATATCTGAGGAAATTTCCTATCGGTCGCAATAATTGTTAGGAAGTTTGCACACTTACCGTGGGTGCAGTTGTTTAGTGTGCTAAGTTATGTTTACTTGCACTTAAGAAGTTGTTGGTGACATTTTAATTAAATAAGTGTTTATTAATTAGATTTAAAGTTTAATCTAATGGATGGAGGGAAAGATTTCAAGAAATGTCACTTTAGATTGCTTTGCTAATATATAATACTTAATTAAATAGGTACTTGAACACATTTAAGAGTGAATTACTAAAACTACACACACACACATACACGCACATTACACACACCCACACACACACATTATAATTGCTATTGCTTTTTGTTCAGCAAACTTGCAAAATAGTTGACTGTGAGGAAATATTTTTGATAAAATCAACTAGTTTTTTGCCTTTTACCAACAGTAGGAAGGTGCAGGCTGACAGTAACTAGTTACTAGTTTGAATTTATTTTCAGTACCAATTAATGCCAATTTACCAGAGGTAGCATAGACGAATTAAAAAATATATATATTCGCGTCGACTTAAGAACCCCCTCCGTTTTTTTTCGTGGGTTAAAAAACAGCACGCGCTGAATCTTCAAATCATGATCGTGTTAAATTACCATTAACTTTTAGGAGCAAATGAAAGATTGAGTGAGCTCCTTGGACAAAAGAGGTGCAATACTGAGAATATTCGTCCAGAGCGCGACATTGTACGGTATGAAAGATTGATCGAGTGAATTGTATTGTAGAGGACGAATGGATGGACGCGACGAATCGATTGACGCGTAGAAAATTTGTGACTGATGCTTTTCACGCAAAACTAATTATTTGAATGGATTTATGGAGTCATTGTACTTGATCATGTATGTATTGTGCGTGATTTTGTACGGATTGCGGATACTATCCACAAAAACTAAAACAAACAAAGTCATGTGACTCGTTGTGTCATAGGTAGGTGTCGTACCTACCTATGACGACATCATACCTAAACAGCTACGTAGTTGTTATTTAATTTTTCAAAGTTAAACTATTTATTCGCAAATGCAGGTCAGGTTAAGCTAAGGCCAAAGGTTAGGCCTGGAGTGGGACGTTATAAACTTAAATAATGATTTCCTGCAACAAATTCGCATGATTAAGGTCTGATTTTTCAATACTCAGATAATTTTTATCTGAGGAATAAATAGTGCGGTTTGACAGCTTTTGTATAGAAATTATGTCACACTGTCATATTTATTCTTGAGTTAAAAGTTATCTGACAATTAAAAAATCAGCCCTAAAACTACAATACATTACTTGAATGGTCTCAATTATTACCCAACTACATACAATAAAAAAACATGGAATAGTGATCATTTATTAAGTCAATAACAGACATATATGTCGTGAGAAGATTCGATGAAGCTCCTTAAACCCTGCCCAGCCCAGCTACATTTTTTGTTAACTTCTCAAAGTTGTTCTTACCAAACTGCAGAGTTTTTCGTAGGTACCCGCATGAACTTAAGCATCGCATGAAGGTAGCGGCAGCAGAGTAGGAGAGGTCCGAATCGCTTTAACTAGTAGAAATGATGTTTTATTTTTCAACAATTCGCAAGATTTCCGTCGAGAATCAGTACTTGTTATTTCATTGGCTTTTAGAAGAACATGAATGAACATACAAAACAATCAAATTAATTTATTTGCACAACACTGGTTTATGGGATGTAAAACAATACTTTACAAGAGAGTAGTCTGAAACTGAAACCTGCAGTGCGATTCTGTAACCATCTCACCGTGAAAACTTGGGTGAAGTGAGCGTGGAGTGAGCTGTCATTCCAACTAACTAACCAAGACCTTCTCAGTGCATCGGGCTGTCATTCGTGGATCTTTTTTGACAATCGTTACGGGTATATTTTCCTATGTTTTTGTAATTTTATTTTTATTTGTCAATTACCTATGTAGCAAAATGCGAATAGTTAAAATAAAATAAGCCAGTTTAATTAATTCCTCGTCGAATGTAAACACCCAAGTAGCACACAAGCTCTATAACAAGCCGTACACTGGCCGGTTAGAAGTTCTTAATAACGGCATTGGCTCCATAAACAAGTTCTACAGTAGATGTACAAGCGGATACAGCGCCGCTGTACCCCCAAAAGAGGCCCAGATTTATACGGCCTGAGGTTCTACAGTGTATCTACAATGTTCGTAAATGTGTGTTAGTACGGAGATACAAAGATGCTATGCGAGCGATAGTGTGCGCCTAAGTATCTAAAATAAGTTCTTGTAGCGCAACTATAGCGCTCGCATCTTATTTAGATGCGTCTGTGTCTCTGAATTAGAGTTTACGGATCTGTATTACGTATACGGTAGCAATATTTTGGGGAAATGAACCATCTCAACAAAGACTTAGTGCCAATGGAAAGTGATTGATGGAAAATACGCCTGAAAATAATTAAAAAATAAGTAAGTGTTGATTTTTCTATTATGCATGCAAAATACCAGTGCGAGTACCAGTTTATTGTAAATATATACATATTTTTTAGCTAAAATTTTCACGCGCCTGCTATTTATGCAGTTTTTTGTATAAAAAGTACATTTAATTATAGGGTTTGAATTTTGAATTTAGTTTATATAAGATAGTTTAGCTTTATAAGTAGTTTCTTTAGAATCCTGGGAGAGAAAGAGTGGCGTGAATTCGATTTTTATACATATTTATGATGTTGAAAAATTATAAATAATCATGTGAATTGCTTTTATCATAAACTATTAATGGCGTCTCGGTTACAAGAGCCTTCAGAGTTTATTAGAACCGTTCTATCGATTTAAGCCGCTAGTATCCACCGTTGTAGACCTTTCGGTTCAATAATTGTGGTATTGACGCTCTATTGTACTTTTTTTAGGTGTACATCAGCAATTAATATATTCTTTTAAGAGTCTAAGGTTGTACAACGGACTATTGATATTCTAAGGGTCATTTTATTTAGGGGTCCATTGTCAGAATCTTAAAACCCGTTAATTCCCTCTTACAACTTTCTTTCAGTTTCAGTTACAATGTCTTACAGGTATTACAAGAAGACTGCGGGAATACTTCAACAGCTAAAATTGACTGCAGGAATGCTTCTGAATCTCAACCTGGCGAAACGTATATAATACTTTCTGACAACTCAGGAACTCAAGCTGCGACAATACAGGAACCAAATTGTGATATACAAAATATACTGCAGAATCAATATCTTATTTGATATTACTAATCAGATAATAGAAAATAAAAAAAAAATTATACATAAATTAAATTATTAAATCACAAATGAAACATCTACTTAATATTTATTTTTATTGTTTTGCCAAGTTCCTCAATATGAATTCCATTTTCCAGTAGCGGCAGCCTCTCTTCTACAAAATCATTTAAATAGGCATCTAGATCTTTTGGTTTACTACTCCCACAATAAATACCAATTATAAACGGCCAGAATTCTTGTTTCGAATTTTTATGAATAGGAAGCCCATCAAAATTAAAATTTAAGGAAATAGCTTCTGGTTTTCATCTGGGGCCCAAGAACGTAGAATTCTTGTGAGAGGTCTCGTAACCCCATTGTGCCAGTATATACCACCGCCTACAATCGGCTTTAAATTTTTATTTCTAGCGGTATGCAATATGGTCCGAGGATCTTTAAGCAAAATATTAGGAATAGTATTATTTAAAATTTCTGACAAATGTCTTAATGCTACATGCGATATATTAAATTTAACTGCCCATTTTCGTAATTCATTGCGAAAATCAACGTTCTTTATGAAATCACTAGTAGACTCGGCAGTATCTGTATCTGAACTGCTGAGATCAGCACAGTCGTCATTATTTGATGCAGTGTCATCTACGGATTCTTCAGCAATTACTTCGGCCTCAACTCCTGGGAAGTCACAGTTAATACTGTCAGCTACATCACTGCTCCAGGGTACATTAGTCGCAGAATTTAAATCTACGGAACCCTCTTTATTTTCAACACACACTTGACTGTTAGAGTTTTCAACACTGATAACATTATTTGATGCAGCGTCACCTGCCTCAACTTCTTCGAAATTAACAATAATATTGTCAGCTAAACCGCTATTGCAAGTTATGGTAATATTAGACGAATTTCCTTGAAGCTTCACTTGATTACTTACTTATTACCAAATTTTTGCCGGGACTATTTTCTGGTCGATTATTAATAATATTCCCATATTCTTTGCTAATCTTTTTCCTCACACTACCATGTCTTTTTCTTAATTTCTACGCTTTTTGGTTATCCATGATAAATTTACGATAATCTTTCACAAAATGGAGTCACAATGAAGCAATTAAATTAGTAAAACACTCTTCTCTCGCTTCAGCTGTTAAAGTGACCATAGAAACGGTTTTCATTTTTCTTTTAGCTGTTTATAGCGTGTTTTTCTTGCCTTATTCAGCTATTTACCATACAGTTGCTGTAAAAATCTCGAATATAACGGCTTACGGGCGACTATATAATTATATTTCTCTGCTGTAGATATAGCGTTTCAAAAGCTGTAATAAGTTCTATTTTACAGCTTACAGGTTTAAAAATATACAATGTACAACCTAACGCGCTTTAAAGGAAGCGTATAACTCCATTTAAACACTTTTAACTACTAAAGCCCTCTATAAGACCTCGCGGCGTTTTAAAAGGTATTTATAACTCTGGTTTATATCAAATGCCCGTACAATAACTCTATGACACGCCTTTGTATCTTCATTGGGATTATATTTACCGTTGTTCGCCTATTGTACCACATGCCTGTTAAAGCACTATTAAATACGCTACTGAACAACTTGAGTATTATAGTAAATCCCTTAAACAGCTATTATACAACATTCAGGTTGTACAGAAGCCATTTAAGCAGCTTGTGTGCTACTTGGGCACCCTCTTACCGGTTGAAGATTATGTTATCAATGCAATTATAATAAATTTAATTTACTTTTTAATCTTTCGGAGTCTTTTTGACAAGCATTGAAGAATTATTATTGTATATACACTCTTAAATTAATTGAATTCAAAGTTATGATATAACAAAAACATTGAGAAAAGAACATGCAACTCATTCAAAATTATGAGTGCTGGATAGGAAATGTTGGGTCCTCCACGTTTCTATTAAATTGCTGTGTTTTGGTTGGTCTAAATTACTTCCATTATCTCCTACGTGAAATGTTAATGGTGAGGGGCCACATCACAATTATAAAATTCTTATGAAAAGGGAACAATGACGTAAAACTCGGTTACTCGAAATGTTCATTCAGGCTTGCACTTGCTGCCTGAGATTCCTGATGCCCTAGTACAAATTGAAACCAGTTCTCGTTCTCTAAAAGCTAAAAAGTGCGTAAAGATGGTTAGTAAATAAATTCAATGCAAAAAACATCGTATCATGAACAAAACATGTGTTTTTAATGCAATAACTGTGCAATAAATGTATTCATTATCTCTTATCAGGCGGCATTCCTCAATTAGTCAGTCTGTACCACCCAAGGACCGCTGATAACATAAAGATTTCCCGGCCAAAGGAATATTCCTATTGTTGTTTGTTTCGATTCAGTTAAATATAACTTGAAAGAGCTGGGTGATGATGTCAATGGAATATAACAAGAATTGGATAGAGGTCTTTGATAACACACCGGGTAAAACGAAGAAGACTAATAGTAACTGGCATAAGACGTGGAAATATTCATGAAAAATAGGCCTTGCTTTTAAAATAAGTATAGTATTTGGCCAGAGTCGTGAGAATCCGCCAGATGCGGTCACATCAAGGTGACGTTCGAACGACTCTAGATAAGGCTCGCCCTATTCATATTGATTTTATTTGTATCCGTGGTCGACGGGGCTACAAAGTTCTTGACTGGCGACCACGAGCGGCAGGTGCAGGGTTAGCCCCACAAGGAGGAGCATATCCTGGTGAAGGTCGTGAGAATGCGTCGGATGCGGAGAGCGCCAGACCGGTCGTTTTGGCAATCTTGTGGACACCTGTATCCAATATTCCATCAGTATCACGTCTTTCGACTGAAATGATGATGATCATCATTATCGCTGCTGAGTATGACCTCCTCCCTTTGTGCCATGCTTCCCTGGTATGTGCGAGTCTCATCCAGGTCTTCCCCGTGATCCTTCTTCCTTCTGTAGGACGTCCAAAATGCTGATAATGCCGACGAAATCCAGGTTAAAGAAATAAATGGTGCGAATAGCGTGTTTATTCTTCTATTCGTTGAGGTGTTATTAAACAGCTGTTTCTCAGATTAAAATGTAAGTTAAGAGATAACATACGTAAGAAATAATCCTACACATATAGTAATTGTGACAAGTTATCTTATTTATGACGCAAATAGTTTGTAGTAAAAGATAACTCGACAAACTGTTGGAAATGTATTCGTTTGTGCGTTTGTTTTTTACCATAATCAGACTAAAAATAAATATATTTAGACCCAAAAATTGAAATTGGCATTCATGCTTACTGATACCAACTATGCAGATTATGATTTAAACCAAGGCAATTTCAAGTTAAAACATAGAACCCTAGTACTGAGTGCAATATCTATAAAAGTTAAAATTAATGGAATAGACTATGGGGTTGATAAACCTATCAAGTATGGCGTGACTATATTTGAAAAATCATTTAATTTTCAAAAGACAGTAATGGTTCTATCATAAACAAGATTTCGATTAGATTGACGCAGAATTTCGTTTTAGTGATTGGATTAGAGTTTTATATTTTCGCCATTTTAAAAGGAGATACCTAAGATTTTCTTTATGCGAGATATCATTCAAATTAGTAGTGTCTGATTCTCTCGTGTCTGACTGCCTGGTTGGTGTAGTGGTCGCATGCTACTGCCAATTTAGTACTTATCTGGCGCGGATATTTATTTGATAGCCTTATTGAGAGCAAAGTCAAAAAAAAATGATTGCATCCAATTATGTGGAAATTGAACTCTTTATCAGCATCAAATCTACTGTAAGGCCTGGGTAGGGTATGGCATGTTTGGGGTCAAGCATCTACAACGACCCGTATTGAACTACCCGCATCTAGCGGATGCCGCGACCTTCACCAGGTCGACAGTCTACCTTCTGGTAGGGCCTACCCACACTTCGCCTTCCGGTATGCAGCATGGCCCACCAACACTATCTAGCAAGTGTTATGCAAAATCAAGGTTGTATAGTTTAATATAATGATTATATTTATTATGTGAGTAAAAATGATAGCTGTTCCTATCATTTTTAATGGATTTTCAATGCTCTGACCTTACGTAAATAATACTAAAGTAATCCCCTTCATTCTAAACTTATTCATCGTTGAGAATAATTTCTTGATGACATGTGTACACACGACGACATTGGCGCCGATTCGCTTGTTCACAAACTAAACTAAATTTAATTTCAGTGCAACCTTTCCTATTTCATTAAGAAAAGGACAGAAGATAAATATTAGTTTAGTCCTGTCAAATTTAGATACTCCATAGAAAGTTTAGACGTGATTAAAAACATGGCTACTAACAATACGTCAATTTGAGTCAGGCGCTGACTAATTTGACAGGACTAAACTAATATTAATTTATCTTATTTCCTTGTCTTATTGAAATAGAAAGAAAAAGATGCACTGAACTTAAATTTAGTCTAGTTTGTGAAGGTAATCAGCGCCATCACATATCAAGCTGCAGATTTCCAGTTTTAGCTGACATCGCTTTTCGTACAATGAGAACTCAGTTTATACTGCCAATTTATAGCTTGATATGTTGTCGTGCGTACAGAATGACTATCAATTTTATAGGCGCATATCATCATGCAATCCTTGGACCTTTCAACTGTAAAGGAACGATAACGCGTAGTTTTCCGGTATTTGTCAACACGTAATTAGCATGTTTACTAAACAATTGAGATAACCAAACAATCAAGAAACAATTCAGTTGATAACTTCTGTTGCTACTCGCCATTTTAATTGGATTATTTTATTGTAATTTAACATTAGAGGCTGGGCAACTGTTTCTACGAATTTTATAAGGAACGGGAAATGTTTTATTATGTATTATGAATAATAAGCACGTGCTTTTGTAAGGTTATCGCAGATCATGTTATTAGTTGGGTTTAAAGATCGAAATAGTGTCAATTATATTGTAATAATAGCTGGGCAAATTCCATGGTACAGCGGCATTATTTACGACTCGAACAAAAACTTGATAAACTACATACATGCATTAACAGCCTATAATGTTCCCACTGCTGGGACACAGGCTTCCTCTCTTCGAGAGGAAGTGGGCTGTATTCTACCGAGGGCCCGGTGCGGACCGGTAGATGTCACATGTCTTCGAATTTTTGGTGGCCGGTTAACATGCCGGTTTCCTCACGATGTTTTCCTTCACCGTTTTGAAAGCAATGGTGATGAAATTATTTGCACAAAGTACCTACTGAGTTCGAACCGCCGCGCCGTTACCACTGGGCCACCACTAAACTTTACATGGTATAAATGTAATTCATAGAAATAGTACATGACACTTGTTTTTATGAACGTGCTAAAGAAAAGTTCAGGTACAGACATTAAAGGTATGTATGTACATACATTATTGTGCTAAAAGCATTATGAATATTGTGACATTTATTTGATTCGTGTAGAATGAACTCTAATCATAAGTTAATTTAAACACTTCAATCAAGGGTAAATAACACTTATAAGATCAAAGTGACACTTGGAAATAGCACTTCTAATTTATGATTAAGTCTATTAAACTGCTATTAATAAAATAATGACTAACTAGAGTTGTTCCTTGAACCAATTGATAAGGAGTTCCGCGATTATTCCCACGCACGGACTGCCCATCCCGTATCCCGACCCTCTTCCCACAGTACCGTACCAGGGACTCAGACACGCATAAGAGCTCACGTAAAATCTGCTACGTGTCACTGACAAAACCAGCAAACGGCATTTTCTATGCAGGAAACCTTATGTCGTGTGCAATAAGAATCATTTTATTGTGTCTGTACCTGCGGTTAACAGCTGTTACGTCGTGCCGTATTGAATAGACTTTATACACAAAGAATAAGGATCACGTTGGCTTGTGTTCCGTTCTCCCGCTGCCGCGCTGGGTCGGATGCGACATCGCTTGCTGTATTCTGTGTCCCTAGTACCTCGGTCATATGTTTTCGTTCCGTGGTCGTTACGGTCCTGTGGACCCTTTTGTTTTAGTTTCAATGAATGCGTTTTGTTCGTTACTTTTTTGCTACGAATGAATGGAAGCTAAAATGTCGGTAAACGTCACCACCCGTTGTTTTGTTTCTTTATTTATTTTACTTCTGTCAATGTTTGGAACTTTGATTCAATAGTTGGAATTCTGTTGTATTATTTTCCGCATATTAAAATAACTTTAGCAATAAATTAGTCACGGGTGTTTCTTGTTTATACTCACCAATAAAATGTTTTGTAGAATTGGTTGAGCGGTTGTAATAAAACTTTTGGAATTTCAGAAAGGAATAGAAGTTCAATGTCACGGCAAAAATTGCTGTTTATTTTTTTGGAGGCAAATCAATATCCGAACGTATTCTAAGGGCTGATTGTTCCATCGCCAGATGACTTTTATTCGAGGAATAAAATTGACGTTTGACAGTTTTTGCATGAAATAAATGTCAAAATTATTCTTCGAATAAAGTTATCAGATGATTGAAAAATCAACCCATAAATCAATTAGATACACAGTAGGTTTCATAAAACGCATTCTTATGTTTTAACCGAAAATGGGAACTCAAATCCTCTTTAAAAATCTTTCTTAGAAATATCGTTAAGAGAAAGTCAAATAATTTATTTCAAGGACCATTAAAAAAAGGTTTAAACTTTTGGACGTCACAATTTACAAGAAAATAGAATCGCTTCTAGGCGTTCATTCCAAACGGTAGTTCCGTATGGAGAACATTGTGTATGAGACTCCATAATAGGTACTCTTTTAAAATGTATTACAATATTTTTATGCATTAGTTATAAATATGTGAAAATGAGCCTAGAATAAAATTACTATGCTCACTGGTCGCCTGAAATAGGACATCGTCGTTAAACGGCGAAGGTGACATGTATAGGTTTGCTGGGCAAACTTGGCCCTACAAACAAACAAAACCAGATGGAGAGGTTTGGTACGAAAACTACCTTTGCCCAGCACTGGTACACAATATAGGGCATTGTAGGGTATTAAAAAGTGCTTGCCTGTATTCTGAATTGTATTTGTATTTATTAACATTTCATCACACTCTTTGATGAAGGAAACAGTGACAAATTGATGGATAGCGGTCTCTTATGAGGCTTCCCAGAGATCAGTCAACAACATTTTACTAGGACAAGCACAGCACGTGCGTTAGGTCTTCGAAACCTCCCCTGGCCTACAGGGCAACACGATCCTTCCTCACAAAGTAGTCGATACATTAAAAGCTATTAGGATATCATAAAAAAACGAATCAATCATCATAGGTCACCAACCTTTTCCTTAGTTTCGACAATACAAACCAGACTACCATATAATTTTTTTCTTTGAATAAACTCGCTTGACCCGCAGTTTCACCCACACATTTTCACGGACTAGGAAAGGGAAGACTGGACAATATCAAAAGTACGCACTTACATACAAAACTGATGACTCGATGTGAGAGACAAATTAGTTGATGAGGCAAAAGTTGCTGGTAAGGCCTCCCCTCAATTTTTTTTATAAACGTAATTATCAGAAAAAAATAATTTTAAAAAAATGATTAAGAAATTATTTTAATCATATCAGTAGGTAACTGATCTTTTTTGTCGCGTTAATGATGAAAACTGATACATCATCAGAATGATTGAAATCATAATTATGTTTTTATTGAAGCGCACTAGAAATCACTAAATGCTTTTAGCGCTAAAAGTATTAAAAACATCGTTCTGTTTCTGTCAATCATTTGAGTACGTCAGAGACAGAATGATGTTTTAAATTCGTTTAGCGTTAAAAGTATTTATTAAGTAGTTTGTGGTGCAAGTGGGCTTAAAGGGTAAGGTTACCATATCTCAGGATTTGTCATGAGATTTCAGGATTTTTAGGCTCCTAAAGGTGAGCCCAGACATTACGAGGCGTGTGCTTCGAATGGTAAGTCACGCATATAATAATAATAATATCCCTGGACATTTCACACAGCACCATTTGTCCCAAGCTAAGCAACCTAATGCTTGTGTTATGGTAACAAGATGGCTGATAAACTACTTATATACAATTTTTTTTTTTGTAAATACATACATATTATAGATAGAAAAACACCCAGACTCGGAACAAATACATGTAGGTCATATAAATATTTTTTCCGTGCGGGAATCGAACCGGGAATATAACGGCTGCCTCAGGCTGAGGCATCTAACATATATTATACAAAAAACTTCCCATAATCATTTGCGGCACATGCCTCGCTCTGCCTGGGTGTACCTTAACAGGATTGCGGCCGTATTGAGGAAATCTCAGGATTTTTCGATTGTTCAAATCATAGACGACTCCGCCTTGGAGTGTAGATGTGGTGCTGTTCCACAAACGATGGGACACTCTTAATATCGCGCCCTGCGTGTCCTGTCAGCTGCACACTACAGGAACTGATGGACGCTGGTGATGACGCCAAACAAGTAGCCGAATTCTTGGCCGAGTCCATTTAGATAGCTATCGACACGCTAAGAAGGAGAAGAAGAATAACATTTCAGATTAATTTATTAGAAAGTTACAATCAACATAAACAAAAACATATAATTAAATCTTCTTTGGATATATACAGGGTGGCAAGGACATCGACGCGCAAATTGTAACCATGGATTCAGCACATGAGTTTAGACCCCAAAGCGACGAATTTTTCGTCGGCTATTAAAAAAAAATATTTGCTGTTCCATACATTTTGACCGCGTAGGCCGTTACCACTGAGCCACCACTGCTCTCAAAATGGTTTGCGGTTGGCTTCATTGTTCCCTAATAAGGTTTAATTACCCCTTTTTCTTTACACTCAACAGTACACTATCATTTTTTAAGACAATAGAGAGAATTAGTGACCTAAGTACGTACTTCATACATTTTAACAGCACCATATACGAACATCCTTGGTTACTTACAAGGGACTACGAATCTGTCTTTGGTCCGGTATTGGCAGAAGTGTAGCCCTATCCAGGCTTATCGGGGTTCAATTTATGGGTCCCCAATGACATTTATTATTAGACGGTATTACTCATAGTTGAGTTGTTTCTTGGTATCGTTGTGTGTTGTGATTTCCGGAACGTATGCCACGTGAGCCACGTGTTGACTTAGTTATTAGTCAAATTAAACGGGTAACTTTATAAAGTGGGTTTATGAGCAAGGCCAAGAGAATGATAAGCTTTTGCCACTATAATTACGCATTATCATCTCATCATCTGCCTAGCCTTTTCCCAACTATGTTGGGGTCAGCTTCCAGTTTGACCGGATGCAGCTGAATACCAGTATTTTACATGGAGCGACTGCCTATCTGACCTATACAACCCAGTTACTGAATAATAACATAACCCTTGGTAAGACTGGTTGTCAGACTTTCGGGCTACTGACGACCCGTAACGACTGTCAAATATCCGCGAATGACAGCCGGGACCAACGGCTTAACGTGCTTTCCGAAGCACAGAGAGGTCTTGGTGGATTGGATGTGTAGATGGTCACCCATCCACGGAACAACAGCGCAAAATTTTCTTTTTTTCTATCTTCTATTTTTTCTCTCAGGACCCAATTCTGGTAGGTATATCCACACAGGCGATGTCGCGAGCAGAAGCCAGTAAATCCATAAAATTCCGAGAATTTTAGTTTTGTACCGCACACCACATGACCTAATTTGCTAAATACATTTTCTAGGAATGTATTTAGAACAGCAAACTAGTTCACAAAGCTTATTGGACATTGATTGGATTAAGTTTATCTACTGTTTTGGTCTGGATTAGCTGGGCAGTTATGTTTATATTCTGAGCTTAATTTTCAGCCTAATTTTAGACGGGAATATATATTTATTTTCTTGTCTATCTCATACTTTTTTTATTCTGCGAGGTAATTGCGTAAAACAATAACAGTAGAATGAATTTCATTTTGACATGTCAACAACTTTCATTGCGTTATTTACGTTGTTGAGCAGACACAGTTTCGAACACACGAAGCAATGGATTAGCTCTTTTAAAATGATTCAGATTGTGCATTTTCACTGTCAATCATGACAGTGTGTTACGCAAAAAGGTTTCTGTTCTAGTGTGACTTTTATGAGTTTCTGAATACAAAACCTTATTTATAATTTTTCCCTTCATTCGACTTTATTTTTTCAATATTTATTTTTCTACTTTTGGGTAAGGTTCTCATCATTTATATTTTAATTATAATTAAGAACGAAAAAAAACTAAAATTATTCCAACTATTTTGTTTGTCCCTCGCAAACAAATTAATTTGAGTTCAAACAAAAAATAAGCTAGCTCGTCAAAAAATAGGAGCATTTTGACACTTAACTCTTGAATATAAAGTTGCTCTTATGTAACTTTACTTGAGATGACCTTGCTTATCTAAATCTGAAGGCAATTCCCGTAATTAAAAACGTTCAAAATCTAGTCGCAATCTCATCTCAGAGACAATCAATGTCAAAAACTTGTCAAAAATGTAGGGAAATTAGAGGTATTTTTGACAGATGGCGACTGAGATCAGACTGTGAACGTTCTTAAAATTACGAGAATTGCCCCTCTGACCACCGTAAGGACTATTCTTGCTTGCAGCGCATATTATTAGTCGACCTAAAAAGATCCCTCTTTTGTTTTAATTACGGACGCAGCTGTGGTCATCATGTGCACGGGATTTTGTTTTCAAAATGGTCAGATATAAGTTTTGACCTATGAATAGTTATGTGCACTAGATGCGGAGGACAGGGTGTTGTGGTGCAGTGTGGGAGAGTTCTATGTCAACAGTGACCTGCGATAGGCTCTGTTGATGGAGTAGCATAATCAGCCTACAATGTTCCCACTGCTGGGACACAGGCCCTCTCTATGACAGGGAGTGCACCATATCTACCACGCGGGCCCAGTGCGGGTTGGTGAATATCACATGTCTTCGAATTTTTGGTTCTAGGGCATGCTGGTTTCCTCTGGATGTTTCTACAAAGTAAAACGCCTGCCTGGGTTCGAACCCACGACCTACAACTCGTAAGTTTGGGCCATTACCACCGGGCCACCAGTGACTGCTCTTCACGGAAATGAATCATAACCAATTCTGTCACCACGTGTGGCAAACATCACCAATTTGCAGTACCATTTACAACCTCAAGGATCTACATAAAAGGTATTGTATAAGTTTGTCTCAAGTGACGTTTGCGCACATTGTGTCTGCCTATCCTGTTTTGGGTCAAGGCCCATTTCCGCATTTCAAAGATTGAGGTGTGATAGGTACTGTCGTTTACCCCTGCTGCCTTGGTATGTTTGCAAACCTTGACCAAGTAATATGTTTATTTGGTTTCCAAAGTCAACAATGGTTTGGATATGTGATTGTTTGGCTGCTATAATTAATTATTTACTGGAAAAGTTGGTAACAATACGAGGAATTTAATAGGAATACTTATTAAATTGTTACGGTTGAATAATGCTTCTATTGTTTCTGTTAACCTGGTTACATAGGCCGCCACGTGGTGGTGCTTTACCATTGTTTTGAATTGGAATAATTCAACTCAACCTACTCGTTGCCTTAACGCATCGCCTACTGATGGACAAATGCCCGTCCCAAGTTCCAATGTACCCCAGTTCCGGCTTTCCATAAAATCTAATCAAACTCATCTGTGTTTTTTAGGTGTTCGGTTCATCGGTGGACTAATACTCGTATCCACGTCCATTAGCGATTTGCTGTTTTCACTCGTAGATTCGTCTCACCATCATCATCATTGGCAGCATTGTTCCACCCACTGCTGAGTATAGGCCACCTCCCTTTTGTGCCATGCTTCTCTGGTATGTGTGATTCTTATGCAGGTCTTCGCCGCACAATTATTATAATATTAGTGTACCTACACTAGCTGTTGCCCGCGACTTCGTCTGCGATCCAGGATGAAAAGTAGCCTATGTCCTTCTCCAGATCATGGTCTACCCATGTGTCAAATTTGATCTAAATCCGTTCAGTAGTTTTAGCGTAAAAGCGTAATTCTTTTTTCTGCGCAACTTTCTTTTTTTCCGTACAAATCTTTTACAAAGTATTAGAAAACTTTAAAAAAAAAGATGGATGAAATCGGTAAAGTCGTTCTCAAGTTATGGCGTGACCAAGGGAAATAGGGATTAATTTTTATCCTACTAATATTATAAATGCGAAAGTTTGTATGGATGTATGGATGTTTGTTACTCTTTCACGCCAAAAGTACTGAACGGATTTGGATGAAATTTGGCACACAGATAGTTTATAACCAGGAATAACACATAGGATACTTTTTATCCCGATATTCCCACGGGATCGAAACTTATGCGGGTGAAACCGCGGGGCGCAGCTAGTATACATATATAATTATATATATAAGTGTAGTATACCTACTTAATTAAATAATAATATCGTTGTAGATTTACGACTGTATTCACTCTTAGATTCATCTTTTTTCCGGAAATTAGACCTTAAATTACATGGTTATAATAGCCTATTTCCTGTGGAAATAAACGACCATCAGGCTATTTAACTTTTATTCATACCTCATAGTAATAAAACCGTCCAAATATTCCCATAATTTCGGCAGCTGTCGTGGAAAAGTACCAGGGTCTCATAGTAGTGAAACCGCTGTCGGCTGACAATGATTTAAGTTACATCATTTAATAGGCCATCGTAAAGTCGACTGTATTTGGCATTGTGTTGTAATAGACTCTAAAGTAGGTAGGTACTAACTACCTATGTGAAGTAGAACAATGATAGTAGCAACTGTCACTCAAGAACAGTAATGGCCTGTTTCATCATCACAGGCTAGATAAAAAAAATCAATATTAGTACAAAATTATCTTCGAAGGGCTACTTAGATTAATATGACTTCTACACTAAGACGATAGGTACCGAAGACAGCATCTATCCTTTCTTTTTTTTTTTGTAATATTTTATTTTTCTCATTTTTTCCCTCTGTTCTGTATACCCCCGGGGACCTACAGTAAATTTTCTCCACTGTGAATTTTCACCCTAAGGTCGAAATTATGAGAGTTTTTTATTATGTTTCTCAAAGATATAATAAGCATGAACCCGCTGTAGGTACTCTTAACTAAAAACTGCCTTTCGTAAACAACCGTGTCTACGACTGTGGTGAAGTTTTTCTCGTACAATTTCTCTTAAAACTTTGTTAACAAACAAACAATGAGTTTGTTCACCCCTATATAGTGCGACGTGCTGTAACGTCTGACGCTTGACATCAACCCTAGGGACTTAGTATTGTTTACAATTTTATCAATACAGGTGGTATATTGAATCGAAACGACGTGAGCTGTCAATAGTGTCAATCCCTAGCATCTGCAGTGCGATTCTATAACCATATTTCTTTCTTTCTTTTCTTCTTTCTTCTCTATCTCACCGTGAAAACTTTGGTGAAGTGAGCTGTCATTCCAACTAATGCTAGAGATTGACACTATTGACAGTTCACTCTAAGCTCACTTCACCTAACTTTTCACGGTGAGATTTTTGTAGAATCGATCGGCAGGTGGAATGACAGCTCACTTCACCTAAGTTTTCATGGTGACATTTTTACAGAATAGACCGGCTGAAGGCCAATTTCCGTAATTAAAAACGTTCAAAATCTAGTCGCAATCTCATCTCAGAGATAATCAATGTCACAAACGTGTCAAAAATGTAGGAAAATTAGAGATGTTTTTGACAGATTGAAATAGATTAGAATGTACCGTCTGAGAAACTTTTTGCCCGCTAAGACGAAGACCATGCTTGTGCAGACTTTGATTTTCCCTCTAATCGACTATGGTGACGTGTGCTACTTTGATTTGAATGCGGTGTTGCTGGATAAGCTCGACAGATTGCTTAACAATGGGATCCGGTTCATATTCAACCTCAAGAAATATGACCATGTGTCGAGCTATAGGTCTGAGCTCAAATGGATGTCCATTCGCCAAAGAAGAAGTTTGCGCGCTTTGACCACGCTTTTCTCCCTTCTCAACTCTCCCACTCCTCCTTCTTATCTAATATCTCACTTCCAATATCTATGTTCTTCACACACTAAGAATCTGCGTTCTTCTAACAATCTCCTCTTACTCTGTCCTTCTCATACGTCTGACTTTGTTCATTCTTCTTTTCATATTCAGTCCATTCTTCTTTGGAATGCGCTTCCTGTTGACATCAGGACGGCCACCAGTCGGTATGCATTTAAGCGGAAATTGCAGAGTTATTTTCAAAACAAATTTAAAAAAATAGCGTAGAGTCATCTTAACACCTCTCTTCCTTGATTTTGTATATATATATATATATTATAAGTATATATTATAGTAATAGTATGTATGTGTATATAACCTATTTATATACATAGTTTTAAGTTTTTTAACATTGTCCCTCTCAACCAAAGCACCTGCCATCTAATCTCTTCACCACCCTTGGTTGACTGGTAGAGAATGCCTAAGGCATTAAGTCCGCCTTTGTACCTACCTTTTTTGTGCGAAAAGTTTAAATAAATACATAAATAGATTAGAATGCGAAATTGCGAACGTTCTTTATAATACGAGAATTGGCCCCTTTTTTTTTTTTTTTTTTTTTTTTTTTTTTTTTTTTTTTTTTTTTTTTTGTCGCTGAGAAATGCTTTATGCATGCCCGCCTCGCGGGGGACGAGACGGGGTATGTGGGACTCCCTGTCGGAATGACAGTATACCCACTAAAACTCAGCGGTGTTCCCTCATTCGCCGTGATGGGAGGGCCACGGGAATAGGCATAGCCTTTACCTCCATAGCCCTCCCGGCGCATGCCCGCCCAGATGGTATGGCGGGCCCCGCATGCCCCCCACATAGGGGGGCTACGGGAATGGCTGGGAGCACCTAGCCATTCCCGTCCAACACTGGTGGAGACCTGTGCAATGCAGGCAACGGTGCCCCCGCACCCGTTGCCTGCTGGCCCCCACGCCCGCCTGACTGGCGGGCCCCGCATGCCCCCCCGGTTGGGGAGGCTACGGCCGCAGAGGATAGGGAGAGCGGCAACGACACACCAACACTCCTCTTCCCCTGCGGCCCCACCGCGTCCGCCATCAAACGGTGGCGGCCCCGTCAAGGCCGCGGAAGGTAGGGAGAGCGGCAACGTAACACCAACACTCCTCTCCCGCCGCGGCCTCTAATCCTCAGCCGCAATGTCTCCCACAGGGGGGACATCGCGGCCCGCCTCGGGCAGGTTGCGATGTCGCACAAGCGGCACCGCCACCTACCCGCCGGCCGCTACGTCGTCGGCTTATCCGCACAGCCTAGACGAGCGGCCGCTCCTCGGGTTCCTCTTAGCTTCACCGTGGCCCAATCCACCACGGCTACTGAGCCCCCCCGCCTCGACAATGCGGGAACCCACCGGGGGGGGACGAGAATTGGCCCCTAGTTTAACTGTACTAACTGTTTTGTAGTCGTTTATCGCTGCTCTAAGCATGAATGATCTTGATTTAATTTGGGCTTAAAAGGTTATATTTAAAAAGAAAAGTTTTTACATGCAGCGCAAGAGAATTTCACCCTCAAATGATTTCATATTTCGTGTGCTATTTTAGACAACATCAGTTGCTTAAAATAATTTTCTATATGAAAAAATCGTCATAAAATCGATTCATCAGTATGTAATTTATTAACCACAACAAAAACCCTGAAAATAACAGGTCTTGGTACATGTATGTCGTGATTTAATAATTTTCTACATGAAAAACCATTTTCGATCCATCAGTCTCCAATTTATTACTTATAAAGCCCTGAAAATAATAAGCTCTTCATACAATATGTCATCTCATTAGACTGCATGGGGTGTTCACAACTCAAGGTGAATGTATCTTGTTTATGGTGTAACCTTACCACAGAGAATGTAGTGTCATACGATGATATTATAACCATCGCTGCCATGTTTTTTATCAAAGCAATAGATAAGGTCATGGGTTTATTGAGTTCATGGTTAGCTCATGGAGTCCTAGTACAACAATTTGCTTACAATATTATTGAATTACCTTTTCCAGCATAATTGTGCAAGACACTAAGACTTTCATTTTGACAGCTCAACAACATTCATTGCGTTTATAAGTTGTTGGACAGATACATTTTTCGAACATATAAAGCAATGGATTAGCAATGTCCTTCAAAGTGATTCAGATTACGCAATTAGAGTGCAGCTTTGTTTGGAGCAGCTAGGCTAGGCTATCACTATAAATTAGGCAGTTAAACTTAGCTATTCTTTTTCTTCTTCAACCTTTCACCTACTGCTGCTACCCCAGTACCTCACAACGTTAGCTCCTTGTTCGTGCACTACTGTCAAAGTCTAGCATTAAGTTCATAACTTGTGTAGAGAAAATAAACGTTTTACATGATATATCTATCCTCATATTCCTCATAAAGTTCACTTATTATAAAGGCTCAATTCACACGGTCCTCATTATTATAGTGATGGGTTCACCTTGTGCCCACCCCCTTATGCTGAGGTCGAGTAAGCACCCGATAAAACTAAATGACAGTCGAGGCTATAGGTAGGCCTTCTGTCACACCGTCGCGTAACAGAGAAATAACATGGCAAAATTATGGTGATTGTATTTCCTTCTTGTCAAAAATATTATGTGGTATTTTAAAATGATTTCATTATTGTTATATTATCTCCAGTAATATGATATTGAATGTTTTAAAGGTTTCGACTAACTGCTTTGTCTTGGAGATTTTGTTTCGAAGGCCTGGTTTTTTTATGTAAAAAAAATGAGTGACTGACGTATTTACGTTAATTTCAGCCAGATTTTTATGGTGTATCAGAATATTATTTTTCTCTGAATTAAAATTTATTTTTATTTATAAACGATGATTAAAGTTAAGTGACGTTTAAACGTCAAAAATGTATGGTTAAGCAGTCGCTAATCATACTTAACTTTAATTAACGTTTATGAAAAAAGAGTTGATTCAATGATCGTGAATGTAATGTTTGCCTTCTCCCCATATGCGGGCTCGGAGCCTATCAAACTCTTTTTCTCCTTGAAACTTATTTTCCATCGTTCCCATATACACTAATGAATTCCCAGTCCGGTGTAACAGCGCCCCTTCAGCAAATAAGTCAAACGTTACAGTTGACCCCGGGTGCTGAGGTTACCCCCGTACAAGGTTACTGCACAACACAGTCTTATACTCAGCGAGGGTTATAAAAGCTTAGCCGTTTGTCTTGGGATTTTCCGCAGTTCACTTGTCTTTTTACTGTTTTTTTTTTGTTTTGTGAGTTTTGTTATAGGTTCCATGAGTTTAGTTGATACATTTATTCTATCTAGCAGAATGAATATTTAAGCTTTATTATAACATAATGGCGCCGATTCCCTTGTTCACAAACTAAAGTAAATTTAAGTTCAGTTCATCTTTTTCTTTCTATTTCATTAAGAAAAGGACAGAAGATAAATATTAGTTTATTCCTGTCAAATTAGTCAGCGCCTTACGTAATTTGACATATTTTTAGTAGCCACGTTTTTAATCACATCTAAACTGTCTATGGAGTATTTTAATCTGGCAGGACTAAACTAATATTTATCGTCTGTCCTTTTCTAAATGAAATAAAAAGAAAAAGATTCACTGAACTTAAATTTAGTTTAGTTTGTGAACAAGACAACCGGCGCCAGTATCACGCCTGAAATCTCCGTAGGGTTAGGTAGATGTGTAGCTATAGTACCTACGCTCATTTCGTCGGTTATATTTAAGTCCCATAGGAGGTAATAATAGGAGTAATAGGAGCGAGCCTATTTGCCATCAACAAATCCAGACTCCGGCCTGCTACGACACTGAGAAATTCTTAATGGAAAAACCACACTTTGCCCTGTCTGGGAATCGAAACCAGGACCTCATGCTCAGCAGTAGCCCTTGGAACCAGCTAACTATGTGAAGTAAAAATAAACAAGTATGAATTGGCAGAACGTGAAGCCGTCGAGAGAATCCGTTTCTGACACCTGCAGTTAGTGTGATAATAGGGTAGACGCCTGGGTAAAAAAAATATAATTATATTTAGTCCGTCAGTTAGATTATCGAAAAATAATGGACACGTATTTTTTCTTTTGTCAATCAAACAAAAAATGACAAAGATAAAGCGCGTCTAAATTTGGGAGTGGGAGGTCGTGACGTCACGCCATGCTAAAAAGTGTAGCAAGGCGTGACGTCACGCGGAACTTTAACGGGCGATATCTTCATCATTTTTTATATACCTAATTGACAAAAGAAAAAATACGGATCCAATATTTTTTGATAATCTAACTGACGGACTAATTAGATTTTTTTAGGCATCTAGCTTATTCTAGTAGCTATAATGAAGATCAAATTCGCAAAACACGTATTCATTTGTATGAAGCTGACAGGTGCCAAGAATGCGTTCTCTCGGTGGCCGAACTGTAATGAAGTTATACTGAAATTAAGTTTGAGCACGTGGTTTATTTTGGTGATCATTTTATTATGTATCTTGTCTTGTTCTTCTCTCTACTGGCATGGCATGAGCCATGTATGTATGCTGCTGGTCTACAGCCAGGGAGATTATTTTTCAAGCAAATTTACAGCCTACATCATTTTGCCGAATTATTTCAATGGCCTCTGTAGCACCATGAAACATGAAAAAACAACAGAGGCTAGCGCGAATCTTGGGGTTCATTCGTTTAATCGAGTCTAGTCAAACCACGCTAGGAGCGGTGCAATTCATTCAATCATTCATACGTCATTTTGCCGAATTATATCCATTTCATACAACTGCAAGGCAGTTGTGATTTGAACCTCTTCAGCTCCATCTGCAACTCCACCTCAGCCTCGTCACCCATACACCCCACCTCCACATTATACACACCACTGCCATTCCATCTCCATCCTTACCTTGTAAATAAATCTTTAATTGATTTCTACTTCAATCTTCGAATCGAACTCGTCGAAAGAAGACACGACAGACAGTGACAGTCTCTAGTTCCCTTCTTCGTTCTTCTTTCTTCTTCTTTAATTTAATCACGTTTGACTTTAAAGTTAAGCTTTTCTTGTCGCTACACGACAATCTAGGGACATATTAAGTTGGTACATGACAATAGTTCATGCCGTAGCTTAGCAAAACCAGCCTATAATGTTCCCACTGCTGGGACACAGGCCTCCGTTCTGTGAGAGGGCGTGGCTCGTAATCCACCACGCGGGCCCAGTAGGGGTTAGTATACGTCACATGTCTTCGATTCTTTGGATTTTTTGGCCGTAGTAAATAAGTAATACTATTAGCCATCAGTCAGCAAGGTACTAGCGTCGCTGCCCACGCCAGACGGACATCTAGTAAAAGCAAATGTAAAATTGGGTTTTATTTTTTCTACAGACTTCTAAAAGTTGCGTTGGCAAGGTGATCTACAATCCACTTACCTATAATAAGTTTATAGCCCAATAACACTATCTCCTAAAAACTTTCGCTCAGGAAGATGACATTACTTTTTATAAGCACTAAACTACTTATGATCTTCTTATAATATATAAAAGGTTCAGGAGTCAACTGAACTCTAAAGTTCACACTTTACGAGTACAACGGAGGACAGGTCAGTGACCTCTCAAATTCGATGCAGTACATAAACAAATCGATCATTCACACGTACTTGTGTATTGTGGGTTTAACTTAACTTACTTGTTAGATAAATTAATATGTGATCAGCTGTTTAGATACTTGTTAAAGACTAATTATATTTCAATGGACGTGACTTCTATTTTTAGAAGTTTGCTTTTGCATGTTAAGCTTTTTATTATTATTAATATAGTGATGAAAAATATTTTGCCATAGATAGATGCCATGTTTGCCAAACAGCGGGGTAATTGCGTAATTATACTAAGAGTAGGATTGACTTTCATTTTGACAGTTCAACAACATTCATAGCGTTATTTACGTTGCTGAGCAGACAAATTGTTCGAACATATGAAGCAATGGATTAGCAATATACTTCAAAATGATTCAGATTGTGGATGATAAGGTACTGATTTGCCAAACAGTTTTTCTCCGTGGGAAATGAAGACGGCTGTCATAACTCATAAATGCTCAGTATTGTAATTAAATAGTATGAGGGGTTTTTCTTTCAGTTTAAGCTGAGAATCAGGAGACCTACTCTCCAAGTCCGTCAACGAAGATACGGGCCCGTCCGTGTTTAGTTAGATAATTTGGAGTGAACCCTACTCCGAGATAATTTTGAAAAAAAAAATGCGTTTCATAGCCCATTTCTTGAGGAGGGCTATTTGCCACAACACACAACACGCTAGCACGACAGGCTAGGGGATGGGGTGGTTCTAGGGGCTTGCCATCACGTTATGACCCTTAGGAGCCAAGTAAAAAGACAAAAAAAACATAAAGAATGCTAAGCGAAAACAACGTATAATCGTGCAGGCGACGCGATGCGACGCGACGGGGTGGGTCTGAGGGAACAACAGATTTCACGCAGACGAAGTCGCGGCCAGAAGCTAGTAAAAACAAAAGGCCCGTTTTGACATTGACAGTTCTAGTAGTTAATAAATATCAAATTCGCAAAACACGTATGAAACTGACAGGTGTCAAGAAGGTATTCTCAAATGTCAAAACGGGCCTTTTAGTTTTTGACAACTTTATCATAATACATTTCTCACATCAAAAACAAACTATTACTCGCTCAATACTTCACGCTAACGTTATGAAACACTTTAATTTGTTTATCAACAAACAGTTTTTATATCTACAAAAAACGGCCTCAAGTTTAAAAATAGTTTTTATGCATAACAGTAACGGTGTCATATATAAATAACTTCGTTATCTTAAAACCTCATGTTTATTTATACATATACTTACGTTGGGAGAAAGATACAATGTTGTAAAACAATTGGGTTTTCTTGTAATGAAGTAGGTATATTTTTTTTTATTACCTACCTAATGTTTTTATTTTTGTCCAAGGACTGGAAGACGAGATGCTGGTCGTCCGGCGGCGAGATGGGGAGACGGGCAAAACCTAGATGAGGCTGGCACAGGAGCGTGGAGATTGGCACAAGAAAAAAAAAACCGGCTAAGTGCGAGTCGGACTCGGGCACCGAGGGTTCCGTACAATTTAAAATTATATTACTTACTTTATCTGTGCTGTAAGACGTTGCTTCGTACCAAATTTCAAGATTCTGAGTTCACGGGTAGTAGGTTTTGATTCCCTTGCGAGTGTCGAAAATTTGCGGCATAAACGGCTGTATCTTTTGATTGAGTTGGCGTAGAAATCATGCATGTGTATCAAACTGGAATTTATATCAAACGCGTGGAGACGCGTTCCTGAGAAAAAGTGTCTTGACAGACAGACAGATGGACGGACGGACGGACAACAAAGTGATCCTATAAGGGTTTCGTTTTTTTCCTTTCGAGGTACGGAACCCTAAAACGAGGCCTATGCCCAGCAGTGGGTGAAGTAGGGCTGTAGATGTTGATGAAAATGAAGGATTTTATTATATCAAACATCTCCCTTTTAATAACTTTCTAGAAACCGTCGTAATACGATGGAAGAAAAACACCTAGTGATAAAAAAGACTACAGTTATCGCGTTTTAGTATAGCAATAGAGGTCATTGCCCTTTACCTAATATCTCTCCTAACCCAAACGGTAAACTATGTACGGTATTTCGTTATTGGAACATGTTGAAGATGCCGATAGATATTCATTCAGGACGTTAACGGACTTTATTTCAGTGTTCGAAATAAAAGATGTCAGAGAATATACTTATGTAGGTCAATGACCGATATTACCATGCTAAAACGTGATAGCTATAGTCTTTTTTATCGTTAGATGTTTTTTCTATAGTTATATGATTGTTTCTAGAAATTCATAAAACGGGAGATGGTTGATACTTGATGTAATCAAATCCATCCAGTCTGTTCCAGCCACCTTT
Source organism: Apamea crenata (assembly GCA_949629185.1). Taxonomy (NCBI): domain Eukaryota; kingdom Metazoa; phylum Arthropoda; class Insecta; order Lepidoptera; family Noctuidae; genus Apamea; species Apamea crenata. The sequence goes on from OX451372.1 coordinate 6,580,745, forward strand.
TTAAGGCCGTCGGTCTATCCATCTGGGTGGTGGAGAACAGCGGGGTAGTTGGGTACCACACTATCAGTAGCAATTGGTTTCATTTTGACAGTTCAACAACATTCATTGCGTTATTTACGTTGTTGAGCAGACACATTTTTCGAACATATGAAGCAATGGATTAGCAATATCCTTCGAAATGAATCAGATTGAGATTGATAGTGTGTTACGCAAGTAGGGTGCAGGGTGTTATGGCACAGCTTGGAAGAGGTCTATCTATGGCCAACAGTGGACAGCGGCCATAAGGCTGCGTAGATTGTTCGATGGATTATAATAAACTAGGTAGGTACTCGAATGAAAAACATTCAGTAGGTAAGTAAAATCCTTTTTTTAATAATAATGATTTTAATTACCTATTGAATTTTAGTATGACAGGCTCGTTCAATATTCAAATCCTTGGTAAATACGCATTTTCCTGTCCATAGGCAATTTTTGAACGCTTTCAGGCACCATGCATTGGGGGCATTTGTTTAGGAATAATACTCCGGCAAGCCTATTGCCATCAACTTGGTACAAAGACTCCAGGCGAAATGGAAAAATGTGGGTGTACGTACAAAGGACATACCTCTAATTAACCCTTCGGGGATTACAGGCGTTATGTGCTAAATAAGGAACCAGGCTAGTAGCACTAATAACCCTAAATTAATTAGTGTTATGTATGTAAAGAAGCACCAACCCGCACTGGGCCCGCGTGGTGGACTATGGCACATCCCTCTCACAGAATATTAATAATAATAATAATAATAAATCTTTATTTTCAGACCATTGATCCATAACTTAAAATTAAAATAAAAAATAAATTAAAATAAAATATAAAATAAAAACTACAAAATAAAACCTAAGAAATAACCCTACCTCACAAAATATATCTGAATGACGGTCTGTGTGCCGCCATCCAGTGACCTATTATTTGGCCATCCACCCTGCCGGCTACAGTAGCCACGAGACTGTTGGGGCTGCCGCGCACCCGACGCATCAGTGATGCAATTCGCAGACGCAGCAGCGAACCGAAATCTGGAACGCGTGCGTCCGCGAACATCCCCGACGCGCTACAGAAGCGCGGCAACCCCAGCATTACCCGGAACGCGTTGTTATATTGGACTCGTAACGCATTGTACGAGCCCTGTGCATAACTGACCCACAGGGGGCACGTGTACAGCGACTGGCAGTAGGCCCTGAACAATGTTATTTTAACCTCTCGCGTACACCGAACCCGACCGATATTAGAATATGAACATAAACTTAACCTCGTTATTGTTTCTGAACGTGTAATAGTGTATAAACTATAGTAAACAAGTACGCTGAACTTCATAATATCGATGACAAAATGAAGACATTTGATTTTCGCCATTTTGGCGCTGACAGCAACGTGATTGTCCGTGGAACTAATGCTTTTGAAAGCGAGTTTTGCAAGATGCGCGTACTCTCATGATAAAAATGTTCTAAATATCTCGTAGTTAACAAAAACAAAATACACAAAAAAGTCCTAAATCACCAGAGACGTACTAAAACAAAACGACGGCCATTTGCGGCAATGTGTCAATTTTAGTTTCTGAGACGCTCGAGCGGGGGTGCTTTGAATCGGCACAAAAAACAACTGTCATTTCATGTAGTAGAAATTTATTTAGTCCAGCGTTCTTGTATAATACAGTGTTGGTTAACCTTGCGCCTTTTGTTTTTTTTTCTTAGATTCCCTTGTTCGGTTGTTGTAACCGTGTTTAAAATAATTAAAAATACTTTATATCTTATTGTTTCATTACATACGGCCTGTGTCCCAGCAGTGGGAACACTATAGGCAAATTATGGTAAAAAACGCGAAGAAATAGTTGGAACATTATAGGTTATGGTAAAAAACGCGAAGAAATAGTTGGAACATTATAGGTTATGGTAAAGAACTCGAAGAAACATGAAACCAAAACTCGCGGTCGACCTACACAAGGCCGATGTTCATTATCTTAGTATCAGGACTACAGATACACACAGCACGTGTTTGACGGATGTCTTCGTATTACGGTCATCGCGTCCAACACTTCAACTAGATTATGTCACTAGGGATTTGGTGCTATTTGTTTTTCATACAATTATTGTGATAATAAACGGTATCGTACCGGAATATTTTTGGCGCCGTATTTAGGAAGTAGGTGAGATATTTATGTAACGGCTTTTGGAAGTAGTGCAATAACTAATTTATCCTTCTTCTATCAGGTATGATTGATGTATGTATTTGTAAAAATTGACTTCAAAGAAATTCCTATTTTTTAACTGTCAAAATGAGCTAAAAGCTTTTACTTTTAATTAGCCTATACCTACCTAAATACTTATAATTGTGTTAAACTTTTGAGGCAGGCTTATGTTTAGCAGTATAACCTACACAAAACGCGAGTTTCGTAAAAAGTGGTTGTTCCATACTCCTCGACATTGTTATACATAGATTTCTCTACACATTGTATTGTTTCCTATCGTTAATCTGTGAACAGCGTTGAGGGCTGCAATATTGTCTAGGTATATGTTTTGTGTATTAATTTCTTGTTTCTATGTCTTATTATTGTAGCTGTTTGTTGTTCATTCTTGAATTTAAAAAAATAGGTATTCTACCCCGACGAGGTTTTTCTTCCGTTTTTTCAATCTAAAGTCTGACTTACAGCCGCAGTGACCTTACCAACGAAAGAGTGTTATTACAGCTGTTCTCATAAAGTCATTGCTTGAAAGGTTGATATCTCAAGCTGTTAATGACACCATCATCAGGTGCATAAAATAGCCTCCACCGCGATACTTTAATGTATACAACGTGTATCAGAAATGCTTAATCAGCCTGTAATGTTACCACAGCTGGGACACAGCCAGACAGGGCTCCTCTCTTTGAAAGGGAGCGGGCCGTAATCCACCACGCGGGCCCGGTGCAAGTTGGTAGATGTCACATGTCTCTGAATTTTTGATTCTAGGACATGCCGGTTTCCTCACGATGATTTCCTTCACCGTTGTGAGCGCAGTGGTGATGGAATTTACAAAAAATAAAGCGCTTGTCAAGGTTCGAACGTACGACCTACAACTCACCACTGCTCTGAAATAATAACTGTAAGTAATTTATTATAATAATATAAAATATGTACCTACTTACTATACCTACTATCATGCAAGAATATATTGATCACCAAAACATTACACTAAGTAGAAGTTATCTATGTGAAGTTAGCTGTAAGATTACGGTTATTTAGGCAAGTTCTTAATATTTTCGACCAGGTCGTAATACAGATCTTTTGGTGATAAAACTGAAGGGTATAGTGTTTGAGTTTACGAACAGGATGAAGTTAACAATATCTTTTAATTTATAGGTGAGGCTTAAAATGCTTGACTTATAAATTAAAAGATATTGTTAACTCCATCCTGTTCGCAAACTCAAACACTCTACACCCTTCAATCGGCAAAGTTTGCATATCTCATGAAAAAAGTAAGTTCTCCTAACTGTGACACGTGGAATGTGCTTGAGGATGTACATCATTTGCTGATGGATTGCGTCAAGAACCAAGAGGAAAGGAGAATTTTAATCAATGAATTTAATTTAAATATTATATCACAGGTAGGTTTAATTCAATCAATTTTAGCACAACCCAAGTCAGATGTGGCGAAAAGATTTAGCGAGTTGGTGTACCATATTGAATTAGATTCTCCGTTTAATTTAAGTTTAAAGCATTGTTTCGTAGTAGTCTGTCCTATCCATCATTGGGATAAAACCCCAATTAAATCAATAAACATATTAAATTTAAAAAAAAAAAAGTTTACACGCTTTAAGGAAATGATCCACAAAGATCATCAAGTTCAACATTATTGTTAAACGCAATTACATTACATTACAATAATAATACATTCTAATAGTACGTTGACCTACATATTACCCCACGAGTATCGGAAGTAAAACAATGTATTATTTAAACATCCGATAGATTATTATTACAGATAATATTCTTAGCTCATTCAAGAAATTAGAACTAAAAATAAATCATGAATTCATATTTAAATATTCAAGTGCGTTAATAGTATGACGACCATGCCCGGGGTAATTGCGTAACACACTGTCAGTAGCAACGGGGTAATTGCGTAACGCACTGTCAGCAGCAACGGGTTAATTGCGTAACACACTGTCAGTAGCAACGGGGTGATTGCGTAACACACTGTCAGTAGCAACGGGTTAATTGCGTAACACACTGTCAGTAGCAACGGGGTAATTGCGTAACACACTGTCAGTAGCAACGGGTTAATTGCGTAACACACTGTCAGTAGCAACGGGGTAATTGCGTAACACACTGTCAGTAGGAACGGCTTTCATTTTGACAGTTCAACAACATTCATTGCGTTATTTACGTTGTTGAGCAGACACATTTTTCGAACATATAAAGCAATGGATTAGTAATATTCTTCAAAATGATTCAGATTGTGTTGGATAGTGTGTTGCGCAATTAGAGTGCTGTCTTACAAAGAAAGAAAGAAAGAAATAAGGGGTATTATGTTACCCAGTGACTGGGTTGTGGAGGTTAGATAGCCAGTCGCTCCATGTAAAATAATGGGGGTCTACTCTGAAGTAGTATCGGCCGTTTCCTGCTACGAAGTTACTATTTGGTTCGGTCGGTTCCGATCCTACACTCCTACACTCTTTCGAATATTGACTATGCCGACTGAGCCGATCCGAACTTTTTTCGCATTTTTCAATAATATTAGGTTCGGCCATGTGGCGGTCCGATCCGAACATTCGCACTTAGCACTTCGGAGTAGACCCCCTGGTATGCAGCTGGATTCGATTAGACTGGAAGCCGACCCCAACATAGTTGGGAAAAGGCTAGGCAGATGATGTGTTGTTGTTGTTAGTTTACAAATGCCATACTGAAACCACTGTAATAATGCTGAGATAAGGGTTATTACGAAATTGATAACTTAACATATACTTCAATATTGGACAGATAAGCTCAAATTAATTAGATAAGGGGGTTATTTTCAGATTTATTTTCGAAGGTTTTTTGTTTGATGGTGAATACGTGATACAAGGGCTGCCTACAATTCAATGAAATACGTTTTCAGGTGCCAAAATGGCAGTAAATCATTTTTTTTATTTATCTTCTATATTAAGTATATTATATACCTATGTTTAAATAAAACTGAAGTGCTGCTCGTTGGTAAGCGCATCACTTGAGAAAGGCTGTAGTCCAAATCAGGTGCATAGGGAATTAAAAATGGGAAAGAAAAGTTTCAATTTCGGGAAAACCGATCTTCTTTTTTTCTATAGGATTTTAAAAATTATTGATATTTTGACAGGACAACGACTGGGTCAACTAGAATTTCAATAAATGTGAAACGTCTCACAAATGGGTTAGGTACTTAAAATGGTTCAAACCGAAATTTATATTTCATTTACTGAGAGCCAATTTACGGACCAAAATATATTAAGAAAGAAAGAATTAAGTTTATTAGGACACAGTTCAAGACGCACAAAATAAAAATAACGCAAAATAAAGGGAAAAAAAATGGTAGACCGTACTTGTACGCATAATCTACTATCCCCAACCAGAATATTATTATTTTTTGACGGCACGGTTGGCGCAGTGGTTAAGCGATTGACTGCTGCGCTGCGTGTCGCGGGTTCGATTCCCGCACGGAACAAATATTTGTATGACCTACATGTATTTGTTCCGAGTCTGGGTGTTTTTCTATCTATAATATGTATGTATTTACAAAAAAATGGATATAAGTAGTTTATCAGCCATCTTGTTACCATAACACAAGCATTAGGTTGCTTAGCTTGGGACAAATGGTGCTGTGTAAAATGTCCAGGGATATTATTATCTCCTTTATTTGCATGGTTTACATATAATATTATTATTATTTCCTTTATTTAAAATTAAACATATAAATTATATTTTTAAATATTTGCATATAAAAATTATAAAAACATTTAAAAATATAAAAAATAGTAGCCCACCGGTATCGGGAACAGGGTCCAAGCTACCGGCGGTCAGGGCTCCAGAGAGAGGAACCTCCTGACAATACGAGCCGTGTCCAGAAGTACCGCTTTCTGAATCAAGCCCTTGATCCAGCTGCCCAACGAGAGCCTCCTCAGGTGTTGGTCGAGGCTCTTGGCTATTAAGCCATTGGCGGTCACGACTATCGGCACAATGATCGCTGAGTCCACATCCCACATGTCGACAACCTCGCGAGCCAAGTCAAGATACTTGATTTGTTTATCTTTCTCGGCCTTCACGAGGTTCTCATCATGCGGGACGGTTATGTCAACAATCATTGCGCGCCGCTCTGATCGATCCACCACCACTATATCAGGCTTATTGGCAACAATAGTCCTGTCAGTGATGATGGATCGATCCCAGTACAATGTGATATTTCCATTTTCGAGAACTGGGTCGGGCACATACCTGTAGTACGGCACCTCAGATTCCACAAGGCCATATTTCAGAGCAAGTTGCTGATGGATTATCCTGGCTACAAGGTTGTGTCTATGCAAGTACTCTCCGTTAGCTAGACGAGAACACCCGGAGATAATGTGTCTGATTGATTCTCCCGGCCGGTGACATGCCCGACAGATGTCAACCGTACCGTCTTTCACAATAAATCTCCGGTAATTGTTCGTCATCATAACTTCGTCCATAATTGCACACACAAAACCTTCGGTTTCTCCAAAGAGGTCACCGAAACGTAGCCAGGCTACGGACGCTAGTTGATCTACATCGGGTCCATTTAGGGCCCGGTAAAAGCGTCCGTGAAGCTCCTTACTCTGCCATACTTCCATGCGATCATTGGTGTCAAGCACTACTGGCTTGCGCCAGTTCTCTTTAGCCAAGGAGAGCGGGGTGAGGCCCTTATCCACTGCGACTACATCTCGATGCATCCCCACGGCGGTTTCTAGGAAATATTCCCTGAGACTGCATATCTCGCGATTGTGGAGGGTCTTAGCGTTTAAAAAGCCTCGACCTCCACACTTTCGCGGGATATACAGCCTCATTACCGACGACCGTGGGTGATGCATTCGATTTGCAGTCAGCAGCGTCCGGACCCTCCTATCCAAGGCGTCTAGTTCTATTATTATTATTATTATTAGCCATTACTGTGCCCACTCCTGGGCCATGCCCTCCATACTCTCCTTCCACCTCTCTCTGTCCAGAAAAAAACAACAAGAATGATCTATGTCAAAAAATGTTGTTGCTTGATACATTATTCAGTATGAAAATTGCACTAGTTCCATTCTATTTCAGGATCTATTACTAAACTAAGTATTTCAGACCTAGACTTACTTATCACATTTGAAGTAAATTTGACATCCCTAGGTGATACGGTATCACCATTATTAATGTTTTGGAGTTCCGCTAGTCTGAGCTACCGTGTTCAGCAAGTACTACCGAGAGGCGCAGTTTGTTATTCTATCCACCATCCAGTGGGGAAAACCTCTTCCTTGTTTTTCGGATTTTCCTAAGCTTGCATACCTAGATGTACCTTGTACTGAGTACTCTACTATTGTACTGAGTATCACCACGCCTGTTATCACCTAAGGGTTAGGCAGACGTGTACCTATAATGCCTGTGCCCACATTTCGCCAGTTTGTTCACGTCCCATGTAATAGGGCATTACCATCAACCGGAAATCCAGACTACTGTGAAATTCCTGATGGAAAAACCCGATAACACTGACCAACCTGGGAATCGAACCCAGGACTCAAGTTCAGCAGAAGCGCCTGCGAACACTAGACGTACGAGGCAGTCTCGAATCTCATAAAGCACGTATTTAATGCCACTTGCGGGCTTGTTTTTGTAATAGAACCTTGTTCGACATCGCTTGCACCACGAATACTAAATGCTTTTAGCGCTAAACGAATTCGAAACATAGAGCCCAATTCTCGCGCAAATCGCGTTCGTCCCGCACGAAATCCTTGCCGGTCGTCTCCGCATGTCGCTTATAAAACGGTGAGATATCCAGAAACATCTATTCTCACTACAAGTCTATAAGAAATCACGAGTCTAGGGACAATAATGTTGCCATTATGCGTCCCACGAAGTAATCCCTTCCACATAACGATGCGATTTTTTGTCGTAGTCGTTAATGTACTTTTGACCATCTTAAAAAATGATTTTTAAGGCAAAAACATATTTTGAGCAGCATTATAAAGGTATTTCATTAACATTTATAAATCTAATAATCATTATTGTTTTCGTTACTCCATTTTTATTTTATTATTAACATTGATATAATATAAGGCCTCCGTACAACGGAAAGCATAGCTCATGTTGATTTGTCAACGTCATCGATATTTGTCACGTCAAAGTAAAGTCAAAATACAATTTATGTTGTTTGTTTACATTGGTCTACATAATAATAGGTAATGAAATAAAACAGAATGACTGCTAATGATATTATAAGTAAGCTGATGACCAGCACAATAACCTAAAAGTTTATCAAGATGGAGAAGAAGAGGAGGAAGGGTGATTGTTTTGAAGAGTGCGGTACTGCACCAATCGGACCGTCCTGCTACACGCTTTTCCAACGACGTTAGGCTTCTGTATCTACGTGTCCTGGCTTCATTACTTTACAAAGGCCCAAAAGATTGTTGGGAAATCCTTGCGAAAACAGATTTCACCCTGAGGGTCGCGTTACTAGTCTCGTCACAACACGAATTCAAATTTCTTTGTGGTCAAACTGTCAAACTGCCTCACAAACATGAAGACTGGGCGAAACGTGAAGTGGTCCGCCGATTCCTAAGCTAACGGACAACGCTTGACTCATCACGCCGACCGTTCGTGTAAACTAGTGATCATATACTGTCCTGTGCTGCACTGTACTGTGTTGTTGTGTGTGTTTATTATTATCACAGATTTAGGTTTATTTTAGTTTGATAGCTTCATGTAGAAGACGTTATTAACTAAACCGCTACGATGGATAGCGAGAATGTGCAAGTGCTCTAGCCGTTACAGTGGCACCCAACTCTAACTAACCTACCAAACCTAACACACTGAGCACTTGCACACTGTCGGCGACAAGACCCTATCTGGGTACCAGGGCGCAAGTAGTGGAGGGACCGCTACAAAGAAAACGTAAAGTAAATAATTCTATGTTAATAATTAATACTTTAAAGAGATTTATTTTATGTTTCTTATGTTCTAATTAGTATTTGTTATCAGTATTTGTTATTAGTTTTTGTATCCCGAACGAATAAGACTGTTGTAGAAAGGATTCCAATAAGTAAAATTTTGTTCATACATAATTACGTAACTTGGAAAATCACTTTTTTGTTTATGGGTAGAACTTAATAATTTTTGTTTTAAATGAAAGGTCTAGATATAAAACCAATAATACCGTTTGAATTATGAAAATCGGACCATTGGTTCAGAAGTTATAGTGAGATTTTTATAATCAAAATGTTCCTAGTTGATATTTTGAACAGTTTTTCTTCTCGAAACTTTTTATTGTGTATAATTAAGTTAATTATTAAGCTGTAATTAGGTTAAGGATTACGTAAGGAATAATATATGTAAAAATTGTAAGGATATAATATGGATAAATAAATAAAACAAGGGCTTGACAGATCTCGGCTTAGCGAAAATTAAAGTAAAAAAGGGCTCAAAATACACGGTCCGCCTTAAGGGAACTTAGGCCGGTATAAACAGAGCGCAGTTTTTGACGAAAAGTCAGTCGCAGCTCAGCCGTCGAAGAGGCAACACTACAAGCAAGAAGCCGAAATCTACAAGCAAACTTCAACAAGAAAATCTTCTTTTATTTCATCACCTCTTCGCTGCCCGTCTCTAAGAAGCCCTCCCTAGTAGTTGTACAGACTACGCATTCAGAGGTGCGTGGGACGTATGTCACCAGCGAAAGTAGTACATCAGAGCATACGTCAAAACGTGGGAGACTGTCCCAGGTACGACCGTAGGTACTGGACGTACCCCGGTTGTCCGTTTCACACACTCTGTCATTTTAACATCCGCTTGCTAGCAGGAGTGATTCCCTGACCCTCACTATACGGTATACCCCAAATCTAGAGGTTCTACGTACCGGTTCTACATATGGATTCTACGTTCAGGTTTAAGACAGGACAATCGCTTCGCACTGCACGTGGAGTTTAACTGGGCGCTGCACGCACACCTATCCACTACTACGTATCTATCCCTACATTCCCTACCTATTGTAAATTTGTCACCCAGTGAGGATTATACATATGAACTTTGCTTGTGTGTTTATATTTCCTAACCCAACTTGTTAACGGCCTGCACAGCCTAACTGCAAAGCCCTACAATTATTTGCGTATGTTATTTTTGTTACTTAGCTAAGTTTTACATTGAAAAAAATAAAATAAAGACATTTGAAATATTTATTGTTTGAAATGGTTTTGAAACACCTTATTTCTAGTTACAAAAGAACCTTTATAGGAATACCTTACAGACTCATAAATAAATTCAGTATATACATCCAAGTATAAACCACAAAAACATAATTATTATCACACCACACATGGTAGTTTACTTTTGGTCATGCTTCTCTGTAACATCTAACCACAACTCCAGCCGGTCAAAATTCGTAGTCTAGCTCGACTGCATCGGCCTTCCTTCGGCACTAATAAGACCTTGGCTCTTTCTCTCTCGATATCTGTCGATCCAACCGGGAAATGTACGGGAGCAAAGTGGGCACTACAGCTCAAAAATCCCCGCTTGCAGAAGTAGTACCGCGTTTGTTGTGATTGCGACGCGATCGACCTTTCTTGCCCTCAACCAGAGTAAAGCCTGGTAAAGCCGTCCTTGTCCATTTGACTGGTTTTAAATCCGGCGCCTTCCGCTTCTGTATCCTAAGTGTCTCATTCATCGACGCTACACAAGCAACAACTATCCACTGTTGACAACTTTGGCGGAAGCCTGAAGTTTTCTTCGTGTTTTTCCTTGTTGTGACGGTCGCAGACTCTTCTAAGATGTTTATGAACTCGTAACACATTTTGTTAAAATATATTTATTATTTCCTTTCGCAATTGACACAATTATGATTGACATAACCACTGTTTGACGTTCGCACGAAGGTCGACACAGTCATACGTCACGTCGCGACTGGTCATGACCACTCGTTGCATGACGCATGTAAACTAAGGCATGTCGCGTGTCTTTCCTGCGTGAAATGCTCGAATCGCCATGGCGAGAATAGCTCGGCTTGATTTTTTCGAGGGAAAAGTTCGATTCGAATGTCAATAACGAACGCGAGTTGCGCGAGAATTGGGCTCATAGTTCTGTTTCAGGCCATCATTTGAAGATATTATCATCTTCATCTAGATTGAATGATAATTTACATAATTATGTTTAACGTTCTGTTTTATCGTGATTTGTGGTGCAAGCGGTCCGAAGAATACTTTTGTTGTCGGTTGGTGTGAACTGTGAGATATTGGACCCTACATTGTATGTACCCCTGATGCTTGAAGATAGATTCGTTAAAAGTAACAAGAAAGAAATCTATAAAAAAATATAATTTTCTTGAACACGTTATTTTTTTTTTGTTCGGCGCTTTTTCCTTGGTTCTTTGAGACTTTTTTTTTATCATAGATTCTGGTTAGGCGAGATGGCCCTTATACCACAAGCTGTTTGCCCAAGGGATTACCCATCAGAAAAATCTCAATAGCCTCTTAGATATGATTTCCGAAAAACGATAACTCCACACATTTTTAAACGGAAAAACAGAAACGTAAACGGAAGTCCAAAGTACCAACTTAAAAGATGAACTAAGTTCCATACATACGAGGTTACATCCAAGAATTTCCAAAAATCCTTCCGTAGTGCTCAGTTTCGTTCTTTAAGGAACACCTTTGCAAAATTTCAACCAATTTAGTGATTCAGTGCGAGTACGCACTCGCACTGAATCACTAAATTGCTTTGAAATTTTGCACGTAGTCTGTCAGTGAATGATCTTAAGATTTGTATTAATTTAGTAAGTAGAAGAAAGATATCACGAACTGCGCAATGTTTTTGACCATTTAGGATTAGCGTTGAAGATTGCACATAAGTTGTTGGACATTTACATTTAGCAAAGTTATCGATACTTAAGTATAAGCTACCTTAAAGAACACTTGAACATTGTATCTGGCACTGGCCGACTCCGTTATTGATTACGGCCTAAGTAGCTACGGGCGTACATACAAGACATACGTCGAGGACATTTACAAGTTAGAGTTACGCATTTTAAAAACGATTGTACCCACAAAAATAAAACATGAATTCCAAGATAATGTCACGGGTTTATTTAAACACTGCCAAATTGTAAATGTCTTTGACAAGGTACGAGTACGTTTACGTGTTATAAGTGAGAATTGCCATAATTTAAGTAATATAATACGAAAGATTAAAGTCGTTGCGTTGTTTGACCTACTTACCCACATTTATTGAACCTAAATCAAATAATGTTTATGGAGCGCGGACGTGGGAATGCATGCTACCATCGTATGTGAATGATTTACCTATGGAAATATGCAATGAAATAAATGCAAAGAACTATATACTACTACTACTACTAACTATATGTTCAAATGTATTAAAAAGATACTTTCCAGATTGCAGCGCGATCTAGAGAAAATATATATATATATATCTATGTACCTACCTAATTTGCACCGAGTTGCCGTTTCTGGCCATACCGCTGTTAAACCCGTGATGGTTTGTGTGGTATGTTTAATTGTTCAACAATGATTTGTATTTTTTTTATTAATAAACAAAAAAAAAGCATAGGTATGAGCGAGATTTACTTATTTTCTTTCGCAATATTTTCACATTCATTAGCAACTAGCTTCTGGCCGCGGCTTCGCCCGCGTGGATGTCGGAAGTTATACCACGGAAACGTGCTACCAGGATAAAAAGTATGTGCTTCCCCAGGATGCCATCTATCTCTTTGCCAAATCAGAAGTTCAGTGGCTTAGGCGTGACAATGTAATATACAGTTTCAAGTTCAAATCCTCCCCTAAAAACCGAATTACCTCTTTTTGCCCCGTCAGGGGTCAATTTTCGTTATTTTCTGTCGAAAGTATCAATACTGAGTTTCGAGTTAATCGGACCGCGCATTCAATTTATTCCACACAAACTTCAACACCCCTGAATCCCCCTTTGAGGGTAGTTTGATTTTTGAAACTTATAATGATAAACTTTATTACTTACTTAGGCAAGTATTGTTGCCAAGTTTCAAGTTTATTAACTAAATTAATAAGATTTTTCATATAAACTGTATCCCCGCTTTTCACCCCCACAGGGGTGGAATTTTTAAAAATTCATAACTTGACTCAAAGATTATTTATACCAATTTTATAATTAATCAAGCCACTTTTTATAATCCTCCCCTGTAAAATTAACTACCCCTTTTCAACCCATTAGGGTTATCAAAAAATCCTGATACATGTTATTCTTTATTTTTGGTCTTAAGTATAAATACTGAGTTACGAGTTAATCGGACCGCGCGTTCAAATTCTTCCACACACACTTTAACACCCCTATATCCCCTTTGAGGGGTAGTTTTGAAAAACTAATAATGATTAACTTTATTGCTTACTTAGGCGAGTATTCATGCCAATTTTCAATATTATTAACCTAACGAATAAGATTTTTCATATAAACTGTATCCCCACTTTTCACCCCCACAGGGGTGGAATTTTGAAAAATCATTTATGGGATGTGTTCATAACTTGACTCAAAGATTATTTATACCAATTTTCGAGTTAATCAAGCCACGCTGTAAAATCCTCCCCTGTAAAATTAACTACCCCTTTTCAGGCCGTCAGGGGTAGATTTTCGAAAAATCCTGATACACATTTTTCTTTCCTTTCCATTTTAGGTATAAATACTGAGTTTCGATTAAATCGAACAGCGCGCTACAATTCTTCCATACAAACTTTGAAACCTCCCAATCCCCTTTTAGGGGGTAGTTTAAAAAAACAAAAAAATCCCAACTTCATAATTTACTTAGATAAGTATTCGTGCCAAGTTCATTAACTCAAGGAATAAGATTTTTCATACAAACAAAATCCCCCCATTTCACCCTCTTGGGGGTGGAATTTCGAAAAACCCTTTCTTAGTGGATACCTACTCTTCACAAAGAATACACCCTCCAAATTTCATGTCTCTAGGACCAGCGGTTTAGGCTGTGCGTTGATGTCTCAGTCAGTCAGTCAGGACTTTGAATTTTATATAAAAAATATGTATACATATAGATACGCAAAATTCATTCTCATTGGAACCCAAACAGCAGGAAACTACTACGCGGCAGGCCTAAAATGAGCTAGACTCTCTAATGTGTTTGCCCATAAGCGCAGTAGACCGGGAAATAATAATAATAATATTTTCATTGCGCTCAAGCTTATGGGCAAAAGTTATGTCTTAAAAAATTAAGATAAAGGGAGAGAGTTTTTTTTCTTTGTAATTCAATAATATGGCGCAATAAAAATATTATGCAAACTTATTGTAGACGTGCAGGGATCGCCATAGGCACCAAAACCAGGCCTAAAACCGAACATTCTCGTATGTTAGTAAACCCACAAAATTAATTTCGCTCATCACTAACACGCGTATCGGCACGTTTCCCCGAATTAGTTACAAATCAATATTTATTATGATATAATCAGCATATACCAGATACCATTCTTTCTACACGTGATACCCAAACGTGCTATATTGATAGACACCTTTTGTGGCTGACTGCCAAAACCGTGAGCCATCTGTCTAATTCAATTTTTCCTACTCATTTATTTTACTTGATTTAGGTAATGAAACGTCTGTCTCCACAGTTTGGGTTTATGTCTAAATACACAGCTATGTTGCTACATTTTCTGCATAGTATTATTCGGATAGCACCTAATAACTTACCTACAGCATATCCGCATATATGTGTATTTATCCGACACGACTGGAGAGAGATCAGGCGCAGGACTCATGGTTAACGGACTATGAGAGTGAGGGAAGAGAGAGTGCATCTGTGTCGCGCACACACTTGTGCACTATAATATCTCCCGCGCTGGAAAATTGAGATTGGCGCTATAGCCAAATACGGTCTGGAGGACTATTTTGTTTGACAATTAAATCAGATACATACGTTACCTAATAGATTTCTGCGGTATCTTATTTCCATTAAACATACATATGTTATTTTTTACGTTTTATGCTCAGTTCCTATAAATAAAAATGAATCGTTTTGCTTTTTAATTGCTAAACTGGATATATATTTAAACAGATTTGAGTTTCGTAACGTAAGCAAATTTTACCTGTGATAGCTACTTCATGGGACGGTCTACTATGCAAAGCTATGAGGTATTTGCTTCATTATTGGTAAAGATACAAGAGTCTTAATTTTAACAAATAACGGTCCGTAAAAATATGAATCGGCCATTACTCATTAAGTATTTTTGGGCAGTCGAATTATATATTTTTTATATTTTTTTTTCATCCTTCTACCGGTCGAATTATTAGTTTTGACAGTAGAATTACTAATCAGAGACTAGGCTTTCAGAAACCAGTGGTGGTCTATGCTGCGGGTTTTAGGCAGCAACCGCTTTCCAACAAACGAGCATCGGGCTATTTACCAAAATTTTACATAAAAGAGAAAGACTTACACCCAATAATGGATATAAATTCGTTATCCGCATCACTATTTCTCACACTTATCCCACATTATCAACAAATTATTAAGATAACCAACTGACAATCGATCTTTTGTGTATGCTCGACGGATAATAATCACTTTGATCATATCATGTCGGTAATCTTTTGACCTGTCTGTGTTTTGCGTGTTAAATACAAATTAATATAAGTTGCATAAATGCTACCACAGAGTTTGTTAAAAAAGGTGAAAAACTGAATACCGAGTACCTTTTCCGACATATGAAGACGGAAGTAATTTCCCATTTATTTCTCAAAACTCCGATTCAAAATCAATCTGCAGAGCCTTTTTCCAACTATGTTGGGGTCAGCTTCCAGTCTAACCGGATGCAGCTGAATACCAGTATTTTACAAGGAGCGACTGCCTTTCCGACCTCCACAACCCAATTACTGAGTAACACGATACCCCTTGGTAAGACTGGTTGCCAGTCTCTCGGGCTTGTAACGACCCGTAACGACTGTCAAAGATCCAAGCATGACAGCCGGGACCAACAGCTTGACGTGCTTCCCGAGGCACAGGGGTCTCAGTATATAAAGATGATCACCCATCCACGGACCAACCGCGGCAAGCGTAGCTTAACCTGCTCGTTCGACCCGTGTGACTCTACTTAGCCACGAGTCCCTCAAAACTCCGATTATTGCCTGTAAAAAAAACATTCTGATGGATGATGTACTAGGAGTACAGACACGCCTACAAGTCGTGTAAAGTAACTTTTAATGGCTATAACGCTAATTACAAGTCGCCGTGTATGCTTGTTGACTGTGATGTCTCCCGGTCCTTGAGAAAGTAATCGAGTGAAAAACATCTTTGAAAGCGTGGTAATTATTAAATGAGAAATGATGGTCAATATAGCTGATGAGCTGAGTACCCATGGAGATTCTTGCCCGTTTTGCTGCATAGGAATCCACTACGCTTTGACAGAGTAAGACAGGAGGTGGGGCATAGTCTGCGAGGTGGATCCACAGTCGCACTGCGGGTTTCTGGAGTACCACCACCTGACCAAGTTGTGCCTGCAGCGGCCACCCCAGCATCAAATCGGTTAAGAGAACTCAAGGTGGGCCGTGACAGTTGGTGGCCTCCTGGAAGACGCTTTTCTGCAGGCTCAATATAGTCAGTTTTAATAGTGCCGCAGCTCTACTGCGGCACTATTAAAACTACCTTCATGTAGTTGGATGGTCGATTTGAGGAAGCTGCTAAGGCTCTTCAGTCTGCCCCTCGGCTTCGTTAAGTTCTAAAGTGAATGGCGTTTGTCTTTCTCTTGCCTCAGCTTTTCATAGTGGCATAAGTACTCGTAATTTCTCTTCAACCGACTCTTTGGCAGTTCAAAAGTGCCTGTAAATGGTTTAATTGAAATAAATTCTTCGAGTTGAGTAGTTTGAGTTGGCTAAGTAATAACAGCCGCACGGGTCGATTGATCAGGTTAAGCTACGCTTGCCGCGGTTGGTCTGTGGATGGGTGACCATCTTTACATATCAAGACCTCTCCGTGCCTCGGAAAACACGTTAAGCCGTTGGTCCCGGCTGTCATTCGTGGATCTTTGACAATCGTTACGGGTGTCAGAGGCCCGAAATTCTGACAACCAGTCTTACCAAGGGGTATCGTATTACCTAGTCATTGAGTTGTGGAGGTCAGATAGGCAGTCGCTCCATGTAAAATACTGGTATTCAGCTGCATCCGGTTAGACTGGAAGCCGACCCCAACATAGTTGAGAAAAGGCTAGGCAGTGTTAACGTCGTATCTTAGATGATGATGATGTCTACGTCGTATCTTATATGACTCATGCGCAAACTCGTCCTGACCAAAATATTGACATTACCTATGTTTGTGTTTGACAATAAGCTCTGATTCTCGGATTTATTGAATGTGTTATGATGCCTCCATTGACTTAGTAAGCCGTAGTTTTGTCAAGGATTTGTAAATATTGCCATGTCAACGTACAGCCGTAGGTAACAGGGCTATCGCAGCTTATTGTGGGGAAAAAAAAATCTTTTAATCGTGTTAGATATGTATTATGGGGGCTGTGCAGGATTTTGACAGAAGCGTTTACTTTGATTTTGAACATTAAAAAGTAACATCAACATCTTTTAAGGTGTACTTGCAGGTTGCTTCAACACTTTTAAGGTGTACTTGCAGGTTGCTTCAACACTTTTAAGGTGTACTTGCAGGTTGCTTCAACACTTTTAAGGTGTACTTGCAGGTTGCTTCAACACTTTTAAGGTGTACTTGCAGGTTGCTTCAACACTTTTAAGGTGTACTTGCAGGTTGCTTCAACACTTTTAAGGTGTACTTGCAGGTTGCTTCAACACTTTTAAGGTGTACTTGCAGGTTGCTTCAACACTTTTAAGGTGTACTTGCAGGTTGCTTCAACACTTTTAAGGTGTACTTGCAGGTTGCTTCAACACTTTTAAGGTGTACTTGCAGGTTGCTTCAACACTTTTAAGGTGTACTTGCAGGTTGCTTCAACACTTTTAAGGTGTACTTGCAGGTTGCTTCAACACTTTTAAGGTGTACTTGCAGGTTGCTTCAACACTTTTAAGGTGTACTTGCAGGTTGCTTCAACACTTTTAAGGTGTACTTGCAGGTTGCTTCAACACTTTTAAGGTGTACTTGCAGGTTGCTTCAACACTTTTAAGGTGTACTTGCAGGTTGCTTCAACACTTTTAAGGTGTACTTGCAGGTTGCTTCAACACTTTTAAGGTGTACTTGCAGGTTGCTTCAACACTTTTAAGGTGTACTTGCAGGTTGCTTCAACACTTTTAAGGTGTACTTGCAGGTTGCTTCAACACTTTTAAGGTGTACTTGCAGGTTGCTTCAACACTTTTAAGGTGTACTTGCAGGTTGCTTCAACACTTTTAAGGTGTACTT
The DNA here is from genome assembly GCA_949629185.1 of Apamea crenata. Taxonomy (NCBI): domain Eukaryota; kingdom Metazoa; phylum Arthropoda; class Insecta; order Lepidoptera; family Noctuidae; genus Apamea; species Apamea crenata. Next base: position 6,599,303 of record OX451372.1, read on the forward strand.
GCAGGTTGCTTCAACACTTTTAAGGTGTACTTGCAGGTTGCTTCAACACTTTTAAGGTGTACTTGCAGGTTGCTTCAACACTTTTAAGGTGTACTTGCAGGTTGCTTCAACACTTTTAAGGTGTACTTGCAGGTTGCTTCAACACTTTTAAGGTGTACTTGCAGGTTGCTTCAACACTTTTAAGGTGTACTTGCAGGTTGCTTCAACACTTTTAAGGTGTACTTGCAGGTTGCTTCAACACTTTTAAGGTGTACTTGCAGGTTGCTTCAACACTTTTAAGGTGTACTTGCAGGTTGCTTCAACACTTTTAAGGTGTACTTGCAGGTTGCTTCAACACTTTTAAGGTGTACTTGCAGGTTGCTTCAACACTTTTAAGGTGTACTTGCAGGTTGCTTCAACACTTTTAAGGTGTACTTGCAGGTTGCTTCAACACTTTTAAGGTGTACTTGCAGGTTGCTTCAACACTTTTAAGGTGTACTTGCAGGTTGCTTCAACACTTTTTCGATTTCAAGCTTTCTCACAATGAGATATGAAATTGATAAAAGGGAGGGTTTAACCGGTTGAATATCGTAATTACAAAAACAATTAAAAAGTCATTGCGTCTCGCGAGGATCCTTTTTCCTTTCGTTCACACGAATCGTTAATGTTTTGTCCTCCAGGTCATGATCGACGAGTGTGGAATTCTTACCTCACTAAAACTAGTTACCCCCGTGATCCACATGACCAGACCATTCTAGAACTAACCCAGTGCAACGCCTGCTAGGGAACATTCCTAGAGGGAGAGCATAAAGACGTCTGTATAAATTATGGTTCGTTTCAGATTTTCTTCCTGTAAAGCTGATCAGCCTTTAATGTTCGGGCTGCTGGTACACAGACACGTTTTCTGTGAGAGGGAGTGGGCTGTACTCCACCACCCGGCACAGTGCAGGTTGGTAGTTGTCACATGTCTCCGATTTTTAGGATTTGGGACATGCCAGTTCCCTCACAATTATTTTTCCGTCACCGTTTTGGTGATGAAATAATTTACAAAAACTAAAGCGCCTGTCTGGGTTTGAGCCTACGACAGGGCCACCCCCCACTGCTCTTTATTTGTGGATAATATTAGGTAAAATGTCAACAAAAATCGTAGGTAGGTAGCACGCCTCAAAGAACCCCTTACCCAGTTTTTCGCAAACTCATCCATGATATTTACTGACAAGTCGTCATCATCACTATTTCTCAGTACCTGTTCGTATCGAGTGGGCATCTCAGAAGTGGGTTTCGTGCAAATAATTGACCAAACAACGTTTACAAGGAAAATGGACAATGAAATGATATTCTTCATTATTCTCAAACATTGCTTTGTTGGCTCGCGAAGGAAAAACAGATTGTAAAGTGTGTGATGGTTACTCTGTATCCGGGAGTACCAGGAATGCAGAAAGTCGTAAGTGATTGTCACTCCCTAGTTCTCGAATGTGATAGCTCTAACAACAAACAGTCTTTGAGATAGTGTAGATACTTTGGTACTTATTTCTAACCGCCATGTTTTTCTGAAACAATTCTACTAGGAACCCATAGAATTATAGGGATATATCATGGCACGACCATTAATTAATATAGGTTTGCATGTGTTTTGTTTTCAGTTTTTTTTTGCAGAACGATTCTTTGAAAATGAGCCATAAAAAACGCAAAAACGGTTTCCATTGTCCTATACAAGAGTTTTTTTAGCGTTTTTTTTACCGTAGTTTTAGCCATAATTACTTATGTACTTGATGCTACGTATTAATAAAGTAAATATTTCCATACAGCAGGCTGTACCTTCCAGAGCATTCTTCAAGTCATCTTGGTCATCATAAAGTATAGTGTTACTAATATGTAGTTGGTGACAAGTAAATATGTTGTTTGCTTAGTAAAACATACGCATTAAGAACATCAACGAGGAGGCGTTAACGTGTGGAAAACCCTCTTTTATTAAGGCGAAGATTTGTAATCATTATTATTTTTGTCATTTCTGATAGCCTGGTCACGTCCCTGTTCTTCTAACTAAAGATTTCAAGTTATATAATATTACCCTCCCTCCCGTGCTTCCCTCCTACCTTTATCTTAGGCCATTTGGGGTTGAACTATTTCTTTAATGCATTGCTACCAGTCGTAATCTCAGTATTTTGCTTAATTTTTTAATTTGTTGACCAAATTAACTATAGCCAATCTTATTACTTACTATAAACAGCTTCTTTATTATTTACTACTTAACTACTATCTTCGCTCGACGGGGTCCGCATTTGATGATATCCCAACCAAAAAAAAAGTGTTACCCTATGTGTTAATCCTATGAACTATGCAAATTGTGTGCCAAATTTCATTGATTAAACCCGTTCAGCCGTAATCCGGAACACACATCCTGACAAACAGGCAAAAATCCAAAAAACTATATTTACTGCATCAGGCTTGTTCCCTCGTAGTCTCACCTCGTAACAAGTTTTTTTTTTTTTAATATTCAATATACAGTCTTGACTTTATTAGTATTTAATTCACCTATTTTATTATCAAGGTAATAATATTCTAACACTGTGATAATCTTTATTAAATTAATATTGGTCAGACGGTAGGCGTACCTATCTGTCTAATAACGAACAGCTATCAATTGCTGACTCATTAAACCTTTATCACCTCTGCCCTCTCGTATTATCGGGTAAAAACTTACATAATATTTAAACACGCTTCACATTATATTTGTGACACTAGTTGACACAAATTGTACTTAGGAACAATATTCTTCTTCTCCCTAGCGTGTGGATAGCTATCTAAAAGGACTCGGCCCAGAATTCAGCTACTTGTTTGGCGCCGTCACCAGCGTCCATCAGTTCCTGTAACGTGCAGCTGACAGGACACGCAGGATTAAGTGATAATATCGTGATTAAGTGTCCATCACAACACCACAACAGCACCACACTGTGGTGCTGTTCCACAGTGTGTGGAACAGCACCACATTTACACTCCGAGGCCGAGTCGTCCATGAATCTCCAACTGAATATTAGGTAATCGCAAATCACAGGCATAGGATAAACAAAACGGGAATAGTAGGGAAGAAACCGTAAAATATAACTGACATCCCAATGGGAATAACTGGTATTGAGGCCTTAGCCACGTGTTGAGGTTGGTCAGTGCACTTACAACATTTCAGAATTCTAATTTCTAGGTAGGTAAATGATGCCACCTGACCTGTGGGCACCATAATCAGCCTGTAATGTTCCCACTTTTGGGACATAGGCCTCCTCTGTGAGAGGGAGTGGTCCGTAATCCACCACGCGGGCCTGGTGGGGAATGGGATTTTTTTTGTTCTAGGCCATGCCGGTTTCCTCACGATGTTTTCATTCACCGTTTTGAGAGCAGTGGTGATGAAATAATTTACACAAAGTAAAGCGCCTATCAGGATTCAAACCTACGACCTATAACTCGTAAGTCACGGCCGTTTCCACTGGGCCACCACTACTCTCAACAAACCAACACCATCTCCATCTCTCTCTGCATCCATAATCAGCCTATAATGTTCCCACTGCTAGGACACAAGCCTCCTCTCTTCGAGAGGGAGGCCCCGCTCGATAATAAACTGTTATCTCTTAAAAAATAGGTATCCAAGCGGATTTCCTTCTCCCCACGATAGATTTCCAATTTCAGACATGGCCCTGCATTGTTAAACTCACACAAAATCTTAATAATATGGACTTTAAAAAGAGACCATACCCTATGAGGTTGTTTCGGCATTTCTTCGAAGTATCAGTCAAGTTCACAGGAACTGATGGACGCTGGTGATGGCGCCAAACAAGTAGCCGAATAATTCTAGGCCGAGTCCATTTAGATTGCTATCGAGACGCTAGGGAGAAGAAGAATATTGTTCCTATATTATTATACTTATCAAAATTGCGAAATATTCGCCAAAAATGTAAACAAATATGAGTTTATGGAAAAATAACTTTAATTCCTACACAATAAACTTCAGTTTACGCTACAACTTCAAACATTTTTATAACTTTTTCAATAGTGCTAGTCACTCTGAAACCAACTTAATTACCATTAAAATAAAGTTGATATTTGTTTAACTTGAAATAATGTCAATTTGAAACATAAATAAAATTTGAATTTAAGTACAATTTGTGTCAACTAGGTAATGCCGGAGCCATCTATCTAGTCTTAAAACGCTGACCAAAAAATTTTCGTCTAAATAGACACCATTTCATTTCACTTCTATATGTAGAAGCAGCATTCAGCCCGTTGTTATCCTAGAAGAAGCTTAAATTCTAATACCTACTGACCAGTCTTCGCTTTAACCCAAAGGCAAGGTATAATAATACATTTATAATGAAAGGTTTGGGTAATGATTCCCTTCTGTTGTGTGTTATAAAATTTTCCATACTAGTCTCTCTGTTGATACTGCGGAGGAAAATTTCCAAGGGATATATAACTAAAATTATAGCTAAGTTAATAAGATATCATCACTAAGTATAGAGCATATTCACGTAATGGATGTCGTAATAGGTAAATTTACCTAGTGAGTGAGCAGTTTTATTACAATCTCAAATCTTATTTATAAGATTTGAGATTGTAATAAAACTGCTCACTTCACTTCACGTATTAAGGTATTTATTGTTTTGGTTTTACAATAATTATAATAACAACTCTGATAACTTAATTTTTTCTTTTTTTTTCTGAATTTTTACTATGAAGTGAACTTGATAGTAAAAATTCAGTTTAAATATAATCAATCTTTTCAAATAACTTACCTTCCATACGTATTAAACACATGTCGCATAGTTCAAAAATTCCTACAAGTAGATTTAGACAATTCAAATGCCACCGCATAAAATGTCACCATGAGATTTAAAAAAATACCAAGTTCTAGGAACCTGAGAAAATAAAATTTAAAAACAAAATAATACTTACCTACTTCTAATGTTTTTTTTTCTTTAATCTTGTAACAAACTCACAATCATAATCCCTTTCATTTCGACAGACAATATTATACCGCCTTGTTCCAAAACACATGAGTTATTTTTGCTCTCAACTGACCCAGTTGGTATGAAAGATATACGTAGATGAGGAAGACGAGGTATAGGATTTCAACCGAATCCTACACCGGTCTATGCAGAGAGCAATCGAAATGATCGATGATCGGGATTTCTCCGTGAGGAAAGAGGCCGTTGGCCTGGCGTAGCAAATTTATAGGGGTAGTTTTTTTATTGACAGTTGTAGGTTAATTTACTGTGTAGGCGTCACGCGTCACTGCTATGTAGCAGAAATACATAGAGTTCGAACTCTCTACATCATTGTATGGATGGATGGATGTTTGTTACTCTTTCACGCAGAAACTACTTAACGGATTTGGATGAAATTTGGCACACAGATAGTTTACAACCAGGATTAACGTATAGGATACTTTTTATTCCGATTTTCCCATGGGATAGAAACTTATGCGGGTGAAACCGCGGGGCACAGCTAGTCAATCGATAAATAAATATAAAGGAGTCTGGACGAAAGTGGTCTATGAACCACTAACGATACGGTTTTGATATTTGTGTAGGGATGCCTCGTCTTTACTCTTGTGTGGCAATTTTGATTACAATACACTTTTATAAAAATACAGGGTGGATTCGGAGGGGTAGTAAGCATGCACGGCTACACTTCAAGCTATACATAGCCAGTATAAACTGACTTCTGAAGGCTAATTCTCGTAATTAAAAACTTTCAAAATATATTCGCAATCTCATCTCGGCGACAGACAAAATGTCAAAAACTTGTCAAAAATGTAGAGAGTATTAGATATATTTTTGACATATTGAGACTAAGGACTGTGAATGTTCTTAAAATTACGAGAATTGCCCCTCAGATTGTACGATAAACCTATACAATGCGAGGTCAGCTAATACTGAAATTGTATAGCTTGATGTGTCGCCGTGTGTACCTTAACCGTTGTACCCGAAGGAAGACATTCTTTGGGGACTATCCTCAACTTTTTTAAACTGCGGTGGGGTACCTGCCCTTGAGAATCATGTAAATTCTTAAAGTATGTTTTTCTCAAAATTATCAGGTCAGATTTTTATGTTCCTTTTAACAAGAGTATGGATCTGAGGGGCAATTCTTGTAATTTTAAGAACGTTCGCAGTCTGATCTCAGTCTCAATCTGTCAAAAATACCTCTTGGTCCCTGAGATGAGATTGCGACTAGATTTTGAACGTTTTTAATTATGGGAATTAGCCTTCTGGTATCCCTAGCTAAATATCAAAACCATATTACTATTGGTCTATAGGCCACTTCCTATACAAAATTGCCCAGTCTCCTTTCTGCCACTTCTTCAGTTACATAACTCTCTTACATACACAATTAACCTACATTACATAAACTAAAAACAGCATCGCAGCAGTTACTTAAGCAATGTTTATCTCAATTAATAACGAAATATGTAATAAAATAATGATTACTAGTTTGTCTAAAAATAATCACTTCTAGTCTGCAAATATTACAATGTAAGAGAGCGTTTACACTATACAATATCTACAGTTGAATAGAAAGAAAAATCGTATTAATTTTAAACAAATAGGTACTTCGACCTGCACCCTAATACCACATTGTCCGTCACAATCCGTAGGATTTTGAAGGACATTCGTAATCCAATGTTTCATGTGTTCGAAAAATTCGTCTGCCCGACAGCGTAAATTACGCAATGAACATTGTTGGATTGTCAAAATGAATAGCACTGGGCTAATTGCGTTGCACACTCATGCTGAATTAAATAGTAAGAAATTCCCAAGTTTAGTGAGCATGAGTGAACAATGCGACTTTGCTCTGCAGTAAAACACTAAATAAATAAAGTCCTCCAGACCATATTTCGGCCGTGGGAGATATTATAGTGCACAAGTGTGCCCACAGACACACGTGCCCTCCCTCTTCCCTCACTCTTATAATCCGATGGGACAGCAATCCGACACGACCGGAGAGAGACACAATAAATAGTAAATCACTGGTCGATACTATTAATACAATGGAAGTTTTTCCAGGTCTATCTTTGCCAAAGTGGCGTCACTGGCAGTCTGTGACTTGTCACTACATTATGAGAACTAGGCATATTCCAAGAACTCACTCTGAAAATTTCCTATCAGTCAGGTATTTTCCACCACACATTTTGAGAGAGGTCAGGTGAGTAGTACTCGCCACCGGCATGCGTGTATGATCAGAGGGGCAATTCTCGTAATTTTAAGAACGTTCACAGTCTGATCTCAGTCTCAATCTGTCAAAAATACCTCTAATTTCCCTACATTTTTGACAAGTATTTGATATTGATTCCGGACTAGATTTTGAACGTTTTTAATTACGGGACAAGACCTTCAGATGTATGAACTTAAACGATGTAGTGTGTAAGTTTATGTAGGTATGTATTTTGAGAGAGGTAGGAGAGAAGAGAGGTTCGGTAGGAGAAATGAGAGGCCTTTGCCTGTCAGAGGGTCACAGTAAGTAATAGTACTAGGCTACCAAAAAATTAAAGTTAATTTGGTCCATATTTCGGCTCTATATATTTATTCTCGTTTATTTATTTACTCACTTATTAAATACATTTTTAAATCTTACAATATATAATTCTTCTGTACGTGTGTTTGTCACCTAACTCCGCCTAAACGGCTTGACCGATTTGGATGAAAGGACAATGCTCATGGATGTATGATATCCAGTACCATTTTGCATCAAAGTCAAACTTTGTATTTTATAGTCTACACTTATCACATTAATTCCTACAAAATTTATTTTGTAAACAAAACTCGGGTTTCAGAGATTTAAAAAAAATCGAAATAACCTAAAAACTAAACTGTATTTTGTTTGACATGTCATACACGAACGGTCATTATCGCTAAAAAAAAAATGATAGTCGTATAAATAAACATTCTATTCTATTTTATTCCAGTTATTTTTAATTAATATACAATCGGCAAAGTATAATTTCTTTTACATGTTTTTTGAGAGACGTGATCATGACACTTTTAAAATCCAAGGTTATATTAATCATATCGTTTGAGACGGAATATCATGTAAAGGGAATAAAACAATATGAACACTTTTTTATTTTAAATTAAGTTCCCTGTTCAAAAATCAAATACCCGACGCGTAATGTAGTAAAAAAATATAAAAATAATTACTATAATATTTTGATCTTGATGCATGAGACTTTTTGGTACGACCTTTGTTCATTGTCCTTTGTGTGTATATTTCAATGGATTCCTGGATGGTTTGCAAACACAATTGGACCCGGTAGGTGACGCTGCTGTTCCGGGCAGGACGATGTCTGCCGGGTCCGCTAGTATTTTTATTAAAAAAAAACATAAGAAAAACATTTAAAATATAAAAAAAAAATATTAGTCACCGGGTATCGGGAGCAGAGTCCATGCTACCGGTGGTTAGGGCTCCAGAGACAGGAACCTCCTCACAATACGAGTCGTATCAAAGATTCAGGCCTTCTGGATCAGGCCCTTTACCCAAACGCCTAACGAGAGCCTCGAGAGATGTTGATCGAAGCTTTTGGCCATTAGGCCATTGGCCGAGACGACAATCGGCAAAATTATATATTATAAATAATTATATGTTTATTATGTCCTTTATTTCATTTAAATACTTATAAGTTACATTTTAAATATTTTTATAAACAAAAATATTTAAAGAAAACATTTATTTATTACTATAGCCATAATCTTATCGGCGAGCTAGAAATAACTTTTCGTATTATATTGAATTTCATTCATCATTACATGCACTATTATTATGTACAGACGCCAGCACATCAAGCTACTACAATCTGTCAAATTTCTTTAACAGATTTTCAACTTTATCCCTGAAGCATTAAGGTTCAAGGTTGATTGGGAAAATTTGACAGTTTCGGGTAGCTTGACCTGCTGGCGTCTGTACCTAACTTAAAAAATAAAATAACCGATTCAGCATAGACTACAAAAATACAATCACAATTTCTTATTTATTTAATTCAGATATAGTGATCCTTAGACATGTTAGTATACTTACTTAAAAATTATGTTAGTAACCAAGTATTCATGCCACAATAGAATAGAATATCATTTTTCTTTATTAATGTAATCAAGACTCAACAAGATTGTTAGTAAAACTTACGACTATGTTACAAAAAGAATACTACTGACAATAAATACTAGTATAACTAAAACTAAAATTAAACAACTGAAATACATAAAATCAAATTGTAAAATAAATTCATTAGTTCACTTGCAGTCGTCTTTAAATTTATTAAAATCATTTACATCATTCAATTCATGTCTTCAATCATAATTATGTCCAAAAATAAAAAAAAGAGCGAACATTTTCTTGAAGAAATCTCGGTATGAAAGTAAAGTATGTTGCATATGGTTACTTCGGCGGGCTAATAAAGTGAGGTTGAGTTGGTGTTGATCATTTTTGGTTTTAAACAGGTAGAAACACGTTTTTAAAACATTATACAGGATGGCAGGGACATCGACCCACGACCTGTTATCATGGATTCAGTACATGATTCTAAGCCCTAAAAGTTGAAATATTTCACCGGTTTGGTTAACTCTGCCATACATTTTGTAATAGTTTTTGCAATTATTTATGTTCCTTTATTAGTATATTACTGTATGTTGTTACTTCATGCCTAGTTCATGTATTAAATATTGGCATGCCATCATTACCTGGCGGAATGTGTCTTTGCACTATAATTTTATATTTATCATCTTTTGTACCTACCATATTTTATGCAAATAAACGATTTTGATTTGATTTGACCGCGTAGGTATTGCAGTTTTCGAGTAAATAGCAGATTTTTTTTTTGATAACTGATGGACATTTATTACTCTAATCATCTGCTGAATTCATGGTTTCAGTTCGCGTGTCGATGACCCTGCCGGGTGGCAGTATGTTTTCTGTAAATTCTTTATAAAGAATACCAAGTTTCCATTTTGTTGCTAACCTAGGTTGTCAGGGAATACTGATGGCCCGTTTATGTCAAAAGAAATGTACACCTACCTGAATATAAAAAACATTTTGTGGTTCTTGCTCCGGAAATCGGATCAAGCATTCAAGCCCGGAATTCCGGACTAGATGCCAGATTTGTAACAAATACTTCTCAGAGAGTTCAATACCCTTGTAAGAGCGGTGAACTTTTATTTAGAAAAAAAAGTAGGAAGTAGTATCTTATTGGGTAGAAAAAATCGGATACCGAAGGGAGGTATCGCATGTCATCCCAGAAAGTGCTAAAGTATCTCATGAATTGTGTCGTGCGTCTGTCACGCCCTTTATGCCTGGAGGCTTTTATTTAGGTGTTAAAATTTGTTTTCATTAATATTTTAAGTAATTTTTTTTTGGTTGAGTTTTGTTTCAGTCTAGTTATGGGTCTAGATATTGGCGTGGCTAGATGAGATATGGCACATAGTTTAATTTAAAGTTCTGTGCCTCGTAATATTAACTACTTTAAACATACTTTCTATTGTATAGAAGCAAGTTTTTTTTAACAGAACAGATTTTTTCACTAAGCTGTGTTGCTGGGGTGTTTGTTGGGCCACTTTCTCTTCCCAGCGATAGCACTAGTAAGTGGTGAAGGGCGGGCGTTTTGGGGGACTGTCTTATGTAGTTTTGACGTTCGAGAAGTGCTGATTCTCAGCGTAATTTCAATAAATGACTTTTGATTTTGATTACTTAGCCACAAGCCCCTCATTGTTCATCAATTATAATGTTATGTATATTCTTGAGATGAAGAGGCATAGTTTAGTTAACCTCTGCCTTTAAAACATCAAAATAGTTTCTTACAATATATTTGTAGACATAGGATCTTCTTATTACTTATTTATTTTAATATCGATACTCATTGTTAATGATGACCTTGGTATTTTAACCTTAATACATTTCGTGTTGTCTGTTGTTAATATTAATATAATAATAATAAATTATTTATAAATAATTCACAAAAACATAGCACTTTGCACTGTATACATTGTTTGAAAATCATATTTACATTAATATGCAATAATAGACTCTATCTTTTAAACTAGGACTAGCCTGTATCTTAAAAGATAGGGTTCAGCCAAAATGGATTCTGTTAATATTCTCAACCAAAAACAGGTGAAAACAGTGTCAATGATTTGTACACACGGCTACACGTCAAGCTATGCATTTCCAGTTTTAGCTGACCTCTCATTGTATAGGTTTTTCATACAATCAGAAGTCAGCTTATACTGGTTATGTATAGCTTGATGTGTAGCCGTGCGTACTATACCAATGTTATTATTTTATTGAGCAGTGGTGTCCAAGAGATAACGGCCCCGGGTATACGTGTCGTAGGTCGTGGGTACGATCCAAGGCAGACACATTACTTTGTGTAATTTATTTCATCACCACGGCTCGGGCAACGGCGAAGGAAAACATCGTGAGGAAACCGGCATGTTCTAGAACAAAAAATTCGAAGACATTGTGACTTCCACCAAGCCGCACTGGCCCCGCGTGGTGGATTGGTAGCCCACTGCCTCTCAGAGAGAGGAGGCCTGTGTCCCAGCAGTGGGAACGATTTTTTTTTTGTTTTAAAATGTTTTAATACTCCGAATAAGGTTTTTATGGAAAGAAAAATTTGAAATCTTTTATTTTATAGGATTTTCGTACGCACTATTGAAATTTGGTCAGGACAACGTCTATGAGGTCACCTACTTATTAATCATGCTTTTAATGTAAATGAACCACATGAGTGAAGCCATGTGTAAAACATGTGACTGTGTTGATAAACGCATTCAATAATTAATTGTTATAGATTCTATCTGCTTTAAATACGTACCAGGTATGCATAGAATGAAGAGTATTCTGATATTAATCGCATTGTAACGGCGGAGCAATTATATGTGAGTATATAAATAACTTGAGCGATTTTTTTGCGAAAATAAATTATTTATTTATTTCACTGTAGTATTATTCTGTTACCTTAGTAATCCAATCAAGTGTTATTTAATTTTTCGATCCTAAATTAGTAAAATGTTTTTTTTTTGTTTTATGTACACACCTCTAATCTCGCATCTCTTTCCTATCGAAGGTATGCTGGAAGAGATTTCTTTAGGAATAAGCATCACCTTTGTAGGTACCTATTTTTCTGTTTTTTTCTTGTTGTCTGTTTATAAGTGTGTACTTAATTAATTTATTGTTTCATTTACATAATTTAAAAGCTTTACTTCTTTGTTCATCTAGGGACATATAGCTGCTGAAAAAGGAAATAGATTTTTTCAGTTCGTAGGTATATAACTTGCGTTACGAGTCGTCAGAAGCCAGAAGCCATGACAACCAGTCTTAGCAAGGAATATCGTGCTACCCAGTAACTGGGTTGGGGGACTCCATGTAAAATACTGATATTCAGGTGCATCTGGTTAGACTGGAAGCCGACCCCAACATAGTTGGAAAAAGGCTAGGCAGATGATGAGGTATATAACTTGCCGTTTTAATGGGTTTAAACTTGAGTAATGCATTCATGGCTTCTGTTCTCGAACATGGCTCTGTTACAATCCCCATACAAAAACAATGGCGCTATGATACTTAATACTTCGAGTAAAATTCGAGCTTGTTGCTGAAATATTATATTTTAAACAAGAACTTTCTTCGATCTCAAGAATTATCTTACATTTAGTATAAGTATTCTACTCGTAAACTTTCAAACTATTGGATGAACTTGGGTACTCGGGTAGTGGTCGCCCAGTGATAACTACCGCGACTTACGGGCTGTAAATCCCCATTGATAATCCCCATCAATTGGGATTCGTGAACTCTCTGTTCACAAATCCCTGTTGAAGTCTCATAGAGTACATAATGGGAATTCTCAATGAGGATTTGTAGAATAACCCTTGTAGGTCGTAGGTTCAAAACCAGACAGGAGCTTTACTTTGTGTGCAAATTATTTCATCACCACTGTTCCGAGTCTGGGTGTTTTTCTATCTATAATATGTATGCATTTACAAAAAAAAAAATAAGTATATAAGTAGTTTATCAGCCATCTTGTTACCATAACACAAGCATTAGGTTGCTTAGCTTGGGACAAATGGTGCTGTGTGAAATGTCCAGGGATATTATTATTATTATTACTGTTCTCAAAACGGTGAAGAAAAACATCGTTAGGAAACCGGCATGTCCTACAACCAAAAACATGTGACATGTACCAACAAGCACGGCCTGCGTGGTGGATAACGGACCACGCCCTCTCACTGAGAGGAGGCCTGTGTCCCAGCAGTGGGAACATCATAGGCATCAGTCTATGAGGTTCCCACTGCATTAAAATCATAAATGATGATGATCTTACATTTAGATATTCCAGAACTACTCGTATTAAATTAACTTGAAACACCTACCTCAACAAAAAATCAATATTTCTTCGTCGAGTGTACAAGTGTCTCAACACAAATCTGCATTATTCCTGCAGTTAGCAACATAACTGAGTTATAACAAATAAGCGGAAGTCAGCATTTAGAAGACTCGTGTAACACAGTTACAATCGATAGATATCCGGGTCATTTTGTCTATTTGCTGATTAATAAATTGATTAATTGCATTTTTGTTGCGTCATCTGCACCTGTCTTTGTTGGTTTCAGATGTAAGGACACATATCTTAGGGATTTGATTTGATTTTTTTTTCATGAAGTAACTCATAGAACTAATTTTTATTGTTTTGTATTTACAAAATATAATTATAAGCCAAGCTAATGGGGCATTAAAAAATTCGTCCGCATCGCTGTCAACCGGAAAAGTGCCCAAAAGGCTGACAGCATTGCAACGTTGTATGGCAATGCTGATTCTTTGGCAAAAAAATGGACCAGCTCTCTGGTCACGTGAAATGTTGACTAGGCGCTTGGCGATAATATCTCACTCGGATCCCCTGGCCGTAGTGTTTCAAACTCAAACAGCTCGACCATATAACGTTCAATAAGATTGGAATATTTTCGCTGTTTGAGGTTTTCTGCACCTGTAGCAGCCGCCCCAGCACAACCCGCCGTACGGAAGATAAGATGGCGCAAGGCTATCGATACCTATTGTGCGATTTGTATGAGAACAGACGTTTGCCCTCCAGTGAGACAATAATAGGTTTGAATTATATATTATTATTATCACTTTGGTATTACAACCTATTTACCTGGTTTGGAAGCCACAACCAGGTACTTAAAAGACGACTCTTAAATGTCTGTAGTACTTGTACAATAGTTCAAAAGAACTCGGTTAAAATAACATTCTTGTTAACAAAATCCCTGCATATTTCTTCGAGTCAAAGAATAGTAAGTTTATACAATAACTCACTGCGACTGTTCGACGACGAGCCCTAGAAACCCAGTTTTTTTAATAGTACACACAGCTGAACAGATATAAACACACGCATTCCTATTTGTTATGGAATGTCGAGTAACTGTTGAGGAGACGTTCCTTTCAAAAAGTCAAACTGTCAACCGAATATATATGTATACGATGATATCAGTTTAACTTAACGCTACATATGTACATGTATCAGAAAGGTGTGGTAAAGATCATCAAACAGAACCACTTTTTCCATGGGATCAACATTATCAACTGTCCCATACAAAATTATCAACTGTCACATACAAAGCTTTATTACCACTCCACCTAAACGCTGATTATTATTTCTTGATTACGATGTTGGTTCCATTAAGAAAGTTGGTCGGTCCCACATCCTTAATTTTGACATGATTCTGTTGTACCTAGACCTCTACAACAGAATCATGTCAAAATTAAGGGAAAAAAAGGAATAGGAGGAGGGGAGGTATTTAGGGGGTTTGGGGGGGGGGGGGATTGGCCCAACATAGTTAGGAAAAGGAAAAGGATTTAGGTAAGTATAAGATAACTCTTTTTTGGAATTTTTACAGTTTATTGTTTTGTCTTTAAACCTTCCACAATTCATTAAGGAATCTAAAACCCACTTTATCTGGCACGTCGTAAAAAGTTTCAACAGCAATATGTTTGACAATGCATCATTAAATTCAAATTGTATGTAAGCACTGATATCCATCATAATAGATTGTCCTTAAAGTCGCCACGTGCTCTTGAAAATTTCTACTTAGGATCTAGTCGATGACTTTGGATGCACATGTGGCGGCATCTCCATCGCCACATGCGAACTATGCATCACACTGACGTCACGCAAGATCCTGTATCGTGCAAGCAGTTTCCCACGCAACTGACATATATATACAACGTCCCGACATGAAACATCAATCGTCGGGCAGTTGCCTACCAGACTCAACACCCGTCTGGTTCTATGGAAGATGAGTCTTTACACCCTGTTCCTCATACCTCTATACTGGTGACCCCGAGTATGAACGTCAGCGCAGCTTTCGTGCAACTAGTTCAGCGTGACGTCATCATCATTACTTCTTTAAGTAACAATTTTTTTAAGGGTGGGCAAAAAATGCTCGTGTGAGGCCCTTAGATTTTTGTGCAATAAAAAAATGACTATCAACCACAAGGTTTTATCCTGTACCTAGTAGTGTTATACCTGTTGTCAGAAACACTAGATTTCAACTTACAGCGCTGAGCCCGAGCGTTGAAAATCCAACAGTCCACTTTTATTTAGGCTTTCAAGAGATGGATATCGCTTAGTGTTGGTAAAACAGGCATTGGCCTTCACCTTTACTATGAAAGTAGTATTTATTTGATTATTGTAATGCCTCTACCTATTTAAAGCAATCATTAGAGAACCATTACATCTATATAATCTATACATAGACATCATTCGATGACCCAGTTTCCCGGACCAAGGATGGCCTGACCTATTAAAACCCAATAAATACCTGTACCCGGGGCCTTTGAGTGGATCGGCACGTGTTTATTTTAACACGACTCTAAAAGGCACATGCGAAATTATTTTATTAATTTTTGCACGTTTTTAAACAATTAATTAAATATGATAACACGTGTATTGGCATGTGACACTCATGTCTTTGCGATGTGTTAGAGTTCAATGTCCGCTGTTTTATTGAGCGTGTGATTTTAAATTAGTAATCGGATTTACAAAGAAATAAAGAATGATAAGGATCGTAAATAATTACTACCCCGAAGGTCAAGCTATGCTGCGGTTGGTTCGTGGATGGGTGGTGACTATCCATCACATATCGAAACCTCTCTGTGCCTCGGAAAGCACGTTAAGCTGTTGGTCCCTGCTTTCATTGGTAGATCGTTGATTGTCGTTATGGGAAGTTTGAAGACCAAACGTCTGACTATGAGTCTTACCAAGGGGTATCGTGTTATCCAGAAACTAGGTGGTAGAGGTCAGATAGACAGTCGTTTCTAAATATACGCTAGCTACATCCAGTTACACTGGAAGCCGAGCACCACATGTGTAGTTGTGATAAGGTTAGGCAGATTAATTGAATGTAATTCTTTAGTTTTAGGTATAAGAGAGACTTCTGTTATACATAAGTTTTTATTGTATATTGTATAGTCAAACATATCGTAGGTTTAAACCGAGTCAGGCGCTTTACTTTGTGTAATTTATTACATCACCACTGCTCTCAAAACGGTGAAGGAAAACATCTTGAGGAAACCGGTATAACCTAGAACCTAAAATTCGAAGACATGTGACATCTACCAACCCGCACTGGGCCCGCGTGGTAGATTACGGCCAACTTCCTCGCAAACGAGAGGAGGCTTGAGTCCCAGCAGTGGGGAAATTATGACAACATAATCAGCCATTTTGTTGTCAAACATATTGCTGATGAAACTCTTAAAAACAAGTGCGAGTCGGACTCGTGCAACGAGGGTTCCGTACAATTTAAAATTATTAAAAATATTTTTATTATAATATGATGTAACTAAAAATTTACGGTTTTCGCAATTTTTTCTTTCTCTGTGCTATAAGACGTTGCTTCGTACCAAATTTCAAGATTCTGTGTTCACGGGAAGTACCCTGTAGGTTTTGATTCCCTTGCGAGTGTCGAAAATTTGCGGCATAAACGGCTGTATCTTTTGATTGCGTTGGCTTAGAAGTTTGAATTGTTTCACAGCTCTAAGGGTCAGTAGACCCGTGTATTTGATATAAATTCCAGCTTAATACCTCCACGCGTTCCTGAGAAAAGGGTCTTGACATACAGATAGACGGACGGACGGACAACAAAGTGATCCTATAACGGTTCCGTTTTTTCCTTTCGAGGTACAGAACCCTAAAAACATGCAAGATAACGTGGGTTTTATAATCCTCAATTAACTGTGGAAAATGTGGTTGAAAAAATAAACTATAAAAAAATTCAAAAAAGGTAATAACCACGAAGACAAAGTACATTTCCTTTCACGAAAAAAATTAAATGCAACTTTATGGTTGAAACTCATAAAAAAAGCTTTAAACGCGACCGAACATTAAAATCTCACCGTTCTAAAAATAAAACATTGTGTACTGTATACCGACTTCAAAGGAAAGGTAAATGAGTTTAACAATGCATCCCCGATCTCATTGTTTATTGATTAATTAAAGATTATGTTTTGCTTGAGTAATGGTAGAGAGGAGCTTCGTGCTTCGGCTTTGTTTTTGGAAAACTTCGGCTTCAAAAAAATCTCGTGTTTGTCGATGAAAAGGTCATTTTTGGCTGATGACAACGGCTTTTTGAGCCTATTAAAGCATCTTGAGAAGACTCTTAGATTGTGAAAGCCAAATTCGAGCGTAACGGTCAATCTTAGCAGAGGAGGAGACTAACCTTCGGCGCAGGCGATATTATGATGCCCAAGTGTGTGCGCAGACACAGGTGCACTCTCTCTTCCCTCACTTTCATAGTCCGATGGATCGGCAATCCAACATGACTAGAGAGAGATCAGGCGCAGGACCAACGCTGGGGTATCACACCGCTAACTTCCTAACTCTGGACTCCTACTGAGGAATTCCTAATGGTAAAACCTAATGATACTTTTGCCCGAACTTAGAATCGAACCGACTGCTCACGCACAGTAGTCGCACTTGTGACTACGAGACCAACGAGGCAGTTAAGTGTAAAAGTATAAGTGAAACATGGACAATATCACCTTTTAAGGAAACTGATGAGAATAGTAAAATCCTTTGTTTATTGCACAGCCATTTGCATTTCTAACATACTGGACGAGACGCTATTGGCCCCGGTTGTTATTTGTAGATCTTTGACAGTCGTTGCGAGTAGTCAGAAGCCCAAAAGTCTGTACCCAGTAACTGGGTTATGGAGGACAGATAGCCAGTCGCTTCATGTAAAAACCTGGTATTCAACTGCATCCGGTTAGACTGGAAGCTGACACCAACATAGTCAAGAAAATGCTAGGCAGATTGACTGGACGAGAGAAAATAGAATGGTATATGTGGAGGTCAAGTACTTATGTAGCAAGATATTAACGATCCATTAGGATATCGCACAGTTACATTTAGCAGATCACGACGTAATGGTTTAGCATCAAAAAGGAGGTCACCTAAAAACAACGGCCTTAAACTTCGTAAAGCCGAAAATTACCGAACATGCATCTAGCGAAAGTTAAGCGGCAAATACACAAGACATCCTAGTAACTTTCGCAAGAGTTTGCAAGTAGCTTGCACGTCAATGTGGCATACCTGGCCCATAGTCATGGCCATCTGAATAATATAATATTTCGGGATTTAAAAGAGACCATGACCTATGAGTATCTTTTACTATTTCTTCTCAGGGATCAGTCAACTAGGGAATGCATTGACGTGTAAAAGTGTCCTATAAGATCTAATTACAGAAATAAACGCTAGTTGCTTCGATTTGTTGACCATTTTCTATTTTTTTTAAGTACTTACTGATCGGCAGGAGTACACTGTCCTCCCATTAGGTATGGGGGGACCACTTTGTAATTTGAAAACATTGGTAAACCAATTATTTTTAGAAGAGTAACCGTGGAGTTACTTGCCGGCTCTTCTCCAAAGGAAACTACCAAGGAACCGTGCACCTAGCTTCTACCGTCTCAAAAGTGCCCATTTTGAATTAGAATTTTAAAACATTGTTTTATTTTATTTCATGTTATCACCAATCAAAAGTTGTTATTGCACAATGCAAGCTACTTGCAAACATGTGTGCAAGAGACTGGCATGTGTTTTCCATAGCTTCACGCCGAATTTAGCTTCGGCCGGCGATAGCAATCTTCAATCCAACTCTAAATGAGATGACTCACACGACGATGCATCTGTAAATACAAACCATTTGGTTTCAATCACTTTGTTTAGCCTTACAAGGGTCATTCGGTAATTAATATCACTAAATGTGAGATTTATTACATTAACATTATTGTCTTATTACATGGTATTGTGTTTCTTCTTTATTAAAGAGTTTTTATTGACTTACAGAGACCATTTTGGCTTGACGATTTTCCACGAATGTGTTTTACATTTATTTATTTAATTAAGGTTCACCAACAGTTGTTACATATATTATACATATAGTTACATACAAGTAAGTGTGTCTTAAATCTAACTGCACAACCAATTACAGGCAAACACCACATGCAAAATGCTATTTGTAATTATAAACATTGAATTGAAAATTACATGAAGTTTTTAACCACTAGCGGATTTCTAGGTAGTCTTTGTACGTTTCTCTTTATTCTATTCGGATACATAACATAACATCACGCCTTGGGAAGCCTCCGAGGGGATATACAAAGATGTACGGTAGTAAACCCACATCTCGCCGTTATTTTTAAGTCCCATGTACAGGCACAAACTTCAGACTCCATGCTTCTGCTGAGAAATTCCAGATGGAGAAGCCTAATAACACTTTGTCCGACCTGGGGACCGAACCCAGGACCTCATGCTCAGCAGAAGCGCTTGCGACCGCTAGACCAACGAGGCAGTCAGTCTAGTCCGAGTTTCCATTAAACTTAAATTCAGAAATAGCATGAATAGGATGTAATTTTAGAAGTGGACGCTACCTAATTAAGGCTTAAAATATAAACAAAATTAATCTTCTTAACTTAGATTAGTTTGGGACCCAAATCCGATTAAGTACCTATAAATCGAACTTTGGCACAAAAATTCACGTCTAAGCTCAAATTATCCAATTACTCTAAAATATAAGTTTCCCACATTCTATGCGCAGTCGCAGCCTCGTGACAGAAGCGCGTGCGGATTCACGTGCAGTATCGATCGAGTATAAAGGCGCCGCTCCACAGCAGCCCACGGCTAAGCTCACATACATTATCACACGTGCACGTGTGATAATGTAGGCAGGATCGTCCCACGGCCACGCTACGACGCTATGGTGCGTGGCTGGCAAACAAATGAACCGCGCAGCTAATGGCGCATACACTCTGATATCATTTTGGTCTAGCAAATAAAAAATCGGTTCTCCTGAATTTGATTGCCTATGAAATTCGGGCAGACGACCAAGTGTATTTAACTGAGTCGCGTACGCCCGTCTTCGGACAATCTAGTCCAGCTTCATCGTTGCGGTTACCCGAATTCAGATTCCCGACGCCAGTTTTCCTTTCATTTCTCTTAGTGCTTTGCCAGTCGTCACAATTGGTGTTGCTCATAGAACGCCGCGCCGGCGCAACGGGTGCTCGAATTCGAAAAAAGTCTTTCGAGCACCCGAATACGGGTTAACGGCCAAGTGTCAAGTGTCACTCAAAACGGTGAAGTAAATCATCGTGAGGAAGCCGCCATGTTCTAGAAACAAAAATTCAAACACATGTGCGCGCGCGCAATCACCGTTGTGTCGCATGCATGGTGCTATAAACTCCTTAATGGAGACAGTCCCGGAATGTGACCTCTTTAATGACACACTCAAGGTGATCAAGTCAAATTGTCTCATGTTCTGTGAAACCATGTTTGTTAGGTAAATAGGTTGTATGTTGTTACCACTTTATTCGATTTTATTTTATTTTCAATTGTTAAAGTTATTGTTAAGCATGTTTGATCTCTGACTTGTTATTTGTTTTTGAATTATGTTAATTAAGTAATTTATGTTTAGTTTTAGTTTTATGTTTAGTTTTACCTCCCAATTACTGTCATTGGCGCAAGCCGTTGTAATTGTAAATAAATAAATAAATAAATAAACTCAGTATTCGCACGTTACCTAATGTGACATCTACCAACCCGCACTGGGCCCGCGTGGTGGATTACGGTGCGCTCGCGCGCTCCCTCTCAACAAGAGGAGGCCTGTGTCCCAGCAGTGGGAACATTGTAGGCTGATTGTGTTGTGATCAAGTATAATTGCACATCACGTCGCAGTGGACGGTCGACTTTATCGATGAGTGATCGACACTCGATGCTTCGTATCGAATGTCGCTAATGTGCACATCACCTGGTGATATTAAGCCGTTTGCAATGATGGCGTAATTATAATAATAAAACTATTACGAAGATTTGTTAATATTTAATTTCTAGGTTACACGAGGTTGGTTTAAGGTGGTTTGTAAATATGGAAATTGCGTCTGATTTGGTTTGTAATTAATGAAGTAAAAGCACGTTTTCGAAGTACGAAGAGGTCATAGGTACTCATTATGTGCCTTTTAATGATATGACGATTGCATGAAGATTTTTTAACAATATATTTTGATTTAGAAGAGTGTCCATGGAGTGTCTTGCCCGTTCTTCTCCATAGGAATTTAGTAAGCTTTGTAATGGACAACTAGCTTCATCTTTCTGACTGACCGACTCCATGACAATTCAAAAGTAAGTATACAGGACGACATATCAAGCTATACAATTCCAGCTTTAGCTGGTCTCGTATTGTGTAAGATTTTCGTACAATGCGAAGTCAGCTTATACTAGGAACGTATAGCTTGATATGCCGTCGTGTATACCTGTTATGGTAATTGAAATAAATGCTTTGAGCTTGGGTTTACACAAATAAGAGACAAAAACATGGGTAATAAAAAGATAATGGAGGTTTTTAACCCCATGTCGTCGCGTCCCCCCAACCCTCCTTTGTCATAGGCATTGGAATCTGTCTTTTCCAAACCATCAATTCTTTGGTCCAGGAAATCTCTCATAATTTTCTACCTCCACTATGTAGCGGTATCTACAACGCCACATGCGAACAACGCGTCATACTGACGTCACGCAGATCCTGCATCTCGCAAGCAGAGTTTACCGCGCAATTAGCATTAGTATCTACGTAGGAACCGGTATGTCCTAGAACTGAAAAAAAATCGAAGAATCGAAGCGCTGGAAGCGGCTTCCAGTACTGACTGGAAGCCGCTTCGAAGATTATGGCCCACTCCCTCTCAAAGATAGAAGGCCTGTGTCCCAGCACTGGGAAAGTTATAGGCTGGTTATGCTCATGGTTCATCAGCCGACCCCAACATAGAATGGAAAAAGGCTTGGCAGGTTATGCTGCTAGTAGATTGCTGGTCCTTGATAGCATATTATAGTAAAGCGGCTTCACAGCTCGTGTTACCACAATCCCTTAGTTCCTTATTCACAATTATTGTTCCGCAAACGGGACAGTCCATGTAATAGGATGACCCATTACCTAGTTGAGTGTCAGTGTGCTCACTCGTTCAGTGACATTGAACTGATCTGACACTAGAAGTACCCAGATACATGATAGTGGCACGTGGCTATTATTGGCACGTGCCATTGTAAATTCCGCTGTAATAGGACGTTACTAGAGTCGTACTTAGTTTACCTGGAAATTTTGAAGCCGGATTTTTTAAAAATGTACCTAAATGTAATTTCATTGTATCTGAAGCCAGTGAATTTAGTTTTTTTTCAGTGATGAATTAGTTTTTTATTTCAGGTTTTACACTACCATTTAAAACGTGATAAACTAAACTGGTTTTGAATGCAGGTCCACCATCATTTATTTTCAATTTTTCGAGACGAAACATACATAAAGTGTTTCCGGTTTCAGATTCTCAAAAGGAAACATTTATATAGTACAGACGCCAGGAGGTCTGCTACCCGAAACTGTCATATTTTCCCAATCAACCTTGAACCTTAATTCTCTAGCGATACAGTTGAAAATCTATTTAAAAAAATGACAGATTGTAGTACCTTGATGTGCACAAACGGTCTTATCGGTGAAATATGTAATTTTTTTACTAGAGACTATCAGATTTGGCGGACAAAACTCTAGAAAAAAACGATTAGGTAGTTAGGTATTCTTTTTTTTTCAAGAAATGCGTTTTGTTACCTCTGTAATCTGACTTCTTGCACGTGACCGGCACATGACACTTTCTTTGTAACATTATACACACGTTTTGCACACTATTATTAGGTACTTTACTTCTCGTGGCGTCCTTATAGGCCGGCGGGGTAATTGCGCAACACATTAATAATAATAATAATGCTTTAGTGAAAACAAAGTAAGTACACAATTACATAAGCGCACGTCCTCCTGAACTAGGTTGTAAGCCTGTATCCATTAATATTATACTCTTTGCCTGTATCTCAGGAGACAGTTCCCTTCCAGTTTACATAATTACTAGATTTTTACAGCGTTCTCAAGTACCTACCTATTTGAAACTAAACACAAAAAATTAAATTTAATTATAATTTAATTTAGTTATACAGTACAAGGTTAATTTAACTGAGTGTGCACGTAGTGTGGTTTTCATTGTGATAAATGATGCAGGTGTGTGTGAAGGAGTGTGTGTGTGTGGGCGAATTCCATAAAACTTTCATAAACTCAAACTCAAACTCAAATCATTTATTTCAATTAAACCATATACAGGCACTTTTGAATTGTCAAAATTAAATAGTCGGTCAGTTAGTCAGAAAGTTGAAGCTAGTCGCCCATTCCAAAAACGTAGATCTCTATGGAGAATACTTAGAATAAGTCTTATCCTGAGAATAAATTCTGCATTTTTATCAGTTTTTCCATACAAAAAATGTTAGATATCAATTCTATTCCACGGATAAAAGATCTCTGACTTTGGTGAAATCAGCCCTAACAGTAACAATGACTTTCATTTTGACAGTTCAACAACATTCATTGCGTTTTTTACGTAGTTGAGCAGATTTTTTTTTCGAACATATGGCGCAATGGATTAGCAACATCGTCATCGTCAACGA
Source organism: Apamea crenata (assembly GCA_949629185.1). Taxonomy (NCBI): domain Eukaryota; kingdom Metazoa; phylum Arthropoda; class Insecta; order Lepidoptera; family Noctuidae; genus Apamea; species Apamea crenata. Next base: position 6,623,319 of record OX451372.1, read on the forward strand.
AAATACGGGCCCGTCGGAAAGTCGTTCGGAACTTCGGAGTGGTCTAACTAGTCTCCATTTATTTAGCTTTTTCGGTCGGGCCAAAACACATCGGGAGTCTTGTACATCTGTCAAATCGTGGTGTCATTCATTTATTTAGCACAGACACACAGTACACCGGAGACAGACATCACATATATAAAAAAAAGCTTAGGGAGTAGAGTAGGGGCGGGTCGCTAGTTTACAGTAACTTATTAAAAGACCACATAAATCAGAAGAAGTCTGCTCTGACAAGATAAACAATGCATTACTTATTCTATTAATTACCTACCTATGATATGCTGATTCTGTCAAGATTAACATTAAAAAGAAAAATATACGTCTACTTAGAAATAATTACGATTTGTTTGTGAGGAAAACGGAGGCTTTTAATCTAGAGTAATTTACATTAAAAAGCAACAAATTATATTCTACGAAAAAAAAACATAATTAAAATTATTTAAGTTATCTACTTCAATTATTTTAATTATGTTTTTTTTATACCTATGCCAAAAAATAAAACAATAATTAATGAAAATAATTTGTTGTTTTTTAGTTTTTAGTCGAATTGAGAACCTCCTCCTTTTTTGAAGTCGGTTAAAAATTACTAACAATGTAAACATACGTACAGAGGACCAATGATCATAATTCTCCCACCAACTCGTGCCAATGTAGGCAAGAAGCTAAGTAGCTACAATGTTCAAGTGTCTTGCTAACCAGGAAAGTGAAATAAGTAGGAAAGAGACCCTTAACCGAGTAGGAGCAATGGCGCCATACACTTGACATTAAATAATCATTGTGTTCTGAGAAACGAATTGATAAAAAACTGATACATTTTTAGAGGTATAAGGAACAGGGTAGAAAGTTCCTCTTCCAGCTATACAGGGTCAAATTAAATTAGCTAGCGACGGGGTCATCGACCGCAGTTAATGTAGTCACTTGAAATATCAGTTATAATTTTAGTTTTTTTTTTTATGGAAGTATACTTCACAGTAGTATCGATATCTTAACACAATAAAACAAAAGAAATATTTTCTAAATATAAACTTCAAGTCAAAAAACATGAAATAAATTATTTATAAAAGTGCAAATTAACACTATTCTTAGTTATAACATAATCTATCTCGTAAAATATTAAGTTAGAGTTAAATTGCTTATTAGTCTATTAGGCTAGGTTGTAATTATGTATTACTAAGAACTTTAAAGAAAAAAATATTCTATTTTATCATTGAAACCCCTCCCGTGTGCAGAGTTTCGCTAGCTAGTTTAATTTCACCCTGTACAGAAAAGGGAGGATACTCCAACAAGACGTGTGTTGTCTGGTGAGCTACTTAAACTGCCCAAACATTGTCCCCCAAGCATGGACACTTCAGGGCGGCGGGATCATCCGAAAGGTTAACCGCTGCCCTGGAACAGAAAGGGCTAAGGAAGGAACACGGGTGGGTTTTAGTCAGTAAAAGTCTGACACTCCCTTCCGCTCCACCCAGAGCGGGAGGGGTCATTTGATGATTTCCCATCCACAAAAAAAAAAAAGCATGGACACTTCGATCGGCTTTTCGCATCCAAGGGATTTCTGTAGCCTCGGAATTTCCAAACTTAAGTGGCAGTGAGCAGGGCACATTACCGATGACCGATGGGGCCGAAAGGTTCTGGAGCTGCGAACGCGTACCGGAAGACGTAGCGTTGGAAGGCCTCCCACCAGATGGACCGATGACCTGGTTTATTGATACTTAAATTAAACACTAATATTATACTATGTCCACTAGATTAACCGTTTTTTGACAGCTGTCTTAGAACGTAACTATTCCAGATTACGTAAAAGTTAACTTTAAAATGCGTAATAAAATAAACATATAAACTGCCTTATCTTATTGAATTATCTTATTTATGGCTTCTTACAGACATTATAATACCGTACGTCTATCAATCAATGTATTGTGTGTTGCTGCAATTACTAGTTCCATCTGTCAAAAAACGGTTTACCTAATGGACAGGGTATAGGGCTAAGAAAATAAACACCAAAATCTACTTTCACTTACATTATATCGTATTACAACTTTGAATATTATGCTAATGTCCTGGTCTAAAAACAGTATCTAATAAATTGTGTTTCGGACAATTTGTTTACAGCGTGCACACGTGAAAACTGTAATTACATAGCTTCAAATGTCACGAACTTTACGTGACACGAAATATTTGTATTAAGTTTTATTTTTAGACATCTATAAAATAAAATGTAAAAGGTTGTTGACATGAATTTTATTGTTATTGTGCGAGTACTAACAAGTTTTTATTGAGGTGGCTCTTAGCTTTAGGGGCTTGTGGCTAGCTGATATCAGCCGCGCGAAGGTTAAGTTCATGGATGGGTGACCATCTATTGGGTAGATAGGGGTGCGTATGGTAAATTAAAACAATCGTTTCCTTTGGAAAGTTGTTTGTTAAGATGAGTACAATTACGTGTTTAAGGATCGGGTATCGGGTTGGTCGTGTCGGTCGGTTCGGTCAGGTCGGTCTGGTCGGTCGGGTCAGTTGGGTCAGTCGGGTCAGTTGATTTAAGTAAAATTGAATAATTAAGGTGGTTTTTGTGCTTTTATGGTTTGACATGTAGGTGACGGTTTTTGATTGATGGCATTGTACAGACGCCAGCACATCAAGCTATTACAATCTGTCAAATTTCTTTAATAGATTTTCAACTTTATCGCTAAAGCATTAAGGTTCAAGGTTGATTAGGAAAATTTGACAGTTTCGGGTAGCTTGACCTGCTGGCGTCTGTACTATTTTTATTTTTGTTTGCTATATGTTTGATTATTGCTTAGCTGTTATGATTTAAAAAGTAATTATTTTGTAAAATTCGAACACAATGTAAATATTGTTTAATGAATAAATAAATGGTCGGTCGGGTCGGTAAAAAAAAACTGCTGTTTTTAGTTATGATGATTACAATCACGTGTTTAAGTATCAGACACAAATAACCAGTCACCGTTTATTAATTCAAATGTAGTGAATTTTTAAAAATCTAATGAGAATTTTGGATCATTGGCAGATATTATTAAGGCGTTGGTTACCTGGTTTTGTATAATTACAGTCTCGGGGCGTTGACATTTTTCGTCGGTAATAATATTAACAGAATACAAAACAAAACACAAAATAAATACAAAATAAAATTTGCTGTTCCATACATTTTGACCGCGTAAGTATTATGCTTTTCGGTCGGGTCGGGTCGGTCGGGTCGGTCGCGTCTGACGGGTCGGATAACCAACCAAACATTTCTACGGGGCTTCACTCGTGTGCTGAATTCAATGTTACACTTTGCGTGGCGATGACCCTACTGTATAAAACCAAGCCTGCTTTATCCATTTTGACCCCAATACAACTACTAATTACAACAATATACAATTTAAATGATTCATAGTTTATCTTCATGCACCGTTTACCTCTGAATGGAGCCTTGAAGTTAATAGTAACAATTAAAATAAAAACCGTTCGCCATGACACCGGAAGTATCGTTAATTAACAGGATATAGCGTTACAATGCATCGTTAAATCATAGTTTAGTTATAGGAAAGATTAGATTATAGTGTAGTTATAGTGGAACGGATTGCGAAATGTATGTTTTGTAGGTATAGAGTAGGTCAAATCAAATCAAATCCTTTATTTCTTTACAAACATGGGTAAATAATTGGTACATAAATGTTGTCATAGAAGTTAGTTCTCCATGTTCTGCCGTCACATGGGCATGCAAATCATATTCAATTAATATAATTTTCAATAGCAATTAGAATATTATTATAATTCCAATTTACAAACTAATGTTAAATCATTAGAATCACAATAAATGAAAAAAAAATCATAATATTACATCAAATGTCTGGCTACAACACTATATCTAGGTACGGGTAGTATGTATTGACATACTACCCGTAGCATGTCAATTTAAATAGTTATTTTCTTTGTATCCGTTTTGTATGTTTGTCTTTGAAATTGTAACTTACAGTTTCAGCTGCACGGTCTTCTTACCGTGTCGATGGGGAATCTAGATGTACGCGGCCCAGAATTCGGCCAAGTGTTTGGCGCCATCAGTTTCTGTAACCTGCAGACAACAGAAGACCAATTCTCGTAATTGAAAACGTTCAAAATCTAGTCGCAGTCTCATCTCGGGACAACAAAATGTCAAAAACATGTCAAAATGTAGGGAAATTAGAGATATTTTTGACAGATTGAGACTGACATCAGACTATGAACGTTCTTAAAATTACGAGAATTGCCCCTCAGGAAATTCTCGACACGATATTGAGTGTCCCATTGTTTGTGGAAGACCACCAGATTCAGCAGATGGTTCTGATTGATTCTGATGCGTTGAAATTTTTCATCGAACATAAAAAAAAATGCTATTCACTGCAATGTATTGCACTTTTCTATGAAACAATACATTTTTTTTTTATAAGCGGCGAGAAACTACGCAAGAATCGTTTGCTGAATTCATGGTTACAGTTTGCGCGTCGATGTCTGTGCCACCTTGTAAGTATCTCTTTTACTTACACGGGACCCCACAGGACCTTTAATCTTTTGTACCTTTCTTGAGCGAGAAAATCATTGATACCTAGTCGCTTCCTTGTCAACGGTGGCTGATGTGCCAGAAGGTTCCTTTAAGGAAAGGTTATCAGAATAACATCAAAGGGTATAACATCAAGTAGCATTTTCCGTATTCTGTTGAGAATAAGGAAAAGGACCAATTATAAGAAACACGTGTATTTTGTCAAAAGGTTTGCTGATTAATATATGTACGGCCACCAAAAGAGATAAGTAACCAAGGTCATCGGATATAGTTGAAGTTTAGTAAGAAATCAATGGATGCTTTCGAACAAAATTTAATTTAGTTAATAGAAAACAAACAGTTCATTTATCAAATAAAATTTCATTCGAAAACATCCATCGGTTTCTTACTAAACTTCATCTATATACATATATCCGACGACCCTTTTTTTTGTTCTTTTTTTTATAAATCAACCAAACCCTGCATACTTATCTCAAAATCAAAAGTCATTTATTCAAATTAGGCTGAGAATCAGCACTTTTTGAACGTCAAAATTACATAAGACAGTCCCCCAAAAACGCCCGCTCTTCACCACTTCCTAGTGCTATCGCTGGGAAGAAGAAGTGGCGTAACAGACTCCCCAGCAGCACAGCTGTCTGTTCAATTAAAAAAAAATACTTGATTGTATACAATACTAGGTACCTATGTTCGGTAATTAACATTACAAATCTCTTTTGTTGACTGTACATTTCTTCAGCGAGAATATAGTTGATAGCTAGTCGCCTCGTGGGCGGTGGCCCATGAGCCAGAAGGTCCCTTTAATTAAGGAAAATAAGGATCGGAATAACATCAACGGCAAGTACAGACGCCAGCAGGTCAAGCTACCCGAAAATGTCAAATTTTCCCAATCAACCTTAAACCTTAATGCTTTAGCGATAAAGTTGAAAATCCATTAAAGAAATTTGACAGATTGTAGTAGCTTGATGTGCTGGCGACGGTACCAAGAATTTTTTTCCGTATTCTGTTGAGAATAAATGTTAATTCCTTGAGGAGCAATTATTTGAAACACGTGTATCTTGTCAAAAGGTATGATTATACTACCTTTTCCCTCAAAATAACCGCACGAAGTAAATAGCGGTAATCTGTCAGGTAATAAAGACTATAATTATACAAAACGAAGTAATACATGGTTGCCAACGCCTACATAATGTCTGCCATTGACCCAAAATTCTCATAACTTGTCTAATAATTCACTTCGCTTTAAACTAGAAACTACCCAATTGTTTTTTCAGGTTTCCAAGTGGAATCCTGATAGTTTTTACCCTGTAACTGGGTTGTGACACTTGTGGAGATCAGATAGGCAGTCGCTCCATGTAAAATATTGGTATTCAGCTGCATCCGGTTAGACTAGAAGCTGACCGCAACGTAGTTTGGAAAAAAAATGTGTGATAAAACTTCTACTTAGCTTTTTTGGCACACAGATGGTTGGCACCAGTATTAACATATAGGATACTTTTTATCCCGATTTCCCACGGGATTGAAACTTATGCGTGTGAAACCGCGGGGCGCAGCTAGTATATCATATAGCTCTTTATTTACATCCTATGCATCCAGTTTCATGGATCCATCAATCCACAGCTCGTGGCACTACTTTTACCAGTCGAAATCTCAACGCAAGTTCTAATTTTTTTTTATTACGAGGTGGTCTCGCTCTTGACCTCAATCTTGCCTGGTCGAAAGCAATGGATGCAATCTACAATGGAACGAGCAATCCCAGAAGATGCCTGTTCACTCTTGCTCTGAAGGCTGACGGGTTATACGAGGAGGGGAATACAGACGCTGGCAGAGTTCCTCATTTGCTCAAACATCTTTTGTCTTTATGACGCTCACGTGCCTTCAACAGGGTCTATAAATAAATCAATTACAAGAAATTAATAAGTATTCATACTTCACAAGAAATAATATAACCTTGAGATGAGGAACACAATATCGAGATGTCATGTCGTGTCCACGATCGATGTGGTTTTGAATATGATATCTATTTATTTTATTATGTACCTAAGATGATTGTGTAGGTACCTAAGTTTATCCTTATAATAACGTTAATTGTAACGTTTCTTTCGGTAACTTCATAATCCAATGTCCATGTCGATCGAAAAAATCGATTCAAATGATCTAGGGACTATTTAGAAGTATTAGGGATAAGCATTATTAATAATTAACCAAAGGCCTTGCTTCCCACTCATAATAATTATTTTATAATGAATAATTACAGATCAAATCACGAGATTTTCAAGAGATTTACTTAATTACTCATAATTAACATTGTAAATAACCTCAGTTAAGTTATATTTGCGTAATATTATTCTAGCTTAATAATATTATGAGAAACTTTTACATATATGAGTAAATAAGATTAGATAATTAATAGAATTTGTTGAAATGTTTTGAGGAGATCTGATTAATATTATATATTTAAAGGAGTGAATTATGTAAGTATTTTAAGTAATAAGCTCTATTCAGTTTCAGTTTATTAAAAGGTTAGAAATAAACAGAATCTTTAGAGTATCAAGAAAAAAAAAAAAGAAAAGTGAATGTGTCAAGAAATTTTTTCCGAACACTATTTAGAATTTAAAAAAAATGACCCGGGACGGTTAGGGAATCATTACTAAAATAGGTCCTGGGAATGTTGCTGAATGCCGAATCGATCACTTTTAAGTCATTAGTTATTATTCCATGTAATTATTGAAAACCTGAAGTCTCCGTGCAAGGCAAAAGCTCACTTTACTCTCCTTCCACTTCTTTCTATGTACAGACGCCAGCACATCAAGCTACTACAATCTGTCAAATTTCTTTAATATATTTTCAACTTTATCGCCAAAACATTAAGGTTCAAGGTTGAATGGGAAAATTTGACAGTTTCGGGTAGCTTGACCTGCTGGCGTCTGTACCTATTGCTATTAAGGACAAGTATTTTCACAGGGAGGCAATCTCGTATCATTACAGACTTCATTCTCTTTAAAAGTAAAAATCCATAGTTTTTGTTCCATTAGAGGGACTCGTGGCTAAACGATAACAGCCGCACGGGTCTATCGAAGGTTAAGCTACGCTTGCCGCGGTCGTTTCGTGGATGGGTGACCATTCATTGCATTCCGATTGATTTCTGTGACTCGAAAGCACGCTAAACCGTTGCTCCCTGCTGTCAATCGTATATTTTTGATAGTCGTAACAGGTCGTATAGATAGATAGATAGATAAAAACGTTTATTTAGTGCAACAAAAGACACACAATACAAGTAATAAAAAATAGAAGAATAAAAAAAAAGTGAAACAAAAAAAACAAATATTAAAAAGATAGATCGACCCATAGACACCTCGCAAATCCACAATACACAGTATCGTTTTACCCAGTAACTAGATCGTAGAGGTCATAGGCACTCAATGTAAAATTGTGGTATTCAGCTGCATCTGGTTGGTTAGACTTGAAGCTAATCTCAACATAGGGTATAGGCTAGGCAGATTGATTTTTCTATTATTGTTCTACCTCTACCGGTCATTGGCCCCGGTCTACCTCCGCACAGGACCTTGACCGAGCAACGTCAACAGATGTTCCGATGACATTGACTCACAATTTTGACAGATGTCAGGGCTAGTGTGACGTAACTGTTGCATCAGTTTGCACAATATGGCGGCGTAGGATTCCGTTTTTAAATAAATAGTGACGCTCGAGCTCTTGAATAAAAGACATTTTGGGTATTTAGAATGGTCTTTCCGTCATCTGTTGTTTGAAAGAGCCTTCTGGTTAGAGGAAAGATGCTTCCTCATAGGTGACGTAGGTGTAATAATGAGAATCTCTGTCTAGATCTGGACAGCTATTCACAACCATCCGAGACGCAAATGTTCACAGTTTCAACCAATTATACGACATTTATTCTTCCCCCGTAACCCGAAAATTTGACTTTTTGACTCGGAAACCTGTAAAATGGAATGCTGATCTTCGTGACTGATACTGAGGTGATACGAAAAGCAAGATCGTAGATATGGGATATGAGATATTGTGATGATGAGATTATGAGATTTGAGATATGATGGGATATGAGATATGGTGATAATGGGATATTAGATATGGGGCTGTGATGGTAATATGTGATATGGGGATATGGTTTCTGAATTTAGCAGAAGAAGGACAGTACTTACGCTTGTTAAATATATTTTTACCTTTGGCTCCTAATATTATTATATCGTCAGTATTCTGCACACGATCTTATTGTGTTCCTTATATAGCTAGTTTTTGGAGCGACTTCTGTTCTTATATTTCTATTGTTATTAATAAGCTTCATTAGTAATTTAAAGAGCCGGAAGCCAGTCTGGTTATTGGCCGGGATAAATCACAGCAGGTGGGAGAAACTATGAGACAATACTATACAAGAATAGAATTCACTATTCACATAATAGGAACATATTTCGGTGGGTGGTAAAAAACAAATGAAAATACAAAATTAAAAGCAAATTCGAGAGTTTATTTCCGTGTCTTCATCCAAACATACGATGGGTTGTATGTTCACGCAATAAGGTGTAAAGTCCTTAGTCTGTTAAAAAAAATACTAATCTTACCAAAAGACAATGTTGGCACTTCACGATCGAGTTCCAAGTTTAAAATATTTTCTGGCAAACACACAAGTATGAATGACTTTTAAAAAGATTCTAGAATAATTACGTGTGCAAATGAAATTAGTAGCAACACCGAATATGTATGTGCCGAAGGACCAGTCTGCTTGTGGCAACGAATTAGCGCGCGAGTGGGTTTTATTATTTCAGTCATCATTATCATTACAAACTCAAACTCAAACTCAAACTCAAACTCAAACTCAAACTCAAATCATTTAATTCAACTAAACCAATTACAGGCACTTTTGAATTGTCAAAGGGTCGGTCAGTCAGAAAGATGAAGCTAGTTGCCCATTCCAAAGCGTAGGTACCTATGGAGAAGAACGGGCAAGAAACTCCATGGACACTCTTTTAAATCATAAAATTCTTACAAAATATTTGATTACATCATTCGTGTTGAAATTAACCATGTGAGAACGATGTAGAAAAGACGTCACGTTAAAAGCGTCCGTTATAGAAAACATAAAAACAATTCAGAAATTAAAAATTACAATAAGCCGTGGCAGCTAAGAGATGACCAGTCCCTACTGACGGCGCCCGTTCACGAACATGACGTATGGATCAGCACCATTCAGCTCAACCATTTTGAAGGGAACTTAATGATCCAACACACACGCCACCACCAGCGAGACATTAGAGTGAGCATGACATACTCTCAGCCGCCAGGGCACATTTAAGCACATTGGCAGCCTTGTTCCATCCACTGTAGAGTGTAGGTCTCTTCTCTCTTGTGCCATGCTTCCCTGGTCTGTGCGATTCTCATCTTCTCTTATTAATGTGGCATAATCAGCCTATACTGATCCCGCTGCCGGGGCACAGGCCTTCTCTCATCGAGAGGAAGCGGGTCATAACCCACCACCTGGGCCCAGTGCGGGTTGGTAGATGTCACATATCTCGGAAAGTTTGGTTCTAGGACATGCCGGTTTCCTCTCGGTGTTTTCCTTCACCGTTTTGAGAGCAATAGTGATGAAATTATTTACATAAAGTAACTCGTAAGCCGGGGGCTGTTACCACCTCGGCTCTCATTAATATTTCAGTATCTTTCTCAAACTGACGCAACTGACATTTGAAATTCATAGAACTAAAAGAACAATACTTATTTGATCCAGATGATGATTTAAAGGCAGTATGTTGTCTGCCGATCGATTCTGTAAAAATCTCACCGTGAAAAGTTAGGTGAAGTGAGCTTAGAGTGAGTTGTCAATAGTGTCAATCCATATTATTAGTTGGAATGACAGCTCACTTCACCTAACTTTTCACGGTAAGATGGTTACAGAATCGCACTGCTGTTTGTCTTTCATAGTAAGACACTTTGCATCTATTTTAGGAAATTATCCCACGGGAACGTGCTATCGGGAAAAAAGCTATCCTATGTCCCAACACAGGTCATGATGTAGCTGTGTGCCAAACATCGAAATCCGCCGTCTATAGGCGTATGAAGGTAACAGACAGACAGTCTGACAGAGAGACAGACTGACAGACAAACTGATAGACTGAGAGGCAAAAGTTACTTTCGCATTTTTAATATTAGTTTAGAAGTATGGATGAGCATTCATTTTGAATGGATTCAATATCGACCTACCTACTACGTATTTTAAAGGTCATTCTTGTTCAGCGGAGTGATGAGATTAAAATATAATGAAGACTAAAGCTTCTGTTTCTCATTTTTTTTCTTTTTCACGATATCAAGTTTAGGGCAGCTCTTCAACTGATAAGTTATCGGGACCGGTCGCTCTATTGCTTCCTGTTTAGACCCTTAAAAACAGTTTAATTGATTTATCATTAATTTATGTGCGCAACTAGTAGCAATAACCAGTCCAATGGTAAACAGGATGAAGGTGTGACAGTTTTTTAAGTAACTATACTTAATTAGTTAATTTAAATACTCATCAAAATATTTTGTTACGTTATTGGATGGAAAACAAGCAGGTGGACCTCGTGATGGTCAGTGCTCACTGAAGAAGTAAATATCATACATAACATCGCATATTACCGCATTTTCTCCTTATAAACTTTCAAAACTATTGGGTGAACTTGGATGCTCCAGCAGCGGTGATCCAGTGGTAAACTGCCGCGGCTTACGAGTTGTAGGTCGTGGTTTCGAACCCAGGCAGGCGATTTACTTTGTGTGAATAATTTCATCACCACTGCTCTCAAAATGGTCATGGAAAATATCATGAGGAGACAGGCATGTCCTAGAACCAAAAATTCGAAGACATGTGACATCTATACCAACCCACACTAGGCCTGCGTGGAGGCCTGTGCCCCAGCAGTGGGAACATTATAGGCTGATTATGTATGATATATATTTGGACAGCCGTATTGTGTGACCGTTCACCACTTTCCTAGGAAACCAGAGCTTTGGACAGGTCAGCAGCAGACATAGGTAATTTGAGGCAAAGCTTGCAAGGCATCCGTTTGTTTATAATATGCTCAGTTTAAACATGACTTAAACCCAGTGAAACTAGATCAATCAGTTTTTGATGCCAATCAAGTTTGCACAAAAATAAACACGATAAATTTTTCTCAAATGATTGAAATCGTGATTCAAAAAAATCCAGACGATAAACAATAGCAATTTTCTTTGAAGAGAGATGAATAATTGATGTCATAGTCAGTAGGCGAATAGCGAGATTGTTTTAGGACAAGACCTAGATTTTCAGTACGTATCTTGTTACCATCTGGAGGGGCTTGTGGCTAAGTAATACCTAACAGCCGCACGGGTCGATCCATCAGGTTAAGCTACGCTTGCCGGGGTTGGTTCGTGGATACCAAGACCCCGCCGGTTCCGGCTTTCATTCGTGGATCTTTGACAGTCGTTACGGGTTGTCAGAAGCCCGAAAGTCTGACAACCAGTCGTAACAAGGGGTATCTTATTAATTACCCAGTAACTGGGTTGTGGAGGTCAGATAGGCAGTCGCTCCATGTAAAATACAGGTATTCAGCTGCATCCGGTTAGACTGGAAGCTGACAATAATGATAGTTGGAAAAAGGGCAGGCGATGATCTTATTACCATCTGGATGAGAGGATCCGAGGATTGGTTTGAATGGCGTGCGCTTGAAGAGGCCAAATATGTATTAATGTCCAGCAATGGACTGCAACAGTATTTTTATCTCACGAAGCAACGCGCGCTTTACTAGTGGTAACCAAGTGTACAAACACGTTGTGAATGTGTGTGTAAGCGCGAAGGTGTGACTGGCTTCCGAGCCTGATCGGCGAAATCACGCGGGAAAGAGATAGAATCATAATCAAATCTGTGCGTTAGAACAGGAAGTTTCGCTTCTGTTTCGCTTGTCGTACAACGGACAAGTCATGATGGAACTGCTGCGATTTCGCTTCGCGGCGGAGATGCCGTGCACACTTCGCATTACATTACTTTGCATAATCGATGCAATACCTAAAATTACAGAATCGAAGTGTGCCCAAAAACGTACATGAATCTGTTTAAATATCATTTAAATATTTTCTATAGTATACTGGTTGAATGAAAATAAAAATAGTGTGATTATTTTTCATTCAACATGTTGCCAAGTTTTTGAAAAAAAATCTCCTAACGAACCAACGTATGGTTTTCGAGCAGCATTTTGTCGACGGCAACCGTTGTCACTTGTCGATGGCTGAAGTTGCCTCTGCGGTTGATGCGTGCCGCTCGTATTTATGCACACTTAAGTCACGGACCACCTTCAAAGCTGTCAGTTTCTATACGTCATTTGTGTGGTAGTGCCACTGACCTTTAATAAACAAGAACGCTGGACTACATATACTATACGAAGCTGTTTTTTGTGCCAATTCAAAGCGCCCCGCTCGAGCGTCTCAGGAACTAAAATTGACACACTGTTGCAAATGGTCGTCGTGTTGTTTTGGTACGCCTCTGATGATTTAGGTCTCAATCGTGGAATAAAATAAGACTTTTGTGTATTTTGTGTTTACTACGAGATATTTAGAACATTTTTATCATGAGAGTACGCGCATTTTGTAAAACTCACTATCAAAAATATTAGTTCCACGGACGCTCACGTTGTTATCAGCGCCAAAATGGCGAAAATCAAATGTCTTCATTTTGTTATCGATAGTACGATATCCAGCGTACCTACTTGTATCATATAGGTCAGTGGGTAGTGCGAATAAACGGTGTCATGCTTGGTTTGTATGGAAAGTGTTAAAAATACCATTTTAAGAAGATAGGTTTAAGAATCTATGTACCCGTGGAGCTTCTTGTCCGTTCTTCTCAATAGTTACCTTCTATTCTACGCTTTGGAATGAGCAACCATCTTCATCTTTCTGACTGACGGACTCTTTGGAAATTCAAAAGTGCCTGAATGAAATAAATGGTTTGAGTTTGAGTTTGACAAACGGGTTTGTCAGCCGTTTGGATCTGTAACTTAGGTTTAAATCGATAGCTTAGCATATTATTATCATCCCGTGTGCCTACGTTCCAGTAAGTAAGTAGGTAAAGTGTGTTTTAGAAGGTGTTTATAATTTGACGAATTCCAGAGGTCACATTGTCTAGACCGCCATTTTGGTTTTCACAAGTAATAAATATTAAACACCCATTTTTTTGCTTTCAAAACATGAAAGGTATAAATAAATCAAGGTATATTGAATAAAAATTTGAATAAACAAAAAAAAAAGTTAAAACTCACGTTTTGATGTAGAAGTCGAATAATTGGAAGTCAACGTCATAGACGTTGACTTTCAATTATGTGCATCCAACGTGTTTAAGAAAAAGGATGAAAAACTGTATAGAATCATTCGATTATAATTTAACGTAACCTCACACCTGTATTTATTTATTTATTTTATTTATTCATTTATTTCAGGCGACGCAGACCTTAACCTAAACATACATATTTTTATTATAAAATTCCACTTCACCAGCCTGTTCTTGAGGTTCTGTGCTACTTGTATTTCCTGAAGGATTCGGCTGAGGTACGTATCCACAAGCTGTTGTTTTGCTTCCTCGTCAAATTTCAGGAGGCTGTTATGAAAGACATAAATAATCGAATAAAATTACGATCCCAGAGAAATAATGAATAGTTACATACTTGATATTTAGTTATTTAAGTTTGACAGAAACAGAATACACCACTTTCAAATCGTATAAGCGGTTGCGTTGTTATGTGTGTGTAAAAGGGCAGTTGCAGTGCGGTCTCACATAGGCCGAGTTTTAAAAGGCGAGTCGCACACATACAGATTTAAAAAAAAAAAAAAAAAATCTACTTATTTTATTATTGATTCGTGTCGAGAATCGGTAGCATAGTTACCTCATTGAATTTGGCGAGGATGCAAAACTACACCTTGTATAGTACCCACACTCACATTTCGCCAGTTATGTTGTAATAGTGGATGAGCCTATGCGATCAACTGGACACAATTCCAGACTCCAGGCTGCTACTGAGAAAATCCTGATGGAAAAACATGATAACACTTCGCCCGACCTAGGAAATGAACCCAGGGTCTCATGCTCAGCGTTAGCGTTTGCGACCACTAAACCAATGATGCAGTCAGATTATAATTTACTAGCTGCGCCCCACGGTTTCACCCTCATAAGTTTCGATCCCGTGGGAATATTGCGATAAAAAGTTATATGTGTTAATTCTGGTTATAAACTATCTGCGTGCCAAATTTCATCTAAATCCGTTCAGTAGTTTTGGCGTGAAAGAGTAACAAACATCTATCCATCCATCCATACCAACTTTTGCGTTTATAATATTATTGTCAAGTATTATTATTATAGTAGGAAGTAGAATTTGCAAATAAATTAAAATAAATGGTTCAAGTTTAATCATAAAGGGATATCAATCATGGTGATGATTATGAACGTTTTTAGAAAATTGGACACAGCTGTATGATTATCGAGCATCGATAGTTTTTGCTGCATCGTGCTCATAAACTAAATTTACTATTTTAGACGAGACTGGTTTTCTATTAATAATACTTCGCAGATTGTTATTAATTATTGAATAGATTTTTAATTATTCAGGACTGGCTAGTTAAAAAAAAAGAAAACACCAATGTGACTTTTATCAAATTAAACTTGAGCTTATAATCATTTCACAGTTCATTTACCTCTGAGCATCACTGTCAAAAATAAATCAGTGATCTTTATTTTCGTTGATATAAGGTCGTAGTTCGGTTGCTGCTACTCACGAGCTCAGTGATCTTTATTCTCGTTAATATAAGGTTGCTGTTGGATGCTGCTGTCAGACGAACAACAACTATGCAAGGATTGTAGATCGAAGATAGAAATGAATCAAATCTTGTTTCTCCCCTCCATCATCTGCCTAGCCTTTTCTCAACTATGCTGGGGTTAGCTGCCAGTCAAACCAGATGCTGCTGAATACACTGGTATTCAGCAGCATCTGGTGGTGGAGGTCAGACAGTTACTCGCTTCATGTAAAGTAAATAATCACGGTAATGTTATCTAATAATAGCATTATTATAACGAAATGGCATAATTTTAACGGTCTGCAGTGGTCTTCCGGCTGACATAATTCTGATAAAGACATCAATATAATAGTGACACTTAAAGAAACGGTGCATTATTATTACAGTAGGTACGTTACTACTCCCAAACCGTTGGTCTCACAGATCTGTGAAGCTAAAGTGATATGCCATGGAAACATACCATACCATCTAGGTAGGTACTCACATTTTACTGAAGGCGGTAACCTTTCCCAAGTGGTAACGGCGGCGGCTTACGAGTTGCAGGTCGTGGCTTCGAACCCAGACAGGCACTTTACTTTGTGTAAATTATTTCATCACCACTGCTCTCAAAACGGTGAAGGAAAACCATCGTGGGGAAACCGGCATGTCCTAGACCCAAAAAATCGAAGATATGTGACATCCCGCACTGGGCAAGCCTGGTGGATCCGCATCTTGTAGAAGGCCTTCCAACGCTACGTCTTCCGGTACACGTTTGACGTTCGCCACCCTAGAACATTTCGGCCCCATCAGGTTCTGCGAGCAGTGTGCCCTGCCCACTGCCACTTAATTTCACACATACCCACACACCGCAGTGCTTTATCACGAACAATCTATTTATAGAAGGTATGAAAGGGCATCGCCGTTCTCTAATATCACCACAGCAACACAACCAGCTTTCCAATTCTATATATAAAACATATCCATCATTTCTCTAATCCTAGCTTACATAACGTTACTCCTATCACTGTATCTAGGTCATATAGAAAGCAATAAAAGAGCTGTCAAAGTCATTTTGCCATCAAACCGATAGGCTATGGAATATTTCTGGATTTGACATGGTGGATTAAGAAACCAATGAGCACGTGTATTTGTGGAAACTGCCCATTGTTGCGATGACAATGACTATATTGGCAGGGTCCGTTTGAAAGAATATTTCCAGTTGTACGGGAATGTGTGGAAATATTGTTATTGGCATCACGGCGCAAGTCTACAGGGTTGGTTAGTTCAATAATGACGAGGGAGCAGCTTGTGGTTTTAGTCAGTGATCTTATATACCTCCACCTTTTTTTTTTTTTGTTTCCGGGGTGGAAAATCCTCATGGATTTCCGCCGCCCTGGGGCGGGCGACGGGGTCTGTCAGACTCTTACTGACTAAAAACCACCCCGGTGTTCCATCTCACACCTACGCCGGTGGTCGCGGGAACGTACGATCCTTCCGCAACCCTCGACTGATGCCGGCCGCCACAGCGGGCCTCCTCGGGTCAGGGGGGGGCGTGAGGTGTTAGACTCCCCCCGCGACGTCTAAGAGGGGCGCGCGTGGAACACTACGCGCTGCCACCTCGGGTCCTGATGTGTGGGATATACCTCCACCTACCCCAAGCTGAGGGCATCCACGATTTACACACAAAGAGGCAAAAAAGACTGGATAACCCCGGCAAAGGCGAGTCGGGCTGGGGCCTAGTTAATCCACTGTTACTAGAACCTTCACTCCAATCTATAGTCTATTCCATTCACCATTCAAGATCGCATGCGAATATCGGTCAACATCACTTGGTCTCTTAGGCCAAGGTTCAATCAATCAGACATTAATTCATTCACTCAATAAATTTAATCCTCCACATCATATTTTATTGCTGGATATAAAGTTGCACCCCAATTGCGCAACACACTTTCAATATCAATCCGTTATCTGAAGGAAATTCTTAATGCATCTTGATGAAAAGTCCAACGGAGAAATTACGCTATTTCCCCGCTGGACTGGACTCCGAAGGTAAATTTAAGGATGTCGAAATACCCTTCCCAAGTGGAAGTTTCAAAACCTGATTGTAATTGGGGGGTAACATCAGCAAAAAACGGCTTCAAAATCGGTGGAACAGCTTCCGAGAAAAATGTTAATAATCTCTCCGATGACTTAAAGAAAAAAAGGATCACGCGAAGGTAGAATTTAAAGTGTAGGTATGTCTGAAGTCATGTAAGGTATAATTTTGTGGTGGTGTTGATCTTAGTTTTTAAGTGGCTGTATCTATAATATGTCCGTTGTTGTCCATCTGATGATTGTTGGTACTGGCCTCCCTAAGTTGCCGTTTTTTCAGTTCTCCTTATTGAAACAGTGTAAAGACAGATGAAGCTTCAAAACGGTGAAGGAAAACATCGTAAGGAAACCGGCATGTCCTAGAACCAAGAATTCGAAGACATGTGACATCTACCAACCCGCACTGGGCTCGCGTGGTGGATTATAGCCCACTCCCTCTCGAAGAGAGGAGGCCTGTGTCCCAGCAGTGGGAACAATTTAAGCTGATTATGATGATGATGAAAGACAGCTGTAAACACTAAGCTTGCCATGTGAGTTGGTACAGATAACACGTTCCGCCATTAATTTTTAGGGTTTCGTACCTCAAAAGGAAAAAACGGAACCCTTATAGGATCACTTTGTTGTCCGTCCGTCCGTCTGTCAAGACCCTTTTTCTCAGGAACGCGTGAAGGTATCAAGCTGGAATTTATATCAAATACTCAAGTCTACTGACCCTTGGAGCTATGAAAAAATCAAACTTCTAAGCCAACGCAATCAAAAGATACAGCCGTTTATGACGCAAATTTTCGACACTCGCAAGGGAATCAAAGCCTACAGGGTACTTCCCGTGAACTCAAAATCTTGAAATTTGGTTCGAAGCAACGTCTTATAGCACAGATAAAGGAAAAATTGCGAAAGCCGTAAATTTTTAGTTACATCATATAATAAAAATATTTTAAATTGTACGGAACCCTCGGTGCGCGAGTCCGACTCGCACTTGGGCGGTTTTTTTAAACCACATAATTATTTTGGCAGACTATTCGCAGACCTATCGCGTAGTTCCGGTTCTCGCGTGAAAGAGTTTTCCCATTTTTTGTCCGACAACCACGCAAGACACACGAAATGTATATTTATCGATATCGCGATTCTATTTCAATACACAACGTTATACGCACGCACAATGCGCCTACCACTGTTTGTCTCTGCATCACCCAAACGATGACTGGTAGAAAAAGTCTCTGTACATTTCTGCGGTTGACGTGTTAAATAAATAAATAAATGTTGTATAGAATTTATGCATCGTCGTGTTTATCATTCATCCATTTATGGACGGATACAAATCTATTATTTACATGTTTTTTTTCGCAAAACTATTCAAAAATATTCAAGCCATGACGTATTCGTGTATGATTATCTAACTTTTTTTTATTTCTACGTCAATTGTTCAACATGCATTGATCAGCTATCACTAATCGGGTATGGATGACGTCACAATAAGCATGAATATTCCTGTCTAAACGTGTGCATACGTAGGTTGGTATAATTGCATGCCTCTATACTTTATATCGTATGTTTTATTAGGTGGATTAGAATTCTGACGTACTGAAAACCAACGGACTGATATCGCAGGGTATTCATGGTTGCGACTGCCGTAGATCTGAGTAGGATTGGCACAAGCAAGTGTAGGCTGTATACCCAGTAACGGCTTAATCTAGCTGAAGATGATAATGGAGAACGCTAAACACAAATAGCTAAGCGCCCTTCCTCTTCTCTCCTACTATCCTGTGGCCAACAGGGTCCATAATTGTTTCAATAATTTTAAGCCTACCAACTGTATACCCACATTATGGAATGCAATAAGGAATTGAGAATAGACCATAGTTCTACTGGATCACCAAACATCGCCTTTCAAACGGTTACAGCGAAAAGACCCCGGCAGATGGCCAAGGTTTGCATGATACTAGTAGTTCCAACGACCGATAGTGATCGTAGTCTTACCGTGCGTTAGCGTATTTCCTGCGTATTCTCCTGACGTACGTATTTACGTCGGTATTTTTTTTAAATTCCACTATTTCCATATGTTAGAAGAGGGAGGACTACACTATTGGCCAATGGTCACCCAATACGCAAATGTGTGAATATTAAGAGGATAAACAACTTACTCCTATTTTTAAAAGCTTCGTAAACGATCCGTCAACATCTTGTTAAAAAATAATTACAATAGATCCAGGCTTTTTGGCATTCAGCCTAGGAGGAAAGAGCCAAAAATATTCTGCAACAATCACAGCAACAGTCCACTCGTTTCAACTAAATATTATTAATATTTTACCTGATCTATTTGTTGTCTCAGCACCTAGGTTATAGAATGAAAAGCTTCAATCATCGAAGGAAAGGTCACAAAGCATTTCCTGTTCTCTGAAAAATAAGATGCAAAATAACGTAGGTAAAAATTTTTTTTTGTGAATTTAACAGTTTCTTTCAATTTGTTTCCTTCCTTTTGTGTCTTAAAATCCATGCTTATATTATTTCGTTTATTTATTTAATTCCTGATCTTATAAATGTTTAGATATTTCTTAAAATAGACAAAATAGGTATAAAAAATATACAGAATAGTGGTCCGCGTGGTTAGGGACCTCCTCACAATGCGAGCCGTATCGAGGAGTACTGCATTCTGAATCAGGCCCTTGATCCAACTGCCTAACGAGAGCCTCGATAGATTGATTGAGGCTTTCGGCTATCAGGCCATTGGCCGATACTACAATCGGCACAATGACAGCTGAGCTCATATTCCACATGTCAACAACCTTGCGTGCTAAGTTGAGATATTTCAGATATAATATATTAGTTATTAATTAATATTATAAATTTCTGTGAACGTAATTCTGTTATCTTTTCACGCCTTAGCAACTAAATGGATTTCGATAAAAGGAGATAATTTTTTTTGGACCTTTTCTGAAAGTTTTTATTATGTTTTATTTATTTTTTTCCGGCGAACTAAAAAACATGGTACGTATGGTTAGAACTAGCCATTTAAAGTTGTAGGATTACTCTATGTCAAGTTAAACAAGTTTAATTATTTGTCATTTTCATATCATTATTGATTTCTGAAAGTGCTGAAAAAATATAAAATAATAATTTAATATAATATTGCTTTCAGGAAAGGCCCAAAATTGTATGGAACCTGAATGATCTCCTTTGGCACAAAAGTTGCAAGTCATTCAATTCAATGCTGTAATTGTTTCCTAGACTATTTCTAAGATCCGTTTTACACAAAAAAAAACCACAGTGACGCAATCATCGTAGAACCATAACAATAATAATTGATCGAAGTTCATTGATTCGAATCCGTCTAAAACGTGCGTAAGCGCAACTGGTTATTTTTAAAATCATCATCATCATCTGCCTCGCCTTTTCCTAAGTAAGTTGAGGTAGGGCTTCGCGTCTATTTGTTAGAAGGTGGCCGGCACGTAGCTAGAGCTAGATATGGTTTTCGCGGTTTTGATTAGGTTCACGCATGTACTATCGCCGAAATCTATATCTGACCACCTGTAAGGACTATTCCTGCTTGCAGCTCATATTATTAGTCGACCTAAAAAGGATCCTCTTTCGTTTTACTTACGGACGCAGCTGTGGTCATCATGTGCACGGAATTTTGTTTTCAGATAGGTTTTGGCCATAGTAGATTAAGCCCAGGTTAACAAGGGCGCGTTTATCCCGCGGCGATTTTTTTTCGTGCACTGGATTTTCAACGCTCTGCTCAGCACCGAGAGTTGAAAATCCAACAGTGTGTTTTTTTGATGCGCTGGAATGCGCTCTGTTGGATTCTCAATGCTCGGCTCAACACTGAGAGTCGAAAATCTAGTGCGCGATAAAATCCCGCTGCGATATATTTAAGACCTTGCGAACGTGGGCTTAGTGCAATAAAAAACTTTGGCTTGGAAAAGG
This sequence comes from Apamea crenata, assembly GCA_949629185.1. NCBI lineage: Eukaryota > Metazoa > Arthropoda > Insecta > Lepidoptera > Noctuidae > Apamea > Apamea crenata. Next base: position 6,644,701 of record OX451372.1, read on the forward strand.
ATGAAGTTGTCCGCTAAATCCAACTTATCTACCCATAGGACGGAACAATCAAAGACAGGCGGTGGCGACAAACCACCATCACCTTCTCCTGAGGACTTAGAAGTAATGGCGATTGCTCCTCACGACTTTGTTATTGAAGTTAATGACTACGATGGTGATGCATTGGTAAATAAAACTTCTTATACATAATGTCATATCATATAGCATTTAATTAAAATTTATTGATTTTATATTATTTATGTAGGAAGTCCTCTGTTATCTGCTTTTAGAGCATGAAATTTACAATTGTATTTATTTTTGTTTGTCTTTTTCCATGGTAATTGCCATTATTTATTTTGAAACAAAAACTTTTCCAGAATTTTTAAACGATTGAACTTAAGACAAGCTTCGGCCCGCGACTTTGTCCGCGTGAAATTTCTTGTACCCCCGACCCCGGCGGATCGCATCGCCGGCCAGCACTATTACTTTTTTATTTATTTTTTTAATTACAAGTTCCTTAACATAAACAAAGCACACAATTAGACCTCTGGGGTCTGTCTTAGCATGCCATGGCCTGAGATTAGATCAACGCGCTATTAACAGCTAAGTTATAATCGAATTGATGTAATGTTATTTTAGCTTACGCTTTATGTTTTTACTATTCATTGGCTCTCTAATGTCTACAGGTACTTGGTTTAGTAAATTGGGTATTTGGGTGGGTACTTCATTCTTTCTAACTTTTTTTTCTCGGCTCCAAAGATTCCTAGCGTGATTTTGAGCGTATAGCCTTTCTCAATAATTGGCGCTATCAAATGTGAAAACTTATTTTTTTTAATTTGATTGGTTTTTCCAGAGATTACTTAGCACGTTCAACAAAACAAACTCTTCAGCTTTATTGTTAGTAGAGATCTGGGGGCCTAAAAAGGCCACTTTAAGCAATACCTCTAAAAGCTATTCATTTCCTGAATTCCCAGCAGATCATTAGCAATTCCTCTAATTTTCGTTAAATAGTTACACATAAATTATGTGTAAACCAATGTTTACACCAAATATGATTGAATATTCATATCATTTCATATTCAATCATATTTGGTGTAAACATTGGTGGACCATTTTACGAATTCCCATACAAAACTGTCAAACAGGTAAATTGCGTGATATGAATTGCACACAGATCATATTATGAATTGTCAGTTTGTGACTATTTTACGATTTTTAATATGATTCATATTGTTATCCTATTATGAATCCGGCAAAGTCGCCTTTTTAGGCCCCCAGGCCAAGCCGAGTCACGGTAAAACATGTTCGATGTCCCTTTACAGCTTTCTTCCCATTTTAGGAAGAAAAAGCAATACAAAAAACCTCCCTGCAACAGTCCCTCCAAGTTTGTGACTCATCCAAAATATTTGGGAAAACAATTACATTCAATTACAAATTCCGGTTTTAAACAGTAGCCTTTTTGCCAGAGTAAGTCGCTCCGCGGTCACCAACCTGACTACCCACTATGGTGATTAAGTGTAACGCCTTCTTTTTGAGGAAAAGCCATAATATCGAAGAGTGGACGGCAATAATAATAAGTATGACGAACAGTGCTCCTTCTTAAATACCGGTAAGATTAGCAAGTCAGAGAGTTTGACTGTGAATCTGACTGCCCAAGGTTTACTGCACCCTAATTGCGTAACATACTGATGATTGACGATCGTTATTGTCGCTCGATATGCTGTGTTGTGCAGGCTATACTCGGCGTTTCTTTACAGCACTGACGTGTCAGTACCGAATTCCCTCGCCAGTCGGACTGCAAGGGACAACATAATATTACAAGCAGCGTTATCCTCCGATCACAATCTGAATCATTTTGAAGCATATTGCTAATCCATTGCTTGATATGATCGGAAAATTTGTCCGCTCAACAACGTAAATAACGCAATGAATGTTGTTGAACTGTCAAAATGAAAGCTATTCCTACTGATAATGTGTTACGCCATTACCCCGCTGTCCTGATAAAATACGCGCAAACAAAGTCATAACAACTCCTAAACATGACAGTTTTACCCCCGAAAGTCAACAGAAAGATGTAACGCAATAAAAAGGCGTTCTCAGTCTGCAAAAAGGCAGCCAATCACAGAGCCGCGTTTCTTTCGCGTGCGCTGCACCTTCCAAGGTCAGGCGCAGGTAGGCTGCAGACAAATCACGGAGCGCAAAGATTATGTGCTTTCACTGATACAATCGCAGAAGAGACAAATCTTTTGTTGTCATACGTGCGGATACGTGTGGATTTTAGTTAATTAACTAAAATCCACACGAAAAGTATAAAAATAAAACAATCGTAAATTTACGATTGTTTTATTTTTATACTTTTCTTGTGTTACCCAATATTTATTTATTATTTATTTATATATACTTTATTGTACACCACAAAAATACATAGCATAAAAAACACATGAGATACTACAAAATAAAATAATCCAATATCCAAAATCCAATATCTGGGTTGTGGAGGTCAGATAGGCAGTCGCTCCATGTAAAATAGCTGGTATTTAGCCGCATCCGGTTAGACTGGAAGCCGACCCCAACATAGTTGGGAAAAGGCTAGGCAGATGATGTGGCTTTTCCTGAGCGAGCTCCAATAAATATTTTTTTCTTTCTTTGACTGTTCTTGTGTACGAGGTTGTCTGAAATTAGTTGCTTAGTGCAGTTAAAGCCAAATGAAGAGTTAACCAGCTAAATTGTGGCCTTAGAATAAAGGATCAATGGACTGCAGATAATATTTACTTATAAATTTTTTATTACTTTGAGGACATCCAAACTATTGCTTTTTTTCCATTTTGGGAGACTGTAAAAACCAATGTCCAGCAGAACACTGTAGTGTACATATTTTGGTCTGGAAGGGGCTATTTTAAGAGCAAAACCGCAAACCTTTTAAATTATAAATAGGCTGCTTTAAGGATAACGCAGGTAACAGACTAACGGATACAAAATACCTAACCAGCAAAACCGCAAATTTAGGCACAAAACACCGCCAGGCATTAATTCTTTACAAAAATGCAGACTGGCCCCGCCCACACCCATTGACTCACCTGTCGTGGCAACGACCTCAGAAGTAGGTGATACGATGATGTATTAACTTTTTGTCTGTCTGTCTGTCACCGCGAATTAGTATTTCGATGACAATCATGTTTATATTAGGATGTTTATGAATAGCTCTGACGTCAGCGATGTTAATGTGTTTGACACTTTCGCTGACGGTGGAAGTGTTACAAGATGATAATTAATTTTTATTAATAGGTTGTGAGTAATATCGATAATACATGGTGGCAGGGACATCGACGCGCAAACTGTAACCATGGATTTAGCACAGAAGTTTAGACCCAAAGCGTAGAAATTTTTCGTCGGTTATCAAAAAGAAAACGTATGGCAACAGCAATACTTTTTTAATAACCGACGAAAAATTTCAACTCTATGGGGTCTAAACTCATGTGCTGAATTCATGGTTACAGTTTGCGCGTCGATGTCCCTGCCACCCTGTATAGTATGAATATTGTTTTGATTTAGTTTCGTCTCCGGTAGACAACAGCTAACCCCTGCCCTTTTTATGCCTAAAGATTACCCAATTTTTGACGACCGTTTTTGTCGCTCGATATGCTGTGTTGTGCAGGCTATGTTCGGAGTTTCTTTGAAGAATAAAATCAGAAGAAATTTGCAGACATGTGACATCTATCATCTATCTATCAAAATTGTATATAAGTAGTTTATCAGCCATCTTGTTACCATAACACAAGCATTAGGTTGCTTAGCTTGGGACAAATGGTGCTGTGTGAAATGTCCAGGGATTTATTTATTTATTTATCTACTAACCCACACTGGGACCGTGTGGTGGATTACGGCCCACTAGTGGTGGGAACACTATAGACTGATTATGCTGTACCTATAATAGTAAGGTACATCCATATTCCACCATCTGCTCTCTTTCGCATCTACCTAGTTAAAATATAACTTGTCCGATACTTGAGTCATTCAACCTTTTTCTATCAACATACGGACAGTTTATTCAAGAATTCGGCCATGTTATCAATTCTAGTACGCAGAGACAATCGAATGGCCAGTGTCAACATCGGTGCATCGCTCTCTTAAAATGTTATGGAGAATTCCAAACCAGCAATGCAAAGACAATCGAATTTAAAAGTGTTTTGAGCATGCTAGATGACACCCCGGGTCAATCACTATGTTATACAATAGTATCGAAATTGGATTATAAACTGCAGTAGTCGAATATATGAGTATATAATTGTAGATAATATATCTTACATCCATACTTTCATCACCCTAGCCTTTTCCCAACTATGTTGGGGTCGGATTCCGGTCTAACCGGATCCAGCTTACCTCCACAACCCAGTTACTGGGTAATGCTATAGTGGCATCGTGTCTTCGTATCTATATAGTTTGCAAAGGGTTGTAAACAACATAGATTATACCCACTTTTAAGGAGGAAACTGCTTTGAATCCCGCGCAGGCACAGAACGAAGAAAGAAGATTACTCTTGCGCAAAATATTCTCGTAAGCCAGTGGCTCAAGTATCTTCGGAACATAGCCACTGTACGACATCCCCAGGTGAAGAAGGAAACCCTAAAGGAGGTCCTGTGAGTCACATAAAACACTCACGCTAGATAAGTACCCTATTTTCGACAGGACTCTCCTGTCGATAAAAATAAAAACCTCTTACGTGTTGCATTCTGTAAGTCATATGAGAACCCATACATATAGTTATCAGACCTTGATTTTTAATATCCACAACAACATTTATATCCGTGGGAAAATACAAATCACCTTTTATTATAAACTAAACGCCTTTCTCCTATAATTTAAGCAACTGCAAGTTATTTATATGACTCACATGTTGTTTTGGTACAAATAACTTCCCCACTACATAAATCGGTTGGGAGAAATTTCCAGTTTGTTTATTTTTTAACATTTCTTATATAACAGCCTTGGGTGGTTCGGTTTAGTTCGGATTTTGCGAGTGTGGTCTGAAGACCGGTTTCTTGATACGTTAATGGTCATTTCCAAGGAGACGACGAGAAGATTCTAAGGTTATACATTAGCAGGATGATTTCGTTCGTATCTTTTTGTAGATAACCCTTTATTATGGGTACAGACGCCAGCAAATCAAGCTACTACAATCTGTCAAATTTCTTTAATAGATTTTCAACTTTATCGCTAAAGGATCGCATTCAGGTTCAAGGTTGATTGGGAACATATGAAAGTTTCGGGTAGCTTGTTCGGCTGGCGTCTGTACCTGGTCTTAAGATTTCGAGGTAAACAATCATGCGATAAAATTAGTTATTAAGTTTAGTTAAATAAGTCATCTATATGACGGAGAAGATACGTCTCTCTCGTTATCATCAGCCATATTTTAACTATTGTGGGCGTTGGTTATTATGCGATAGAAAAACCGTTTGCAGTTCAAATCAAATTATAATTTAGCGAACAAACCACACACTCTCGTGGGGGTCATGATGATTAGTTTGGCTACTGGCTTTTTTATTGGTTGCTATGGTTAACAAAGAGGCCAGAGGCTTAAAAATAGAACCTATGCGGCAACCAGCTTTCTCCACAACCCCCTGGAATCTGATATTTAGCGACCTTTCAATGAATCTTTGAATGACTCATATGACATGTACCTGTAATTTCGCCGGCACCTACAGTCAGAACACACCCATACCGGAACTCAGTAATACAAGTACTACTCGAAAATTCCGGTGCAAATTATCCATAATTCTCCAATGACGAAATCATTTGTTTATGCTACGCTATCGTAAAACCCTCACTTGTCGTCATCGTGGACAACGGTCGTCAACCTCGAGGCAACCTTGTATAGGCACTGTGTACCGACAGCAAGATAAGTGGATGAAGTCTGAACATAAGATACTTTGTTATAGGTAACTTCTAGAATACTGAACTGCTGTAAAACTGAGTGCTGTAAGCTGTTCTGTGGACTTTGGTACGCCACTTCTTCTTCCCAGATATAGCACTAGGAAGTGCTGAAGGGCAGGCGTTTCTGGGGACTGTCTTTTGTTCAAAAAGTGCTGATTCTCAGGCTAGTTTGAATAAATGATTTTTCGCTGGCAGAAGCTATAATAAATATGTGTAGTGTAGTGTGTAGTATGTTCAGCGACTTTTTCCTTGGGTTAAGTGGTATCCGTTAAAAACATTTTTCTCCAAATTTCATGGACAATAGTCAAAAGATTTTGCTAATTTTCTTACAATGACATATATATGTTTATAACTATTTTAGCGACTTTATTTGCCAACCATACTTATCTAACACGAGTTGCATTATACCACGGGAAGTAGAGGGATGATTGTGTGCAAATTAACTGAATGTGTAAGTTAATTAGCTATGTTTCTTATGCAAAATAACCCTATATGGGGTGACAGGTGGAGTGATACGAGCCACACATGTGATTGACGTGAATACAAATGGTATTGACAAATTAATTGTCAGCATGTCGATATGTATGGTCCTAATTAAGATAAATGTAAAGATGGTATACTAGGCTGTCATTTGTTTATTTGAAAAGACTTGATAAGTGTTTCTTTCTTAGTTGTTGATTGGTGGCAGGCCATACAGGGTGGCCGGAACATCGACGCGCAAACTGTAACCTTGAATTTAGCAAAAATGTCTACGCTGCGCTGGGGGGGTAAAGATTTTAGAATCATATTCTACACGGGTAGAATTTTTTCAGTGCAGTGATGGCCCAGTGGTATCGGCGGCGTCTTACTTACGCGAGATCGTAGATTCGAACCCAGACAGGCGGTTTACTTCGTGTAAATTATTTCATAACCGTACTAACGTAGAACCGAAAAATTCAAAGACATGTGACATCTACCAACCCGCACTGGGCCCGCGTTGTGAATTACGGCCCACTCCCTCTCACTGAGAGGAGGCCTGTGTCCCAGACGTGGGAACATTATAGCCTGATTATGCTACATATCAAATAATAAACGTGGTAGATCTTCTTATGCAATAGAAATCGGAGCGCTAACATAAAGGTTACAAACGTTATAGTAATTAATATGACAATAGTTTTTTTTTTGTAATTGAACTCTTGTAGGGAAGTAATAGCGGTTAGGGCCTCCAAACACGTAATTATTCAATTTCTGACCGCGAAGTTTAATTGTTTTATAACAATTAATACATGAAGATACCTCGGAAGGACACTGTAACGTTTCATTATCCATTTTAGTAAATGATGAATGAAACTATGATTGTGTCATTATCATCATCATAATCCTCTAGTCCATACCAATTTATTTGGGGTAGGTGAGGCCCGAAGTTTTTTTCATAATATTCCTATTAGCAGTAATCGCCGAATTCATTCATAATTCATTCCCTAAAGTATTGCCCACCATTTCTTAAAGACTCAACGCAGTCTTTAAACTTCCTTGCATCTATGCCCACCTAGTAGCTACAGCACGTTCAGTATTCCTCGCAAGTTCATAGAGGCGCTGATGGTATGGGAAAACTTGCCTTTACGATAATTTCTCACATCTATGCGATCCTAGTACCGACAGCGCGTGCAGTATTCCTCGCCATTTCATAGAGGCGCTGATTGTATGAGGGGGAAACTTCTGTATTGGTCACTTTCTCGCATTTATGCACGCCTAGTACTTACGACGCGTCCAGTATTACTCGCCGGCTCATAGGGGCGCTGCTCGTAAAGGAAAAACATCAACAAGTAGTGTCAAAAACACCGGCATTTACATTCGGTTTTCTTATTTCACCAATAATCAAGACTCCATAGACATTCTTTAAATATTTTTTTTTTATTATTATTCAGATAAAATCTAACTTATTCCTTACTTAATTTGTTTTAATAACACAAAAATTCGTCAATAAAATGATATGAGTTTGGGAAAAATGGAACGTAACGCAGAATAGGGTTAGAGTTATAGGGGTGAAAGGGATGACGAATCGCGCATGCGTAAATGTCCAAATTGCATTTTCGATGAGTCACACCACGGAGAAAAATATTATCATCGACATCTTGTTCCGATTAATTTGTCTAAAATCCAGTTTCGATCACCAAAAAGGAGTTAAGTAAGCCAAAAAATGGCGCCTATTGAGCCGAAGAGGCGTGTGAAATCAATAAAGAAGCCCGGGGATAACCCGGTAGCAAAGATAAGGAAGTCACGGTGGGAGTCACATTACTCAAGAGCATACATAAATAAACTGCTGAAAAAGGTACTGAAGAGGCGAGCTAACACGTATGATTCCGTGCATCTGATTTACAAGACCTATCGCAGGATGATCAATATGGCTTGCGAGTTGGTGGCTCGTCGTCACAGGAAGTTCACCCTTAAGGAAGCACATATTGTTATGGCTAAGATGATTCCTCGGGAGGTGGCTATGGCTGCCATCAGGGAGTTTCGTCAACAACCAAGCGATAAAGCGGTGTTAATAACAGTGGACGTGGCCCGACCAGTTGTTGTAGTGGAGGAGGCGTCACCAGTTGATGAGTAGGTCGAAGTCGAAAGTGCAGTGGTGTGTGGTGAAGTGATTTTGTTTTTGTTTTTGTAGTTATTTACCCTGGAGTAAATAGTTAGTATGCAACGTGAGAGGTGTTTTATTTATAACGTAGCCCAAAATCGCATAACAAGTGAGCCCCAGCGGGTCTTAGCACGCAGTCCGTAGTGTCGGCCGAAGTTACGGGCGACTGCAACTCCGTATCACCTTCGGATATAAGATTACTTCGAGCCCCGAACATAGAATGAATGACAACACCGTTTGACATTTGTCCTTAATCCCGATGTGTTTTTGCCCTTCCGAAAAAGTAAATAAATCGGGAGTAGGGGTTATTCCGAAGCATCGAACTACTTTGGCACAGGCCCGTATCTTCGTTGGCGGACTTATAGAGTATTCTCCCAGTTTTGGCGCCCAACATCTTGAAACTTTGTACAAGGTGTAACAGAATAAACGCAAGTCCTGAGTAGTTTGTTCATAATTGACTACTGAATCGATTTGAGTAAATTTTAAAATAGGTTTATTTTTTCAATAATTATGTGTTTTGCCATACTGAACGCCGATTTAGCCAAAGAAAATTGAATCTTATTTTAAGGACATAAGACTCAATTTTAAATACGTAAAGTTATGCTGGGGTCAAATCGATTTTCGTAATAAAAATAGTAAAAAAAATAATAAGTTGTGGGCATTGTATTGTGCTTTTAACTCAATACTCTAATTTGGGAGTATGAGATCTTGCGTTAATTATGTTACACATATATATTTCTAACTTATTTTAATTACCTAAGGCTGATTTTTCCAACGCCAGATAATTTATTATATAATTTATATTATTTCTGCGAGGAATAATTTTGAATTTTTGACAGTTCTTCCATACAAAATCTGTCAGACGTCAATTTTATTCCACGAATAAAAATTATCTGTCGATTGAAAAATCCACCCTTAGTATATATAATAGGCAAAATGCAACAGTTATTTGCGATGGTGAAAATAATCAATATTTATGATGTTGTTGGGGTGAGCTTGTCGATTTCAACCCTCCTGCTAAGCGAATGATATTTGTGAGTATAATGCCTTGGCTGAGGATGAGTACAATGAGAAGTAAGTATCTTATTTATAGATCTCATTGTATAAGCATTTAATTGGTCAAGATGAGCGTGTGAGCTATAATCATCATAATACAATTATGAGAAGAAACACTTCAATCTTTAAAAATGATGCTGCAAATAATGGTTCCTTCCCCTTATATTAAGTAGATATAACTAACAGCTCAGAGAACGTTTCAACATAGACTTTATTAAAAAAGTATGTAGGTATTTATTTTTCTTTTCAACCTTTTACTCAAAGTTTTTTCTTAATATTAGGAACATTTTGTTGCAATTGGTATGTCTCGGTGTTGTCGCTTGTCATTGTAAATCCTACTAATATTATAAACGCGAAAGTTTGTGAGGATGGATGCATGGATGTTTGTTACTCTTTTACGAAAAAACTACTGCATGGATTTGGATGAAATTTGTCACACAGATAGTTTATAACCAGGATTAACACATAGGATACTTTTTATCCCAATATTTCCTCGAGATCGAAACTTATGCAGGTGAAACCGCGGGCGCTGCTAGTACATAATAAATATAGGTGCCTACACAAACAGCTTATAACGTTACCATCTCTGGGACACAGGTCTCCTCTCTGTGAGAGGGAGTGGACAGCTATCCACCACACGGGCCAGTGCGGGTTGGTAGACGTCACATGTTTTCGAATCTATGGTTCTAGGACTTGCCGGTTTCACAAAAAGGCAGGACACCGAATGCGAAAGTCAGAGAAGAAAAGCTAGCAATTTCTTACCTTAATCCAAGTTTTTTATGACAAATATGCCAACCCTATTTGTAACTCACGTGCCCATTGTTATAACAGTTAATACGTATAATTAAAATGATAATCATTGCTACCTAAGACTACTGATGGTGATTACGTAATCAATGACTTGAACAATTCTCTCACTGTACACTATAATGATTAATTTAATAGTGGTAATTTGATTATTATCGTTGATATGTATGAATGTGTGGTTTTGTTCTGGGGTCTTCCATTGAATTTGTCAGTGCTTTATAGAACTTTTGCTAATAACCGCTTTTGGCTCGTGGCTAAATGATAACAGCTGCGCGGGTCGATCGAAGTTAAGCTACGCTAGCCGCGGTTGGTTTGTGGATGGGTGCCCATCCATTACTTATCGAGACCCCTCCGTGCCTCAGAAAGGCGTTGGTCCCGTCTGTCTCTATGTAAAATACTGGTATTCAGCTGCATCCGGTTAGACTGGAAGCCGACCCCAGCATAGGAAATGGCTAGGCAAATTGATTTTTATTGGCCCATATTATGATCTGACCTTCCGACCAAGATAATCTTTGGACTATTGTCCAGAGGTCACAGTCTAATTTAAAGTACATAATATCATATGGACTTTAAAAGAGATTTGACCTCTGAGTTTGTTATGGTATTTTTTCTCAGAGTAGTCGGATAGTAATACTGACATCATCGTGTTAAAAATATTATTTTTTGAAGCCGTTTAAAAGTGTTAGTAATAGAAATAAATGATCATATAACTCGTGTACTGTCTCTATTCTGTTTTGTCGAATGAGACAATGGCGCCGATTCCCTTGTTCACCGACTAAACTAAATTTAAGTCTGTGCATCTTTTTCTTTCTATTTCACTAAGAAAAGGACAGAAGATAAATATTAGTTTAGTCCTGTCAAATTAGTCAGCGCCTGACGTAAATTGACGTATTTTAAGTCGCCGTGTTTATAATCACGTCTAAACTGTCTATGGAGTATCTTAATTTGACAGGACTAAACTAATATTTTATCTTCTGTCCTTTTCTTAATGAAATAGAGAGAAAAAGATGCACTGAACTTAAATTTAGTTTAGTTTGTAGACAAGGGAATCGGCGCCAATGTTGATGTATTTATTAGGAACCCTATCTGCACACATTTTTTGAACGCTGTCCCCCTTATTACAAATAAGGTTTTTCTTTAGATCAGGTTTAAACCACTGACCCAGTTATTGAATTAAGAACCCAACTGATAGAGAAATGCAGTTCTTTATAAAAAAATGACAGCTTAGTTCGGTGCTAAGTTGTCATTTTATTTTAGTATTAACAACTTTGCCTTAATCTAAATAAAGTTCAAAATACAAGTACTGGCTCAATAGTTTAGGCTAGAACTAAAGTTAGGTTTCGTTTTGTAATAAGACGGTGTGAGTTTAAAAATGAGTTTTCTTAATAGTTTTATAACTTTTTCTTGTTAATTTAGTTATGATGTCAATATCTACAGCCGTTTTGATACAAAATGAGTAGCATTATCAGCTTCCTACTCTGTGATAAGCACTGTGCTGAGACACAGGCCTCCTCTCTGTGGGAGGCAGTGGGCCGTAATCCACCACGCGGACTCAGAATAGGTTGGTAGCTCTCACATGTCTGCAAATGTTTGGTTCTAGGACATGCCCGTTGCCTCACGTTTTCCTTCACCGTTTTGAGTGGTGATGAAATGATTCACACAAAGTAAAGCACCTGTCCGGGTTCGAACCTACGACCTACAACACGTAAGTCGCAGCTGTTACTACTGGGCCACCACTGCTCTGTGATAATAATTATTTTTACTTATTGTAACGGACGAACTGAAACACCTTTTATGTAGCGACTAGCGACATGACACTTTTTTTTTTTTTTGAGGATGGGAAATCATCAAATGACCCCTCCCGGTCTGGGTGGAGCGGAAGGGAGTGTCAGACTCTTACTGACTAAAACCCACCCGTGTTCCTTCCTTAGCCCTTTCTGTTCCAGGGCAGCGGTAAACCTTTCGGATGATCCCGCCGCCCTGGCAGAGCGACATGACACCTGGCTGTCATTTCGCTCGTCTGGACATACTCGTATGTAAGAATCCCCATAGTAACCAACAGCAATCCTCCATGTTTGTAGAGGTCATCCTCATCCAGGCCTCCATCCAGGCCTTCTATCAGACATCTAGATAGAAGGCGTAAAATTGACGGCACGGTTGGCGCAGTGGTTAAGCGATTGACTGCTGCGCTGCGTGTCGCGTGTTCGATTCCCGCACGGACCAAATATTTGTATGACCTACAATTAGTTGTTCCGGGTCTGGCTGTTTGTGTATGTGAGTTTATATGTCTGTAAACGCACCCACGACACAGGAGAAATTCCTAGTGTGGGGCAACGTTTTTTTTTTGAATAAATAAATAAATAAAATCCTAACTAATATTATAAATGCGAAAGTGAGTTTGTTTGTTTGTTACGCTTTCACGCTAAAACGGCTTAACTCATTTGGATGTTTGGCTCACAGATAGAACATGACCTGAGATACTTAGGATACATTAATTAATCACGATAGTATGTTTCTGCGGGATAATTTCCGACCTCCACGGTGGCAAAGCCGCGGGCAAGGGCAAGCCTATTCAGCAAAAAAAAGAGTATTTCCTATATTTTTGTAGGTCTGCAGGTTTGAAAACAAACCGTTTTCCTTCAACTCAGAGGAAGTCTTCATGCATTCACATAGGTAAGTTTAATTAACATGCAAATCCATGATAATCGACAAGAAGCTAACTACTCGTATGTACCTACCTACCGGTTTGCTCACGCGAGAAAACAGTAATAAAATACTAAATTAATTATCACTTATTAATAGTTACGTAAATACTAAGGATCCTCCATTTTCTTGCTGCGTTAGGATGACTATTCATAAAATAAAACATGTGAGGTTCTTAATTGTGGTGTACGTTTCTTGGTAGACCATTGACCCATGTTCTTCACAGGTGCCAGGGGTAAGCCACTTCCTATTTTTTCTGCTGAATAACGATACATTGCATCTTTTAGAGGTAAGCGTATCAGAATCCTACTTAATGTTATAAACGCGAAAAAAAATTGCTGTTCCCTTTTGTAGGAAACAGCTGTTTTTTTTTTAATGATCGACGACTTGAATCTTGTCGGTACTAAATCCATGGAAACAGAAGATCGATTCTGTAAAAATCTCACCGTGACAAGGTAGGTGAAGTGAGCTTAGAGTGAGCTGTCAATAGTGTCAATCCATAGCATTAGTTGGAATGACAGCTCACTCCGCGCTCACTTCACCTGAGTTTTCACGGTGAGGTGGTTACAGAATCTCATTGCAGTTCGTGTGTCGATGTCTCTGCCCGCCTTTATAATTTTCTTGAAGATTCTTGATAGGTGTTGTATGTGTTGTCCTTATGGTACATTGGTAATACATAAGTAATATAAACAACCGGTCTATTCTGAAAAAACCTCAATGTGAAAACTTAGGTGAAGTGAGCTTAAGGTGAGCTGTCATTCCACCAGATGCTAGGGATTGACACTATTGACAGTATAGAGGTACTACTACTACTCATTCCGTATAGAAAAGGGATGATCCTCCAACCAGACGGGTGTTGTGTCTGGTGGGCAATTGCCCAACAATTGATGTCGGGAAGTTTGTATGTAAGTATGCTAATTGCGCGGTAAACTCTGCTTGCGTGATGCAGGATTTGCGTGACGTCAATATGACGCGTTGTTCGCATATGGCGTTGTAGATACCGCTACAACAGCTTACTTCACCTAAGTTTAAATGGTAAGCGGCTGGTAAACTTTCAGAGAATATCATAAATAGAGATAGATAGGTTGAAAAAACCTAATTGCACGCTAAAATTCTTAAATGATTTATTTTCTTTAAGTAGGAACACCGAACACTTTTAGACGTTAATCATATTATGTTTTTAAACTAGATGAGTCGGCGTTTCCTATCTGCCTACTCTGAGAAGAAAGGCCGAAACAAACTCAGAGGTCACAGTCTCTTTAAAAGTCCAGACATAATCTTGGTCAGATCATGTGAAGACCATGCAGATTGGTGTCTGAAATGGTCTTTTGAGGAAAGAACCACACAGATTGAGTGGACCTGTCCAGTCAGTGCACGCATTTGTCAAAAATCGTGCAGCTCAACTCAGAACTTGAGGAGCTCAACGATTCGGTGAACAATACCAAAGAAAGGACACTTGGGTAGGCTGCGTAAATTACTCGAACTGCCAGATCATGATTAAAACTAACTAAGAAATAAAAAAGGAATGACCCACATAAGTAGTCCTCACATTCACAAAAAATAATAAAACTAGATACACAGCAGTTTCACAGCTCAATTTATTATTTACCATGTTGTTAATTCCATGGGTTCAATGGCGGCCTTATCGATGTTAGTGATATCTGCCAGACAACCTTTGCATGGACCAAATGGCATTTAATCCGCCTTACGGTACGATATTAGAGGCTACTGTAAATATGTGCAAATTTTATCTAAGTATGTAGATATACAATTTTGGTAAGATTTAAAGAACAGGTGCACCACCACCATCATAATCATCATCATTCCCACCTAAATATACAGGGTCATATGAAATTAGCTTGCGAAACTTTGCAGACGATCACGCCTGCGGAGTTTTGCTAGCTAATTTAATTTGGGAATTACATCTGTTTTATCATGTGGGTATTGATATCTAAACAAAAAATATATATTCATTTAATGATGGTTTTTGTGGGCGGGTGTCTGACTGCAGTTAGTGTAGTCACTTGAAATAATAATTAAAAAATCTGTTTTTTTTATTGCGTCAAACTTCACGGACGTAATGGGTGTCGATACCTAAACACGATTAAACAAAATAAAACAGACGTTCTCAACACATAGGTACTTCAAGTCACAACACCCTAAAAAAACAAACTTGACCCTGTTTAATAAAAGCATCCTCAGCAGGCCAAATTCCGTAATTAAAAACGTTCAAAATCAAGTCGCAACCTCATCTCAGCGACAATCAATGTCAAAAATGTAGGGAAATCAGAGGTATTTTTGAGAGATTGAGCCTGAGCTCAGACTGTAAAAGTTCTTAAAATTACGAGAATTGCCCCTCCTTTTCTTCTTTAGAAGTCATTGCAAGTTATCACCAATGAAATGATTATGGTAATACCCCTCACCGTTATTTCTAGACCGTCTCAGGAAAACCCCAAGCCCCATATTTAGCAGTAGAAGTACACATACTTATAATGATTGAGGAAGCTATAAAACTTAGTCAGCTCGTACCAAATTATTTACTAGCAATTTTTTTTGCGTAGGATGAAAATACTTTGTCTTCATCATAGCAGATGATGATAAGAAAGTATTTAACCGTTTCCAAACTATGTTGTGGTCGGTTTCCAGTCTAACTGGATACAGCTGGATACCAGTATTTTACATGGAGCGACTGCCTATCCTACTTACACAATCCAGTGACTGGGTAATAAGATACCCCTTGGTAAAACTGGTTGTCAGACTTTCGGGCTTCTGACTACCCGTAACGACTGTCAAAGACCCACGAATGATAGCACTTTCCGAAGCACGGAAGGGTCTTGGTATGTGTAGATGATCACCCGGACCAACCGCGGCAAGCTGAGCTTAACCTGATCGATCAACCCGTGCTGCTGTTATTAGTTAGCCAGAAGCCCCACATAAACAGGGGGTGTTTATGAGGGGCTTGTGGCGCCGCTTATAAAAATACTTTGTATACTATGTTTATCCTTAAAGTAAACAGAATAATTAATTGAATGAGTAATTTTACTACTACACCTGTTAATGAGTAGTAAAACTAGATTTTATTTGCCTATAGCTACTTTTACTGACTTTTATTGCTTTTTAGAGTATTAGCAGCTGGAACAAATACTATGTCAGAGATTGTGAACTTTTAGAGCGCTTGTTTACAATGTCTTTTGAAATCTGTAAGGCCGATAATTGGGAAGGTAACAGCGTAATCAAATTGTAAAAAAATAAGGAAAAAACTCTGGAACAAAGGATATACAAGTTGGTATAAACAATTGGAACGAAGTTCTTTAACGAAGCTTGCGGTAGGAGAAATCTTCACGGAACGAAAAAGCGTTATGCCCTCTCAATGCTTGATGCAATGACTTTTTATACATAGGTAATTAGGTATTATAATAGAGAAAGTCAGAGAGAGGGAGTTTAGTTATTGGTTTGTTTTCATGGTTTTAGAGGGCGGTGAAGCCGACAAAATGACAGACAGGATAGACAAATGTTGTAGCTAATGTCTAAATCGTTAGTCATCCAAATATGCACATCAAATAAATTCAATCCAAGAATTCTGACTTGCATAATTACTATCTTGAGATAATAACAATGTGTGAGAGCCAAGTTTCCCCTATAGCGGTACCTATTTAAATTAAATGCAGTCGTTAAAGCATTTAATATAACTACTCAGGTCTAACCCAACGGTCATTGGTTCTACGTTTTATATGTCCGGCCCATTTTATTTGAGCTTGCTTATTCTGTGAGATATACTGAACAGAAGATACATCAGTAAGTACTGCAAAAAAGAAATCTTCACTGGTACAAAAAGTTAGGTTACATTAATTTGAAGCTAACTGATTAGTCTCAGTCTCTCAATGACGTCCACCTATTGATGAATACATTATTATTATTAAAAGCCTGTGATGTCCCACTGCAGGGCAAAGGCCTCCCTACTCTATTTCCACTTCTCTCTGTTCAAAGCTGCTAAGGACCAGTTCTTGTTGAAGGAGTCCAGCTTATCCCGCCATCTCCGTCTAGGCTGCCGCGATGTCGCTTGTCATTAAGAGGGACCTATTGGGTCGTAAGTTTGGCCCATTGATCGTCTGATATGCGGAAGATGTGTCCAGCAAAATTCCATTTTAGCGTGACAGCTTTCCAAGTGACATCGGGGGTCCTAAAAAGGCCACTTTGGCAGAATCTTAATAGGACAACAATATGAATCATATTAAAAATCGTAAAATGGTCACAAACTGACAATAATTCATTATGTGATCTGTGTGCAATTCATATCACGCAATTTACCTGTTTGACAGTTTTGTATGGAAATTCGTAAAATGGTCCACCAATGTTTACACCAAATATGATTGATATGAAAGGTGATTAAACTATTATGTGTATCCATTTAACGAAAATTAGAGGAATTGCTAATGATCTGCTGGGAATTCAGGAAATAAATAGATTTAAGAAGTATTGCTTAAAGTGGCCTTTTTAAGCCCCCAGTTATCTTTGTGATGGAACGGATGGTCATATTCCTAACCCGGTCTGTTAGTTTGATACCCATCATACTCCGTTCCATAGCCCTCTGGCAATAAATAAATATTGCTCGTTAATATTAATGGGTATTCTGTTTTCTTGTTGCTAATGTAAATAACTACTGACTTTGATATACTGTGTACATGCATAGGTTTAATTAATTAATATGTCTGCAGTGATACACCTGTTTTAACGTCCAAAAGTCATGTTGTTAATTTGATCATATCTCTCATCACATCACGTTCCGGCAACCATCTTCCAGAAATTTCGATTAAAATGGCAGAGTCTCGAATAACCCTTTGCCAAAGGTAATTAGTTAATTACTCAGTGTTATGGCAGCCAAAACTGCAACGACGTAGAAACATTGAGTCATACTATGTTTTGTTTTTATTGTTGTAAATAGAAAAACCAAAAAAAATGCAAAGTACAGTCGATTCGCATTTATTCTACCTCTGAATTTCCATCACTGTCCAAAACAAAGTGATCTTTATTTTCGTTACTGTAAGGTTGCTGTTAGTTTGTTGCCACTGACTAGTCTGTCAAAATAATATTGATCTTTATTCTTACACAATAAGGTTGCTGCTATCAAAGGTAAAATAACTGTACGGTATCATGTATGTATGTATTAATTATTTTTATATTTTACCAACAAGCACTGACCCACTTGATTGTAAGTACTCGTGATGGGTACCTACATTATCTACATAATTATTTCATTAGGCATTTTCTATAGTAACTTCCTATTTGCTCATTTGACCTTTATTAAAGGCATCACTGCACTAGTTGATACGTTTTTCTATATTACTAAATACCAGAGAGATAATTCTCGTATTTTTAAGAACGCTGCATTCTAATCTCATTTTCGATCTGTCAAAAATACCTCAAATTTTCCTAAATATTGACAAGTTATTGACATTGATCGTCGCTGAGAGGAGATTGCGAATAGATTTTGAACGTTTTTAATTGGCCAGCTCATGTTGCCTCAATAATTTATATGCCATATGTTGTATACAATATGTTTTGTCGGAGATCCTAAATAAATAAACAATCCCTCTGCTGTCACGTTTTTAATTACGGGAATTAACCAGCTCACGTTGGCCATTATTTATGTGTCGTGTATTGTGTAAGTACAAAATAATTTATTGAATATCCTATATAAATTAATAATCCATTTGCTGTCAATACCTCGCAGAGAGGATCTCTTAGAGAGAAAATGTTCATCAAGGTCGCTTACAGCTGTTCCTGATTTAAAAAAAACTAATCTCGTCCTCAATGTATCCCAAACTTTCCCTAAATTAGCAACCTACTTACTATGGCCTCCAAAAGTTAGTTGTCATTTTTCCACTTCAGCTGTGATGCCACATTACACCCCATACTTATAAACTATACGAAGCTCGTATCGGTCATCGTGAAGTCCAGTTCTTATGCTTCGAAAGAATAATTTGACAGATGTCAAACGAGCCAGCGACCGGGCCACAGATAACTTTTTTTTTAAATGATGAAGGCTTTCATCTTTAACTAATGTGACAGCGAGTTGTGCAACGAGTGCAAACTAAACTAACTAACTTTCCTCATAATAAAAAATCTTACTCTATCAAGTGGTGCCCTGACACAGCTAGAAGGCGTCGCGGTAGATCCCGTAGAAGATGGTGGGACGAGCTGGAGAAAACAAACGACCTGTCCACTTTATCCCTGGATCGAAAGAGCTGGAAGTAACCAGTATAAAAATCCTTCACTGTACGTAAGTTAGTGATGTCATTGAGTAACTTAGAAATGACATTGAAAGTAGCCAAATATTCAAATTGATAGCTGCCAGGTTTTGAATACACAAGCTGGGCCCGCACCATTATCATTTGCAGGGCAGTTGAAGTGCAGGGCCAACCAAGGTGACAGTTGATATCTGCAAATTCGTCTGATAAGTATTTCGCAAACCACTTCACTTTTTGACGAATGTTGACCTGCTTTTAGAGTATATTGGTAATCCCTAGTGCCAACCATTTACTCGTATTAATTAGCTCTACATGTGCAGTAAAAAAAACACATTTTTAAACACAAACGACTTAAAACGTAGCTGATCTCCACAACCGAGTTACTGGGTAATACGATCTTGGTAAGATTGGTTGTCAGTTTCGGGCTTCTGACGACCCGTAACGGCTGTCAAAGATCCACGAATGCTTTCCGAGGCACGGAGGGGTCTTGGTATGTAAAGATGGTCAACCATCCACGGACCAACCGCGACAAGCGTAGCTTAACCTGATCGTTAGACCTGTGCGGCTGTTATTACTTAGCCACAAGCCCTCTTTCGATTCGAATATGTGTACAATTTAAATTGATAGTCAATTTGCTTAAGTAAAAAACAGCGTCACTCCTGAGGAGATCGAGAGACAGTCGCAACAGCATCCTGAGAACTGTAGCGAAGAGTTCCGGCTCTCCAATTGTAAAGCAGTTGGTGTAGAGGGTGATTGGTACTAAAACTAGATAAAACGTTGTTTTAATATCATGTTACTAACACTCTGTGGATTCTTTAGTCCGAAATAAAAATCATTATTATAAGTAAAGTTTCAAGATTATTATTTATTCAGAAGATGACACAAAGTCACATGAGAACAATGCTTCAAATAAATTATATAAAGTTGGTCATGGACGTCACGGTAGCAATTATGATACGCCCATCCAATTAATAAGTATTAATTTCATTAGCTTTACATCATACTTTTCAACCTGTTTTTCCAAGCGCACAACTGGACATAACATAGTATGTACTATCGCCAATCCTATATGTAACCATTTTGAAAACAAAATCCCGTGCACATGATGAACACAGCTGCGTCCGTAAGTAAAACAAAAGAGGATCATTTTTAGGTCGACTAATAATATGCGCTGCAAGCAGGAATAGTCCTTACGGTGGTCAGATATAGGTAGATTTTGGCGATAGTACCTACATAATCTCACACCTTCATCCTTCCCATGAGGGTTGGTAGAAAGTACAGAACGCCACCTGCAACGATCCCTACATACTCCATTTGCTTTTCTTACTGGACATACCTAAGCACAATATTGCACATGATCCTATCTCCAGCACAATACGTAAACTGAGCAACAGACCACTTAAACTGAGCATGTCAACACTTCGTATCTTACTATGTACGTAGATAGGTACTCGACTTAGTTATCTCATGAATGGTGTGACGTAAGGGCCAAGCCCCCCGCTTATCACGAGTAGGCATGTACTCGTGTAGGTATGTGACAAGATATATTAACGCCTGTATTTAATAACTAAGTGTGAACTTGAGTGTGAGTTTTTGGTTTTGTAGGATGTTGTATAGTTTTTTTATCTATGGTTTTTATATTTCATCTTGACTTGTAAAATAAACGTCAGTGTGCTACCTAGCTATCCGTCAGTTCCTTTCTCCTTTCTAAGGCCTAAGCCTTCGCCCTCCACAATATTGGCATATTTATCATAGGTTTCTAGAATTCATGGGCAAGGTTTTCATGGAGCGTTTTTCTATTAAAAGATAGTTACGCACAGTTACGCTCTTATAGTGCTAGCTGTGCCCTGCGGTTTCACCTGTATCGCTTGGTTCTTAAGGGCTTAGCGTGTTCCGCATAAATTGGACTATCAAATGCAAAGATAATTTTTCAATTCCGACTAGTAGTTACCGAGATTAGCGCGTTCAAACAAACAAAGTTTTCAGCTGTATAGCCATTTATAGCATAGATACTCGTACTCATCATCATCTGCCTAGCCTTTTCCCAACTATGTTGGGGTCGGCTTCCAGTCTAACCGGACCATAGATACTCGTACTATCGGCATGATTTTTGGATTTGGTATTTTGATGGTATCCTAATGTATAATGAGACACAAACATTTTTCTACAAGACTCGGGAGTCTTATAAAAATAGAAAAATGGTTGTGTCTCATTAGAAAACGCTATATGTAGATTAAAACAAGAAATAGAAATGACTGTAGCATCTGCTATATCTTCCTTCATCCGCTTGTCAAGGGCAAGGGCCAAATGCCAAGCTTACAGGAGTTACCAATGTAGCTTGCAGAGTAAGCAAGCTAAAGTGGCAGTGCGTCGGCCATGTTTGTCAAAGGACCGACGGTCGATGGAGCAGACGAGTCCTGGAGTAGAGACCGCGTTTTGGCAAGTGTAGTGTGGGACGGAAGGTGTCTGGGACAGACTGGATGCGGAAGGCGGAGGACAGGGTATTTTGGCGCACTCTGGGAGGGGTTTATACCCAGCAGTGCACTGCGATAGGGTAAGTTTATTGATGCAATGCCAAGTTTTATCCCAATAATCAGCTTTTTCTTTACAGTCCCGGGTGGAGTGAACGTGATCCATCCTTTACCGGGATTCACCAGTTAATTCTGATGCAACACATATAAATATTACTTTGATTGTGCGTTTATCAGTAGAGGAAAGAAACCAATGATAATAATGTCGTAGTATTTGTACATAATGTCGCGTTATTTACATTTATAGATTAATTTAATCATGGCGATGTTATTTTTGAACTGATACTGTTGAATTTACTCGGGACTGTTAAAAATACGAGGCTATTAGTAATTCACGCGTGGTAGTAGATAGGTATTATAATATAATATGTAACTCTTATCATTCAAGTACCTACCACAGAGCATGTAAGTACCTACAATTTGTCTGCTTGGGTTGCCAACTTAAAAAAAAAAAAAACAAATATATCGAAGCCATTGTTTGTAAAAACATAAGAGCATCATAATCACACTATAATGTTCCCACTGCTGGGCCACAGACATCCTCTCGATGAGAGAGAGTACGCCGTAATCCACCACGCGGGCCCAGTGCGTTGGTAGATGTCACATGTCTTCGAATTTTTGGTTCTGAAAATATAATAGACGGCAAAAAAATAAAAAATATTTAGAGGTACCTAAATATTTTTTATTTTTTTGCCGTCTATTATATATATATAGTACGTTGTTTTTTTTGTATTGGATATTTTTTGCGACTTTCGATTCTATAATGACGGGTTTTTGGTTTTTCATAAATATCACACAACTATTAACTAAGTATTACATAACAACTCGTCATTTTGTATTGAAATTCAAATTTTGTAGTTTCGGCTACTAGTCCAGGGATAAAAATATATATTGAAAAAAAATACCTCCTGCCTCTGAAAGAAGGATACTATATTATATACATAGGGTTAGCATTCCTAGTGGAAAGAGTGAAAGGTACATGATAATTTATCTATCATGCGTACTCTCGTATGATAGATAACATAACACATGTCATTTAGGTACTCTCCAGCAGTGCGATTCTGTAACCATATCACCGTGAAAAGTTAGGTGAAGTGAGCGTGGAGTGAGCTGTCATTACAACTAATGCTAGGGATTGAAACTATTGACAGCTCACTCTAAGCTCACTTCACCTAACGTTTCACGGTGAAATTTTTACAGAATCGATCGGCAGGTGCTCTCCAGGTGCTGTCCAGGTGGTTAACATCACACCTGTACTCCAAGGGTTAGGCAGAAGTGTACCTAAGATACACCCAAATTTCGCCAGGAGGTAAGCCTATTGCTATTAACCATGTCACAAATCCAGACACTGAGTTCATCACCCATCATTTCAGCTGAAAGACGTCCACTGCTGGACATAGGCGTCCCCAAGCACCTCCACTTCGACCGGTTCTGTGCTTCTCGCATCCAACGGGTTCCTGCGCCCTTCACAAGAGCGTTGGTCTGACACCGAGTTGCTACTGAAAAGTTCCTGGCGGAAAAATCAAATGGCATTTTTCCCGAATTGAATCGAACCCAGGACCTCATACTCAGCAGTGCCGTTGCGACCACTATACCAACGAAGCAGTCAGCCTTACCCCCTCATTTAGATATGGACATGCTAGGTATCTCCTTCGCACAACATCGTACGCCTCTGTTTAGTTCAGAGTTCAAACATTATCACTGACGCGCCAGGTCATACAAATTGCAATGTTGTTGTTATAACTCAAGGGAGAGAAACAATACTTTATAGCGTTATCTCTTTCTCACGATACATGCCTCCTCTTTTCAATATATATCAGACACTATCAGATGTGTGTCCTCGTACTTCCAAATCAATCCATATTATTAGAGTTGCTGCCGCGTGGGTCTTTTAAACTGCGCATCGGATTTTGACGCGGTTTTTTATCATTATTTAGAAAATTTATTCCAAAAGGTTTATGTGTGCTGTACAAGTTTATAGTGGACCAGAATTAAAACGTAATAACAACCGGCAAGGGATCAGTTCAGACCTGAACAGGGGTCGTTGTACTCCTCATTATACTTCTACTATGGGACAAACCTTGAAATCGCGAGAAAAAAATATCAGCTGTTCCATACATTTTGTCAAAATGTATTCAACAGCTGTTTTATTTTTATTTTTTTCATTATATCGAGTTCAATGACCTCTTTGCGGGTCTTTCATTAAATTATTGACACGTTGTATATAATAAAGGAATCTCGGTATTTATCACGTCATTAAAACCTTGTGAGGCAACAGCGGGTTGCTAGTGCCCAATAAACAATATGCATAATATTGGCGATCACAACGAGGAATTTTTGGAGAGGTCGTCATTGGAAACGTCCGGGACGTCCTGTATACCTACCTACAGCAATCTTATCGCTACAAACCTTTAAAAAGGTCAGTTATCTACAAGAGTACCCGTGAACGGTCAGATGTAGAGTCAGGCAAATTATGTTTTTATCAAATTGACTGCCAACATAAAATGCCCGTATATTCAAATCACAACTGTCATTCTTTGACAGTTGTAGGTAATGACTGTAACACGGCAAATTGACGTAATGTAAAAAAAAAAAGAAAATAAATATTGTTTATACAGCACAAACTAAACGCACGATACAAAAGAAAAAAATAAAGTAGCCAAAAGTCTCGTATTCAACCAATTAAAGTTAGACGATTTTATCCATTGCTTGATGTCAGGGCCAGGGACCAAAGACAATAGGATACATTGCGGGAATGTTGCAACACTGACAGCATACAAACAATCAAAACAAAAACAAAGATGTCAACGGTGGTGAAGGTGTCAATTACCACACATGGAACATTAAGGGAAAAAGTCGTAAATATTTTACACTAATAGTTACTCCCTGCGACAAAGTCCGCGTGAAATATCTGGTTCGCATCGCCTGCCTGCGCTATTACTTCATTTTCACTTAGCGTTTTTGCTCATTTTTTTGCTGATTTTTTTTTTCAGCATGATCTTATAGCCTTTCTCAAGACTTTTTTTTCTTTTGGGCTATCAAATGCATAAAGAATCCCTGAATTCAAATCCAACTGGACTGGGAAACTGAAGTGTTTGTTTGCTAATCTCTGTAACTAGCAAAGATTAGCAAACAAACACTTCAGTTTTATTATTAGTATACCTAGAGATAACATAACACTATCCTTAATCCCCGAAGGGTTAGGCAGTGATATACCTAAAGTACACCCACACCACCCACATCGTGTGTCATGTTATATGTACATAATAAATAAATCACAATTATACACATACGTCACTGGTATATTTATGTGAAGCACAAGCTCCTCACTGGAACCGCCAGGGGTCACGGGGTTATCTTAGTGGGTTAACAAATGGGAACTGACACTAAATTAGGAAACAACATTGAAATAATACCGGACGAGTTGTGAGTGGAAGTTTTATGCAAGTTTGCAAATGGCAGAGGTTAAGGTCAGATCCCATCCGTAATTTACTTAAACACTTATTGAGTTAAACATATGTATACTAGGTAAACACGATTGTACAAGCAGTGCAGCAGTGGTCAAAAACAGATTGAACAACTAAAATATGTCCCAAGAGCCATAGTTTCTCATCTACTTTCCTTACAACTCTCTCTCTCTGATCAGAGCTGCCAAGGACCAATCTTTATTAAAGGAGTGAAACGTTGATTATGATAAATTGAATGCAATCAGCGAGGTTGCGTTACATACTAACAGTAGCAATAGCTTACATTTTGACAGTTCAACATTTATTTACGTAGTTGATCAAACAAATTTTTCGATCATACGAAGCAATGGATTAGCAATATCCTTCAAAATGGTTCAGATTGTTATAGATAAGTAATGTGTTACAGAACAGTAAAAGCAAGTACACACGGCTACACATCAAGCTATACATTTCCAGTTTTAGCTGACCTTGCATTGTATAGGTTTTTCGTACAATCAGAAGTCAGCTTGTACTGGTTATGTATAGCTTGATGTGTAGCCGTGTGTACCTAACAGATTTGAGAAAGGTATTCATGAGGTGATCGTTGAAATATTTTCTGTTTAGTCGTAAGACAAATTTTGCAACCAATTAGTTAGCTTTGTTTTCAGCGCAAACTTCGTCAACGTGTACATATAATCAACTGATGTACCCTGTTACAACGACGAGCGCTGGCGCTTAGGACAGTGAGACTCTTTATGTGACCTTACCATCCACTTTTCACTTCCATCACACGCGGTCTCACGCTTTTTCCATGCACTTTACTATGTTTTAGTGCGACATCCGCTCCTGCTTTCTATGTGGCAGAACTATCAGAGGATTCATTCCAACGATACCTAATTTAAGGGCTTTCACCAAAGTCAGTTCTCCGTCAGCCAGTCTTTTATTATTATGGAAAACCCTTCAAAAATTTAAAAAAAAACTCAGGATTGGTACTTATTCTAAGTACAAAAGATTGGTGAAATTTTCCCAAAGTGAACAGCCAGGCCAGCCAGAGACTATCGACCTTGCTGCAAGGGACCAGCACATTTTTCTGCATGAATGAGCACGATCTCTTGCCGTGCATATGGCGGAAAAGAAGAAGTCTAAATGGTTGCACAGTCTAAATGTTTTTTTTTTTGTTTTTGTGTTTGTTGTGTTTTTTGTTTCTATCAGAAAGAAAGAAAGAAAAGTATTTATTGCGACTTGTACAGGAAGATCATAAAACTAAACTAAACTGTTTGGATTTTGTTTTTGTATGTTTATCTATCAAACTTACCGAAAGGTATAGGGGGGAAATCCAAAGAGTTTAGAAGTAGAGGGAAGTTTATCTATGGGTCAAAACTCATAGATAAACTTGTTGTAGTAATCATTCCAACTCTATAACTAGGTTAATCGCATCGTGATTTTTTTCTTATAATGATAAAATGTTGTGCTTGTATCAAAAATGTTATCATCCGCTACTTATTTCTTAGGTGCACAAACCTAGGTTACATCTTACATCACGCCTGTATTACCCGAAGGGTTAGGCAGAAGTGTACTATCGCCAAAACCAATATCTGACCATTTTGAAAACAAAATTCCGTGCTCATGATGACCACAGCTGCGTCCGTATGTATAATAAAAGAGGATCCTTTTTAGGTCGACTAATAATATGCACTGCAAGCAGGAATAGTCCTTACGGTGGTCAGACATAGATTTTGGCGATAGTACCTACCTATAGTACACCCACATTTCGCCATGTAAAAGAAGAGAGTCTTCTGTTACAGGTATCTGCATACTTAAAAGAAGGCCTCTACAACGTATTTGTTAAAACCTGTTGATTATGTAAATAAACTTATTATTAGTATTATTTAATAGGGGGTGAACCTACTTCATAAGCCGTGTCTCCTGCGCGTGTTTTTTCGAAACATCACATAAACATGTCAAAACAAAGAAGCGTGGCCATATACACATATACATAATTATACATTTGTGTATGAAAACATGATGTTTTGATTTTCCGAGCTGCTTGGAAAACATTCTCCGCGCGGGTGAAAAGGGGAAGGGTATGATTCATTTTCAACCGCCACGCTCATCGCGCACATCTAGCATTTAGCTTTTTGAGAGCTTAATTCCAACTGACACAGGTTTTGAGGTTATACTGCCTTGTGAATAGTTGACACTAATCTATAAATGTTTAATACGCAAGAGACAGCTTGTTTATGAAAACAAACTTTTGTAATGTAATGTAATGTAGGGTTTTTTGTGTAACGTTCGAAAAAACACGCGCAGGAGACACGGCTTTAGGTACACATAAACATAAGTTAGGAATACAGAACGCCACCTGCTACGATACTCCTTTTACAATTAGGTACAATTTCTTTTAAATCCAGAATGAAGCACAATCTCTTTGAAAACTCACGTGAATGTATGTATGAACTGTCACTTATAAAGTTGAGCATCATAACAACATCAGTAAACACGTTCAACGTGTGAAACTATTGCGCATGTCATGTGTTGTCAACTTGGCAACATAAACATATTATAAACTATGTTTTATGTGTTTTGATTCTGCTCCTATTTGATTGTATTTAACAGAGTAACCATGGAGTTTCTTGCCCGTTATTCTCTATAAGAAACTGCGGTTTGGAACAAGCCACTCGGCAACTTTTTGAGTACAGTCCGGCCGTTATAGAATGCGCTCCTGACTGACACTTGCCAGTGCGACATTCTAGTAGCAAATTAAGATCAAATTCGCAAAACACGAATTATTTTGTTGTTGAAATTGAGATGTGTCAAGAACGCATTCTCTCGTCCACCGCAAAGTACCAAAATGACCGATTCTTTAACAAAAGTAGGTTACCTGAATATTTTTATTGCAATAAAATATGCTTTGAGTTTGTTTTTGTGTGCCTTACTTAAAATGGGTCAAATAACCTTATTTTCTTTCAAAACGTATAGAATAAACTACAGGGTAACAGCGTAACAGTACGATTGCCTTTAATTTTTACAGTTTAATAACATTCATTGCGTTATTTACGCTATCGAGCAGACAAATTTTTCTAACTTAAGATGTAATGGATTAGCAATATCCTTCAAAATTATTCAGATTTGATTGATAGTGTGCTACACAATTAGAACCATTATGTACTTTCGGTGCCATGAATTTTATTTGTTGTCTCGAGACGTTGAAGACGCTGTGATTCCAAGTTATGTGGTTTATGACGAGGAATGGTTATGATCGTCAATTGAAAGATCTCACAGAGTTACCTCCTAAGAATAAAATTTACGTCGCACTACCCAAGTTTACGTTGTACACAATTATAATATTACAAAGGTGTGTTATATATAATTCAACAGCAATAATTATTAAAGTAAATATTGCCAACATTGCTCATTGGACAGTATTTACGGGAAGATGCGTACAAAATTTGTTTCGTACGAGTAAATCAATATTTTGTAATGTTAAATCATTATCATTATCACCTCACAGCTCGTCGTGGCTTCGATGTCAACGGACTTTAACGCGCAATATTGATCATGTGTTTAGGAACTTATATAATTTGGATCGAATCATTGTCATGGTCGAAACTTCATTATCTGCCTAGCCTTTTCCCAACTATGTAAGGATTAGGTTCCTGTCTAACCAGATGTAGCTAAATCCCATTAGTTTACATGTACCGACTGTCATGAACAGGTACCTTTAATCACAATTTCATATACCAGGGAGGCGAGATTTTCACAAACGCATCTGGAATCCAGGCTACTACTAAAATTTTCGTCGTTTATGGTATCACTATTTCCAAATAAATTCTATGCATCAGCCATTTAAATACATATTTGTAATAAGTCATAATTTTCAACTGCCTAGTATTTTCTCAACTATGTAAGGTTTGGGTTCCAGTAAGCACATGCATCTGAATCCCATTATTTTACATGGAGCGACTGCCTACCTTACTTCCTCAACCCAGTTACTGGGTAACACGATATCCATTGGTAAGAAAGTGGGGTAATTGCGTAACACACTAACAATTGCAATTAACCCAATTGGGGTGTTTATTACCTGTAACGACTGCCAGAGATCTGACGAATGACAATGGATAAACAGCTCAACTTGCTTTCCGAGGTACGGAGTGGTCTCGGTAGGTAGGTAAGTAATGAATGGTCACCCATCCACGAGGTGACCTTGGGCAGCGTAGCTTAACCGACTCATGCGGCTGTTATATTAGCCACGAGCATACATCGGTATGACATCGCATAGAGAACAATGGTCAGAAAATTACGGTACCCAACGTGTTCCGCATACTTGTTGGAGAGTAATAACCGACAGTCGGCTTTTGCTACAAGTTTTTTCCGAATTATTTTTGTCCAATTTTATCGGCACCTCCTTATCAGCACCCTAAGTTGTCACCCGAGTTTGACACTCGCCAGTAGACGACCAAGTCTTGCGTACCACACTATCAATCACAATCTGTAGAATCTCATTTTGAAGGATATAGCTAATCCATTGTTTTATATGCTAGAAAAATTTGTCCGCTCAGCAACGTAATTAACGCAATGAATGTTGTTGAACTGTCACAATAAAAACCATTGCTAGTGTTGTGTGATCCTCAATTACCCCGGAGCACGGTACACAGAGTACGTGCAAGTAGATATTAAGTAATAATATAACATAACATCACGCCTCTGGTCTTCTGAGGGTAAGGCTGTACCTATAGTTCAGCCACATTTCGCTAGTCATATTTATGTCCCATGTAATGTTCCGTGCCTCGGAAAGAACGTTAAGCCGGTGGCTTCGGCTCTTATTCGAGGATCTTTGACAGACGTTACGGGTCGTCAGAAGCTCGAAAGTGTGACAAACAGTCTTACCAAGGAGTATAGTATATATATACCCAGAAACTGGGTTGTGGAGGTCAGATAGGCAGGCGCTCCATGTAAAATACTGGTACTCTGCTGCATCCGGTTAGACTGGAAGCCAACCCCAATATTATTGGGAAAAGGCTAGGCAGATGTGTGTGTGATTTAAGTCCCATGTAATAGAGGGCGAGATATCAACTGCGTACAAATCAAGAGCTTCTGGAAACATCCCGATTTAAAAACCCAATAACACTTTGCGGGAATCGACCCCAGGACCTCATGCTCAGCAATAGCGCTTGCTACCACTAGACCCACAAGGCAGTCTTGCTCAAAATAATTTTCCATATAATCTAACCATAGCTGATGGGTTTTCCATGGAATATGATTACGCAATAATAGAAGGCGATAATGACCGTCTGAAGTCTGAACTAATACTACACAATATTGTGTACAATCATCATTATGTACTTTGCATGTTTTTCTATAAGAACGTTCTTAGTAACATCCTGGGGGTCTACTCGGAAGTGCAAAGTGCGAAAGTTCGGATCAGACCGACACATGGCCCAACCGAATATTATTGAAAAATGCGAAAAAACGTTCGGATCGGCTCAGTTGGGTCGGGACCATAGTCAATATTCGAAAGAGTGTAGGAGTGTAGGATCAGGACCGACCGAACCAAATAGTAACTTCGTAGCAGGAAACGGCCGAACATTCGGCCGATACTACTTCGGAGGAGACCCCCCGGAGTCTGTTATTGTGCCCAGTTAGTAGAAATAGGCTTACTGCATATCCCCTTTTATTGCTAAATGCATGTTTACTGTAGTAGGTTTTACTGTAGATACCATTGGTAAGACTGGTTGTCATTATCAATTAGTAACATCGATGTAATAATGACCTGCCTGACTGCCTCGTTGGTATCATGGTCGCAAGCGTTACTGCTGGGCATAGGGTCCTGGGTTCGAAATCCGGGTCGGGGAAAATGTTAATGGGATTTTCCATCTACAATATCTCAGTAGCAGCCTGGAGTCATGGAGGTGTGCCTCTATTACGTGGGACTTGACATGACTGGCGAAATGTGGGTGTACTATGGGTGCTGCCTAACCCTTTGTGGAATAGATGCGTGATAAGGCGTTAATGACCAATGGTACGACAATCATTCTAGAATATCACGATGTATATCTCGGTTTATTCCACTATAAATAAGACTGTTTGTTTACTACACATTTCCACAATAGATCGTTTATAGTTTACCTACTCTCGTTTTGTTAATGGAAGCTGTTTTATAATTATATTAATTATCTTATCGTGTGTTTCGATACCTTTGATTATTATCGTTTATTAATTTGTGGCTTGTGTCTGATTGAACTTACTAATTGATTAACACATTTGTCTACTATTTTATAGAGATACTAATATTATAGAGATGCAAAATTTGTTTGTTTGTCTGTATGTATGTAGGGGGTAATCTCCGGAACTACCAGTCAGATTTAAAAAAAAATGCATTTTATAGCCCAATTCTTCAGGAAGGTTATAGGCTATCTAACATCACGCTACGACCCTTAGGAACCGCGCAAAATGAAAAAAAGGTCAGAAAGAGCACGAAGCGAAAACGAAGTTGTAGTACAGGGGAGCGATGGGATGCAACGCAATGGGTCGGGGGACGAAATTCACACGGACGAAGTCACAAGCAGAAGCTAGTATTTGATAGATCTGTTAATTACGGTAGTTGCTGCGCTACCAACCTGCCCTCCCACTTTTACCATGGCGTGATAGCAGCAGGTCATTGCTTTAGAATGACTTAAAATCTGACCAATGAGCTTCGTATCCTGCACCTAGCTAGGGCATGGACACCATGTAAGCAGATTATCGATTTAGTCGTGGCTCAAAATCTGACTAATAACTTTATTTTCCTGCACCCAGAGCAGCCAACCTCAAGATTTACATTACTTTATTTTTACAGGCCATTTATGTAGCAATTTCCATATCTGTCTGCACTTTGTTAACTCCATCATTTCTCTGGCAGCTGGGTATTTTTTCATAACCTTGCCAAAAGAAAAACATAGATTTTCGGCAGAAATACCACTCCAAACTGCCGGAAGCCCAATCTATATTAAATGATAATAAATGATAAATGATTTATTTTTGTAAGTAGGTTTGTACAAACACTTTTACACGTCAATCATATTTTAAAACTAGATGAGGTTGGCGTTTCGTATCTGACTAGTCTGAGAAGAAAGGCCGAAACAAACTCAGAGGTCACAGTCTCTTTTAAAGTCCCGATATAATCTTGGTCAGATCATATGAAGACCATGTAGATCGATGTCTGAGATGGTTTTTTGAGGAAAGAACCACACAGATTGAGAAGACCTGTCCAGCCAGTGCACGCATTTGTCAGAAATCGTGCAGCTCAACTCAAAACTTAAGGAGCTCGACGATTCGACGAACAATACCACAGAAAGAGAGAGAATACATTACATTATATTGCATATCGTACAGTTGCTATCGGTCAACTTTGCATATTCCATCATGCATACACTGCATGTCTGCTGCATTCCTGGTGTACGCCAATCAGTAATCAGTATGGAAATCTCCGAGATGAGTATAGTAATGTCTATCAAACGTAATGGAGTTTCTAGGTTTATTCCGCTATAACAGTTAGCCATTTACTATAGAGTCATTTCCATCATATATTACTTCAGTGAATATCGGATTTGACAGCTTATAAATAAGCTATGCGTCAATTTGTATGAAATAATACTTTGATAAATTGTTGCAGTTGGTCGATTTTGTATTGAAATCTATGAAGTTGTGTAGGTTAGTGTTTAATTCAGTTTAGATTTAGTTAACAAGCCAACGTTAGATTTTAACTAGCACCTGAAAATATTTATTCCTCAATTTTCATGATTGAGGAACCACTTTTGTCTCTGCATCACTCAAAGGTTGAGTGGTAGAAAATGCCTGTAGAATTAAGTCCGCCTCTATACATTTGTGTGCTTAAAGTATTAAATAAATAACTGAGAAAGCTTTGCTTGAAAATATTTGTATGACCTACATGTATTTGTTCCGAGTCTGGGTGTTTTTCTATCTATAATATGTATGTATTTACAAAAAAAAAAAATTGTATATAAGTAGTTTATCAGCCATCTTGTTACCATAACACAAGCATTAGGTTGCTTAGCTTGGGACAAATGGTGCTGTGTGAAATGTCCAGGGATATTATTATTATTTGCTATAAATGTGTAGAAGAGGGTTCGTGGCTACATTGACCATTCTTCACGCGAATTGTGACAATCCGTGCCTCATAGAGTCATAGAGACGGTAAACTATTGTACCAGGTGGTCTCATAAGTACTCAATAAACCGTCATGTCAAAGCGTTTATATAATAACTAGCTTCTGCCCGCGGCTTCGCCCGCGTGGATGTCGGAAATTATTCCACGGGAACGTGCTACCAGGATAAAAAGTATGTCCTTCCCCAGGATGCTATCTATCTCTTTACCAAATTTTATCGAAATCCGTTCAGTGGTGTAGGTGTGAAAATGCAACATACAGACAGAATTTATAATAATATTATATACATAGTATAGCACTCTAACCGCGACTTCGTCCGCGTGTACTCTACTCTTAAAATATCGAAGATGTATGTTTACGATCTTTATCATTTATTTATTTAATTCGGGTTAATTTTAAAGTTTATGATTATGTAGATCAAATGAATTCGATTTTTTAAATCAACCTTGTCGTCCCGTTTTATCACGAAAGGCTTTGTTTATAAAAAAGCATTTGGTACGTACCCATTGTACTATGACTTAAATATTATTTATACCCATTTTCGAGTTAATCAAGCCACGCATTATAATACTCTTCTGTAAAATTAACTACCCCTTTTCACCCCGTTAGGGGTAGATTTTCGAAAAACCCTCATACGTGTTATTATTTATTTTTAGTAGTAAGTACACACACTGAGTTTCGAGTTAATCGGACCGCGCGTTCAAATTCTTCCACACAAACTTTAGCACCCCTATAGGTATCCCCTTCGAGGAGTAGTTTTGAAAAACTAATAATGATAAACTTTATTGCTTACTTAGGCAAGTATTCATGCCAATTTTCAAGATTATTAACCTAACGAATAAGATTTTTCATATAAACTTTATGCTTTTCACCCCAACAGGGGTGGAATTTTGAAAAATCATTTGGGATGTGTTCATAACTTGACTCAAAGATTATTTATACCAATTTTCGAGTTAATCAAGCCACGCTGTAAAATCCTCCCCTGTAAAATTTACTACCCCTTTTCAGGCCGTCAGGGGTAGATTTTCGAAAAACCCTGATACACATTATTCTTTCCTTTCAATTTTAGGTATAAATACTGAGTTTCGATTAAATCGGACCGCGCGCTAAAATTCTTCCATACAAACTTTGAAACCCCCCAATCCCCTTTTAGGGGGTAGTTTATAAAAACAAAAAATGCCGAACTTCATAATTTACTTAGATAAGTATTCGTGCCAAGTTTCAAGTTTATTAACTCAAGGAATAAGATTTTTCATACAAACAAAATCCCTCCATTTCACCCTCTTAGGGGTGGAATTTCGAAAAACCCCTTCTTAGTGGATACCTACTCTTTACGAAGAATACACCCTCCAAATTTCATGTCTCTAGGACCAGCGGTTTAGGCTGTGCGTTGATGTCTCAGTCAGTCAGTCAGTCAGTCAGTCAGGACTTTGAATTTTATATATATAGATAGATGTAATGTAAGGTTTATGTAATAATATGCAGATAAAATGAGGGTTGATGCCAAGTAAGAAGCTTAAAATCCCGGTAAACACTCGAATTTGCTCTTTTTTGGCGTTCTTCCCAAGTTATTCAGCTGCTACAGTCAGATAGGGCGCTTCTCTCATTTCTACTTAATCCGGACCCCAGCCTCTAAAGGATATTCCCTCTCGTCAAGACACCCACATTTATGACAGGTTGTCTTAACCGCTACATTAATTTACTAAGTCAGCGTAAACATTAGTTATCGTAAACACGTTACTTGCTATACATTTGAATGGATTCGCGACGATGACGTCAGACAGAACAGCTGGTACAATGTACTTGTGATCTTTACACCTTGATGACGTGTTGATACACAATGCTTATGTATAGGTATTTGTTTAGGTAGATAGTAGGTACATTGCGTTGGATTGTTCCAATAAATTGTTTTACTAATAGTGTTAATATATAATAGTGATGACACGGTGTTTCGACATTCTTCACGCGGTATATGGTATGTTAGTTTGCCTCTCGGCCTTGCCTGTTCCCAAATGTTGGGCTCGGCTTCTTGTCTAAACAGATGTAGCTGAACACCAGTATTTTACATGATCTCCCCATCTAAAATACTGGTATTCAGCCATGCATGGTTCAGCTGCATCAGGTCCTCGGTCGAGCTATCTGACCTCCACAACCCAGTTACCGAGTAACACAATACCCCTTGATAAGACTGGTTGTCAGACTGTTGGGCTTCTGTATCGTAACGACTGACAAAGAAGTGGCACGGAGGGGTATAGATATGTAACGGATGGTCACCCATCCACGAACCGACCGCGGCAAGCGTAATAAGCCTAACCTTTCAACGACCCGCGCGGCTGTAATTATGTAGCCACGAAACCCCTTCGGTATGTGTTTTTTTACTGGCTTATTAATTATTCCCCTTTCGCTATCTTGAATATCTAAAGCCTGAAAATAATGTCAACTACTGTTTTTAAAGAAGACTAGTCCTAGAGAAAAATATAAAACAGTACAAATAACGGACGCTGGCCTCACAGCTGCTGCACTAAAGTGGAACTGGGCTGACCATACTTAACTGTCGCATGTCGGAGCAGCAATATGCAAAAGCGACCACATAGTGGATCCCAAATGGCAGGAAACGACTACGCGGCAGGCTTAGAAAGAGATGGCGAGATGAGCTGGACTCCTTCATAAAGGATTGCCCACAATCGCAGTAGACCGGGAAAAGAAATAGGGAAGGGAGGCCTTTGTCCACAACACAGGCTCATAATAATAGTCCTATAAACTCCAGACCGACACTCATCTTCCTGCCCTTATCCCATGTAACCTGGGGTCGGTGCAACACGTTTTCTTCTTCCATTCTCCCCTGTCAACCGTCACGCTATCATTCACTCCCATCTCCTTTCATATCATTCCTCACACAATCCATCCATCTTTTCTTCGGCCTTCCTCTCCCTCTCCATCCATCAACATGTATATTCATCACTCTTTTAGTCACATGCGTTTCGTCCCTTCTAACCAAGCTAAACGATTTCCTTTCAACTTTTCTGTCACTGGCGCCACTTTCAAACTTCCTCTTCTTAACTCATTTCTTAATTTATCCATTCTCGTCACTCCACACATCCATCTCAACATTCTCATCTCCGCTGCATGCAATCTTTTTTCATCCGTCTTCTTCACAGCCCAGCATTCAGAGCCATAAAGTACGACAGGCCTTATCGCAGACCGACACTAGTCGTATAAATTCAGGACACCACAAAAAGTTGAGTTAGATGACCTTTACTTCGGGGTATTAACAATATAATCAAGAGTTCAAGGTTTTATAGAAGTACGTACAGTGATACGGGTTTTTGTGTTTTTAGGTACCTATTAAGGATTGCAATGAATATTCTGATTTTATAAAGAGTTCATAAGTAATGAATTATTATGTTTTTAATGATTACCACGAAAAACCCACTGCTGAACATACATCATGTTCACCAGTGGGTATTCATTTCTCGCCAATTATTTAACGCCCAAAATACTGATGTTTCTTGTTGTTACATGTTGGTTACCGGGGGCTAAATACAAGCCCATTATTTTACGAGCACTGGCCATTCTTTTGTTTTATATATTACATAGTTTCATGATATATTAAAAATTACTAACGATCTGAACATAATCTTACATCATTACCGGAGAAATTTCCTTGCGTGTCGCGGGTTCGATTCCCGCACGGAACAAATATTTGTATGACCTACATGTATTTGTTCCGAGTCTGGGTGTTTTTCTATCTATAATATGTATGTATTTACAAAAAAAATAAAAATTGTATATAAGTAGTTTATCAGCCATCTTGTTACCATAACACAAGCATTAGGTTGCTTAGCTTGGGACAACTGGTGCTGTGTGAAATGTCCAGGGATATTATTATTATTATACCACTGCAGTGCAACGGCCTCCTCTCATACAGAGAAGGCACGAGCTGATCACCACGTTAGCTCAAGACGACCACATCAAAATTGGTCCAGCAGTTTACCAAAACAAACGTACCAAACGAATAGTCATAGACACTTTCGCATTTACAACAACAAACAGAGATGCCTTCGCATTCATGATATTAATAGTAATAATTATCTAATATTACCTAATAGTATTACATCACTCCGCGACTAGTTTACCTCTGTCTGTATCATGCAGATGATGTTTGACACTTCATGACACCCCGGCGTGACAGTCATATAAATATGGAGTTCGCGCTAGTGATGGCGCATTTGATACAGCGATGGACGAGTGTAGCTTGAGGTTTGATCATTAAATATTTGTGTTTTTTAATTGATAAAGGTGTTAAATAATGTTTAGGTTATCTATACACCGTGTTCCGGATAATAAACATAAACTTTGACCAGAGGCGCAATTCTCGTAATTTTAATAACATTCACAGTCTGATCTCAGTCCCAATCTGTGAAAAAAATACTTCTAATTTCCCTACAAAAAAAAAAAAAAAAAAATTATGGACACATAAATGAATTCTTATTTTTTTTTTTGTTAATTTTCATACAAACTAAATACCTTAACGTAAATCAGTTGACGTTTATCTCTTTATCCGAAGCATTTGATAGATTTATCATTTTAATTGCACTAAGCAGCAACATAGGCCAAATTAAGACCCTCTCTTACTGCACAGCTCAATTAAATTTCATTAAATGAAATTACAAGTAACGAAGCCTTTTTAAGTACTACTTCTTCTGTTAGATTTGCTTTGTAAAAGCTGTAAAAACGTTTGCCAAAGTTTATGGATAACGTGCAGAACGCGGTGTATAAATAAAATAAAGTCAGGTTAGTTTACCTACACCATTTATAACTCAAGAGGGGCTGGAACGTTTTTTATGATATCTGTTGGATATGTATGATCTGCCCCGAATGGCAGAATAAACACATGGGAAAAAATAATAATGAAAATATTTAATTTTCTCATACATTCGTTCTTATTGATTCTGAGAATTAAAAACGTTCAAAATCTAGTCGCAATCTCATCTCATTGCAGCGACAATGAATGTCAAAAACTGGTCAAAAATCTAGAAAAATTAGAAGTATTTTTGACAGATTGAGACAGAGAATTACGAACATTACCCCGCACTTTGTTTCTTTTTTAATCTATGCTTAGTTTTTTCATAATTATACATAATTTAGCTACATCATTATAACATGGGAAAAAATCAGGAAAAAAACCGGTCAAGTGCGAGTCGGACTCGCGCACCGAGAGTTTCGTACAAAGAAGGTATGTACTCATAACTACAAATTAAACGGTTTTCGGATTTTATCCTTTACGTGTGCTACATGACATTGCTTGCCGAATTTCATGATTCTAGGTCATCGGGAAGTACCCTATAGGTTTTGATTCCCTTGCGAGTGGCCAAATATGCAGCAACACCAGTATCTTTTGATTGCGTTTACTTAGAAGTTTGATTTTTTCACTGCTTCAAGGGATTGCAGCCTTGAGTATTAGATATTAATTTCGACTTGATAACTCCACGCGTTCTTGAGAAAAAGGATCTTGACTGACGGACGGACAGACAGACGGACAAAAAATCACAACTGAACAGTCGGGATCCATTGAAAAATTAGACTGTCGAATAATGGAACCCGATTGTTCAGTTGTTATGTTCCGTTATTAGAATATATTTTATTTTCTTCAATAGTATTCATTCAATAATATATTATAGAATTCTAGACCACCGGACATCTAAGTGCTTGTTTTTTTCTTTTCCGTTTTTTTTTATTATGTAGGTACCTACGTAGTTTGGTTCACTTTTTACGCAGTCGTGTTTTTTTATGGTGTTTACACCACAAATACCCCCTATACCTAACACCGCCTATTTGTTGATTCTAGAACATATATATTATTATAATTAAATATGACTCAATATGGTTTCTTATTTACATACAGGTTATTCTCAGTAAAATGATCGTAATAATGGATATTCTATCTATAAGAACCTTCTGGCTAATTAGAGGAGGAAACCCATTTTTTATTGATTTTTAATACATGAAAGGATTCTGTTTGTCATTCATTCATTAATCATTATTGATAGTATGAGAGTCCAGTTATGTGTGAGTATCTATAAATAATATATGCTATGTTTTTTTCATATCATTTAGTTATATCCTGCCTCGTTGGTCAAGCGCTACAGCTGAGCATGAGGTCTTGAGTTCAAAATCAAAAGTCATTTATTCAAATTAGGCTGAGTATCAGCACTTTTCGAACGTCAAAATTACAAAAGACAGTCCCCTATAACGCTCGCCCTTCACCACTTCCTAGTGCTATCGCTGGGAAGAAGTAGCGCAACAAACTCCCCAGCAGTATTCGAATTAGTTTCCCGGGTTCGGCGAACTGTTTATGGGGTTTTTCCAGCTGGAGAAATTCCAGATGCCAAAATCTACTAACACTTAGTAGCCCGCAGTCTGGATTTGAGACTGGTTGACGTAGGGTTACAGTATCTCAGGATTTGTTCTGAGATTTCAGGATTTTTAGGCTGCTAACAGGATTGCGGGCGGATTTTGGAAATCTCAGGATTTTTCGGTTTTCAATAAAATACAGCAGATTTTGATTTTTTTTTTAATAAGAAAGAAACAACTTACAGAAAAACATATATTATAATTGTTTCTTCTTTGGATATATTCGCAAATCAACTTAATTTACATCAACATATTTTTAGAGTTACAATCAACTTATGTGCACAAAACCAGTAACTAATATTTCCACAGAGTTTTGAATTACGTGTGCGAGAAAATCTCAGGACTTTTCTATGGAAATCAGGCTTTTTGTCAAGACTTTTCAATTTTCCATCTGGTAACCCTAGGTTGACGGGAATAAATGCTCGTCCCCTTTTACGTGGAACTCAAACAAAATTGGCGAAATGTGGGAGTTCCAGGTACACCTCTGCCTAGGGGATGTAACTGACATAACATACTGTAATCTCCAAAGGGTAGGCCTTTGGAGAATACAGTCCGTTATGTCAGTTATATTCAATGTTACACCCACATTAAAACATATTTTTAGGTCAAAAATCCTAAGTCAATGAAGATGGAAACGAAAAAGATTTTTTTATAGTCATCATCATCTGCCGAGCCTTTTCCATTTATATTGGGGTCGGCTTCCAGTCTAACCGGATGCAGCTGAATACGGAGCGACTGCCTATCTGACCTCCACAATCCAGTTACTGGGTAATACGATACCTCTTGGTATGGTTGTCAGACTTTCGGGCTTCTGACTACCCGTAACGACTGTCAAAGATCAACGATTGACAGCCGGGACCCACGGTAACGTGCTTTACGAGGCACGGAGGGGTCTCGGTATGTAAAGATGGTCACCCATCCACTGACCAACCGCGGCAAGCATAGCTTAACCTGATCTATCGAACTGTGCGACTGTTATTATTATAGCCACGGGCCTCTCGGGGGATTTTTCTATACTCATATATACTAATCTGCTTGTTGAAGTGAACGTGTTTATGCGAATGAAGTTGTAGGTAATAGATTCGTTGTAGTTACCTACACACACACAACACAGTATATTTCAAGTTCATAGGTATTAGTTGCGCTTGCGATTAAACTTTTATAGTCATCTTTTTTAAGAAGAGAGACGATAATAATTTCGAAACATTACACTGAATTAGTTACTATATTTGAATAAGGATTTAAGATAATTTTCAAGTTATGGAACAACAAACTGAATGTCATACTTATCAAAGTTCCAATTCCATTGCAACCAGAAACGTATCGAGACCATTTAGTTACAAATGGTCACTCAAAAATCAACTTAGAATACATTTTACTAAAGTTGATAACTGATTAAGTGGCTATAGAATGTAAATTATCTGAGTTTATGAACACTGCTATAAATCAGTTACTGCATCCATGTGCAGATCTAAATGCAAAAGATGGACGTTTTGCAACCTTTCTTCTTTCTAATAAGGTTCCTTTTTAGAATGCTCTTACTGAATACGATAACACTTATCTGAATTCAGTAACTGAGCTATTGAGACAAAATTCAGCCAACACGCATAGGCCTAGCTATAAAAAAATGGTTACACATTTAATTAACAATTCTAAATTGAATTCGAATAAAAACTTTATCACTCGAGGACTTTTTTTAAACTATTATTAGACTTCAAATCATTCATCAAATCTAATAACTTACAAAAAGGAAAGCCATGTTCGACAGCTTTTTGCTTTACTTAAAATAAAACGTTGACCAAATTGATATCAGTGGAAAATTATATAACTAATATCCTAGTTACATAAATAGGTAGTATACAGGTGATTGCTAATTGGGTGCATTACTTTTCTAAAAAAAAAAATATTTATTTGCCTAAACACGGTATAAAAAAAGGTAAAAGTACAATTTAGACCAAAACATGTTTTTGCCAATATAAAAATAAGCATGCAAAGTTTTCAGTATGTAACTGACATTAACATTTTTTGTCAATAAAATCCTTGACACTATAAAAACTATTAACAGATAACCATTCGTACAGTTTATTTTTAAATAACTTAGTATTTAAATTTTTGAGATCATGTGGTAACTTATTATATAAACGTACACACATTGCAAGACAGCTTTTATTAGATATATTTAGCTAACCTTAGAATCTCACTTAAGTAGCACGAGCGCACCCTAATTGCGTAACACACGATTAATCGGAATCGGTTTCATTTTGACAGTTCAACAACGTTCATTGCGTTATTTGCGTGTTGAGCAGACAAATTTTTCGATCTTAGGAAGAAATGGATTAGCAATTTGCTTCAAAATGATTCAGATTCCGATTGATTCTGTGTTACGCAATTGGGGTGCTGTTGGGGTCTCGTCGGTTTCGGACACAAATATCACTTTATCCTTAAAATCGGTGACAGTGGTCGTTTAGGAAGCCTAGCGGGGTCACTGCGTAACACACTATCAGTAGCAAATGGCTTGTATTTTGACAGTTCAACCACATTCATTGCGTTATTTACATTGTTGAGCAGAGAAACTTTCCGAACATATAAAGCAATGGATTAGGTAGCAATATCCTTTAAAATGATTCAGATTGAGTTCGATAGTGCGTTAGACAATTACGGTGCAGGACAACGAAGTCGTGCCTGGAATATGTAGAAAACCAATGTATAATATGTAATGTGTGTGTAATGTGTGTGTATGTATGTATGTGTGATGTGCCTGTGTGTGTGTTTCTGATGTGTGCCTGTATGTGTGTGTATGTATGTGTGTGTGTAGTCGTGCCTGTGTGTGTTTTGTGTTATGTTATAACTAGCAGGAAACAGAAAAGAAGTTCAAGAATTTTTTTGAATATGAACTTTGCGACGCTTAACTCCTAAAGGACTTTTTTTTTATATATATAGGATTTTGGAAGGATTCATTGGTTCCTTTCAGAAAAGTATTAGTTTATGGTCGGGAAGTTGGCAATATACAAAAAAAAATGTTCGATATCTAAAAACAACCCATTTTGGCATGTGGACAAAAAAAAAATAGTTGATCCATACATTTATGTTCGCTTAACACGACATAATGTATGGATCAACTGTTTTTTTTTTCACGATTTCAGGGTTGGTCCCTTAGTAAAAGTTGTTCATAATGATGAGTACAATGACCCCTTTTAAAGATTAAAACGATCAAAATTTAACGGTGTATATTATCGGGTGATCAAAAAGGACATCGCCAGGAAATCTGGACTTACTGTCCATACAAGTCTGCAATCGTCAACCCGTCAAGAGCAAGTGTGGTGATCAATGTTCATGCCTTCTATGTATGAGTAGAGGCCTTTACCCACAGTAGAACAATCATAGTCTGGTATTTCAAAACAGTGAAGGAAAACATCGTGGGAAAACCGGTATGTCCTAGAACCAAAAATTCGAAGACATGTGACATCTGGGCCCCGCGTAGTTGATTACAGCCAACTCCCTCTCACTGAGAGAAGGCTTGTGTCCCAGCAGTGGGAATGTTATAAGCTGATTATCACTGAATTTGTTACTTTTTGCTAAGGACCACTCCACAGTAACAAAATAAAATATGCCATTTCGGTACAAATGTACCTACACATATAATTTATTGTTCCATAACTTGGTAATTAACACCAAAACAAAAACTAGAAAGACATGTTAAAAACGATATAAAACATATAATAAATGGCACTAAAATTACTTATTTTTAGTTATTTATTTCAATTCAAGGTCTTCGTAATTAATATATATTAAGTTATTTAGGATAATTTTACGAGTTTTATTATTCTAAATACCTTTTATTTTACTTAATTATTGGGTTTAAGCACGTTTAAGGACTCGTGTTGCGATAAGAAGATGAATTGTCATGGTCGAAATATCATCATCTGCCTAGCCTTGTCCCAACTATGTAGGGGTCGGCTTCCAGTCTAACCGGATGCAGCTGAATAACTGTATTTTACACGGAGCGACTGCCTATCTGACCTCCACAACCCAGTTACTGATAATACGATACCCCTTGGTAAGACTGTTTGTCAATCTTTCGGGCTTCCGACGACCCGTAACGACTGTCAAAGATCCACAAATGACAGCCGGGACCAACGGCTACAGCATGCTTTCCGAGACACGGAGGGGTCTTGGTTTGTGAAGATGGTCACCCATCCACAGACCAACCGCGGCAAGCGTAGCTTAACCTGATCGGTCGACCCGTGCGGCTGTATCCAAAGATATTTCTAAAGTACCTAGCATAATGAAGAATTTCTTGCATAACTAGGTACTTGATTTTAGAGGTCAAAATACTTGTTTCGTTTAGTCTAAATCTAGACTAGATCCAATCAGCTGTTTTGCTTTGTCGATATTCAAAACTGCGCCATTTGTAATGTATCTAAATTGCATCTACAGATGTTAATTTGTCTTTGTAGTGTGTCTATGTGTATTCCTCAATTTTCAACCATTGATGATCGAATGGAGTAGAAAATGCTTAAAAGTAAAGTTAAAGCGTATCTAACAAAAGCATAATTATAGTTAAAACATTGCGATACATAAATGAGTAACCGGTAAAAGGTGTCTGATAGACCATCATCATTTCTGCCGAAAGTT
The DNA here is from genome assembly GCA_949629185.1 of Apamea crenata. Lineage (NCBI taxonomy): Eukaryota > Metazoa > Arthropoda > Insecta > Lepidoptera > Noctuidae > Apamea > Apamea crenata. The sequence goes on from OX451372.1 coordinate 6,689,232, forward strand.
GTCCTTTGCTGGACATAGGCTTCTAAACCAAGCACGGCTACTTCGACCGGTTCTGTGCTTCTCACATACAGCTGATTCCTGCGACCTTCACAAGGTCATCGGTCCACCTCATGGGAGAGGCCTTCCAACGCTGCGTCTTCTGGGACCCGGTCGCCACTCCAGAACCTTTCAACTCCATCAGCCATCTGTTCTGCGAGCAATATGCCCTGCCCACCGCCATCAAAGTTTGGCAATTCTTTTAGCTATTTCGGTTACCTTGGTTCTTCTGCGGATCTCTTCATTTCTGATTCGATCACGTAGGGAAACTCTAAGCTTAGCAGCCTGCATTGCTTTTTGGGTGGTGACTTTTAGCCTTTTAATGAGGAACATTATTATATTATTATTATTATATACTGGCACTAAATAGAGAAGTATGGAAGAATAAATGTTACGCTAACTCTAAATAAATTGGGATAGGGGTAAAAATGACGATGACCTTCTTCTTCGTCAGCTCGATGATTAAGTTTTATATAAGCTTCGACCAGAATTCGACCACATCGGCAGCGCTAGCGTTGGCCGCAAAGGTCAAGAGTGCAGGTGTTTTTACAAAGAGGGCACTACAAGAGGTGAGGTATCGTTTGTGATGTGGCTCCACAGTCCATCTTACTAAGGCTCGTCGGGGTACCCTTACCTGACCTATTTGTACCTGCAGAGACCCTTGATGAGGATGTGACATCATTAAGTGAGACACAAACAAAGACCACAGTCAACCGAAATTTCATGATTTTCGTAGTTTGAGTATCACTACTGACGTGAGGGTGTTACCTGTTACACATTATTATTATTCGAAAGCTTTATAGTTTGTGGAGTTTTCGCTTTTACCAACATTAGAAATTTATGTTACTTTTTATTTCTAGGTTTCTAGAAAATATTTAAGTTATGCTAAAAGCTGGAACGCAAGAAATGTTTACATTCAATCAGTTACAAATTGTTCTTATATTTGGATTGAGCCACGTTTATAGTTTTTGTTGCAAAAAGAATTTCGTCAGATTTAAACATAATGTCGAATCTGTAACAGTTTCTAATGAAGATGATGATGTTTGTGATGTTTCCTTTGAATCCAGAATTAGACCCGTAGGCCAATTCTCGTAATTTAAAACGTTCAAAATCTAGTCGCAGTCTCATCTCGGCGACAAGCTAGTCGCAAACTTGTCAAAATGTAGGGAAATTAGAGGTATTTTTGACAGATTGGGACTGAGATCAGACTGTGACGTTCTTAAAATTACGTTACCGTTCTTAATTGCCTCTCAGGTAAGTGGCCATTAAAAACTTGTTTTTATTTTTAAGAGCACATTTTAGCCGACCAAGGCAAAAAGCATAGAAAAAAGCTAAACGTCCAAAGCAGTCCTTTTAATCGAGAAAAGTAACAAACAAGATAACATCACGCCTGTGATCCCCGAAGGGTTAGACGGAGGTGTATAGTAAACCCACGTTTCGCCATTAGGGGGCCCTATTGCCATCCACGGGGCATGAAAAAGTACATAATAATATTAGAAATACATCTCTGTGTATTTGGTAAAAGACAGATTCAGCGTAGGATTATATTACGTAAATATCGAAGAAACAGTGACCATATTAACTTACTGCCAATTAGTGTCTAGGACATAAAATCTTCAGTGAAGAAACTTTTATTTCTGGAAATGATAGAGCATTATATATACATACATACTCCGCCTATAATGTTCCCACTGCTGGGACATAGGCCTCCTCTCTGTGAGAGTAGGTGGGCCGTCATCCACCACGCGGGCCCAGCGCGGTTTGGTAGATGTCACACGTCATCGAATTTTTGGTTCTAGGACATGTTTTTGAGAGCAGTGGTGATGAAATAAATGACACAAAGTAAAGTGCCTGCTTGGGTTTGAACCTACGACCTACAACTCGTAAGTCGCGGCCGTGACCACTGGGCCACTACTGCTCACACATTGCAACACGGGTGTTTCGTCGTTTCGCACCACGAGTGGTTCGGACCGCGGTGTGAAACGCCGAAGAGCTTTTAGGAATACGCTGTTTCGGACCGCGACGGTCCTTGTAGCGCCGTGCGGTGTGAACACATAAACTGTTAAAATCATAACCTTTCCTCAACGTCAAAATCGGTTAAAAAAAATCACTTAAATATTTCTGCACCAGGGTCACATAAAACTTTAGCAGTCATTCACTTGAACGATTTTAACATTTTGTTAGTTTATGAGTTTTTTTTATATCTAAGAGGTCCACTTTCTTTCCATATTTTTTTATTAGAATACTAAACTTTCTTATGTAGTTTTTATACGTCGATACTTAATAAGATGTTATTTTGTTCATTCGTTTTATTTTTAAACGGAGATTATGTAATCCTAAATAAGTTTACGCTTGACTTCGGCTCGATATAATAGACCAATCATAAGACATTTCTAATTGTGAGAGTAATTAATTAATTAAATGAATCTTAGTTTGACACGTGTATGAAGTTAAGTTGACATTTCATTTTGACAGCTACGTGAATGTCACTTAGGATTTTGACAGCAGTTTATTTCGGAGCGAAGATTATTACCTAACTTTTAGAACACAACAAGTTGAAACGTCACCATTATCTCGACGAATCAATCGCTAAAACATAATGTTATGGCCCATTCATCACCATTCTCTTGTCATAATCCGAATCTATTCGGGGTTAACGCAACAAACTTTATTCTTCCATACTTCTCTAATAGTTGCCCAGCACTCTAATTAGAGTGTAGTCCTCGTCATGTTATCATTTTGAAGGATATTGCTAATCCATTGCTTCATATGTTCGAAAAATGTGTCTGCTCACCAACGTAAATAACTCATTGAATGTTTTTGAACTGTCAAAATTAAATCCCAATGGGTTTAAACTGGTAGTGTGTTTTATGCCCAGCACTCTAATTAGAGTGTAGTCCTCATCATGTTATCATTTTGAAGGATATTGCTAATCCATTGCTTCATATGTTCGAAAAATGTGTCTGCTCACCAACGTAAATAAGTCATTGAATGTTGTTGAACTGTCAAAATTAAACCAATTGCTACTGGTAGTGTGTTATACACCATTAATAATAATAATAATTTTATTTCAAGCAACAAGACTATAGTGTTAGTAACAATATACTTACAAACTATGTTAGTACTATGTTAATGACAGAGTCGCTGCGAGGAAAAAAAACTGTGTGAGAAATAGATATTTTAGGGTGCCCATTGCTTATATTTTAAATCCTATCCTACTTTCCTACTATAATCCTACTTCCTATTAATATTATAAACGCGAAAGTTTGTATGGATGGGTGGATGGATGTTTGTTACTTTCACGCAAAAACTACTGAACGGGTTTTCATGAAATTTCGCACACAGATGGTTTATAACCAGGATAAAAATATAGGATTTTTATCTCGATATTCCCACGGGATCGAAACTTATGCGAGTGAAACCGCGGGGCGCAGCTAGTATATACAAATGAAGAGAACTATTTCAACCAGGCAATACTCTCTCTCTTTCTAAGTAAAGACCAAAGTCCAGACGAAACGGGAAGTAACATTCCATTACCAGAGTTATGTCAATAGAGTAGTTTAGTACCCTCATAACTTAGGCACTTTACTTTCAACATACAGCAAGCAGTTAGCGTTCTATTACTGGCTGAAAATACAGTAGAAATGTACTAAATAATTTCAAAGTCATGTGCTTTGAAGTAAATCGTATTTTATTGTGACAAGTTGTCCAACAAAACCTTGTTCTATCGGCCTATTCTGTAAAAATCTCACCCTGAAAACTTGAGTGAAGTGAGTTTGAAGTGGGCTGTCCATCCCTAAATTTCCTAGCGACAGGTAATATGACAGTTACCAAGGGGTATCTGTGTTAAATCAAGAAAGAGACAAAACTTGTATAAAATCAATTTTATTTTTAAGATAGAGCCCTTCAAAACTTGATGCATCATGTTTTGAAGAGTTTCTATACTTAAATATAATATATGCGAATATATGCAGGGTTTTTTTTTTTTGGATGGGAAATCATTAAATGACCCCTCCCGCTCTGGGTGGAGCGGAAGGGAGTGTCAGACTCTTACTGACTAAAACCCACCCGTGTTCCTTCCTTAGCCCTTTCTGTTCCAGGGCAGCGGTAACCCTTTCAGACGATCCCGCCACCATATATGCGGGGTTTCAATTAAAATACTGATATATAATTTTTCGTATAAAAAGGTCTAATGCGCCGTCATTACCACGAGTGGCCTACAGACAAGACAGACAATGCTCATTGTTCTAAAGTTTGTAATCCGGCCGTTTGTTTAAGTTTACATAATGCGCGCGAAACGAAAGCGGAATAAAATTGTGTTTCAGACCTTGTAGTCATTGAAACTTGGCCTTACAAACATTTTCCTTCATAATTTCAGCCTGTAAATAGGGTGGCAAGGACATTGTCGCGCAAACTGTTACCATGGATTCAGTACATGATTCTGAACGCCCCTGCATACAAATTTTTCGTCGGTTATTTAAAAAAAAAATTGCTGCTAAAAAAAACATTTAGACCACGTAGGTATTGCACTATTCTATGAAACTTCTTCTTTGCTAGGGGTCTAAATTTGCGCGTCGATGTCCCTGCCAACCTGTCGATACGGCTATCCGAAGACAAAGGGTTCATTTCTCATAATTTACTCTAGTCCTCTTTTCTAATCAAGGAAATAAGGAAGACATCGACATTGGTTTCTACCAAACCCCACGGGTATGGACCACTCTCCTTCTCTCTTTGAGAAGGCCTGAGTCTCAGCGAGCTACTATCGCCAAAACCTATATCTGACCATTTTTAAAACAAAATCCCGTGCACATGATGACCACAGCTGCGTCCGTAAGTAAAACAAAAGAGGATCCTTGTTAGGTCAACTTATAATATAATATAGCTGCAAGCAGGAATAGTCCTTACGGTGGTGGTCAGATATAGATTTTGGTTATAGTACATGGCTGATTATGTAAGTCCCAGAGCTGATATTTAGCTTCATCTTATTAAAATTAAGACTCTTGTATCTTTACCAATAATGAAGTAAAGACATCATAGCTTTGCATAGTAGACCCCCTCCCATATGAGTAGGCGTTTAGGCGATTCTTAGGGGAGGGTCCCCTAATCATCGCCTAAACGACTGGTTATCGGGCGGCCTTCCCCAGGTCATCGGCCCTCTCGTGTGGGCCTAAATTGTAATCCCTTCATAATGACAAAATCCCTTTACATGACTCAGTCATTCAACCATTATGTAAAGACCGCTTCACCATCATTGTTACCCATCTTACAATACAACATGCAATTCATCAAATCCACTAAGTACCTGGGTATCACATTCAAGGTCGGTCGATGACCTAGGGACTCAGCATTGTTACCTACTTTATGAACAACCTCGTATATCTATCTTCTATCTACACATATATAAATAAAAATTAAGTGTTGTTTGTTGGTAAGCGCACACTTGAGAACGGCTGTACCGATTTTGCTATTTTTTTAATAGACGGAGTTAGGTTTTTATCGAAAAAAAAAGTTGAAAAGTTTGCTTATTTCTATGAGATTTGTGTACGAACTTACTATAGGCATGATGAACAGCGTGAAAGTTCCGTCAACCTCCATAGAAAAGGGAGGACCCTTCGACCAGACGGATGCTGTTTATGGTGGGCAACTGCCCGATGTCGGGACTCGGGACGTTGTACATATATTTGCTAGTTGCGCGGTAAACTCTGCTTGCGCGATGCAAGATTTTGCGTGACGTCAGTGTGATGCGTAGTTCGCATGTGGCGATGTAGATGCCGCCACAAACTGTTGACATTTGGACAAGACAAAAGTCTGTCGGATCAGCTATTATATTACAATAGTTAGCCTAGCACGAACCAAGAGTCTACGTAACGTTACCCAATCCTATATGTATATCAAGATTACGTCTACTTTGGTTCAAAAATTAATTATAGAAATTTTTGTTTTTCTCAGGTGCAGCCCTGAGTGCGGATGGTGGCAACAGGCTTGTCCCCTATTACATAGGACTTAAACATAAGTGGCGAAATATGTGTGTACAATCCATGGGTACTCAACCTGTAACCCTTCGGGGATTACAGGCGTGCTGTTGTGTGAGGTTTATGTTAGTTTAAAAATTAACATTGTTACGTAGGTACTTTGGAGGGGCTTGTGGCTAAGTAATAACAGTCGTACAGCACCCTAATTGCGTAACACAAGATCAATCGGAATCGGTTTCATTTTGACAGTTCAACAACATTCATTGCGTTATTTACGTTGTTGAGCAGACACATGACACATTTTTTGAACATATGAAGCTTAGCAATATCCTTCAAAATGATTCAGAATGAGATTGATTGTTTGTTACGCAATTAAGTGCTGGTCGACCGATCAGGTTACGCTGTGCTTGCCGCGGTTGGTCCGTGGATGGGTGACCATTTTTACATACCAAGACCCCTCCGTGCATCGGAAAGCACATTAAGTCGTCGGTCCTGGCTGTCATTCGTGGATCTTTGACAGTCGTTACGGGTTGTCAGAAGCCCGAAAGTCTGACAACCAGTCTTACCAAGGGGTTTCGTATGTGTAGACGCACCCACGATACAGGAGTAATTCCTAGTGTGGGGCAACGTTTAAAAAAAAAAAATAGTACTCACACATGTGCACTGTCCACTTCCAAATGCCACTAAGTAATTAAAAGTGATACACTACGTATGTGTAATGTAGGTATATATTTCCTGATGGATTTATCTCATACGTTTTATCCTTTAATTTTCCTGCAATTACATATTACCGTAATTTGAACATTGGATTTGCCAACAGATTTAATAACAATTTTAAATTCGTCCGCATCGCTATCTACAGGAAAAGTGCCCAAAAAGCTGGCAGCATTGGCACATTGTAAGGCTATGCTGATGCTGATGCTCATCAAATGAATTTATTTTTCATTTGATCATGTTTACTTAAGGATACCCATCACGTCTGGGGATTTTCGCTAGCTAATTCAATTCGATCCTGTATGTATTGACAACCCAAGTCACGGCCAAAAACTAGTATCTACCTGTAGGGCGACCACTTAACTGAGACGTTGCCTGAAGTAGCTCTGCGATGCGGGGTGATAGGTGATAGTTGTCACAAGTTGACGAATCACTGAGCTCTCGCATCACATCACCACACCCCTCCCGCACCGCGCTGCTACCTCAGGCAACGTCTCAGTTAAGCGGTTGACCTATACTTACCTACAGGTACTTAGGTACATAGTACTCATTTTACACGTTCACAAGCCACGTGGGTACTAACAGCTGGGTAATGTCCATATTAAATACTAAAGTGCATAATAATGCTCTCTGGGGCAGTACAGTTTTATTGATATAGCTTTGAGAGGATTAATCTCATATTGGATTACAACTTAGTTATATGGAAAGTGGTCTTGCATACTTTGTAAGAGCATGAATATCGAGAAAACTAATCTAATCTAACTAGCCAGTATTATCCCACTGTAGGGCAAAGGCGCGTCACTGAATCTGGCAGGACCTCCCCTCTCCCTTTCCCACACAATTCTGTCTTTTGTGAGTGCGGCCAGTCCCTACGGTAGGAGTCAAGATCGTCGCCATCTTCATCTCGGCCTGCCGCGATAGCGTCGTGCGTTTGGTGGGACCCAATCAGTGATTCTTTTAGCCAAATTATCATCTGACATGCGGCAGACATGTCCGGCCCAGTCCCACTTAAGTTTAGCGGCAAACTATTAGGGGTTTATTTATAAACGATGATTAAAGTTCAGTGACGTTCAAACGTCAAAACTGTATGGTTAAACAGTCGCTACTACTTAACTTTAAGCAACGTTTTTGAATAAAGGGGTTGTCTAATAGCTATCGGAGACTGCCTCGTTGGTCTAGTGGTCGCCAGCGCTACTGCTGAGCATGAGGTCCTGTGTTTGATTCCCGGGTCGGGTAAAGTGTTTATTGGGTGTTTCTATCTGGAATTTCTCAGCAGCCGCCTGGAGTCTGGTTTTGTGTCCGGTTGATGGTTATAGGCTTGCCCTATTACATGGGACTTAGACATAACTGGCGAAATGTGGGTGTACGAAACGGTACAGTACCTACTGTAAAGGTTCTCCACTAAAGTCAACCTTATGTACGAGTAGTACAGGCTGGCTATAATTTAATACTATCACCAAAACTAAGTCAAGATTATAGGCTATACATATAACTCTGTTGTACACAAGCAAGCACATCAGTGGTAACAAAACCAGTATAAGCTGATCACGAATTCTATCGAAACTCTGTACTTACACTAGACCAGCTCCCTAATTGCGTAACACACTATCAATCACAATCTGAATCATTTTGAAGGATATTGCTAATCCATTGCTTTATATGTTCGAAAAATTGCTCCTGATAGTGTGTTACACAATTACCCCGCAGCTCAAGGGCAAAGTGTTATCATCGACGCGCGGTCTACTCTACGTTGGATATAAAGTATTTTATGTTCTGAAAGTTTGAGGAATTCTCGGTAGTACCCCGGAATTTGGTTTGTCGGTTTGAGGTAATAATCTCGCTCCCTAGTAACGAAATTCAGTGTGCTATACACCTCTGTCCACCCTTTCGAGGTTATTACAGGTTCAATGTTTTGTCAGTTTCTGCTTACAACCTATAATGTTCCCACTGTTGAGAGACAGGCCTCCTCTCAATATGCCCCCGTGGTGGTTTGCTGCTTACTCCCCGTAGGGTCCAGTAAGGGTTGGTAGATTTCACGTCTTCGAATTTTTTGGTTCTAGGACATGTCGGTTTCCTCACGATGTTGCGTGCATAATTGCATCTGTCTATATCTAATTCCGTTGCTAATTTCTGCTTTCAAGGTCAATTTATCTGTTTTTGGTAATGTTCCTAAACCCGCCAATATTTTTTATATAAACCATGCCACGGGATTTACCCTGTGTGGACATGTCGGCTATTAATATGCCACTCTTTTCCCATGTATGGGCCATAAGAGCTTATTAAAGGATTACTACTATCAGTGAGATAAGCATGCACTTGTGTGTTGATAACGTGATTCGATCACGAATCCTCTTGCATATTCATAGCGTGTTCGGATTTTGTTTCTTTGTTTTTGTCTCTTTCTTTATCACTCATAGCTTTTTTGTTATCTCTTTATACTTACGAATTCTTCATCATACTTACTATCTTCATCTCCATCGTTGTCTGTGCCGTCAGCAGCATTTGTTTTGTAGTGCGTCTCGTTCGAAGTGTTTTGAACTGTTATTTCAGTCACCGTTTTACTTTCTATTCGGTATATACTCGTATAGCCTGTCATTTGTTATAGACTAGTTGGCAATTGTGTGTTATAGTTCCGTTATCAGTGATGTTACTAGCCAATTTTGTAATATTGTACTTGCTCTATACTTACAAATTGTAGTTCAAACTTACTATCTTCATTTTCATTGTTGTCTGTAGTGACAGCATATTTTGTAGTACTTATCGTTCCAAGTGTTTGTGTGTTCTATTTGGTGTTATTCTGTTGTTTTCAGTATTTTCAGTTCGATTTAGTGATAGTTTGTTGTTAACTACAGTAGCCTGCAATAGTGTGTGACACAATTTCGTTATCAGCGTCTTTTACTGTTACTAGCCATTTTGTAATGGAAGGTCTTGTGCCTTTAATTTTTAGTGTAGTAATATTTTGTCATATGTTTGTGTAATACTTTGTTCCTTTTATTATGCTGTTGGGTTCGATCTTTAACTCGTCTGAGTTTTAAATTGTGTAAATGTATCTTATGTTTTGTAACCTAGTATGTAATGAGTCACTGTCTCACTAGACCTTCACATTTCTATTTCATTCGTGTGTAAACTCTGCTCGTTGCGGTTCGCCACTAAACCGCGACGACTATTAGGGTCATGTGCAATCAAAACGACAATTTATTTTCACTTCAATATGATTTTATTTTATTTTCTTACATTTATCAGGTAATAAAAATTGGCTCCGCTCAGCGGAAAGGTACATACGGACACATTAATAAATTAACTTAATACTAAATCAGTCTAACGGTCGCGCCGAGCGCGTTGCGGCTTAGCCTAGTATCACAGATGAGTAGAGCGGTGGGACGCGGGGCGAAGCGCACCCGCGAGGAGAGGTGCGCGGGCGCGCGAGGTGGCGGTCACTCGTCCGATGCGGAGGACAGCTGCGTGCTACCGCCTGAGCTGAACGAGCTGCGGCAGACTTCACTGCCACCCGTCGTGCAAGACTCGGGCGCCGAACTACCCGGGGACAGCGTGCGCAACAGTTCAAGAGCAGCCCGCGCTCGCTGCCCGTCCGCCGCTGCCGCAGATGCGACCCCTGACGCTCTCTCCCACGCGCTCTTCTCTGGCAGAAGAAGTCTGCGTGCTTCTCTCTGTACGCGCCGCGAGCGCAACGCGAATAGGAACGGTGACAACGCCGACGCCAGCAACAACAGCGCCAGCGACGGCGTGCGAGCGCTGTCCGCCAGCCCCGGTGCCGCCGCTGACACTACGGCCGCCACAGCGTGTGGCACATGCAGCATCACCAACGCGCCCGTCAGCAGCCCCACTCGGGCCGCGCGAGATTCTTCTCTATATCTAAACAGTGACGCGTTTGATATGCGGCATCTGATTGATGTGATTCTGGATCCATTGTGGCTAGGCAGCGGCGTGCGCGGCTGAACAGCTAGCAGTGGTGCAGCTAGTGACGGTGCCGAGCTCACAGCCGGCAGTCCTTTCCTCAGATCCTCGTTAGACTTTCCTTCCTTACGGGAATTGCGTAAACTGGCAACCGATGGGCAACGAACTGGTCGTTCAGGCGGTAGTAGGAATGGCCCGAATTTCCTGTCGTTCTCCACAGTCACGGAGCACTCAGGCCCGTCAATCTTAAGAGTAAGTCCCTCCCCTTCCTCAGCCAGATCGGGTAGGATTGTGGGGGGTTCGTGTAGCTGCAGTGCGCTGGCGCCGTGGGCTCGCGCTCGTAGTCCAGAGGAGCGCGCCGCACGGTAAATCCTCGCGTACATGAAGCACACGATGGCGATGGGTGTAATAACTCCAAGTATTAAGTACACGATGTAGTAGGCCAGCTCGACTCCTTGGACAATGGGCTCGAGCGGGTAGTAGTGGCGCACTACTGCGATGGCAGCGCGGATGGCGGCTACGCTTGCGGCGGCCAACCACGTGGCAGCGCATAGTGCGGCAGGGCGGCGCTGCAACAGGCGCGTGTGGCAGCGGAGCGGGTCCGTGACGGCGTGGTGCTGGTCCAGTGCTATTAGCATGATAGACAGCAGCGAGGACAGGCTGCAGGCCGCCGCGGCCGCGTCACCGGCTTCCACCCACGACCGAATGTCCTCCCTCGCCGAGTGCTCGCCAAACAGCGCGGGCGCCAGCAGGGAGGTCGTCAAAACATTCGTCGCAAGTAGATTGATGACGAACCTGTAACAATGAAAAAATTACGTTAGCATATTTTGGTACAACGTCCACATAATGTAGCGGTCGGGTCATGTTTACACGGCCCCTCACGTTTGAAACTCGGCGCACCAAGGTTGCATCAGAAAGGCCATATTTCGTACGTTTTACGGATTGGATTCAACATCAATTAATTTAACGTTCGCTTCGAACGATAACATTCGGAACCGATTAGGTCGGTGGTATTGTTTATAAGCATTGCGTTTGCCACGTCATCCGACATTGTTAACAAAAATAGTAACCCATGAACTCGGTGCGAAATGCTCATGAACCTCGTATTGCGACAAGGAAGTGGTTAAACAAAGCGATTCCGCGGAAAGATATTGATAAGCACGCAGTGGCGACATACCAAGCCCCTTGACTTACGTAAGTCTTATTAATCCTGGTGATTTGAACTGTCGCAAGAATTAGATGTGTTGGTAGATTATGTTGAACATTTTGAGAGTGCAAGAACTTTCGTAAACTGACCACCACCGCAACGAATGCGCAATCCGACCGAGTTACAATGTTCACGAATTATTTGATAACAAACTTATAATTACTATTGTTAGTACTAATAATGTGAATGTCAGACAATTAATAGCTTGCAGTGCGTTTGTACATAAAACATTTCCTGATAAAAAATGTGATAAGTGGCACTAGTTTAATAACTTAAAACATAAATCAAGTAGATTTGTACAACTTTGAATATTTCCTAGATATATTTTTGGAGTTCAAACCATTTTTAATTATGCGTCTACGGTAGATAAAAAAATAATTTTATTAACAAGTAGACTCAACATATTCAATTAGTTATAGGTACAGCTTATAATTTAAGACGAAAACAGAGACAGAGTGATATGAGATTTGTATAGTTATTTGATGTTATATCACTGTTTTGATGTCTCCGTCTAGACAAGATCGAGACAAGTTTGGCAAATTGACTAAAATAACTTGATTAAATTAATTCGGAAACACACCAGTAATTAACTCTAGAAACTAACTTAATTACTGTAGATTGTAAGCCTTGAAACCACAATTTGTTATTGTTTGCGAGTTTATATACATATAAAAGTATATGTAAATTATATCGGTTTACAGAGCAGTTAATTTATTTGCCAAAATTATTTGTTTCTATAGAGCAAATAGATCGTATAAATATTGATACATACCATTAAATTGCAATGAGGTAAATATTTAATAAGAAAAATGTTTGGTTGGCCTTAGGGTTAATATAAAACAAATCGTAAAAATAAGACATTGATTGAACTCTCCGTAAACTATGAAGGTACTTAATATAAAAATAGTCAATGAAGAGTGTTGCTCAAAGGAACAGCAACGGTATATCACTCCATATTTCAACAGTATTCAAGGGAAGGTTGCCTTTAATATTAACAAACAAACAGATGAAAAGATTGACTAAGGTCTCATAAACAGTTACTCACTTCCAAACATTCGGGAAGTACTTTTATCGACTTTAGAATTTAGCTATCACGTGAAAATGACATGCTTTAAAATATCAGTTGAATCATTAATAAAGCAGGTTGAATCAGTGTAACTGGTTCTTGATAAAACACGGAATCTTTAGTCGGAATTGTTTTTGCATACGCCCGAAAATATGGAAAACCCAATTGAAATATTCCATACGTGCCATTTATCCATTTCTTAATTCTCAGGATTTTCTTCGGACAGCATGTTTATCAGTTTAGAAATATATATGAGTAGAAACCAAGAAGGTCTAACATCCTAGAATTAGCGGTATACCGAATCGACTCAAAATTGTATTCGAACTCATTATTATTCGATTTAACGTCGTTAGCATAATATTGTAAAACCAGTCGCGGTCTGATTCACTAGACTCGATCTAAAACATGTTCATCTGTTTTAACATTAACACACAAGTTTTAAAAGATATCTCATGTAAAGGGGCAAAAAATCTCGGGTCTCGGAATTGTTTTTTCATCGCCATATGGAATAACACAGCTCACAGTTGTGTTGGGGTTTCCAAATTTATCCTCTTCTATATGTTTCATCCAAAAAATTTCCGTTCATAAATTTTTTTTGATGTGATATTTGTCTTAATTAGGATCAAAGTTCATATTTCGCAATGAGATTGTCTGAGAAAACAGATTGGAAATAGCCACATGACCTTAAGCTGCGTGCTCATCTAGCAACCCTATCTCAATAGCCTTGTAGACCCATCTTTATTTATCGATCGTCCAGATTGTTCCTGTATTTAAATATATGTTTAACTGCCCTTGCAGATTATATAAAGCTTGACATTGTCTCCTCAATGGCCTTCGAATGCAAGAGAATTGACATTTGAAAAACTAATCAATTGAAAGATGCAATTTTTCTCTGTAGGCGGATACGATATAAAAAATGCATACATCATTTATTAAGGTCTGAATGTGTAACCAAGGATTAAGAGTGCTCTAGAATAGCTTGATGAATAATTTCTTTTTATAGAAGTAAACAAAAGCATTGGTTCTGAAGACAAAGGAAGTATATGTGTATATGATGATGATAGAACCGAAGAACGTTACTGTAATCAGAAAGCGATGAATGATTCATCAGAAGACTTCTTGTATGACGCTAGAACATAATTGTATTAAGTTGAGTACAAAAAGAAAAAGCATGACCGAAGCATATAAAAGAGATAAGATCACGACTCACATTAAGCTTGCTCAAAAACCTCAAACATTTCCATAGATATAACTCTAATATATGAGTTATGTGGGACGCGAAGGTGGTCCTAATGGCATATGGCCATAACAAAGGTGAAACCGTTTAGCTATTTTAACAACAAAAGGCAACTCTTTATTGTGTCGAGGCCAATTACGTATAAAACGTACCCAATGTAAAGTTTATTATCTCAGATTTGCAAAATTTTTGGAAGTAAGCGCAATTTAATTTGACGGTCTGATGCATATTGAAGTAATAAGTATAGGCAAGGCTAGTTTTAAAGGACTTAAAGAAGATATATTCAATGATGGAATATATAAAAATGATAGATGTAAACAAATTATAGAAATAAACAAGTCTTTTTATGGAATCTTTAAATAGCTTGATAGGAAACGAAAGTTGGAAGACGGAACCAGTCCAAATAACGAGTCTGAAGTGTCCAAAAAACACACTTGGAAATAATTACCTAACGGTCCTGCAGCCGAACTAACGTTCTAACTTAATAGGAACTTTCCTACCATTGCGAATGTAATCACTCGATCCGGAAGTTTGTACCGTAGCTCTATAAAATCCTTGAAATCATATATGAATATTAAAGATCACTCAATGTCACTTCCCAGACTTCAAAACTATATAAACCTTTACATCCGGAGATGTGCGAAAATGTATGTCAAGTGAAGTATGAAGATTTATTTTCTTAAGATCATGAGGTTTTTATGATGGCAATGAATATTATTTTTAATTATTATTTCTCCTAGCAGTGACAGCTTCATCTATCGATATTTGTTTTTCCTAACGTCATGTTTTCTCTGAACTACATGCCGGCAGTAAAATTTTCATTCCGATTACCTTGTTATTTTACCTTTCGTTATTTACTTGAAAACTGTTTAGTTTACATCGAGGCTTATAAAAATAAGTGTTAAGATGTAAATAAGCATGCTTATATGCCACAATTTCGTAAACATCAAGATTTATTTGTGTTTTAAGGTTGATATTGCCAAAAATAAAAACACAAGGTCGGGGAAACCCCGATGTAAGATACAATCTAAACCTGTTAAAGGTACATTACTGGTTGCGAGCTACAATCATTAAGTACCTACTACCTGCTAATTTTAGACTTTAGACCTCGTTTGGTTCCAAGAATGTTATTATATTATTGCAATATAAAATCTTGAACTACTTAATGTACGAATCTTTTGTCCATACTACTCGTACCGCGTCCTTTACAAAACAATAAAATGTGCACAAGCCAATGCCTTTTAAATTGCTTTAGCTATATATTTAGAATTTTCCATACTACATTTTCATCATCATGAAACTTAATATCCCAGGAAGCAGACTATAAAATCAACACCGGATTTATGAAAAAAAATACAGCGAAACTAAAAAGCTTAACGTTTGACACGAATGAAGGTCGTTCACAAACTTCAAAATAGACGGGTGACGTTTTTGAACGTTTTCGAACGTTAACCGGAGACGAGTATTGCGCTAATAAATAATTTAGAAATGTGATATTTGAATAGTACAATATCCATTGCGTTTTAGAGGAGAACGATTTGATTATGGAACGGAACTATTAGCACAATGAATGGGGAAATGGAGCATCCTTTAAGATTTTCTTGGACTAGCTAGATCACGCATGTCGGTCGTGCCCGTTTGTGATGATTACTAGATCTGAGGTCCCCCCTAAAGGGGATGTGATGTAAAAACCTTCTTCCTTAACCGGTTATTTCCAGATTTCCAGAGCAGTTCACCTGTTGTTTCTTTACAAACTGTTAGGATTAATGTAAGCCGTTATTCGAAACTTTCTCACGGCAACTGGTCTATAAATAGCGAATCATAAATCATTTCGAGTGTCAATAATTTATAAACAAACATAAAGTTTCTAAGAAATTAAGATTAATAAATAAAATTGTACCGGAAGAAAGATGGATGCTATGCATGAAGACAGGGTTCAACATTCATACATAAATATTACATTTTATATAAGAGATAGACACAAACAATTTCGTTTTTTTCCTGAATCTTTTCCGTTTCGCCACGAATAGGATACTGATGCAATACCTGCAAGTTTGTGTTGCCGAATCTCGAAAATAGCTGAACTGATTATAATAGATGAGGTGATGAACCTTGACGGGTTTGAAGAAGTTGAGATGACATTACGCGAGTTTACGATTTGTTTACAAATGTTTTGATATTTATAATTAATCTGATTTGTTTTTGTGTCGTAACAATTTCGACTTGGAAATGTTTTTTTTTTACTTGTTTAATTATAAAATGTTGAATGAACAGTGAATGTAAGTGCATGTAGAATGCGAATTATGCAAATTATTCTCTATGGAATAGAATGTTTCAGTAATTAAGAGTGATTAATGAGAAACAGTGGGTGGTTAGCTCGACAGATTTTATAAGTGGAAGCACTTGTATAAAACAATTAATTTATCAAACAATCAAATTACTCAACAATCACTATAGTTCACAATTAAATTACCCTGAAGTAATCGTAACACTATTATTTTGCGTATTTTTCCTCTGCGCTCATGTTTTGTTTGTAAACACCAAGTTTATCGCAGAAACGACATTTATTATTTTATGAATGAATTGTGTGACGACTGGTTTATTATTTTTGACATTTATCATCTGTGTAGCAAAGACAACAGATAAAATATTCGGAAGTGTAAGTGCCATTTGTGACAAGCAAAAACAAAACACGTTCTATTACACAAATCAGGATTATTTCCGCACTGCACGAAGAATGAAAGGAAACTTTTTGAGCATTTTTTTCATACAGGAACTGTACTGTCTGTAGGTATTAGACTAGAAACTTCCCCATTAATGCTAATACTGATTAATTACGGAATGATAACAATTATTTATGAAGTTTACGTTACAGAAGCAACAGTGCAGAAATTACCGATAAAGTTTTGAGGATAACCGAATTTGTCATCAAAATCCCTCTACATTTCTTTAATGAAAACTTCTTCTGACAAACTATGACCATCATTACATAATTAACCCCTTAACATTACCCTAAGCTGTGTCAAGTAAAAGGGTAAAGTATTTGCAAGCTACTCCGCTTTATTAGGCGTTACCCGGTCAAATTCAGTAGTCTCACTCATCTATCTTCGTAAAAGAGATTGTGCTACTTTTCAATTAGTCACGGTATATGCGTTTGTAAATTTTTATATTCCGTGACGTCGTTTGAAACTTTTACTATGAAGCTGTGAGTAAACATTCCAGATCAACGTACTGGCTGCTAAAAATAATTTTGTGCATCGGAAGAGTTTGTAAATTTTTTCAGAAAGAATTGGACCATGTTTACAGTTTTCAAAAACAGATTTTTCTACTCTTAATACATAATCAGTTAACCTGAAATTAAAACTCTTAATAGGCCATAAAACTGAAATGAAATAGGTACAATTTTATCCTTATTAACGACTCAATAAATTGAAAAAAAGGACTTTGAGTGTAGGAACCTACTGCTACTTACTAGTTTATGTACTAAGTACATAAACTAGTAATACCTAGGAACTAGGAAGCGGTTTCAGTAGGTTACAGCCCACAATAAACATAAACTTTGCAAACAATAACGATGTCGCAAACCAGTTAATTAATAGTACTTGTTAAGATAATGATCTTGTCGATGTGGGACGTAAGGATTTTCCGTTTATGCATATCCGTATAGATGCATTTATGAATAAAACAAAAATTAGAAGAAAAAAAAACGATAAGTATGTAAACTTAAGAATGGACTGTGTGAAAGATGGTGTGGCTAGAAATGAGGTGACTACCGAAATTACGACTAATAGAAAAAAAACTTGTTGCACCGACCCCAAATAAATTAGGATAAGAGCAGAGGAATGAATTATGTAAGGTTTGGATGAATCAACCCAAATGAATCGTGATAACATAAAAGCAAATGAATTTGGTTGAATAGTCTCATATCGTCATTAGTCTTTTTCAAGTGAAGAAAAGTTCATTGCTCTACTCACAGACAAGACCTTTATTAAAATAGCAAGCAATCTATCAAAACTCGTTGAAAGTGTGCCAAAGTCAGCTAAAAGTTTCAAAGGTAGAGAAAAATCTACAGTCTAAATTAGACTGAAGAAAATAAATTAGTGAGACTTTAGTCTCGTTAATGAATTCAAGGAGAAATTACTTAAACGTTACAAGAGTGATAGCTGGCAACCAGTTACTAGTTCTCTGTCGGACTTGCTACATTTGTTGTTAATATCTACAAATAATTTATTAACTGAAATTAGTATTGTGCCAAGATACTTAAGAGAGCATTTTTTCTCGAATTTTATTATATAGAAATAAAAGTGGGCTGCTTTGTTTAATGGTGGCTGTCAACGTGACAAGATTTTTATAAAAGAAAAAATATTTCATTCTTAATTCTAGGCTCGTAAGTCATTTTTTGGTGACACTGCTCCATAAAACGTAATTGATGGCTCAGCCAACCTTGTATGAACAAAACATACCATCATACAGTTAATCATAAAAAAGTAATAAATAATATGGAGCCCTACAAACGCTTGCCGAAAGCTAAATGGCCAATTAACTTTACTATGGTGTCACGAAGTGTAATTGCCAACCGATTTGGCGGTAATATGCCATTATGAGCCAAATGTCTTGGTAGTAATGGCAGAATTATTGAGCGAATTTTGGCAGCAATGTCTATTGTGAGAGTGTGCTTAATTAATTCATTTAATTTTCCACGATAGCGTCGTCAGATTTTTTTGGGCAGGCAATTTATTCTTTTTTTTTTTTTCATGTAGAACAAGGGTTTTCTAGCTACCATCATGTTGACATGCAGACTTTTGCATTGTTACGTAGTTGTTTAAAAAGTATTCTGTTTGTTTTTTTTTTTTTTTAAACTTCGAGCTTCGAATGCTTACTTAGTGATGCTTATGTTAAAACCTGTTTAGAATCTTGCGTCGCAAGTCCACACTAGAAACTGCACTCTCTCTTGAACGAACTGTGGGTTAATAAACTTAATGGTAACATTTCGAATGAACGTTAATAGACATAGTTAAATATCCATTATACTGAAATAAGATTATGTGTGGGTTTAATAATCAACGAGGCAGTAAATATTACGTCATCTTCATGCCGTCATCGAAAATCTACATCAAAACTTCATGTATTTTTCGTGTTAATTTTCATTGTTTTTCTCAATTGTTACGTTAGTTACTTCGTGAACTTCCGACCTTATCTGTTAACGCGGTAATCATGACGTCTTGTTTTTATTTTGACACAAAACGCTAATGATCGAATCCGCAACGCAAATACGTAAACTCATTGAAGGCTATGCGTGAAAAGAGGTCGTAGCGAAAGTGAAAAATGTATGACAATAATTCTCTCCTCCAAAATGTCAAAATGTAATCTCGCGGTAATTTGTAGTTTTGCATTTGGAACAATTCATTTTATTTTTTTTTATGTTTCAAGAAAAGTTATTAATTTTATTTATGCCTAGTCTTTGCTAACGTCATTTATTGAATTGATAAAAACTTTTTCATCTACTTACATAATAAAAAAAATACTGGCAGGCAACGTACAGCCTAAACCGCTGGGTTTAGAAGCATGGCATTTTGAACAAGAGTTTCTTTTATACCGAAATGAGGAAAAAGGTTTCCATGGCCTATTTAAAAATAGGCCATGGAAACTTTTTCACTTTTTCCGATCAGAAATCCCATCGGGTACACGGTTTTTCTATGTACAAATTGAAATAAAAAATTATGAAGAAAATTCCGAACACGTGCATACGCTTGACGCATAAAACAGCCTATATTTTATTCTTCTTTCAATACGTAATAAATATATTCATGAAATATCAGAAACCTTTTCAATCTTTGTTTGATATTAAGCGTAGATACAAGCATTGAATACAAATAATTTTAAACGTGTTACATATCGTTGTGGACCTACGTGAGACCTTCAGTGGGTTCTACGTTGAATAATGTAGAATTTTTATTATCTAACTTGTAGACAAAGCATTACGTGCCCCGGGAATAGCCTTTCTAGACAAGCAAGCATGTCTATCAATATTATCTCGAATTAATTAAAAACCTCCCTTAAAACCATTTGCTCACTTTTAGAAGAAGAAAACAGCGTACTTTAAAAAGACGAAGAAGAAAAAAAAAAGACCTTGATTTTTTTTAAATTTTGAATGCTTTTTGCCACTGTTCTTCACACGTCCATATTTACTATATTTATACTACAACCGTTATTGTTTTTTTTATGGAATGTAAAATACAAACAGTTATGTAAGTCAATAAATAATATTAGTATTCATGCATTATCGATCAGCTGGACAAACCATTTTTATTGTGAGTAAAAAATCTAAGAATGCGTAGGGTATTATTTTACTTCAAAGAGTATTTACTTACATATTTGTTTTTGTATCTATTTATTAGATCTTCAGCTTTATTAATATAAAGCTGAAGATATCACGATTAATTCAAAAAAAAATACAAAATCCGCAACGCATTGCATTTTATAAAATGATAATCTTATCTACCTAAGAACCAAAGACAATTATTAACGTTTTTATTTGCCAGTAAGTGCTGCACGGAAACGTGATTGTAAAAGTCTATTGATAACTTTTCAATTAAGAACACTGACGGCATTGCAAACACGGCTAATAATAATGCACCTCCGATCTTATCAACCTATAAGAATACAGATATTGAGTATTCAGTGGTACTGAGAATATCTACACAAAAGAATTGTAGCAGGGGAATACCGAATTAGTATCCATTTTCCTGTTGCAAGTTCAATTTTCGGTCTAGAAAAAGATTGCAATCATTGGTACATGTTGATCAGTCAAGGTAACGGTTTGACCTTAAATCTTAAGACTCTTTAGAAAGATGAGCAGTCTTGTTTTTAGTTCCCATTATAACTGTGCAGTTTAAAGTATGGGTGTAATTGAGACTTGCAATACCTACATGCTCCATAAACCATTGCAACATAAAAAATCAATCTGACATTTAGAAGTTTCGCAGTTTAAAAATAGCGCATTTTAAATGTCAATCTATTCGTTCGAAAACCTGCCAGGATCAATGTCGTTAACGGTTACATTCTACTATGTTCTTAAAATTAAAAAGGGTTAACAACCTTCGTAGATACGAATTAATAAAAAAAAATGAATTGAGGAAATATTCAGTTTCGAGACTCAGGTCCTGTATGAGGTATGGACCAAGGAGTTTTAATTAATATCTGAGTGAAAGGAACTTTGTACAATAGTGCTCTGTTTAGCAGTTGTAATTTCAGAGACGGATGCTATTTATATTTAAAAACATAACTGATAAATCTAGTTAGTCATTTTGATTTTAACAACAACGCATTTTATGGTATTTTATGTTATTTTCTCTAGTTCTTTCAGAACGGTTTAAATCATGTTATTTTTAATAAAAAAACAACTAATCTGGTTTTTACGATGTTTTGGCAAAGAAAATGAACTGGTTACATAATAAATGCTAATCATATTAAACCATAGTACCTACTAACAGCTCTATAGTCATAAAAACATTGTCGTTTGTTCATTATTATTTATGTCCCATACAATTTCGCTGTGACCAAAATCCTGGCTTCAAGCCGAAATGTCACTAACTGGCCCACTCGTTTTATTATCTGCGAAATCGCCATTAGCAAAGCATCTTTAACATTTCTCTCAAAAAAGGAAAACTATTTCAGGAAGAAGTACCTACTGTGAAACGAGTTTCTACCATGTTTCTACCCAACTGCTTCTGCAGTATGATTAATCTTCATAAATCGAAATTGTTTATCATTTTCCGAAAAATTTTAAACACATTCACTGAAACAATGGACAATCACAATTTTCAAGCAGTAAACACAGTTCAAAGTACATGAAAACCTGTTGACATCATGAAGCAATAAACATAATATTCTGACAGTGACAATCCCAGGTATCACTCCACCTCAACGTGTTACTACAATACGCATGCGTGAACGGAAACCGTCATTGTTATGCGCAGCCGCTTCAAGATGGCCGCCGACGATGAAGGATAAAAAAAAATCAAAATGGGCACTATTTTTACACCCATTGTCTCCAGTGTCATGGGTGTCAATTTTGAAACTGATCGTCGAGATATTTGAGTGAGTTACAGTCTGAAAATTTTTGAGGATAAAATGTAAATGAACCTTCGATAATCTGAGTTCAGTTTTGGAGTTTCCTCTCTTCGTTGTATTGGAAATCTAATTCTAAAGTTCAAACTGTTCACAATATGAGGTGCAATTCACGTAATTTTATGAACGTCCACAGTCTGAACTCAGTTTCCATCTGTCAAAAATACCTTTAGATTTCACTACATTTTTGACAAGTTTTTGACATTGATTGTCGCTGAAATGAGATTGCGACTAGATTTTGAACGTTTTTAATTACGAGAATTGAACTTCTGGTCTATTCTTGTACTTGAGTTCTTAATCTAAAATATTATTAGCACTACCTACTTTACTAACTCCATCAAATAAGACCCTGAAACTCTTTAAAAGTGCTGTCCCGTTAAATTGAAAAACTGCATACATCAAAGCTTTATAGAGAAAGCTTTGATGTATACAGTTTTTAATAATTGTTATTGTTTTGTATACGTTGCATTCACCTTCACCTGGTAACATGAATACCGGTTATAGGAGCTGACCTAATTCTGAGGATATAGGGTTGAACAGCTGGTTGACAGGCAGGTTGGGAATTTATAGAACGCAAGAAGTAAATAAGATTTAAGTAAGGTAAGAGAGTTTACTATCGCATGGAGTCAAAAATATAGGACTTGGATTTACTTGGAGGAACTTTTTAATTGTGAAGTATTTTTTATTTTATCTATCAAAATTATTAAGTATTTTTACTACGTTTTAGTATGTTGTCTATCCCTGAACATTTTTACAACAAACCGTTTTAATTTTTATGAACTTTTTCGCTTTTGCCAGCCCTATCGTCAAGTAGGTAATGTAAACTTGAGTTTTTCCTTTTATACCGTGTTCGCGAAGCTATTAACGCAAAGTGAAATATTTTCTAAATAGACGACTGCCGGAATTTTCCTCTCATAATAACTACCAAGTTTGAGTGATCATAAACATTTTGCTGATAGCCATTTTACGCGTAATTTCATTTAAAATGGCCTCTCTTTGTGATACAAAGTAACAGCCTGTTCTGCGGAGAAATCTTGAGCTATTTCTTTTGATTTAGATTCAAAATTAAGAATTTGTAATAAAACCACCAAAAATTACCAATTTTGATAAATAATTTTGCAGTAAATAACAATTTATAGTAATAGCTAACTTTCTAGAAAGCTAGCTTTCATTCGGCGGCAGCATTTACGTGAGAATTTTCGTACAAATTCAATTATTATTGGAAACAATATCAGCTCCGGCGGCATATATGTGTAAAACCCGATTATTATAATCAAGGTTACTGTGGTTAGCAACAAGTCTAGTGTCTATACACACTGGTGACCGCATGCCTGTGGGTTGTATATCCATTCCAAGATGCCTTATACAAAAACTTGTCGGAGCCGATTAAAAAACAAAACAAAGGAAACCGTATTCTCTATTCCACGTTGGAAAATTTTAATGTCATATGAATTTACTGGCGCCTGGCGCGTAAATGCAAACTTCTAGAGTCTATGGCGAGCATTTGACGTTTAATAGGTAGTGACATTTATTTATACTGCCTCTTGAATGGCATGAATTATAATATAATTATGAAAACAAACATGGTACGATAAATAAACTTCTGTTTCTTCACGTAAAACTGGATAGCCAGTTAACTTCCTATCACTTAACCCAAAAACCGTAACAAGCGTTTGCAAAAGCCACTAACTTAATGCACATGGCAGTTAAATGGGTCAATGGAAGCGGCTATCAAGGCAAACCTACATCTACTTACCTGGTGCACGAGACCTCGTTTCACTGTACACGTGGAATAGAGTAATAGAACTTAATGATTTTTTTTCTGGATCGTTGGTTTAAGCGGTTGAGCCGTGGAGTGTGAACAAAGGTTTTACTGTCATTTATTAGTGAAATGGGAAAATTCTTTTCTTAAATAGTTCTGTTGTAGTTTGACGTTTGAATGATTCTCGTTTAAAAAGCTTTGCTTATTAAACCAAACACTTGTTATCTAATAATATATTATTAATTCTGTATTATTATTATTTTTTCTCTTTGCTTCTGTAACTTGCCGCATTTGTGTACGAGTGCATAATCCGATTTGAATGTAACTGCTTCTGAAGGATTGGAGACCTGGTGTCCTGAAATACAGGCCTTACAGTTGCTTAGGCACCAGTCTCCCACAGTATAATTTAAACTTTTATGTATTATTCTTGATCTTTTGATGTACTTATATGTATATTGTGGTCAGAAAATAAATCACTATCTTATCTTATCTTAAATAATGACACAAAAATGTCCTCAAAGAGAAGCGTGTCAGCCGTTGATAAGTTAATGGCAACTGTAATAGCAATTATAATTGTCAACGTTTAGACGACACGTGATGGATTCCATTGTGCTATGTTCTCACGTTCGAAAAAAGGTTGATTGAGTAAATTACTGGACTATGGTCAACCATAGGAATTCGCCATTAGATGTGTTACAACTTGAAATTATTCACATGTCCCAGAGAAACAATAGTGTTTGGGAAATTCCAAGGTACTTTATTTGTTACATAATAAAGAAATACTAGAACTTCCATATTTTGATATCTAGTAATTAAGTGCCCAAGCAGTTTAAGCTTTAATGGCAGCTACATACCGTCGCACTTGCGTATAAAACTATTGACGGATAATAAGGAAGAATGCAAAAAATCAATGATCAACGCTAGAGTAGACAAAAAGAGATTTACAAAACCCAGTGATTGACAATGGCGGAAAACGCCGGCTTAAATTTCCGTTCACCATCAAAGTATCAATACAAACAAGTAGTATTTTTTTGCAATCCAAATGTCACTTCCTATTTCAAAGGAGGATTTTCACAAGAGGAGAGTTAGTTTTATTAATTGTCTATGGCAAGGACAAAAATGTTCACAACTCTGTTATTTTATTGGACTTAATGATAGACTAATTGAATTAAATCATAAAAAATATAATTTAAATGCGTTTTCCTTATTTCACATAAATTTATTGGCAGTTACTGTAACTATATTTTTCTGTAAAATATTATCGTCATAATATAAATTAATTAACTAATGAAGTAAAGCTTGGAACATTTTCCTCTTTAAACTGTATTCTTAACTCTCTTAGTAATATTCTAAAGATAATCTAAGTCGCCATAGAAATTGATAAAACAATATGACAATTAAAATGAATTGTTTCTTACTAACCAACCTCTGAAGAGTTTTAATTACCCAGCGACTAGTTAGCCTAATAAGAAAAAGATGACGTGACGAAGATTGGATCATAAACAATAATTGTAGCAGCCGGATTTATGACGACAAACTTACATGTCCAGAGATTTTACTGCGTCAAAGATAATTACTGACATAAGTACATAGAGAACGTTGTATAACTCTGAATGAAGGTAGAGAACGATTAAAAAGTAATTTTTCTCACGAGAAAATCTTTTCCTGTATACCATTTTATCTAACAAAGCTAGAATTGACGTTAAAGTTGACAGACCCTGAACATTTCTCGTTTAGTCTATGGTAAAGACGGCCCAATTTTTGGCCATTGTGTAAATGATGAACGAGAGTCTAGGAGTAAATATACCTACTATATGTAGCATAGCAAATGAAGCAACAATTGTCTCCACTGCTGCCAAATAATTCAGCAGTGACAATGTGTGACACGAACAGCTCCTGACTAATCTAATTAGTAGAACCTGACTATACGCTCTGCGTTTGACAGTTAGTTGTCAAATAGTACAATAGGTGTGCTAGACTTGCGGTTAGAATAATTGAAAACTGACAATGACAATAGTGACAGTCATCCTTACAATTGAGATAAGTGTTAGATTTTGTAATTGAATATCAAGATTTGTGGGGTGTCAGAGCTGCTTTAATTTTACTGTGCACGTAACAAATATTTTTCGTAAAACTTCTCTAAGTAATGTTTACGGTATTCATTTGCACTGACTTTTTCAATGACTTTTTCTATCATTTTACTAGATAATTATTTTATTACCTAGTTTCTATTCCCGTTGTCAACTGTCAAGAAAGAAAAACATTGAACTATTTAGTTGCTCTTGTCTAATTACAGTTGAACAACAAATAGGAAACGATTTACTCCGCTCCCTTCAAATTGTGCAATTACATGGACTACAAAATTATTTAATTGCGTTCACAATGTCAGCCAAAGGCTATATAAAAGCAATTCTAGCAATATATAATGCAAGTATAAAGGCCGAACGGTACGGCTGTGGTGTAAAAGGAAATTGGTTAAGCGTGAGACGAACTTTGCAATCGTTATTTGAAAAACAAATTAGGAAATGTCAGAAAAGAACATTTTATGTCAGAAATTTGCCGTTTCTATCATTGTGTATTTCGATTTTATCTATCAGATACATGATATCGTGCAGTTTTCTGCTGAACAACAATATAGAAAGTTCTATAAAAGATGAACCTCAAAACTATCGATGTAAGCAATTTATTGAATGACAGTTAAACGACTGTGCGCCATGCAAACCCCGATTTAGACCAAAGTTCGTGACTGCACCCGCCATCTTGATTCATTGCCTTCCAACCTTCCATATTCGAATTTGGAATAGGAGTTGCCATGCTTTCGCTGATTTTATTGACGTTTATTTTAAGACTTTTATGGCTTTAAATGCGACAATGGGCTCAGAATGTTGACAATAGAAGATGGACATGAGATATTGCTATAAAAGTTTATTATTGTAAGATTAAATAAAGGCTTTCAATGTCGGCCAAGTTCATGACCTCTTGACTTCAAGCAGCCTTTATAATATAGACACAAACAATATATATTATATAAGAATAATAGCCAAAACAAAGTGTCCTATTTCTGTAATCGAATACATTATTCAAATAACTGGAAAACTTTCCGAGGTTTCAATTGGAAGCAAGTCGATGAGCATGCGAAAAATGATCTTTTTTACAACAATGGCGCCCTGGCCGTGAAATCGGCAGCTAATAGCCTTGTAGCTTATTGTCAGTTGATATTAATTACTGTAATCGATTTAAATGGTTTCTTTCGGAACGTAATTATATGGATTACTCTCTCATTCATTGAGATAAGTGCCTTGTTATACTGATTGATCTTAGTTGGGAATATCCTGTTTGTTCCAAGTTTAGGGCATAATGGAGGAGATGGAGAGGCTCGTTTACTTGAGATTGAGACTCCTGCGTATCCTAAATATATTACAACTTGGACAAAGTAATCACTGCATAAAAAATTTAACTTAATTTTACACAAACGACATGGTCTGGTCTAGTCTGAATAGTACATACTACAAACTATGTTTTATACTCATTCTTTTATAAAAACAAATGAACTGTAAAGTACCTTGATTGTCTATTGTCTATTTCAATCGATCTATTTCTGTATTCTCAAGTATGTTTTAATAATGCAACGTATCATAGTTAAATCGATGTACTTATTGTACTTATGTGATAGCCTCGACCCAAGGTAGGTATTGCCCACGCAAAAAATAAAACAGAGGCAAAGTCCAAAAAAGTTGCCCACCTATAAAAGATAACAGACAGTTACTATGGTAAGCAAAGTTAAAATTAGAATATTCTGTATTTAAAATATTTTTGACGTTTGTCTTTGTGGACGCCATTTTGAGCTGTCAAATTATACCGTGTTGGCATAAGAAGTCGCCTAAAAAACTAATGATAATTGTCTATTCTCGGCGTGGTTTGATATACCGAATGCTGGCTATTTTTAGAATGCTTACTAACGATGATTTGGTGAAATATTGTTGCGGAAAATTATGTAGGTTAGGTTAGCGGCAATTATATTTTTGTAGACAAAAAGCTTTTTCAAGAGGTATATTCTCGGGCTCCATTAAAATAAGTAAAATTAGGACTAATTAATGAGGACTCTTTTAGATGTAAAGCGAGCTGTGACTGTGACCTAATTATTTAAATTCCTTGTTTTATAACGACCCAAATGTTTGAATTACACAGACATTTCAATGCCATCTGCTAGACTGCCTTGTTCTACACAAAGTTCTTAAGAATTAATTAAAATATTTAAAGAATTTGTTTAGCTGTGCTGTGCTGTAATTTTACATACATTTTAGCCAAAGCCTCGCCTTTTCCCCAATCAAACAACAAGTTTCCTCAAGATGCAAATTTTACAACACTTTCCATAGACAAAATGGCAACTGACATAACCTTTTTCATTATGCGTAGACAAAGGATTTTTTTTTTCTAACTCAGGGTCGTAATTACCTTAATTGCAGGCAAAGTAATGTTTAACGATAATTCTTGAACACAAAGTCTTCACCTTCATGCATTCCGAAAATGTGGCTCTAGCGTTTCCGTTGCTACAGTAAATCAAAGCATCCTGTATAGTACGAAAATAATTTCGATTGAAGTGTTTAGTCATAGTGCGAATGAATGCTTTAGTCGTAAACTTTAAAATAATGTTTTCAAAAGCAGAACGAAAGAACTAAAAATCAACTGTCAAAATGGAATTGACAGTTTGGTTCACGTGGTAATTCTATGCAATGTCAGATTGCAAATATAACTTCGGTTTAAGAAGATTAGTCAGAGTTACACACTAACAGTTGCAGTAATCTCGTGAAGCAAGGTTAACCTTAATGTAAGGGAACGTTGCCTACATCGTACGCAATTATAGAGGCCTGCGACTTCTGCCTACCCAGTAAGCAATAAGAGCATGACGTTACAACGACTTACAAGTAGTTAGTATCGATTCGATATCACGTTACAGTGTGTTCGTTTTTACATTTCTAATTTGGTAAACAATCACGGTACAATAAGTTTTTGCGAGACTTGTAAGAAACTGCTTCGATTTTTCATTTGAACACATTAATGTGCTCAGAAACGAATTTTTATTACGCCATAATTTTATAAACCCAATGGGACAAGTTAGGAAAATAACACTACGTTATATCTTAATAACAAAGGGCCTTCTCGTGGAATCTAGGTACTTACACAATAGAAGTCACAAGTCAAATAAATTTTAATTGTAAAACAATTTACCAAGTTCTTTGAACCTGCCACGATGGCTGTGTGTATATTTTTTTATAAATATTTTAGGGTCCCTCTTAATGGCAAGCGACCTCGCGGCAGGCTCAGACGGAGATGGCGGGAAGAGCTGGACTTGAACTGGTCCTTAGCAGCTTTGAACAGAGAGAAGTGGAAAGAGCGTATGAGGCCTTGCCCAGCAGTGGGACATCACATGCTGATGATGAATAATTAATTAATTACAATAGTAAAGTGGTCACTGATGACTTTGTGACATTAGTACCAATTTATTTACAATGTTAGCGTTATTTTACATAATAAGTAATATTCATTACTTCTGTTTTATCCACGTTCGCAGCAACGAATTTGAGACATATTCATTGTATTTCGTCAGTACCTAAGCGTTCGTAATTAATCTGCCAATCAAGGCAAAAACAATACAGTCGAATTCAAAGGAATGGAAAGTGGCTACTACGTACTAATGAAAGCGACATCACTCATTTGTCAAACCACTAGTTTCACTGCCGACGAATCGATTAATTTATCTTAATCGATAGGTAGGTAATCGATCAAAATACCTTGTGTTTTTTATCGAAGAAAACGTTCCTTGGAATTACGCTGAAGGTTATTTTATGCGGATTTGTAAAGAGAACGCGGTATCCTCTAGTTCAGCGTTCCCATTTAGTTTACGCGTGCCAATTCCTTCGAAAAAAAGGAGATCATTAATAATCATCATCTGACTAGCCTTTTCACAACTATGTTTGGGTCGGTTTCCAGTCTAAATACCAGTACTTTACATGGAGCGACTGTCTATCTGACCTCCACAACTCAATTATTGGGTCATACGATACCCCTTGGTAAGACTGGTTGTAAGAGTTTCTGACGTCTGATGACCCGTAACGACTGTCAAAGATCCACGAATGAAAGCCGGGACCAACGGCTTAACGTGCTTTCCGAGCCACGGAGGGGTCTTGGTATGTAAAGACGGTCACCCATCCCCAGCAAGCGACCCTAAAGCGAACCTGTTGTTATTACGTAGCCACAAATGTACAATAATGATAAATGTGATTCCACACGTAGAACGGAACATATTCTACGTTTGTTTTTGCTCAGTCAATCGAGAGGTTGACGCCCACGTCTCAGCTTTATGATCTAGACGAGTTACGCGTCACGGTGTCGTTAATCATCCAGCAAATTTATAAATACCTCATACCCATACATGAGTAGGTCTGAAAGAGATCACCGGTGACGTCGGTGCGACGTAGGTTTAGTGTCAATTTTCATGATTTATTTGAAAGTCAAGAACCTTTCATGTCAAAGTTGATTTTAAAGCGGATTATGTAAGCTGTTTCTAGACCAGAGCAACAAAGACTTGCATAAATTGTTATTACTACAGCTGAAACGCAGAAGTAAAAGTCCAAATTAAAAAGAATAATAATAATAATAAATAATAATATCCCTGGACATTTCACACAGCACCATTTGTCCCAAGCTAAGCAACCTAATGCTTGTGTTATGGTAACAAGATGGCTGATAAACTACTTATATACATTTTTTTTTGTAAATACATACATATTATAGATAGAAAAACACCCAGACTCGGAACAAATACATGTAGGTCATACAAATATTTGTTCCGTGCGGGAATCGAACCCGCGACACGCAGCGCAGCAGTCAATCGCTTAACCACTGCGCCAACCGTGCCGTCGAATAGAATAGTTGAAAAATGACAGTAAGTAACTCGTTATCTATGGTATAGAACTTTCCCGCCTTTTTAGCTGTCACATAGATTTTCTTTTTCGATTGCGCGTTTTTGTTTCCGTCGAGTTGTCAACGCGTTCCACTTTTGAAAAAAAATGTAGTCGTCATTTACATATTGTTACTTCCAGCCAGTAACTACTAACTGCGTTCTACACGGCACCCATTTAGATAGTAAAAAAAGGTGAAAATGTCTTAGAAAGTAACTTTAGTTGATAACGTCATTAATGTTGCCCAACGTTACAGCTGCACTTAAGTTATTTACATACCTTTTAAGGGTTCTTTATTTGGTCGATAGAGGGAATTTCAAATAATTTCCTACGGTCTCTTAATGTTTTAAAACTATAAGTGCATAGGCAATAAAATGTCATACCAAGTCACGGTTAACAGAAGAAATTATAATTTAATCTTCGCTTATTTAAGAATTTTAAAATGCTCTCGTGTTTAAGTGAGCAAAGTAGGCGTAAAATATTTATATAAGAATATTATGTAAATTACAGTCAAACAAAATGGATTTTGAAAACGCATTTTGGATTCTTCCACGAGTCAAATGTTTATCAACGAAAATACATTAGCAGTAAAATAGCAAAAAGATAACATTCGAATTATAATTAAAATGCAAACTTTGAATGGCCCAGCAATATAATTTTTAAATTAAAGTCTAAAACAAACGCCATTGATCTTACAAATTCCATTGGTACAATCTTTGACATTGACATTAATATTTAATTTCAAAGATATCCAAATCATAGTTAGAACTGATTAAAAAAAAATGTAACCAGCTTTAAATCTAGATAATTGATCGTCTCTGGCCTCATTCATATTATTGTAAGGTCAAAACAGTAATTTTACGATTAGTCATAGTGACCGGGAGCTGCCAAAAAATAGTATATAGATCTCCTTCACTCATATTAATAATAGGCCATTTAATAGTTAATTTTCCTAATTAATCATTCAATTTATTATTACAAGAAATATTGTCATAAGTTATTATTGAACTTGGCAGCACATCCAATAGTTACTTCAAGTAGTTTAACACTTGACATAGTTTACATACAGTCAATCCATGCGCTCTGCACAATGTCAGTCGATCGATTTCAAAACTACTCTAATAACGTCTGATATTAATCTACTGCGAGAAAGATGGATTGTATTATCAGTTTATCACTAATGGGTAGTCTATGAAAAGATATGTTTGAAAAAAAAAGTGAAAACTGCTCCACAGACAACAAATGAGTGTTTTCGAAACATCCGCAGACAACCGGATTAACAATCCTGACTAACATTTTGAGTGAAACCTTTTGGCAACGACTGTGTATTTTCCTCAGGCCATCCAGTAGACGTAAACTGGGCACTGATAAATTTACTGTTTCATTTAGATGTAAATTGGACTAGGCTGGATAAATGATGACCTGTGTCTGTCATAAAAAATAATTCAGTGCTGTTAAAAAATAGGTTTAGTACACAGGTGACATTCTCGTTTTTTTATGAAGCAAAGACAACCAATGCAGTTAAATTCTATATAAAAATACTTCAAGTTTACTAGGTAAAAGGAACAAAACGTGATGAAAGATACTATTTTTCTATTGAACATTGCCAACTGAATAAATATTATTCGTTCTAAACCAAAACGTATTGAAGGCTGACGTAAACTGTTATTAATTACAATTATAGTTGATCAAACAAATCGGGTTGCTTTTTAAACTGACATGGTGGTGTTTTTATTAAAATTACCGTATTGACATAATTTGGCATAGATTGATTTCCTAAATCTTTGGTTTAACTTTGAAAGGTACCATCCATAGACAACGTAACATTTGACAATGGCGAGTTTTCTCACTAAGATTGCTCAGCACTAATTTTGACATAGCCAAAATAAGCGGTCAAGTACAAACTTGTGAAATATGTGAGAATGAACGTAAGTTGCACTCTTTTTTTTATTCTGTCTTGTATAATGAAGCGCGATTCACTATCTGTTGATCTACCAAGTATAAAGTGTTAGGAACTCTGTTACTACATGAACCTAAGGTTAAATTAAAATATATGTTAAAAAAACTAAATAATATCATATGCTGGCAATATTATTTTTACAAAAAGACTGTCTAGATTTATATAATTGCAAATTCTTGCGAAAATATATCTCGTTACATTTTTTCTATGACATAATTATTACCTATTCTATTTATAAATTATTACCTGTTCCACGTCCAAGTTCACCTTTCCCATAATATAGAAAAAACCAGCTGTTTTTTCTTCTTTATTCTTTTGTCGTTCCAAATTCAAAAGAATCATCTTTTTAAACAATGGCCGCCGCCTGCCTGACTTCACTGTCTTACGTTCCACCAATAAAAATGTGGGTGCCATTAATTAAGATTAGACTGTTTACAAGAGTAGGATATCGTGCTAAACCGTAGGTACGTTTGCGGTTACTTGGTTTCTTCCATTCAATAATAACAGTTATCCGGCAATGCATTGCATTGATTTACAATATTGCATCTGAGTCATTCGGCACACTCGCTTTATTTGCAGAAGGCGTAAGATAAATTGATAATTATTGTGGAACGAACGGTCAGTTTGCATAAAAGTGTAATCTTACGGGGCTGAAATTCTATTTGTATACATGATAGTGAGTTTACGTGAGCAAGCCATTTTATACTTAGGAAAAATTTCAGCAGTGAAACTAAACGCGACCAGCACATTTAAAACGCATTCAAAAACTGTCAGTGTCATCATTATTAAGGAATATTGCGTTTAGTTTCATTACTGAAATGCGCCCTTAGTCATTATAATTTGCAGCGGTAAAATTTTACCTACAGACAAAATGTTGTAAGAATAACTTTAAGTCTATAAAATTAATGGCACAAAGCGAACTAACCACCTCGACCTTTCAATACTAGACTATTGTTGTTGCAGTTTAAGGCATTACTATTATGCAAGTGATAAATATGTATTATCACACTTTTATCTGTTGTGGAGTAAGCAGAGTTCAATGTGACCCACGTGAGTTTATGTAAACTAATTATAATATGAGGTCATTGTGTACTAATAATACCACTATGAATTACTATTAATATGAGGTTATGTGAAATAATAATACCGTTATGCACTAAGTGGTATCACTGTATGAACTAGTTTCCTCAAAGTAAATCCGCAATGACAAAAAACATCTGCAAGCCTTGATTCTAGAACCAATTACAGATTATTTCTAATAAACTCAATCTAATTCTTCCGTTTACCAAATGATTAGATAAAATAAATCGCAATACTACCGAAGTACCGAATGAAACCGAGGAAAACGGTAATGAATTTAAAATTTATTTGTAATCGAACGTTCGTTATAAATGGAATCGGGTTACTAACTCAGAATTAACCTAATTACCTACGTAATTAGGGATTTGATTTCTAAATTAGTTTTGGGGCGTAACGCTGCTTTTGGGCGTTTTCAGGCTCTATGAAGTTTTCATAGAAATAGTTATAATAGAACCGTGTCGCACTGTCGCGTCGTTCATCTGTCTGTCGAGGCCAACACTTAGACCTTTTTTTAAGTGACAAACGACTCTACAGGTACAAAATTAACGGTAAAATTCAGCCGTTTTTAATTCTCTAACCAAACAGAACCATTTTTTGTTAATTCCGTTTACACCCGAGTTGATATTCTTTAGCCGTGATTTAACAATAAACATTAAAACAAATTCCTTTTTACAAATACTTGCATAGTTTCAAAACAATATGTTTTGACACTGATTAGGAATTAACAATATGAATCAAAGTAAAGAAATACATATGCAATATTAATAGTGATTACGATCTGTATGAGGATATGAAACATGATATCAAAATATTAAAGGATAAGTAGCCGAAAGTTCATTTATTCTTTTAGTATCAAATTTTGTATGCACGATCAACGCGGGCACGTGCCAAGGATTGCTATAAATTTAGTTCAATACTTGAGATACATTGAGCGCATAAAAAATTTCCAAAACATATTTATGATGAAAGATTATTTAAAGATTTACGGAAACAAGAAGAAAATTCCATTGTTTGTTTCGATCTCCGCTATCAAAAGAAGCTGTGACTTTCCATCAGATCCAATGCTATCATTATTAATTGATGAGGAAAAGTCTGTTCCGACTGCACAAGAGAGCGACAGTATGTTTATTGCATTTGAACCTTTAGATTGCGTGGCACCCGGACAAATTGCGAAACTACACCCAATGTTAGAGGGACCCACGCCTGTTGTGCCATTCACAATTGGCTGGTTAACCACTAGGGGTCAGGATTCGATGAATCATGGTGACGGTTCATGAGAAACTGTTTTGGAACAACCGTAGTTACTATGGGGTATTAATAGAAATGAAGTACTTGAATGGGTATCTAAAGAGGTTATCGAAGTAGTTAATGAGGTAGATGCATTGTTTGATGATGTTAGTAAACGTTAGCATATCAAAGTTAATAGTAAATATAAATACAGTAGTGATTAGAGTGACATAGAATTGAATGAAGACGTGGTTTCGACTATCTACCTAGCAAAAGCTAAAGATGAGGAAAGATTTGACTAGTTTAATCAAATCCATGATCAGATAGCGTGATCCAGCTCTGAGTGTTGATTGGCGTATTTTTTTAAGTTGACCGTTCGACCGTTAAATCGTTTGACACCAAATTGAGCAGAATCATTATGATTACGTTTAAAAGGTTTACTGTATAGGTATAAACAAGGAGATCGTTAGTGAGTTCTTTAGTAATTGCAGCAGTCATTTGCTCTTTCGATTAGTGGTTGGGTTTGTGCTACGCGCGCGTCCTGAGGTCAGTACCAAATGTATCATATACTGTAATTTCGA
This sequence comes from Apamea crenata, assembly GCA_949629185.1. NCBI lineage: Eukaryota > Metazoa > Arthropoda > Insecta > Lepidoptera > Noctuidae > Apamea > Apamea crenata. The sequence goes on from OX451372.1 coordinate 6,725,081, forward strand.
TTAGATCTTCGGGATTGTATTTTATATTCTAGATTCATCTATACCGTGATGCAAATCGGAGTCATGGTCGGATGGGATTCTAGACTTTCCGCCTTTTAGACTGAAATCATCGCCATTGTTAAATGATGTCTTAAATTAGTTTGGAATCCCAATTAAAAAGGCGATCAAGTCATTCAGAGAATCAGGAACAATTAGCACGGCACGTTTGATGTTGGAACTAATAATCTAGTGGATAAAAAACACGAGACTTTACGGAGTCGCGGTAGCGCATCATTTTCATTTCTGGTATAAAATCGTAAGTCAAGGTGTAATTAGAAATCCATTTAGATTGTGCAAATTCGATTTCTGCCAAATCTAAGTGACTATAAATATATCTAAACGCAAACAAAGATTTGTTCCTGTAATCTCAGTCCTTGAAACCCAAATCTCGTACCAAGAAGTGCATTGGAGTTTAAAAACCTGATAAATCGATGCAAACAAGATTATTTAAGACTAGTAACAATGACTGATACGAAAATTCTCCAGACGTAAACAATATAGTAAACAATGTGAACAGATAGTTTTTGTTTTTATTATCATCAAGTAGTGCATCTTTCATATTTTGTGTATAACCTTATCTTTTTCATAATATCAGTGTCAAAATCTACTTAGGACAAAAAAAAATCAAAACATGCAATCTGAAATGTGGAATTGTTTCTCCGTGTTAATGATTTTTTCGTTCCGTCCAGATTTTTTTCTTTTGGACTAAATGAATCATGTTCATATTTCGTCGTGTCCCATTTTACTCTTGGAGTAATGCTTGGATGGATGTACTGTTTCAAATTTATGTTCTAAACAGCCAATACGACTATCGTCCTAATTATCTTCATAGGCCAATGCTTTCTTATCGGCTTCAGTAAATAAGCATTGTTTTGCCTTGATACGCCCTGCTACTGTAAATATGGAATTGATGTTTTGATAAACTGTACCAATTACTATTCCATGTCCATTTTTCACTTCAACTCTTGGAGTAAGGTTCTAATGGATTAGTGTGTAGGTACTGTCCTCTCATGCAATTTTGTCTGTTGCCTTGTCTGTAAGGTTTCTCTTATCTTCCATATCAGTCAGAACTTGAACTGAGTAACGGCCTTAACCGGAACCAAAGGCCAATTTTATTACTCGAGTTATATACTTATACTAAAATTCCGAACTGATTACAGTTCGGAATTTTAGTTTTCAAGTATTCTGATAATAATGTTGCGGAATAACGATAATTTTAATGTGTTTGAGGAAAAGTATATTTTAAATTACATCTGTATTAGAAAACATTGTTTGGGACTTTTATAATAGGTATTTATTTGGCATGTTTACTGATCTGTTTTTGATCCAATATTTCATCCAATGTTTTGGTGCAAACATTTGGCCAATTGATCAAAATTAACTGCAACTGGCCACTTGTTGGTACACGTGATTTCAATTCACTTGAAACTACTACTAACGGCTACCACATATACAAAAAAGCTAAACAAAGAACCAAAAACTGCTCAAGAAACTTTGGGTGGATTTTGATAAATTTCCAAACTATGAAAAGAGTTTTTAGAGTGTACGACTATAAGTTTCACCTTCTGTCGAAACTTCTCTGCAGCTCGTGGGCAGTTGAGCAAAAAACTTTTAAACCAAGCTACCAGGACAAAGCAGTGGCCCACATTATTGTTTCGGAGGTCGCAAAAAAAAGTTTTGACTTTTAAAGTAAAATAAGCAATTCATGGCCAAATAAATTTTGGTACCTATTCATTTTGTCATGAATGTGGAACAATAACGATTTATTCGGATTAGTCTAGAACTAAATGTGGTACCTACATATTCAAACAAGTTTTTGAAGAGAATTTTCATTTTGGTTAAACAAGATTGGATTTTTAATGCCAAGTCGTACAAAGTTAATATGGGAATGGCTGTATTCAGTACTTTGTTTCTTTCTCATGGTCTTGGTTTAAACTATTCTAACAGTCTTAAAATATCTAGAAACGATGCATTCTATGCATTTAATATTGTTTGGATAAAGATTCTCATAATGATAATGAAGCCTTTTTCACTGAAGAGGTTGTTAACAATTTAAATATGAAATCCATTATGATTGATAAAAACGTGACGGAATTTTATATCTTACTTAACAATCTCGATAGTAGATTTTACAATACTAAATGATTAACGATTGACATCAATCAGTGTTGCGATGATATTGTAAATTTTGTTTTGCAATACGTCAAAAATTCTCTTTACGGATCATAAATCATGCATAGCGGCCGCAAAACAAATGAAAAGAGGCATGGCATCAGGTAGAGAGACTACAACACTAAGTCTAATAATACTGCTGGTTTTGGCCGTTGGCCCAACTTAGGGAGGGTTCTCATAAAACAAGGTGCACTTCTCATTTCAAAATACAACTCGTTTGAAGTTTCATTCCATTGTTTTATGTTCTTTTTGTACTTGTCCAACAAGTCCAACTATTTTCAAACTACCAACCCTAGCTTTTGCATCATCGACGTTATCTGACATGTCGAAAGTCGATTATTATTACTATTGCTTTCACCAGTAACGTTCATGTTTAATCTATTTAATAAATTATTATTTACAACATCTACAACTCTCTCTTGTATTTGTTCAACAGTTTTCGACAGACCATCTAAACTTGTGAAACTTCAAGTTTAAGTAACGACATAAATATTTAACGGTTTTGTATTTGGGAACCTGTTATCCTTGAAATTTTATGACTCAAAATCCTGATGCCTTTTTTTCTATTAAAGTTTACACAGGTGATATACAAAGGTGACATAAAAGTAAAGGTGAACTTACCGATTTGATATAGTTCTAAGTCCCGGTCGACGGCAGAAAACCAGTAAAGCCAACGAGTTAGCCGCAGTTGACACCAGGAACAGCGCTAGGAGTACAATCTCCTCCACAAGTCGGTCTCTCAAATCCATCCCTGACATCAAAGCTTGTCCAGGAGACATGAGAACCGAATATTCCGAGACAATGTCATCACTATCACAACACTTTAACTTGCAACTGAACACTCTCAGTCAATAATGTTTTTGTATACTGCAGTTGTTAGTCGCGTAAAGTTTTGAGAACACGCTGGTCGTTTAGGCCGCGTCTTTCTCGCTCGGCTGTCGTGTGACAACTGGCCTGGCTGCTCCGTCCGTCCGCCGGAGCCGCCGCGGCCGGCGCGTGGCGGCCCCCTCCAGTCACCGCCGCGAGTACTTCACTGGCGACAGTACATATAAATCTACAACTAATGTCGGTCAACATCCTGGGTTTTTGTTTTATCGCTTGTGAAATTTGCGGTGTGCGGTTTGTTTTGAGATTCGCTTGCATCATTTTTTATTGTTTTGAAGATGCTACCGATTAATAGTGAATTTGCTTTATCAAAACTACCTGTTATATCTTATCTACACACTGACCAGATTACAATTACAAATGGTAATAGTTTTATATACAGTTATTGGACCTTTCCCAATCATCATGAGATAAATCCACTTGATATTAGTTTCAGTTTCATTAGTCAATGTTTTCATCTCAAATTTCGGATTTTTTCATTACTAATCGCAAAACATTAGCAGACTGTCAGTACCACTCTTAAAATTGAACCTCCTAAAGTTTGCAATCAAAAGACTTTAGTGATTGCAACAATAGATATAATATTATGTTGGGACAATAGATCGCTTGAAGGTCCTGAGAAGCCAATAAGGATTGCATCGAAGGTTAATTTAATACTACAGCAAATTGATTGATTGAATGAATGATTAAAACATGATTAAGAAGTCAGGTATTCAGCTGATTGAACCAGTGTTTAAATAGAAAAGTTTACGGGACTGATTGGCTTACTTAATTTGAATAAATCTATTTCAGGGATTTTCAATTGATTCTCAGGTGTTTCGAGAACTTTACTACTTAGTTATTACTATACTTTTGTAGTGATCTTAAGTATTCCTGAAGTAAGTCTGAATCATTGAATTATCTAATCTAACATCTTTTACATTTTTGCCGATGAATGATGACTCAATTCCGTTTCCCGTCCTCATAAATATTAACTTGAATTGATTATTAATATTATTGAATACAAAAGTCATGTCATTGATCTTTCATTTAAGTAGTAGGAGGGCTATTAATTTTAAATTTCTGCTCAGCGTTTTAATAATCCTTAGTAGTTTGAAGCCCATCATCACAAACTTCAATATAATCTTCAATAAATTCTTCATTAACCACTGTATTACTCGTTACGTTACAGGGACCATAACTTAGAGTTTTACCAAAACGTGTTGTTTTCTATCGTAAGTTGTATATTGGTAATGAGCTGGAAAATTAGATTTCACAGCTGTTTCTTATCTTCAGAAGGAAGTCGTAAAATATATGAGGAAATTATATCGTTACCGTTTCTATGTACCTATTACACCTGTTGCAATCGGTTTATTACAACTTCAATGGCTTTTACAACATATGGTTCATCAAAATAGTTCAAAGTCAAAGTATTTATCAGTACTTCCAATTTTTGGTGTTAGAACATGTCTTACCAGCATTTTATAGAAACTTAAAAATCTACCCTCCATACACTACACTTAAATAAAACATTATATACGATACATTTCAATTAAATCAAAAGTCTTTAGATAGGAATATTGCATTATAAATCATAAATACAGGATCATTCACAAGAAATTTTGTCAGCAAGAATCGTCAATGGTATTAATAGAATAGAATAGAATAATTTATTTCGGATAATTAAAATCCATATCTTTTTGGTATATAATATTAGCAACAATATTAGCTTACAATTATGTTAGTATTGTAATTGATAATGTCATATAATAAAAAAGTAAAAAAAATATTCAGGGTGCGTTTAAATTGAGTCAAGTTTAAATATTTTAGGTCATTTGGTAGCTTATTAAAACATTTCGGAGCCATGCAAAGTATGCTCTTGTACATAAGGGCAGTTTTTGATCTTCTTAGGCATAATTCATGTCGTCACTTTGCTCTGAAGCTTTTTTAAATTAATCACCGTTTTTTTATGAACAATGCGGTCTCGTAAATGTAAAGGCAAGGCAGCGTCAGTATTTTGAGGGAAGTAAAATGTGGTTTGCAACTTTCTGATGATTCCGTTTCTGTAACTATCTCCGGTGGCTTCATTTGTTATATTATGTATGTGTTTGATGTCCACTAGAATCAATAGTTAGAGGCTTCGGGCTTAGAATAAAACCACCGAAATCAGTAAGTTCACAAGAACTCAAAGGGAACGTCTAGACGCCACACCCCTAGAGCGGGACGGTCTTGAGGCGCTACCATTGAATTGTGCGCTACATTTAATAGTATATTAAAAATGCTCGTTAAAAATTCTCAAGGCTGTTATGTTTGCTTTCTCTCATCATTTATTTGTGGTCTGCGCCACATGTCTTTTTCTTCCATACTCCTCTAGGTATTAGTCGTCATCTCGGTAGTCACCCCCTTTCTAACCATATCATCATTCACACAGTTCATGGTCCATGGTTTCCTTTGCCTGTAGTTTATTAGAAATATACTTTTACAATTCAAGATTAAGTGTGCTTTCTTTTACTAGTCTCGTCATCTAGATTTTGTCCATTAGATTTGCCTTGGTCATAAACTTACAAACATCATCTGCCCAGCCAAGCTCCACCATGTTGGGGTCGGCTTCCAGTCTAACAGGATGCAGGTTAATACTACCAGTATTTTACATGGAGCGACTACCTATCTGACCTCTACCGACTGGGTGATACGATAGGCCTTGGTAAGACTGGTTGCTAGATTTTCGGGCTTCTGACTACCCGTATCGACTGGCAAAGTTCTACAAATGGCAGCCGGGGAATGGAGGCACGGAGGAGTGTCGGTATGTAAAGATGGTCACCCATCCACAGACCAACCGCGGCAAGCGTAGCTTAACCTGATCGATCGACCTGTGCGGCTGTTATTATTTAGCCACGGGCCCTAACTTACAACTATATCGTTAAAATGTAGTAGAAACGGATCAATACCAAGCAAAAACAGTTCATAACATAATTTATTCCAGAAATGTGTTATAAACTGTATTCATGAAATCTTCACGTAACCAGAACTGGTAAACATAACCTGTTGTTGTCATTTTCTTTACAAAGGAACGAGACAACTACACTGAGTTTCAGTTATATGATTATTATAGAGGAAGATTTGTAAAGAAACTGCTATCATTTCATTTTAGGTAACTTGAATGTATCTAACATTCACGTTACCTAACTTAGCATAAGTTCAAAATATGTTAAAACTATAAATATAATGTATACCTACCTAATTACATATAAATGTAAGCACAAATAAATGTAAATAAATACATGAATAAACTTGTCGGAGTCATTCGTTTGACTATTCGGAGCGCTAGCGCCATCTCCTGGCGCTAGACAGAGTCTGGCCTGAGTTCGTGACGGGGTCGAGAGCAGGGTTGGATTTTCAGCTACAAAAGCGGTGTGAGCTGAGCTCTCGGGATGATTGAAACATTGGACATCGTACGAACAACATGTGCTCAGAAACTGTCAGCGTTCCGTATCGTTGAATGTGTGTGATTCCTAACCTACAGTGTGTGATTTGCTAGTGTGACTAACTTGTTCGTAAATTATAATCTGATTTGAACTGCAAACCGTTTTACTTTTTCTATTGTGCTATAACCAACACTACCCATAGTACGCCCACAGTAATTAAAATATGCCTGGTGTTAACGAGAGACACACATACCATCTCCGTCAAACTGAAATTATATAAGACAAACAATGAGAAAATAATACCGCTGTGATGGTACAGACGCCAGCAGGTCAAGCTACCCGAAACTGTCAAATTTTCCCAATTAACTTTGAACCTTAATGCTTTAGTGATAAAGTTGAAAATCTATAAAAGAAATTTGACAGATTGTAGTAGCTTGATGTGCTGGCGTCTGTACTACCAGCTTCTTACGAATGATATGTACCTATCACGGAGGTACCTATATTCGGACAATGACTGACCTAAAACACGGATCGATTTCCTTGGGAACGTGCGGATGGATCTCATACTTCATTGTATAGGAATCATACGGTATCCAATCGCACCAGGTGAAACTGAAAGCTGATCTCAACGTGCTTGGAATATACTGGGTGTCGGATAGCTTGCAAAGGTGCGATATAGTTAGAAACAGCGTGGCCTAGCAACAAGATTAAAATAACCTGGAGTGTTGCTAAGCGGTAATAGTTTCAGAGTTTGAACTTTAGAAATAGTTATCTGTGTGCAGATTCAAAGGAAGGTTAGTGAAGATTTTATGGAATGCGAAGACTTTCGAGGCAAACGCAAATCTGTTCTTATACTTAGGTATATTATAATTTATAATATAATAATCTTACTTCCTACTAATATTATAAATGCGAAAGTTTGTATGGATGGATGGATGTTTGTTACTCTTTCACGCAAAAACTACTGAACGGATTTGGATGAGATTTGGCACACAGATAGTTTATAACCAGAATTAACACATAGGATTTAGGACTTTTTATCACGATATTCCCACGGGATCGAAACTTATGCGGGTGAAACCGCGGGGTACAGCTAGTAATATTATAAATAGGTAAAATTTGTTTATTTGTTTGTATAAAGGGGGTAATCTCTCGAACTGCCAGTCGGATTTGAAAAAAACTTTATGCATTTCATGGCCCAATTCTTGAGGAAGATTATATGCCTATTAACATCACGCTATCGCCCTTAGGACCCGAGCAAAAATCACAAAGAATCTATCAATCTAAGTCGCGGGCTAGTGAAGAATAAGGTGAAGTGGAGGAAGAAGACGAGAAGAACATGAATGCAAGACTGAAGCAAGGAAAATAAGGAACGATAGAGAATATATATATCTTCATCCAAATCATTAATCAAAATAATCTCTGATTTTTCCGTTGCCTCGTGGAAGTGGTTTGTTAATTTTGAAAACAAAAGCACATTCAGCTTGATTTAACACGGCATTGTTTGACACGGTTGACATGACTAGACAGTGTTATCTTAAAAATAAGAGTTGCTTTCTAAATAATCGGCTGGCGCAGTAGTTAAGCGATTGACTGCTGCGCTGCGTGTCGTGGGTTCGATTCCCGCACGGAACAAATATTTGTATGACCTACAATTAGTTGTTCCGGGTCTTGCTGTTTGTGTATGTGAGTTTATATGTCTGTAAACGCACCCACGATACAGGAGAAATTCCTAGTGTGGGGCAAAGGTTAAAAAAAAAAATACAGTGCGAAAGCCTTGACAGTTTTTAATTAATCGCACGTATGTGATCGATCGCCGTCGAGGTAGACCACGGTGAAGGTGGTGTGACGATCTGGTAACGTTTGCAGGGCCAACATGGCCAGACGCCAAAAAGGGGAGAGGCTTTGTTTGCCCAGCAGTGAGACACAATGCAGGCAAATAAAAAAAAATGTGATCGATTTCTAAAACCTAAGTGTATCTTTCTTCAAAAGTGGAAAGACATAAATGAATGAAAACGATTGATTTCCCACTTTCAGTTCCAACATTTCAAGATCTTGCAGAAGTTCAAGAACCTCAATTTTCTACTTAAAAAGAAAACAATTACCATTATCATTTTTTTTATTATTATCATTTTATATATATATATATATATATCCCTGGACATTTCCACCATAACCATTCCATTCCATCCATCCAATCCATCCATCACCATCATCCATCCATCCATCCATCATCCATCCATACCTCCCCCCCAATTCCCTCCTCCTTCATCCTTTCTTTCCATTTTTCATTTTTCCATTTTATAACTATTGTTTTCATTTCGTCGCACCAGGAGCCCAAGAGTTCAAGGAGTTACGTAACAGCGGCAGCGTCTGGATCAAAATAACTTTCGCGCGTAGCAACAACGCATCGTGCCTACTGCCTGGATGAAAGTATCTTGTTCGTTGCGAAAACTGAGATAGTTTGTCTTTGCTCTTAGGCGTAACTGTTTCGTCCGATCTTATCGGACATTCTTTAGAAGACAGCTTATCTTTATTTCAAACTTTCGCGATTTTATGACTGAATTCCGATGCATCATGCAGTCTTCATTCGTTGGGAATTAACAGGCATTGTTATTTCCACGAGAAAGACCCAAATTTAAAAATTCGATTCACTATCTCCGTATTATTAAGTTTATTTATTTATTTTATTATTTATGTACACACAGTAAAATACATAATGATTATGACATAGATATAATATGAGTACAAAGGTACTGCTTATTTCTTAAGAAATTTATTCCAGCAGACCTGCGAATGTCTCGTAAACAAGAAATGTAGACAATAGTGTGTGAGAACAAGAAGAGAAAAATATGAATGTGTGAAGTCTAAAACTAAGTTACTAACTAACTAAGTTATTATTATATTACTAGCTGACCCGGCAAACGATGTTTTGCCATGATAAATTATTTCTAGTTTCTAGCTGCCCGGCGCTACTTCGTTCGCGTGGTGCCCTACTCCTACTCTACTCCTACACTACTCCTACCCTACTCCTACCCTACTCCTACACTACTCCTACCCTACTCCTATAAGTAAATAAAAGTATTAAATAAAAAATAAAAAGTATCCTATGTCCGTATCCTGGTTCTTCGCTACCTCCCCACCAATTTTCAGCCAAATCGGTTCAGCCGTTCTTGAGTTATAAATAGTGTAACTAACACGACTTTCTTTTATATATATATAGATAGTTAACCGTAAACCCGGTTAACCATCTAAGCAGATATTTTCATATCGATTCTGTTTACTTTAAACTAATAATAAACGACAAAATAAATCAACTCTTAATTTTCCTTATAAAGAAGCCGATTCCCTTGTTCACAAACTAAACTAAATTTAAGTTCAGTGCATCTTTTTCTTTCTATTTCATTAAGAAAAGGACAGAAGATATAATGTTAGTTTAGTCCTGTTAAATTAGTTAGCGCCTGATACAAAATGAAAATGCACATAGCATTTTTTTTTTGACGGCACGGTTGGCGCAGTGGTTAAGCGATTGACTGCTGCGCTGCGTGTCGCGGGTTCGATTCCCGCTCGGAACAAATATTTGTATGACCTACATGTATTTGTTCCGAGTCTGGGTGTTTTTCTATCTATAATAGGTATGTATTTACAAAAAAAAAATTGTATATAAGTAGTTTATCAGCCATCTTGTTACCATAACACAAGCATTAGGTTGCTGAGCTTGGGACAAATGGTGCTGTGTGAAATGTCCAGGGATATTATTATTATTATTAAATAGGTAAGCACCTTCTTCTATATATTTTTTTATATAAACACTTTTGTTCTTTTATTTATGAACTAGTGACCAGCCCCGGTTTTGCACGATGTGGGTTATGTTAAAACATCGAGATTTGTGTGCTATAAAACATGTATGTTACACGACGTTATGTGACCTAGGTAGGTACTACGTTTTGTTAAAGCTTCCGGAATAAATTCTGTCACTAAAAGATGGTTAAAAACGCTTCTAAATGTTTCGTCTAGTTTAGAAGAACTAAGCGGTCTCATAGAGAGACACGATATGAGACTCTGTTTTATAAAACTTACAGATATAGTTAGATAATAAAAATGAGAACAGTGGTGCCCAAGTTGTATCGGCCGCGACTTACGAGTCGTAGGTTCGAACCCAGACAGGCGCTTTACTTTGTGTTAATTATTTCATCACCACTGCCCTCAAAACGGTAAAAGAAAAAATCGTGAGGAAACCGGCATGTCCTAGAACACGGGCCCGCGTGTTGTATTACGGTCCACTCGTCTCACACACGAGATGAGGCTTGTTTCCCAGCAGTGGGAACTTTATAGGCTAATTATATATGTATGTTATGTAATCGGTCACACAGAGAAAGAAAACATGTGACATCGGCCAACCCGCACTGGGCCCGCATGGTGGGTTACAGCCCAGTCCCTCTCGAAAAGAGGAGACCAGGGGGTCTACTCCGAAGTGCAAAGTGCGATCGGACCGACACATGGCCGAACCGAATATTATTGAAAAAAGCGAAAAAAGTTCGGATCCGCTCAGTTGGCTCGGGACCATAGTCGCAGTATTCGAAAGAGTGTAGGAGTGTATGATCGGGATCGGGACCGACCGAACCAAATAAATATAAACTTCGTAGCAGGAAACGGCTGAACATTCGGCCGATACATACTTCGGAGTAGACCCTCTGTATCCCAGCTGTGGGAAAATTATAGGCTGATTATATAGATAAAGATTGATACTGAAATACATAGCTTATGTTTTGATTACTTATGTTGCGTTAACACCTCTTTCTTGAAGAATGCGCAATTAGTCAGTGTTTCTGGAATTTCCGGCCTTTGAATTTAATGCGTTTCTCTTTAAAAGCTTATCAGCATGTTTGTTTATTTCGACTGCTGTAAAAGAGAAAGCCTTTTATGGACTGCTTAACTTAAAGCTTGGAATGAACTGGTGGCTGACTGAGTAGGTGTGGTGCAACTTTGAATGATAGGCGGAGGAATGATGTGATAAGACAAAGATAACGGTGCGGAATAAAATAAGATGTAGTGACCAAATATTAAAAGAGTATGCTTATAATGGTTTGGTCATGTTGGGAGGGTGAATGAAAGGCGACTAACAAAACATTTACAAGGCAGATATGAGTGGAAACGTCGGGACAGCCCTAGAAGGGGATATAGTGATCTTTTTGGAGATGCTCTTCAGAAAGGTCAAGTGCGTAGTATTCACAACCGGCGTGCGTGTTTGACCCTCTGGGCAATTCTCGTAATTTTAAGAACGTTCACAGTCTGATCTCAGACTTAATCTGCCAAAAATACCTCTAATTTTCCTCTATTTTTGACTAGTTTTTGACATTTGTGTGTCGCCGAGTTGAGGCTTCGACTAGATTTTGAACTTTTTAAATTACGAGAATTGGCCTTCTGATGTAATAAAATAAACGAAGCGAAAGGTTTACGTAATGATCGTAGGAAGTAGCTTTCTGAAGTTTCTGCCTAGCCCTATGGGTAGAAAACGTGATCTTATGTTATGTGGCACGTCAAATATTTTATGGTTTTGTACTCACAATATCGTTTCCAAACATTACTTTACGCGGTCTGTACCGAACTTCACTCGTAAATACCGAAGAATATTGGAACTTGTAGGAAAACATGGACTTTGTACTATCAACAATCTTATGTTATAAGTATTGTATGCTCGTGTTTTCGCAGCAACTTATGAACCTGAAGCGAAATACTTACCCTGCCTGACATGTTAGTTTTCACTAACACTAGGCGACACCTAAATAAGCTGTTGGATTTTCAACGCTCGACTAAGCGCCGAAAGTTGAAAGTCCAGCAGCGCCTTTTTATTTTGGCAATAATTTAGGTGTCATCTAGTGTAATTTTAAAGGTGCATAATTCGTTTACCAACCTTCTGGATAAATACCGTAGAAATTTACCAACATGTATCAGAAAGACGTGGTCATATAGGCATAAGGGTGAGGAACAAACCATCAAATTGAACAACTCTCTGCATGGGACCAATGCCGTAATCGCGAAAAAATTATCAACTGTCCCATACAAAACTTCAATTGCCTCGCACGGCTACACATCAAGCTATACATAAGATAAGCAGCATGCAGTATAAGCTGACTTCTGATTGTACGAAAAACCTATTCAATACGAAGTATAGCTTGATATGTTAACAGCAACATGTCCTGAGGTGCTTGTGGGAGATCGTACTTCCGGGATCGCCCTGATAGCCGTGTATTCCATGGCTATCAGGACAATCCCGGAAGTACGTTCAAGATCCCTACCAGCATCTTACTGAAATATTTCCTTCCTCCGAGCACGTTTGCTCTTGGGAATTTCCACTGAAGCAAGCCAATAAAGGCAAGAATGAGGTGGGAGCTCTGTTCCTCGCCAGTGTTCACTCCAGCCGGCCAATAAAAGCAAACCAGAGGTGAGGAACTGGTTCCTCACCTCTGGTTTCACCTCTGGTTCACCCTGGAGAAGTGTTGACTTCTCCCGGGAGATAGGATCCGTGGGGTCGCTACTGCCTAACAGCTCGCTACATGCTGCCCTGCGGGATTTCCAGTTGTAGCAGACCTCGCCTTGTACAGTTTTATCGTAAAATGAGAAGTCAGCTTATACTGGTTATGTATAGCTTGATGTGTATCCGTGCGTACCTACTCGACCCAAATGTATGGGACGGCTGATTATATTTTTAGACATGTAAACACGAACTTTGCACTCTCAATGAACTTATGACGTGACGTAGGTATTGTTTGCTCGTTTTGTAGTTTATTCTCCGCAACTCAGCGTCGTTTTCCGTGCGTGTGTCATTTCTGTGTACTTCCAATTCTAAAAAAGGACATCGTTTCATTCATTGGTTTCTACTTTAAGGAAAATAAACAATTTGTGTTACTTAATAATACTTAATTGATCACGTATTTTCCCTCAGTCAGGTATGCTTTTAGGATTCCGTACCTCAAAAGGAAAAATGGAACCCTTATAAGATCACTTCATCCGTCTGGCAAGACCCTTTTTCTCCAGAACGCGTGGAGTTATCAAGTTGAAATTAATAACAAATACTCAAGGCTGCAATCCCTTGAAGCAGTGAAAAAATCAAATTTCTAAGTCAACGCAATCAAAAGATACGGCGTTTATGCCGCATATTTTGGCACTCGCAAGGGAATCAAAACCTTATACTTATACTTCCCGTTGACCTAGAATCATGATATTTGGCAAGAAACAATATCATGTAGCACAAGTAATGAAAAAATATACGAAAACCGTAAATTTGTAGTTACATACCTACAAATTTGTACGGAACCGTCGCTCGGTGCGCGAGTCTGACTCGCACTTTTTTCACTGTCTTTCTTTCTTTCTTTTCTTTCTTTTTTTCGCCGTTTTTTATTTATTTATCCTAGGAACAACCCACAAGAGTTATCTTGAGACCCGCGCGGACCCTCTCGACCCCTGAGCTGTTACCGCTCGCACCATCGTCGCATCAGTACCCCACTCTTACGTCATCCGAGCAAAGTCTCAAGTTCACTCTTGCGGGTTATGTTGTGTTTTTATTGTATATAAAAAAATTAAGGAATACTTATAAAGCATTTATTTCAAACTAGCTGCGCCCCGCGGTTTCACCCGCATAAGTTTCGATCCCGTGGGAATGTCGGGATAAAAAGTATCCTATATGTTAATCCTGGTTATAAACTATCTGTGTGCTAAATTTCGTCAAAATCTGTTCAGTAGTTTTTGCGTGAAAGAGTAACAAACATCCATACATCCATACAAACTTTCGCATTTATAATATTAGTAGGATAAACCGTTAACAAGCACTTTTGAATTACTAAGGGGTCTGTCAGTTAGTCAGAAAGTTGAAACTGAAGCCCGTTCCAAAATGTAGATCTGTATGAGAAAAACCATTACGAAATTCTGTTGACTGATTACTTAAGCTTTTCCCTAATTTGCTGCCAAACCACATTTTCTGAACAGAATCTTTTTTATTTCCAAACTGTTTATTCTAAGTTATAAAATTTGAGCCAATTCCAATTTAGAGCTTATGGCGTGGTGTTCCCTAAAAAAGAAAAGGGGCTTTACCGACGACCCACGCGATAGAAAGTCGTCTCCTCCGCCTATAACCACCAGGAAAATTAAGCGATAGCTCAATACGAAATCAAAATCAAGTCATTTATTCAAATTAGGCTGAGAATCAGCACTTTTCGAACGTCAAAATGACAAAAGACAGCACCCAAAACGCCTGCCCTTTACCACTTCCTAGTAGCTTCCGCTGGGAAGAAGAAGTGGCGCAACAAACTCCCCAGATACTTACAGCAGTAGGTATGTTGCTAAGATCAAAGACCTGACTATCCTTCCTGCCCGGTGGTAACGTCACAGCACTGTTGACTGACTGACTATGTTTGCGTGACGTAGTATTTTATGACGTATCAACAAAGCATAGGGCGTGGCTTCCATATACGGGGAAAAACAAAGCTAGAAATAACTACGAAGTAATAATTTATTTATTACGTGTGTCTTATCACTAAAGAAACATGTAACGGTTCATAAACATTCTTGGTCTTTCGTGTCGACACGAGATGGACGAGAATAGCTCATGCTTTTGTGATAAGTTTATCTAAGTTATTAATAGCCAAAAGTTAACCACTATGGGGTAGCGCGCCCGTTTAACCCGCGAATTCAAATTTTTCCTACGGCTTTTACAAATTGTAGGTCAGTGTTAGGTTGAACAAAATATGATTCGCGGCCGTAATAAGTATGTATGTACAAACTTTCATAATTATAATCCTATTGAATGACTATCTCCATGAAATATATACAGGGTTAGCTTTCAAAGACCAGCCAAATTTAAGGGTAGGTACTGACCATCAGACTGGACAATTTTCTCCATGGGACCAACATCATAATCGCGAATAAAATTCAGCAGTCCCATACGTTTAGGTCGAGTGGGTATTGAAGTTTTCTATGGGAGAGTTGATAAATTTTTCGCGATTACGATATTGGCTCCTGGAGAAAGTTGATCAGTTTGAAGGTTTGTACCACACCCTTAAAGGCTGGTCTTTGAAAATAAACTATAATAATATAATAGTTTATTGTCACAAAAAATATACATTAGTATACACTGTTTAACATGAAGCTAATTAATGCTGCAGTAGTTTGTATACAGATCTTGTGAGCCCTGCCTCTCAAACTAGGATAACCAACCTGTATCTTAAGAGACAGTGTTCAGCTGTGAGGTTACTTAAAAATAGGTATCAAACAACTGCGGACTGTGCCAACTTATAGTAGGTACGTGTTAACAACTTAACAATCTTATTAATTTTAACAGAAACATATTATATTTCTCTGTATCAAAATGAACACGGATAGGATTACATACCTCGCGGGACCTCCGCTGGATGCGAGAAGCACAGGAGAAACGGAGGAGAACGCAGGAGGACCGGTCGATGGCGGCGGCGCTTTGCGGAGGCCTATGCCTATGGAGGCTAAAATGATAAACAATTGGACTATTCTGCAAAAATCTTATGCGAAATGAGTTTGAGATGAGCTGTCAATACCACTAGAACTAGGCTAGGGATTGACACTATTGACAGCTTACTTCAAGCTCACTTCACCTAAATTTTCTTGGTGAGATATTTATAGTATAGATCTGAGGGGCAATTCTCGTAATTTTAAGAACTCAGTCTCAATCTGTCAAAAAACACTTCTAATTTCCCTACATTTTGACAAGTTTTTGACATTTGTTTGCCGCCGAGATGAGACTGCGACTCGTTTTAAATTACGAGAATTGACCTCTTTTTTTTTTGTGGATGGGAAATCATCAAATGACCCCTCCCGCTCTGGGTGGAGCGGAAGGGAGTGTCAGACTCTTACTGACTAAAACCCACCCGTGTTCCTTCCTTAGACCTTTCTGTTCCAGGGCAGCGCTAACCCTTTCGGATGATCCCGCCGCCCTGGCAGGCTTCGGCCCTATCGGGCCCCGTCCTCTGCTGACATCTCTTTGAGGCGCGCGTGGAACACAACGCGCCGTCCGGCACGGGCCTGGTCCTGATCGGACGGTGAGCTACCCATTACTCACCGCCCGCAGGCCCGCGCCTACGGTGGCCGGGAGTCGTCACGCGGCTCCCGACGCCCGGAGCGTCTCCCGCGGCGGCTGAGGCGTGAGGTGTTTTCCCTCAGCCTCCCCGCCACCTCCTTCGCTAGCATGACTGCTTCGCAGAAGGAGGTGACTGCCTCTCACTCCCTCTCGCCCCGGACCATGGCTTGCACCAGGGCCGGACGCGAGAGGTCGCCGCCGTTGCCGATCGCCTCTACGAGGACACGGCGGGGCTCCACCCAAGCAGGGCAAACCTCCACCGTATGCTCCACCGTGTCCTCTGGGCGATCCTGGCAGTGGTGACACCCGGGCGTCACGAGAATTGGCCTTCAGCTGTAATACTGTTGCCAGAGAGACCAATGGATAAATCTCTTATCTCTATGACGCTTATACTCTGTCCACTATGTTAACCGTTTTTTGACAGCTGCCTTAGAACGTTAATATTCCAGATTAAGTAAACGTTAACTTTAAAATGCATAATAAAATAAATATATAAACCGCCTAATCTTATTGAATTATCTTATTTATAACTTCTTACAGACATAATAATGCCGTACGTGTAACAGTTTTGTGCTCACTAGTTCGATCTGTCAAAAAACGGTTAACCACAGAGTATAGCAACAGATATTGGTCTGAGCACTTTTCTGTACGAATTCATTTACGTACTAATGCACTTATGGCAAGTAATGCTGTCATAATCCATGATACAGATACTAGGGTATTATAAGATACGCGATACACACTGGTTAAACTCGATCAATTTTTGAAACAACAACAATACTGTGACGTCAAACGTAATCCTGAACATCAAAACAATGATGTATGTATCTATATTTTGTTATATTAATATAGATTATTATTTTTGTTTGAAAAATCTATCGTTTGTGGCTAATGTGACTATCGGTCTTACAACAACACATAACGTAATATCACGCCCTGTTTCCCCGAAGGGTCAGGCAGAGGTACAAGAGAAGGCTATAGTACACCCACATTTCGTCCAAAAACTGTTGAGGAAATTGAGTGTGGTCATGAAGGCAATATTCTAATCTACATAAACATAGGTACAAATAAATAAAATTCAAGTGTCTGTTTGTAATGTCCAAAGAACAGCTTTTAACTAAATGCACAATGAAAGTATACGATATTTATAACTAAACATATTTTGTTGTCATTCTGTCTGTTTTTCCGACTAATCTCCGAAAAGGCAGGACCGATTTTGACGGGACTTTTATTTTAGAAAAAGAAATAAAAACCGTGAAATCCACATCAACGCGGGCATAGCCGCGGACAGAAACTAGTAAAAAATAAAAAACCTGCTATACACGACGGACTGCAATAAATAGAGGACGCAGTATGGTTGCTCATCTCTTGGCAATAACCCCTTCAGTCACCTTTCATGTTACCTATAACCTAAATCCCCTCCAGAAACCGCACTGCCCGTAAAGCAGTCCCGTTGGACTGTTCCTCAAACCCCAATTAAGTAACGTTTTTCTGTGACTGAATTAGTCCATTTTTAAACGAAAAAGCGTGACTTAAGTGCGGGTTTAAGTCACACAGTGCTATACATTTTTTAATGACATAATGTACAAAAGCCAGCAGGCCAATCTAACCGAAGCTGTCAAATTCTCCCAATAAAACTTGAACCTTAATGCTTTAGCGATAAAGTTGAAAATCTATTAAAGAAATTTGACAGATTGTAGTAGCTTGATGTACTGGCGTCTGTACTTTGATCTCTTTAATTCGTCCTCAATGTCCACTGAATAGAATAGAGCATAGCAGTGTTCATAATCTCAGATAATTTACATTCCATCGCCACTTATTCAGTTATCTACTTTAGTAAAATGTATTCTAAGTTGATTTTTGAGTGACCATCATTTATAACAAAAAGGTCCTAATAAGTTTTTGGTTGCAATGGAATTTGAACTTTGTTAATTATGAGATTCAGTTTGTTGTTCCATAACTTGAAATTGTCTCAAATACTTAATTCGAATATGGAATATAATATTTATTTGCATTAAAACATGTTACATACAATAATGGTCATTATAATAGGGGTATGATTTACATGACGAGCGAGACAATATGTAAGTCATACATAGAAGACATAGAAATATAAAAAAAAACAAGTTATATTTATGCACCTAGCATCAACAACAAGTGTAGTTAAACAGTCATTCATTATACCTACTATTACAAAATTGTAATTCTAAAAATTACAATGTTTATTAAACAGTTTTAAATCTAAGCAGTGTGGGTATCTGTCTAAATAAATATCAGTAAATCAGTACCAATATTTATCACAGTTTAATTTTTATCAAATAATTATTTTCCGCTATCCTACCGCCTCACCTTTGAGTTATTTATGTAATTAAGATTAAAAATAATGTCTGAGGGAGTTCCCTAATATCATTTGAGATATTGTTAAAAATTTTAAATGCGGTGATAAAACTATTTTTAGAGTATAATGTACTTTCCTATCAGCACGAGTTCTACCTACTTTTATTCTACAGGGTTAAATTAAATTAGCTAGCGAAACTCCGTAGACGTGATGGGTACTGATATCTAAACATGACAAAACAAAAATAAATTAGTTTGATGATTTTTTTTGGCCATCAATCGTCTTTATTCGTTACTAGCTGCGCCCCGCGGTTTCACCCGCATAAGTTTCGATCCCGTGGGAATGTCGGGATAAAAAGTATCCTATATGTTAATCCTGGTTATAAACTATCTGTGTGCTAAATTTCGTCAAAATCTGTTCAGTAGTTTTTGCGTGAAAGAGTAACAAACATCCATACATCCATACATACAAACTTTCGCATTTATAATATTATTAGTAGGATTGTAGTGACTTGAAACATCAGGTTAGAATCAGTTTATTTATGTTGACCCCAAAAAGAGAGCATCTAATAATTTTTATTTTATTTTATAATTTTAAACATCGATATCTGTTGGAGTATAGCAAAAACAAATCGATCCTACTTGGGTGGGAAATCATCAAATGACGTCTTCCGCTCTGGGTGGAGCGGGAGGGCGTGTCAGACTTTTACTGACTAAAACCCACCCGTGTTCCTTCAGTTGCCTGTGCCAGGGGCCATGGTATCTCTTTCGAACAACCCGCGGCAGGCATCGGCCCTAGCGGACCCCGTCAGTTCGTGCTGACATCTCTTTGAGCCGCGCGTGGAACACAACACGCCGTCGACCCAGGCCAGGTCCTTACCGCCGCGAGCTGCCCATTGCACGCCGACCGCAAGCCCGCGCCGACGGTGACCGGGAGTCGGTTGCTGACTCCCGACGTCCAGGGCGTCTCCTGCGGCGACTAGGGGCGTGAGGGCGCAGAGATTGCCTCTCCCTCAAGCGCTCCGCCTCATCCTTTGCGAGCATTACTGCTTCGCAGAAGGAGGTGACGGCTTCCCATGCACTCTCGCTCCGTACCATGGCCTGGAACAGAACCGGACGCGAGAGATCGCCGCCGCCGATCGCCGCCACGAGGACGCGGCAAAGCTCCGCCCAAGCATCCGAGCCCGTTCTTACCACTTGACCAAAATCCGTACAGCACAGTCGCTATGCGAAAGCACTCTACTCTTTTAGCCTTTTGTGGGATCACACGTCTCACGTAATATTAGTAAACACACCTTCCGATGTATAAATAAAAGGATAAGAAACATTATATAAATCCTTATAACGCCCTTTCCTTTGGTGTTCCTCCATTAACCCTAAGAATATCCACCACCTCCGTAAAGTTTCTCTAGCTAATGTAATTTGACCCTGTAAGAAAAAGAAGAATCTAGAAGAAGAAGAACCTAGAAGCAATCTTCTTCACCACAGCAAAATCTTATACAGGGTCAGGCTAAGGGGATTTCTCCAGTCAACATTTGTTATGACACTGACTGCCCAGCTTGCCCTCGAATCGACGTAACTACCTAAATATCATGATCATCACGCGTGTCTTTTTTTCACGTTGCCAATCCATCACCAGACAGGATGTCATACACTCGCTCGATCAAATCAATCTGAAATTCGACCAGACCATAATCATGATTACTTTTGGATGTCGTAATTACGTGTTTATCAACAGTTTTGACACCTGCGATAAAATTGTAATGTAAGCGGTTCCATATTGGTCTTGAAGATTCGTTGTAATTGACACAATGACATCGAAAGAATACGCATTTAATTGTTTTTATGTTACTGTGAATTGGTAAACGGGTCGACAGCCTACCTGACGGATACTAATCCACCTGACCGATTTCAGTCACGGTGACCAATCTCAACGGAAATAAGCCGGGTTCGCAGGAGATATTAGGCCGCGTGTCCACGGCAAGAAAAATCGCCGGGTCTATGCAAGAATTCGTGTCGTTTCTACACACGACTAGCATAGACCCGGCGATTTTTCTTGCCGTGGACACGCGGCCTTATAGTGCACAAGTGGGTGCGCAAACACAGGTGCACTCTCTGTTCCTTTACTCTCATTGTCCGATGGGATGGCAATCCGACATGACCGGGGAGAGATTAGGCGCAGGACCAACGGCTTTACGTGCTTTCCGAAGCACGAAGGTATTACACCACCAACTTCCAAACTCCGGGCTGCTACTTAGAAATTCATAATGGAAAAACCCAAAAACCTGACGGATAATGGTTATAGGGCAAGAGCCCGCGACGATCAGACGTTCGTTATTTTATAGAAGCTGAAAGTATGTCTGGCCCCAATACAGGTAAGAGCGATCCCCGAGTATGATGTTTGGATCATGGATTCATGGTGGCTTTGGCGGATAAAAGGTGGCAAAAGTATTTAAAATTGCACCTCAAATTGGTTAAAGTATAAAATTCAGTTTTTATATAATTTATTTGGAATAATATTAGAAATCACGTCGTCCATGTCAGACACTACGGTTGTAACCCCCTGTCAGACACCCTTAAACTATAATAAATTGTAATTATACTTACGTTATAGTTTATTAAGTAATATAATTTGCTAATAAATAATTTAATAAATTATATAAAACAGTTTCTTGTTATTAATAATTATATTTCAATTTATCCCAATTCTATCTAATTTTTATCTTATTTTTACAAATTTTTGTTTAATTTTATTTAATTTCATCAAAATTTGTCCATTTTTATGGTAACTTAATTTTTATGATTGTATGACATGTGTAATTATAATTACTAATATTGACTAATAACTTGTATGTGTGGTGCAAACCGAAATAAATAAATAAATTTGCTAAGTGCTCATACACACGAGTGGTACGCGTATATATGGTAGAGGCAACTGCCTCAGTCGACACGTGTCAACGTGCCGCCCGTGTACCTACGGTGCTCAAATACATGAGCGGCATGTTGTCGACGACAGCCGTAGACATGTCGGCGGCTGCAGTTCACTCTGCCGTTGACGCGTGCCGCTCGTGTGCATGTACAGACGCCAGCACATCAAGCTACTACAATCTGTCAAATTTCTTTAATAGATTTTCAACTTTATCGCTAAAGTTAATACTTTAGCGGTAAAGTTGGAAATCTATTATAGAAATTTAGGTTATTTAGGTTCAAGGTTGATTGGGAAAATTTGACAGTTTCGGGTAGCTTGACCTGCTGGCGTCTGTACACTAAATCATTAACTTTGGTTCCTCAAACATTGGGAAAGTTTTGGAAAATATTTTTAGAAATGCTCACCTACTTATAAAATCAATAATTATAATCATGCTAAGTCTAACAAATTAATAAACAGATAAAAAGAACAAACAAATTTGATTCCAAAAATATATTTCTAGATAGTGACTGATTTATTTTTAGCTCATCTACTTCAGCTGATCAATAGATACCGATCTATACCTGATAGTCTAATTTTAGATATAACACTTAGATAGTGTCACTTTGATAATAATAAGAAGATAATAAAAAAAAACCAAATTATCGATAGCCATCTACAAACAATAAATGAACATACACGTGTTTATACACGAACAAACATAACATAGATACAACAACAACAAACATAACAAAGATATATCAAAATGGTGGTTTTCATGAAAATCTTTGTAGGACACTTATAACACGTTGTATGTCTGATCACTAAATAATACTATCTTAAGAGCGTTGACACCGTACGGCATTTCATACAAACTTTCAAGTCCTGTTTTTTCGAAATGCATGAACCGATTTTAATGAAACTTCCTACGCATAAGCAGGATATATAGGTCTAAAAAGTTAATTGAGAACATTTTCGAAAAATAGTGTTAGGTACATGTAAATTCGACCGATTTTAAATTTTCCATAGAAACAGATTTCCAATCATCTTTTTTTAAATAAGACTTTTCGAAAATGTAAGTTTGGTTGATAAGATTAGTAAGATTGGTTGTCAGATTTTCATGCTTCTAACGACCTGCAATGACTGTCAAAGATCCACGAATGACATCCGGAACCAACGGCTTAACGTGCTTTCCGAGGCACGGAGGGGTCTTGGTATGTGAAGATGGTCACCCATCCACGGCAAGTGTAGATTAATCTGATCGAGGGACCCGTGCGGCTGTTATTACTTAGCCACAAGCCCATGATGAATATTATATACAAAATGACATGAATATTTACTTTGTTAAGTATTATTTTACTTTAATTATTGTGAATGTAAGAACTATGTGGTCATTCTTTGTTTTTTTTCTTTCCGTGTTAATTTTAATGTCGGTCTGCCAGTTATGAGCAAGTAATGCGGCCCACCCAAATTTCCTTTCTTTGGTATGGTTCGTCGAGTCATTGAGCTCCTCAAGTTTTGAGTTGAACTACACGATTACTGACCAATGCATGCACTGACTGGACTGGTCCCCTCAAATATGTGTGGTACTTTTCTCAAAACACCATTTCAGACATCTATCTACATAGTCTGCTCATAATCTGACCAAGACTATGTCTGGACTTTAAAAAAGACTGTGACCCCTGAGTTTGTTTCGGCCTTTCATCTCAGAGTAGTCAGATAGGGAACGCCGACATCATCTAGCTTTTTTTTTTGTTGATAATAAGTCGTGTAAATATGTATTTGACTAAAATTGCTTTTTCTTAAAACGACTTAAATCCTCATAAAAAATAAATTAAGCCACCTACATGCGAATCTGCGAACTCCTCCACATGTTTTCAAGTTGAATGAACGTATACCTATTACTTGTTCCAAATAAGTAATACTTAAGTAAAACCTTGAAGAAGGTATTGCTATCAGCGCCGACAATCTAACTTAGCAAATCACTCTAGAATTTGAAAGAAATCGCTTGTAATATCATCCATTGCTGGTTTTGTAAGATGCTTTAGCTAATTTGGTAGTAGAAAACGCGCAATGGATTACAAAATCGTATTAAAATAGTAAACAGATGGTAATGATTTAAAAATACTTAGATTGCAGCTTGATGTGTTTTACATAGCTACGTGAGAATTTCTTGCGTGTAATTAGGTCAAACGTATTTTCTATTTTAATTAAATAATTGCTATGGATGGCGTGAACTAGTAGCATGCCAGCTATTATTATATATCTCATAAGTACCTTATACCAACCCCAGTACGAATGCTGAATCCACTGACTGGCATTGCACCTCCCATCATTCGCAGGACCATAGCCAGCCGAATCGAGAGGGCAAAGCTAAAAGCTGACTCACGTCACCCAATGCACAACTACGTCTCAGTGTCCCAGAGGCTGCAGAGCGGAAAAAGTTTTTTTGGGTGCATGGGTCCAGCTAGTCCAACCAATATTAACGCCTCCACAGCAAGATGTAATCTACGGTGGGAGCTGTACAAACCCTCTGACAATTTTATCGAACCATCTAAAAGTCTACCGCCTGGGCACGCATTACCATGGCCGACTTGGAAATCTCTAAATAGACTTCGAACCCAAGTCCGCCGTAGCAAAGACCATCTCCATAGATGGGGGTTCACGGACGGCTCTGATCTCAAGTGCGTATGCAGCACGTCCCCACAGACAATGGCCCACCTTCCATCCAGCGCGGCATGCTATCACCTGTGCACTTGATGATCTTTATGACTGCGTCAAGGTGTGGAGTTCGCGCAGCTGAATCTTGGGCCAAAGATGTTTGAACTTTTTGCAACCGATACGCTAAGAAAAAGTTAAAGCACGTCAGTGTTTACAAAACCTGTATAAGCGAGCCTTAAATTCTATTGAAACTCAGTACGATACACCAGCTCTAGGTCAAAGTGTATCCAGCAACGTGCGGTCTACTCATCATCTGCCAAGCCTTTTCCCAACTATGTTGGGGTTGGCTTTTGAGCGACTGCCTATCTGACCTCCACAACACAGTTACTGGGTAATATGATACGGCTGGGTGGCAGACTTTTGGGTTTCTGACGACCCGTACCGACTGCCAAAGATCCACGAATGACAGCCGAGACCAACGGCTTAATGTGCTCTCCGAGTCATGGAGGGGTCTTGGTATATGAAGATGGTCACCCATCCAGGAACCAACCGCGGCAAGCGTAACTTAACCTGATCGATCGACCCGTGCGTCCGTTATTACTTAGCTACAAGCTCCTCTAACGTGTGGTCTACAGTATAGAATATACTGTTATTGATCTTCCAAATTGGATTTTTAGAGCCATTCGTTAAGAATTGGACGCTGCGTGACATTATAGTACACCTACATTGTCTATATTTGTAGGCGTAGTGCAATTATCTCGATAAGTATAGACCAAATTGAAAAGTCTCAAATAATTGAGTTTAATGTTAATGTATTGCACACTTATCTATACAATGCGTTTTTTTTATATCCCATAAATCTAGGGGGTCATTGTACTCATCATTATGAACAACTTTTAGTATGGGACCAAACCCGAAATCGCGAAACAAAAATCTGGTGTTCCCTACATTTTGACGAGTTATACGAACATACCTAAATGTAGGGAACAGCTGATTTTTTTTACAACACCTGATTTTTTTTAAAAAAACACGATATAATTTTTTGTCCATTACATTACTCACACTGTGTTTTCCAGACAGTAATCTTGCCTCACCCTAGGCCCAATTTTCTAATCCTAGGCATTAGTCAGACTATAGCTATCCACTTATCAAGTTTATTCATCAACTGGTCACTGATAACATAAGGATTAGTTCTTGGAAAGATTTTACTATAGTCAGCGGAGATTTTCTGGTTCTAGAAACTGTTCAAGTGTTTACTGATTGAAAATTTTGATGGTTTCAGGCCTGCGTCATTGCTCACATCTACCCTTTTTTTTTTTGGATGGGAAATCATCAAATGACCGCTCCCGCTCTGGGTGGAGCGAAAGGAAGTGTCAGACTCTTACTGACTAAAACCCACCCGTGTTCCTTTCCTTAGCCCTTTCTGTTCCAGGGCAGCGGTAACCCTTTCGGACGATCCCTCCGCCCTGGCACACATCTACCCTTCCGGACAAATAATGTGATAAAGTCAAAGTCAAATAATTTATTTCAAATAGGCACATAAAAGGCACTTTTGAACGCTAAAAATGACATTAAAATAAAATTGATTCCAGTCGCCCCTTCCAAAAGGTAGTTTTCGTATGGAGAAGAATGGGCAAGAAACTAAACCACCACTCCCACCACCACCACCACCACCACTCTTTTAAAATGTTTTACAATATTTTGCATACATTATTTATATAATTATAATTATATGTGACGACGATGCACCTAAAAATTAAATTACTATACCACAATAGGTAAAAGAATTAAAATGGATTAATGAAACCATGGTTAATATGGTGGTGGTAATAGTTAATATAAATGTCATGACATATAAATTAACTATATGATATATACATGGTGCTCACATATTTACAAACATTCTAAAAGTAGACGATTTTCATAAATAAATAAAGAGTAATAATTCCGAGTGTAACTAAGTAATTACAGCTGTCAACCTCTATTTAAAAGCCTCAAAATTTTAACCTTGACTTCTCTGTATATTTATGAGGTAAATATATTTGTTAAAACAAACATGAACCTATATGAAATAGCTTTCAAAAGTCAATATAGGCAACTACGTGATAGAAATAAGTTAGAGCTCAAAGTACCATATACAGGTACGGCCTTAATGAGGAAACGTTTTTTTGTATGGCCCAAAGAATATTTAATAAATTACCTTGCTCAATAAAAAATCTAAATTTAGTCAATTTCAAGCGAAAATTATATACTATATTAATACAAAAATGTTACTATTCTCTCAACGACTACTTTGATGACAGTTCTTTGACATAACATATTTGTATACTCGTAACTTGACTATAAAAGCATAACGACTCTCACAGCACTATGGACAATATCAATTTTAAGCATTTTTCTTAGCTGTAACTTATTGACATCATAACTATTTATTATTGACTTATTCCTATTTCAATAAAGATTGACATTACCTAATGCATTTTTATTAAAATTGATATTGACATTACTTATTAAACTTTTACCTTTTTATAATACTAGTATAATTTATTCACTGGATTGGCAAAGACCTCCTTTAAATGTATATTTGTACGCCAAATGGCAAAACATAGAGAAACTTTATGTATAACATTAACTGTAACATCTGTACTGTTGTAACCTATGTTTACAAATAAAGATTGATTGATTGAATGTAAATCAATGTCAAAAAAAAATTATACAATTACATTAGCAACCAGTTTGATTTTGTCTAGACTTTAGAGATTGTCCTATGGAGCAGGACAAGCATGTTTCCAAGCATTCTTATCTTGGATATAATCCTCTAATTTGTAATATCCTTGCTTACAACGTGTAATTTTAAAAGTAACTTTTAAATTTTCTTTCATTGAATTGCAATATGCAATGCATTGCATTGTATTTTGTTGTAACATTTAACACAGTACCCCATAAAAGATGTATGTACCTACTTTAGATAATC
This sequence comes from Apamea crenata, assembly GCA_949629185.1. Taxonomy (NCBI): domain Eukaryota; kingdom Metazoa; phylum Arthropoda; class Insecta; order Lepidoptera; family Noctuidae; genus Apamea; species Apamea crenata. The sequence continues at coordinate 6,752,566 of OX451372.1, forward strand.
TGAAAAAAGGTTGATCTAATTTATCTTTATTTCTAATATTAAAATTATGTCTATCATTTATTTTATTAAAAAGATGTTGATTTTTTCTTTCTTATAAGAAGTGTAATAAAAAAAAAGCTGCCAAGTACGAGTCAGGCTCGCACACGAAGGGTTCCGTACCAATCACCATCATCATCATCATCTGCCTAGCCTTTTTCCAACTATGTTGGAGTCGGCTTCCAGTCTAACCGGATGCAGCTGTACCAGTATTTTACATGGAGCGTCTGCCTATCTGACCTCTACAACCCAGTTACTGGGTAATACGATATCCCTTGGTAAGACTGGTTATCAGACTTTCGGGCTACTGACGACCCGTAACGACTGTCAGAGATCCACGAATGACAGGATGGACCAACTGCTTAACGTGCTTTCCGAGGCACGGAGGGGTATGTGAAGATTTTCACCCATCCACGGACCAACCGCGGCAAACGTAGCTTAACCTGATCGATCGACCTGTGCGGCTGTTATTACTTAGCCACAAGCCCCCCCAAATAGTCTCACTCAAGTACTTGTATAAAACCAAGCAATGTTTACCAACAAAACAGTTAAAAATATACCCGGTAGAAACACCAGAGGTTCAAGAGTTCAGTTTTCATCATCCTGAAGTGATGTTATGAACTCTAATTAAAATAAGATACTAATTGAAATCTTCGCTTATAAATTGATAATACTTGTTTCATCATATTATTTGGAAGTAGGACACTCAGATATCTAAACCCGCGAATTTTTTTGCAGATAATTAATGTATACAAACACGGTCTCGTGGTTCATAACATAAATAATAAAGTCGCCACATGGAAAACACGTAATCTTTAACACATTCCGGTGATATTCCCACCGAGGAATTCCCTATATCGTAAGTACTCTAATTATATTCAAACCACATAAACAAACATCTAAAATCCAAATATACAGGGTCAAATGAAACAAGCTAGGGAAACTCTGCAAACGTATTGGTTATATATCTACTCGTATATCTTAAGCATAACCGGCTGGTTATGCTTAAGATATACGAGTAGACAGAACGTTATAGGCTTATAATGTTCCCACTGCTGGGACACAGGCCTCCTCTTTCTGTGAGCGGGCCATAATCCACCAGTGGACCCAGTGCGGGTCGGTGGGTGTCACATGTCTTCGAAATGTTGGTCCTAGGACATGCCGGTTTCCTCGCGACGTTCTCCTTCGCGGTTTTGAGAGCAGTGGTGATGAAATAAATTACAAAAAGTAAAGTGCCTACCTCGGTTTGAACTCACGACATATAGTTCGTGTCGGGGCCATTACCTCTGCTCATATCATATCTCAACATGATAAAACAAAAACAAAATGTTAATTGTTTTTTGGTCAACGAGCGACCTTTGCTCTACCTTTGTACTTGAAATATGAGTTTAAAAAATAAGTTTTTTTTGATATCGATATCCAACACGTCTGCAGAGTTTCGCTAGCTAATTTAATTTGACCCTGTATAATTTATTTATTGTATAATACATGGTGGGTATACAAAAAAAAACATTTGTTTCCGGTACCACATACCTACATTAGGAAACATCAACATAAAACATGACTTCATGTTCTAGCACTTGTCGTAGAGGAGTCCCCGTGCTCTATCAATCAAATTGTATTTAGGTACTTATGTTTAATAATACTAACTAATATAGTATAGTTAGGTACTTCAAATTTAACAAAATATTTACTGGCATTTTATCATTTTGACCATTTATAATTAGATTATTAGGACAATTTAATCTCTTAATTTGTATTAATTACATGTGATAGATATTATTTTATACGTCTAGATTTATATTTTGAGTCTAGACTAATTTCCACATTTTATTAGAAACTGAAAATATATTCTCTAAACCAAATAGGTTGGAAGTTATTTGGGCCAAGTTCGAACTTATTATAATTACCATAATAAATAATATGTTATCAGCAAAATCTTGGATTTTATAGAAACAGTCAAAATACTTGAGTTCATAGACATTTAGGTTCAGATTTTTGTGTACTATTTTTAGACGAAATAACAAACAAGCCTTGAAGGCTAATTTGAAAGAGAGAACCTTCTTTGAAATTAGCCTTCAAGGCTTGTTTGTTATTTCGTCGTCGTAATTTCAGTTATTTTTATTAGGTTCTAAGTTAAGCAGTGATGTCCCAGTGGTAACAACCGCGATTTACGAGTTGTGGGTCGTAGATTCAAACCCAGACAGGCGCTTTACTTTGTGTAAAGTATTTCATCACCACTGCTCTCAAAACGGTGAAGGAAAACATCGTGAGGAAACCAGCATGTCCTAGAGCCAAAAATTCGAAGACATGTGACATCTACCAACACGCACTGGGCCCGCGTGGTGGATTACGGCCCACTTCCTCTCACCGAGAGGAGGCCTGTGTCCCAGCAGTGGGAACATTATAGACTGATAATGCTACTAACTGACTAAGTTATAATTTCGATTTTTTTTTTCTGTTATAAGGTATCCATAATTTGCTCTTTATGAAAGTAAAATAAGTGAACAAGTATTGTCCCTCTCCATCTAAACTATTTTTTTTTTTATATTATAAAAAGAAAAGATTTGATATTTCGTATGTTTGTTTGTTACGCTTTCACATTAAAACGGCTGAACGAATTTGGATGAAATTTAGCACATGGGTAGAGCATGACTCCATGTGCTAAATAGGATATAGGATACTTTTTATCCCGATATTCCCACGGGATCGAGACTTATGCGGGAGAAGCCTCGGAGCGGAGCTAGGCTTGAATATTTACAGAAAATAAGCAAAATACTTGAATTCAAAGACTGGCACAGATTTTTGTGAACTATTTTTAGACTTATGAGAAACACGCAAGCCTGAAGGCTTTTTATAATTAATTGAAAGAATGTTCTATACCTTCAGTTATACATATTATATTACTAAGTATGTCAGTGTTTTCTCGACTAGTTATAAGTAATTATAATTTGTTCTTAATGGAAGTAAATTAATTATTGAAAAAAATTTGTCTTGGTAAGACTGGTTGTCAGACTTTTTGAGCTTCTGACTAACCGTAATGACTGTCAAATATCAACGAATGACAGCCGGGACCAACGGTTTAACGTGCTTCACGAGGCTTAGAAGGTTCTCGATAAGTAATGGATGGTCACCCACCCGCATACCGACCGCAGCAAGTATAGCTTAACCTTCGATCGACTCATCTTATCCTACTATCCTATCCTACTTACTACCCTACTAATAATATTATAAATGTGAAAGCTTGTACGGATGCATGGATGGATGGATGTTTGTTAGTCTTTCACGCCAAAACTACTGAACGGATTTGGATGAAATTTGTCACACAGATAGTTTATAATCAGGATTAACACATAGGATACTTTTTATCCCGACATTCCCACAGGATCGAAACTTACGCGGGTAAAACCGCGGGGCACAGCTAGTGCTGTTATAATTTAGCCCCCAGTCCGTATAAAAATTCATATGACAACAACACAACATATGAACAACTTATACAATGGGACCAACTGAAAATGTATGCATGAGTACATTGACCCAGTTTCAGGTTTTCAGTTAGACTAATTACAACTTGTAGACAACCACCTACAAAAATGTTCCACTTTTTCCTTAACCTAAACCAAAACAAAAGCACGCATGGCAATTAATTCACATCAGCGAAATTACATAATTACACCTCTAAGAAAGGGCAGGTGGGGTCTTTGACCTCTGAGCAATTCAATATGTGATCATTGCTTGCAACTATTTGTCTTAAAGCCCTATTAGGGTCATCAATAACCTTTATAGGCTGTTCGCTGGTCCATAAATTCCTGTGCTGGGAACAGGCGCAGAAAATTAATTACTTGGAAAGCAAGAAAACAGATTTCTCTTCAAGCAAAAGCTAATGCGATGCGAAATTTCTCAAAAGTTAATTTAAATGAAATTAAATCCATCTATTTCAGACTAATTATATTTGTCCATACTTGTTAAGGTCTTAAAACTATGTTAGTCAATACTAAGAGAAAGCAAACCATCATTGATAATATTCAACATTCTAATAATAAAGTAAAATAAATTACGCAATCATTCAAATGTCAAAAAAAAATCTATAAAAATAAAAATTATTTTTTAGGCTTATAACTACAAAACAAGTAGCTAAATTCCGTAAAAAATATTTTTAAGTAAAATGAACGAATCTAAAGGACCTAATTTATTAATCTACATTTGCGATATATTCGCAAAAAATGTAGGTAAGCAAATATGAGTATAAGGAAAAATAACTATAATTCCTACACAATAAAGTTCAGTTTAACTTTTTTTGTTTTAACTGCCATCATTTTTAAAACTTTTTCAATTGTGCTAGTCACTCTGAAAAAAACTTAATACCCATTTATATAAAGTTAATATTTGTTTAACTTGAAATAACATCGATTCGTCACGTCGTTTTGGGGGAGTGTCTTATGTAATTTTGACGTTCAAAAAGTGCTGATTCTCAGCATAATGCCTCTTGATTTTGACTTCTACTATCCCACTGCTAGGTAACAGCTTTCCATCATCATTTTCACTTACTTCATCCCAATTCCCTAGGATGACTTACATCAAAATCGTCCTCCCATCTCGTCCTACGGGTCATTTGTAAAAAACATTAAATAAAATTTCTATAAACAAATTATTACCTACTCAACTACTATTGATACTAAATGAAATGACTAACTATGCTATTACACTTATATTCAATAACAAAAGGACACTTAGGCATTGAAGTACTTTTCCGCATTGCTGTCAACCGGAAGCGTGCCAGAAGACTGGCAGCATTGCCACGTTGAATGGCAATGATAATTCTAAACGTGCCAGCCCTCGGTTCACGTTAAGTGTCCAGTCGGAGAGAAGTTTCCAATCAATGAAAAATAAAATCAAAATTATCATTGCAGACTGCCACTTCACCCAGTCTGAAATATTAATAACCAATATTGTAATAAAACAAATTACTAATTAAGTATATTAAGTTAGTATATTCTCGTACTTTTTGTTTAGTTTTTTCAGTGAATTATTTTTGATTTCACGTAGGAGTATTATTTTTTTGTCTCCTTTACTATTTCACACGCTGTCTACATCTCTGTATCTATTGTCCTGTCTCGGGTGTGCTGGAAGAGATTTCTTATGAAATAAGCATCACCTCTGTACCTATTTTTTCTGTTCTGATTTTTTCTTGTCTGTTTATATATTATGTGTTAAATTAAAAAAAAATTACCTTCAGCATACATAATAATAATAATAGCCTCCCCGACCGATTTCAGTCACGGTGGCCAATCTCAACACATATTAGCCAGGTACGCAGGAGATTTATTATAGTGCACAAGTGTGCGCGCAAACACAGGCGCACTCTCTGTTCCCTTACTCTCATAGTCTGATGGGATGGAAATCCCACACGACCGGGAAGAAATCAGGGGGTCTACTCCGAAGTTCAAAGTATGTTCGGATCGGACCGACACATGGCCGAACCGAATATTATTGAAAAATGCGAAAAAAGTTCGGATCAGCTCAGTTGGGTCGGGACCATAGTCAATATTCGAAAGAGTGTAGGATCGGAACCGACCGAACCAAATAGTAACTTCGTAGCAGGAAACGGCCGAATATTTAGCCGATACTACTTCGGAGTAGACCCCCAGGTGATGCAAGACCAACGGCTTTTCGTGCTTTCCGAGACACGGGAGTATTAAACCGCCAACTTCCAAACTCCGAGCTGTTACTAAGATATTCCTAATGGAAAACCCAATAACACTTTGTCCGACCTGGGAATCAAACCCAGCGCTAAACGCTCAGCAGTCGCGCTTGCAACCACGAGACCGACGGGGCAGTTGCAGCATACACAGAATGATAACGAATCATCCTTGAAATTAAGTAAGTATGTCTGTATATCGTACAATTGATAAAATGTGCGCAAGTAACATCAATGAATCTAGTTTCTTATCAATCTACAAAAGTTGTAAGTAAATGTGGGATGAGAAAATGAAAAAAAATATGATGAATGATGATTTGTGATGAATGGAATGGGTGATGGGTGATGGGTGCTGTGATGAGTGTTTGAGGACAATTAATTATGATATAAGGAATATGTTATTATAAGTAGGCTCATCCCCGTTATTATTTGTTTTGTGATAGTAGTATTATTAGTGATTAAATTTTAGATAATAGTTTTCTAATCATCATCGTCTTCCATTTTATACTTTTATGTTATTAGCTCCCGGACTTATCTATATAATATACATATTTGTTTGTGTATGTGATTTTAAATCTTTATAAACGCACTCACGACACAGGAGTAATTACTAGTGTGGGGCACGTTTTTTAAAAAGAAAAATATATATAATATTAAAGCTGAAGAATTTACAACAGGGTGAGCTTCCAGTCTAACGGATGCAGAAGATTACCAGTATTTCACATGGAGCGACTGCCTATCTGACCTCCACAACCCAGTTACTGCCACTACCATTCAAACATTCATTCTGCTGTTACTATCATTCAAATCTGCGTACACTAATGCAATAAACAGCGTGAACATACGCATGCTAACGTTAATCATACAAGGCTAAACTACTACTTCAGCGGTATCGATAAACCTAAGTAAGGTAGGTACAATAAAGTGTTAATCAATGATACTGCATACTCAAATACTAGGGAATCAGATTATCTAAATACTAACGTGAACATTACGAATTGATCCGTTTACCAGGAATACAGAATGTGCTTAGAGTCATCAATCTTTTACAAAGAGCAAATCCTACATCTGTCGAGGATTTTTTTTTTTTCATTGCATAATTTTCCGCAAACGCCCATTGCTTAAAATTGGCCTCCAAATAACTTTTACTATGAATAAACATCTATGAACGTAACTTTGATCGTTAATATCTCGCAAATGTGACACTTTACGGCGTTTGGTCTTATCATGGTTTCTGTTTGCATTGATGTAAGCTATCGATTTATTTAGGTATCATGCGTGGCCGCCATTCTGAAAACTGTTGCACTCCGGGAGTGCTAGCAAAGTGAAAACTTGAGTATTATCGTTGTGCATTTTATATATACCTATCTACTCTCCCTCCATCTTACGAGTTTTCGATCAGGTCACGTGTCCTGACGCGATTTCCGTCTTACGAATTTTTTATCAGGTCACGTGTCCTGACGCGAGTTTAACATTTTTTACCCATCACAACAAAAGTGCACAACGCCGTTATAGAAGTTTTCACTTCAAAAAACAAAATGGCGCGACATAGGTATGCCACGGACCTGAAGGACCCCTTTGTCTGCAAAAACACAAATAACGCAATTATTTTGGTCGAACTGTCAAAAATAAAACCATCGCTACCGTTAGTGTGTACCCAAATACCCTGCAGCTTCTAGACTCTGCCTTTTTTATAGTGAATAGGAATTCATCTGACAACCGAGACCAACTAACCATCATGATTATGCTCTACGAGGCAAGGAGAAGTTATTTGTAAACTTCATCTCAGCCTATAATGTTCCCACTGCTGGGACACAGGCCTCCTCTCTATGAGAGGGAGTGGGCCATAATCCACCATGCGGGCCCAGGGCGGGTTGGTGGATGTTACATGTCTTCGGATTTTTGGTTCTAAGACATACCGGTTTCCTCACGATGTTTTCCTTCACCGTTTTGAAAGCAGTGGTGATGAAATCAAATACACGAAGTAAAGTGTCTGCCTGGGTTCGAACTTCGTGACCTAGGACTCGTACGGCGGATACCACTGGGCCACCACTGCTCAAACTGTAACTGTAACTTCATCTATCGATCACCAATTAATTAAAAGCCCCTTTATTACAATTTTTGATGAAACTTTTTTGATCAACTCGCGAAAATGAAACGCTAGACTTCTGACACCAATTCATGACAACCGTATCGACTATCGATCATTGACTTGTAAACAGAAATTGGAGTAAATAACTACACGTTTTTTTTATAATGGAAGTTTAATGTTTCATCAATTTTAGTTTGTTTTCCTTCTCATTGGTAAAAAGTAGGCTATCTTTAAAACCATATTTTCTAACACAGACTGTGCACACTAGGATTAAAACAGTTTTGTCTGTACCTACCCGTTTTATAGACTGTTCATTGTCTTTAAGTAGTATCGGTCTCACCAAGGAATATCATGTTACCCAGTAACTGAGATGTGGAAGTCCGATAGGCAGTCACTCGATGTAAAATACTGGTATTCAGCTGCATCCGGTTAGACTAGAAGCCAACCCCAACTTAGTTGGGAAAATGCTATGCTGGGTATCGCGCAACCCAGTTACTGGGTTGTGGAGGTCACGTAGCGCTTCACGTAAAAAACAGATATTCACCTGTATCCAGTTACACTGGAAGACGTTAGGGGATGACTGGAAAATGCTAGTCAGGTGAATTATGATTTAAGACAATTTAGTAACAACTCCTTACTAAGGGGTATCGTGCAACTCAGTAACTGGTCAAGTAGGCAGTCGCTCCATGTAAAATACTGCTATTAGACTGCATCCGGTTAGACTGGAAGCCAACTTCAACATATTTCGGAAAAGGCTAATAATAATAATTATTTATTTATTTATTTGTATAGAATGGAGGTGTTACAATAATGGTGTTAGTTTCATATATATTCCCAGTACATTCTGCCTGTTGGCATACAAAATATAGTGGTTAGCTTACAGATAATTTAGAATCTAGGTACCTACTTAAATTCAAAATGAGATCATGAATCAGCTAAGTTTAGGCAGATTGATTGGATGGATTTCCTTTGTGGGTGCTTAGAGGAGATATTACCTTCTTTCATTGTTCGTTTTATCTCTTTATACGCTTATTTATGGTTCGTCATCATAACTACTATTTTTCACAAGAGGATAGTGTCATATTGATTCATGTTTTATACGTCTTCGTTCGAAAAGTCTAGTGTGATGATGAAAATTTTACGCAACTTTAACTACGAGTCGGTTTTGTAGGGAATGTACGCCATCATTGTTTTCATACAGCCGTTGTCTGAATAACAACAGGCTTGACTCAGTTTCACGCATTGCAACATACATATCTATTGTCTAGACATATTATCAAGAGTAGTCATCAATCGTTTTCCTCAATAATTACATTCTTTAAGAAATCATTCATTTCAATGATCTTCTACGTCTATGTGTCGCAGCCAACTGGTTTAATTAGCCGTTTAATTAACCGCCTAGCTTTTTAACTAAACGGCGGCCGTTCGGCCTAAATAAATTATAGTTTAAGTTGGAACTGTAACCAATCACGTGCGAGCCGAATTGGTAGCAGTAACTTAGCCAGGGCACCCCGACACACCCGGGTTAGGTTAATTAGAACTGTGATCAATCGCGTGCGAGCCGAGAGAGCGAAGCGAGGCGAGCACTACTTCCAAAGGCCAGGCGGTTGACTAAACGGCTAATTTAACAAGTTGGCTGCGACATATACAACAGCAACAATACATTACCAATGACTGCTACCTAAAGATACTGAACAATACTGTAATTCCAAGAATTTTATTTTCAAAACACAATTCATAAACCACCGGGCGTCATGATACCGAATACATTCAAATTGTAATAATTCGATGATGACGTCCTAGTAATTATGTATTGTTTCTAAATTTGCATATATTGATTATAGTTAATGAATGGACTGACCAAACCATTAGTTCTTGTTGATGACGTCTGAGGATACCACAAAACACAACTAAATCATCCATTATCCTAATAATAATATTTCATGAACGGATATTTAACTAAGTTTTTCCTAGGTGCGTCAGGATCAGACTTCCTCAAGGATTAGGATTAGGAGCATTTTACGCTTATGCTTGTTTAAGTTTAACAAGGGACATTTAAACGGATCAATTTAGATGTCTAGGCGCTAAATGCCCAATTATTACTAAATTTTCAAACATCGACCCAGGTTTGTTCCCATCTGTAATAATGTGTATCATGAAACGTATCTCACGAGGAAATTGCAATCAGGTGGTCTGTTTCCACCTCAGCAATCCGACTGCTTCCTTGCCTATATTTTCTGATTCAAAGTGACTGCTCTCATACTGTTTTTTGTTCATTAATTTTGACACTGCTTTGGGGATCAGCCTAAAAATGATGTTTGTCGGTTGAATAATAACATTTGGTACGTTTGATAAATCCGCTGTCAAATTAATCAAACTCAAAACATTTAGTTCAATTAAACTATTTACAGGGACTTTTGAATTGTCAAAATTAAATAGTCGGTCAGTTAGTCAGAAAGTAAGCTAGCAATGGTGCTAGTAATGTGGTGTTACCTAATTAGGTTTTAATTGTTGTGTTGTTTATGTGTGTACCATTTAAAAGGTCTATTCTAAAAATAGAGAAGAATTGGCGCCGATTCCCTTGTTCACAAACTAAACTAAATTTAAGTTCAGTGCATCTTTTTCTTTCTATTTCATTATGAAAAGGACAGAAGATAAATATTAGTTTAGTCCTGTCAAATTAGTCAGCGCCTGATGTAAATTGACGTATTTTTCGCTGCCAGTCGCCATGTACTGCCTATGGAGTATTCTAGATTATTTGTATGACTAGCTTCGTAGTACTACAATATAGCTCTGTCATCGTTACCTACTATCAAAAGAAGATATTATGTATCTGCGTAAACTCAAATGATCATTGGTTTCTACTTTAGAATTTCAGAGTAAATTAAATCTTTGCAGCAGTCTACTGCACCCCAATTGCTTGACACACAATCAATTGGAATCTGAATCATTTTGAAGCAAATTGCCAATCCATTGCTGCATAAGTTCAAAAAATTTGTCTGCTCAGCACGTAAATAACGCAATGAATGTTGTTGAACTGTCAAAATGAAACCGATTCCGATTGATCGTGTGTTACGCAATTAGGGTGCAGGTGCCCCTATGTCATTCATCGACATCCGCCTAGCCCTAGGCAACTAGGTTGAGTGCAACTTCAGTGATTTTTAGGGTTCCGTTCCCAAAGAGATATTACTGAGGAGGAGGAGGGTGCCAACGGAACCCTACCCTTGGGTCCCGTTGGCACCCTCCTCCTCCTCAGTAATAATTAGGCCTCCACTGTCCGTCCGTTCGTCCATTCATCCGTGCGTCCTATCTGTCAGCGGGCTCTATCTCATGAACCGTAATAGGTAGTCAGTTGAAATTTTCATTATATATATTTCTATGGCCTTTATAAATAAAATCAAGTTAAAAATTAAAAGGGGTTCCATACCAGAAACGTGTTTTTTGAGGTTTGTTCTCTTGTGGCACGGATGTTTTTTAATGCCTGATGGTGCTGCTCTTGACTTCAATGTCCAATTTCAACACAACCAATGATCGCGACGATAGGTCGTGGTGGAGCAAATGAAATTAGCGGACTGTATAACAAGTAGGTATAATGAGTAAAAGGTATAAAATTACAACGGTCGGTTAGAACATGAAATAAGAGCTATTAAGACGCGCAAGCGCAGCCGTGCACGAAGGAGAGCAACAGCTGACTATCGTGGTCCAACATTGGTGGCATGATAGAAAGCGATGGATGAGGTCTCCGATGGCACAAGCATGCCCAGAAGATACCTGTTCACTCTTGCTTTGAAAGATGACGGGTTAAGGGAACACAAAGTTCGACTGATATCATCTCCATGGTGGGTGATCAATCAATGCTGTTTTTCGAAGGATTACTGATTTCTTACCAACATTGGTGGCGTAGTGTGCGACGCCCCCCAGCTAGTTGGACCGACGACGGTGGCTGGGACAGACTCGAAACGGAAGGCAGAGGACACAGTGTTGTGGCGCAGTCTGGGAGAGGCCTATGTCCAGCAGTGGACTGCGATAGGCTGAGCTGATTGATTGATTGATTGATTGGTAGGTCAACCAGAAACATCGGTTTAAATAGGTACTTCCCGAGAGGAACCTCCTTTAAGAATACAGTCTGAGTTCCGCTTTCCGAGGTAAGCCCTTGACCGAACTGTTACAAAAGATAAATAATTTCGTTATTATTTTTTTTAAATCGGAATTCCCGATATTATGATTCAAATTGTTATTTTCGCCTTCGTTTAAATCAAAATAATTCGCGAATTATCATCGTTACTGTCGTACTACGTTGTGTGATAACGATAATATATTGACGTCATGTTGTGTTGTTTAAAAATCAGTTGATAATATTTACGAGTTTTTAATTGTTTCGCGTAGTAATATTCGGTTTGCCCCGATATGGTCTAGAGTGCTAAGCTAAGTCTGCGCGCGCATTTGAAATTCAAGGCTACATCCCTACCAGCACTTGTAATCACATTAGGCATACTGATGGCGAATATTTACTTTGGAAAACGGAACACAGCACACTCTCTTGCCACTTGATATAAACGTCGAGATGGCGGCAAACGAATTATTCCCGATTTTGACAGCGCACAGACTTGCGCGAACTCTATTGGCCGTTGGTCCGGCCTGTCATTCGTAGATCTTTGACAGTCGTTACGGGTAGTTAATAGCCTAAAAGTCTGACAACCAGTCTCACCAAGGGGTACATTGTTATGCCATAACTGGGTCGTAGAGGTCAGATAACCAGTAGTTCCAAGTATCAATAAATCTTCCTAGCCTTTTCCCAACTATGTTGGGGTCAGCTTCCAGTCTAACTGGGCAGCTGAATATCAATATTTTGTACAAGGAGTCGCTCCATGTATAAACATAAATTAATAGGTCTAGTGGTACTGCTGAGTATGAAGTCCACGGATGGATTTCCAGTTCGAGCGAAGTGGGTTTTTATGCCAGGATTTTTTCAGCAGCACTTCGGAATCTGGATTAGTAACCGGTTGAAGGCAATAGGCGGCCTATATACATAATAGGGGTTATGTTATGTATATGGGCCTTAAACATTAACGTTATATCTGTTTGTTTGGTTTCACTTCTGCTGCTTCACCTTTCGGGGAATACAGGCGTGATATCTTCTTCTTAGCGTGTTGATAGCCATCTAAATGAACTCGGCCCAGAATTCAACTACTTGTTTGGCGCCATCACCAGCGTCCATCAGTTGCTATAACGTGCAGCTGACTGGACCCGCAGGGCGCGATATTAAGTGTCCCATCGTTTGTGGAACAGCACCACATTTACACTCCAGGGGCTGCAGTGTCGACATTCATAGCGATCGCTTTACGACTGAATTCGGTCGCAAAGTCCCGGATTGACAGGTGTAAGTATGGAGTGACAGGACTTTGCGACCGAATTCGGTCGTAAAGCGATCGCTATGAATGTCGAGACTACAGCCCCTGCTCAGTGCGTAGTCTCGATCAACATCGAAGGGTTCTCACGAGACAAATCTGAAATTATTTCTGATGTCTACCGCAAAAGTCACTGCGACATTCTTTGCGTTCAAGAGACCCATCGAGATGAAACCTAAAGCCGGCCACACATCCCTGGACTTACGCTTATCGCCGAGATCTGTCACCCGAAGCACGGTAACGCAGTGTTTGCTGCTCCTGGCGTAAGCATACTATCCACCAAGTGCTCAAACGAGAACGGCGTGATATTATGTTATATTATTGTCTGAGTTATATTATTGTTTGTTTTTGTATTTGGATGGAGAGCAGTGGTGTCCCTGTGGTAACGGCCGCGATTTATGAGTAGGTTCGAACCCAGACAGACGCTTTACTTTGTGAAAATTATTTCATCACCACTGCTCTCAAAACGGTGAAGTAAAACATCGTGAGGAAACCGGCATGTCCTAGAACCAAAAATTCGAAGACATGTGACATCTACCAACCCGCACTGGGCCCGCGTGGTAGGTTATAGCCCACTCGCTGATTATGATTATTATTATTTAACTTCATTACCATCAAGCAAAATCAAAAAACGACAAGACACTTAGGTCTATCACCTCCGATAACGATGAAAGGCTACATATTTAACATTGTATAGAGTATATTATGCCTATTTAATAATCTGAAAAATTAACATAGTTACGCGAAATTATTTTCAGCGAAATTATGTCGTGTCAGATTGCCGTCCCATCGGACAATGAGAGCGAGGGAAGAGAGAGTGCACCTAGGTATCTGCGCACACACTCTTGTACACTATAATATCTCCGCCGCCGAAAGCTGGGGGTCTACTCCGAAGTAGTATCGGCCGAATGTTCGGCCGTTTCCTGCTACGAAGTTCTATTTGGTTCGGTCGGTCCCGATTCTACACTCCTACACTCTTTCGAATATTGACTACGGTCCCGACCCAACTGAGCTGATCCGAACTTTTTTCGCATTTTTCAATAATATTCGGTTCGGTCATGTGTCGGTCCGATCCGAACATTCTCACTTTGCACTTCGGAGTAGACCAGGGGGTCTTCGCTGAGTTTGGTCGCTATGGCCGAAATTTGGTCTGGAGGACTTTACACTTGATCATAACCCCGGTTCGTGCTGATAACTGATTATTCTAGTAGGATTTGAAATATGTGCTAATCATCGCATTACCGATAGATATTACTGCCAAATAGGCCTTTTTATATTAATCTTAATTCTTAGATAATTTTTTATCAACTATATACGATTATGAATGGATTTGGGTTTTTTGGGAAATTAGCACAGTATTATCATCATAATATATTTTTTTTTAATAAGTAAGGCAGATACTTACCCATATTTGTTGTTTGTCAAAGCCTCGCTGTTACACATACAAATATTCTCTATAATTAAACTAACTTGCAATACTGGTATTCAGCTGCATCCGGTTAGACTGGAAGCCGACCCCAACATAGTTAAGAAAAGGCTGTTTTACTCATAAATGTTGCAAGATATTTAAAAAATGCGTAAATGGTTCAGCATATAGGTGAAAAAGTGTTATTATAAATTATGTTTAGCATAATCAGCCTGTAATATTCCCACTGCTGGGACACATGCCTCCTCTCTGTGAGCAGGAGTGGGCCGCAATTCAACAGGCAAGCCCAGTGCGGGTTGGTAGATGTGCCATCTACCAACCCGCTGTGACATCATGTCTTCGAATTTTAGGTTCTAGGACATGCCGGTTTCCTCACGATGTTTTCCTTCACCGTTTTGAGAGCAGTGGTGATGAAATAATTTACACAATGTGAAGCGACTGTCTGGATTTCAACCTTTGACCTACAATACGTAAGTCACGGACGTTGCCACTGGACCATCAGTGCTCTCGGGCCACCACGGCTTGGGCCACCACTGCTGAGCATAAGTTTCTGGGTTCGATTCCAAGGTCGGACAAAGTGTTAAGGCGCAGACGCAACTCTAGTATAACAATTTCTATGAAAACTTCATTTTGTCGGCATGTCAGAAGTACTGTGAGAGGGATTTATGAAATTATTAGGTTATGTATTAGGTTTTACTTAATAATAATAATAATAATATAATTTATATGTTTAATTTTAAATAAAGGAAATAATAATAATAATATATCCGTGGACATTTCACACAGCACCATTTGTCCCAAGCTAAGCTACCTAATGCTTGTGTTATGGTAACAAGATGGCTGATAAACTACTTATATACATTTTTTTTTTTTTGTACATACATAATTATTATAGATAGAAAAACACCCAGACTCAGAACAACTACATACATAACAATGACATGAACAAATACATGTACTTAGGTCATACAAATAAATAATGATTTTATGTTTCATCTTTTGTGTACTTTTATCTTTTATTTTATCTAGTGTTCCGTATATATACAAATTGTATCTTTAATTACTGTAATTTGTTTTAAACCGTTTTATTTAAAGTAATAAATAAATAAATGGAAATTGTTCTACCAGAATTTAGTCGCACCGTCGCGTCGCGCCTGTCTCCGAGCCTTTATTGAGGTTTTCAACCAAGAATTTCTCACTAGCAGCCCGCAGTCTCAATTTGTGCCCGGTTGACGGTTCGCCCACATTGGACTTAAACATAAATGACGAAATGTGGTTGTATCAGGCGCGGTCCGAGGGGTGGAGGGGGGTTCGTGGGGTCATGACCCCCCCCCCCCCAAAATCATTCAAGCTGTCGAGAGTCTGCATAATCATGCAGACACATGCAGACATGCATGATGCATTGTTGTCTGAAACATTTTTTGTTATTTTATTAATTTTGTATTTTGTGTTTCACGAACTGTGTCCAAATAAACGTTTTTCTTTCTTTCTTTCTTTTCTTTCTTTCATGCAGACTCTGGACAGCATCAATGATTTTTACTTGCCTTACTAACTTAAGTTACTAACTTACTACTTTGTGACCCCCCCCAAAATCTTGGCTGCGACCGCGCCTGAGTTGTTATCTATTTATAAGTTCGTACACCTCTACCTAACCCTTCGGGGATTACAGGATTGATGTTATGATATGTTACGATAGTGAAAATGAGGACGCAAAAGGTGAAGAAGGAATTATGTCAAGATATCCTTAGACATAATCCCTCAATTACCTTTTACGAAACAAATGAGAAGTGAGGCCTTGCCTTCAGGGGATTCCGCAGGACTTAATAAGTATTATGTTATAGTGACCTGTTTCATCAAAGACAAAATATTTTATCAGGGGTAGTAGTGAAGCTCCTTCAGGGAATAACTTTGTATCATCTAGGTATATTATTAATACCCCTATTACCTACTGAAGGCGTTGGAGTACGGATGCCGATAAATCAGGCTTGGAATTCGCTCTAACGTTGGTGTCATGTATTTTGGATCTGGGAACCCCATGACTCTGGTGTTATTAGTGGGCACAGACGCCAGCAGGTCAAGCTAGCTACCCGAAACTGTCAATTTTTCCAATCAACCTTGAATTTTAATGCTTTAGCGACATACTTGAAAATCTATTAAGTAAAGAAATCTGACAGATTTTTGTAGTTTGATGTGCTGGCGTCTCTACCTTTAGTTACTTTCTACTGAGTGGTTTTGGCCAAAACCTATTCATCCTCTCTAGATTTCTTCTCTAATGAATTTCGCTTTAGATTTCAAGGCTCTGGTGAATCATTTTTCTTTGGGACCTGCCCAGCAGTTTCGCGGCGCCATTTGAGTTAGTGACAAATGTATGGATTACAGATTCTGGAATAAGTAAGGCGGTCTTGTTTTAATAAAAATGTTTATGTTAAACCACATGTTTAATAACATTAAACCACAAGCCTAAATCTATAATATAATGGCTGAATGTGTTGCTAAGCGCAAATCTCGAGAACAGCTGAACCGATTTTGCTAATTCTTTTTTTAGAATATTCCTTGAAGTACGAGGAGTTCTTACGGAAAAAATGTAAGAAAGTCGCGGGCAAAAGCTAGTTATTCCATAAAAATTACACAAAGAATTCGTCATCCATGAACGAAGATTATTAAGATTGCTGTCTTCCTCCTAACATTTGTTATGGTATAATACCCTGGGAACCGAAGTCAAACCCCAAACATCCGTTGCCTCGTGTACCACACACTTTATTTAATAACATTCACATACTAACAATAACATAATTACCACGACAAATGACCTACAAAGGAAGTTTACGATATCTTGTACCATTCAAGGTCACTTTGAGGTCACTTTGAGGTCACTTATGGTTTTAACTTTAATACGGACCGTGAATGTTAACAAATAAAATAAACAATTAAGTAAACAAAAGATTCTGTGGGACGTGGTTTGAATTGATTAAAATGGTAGATACATGTTTACTCGTACATACAGCTTGCAGAGTAAGCAAGCTGAAGTTTTAGAGGGCTGGCCATGTTTGTCGAAGGACCGATGGCCGGTGGAGCAGACGAGTCCTGGAGTGGAGACCGTGTATCGGCAAGCGTAGCATGGGTTGCCCCCCAGCTAGATGGACCGGCGACCTTAAAAATGTGGCTAAGACAGACTGGACGGGGAGCTGGATGACAGGGCTCATAATAAACATAAGTTTTCCCTTTTCGCTTTAAACTCGACAAAGCCTACTGAAAACTGATATTTTTCCCGGTAGTACGTTGCAAGCATATAAGACGGTATTCTGTTCACGACATGTTGTGCACAATTTCTGAGCAGAATCCTAACAAAAAGTACTAGGCTCGCATGAATTCACGATAGTATTTCATGGTTTCCTGTAATTGAAGGAACACCTACTAAATTTCAATTATATTTATGTTTCAAATTGACTTTATTTCAAGTTAAACAAATATCAACTTTATTTAATAGTAATTAAGTTGATTTTAGAGTTACTACCACTGTTGAAAAAGTTATAAAAATTTTTGAAGTTGTAGCGTAAACGGAACTTTATTGTGTGGGAATTGAGTAATTTTTCCATTAACTCATATTTTTGTTTACATTTCTGGCGAATATGTCGCGATTCAAATTTAAATACTTTATCGTCCATTAATTATATGGTAATGTTTAGTCTTATATCTTTTGTTGGAGATCCTAAAATAAATATATCATTAGTATTTTCCTACTAATCGGGTTTGGAAGAAATTTGGCACACAGATAGTTTAAAACCTGCATTAACACATACATATACCATAAAAATACTACACATACTTTTTATGCCGGAAGAACCTACGTTTCCATAGGATAATTTCCTACCTCCACGCGGACAAAGACACGGGCAAAGACGCTGCTGGCAAAGACTTGTTCATAAATACTAAATAACAATTTTCTGACTGTATCTTTTATCCCTGAAAAGCCCGCTTAATAAAGTATTTACGTTGACCTATTTTGTAAATTCTCTTTTTTATGTAAGAAAGGTAAACTAAGTGGAAAATTAACAATTATGTCCGACCTATTTTCAAAATGCTCTCACTTTGTATTAAAAGAAGTAACTTGAGCAGAACTAATATAAATGGACTTTTTTTCTTCCCGAATTACTTTTTATTTTCACAGCAAGACTGGAATGTCCGAGTCATTTAGTTATTTACTAAAATGATGTCTATGGTTTTACACTTTGAAAAATGATCCTCTAAAAACTTACTGATTTTAATGATGTAAACTTTTTAAATTAATGAACCTCTAAAAACTTATTGAACTTCTAATGATGCACGCTTTTTAAACTAAATGAGCCTCTTTATAAATTTTTGGCCTTTTCTCACAGTTGGTCCTAGTAACTAAGCTAGGATACCCCGACAAAACGGATTAGGTTAGGTTAGAACTGACAAGACTAGAACGTCCGAGTCATTTAGTTACTTACTAAAAGGATGGCTATGGTTTCACACTTTGGGAAATGATCTTCTGAAACCTTACTGACTTTCTCCTGATATAATTTTTTTTTAATTATTATCGTCTAAAAACTTTTTAAGCTTATTATAATGATGACGCACACTTTTATAAATAAATGAGCCTCTTTTTAAATTTCTGGCGTTTTCTCAAACTTGGTCTCAGTAACTAGGTAAGCAGGATACCCCGACCAAACGAGTTAGGTTTAGGTTAGAACTGTGACCAACCGCCACATCCAAGTTGGTTCCAGTTTACATGGTTATTTAGTATTTTTAAGACCCCAAAATAGGAATTATGCCCGCCAGACACAGCACCCGTCTGGTCGGAGGATCCTCTCTTTTCTATGGAGTATGAGTTAACTTTACACCCTGTTCCTCATACCTCTATAATTTGAGGTTCACAAAAAGTGGCGCAATCATAATATTACAATGTTCAATAATATTTTTAGGAGCGCAAAATGGGAATTATAAGAGGTCCGATTATACATACTCGTATACATGCATTAAACTTTCTAATCTCCCGTCACGATAACATGACAACTTGAAATCGTATGACAAATTACTTCGCGGATACTCAAATTAGGACTAATTGTATGCAATTACAGTCATGAATTCCTGTCATCAATCTTATGCTGTCTCACAATTAATCTAGTTATGAGACTAGGTACGATTTAGATTTTAAGCTGGCAGTATTAATTTCCGTTTTTGACGACTATAGGTTAAGAGCGTTTGGTCTTATGGGGCTAATGTATGACAAACTCGATAATACTACTCGAGTTTTGTCGAGACTTTACAAAACTTTACCAACCACCCAGCAACATTCAAATAATGGCAATTTTGAGCTTTGAAACTTCCGGGCATGCATTTTAGTTAATTCCAAATTAATTGAGCTAACAAAGCGAAGTAAGACAATAAAACGCAAAGAAAAAAACAAATGAAACAATAAAAAACAAAACAAACAGTGATTGGCGTGCGTCGAATGAATTAATAAGCTGTTAACTTCAATAATGCGAGGTCGAAGCGGCGCCGGCGCAAGAGAACGTGGTTCTTTTATTACAGTTACGCTACTTCCTTTATTACTTTTACTAGTCTTTGTAATTTTTGTTTGTTTTACACTATGGGGATATTTGACATCCCTTAACGTCAAACATAAGCGGTCATTAAGTGACGTTCAAAATCAAGTCGCAGTGTTATCTCGGCGACAAACAAATGTCAAAAACTTTTCAAAATGTAGGGAAATTAGAGGCCCCCCCGCCCCCCTAAGATGACCCACTGACCGATTGCGACTACATTTTGAACGTTTTTAAATATGGGAATTTGCCTTAATATGTATCACCTAGTGAATTTGACCAGTGTAGTTTCGCTGCTCGTGCGTCTACGGACCTAGTGTTACAAATACGGCACTGCATTGTCGTCTGTTTTGGGTGAGTATATTCATTTAAAAAACCAAAGGCGGTTAATTTTTTATTTCTTTCACTCAAGGGTTTGCTGGGAGAAAACTAAATTTTGAGTACCTAAAGCTCGCCTTTCTGCATGCCATTACAAAATTACTGAACGCGTTGTATTTATTTTAAAAAAAAATGAGTAAGATTGTATGGCTTACAATATATAATCATGAGAGTAGTGGTGGCCCAGGCTTAACTTAAGCCTGGCCTAGCCTTAGGCTTAAGGCTTTACTTTGTGTAAATTATTTCATCACCACTGCTTTCAAAACGGCGAAGGAAAAAGGAAACCGGCATGTCCTAGAACCAAAACTTAGAAATGTGACATCGACCTACCCACACTGGGCTCGCATTCCCTCTCACCGAGAGGAGGCCTGAATCCCAGCAGTGGGAACATTATAGGCTGATTATGAAAAGTCAAAAGTTCAGTCTTCAACAAGTAGCAATCAGACGAGATTTTCTCAAATTATTTTTATTGCTCATTTCATTCATCTTGGACCCAAACAAAGCACGTTTTTCAAACGCATCTTGAGACACGTGTCCTAAAACGCGTACGACGCGCACGCATGGCCAGCACGGGTAGCGGTACCCAAATTATTACCAAACCCATCCAATTGATCCTTAGTTCATTGGGTCGCATTGATAATCGAGTTAGTTAAAATTTTGATGTTCAATAAATCATTCATCTATTGAATTGTCTTCACTCCTTCTAATTTATTATTAGATTAATTTTTATTGTTGGCTGGTCATGTTTGTCAAAGGGTCGAGGACCGGGGGAGCAACCAGACAGATTCCGGGAGTGGATACCTCGGATCGGGAAGCGCAGTGTGGGACACCCCCCAGGTAGATGGGCGGTCGACTTTAAAAAAGGTGGCTGGGGCGGGGCAGACTGTAAGCGGAAGGCGGAGGGCAGGGTGTTTTGGCACAGCGTAGGAGAGGTCTATGTCAGTGGACTGCGATAGGCCGAGTTGATTGATTGATTTTAATATGGTTGTTTCCAAGGCGATTAAGTACTTGCAGCACGTGCCTATCAGTATCTACGTAATTTTTATATGGATTAGTCAGCATAATCTAGCGTTTTTGATAATTAATCGACGCTGGTGGGAATATTTTGTGAGTACTTACCTAATGATGCAATCACAATAATATTCTAAGATATCGCTATACTATCTTAATCTTCCGTATAATGTAGACAGACTCCCCAAAAAATTCTGCCGATCTATCCTGTAAAAATCTCACCGTGGAAACATAGGTGAATTGAGCTTGAATTGAGGTGTCAATAGTGGCAATCCCAAGCATCAGGTGGAATGACAACTCACTTCAGCGAAGTTTTACCCAGTAACTGGGTTATGGAGGTCTGATAGGCAGTCGCTTCATGTAAAGTACTGGTATTCAGCTGGATCCGGTTAGACTGGAAGCCGACCCCAACATAGTTGGGAAAA
The DNA here is from genome assembly GCA_949629185.1 of Apamea crenata. NCBI lineage: Eukaryota > Metazoa > Arthropoda > Insecta > Lepidoptera > Noctuidae > Apamea > Apamea crenata. The sequence goes on from OX451372.1 coordinate 6,774,607, forward strand.
GGCACATGATAATGAGTCGGCTGATATGATCAATATTTTAATACACCCACATTTAGAAGCAGCGAGATTGCCAGATCTGTATATTCGATTATTTTTTATTGCTTATTGAACGGGACACAAGTATTTTTGTTAGTCATATTCTTTGTTAAATGTGTACCCCCCAACTCATCTGCTAAAAGTAAAACTGATTGCGGATAACCAAAGAAATAAAAAATCTTTTTTGGAACCATTGGCATAACTTCCTCCCAATGACGTCATTGAAATCTTAGAAGCCTATATTTCTAAAAACATATGAATCAAATTTTAATTCCACTCACAAAAAAACATACATAGCATAGCATCACGCCTGTAATCCCCGAAGGGTTTAGGCAGAGGTGTACCTAATAGTACACCCACATTTCACCAGTTATGTTAAAGTCCCATTTAATAGGGGCTAGCATATTGCCGTCAACCCGACACAGATCCAGACGCCAGGCTGCTAGTAAGAAATTCCTGACGGAAAAAACCTAATAACACTTTGCACGATCGGGGAATCGAACCCAGGACCTCATGCTTATTTAAAAATAAAAATCAAAAGTTATTTATTCAAATTAGACTGACTGAGAAACAGCACGTTTTGAACGGCAAAATTACAAAAGACAGTCCCTCAAAAACGCCCGTCTTTCACCACTTCCTAGTGCTATCGCTGGGAAGAAGAAGTGGCGCAACAAACTCCCAACAGCACAGCTGTCTGTTCAATTAAAAAATACTTGATTGTATACAATACTAGGTACAATAAAAGAACACGTTTTGGTAAACCCATTATCATCTGCAGCCCTCACGTGTGGATGCGTGCGCTGATGCAGCGCCTGCACGCTCATGCCAATTTAATTATTATTAATTAGAAAAACAACCTTTTTCTAGTTACAACCTGATAGACAATGTGCGTAATTGCCATCCAGCAGACATTACTTTGTAAACATGACACGAGCACATGCTTTTTAAGGACAAGATTTCGCAAGATCACATCACGCGCGAGCGCAGATAGTCGTACAGGCGCTAACTCGCACTCGGCTAGATAAAATCATTATTATAGGTATAATGACTTGGCATTATTGTAAATACCTAAATAGTAGGCTATTCTTTACGGTTCTTCAAAAACTCCTTTCCATTTTTGGACCTACTGTATCTCCGCATTAAAAGTTAAGCCAAAAGAGTGAAAACATCGTTAAAATTACTGAAAACCCCTGGTCGAAGGACACGTGGAAAAGTGAGCACTCGCAGAAAAGAAAGAAGGGTTAAACCCAGCCGTGGATGACTCCTGGAAAAAATTAAGATGATCATGAAAACATCTTGTTATGAATTTTATCGTCCTACAATTACCATAAAGTATGCTCATGCCGCCTGTGATACAGATTTATCCTAGCACAGGCATCTAACATTATTATACCTTTATAAATCATTTCTAAGACTTTATGTAAATATTTTACCAATTTTAATACTAAATAAAACAATTATTATTATTATTCATTATCAACAATGCAGAGTGGAAACCGGTATGTCGTAGAACCAAAAAATCGAAGACATGTGACATCTACCAACCAGCACTGGGCCCGCGTGCTACATTATAGCCCACTCCCTCTACACTATATGAGGCCTGTGTCCCAGCAGTGGGAACATTATAGGCTGATTATGCATCGACATTATTTATTTTCTTCTGCTATAAAATATTCACGCATCCGTTATAGCCGCGTGGTCCTAATCAAGCACAATAAAGACACGTCATGGCACGTGCATGAACAGGACAAGATTTCGCAAGCGCACACGCACGCACACACACACACATGCTCAAACGGTAGCTTTATATTCATACGTCACTTTACGACCGTTAATATAATATGCACGAGAATGACCCTGTTCTTGCGGTTTGTTGTTTTGAGGTGAATTTTTGGTAGCGTGTGCGCATTGATGACTTCATTCTAAGATTTTGACGTCAAAAGTAGGATGGAGGTAAATCCTACTACATCTCTTTATTATTAGTTTATTAATGCGTATAATCATGACGTAGTGGATCTTTGACAGTCGTCATGGTTCGTCAGAATCCCGAAAGTCTGACAACCGGTCTTACCAAGACACACACATTTTGCAAAAATTTTACCATAGTTACTATTACCATACTATTTTTAACCATTGGTTGAGATAACTACGGATCAAAAAATCGACCCTAACTGGGTTGTGGAGGGATGGTAGGCAATCATTCCATGTAAAGTACTGGTATTCAGCTGCATCTGGTTAGACTGGAAGCCGACCCCAAAATAGTTGGGAGAAGGCACAGGATGATCATGATGAATTATGACGTAGTGGAACAGTTGGTGGAAAAAGAGAAATAAGTTTGAAAAAATAGGTGTTTTAATGCTAACTTTAACATGAAGCACGCTCGACATCCGCACCATATTAAAAATCCTTATGAATCTACGGACACGGAGAGGAGGTATGTCTCCCAGTAGTGGAACCGTTATCGGCTGATTATGCCAGTTTACACTACCAAATCTCATCATTATCATCATCTTTAGCGCTATGCTACCCTGGTCTGTGCGAGTTCCATCCCAGTCTGTACATACGAGTAATAACTGCAAATTATCCAATGACGAAGTGATCCTAAAATAAACTTGAAAAGACTGGTCACCAGATGGACTAGATTAAACGAAGTTTATAATGGATACCACTTGTTCTGCCAGACTAAATACAAATATTTTAAGAACCATTAACCTATAACACAGTATAAATGTGCTTAAAAGCTTGTTGAAAATTATTTCTAACCACAACAAACAGTAGTTCTTAAAGAAGCGTCAGGAAAAAAATATAACGAGGTGTTAATTTTAATAAAAACAAAACATAATAATGATTCACATCGTGGGAAGGAAGAACATTGTTGTCACAAAATGATAGATGCAGAAGGTACAAATGCACAAAACTAATTAGTGCACCCATGTCATTCCCTATTTATAGACAAAAGGATCTGGAGTGGCGACCGCGTACCGGAAGGCGTAGCGTTGGAAGGCCTCCCACAAGACGACCTTGTAAAAGCTGCAGGAACTCGTTGGATGCGAGAAGCACAGAACCGGTCGAAGTGGAGGTGCTTGGGGGAGGCCTATGTCCAGCAATCAGTCTTTCGGCTGAAAAGATGATGATGATAGACAACATGACAGATTGTAGACACATATCTAAAAAAAACTTTAAGCAAAGATTTCTAAAGAAATCTATCATTTTGTCTATTCTATCTGTCATTTTGTCTATTCTATCTGTCATTTTGTCTATTCTATCTGTCATTATATCTATTCTATCTGTCATTTTGTCTATTCTTCCGTCGACAAAACCTGTTTCTATGGTGGTGCTACGCGTGCTGTATAGGTAGGTAGGCCTCCTGTAGTATCCACAGATGTTACCTGAAGACCAGTGGGAAGAACTGGTGGAACGGATTTGGCTAAGCAATGAAAGACTGAGGCGATTACCTAACTGTATCTGTGATCCTACAATCAAGCATTGTTTTTGATTGCACCTTTCACACGTATCTGTACTGTGACATCACACTCTTTGTGTTGCTACTCGCTCACTTATAATTCCTATCGCACTTATGAGTACATTCATACGCATAACTACAGTTAAGTACACAAAGAATTCACGGAAGTAAGTGAGGAGATCAATTTTTAAATGCTTAGAAAAATATCTCCATACCTACTAGATGGGGCGATAGGGCCGGACCTTGCACCAGGAGGGGTGCAAGGTCAGGGGCCCGCTGGATTCCAAAAAGTAAGAAAAAAGAGAAACAGCGTAATCATAATCAACCTATATGTATAAATGTCTCCTCCTCTCTACGAGAGAGAGAAGGCTGCAATCTAATACGCGGGCCCAGTGCGGCTTGGTAAATGTCACAAGTCCTCGAATCATGCAGGAATGATCAATAAAAATTAAATGACATTGTTATCGTTGTTGACAAAGGAAAACTATCACTTTTATCGCCATGATGTTGCAAAAATAAAGGCACTTAACTGTAGCAAAACTAAATGAATTGCATTGCTCCCGGAAAATCTAAATTAACCACTTTATCAAAGGCCTCGAATCCTCAATGATGGCCGTCGAACGGTATCGTTCAATGACATTCGCACCTATCGATAATAATTGCTGTTTACGGAAAATGATTAGAAAAGAATTGACAATCGTAGTACTTGCCAAATATTCGTTCTTTATTTCCAGATAACTTATGTATGTACACAATGAACGAAACCCGCGCGAAATGAACGCGACGTTGGTGTGGTTTGAACTGTCACAATACCACGGTAAACAACCGTTAGTATGTGCTAAGATTACGCGGAGAATAATAATTACCATACATAATTGAACCCAAAGCGAAATGTTGATGTTATCTAAGTATCTAACCTATTTCTTCAATATTTCTAATTCTTCTTCAATATTATTAATTATGTACCGCTCTTTCAAAGAGTGAGATACTTGTGTGAGATTCCTAATACTCCTCCAGATCGTATCTCGGCCATGGCTGCTAACTTCAACGGAGGCTAGCCATGTACGCGGGAGATATTGTAGTTCACAAGTGTATACGCAGACAAAAGTGCACTCAGTCTTTCTCTCATAGTCCGATGGAACGGCAATCCGATAGGACCGAAGAGAGGTCAGGCGCAGGACCAACGGCTGAATGTGCTTTCCGAGGCTCGGGGGTTTCATGGGTATGTGAGAATTCTAACATTGTACTGTACGTAATTTTAGTCTTCGTCCTTTTTTAAAATGGACTTGAGAAAGAAAAACTAGCTCATGACGTGGTGAAAAGATTAACCCCAGTCCAGAAAAAACAAGCCCGCAACCCGGGGAGTGCCAAAAGTTTCGTCAATCCTAAAGGATACCATGATATTATATATTTTATAATAAGCTGCAGCGTGCAGAGTAAGCAAACTGAAGTGGCAGTGGGCCGGCCATGTTTGTCGAAGGACCGATGGCTGATGGAGCAGTCCTGGAATGGAGACCGCGTATCGGCAAAGGTAGTGTGGGATGCCCCCCAGCTAGATGGACGGACGTCCTTAAGAAAGTGGCTGGGACAGACTGGATGCGGAAGGCAGAGACTGCGACACGCTGATTTAATTGATTGATTTATATTCTATAAATATAATATTATATGAGGGGCTTGTGGCTTAGTAATAACAGCCGCACGGGTCGATCAGGTTAAGTTGTGCTTGCCGAGGTTGGTCCGTGGATGGGTGACCATCTTTACGGTTTACGTTGGTTCGTGAATTTTTGGTAGCGTGCGCGCATGTATGACTTCATTCTAAGATTTTGACGTCAAAAGGAGGATGGAGGTAATTCCTATTACAGCTCTTTATTATTACATAGTTTATTAATGTGCATAATTATGACGTAGTGGATCTTTGACAGTTGTCACGGTTCGTCAGAAGTCCGAAAGTTTGACAACCAGTCTCGACAAGGGGTATCGTATTACCCAGTACAGACTTTATAATGCAGTACTATAATATTATTTTCTATCAATAATATATTTATCAGCACAGATAATTTACAGGTATTTAACAATAAACGGAAACAATATCAATTAGTAACACGCCTGTTAATGGATTATTTAAATTTACAATCACAAATAAATATACAGAAAGGCATACTTTTAAATATTTATGTCCCGATCACTACAAAGATAGGAGGCAGATTGAGATTTATATTAATTTTATTTAACTGTGTGAACGATGAGTTGTGGACGCAATTGTTTCCTTGACATAAGGAAGCATGCAGTGAAATATAGTTGGAGGAGCGTAATTCATTTTATCTGACCTTTTGACCGTATTGTTGTGTAAACAACTTTGTTAAGCTCACCATAATTATAATCTACTAAGTGTTTTATTTTTAGAGTGGTTTTAAGGACGTCTTTCGTGTGATGATGATGAGAGAGAGAAGAGAGAGAGAGGGAGTGAGAGAGAGTGTGAGACTGAGTTTCTTATCCCATTCCTCAATATAAAGTAGTTGACGGTATAACGTAGGGCGAATATCAACATACCTACATATGCCTTGAACTCTTGGTAAAGGTTGGCTTTGTTTATCCTATGCTGTTCTACAGCTGGCCAAAGATTGCCCCCAAGTCCATTCTTTTCCACGCCACCTCGAATCAACCCGCATCCACGCGTCCAAATCATCCTACCATCTCTTTCTGGGCTGTGCTCGACGGCGCCCATCCATCCACGGCGGGGCGGGACGATAGACGATGGACGGGGTCCGTGTTCAGGCACCCATTGTGTAGAGACTTTTGCCCAGCGGTCATCGTGCATACGGCTGAGAAATAGCCTTCTTAAATTATATTCAGTACCCTTCTTTTTCTTTAGTCGTTTAATATTATTCTTACGTAGCCGCACAGGTTGATCGATCGGGTTAAGCTACACTTGCCGCGGTTGGCCTGTGGATGGGTGACCATCCTTACATACCGAGACCCCTCCGTGCCTCGGAAAGCACGTTAAGTCGTTGGTCATTGTGGGCATAATTGGGTTGCCAGTCGTTATGGGTAGTCAGAAGCCCGAAAATCTGACAACCAAAGGGTATCGTATTACCCAGTTACTGGGTTGTGGAGGTCAGATAGGCAGTCGCTCCATGTAAAATACTGGTATTCAGATGCATCCAGTTAGACTGGAAGCCGACCCCAACATATTTGGGAAAAGGCTGGGCAGATGATTATGATGACGTACTTGGATTCTGTTTATTGTGTTTATTTCGTTGTCAGAAATTCTGTGTTATTGTTATTTCCCGCTTTCCCTTCTGACGGTGGCCAAAATCCCATTGACGATTTAAAGCGAAATTATACCAAAATACGTCATCATAATACATGTATAAACAATCAAAACTGTGAGAAGAATGACTGCACCATTGCGTCACAATTATGGGTTAATTAAACCATTAAATTACCTTATTTTAGTAGGTACGTACTTAGGGAATACATGATATTTTGACCGCAACCGCAAACCAGCATCTTCCTTAAATAAACTTTTCACTGATGAGTCCTTCTTGGTAAACTCTTCTACCTAAGTGCGAAATTAAACAGTTAGTAACGGGGTTGGGAAACATTACTTGTGGCTTTTTCAAATTCAAGTGGAAATCTCTAATTTTGTGAAAAGGGAAAGGCATAATTTCGAATATTGAAGCAAGCTTAAGCTACGCCTGCTGCGGTCGGTTTGTGGATGGGTGACTATCTATTACATATCGAGTACCCCTCCGTGCCTCAGAAAGTAGTCAACAAGAACCCTTATAGTTTCGCCATGTCCGTCTGTCTGTGTGTCCGCGGTTTAGCTCAAAAACTATTGGTACTAGAAAATTGTAATTTGGCATGAGTATACAATGACGCCGAAAAAGTGTTAAAATAAAATTTTGAATAAGCAATTATTTAGGGTACCTCCCCTACATGTAAAGTGGGGATGATCATTTTTTTTTCGTCCTTCCCATAGTGTGGGATATTGTTGGATAGGTCTTTTTAAAATATTAGGGGTTTGGGAAGACCGTTTTGATTGAGTAAACCGTTCGTGACTTATCAAGCTTTAAAGTACCAATTTTCGCTAGAGTCAAGTGTTAAAAACTAAACAGTTGTAATTAGAAATTCAAATGTCACGGCAGTAGTACCTATATAGGTATAACGAAGTTTAAAGGAAAACTATCACACTTAAGTGGGCTTTACAAGTTTACGAGTAATAGTCGGCCAAATTGTATTTGAAACTATCAGTCAGCGAATACGACCCGTACTTGGCTGTTATAAAAACTACGCAACGCACTTGACCGGTTCTTTAACAGTCGTTACGGTTAATCAGAAACCAGAAAGTCTGACTACCGGTCTTGCCAAAGGGTATCGTTTACCCAGTAATTGGTCAGTGACGGTCAGATAGGCAGTCAGACCGTCCAGACCCCAACAAAGTTGGGAAAAGGCTAGGCATATTTACTGACCTTATATTTTCATAATATCTAACTTTTGTAAAATCTACACAATTGCACCTTCTGTCCGACCCTTGATTCGAACCTGGCGATACACACACATGTAGATACTTCATAGGTACATACACATATTTCAAAGACATCGATACTTATTTATCGATTTAATAGAATTGAATTGAATCTGTGTACCAAAAGAGCCTACAGTCGTAACAATCTGTTTTCTAGTTTGTTTATTCAAACGTAATATTCTTCTAAATCCTTGGTTCTTGATACACACAGGACCGATATATTCTTGCACCTTTCGCCCGACCTTAGTACAACCCTGTCCTTCATTCACATAATGACTAATATTGCAATAACACTACCGTTAAATTGTAAACAAATGCGCTACGTTTGTTACAAGAAGTGTATAGCAACACGTTTCAAGCAGCTGTTAACAAGTCTTAACATTTATGAGATCTTCGCAGCCCAGCACCCTAATTACGTAAAACACTCAAAATCAAGAGTCGTTTATTCAAATTAGGCTGAGAATCAGCACTTTTCGAACGTCAAAATTACATAAGACCGTCCCCCAAAACCCCCGGCACTTCCTAGTTCTTTCGCTGGTAAGAAGAAATGGCGCAACAAAATCCCCAGCAACTTTCAATCATAATCGAATAATTTTGAAGGATATTGCTAATCCATTGCTACATCTGTTCAAAAAAAAATCCGGCTGGCCCGTCCGAAAAAAGTTAATTATTCGGTTTTGGGGTTCACTCCGTTTCGAGCTACTTTTGGACGGGCCCGTATCTTCGTTGACGGACAAAGAGAGCAGGCCTGACGCGGGACTAAGTGCATACGTTTTAACTACAGGTACCTATGACCCTATGACATATCATACGCATAAACCCGTTCCTACACACAGGTACAGTTATCCGAGTACAGTGCTGCACTTTATCAATCACATGTGAATTTATATAACAAACATTAATTGATTACACGTTGTTACGATCCGTTTCCCAATACCGGCGCGTGTTGCCTTATCACGCGTGTGCGGCGCGATCATGGATTATTGAACCCTTGGAAAAGTGTTTATGTTTGGATTTTGAAGCCTAATAATTTACATACCATTAACATATAGGTACCATAATCAGCCCATGTTCCAACTGCTGGGACACAAACCTCCTCTCTCTCTCATTTACATAGTTTTAGACTTAGTATTTTTTCGTAAAGATTTGGGGGATTTCGAAAGATTCATGATTTAGGACTGATTATTCAATCATCTGATAACTTTATTCAAGGAATAATTTTGTATTCCATACAAAAACTGCCAAATGAAAAATCAGCCATTAGTTTACATTTTAAAAGACCAGTAAATTACCTAAATATATTTACTTCCTCGTGGCTCTTCATGTTAACACTAGACCTTGTTATAAACAAACGCGGAGTTAAGTTACGCTAAACTTTAACCTCAAAAACACATAAAATCACACCTGTATCTGATACCCGAAGGGGGATATGATAGGCAGATGTGTGTCCATAGTAACACCCACATTTCGCCAGTTATTGTGATACGGGGTGAGCGAGCACAAAACCAGACACGGTTGCTACTGAGAAATTCCTGATGGAAAAAACCCCAATAACACTTTGCCCGACATGGGAATCGAATCCAGGACCTCAAGCTCAGCAGTAGCGCTTGCGACCACTAGACCAACCAGAGATAACACACACACGATTATGAATAAAGGGGTCAGTGTCCTCAGTAGGATATAAAATAATAATAAACTGAGGTACGTGTTAAATAATATAATAAATGCGATAACGATGAAAAGGTTTGCAATCACGAGACAAGGTCTTTGCCTTGTGCCAGATTCAGGTAGGCTCAATGATCTCCGACCAATTATCATCACAATGTTTTGACTTATTGAAAAAATTACCAGCAGGTAGGCTATAACGAAGAAAAAAAATATAAATAGGTATACAAAGAGAAAGAATAAAAAAAACGAATATATCGAAAATAATAAACAAATAGTAAAAAAAGTCAGTCGATAAGTATATATTTTTTAGAGTCCGACCGAAACTGGTTTTCCGGCCGAAACCGAAACCGAAACCGAATATTCGGCCGTGGCTTCAGTTTCGGCCGAAACCGAAACCGAAACCGAAACTCACGTGGTTAAGTATTAAATTCCTTAAAATACTGAAATTTGGTGCATTTTACCCATTATTCTGCATTAATTAGGACATGAAATGGAAACACAGTAGGTATATTAATTTTGTTGTAATCATTTATTTAATACTAGCTTCTGCCCGCGGCTTCGCCCGCGTGAATGTCGGAATCCCACGGGAACGTGCTACCAGGATAAAAAGTATGTGCTTCTCCAGGATGCCATCTATCGCTTTGCCAAATCAGAAGTTCAGTGGCTTAGGCCTGAAAATGTAACATACAGTTTCAAGTTCAAATCCTCCCCTAAAAACCGATTTACCCCTTTTTGCCCCGTCAGGGGTCAATTTTCGACCACTTTACATACTTATTATGAATTATTTTCTGTCGAAAGTATCAATACTGAGTTTCGAGTTAATCGGACCGCGCATTCAATTTCTTCCACACAAACTTCAACACCCCTATATCCCCCTTTGAGGGGTAGTTTTGAAAAACTAATAATGATAAATTTTATTGCTTACTTAGGCGAGTATTCATGCCAATTTTCAAGATTATTAACCTAACGAATAAGATTTTTCATATAAACTGTATCCCCGCTTTTCACCCCCACAGGGGTGGAATTTTGAAAAATCATTTGGGATGTGTTCATAACTTGATTCAAAGATTATTTGTACTAATTTTCGAGTTAATCAAGCCACGCTGTAAAATCCTCCCCTGTGAAATTGACTACCCCTTTTCAGGCCGTCAGGGGTAGATTTTCGAAAAACCCTGATACACATTATTCCTTCCTTTCAATTTTAGTTGTAAATACTGAGTTTCCATTAAATCGGACCGGGCGCTAAAATTCTTCCATACAAACTTTGAAACCCCCCAATCCCCTTTTAGGGGGTAGTTTTTAAAAACAAAAAATGCCCAACTTCATAATTTACTTAGATAAGTATTCGTGCCAAGTTTCAAGTTTATTAACTCAAGGAATAAGATTTTTCATACAAACAAAATCCCCCCATTTCACCCTCTTAGGGGTGGAATTTCGAAAAACCCTTTCTTAGTGGACACCTACTCTTCACGAAGAATACACCCTCCAAATTTCATGTCTCTAGGACCAGCGGTTTAGGCTGTGCGTTGATGTCTCAGTCAGTCAGTCAGTCAGTCAGTCAGTCAGTCAGGACTTTGAATTTTATATATATAGATATAAAAAATATTAATAATATTTTTATTCTTTTTTCAAATTAAGTTCTCATAGCAAAATGTTTATCAGTTATCAATAAATCAAATCACTAATTATGTTTGTTACTGTTGTTACTAACTGTTTCGGTTTCGGCAAAAGTTTCGGCCAATTTTGGCCGAAACCGAAACTTGATTTTTGGCCGAAACTCGGCCGAAACCGAAACCGAAACCGAACTTTCGGTCGGACACTAATATTTTTGTTTGAAGAAAATACATTCTAACCCTAACCCATAGATTTCACATCAAACCAGCAAAAGCAAAATTTCTTTAAAAATGCCAAAACCTGTAAAAAAAGAGTTATTTCAAGAGTATGACACTTCCTTCTCATTTATAAAACAATGGTGAAACCTGCTGTCTTGTATGGGGATTAGAATGTTGGGCCACAAAAGGGATAAATGAAAGGCATTTGCATGCAGCTGAGATGAGTATGCTTAAAGAGAAGTGTGGTATTACGCAAATAGATACAATAAGAAATCAAAATATAAGAGGAAGTCTGAAAGTGGCACCGGTGACTGAAAAGTTGAATGGAAATCGGTTGTCAGGGACGAGCATGTGATGCGGAAGAATGAGGAAACTGTCTTGAGGCGAGTTTTGATTATGAATGTGGATAAGATAAGAGTAGTAGATGAAGAGTAGAGAATGACAAAAGAAACGATGGATGGACTGTATGAAAGATGATATGGCTAGAAAGGGAGTGACTACCGAGATGACAACTAAGAGACAAGTATGGAAGAAAAAGACATGTTGCACCGACCCAAAATAAATTGGGAAGTGCAAGAGATGTCTGGCGAAGGACCGACGGCTGGTGGAGCAGACGAGTCCTGGAGGTCTACTCCGAAGTGCAAAGTGCGAATGTTCGGATCGGACCGACACATGGCCGAACCGAATATTATTGAAAAATGCGAAATAGTATTCGAAATAGTGTAGGATCGGGACCGACCGAACAAAATAGTAACTTCGTAGCAGGAAACGGCCGAACATTCGGCCGATACTACTTCGGAGTAGACCCCCTGGAGTGAAGACTACGCATAGGCAAGCGAAGCGTGGGATCAGCTAGATGGACTGACGACCATAAGAAAGTGGTTGGGACAGACTGGTTGCGGAAGGCAGAGATAGGGTGTTGTGGAGCCTGAGAGAGGCCTTTGTCCAGCAATGGACTGCGATAGTCTGAGTTGATTGAAGGCAAGAGAAAGAATGATAAATGACTAGCTGCGCCCCGCGGTTTCACCCGCATAAGTTTAGATCGCTTGGGAATATCGGGAGAAAAAGTATCCTATATGTTAATCCTGGTTATAAACCATCTGTATGACAAATTTCATCCAAATCCGTTCAGCAGTTTTTGCGTGATAGAGTAACAAACATCCATCCATACTTCCAAACTTTCGCATTTATAATAATAGTAGGATAATTTGTTTTTCATTCTGTAAGTAGCTGGTTTGTAGAAACACTTTTACACGTCAATCATATTTTAAAACTAGATGAGGTCGGCGTTTCCTATCTGACTAGTCTGAGAAGAAAGGCCAAAACTAACTCAGAGGTCATAGTCTCTTTTATAGTCCAGACTTAATCTTAGTCAGATCATTGAAGATCATGTAGATCGATGTCTGAGATGGTCTTTGGAGGAAAGAACCACACAGATGACAATCCCTCCTCAAATTACCTCTGTATATTTCAGTATAATCTCAGTTATTGTATCATTTTCCTGGTAACATCCCAATGCGTAATAATAAAAGGCGTATTATTAGCGGGAAGTGGGCGTCTATCGTATTATATTGCTCGTCGGAATTTCATCAAATTCTACTGCGTATGCAATTGACATTTCGAACAGAGTTTACCAGTTATCAATTTACACAACATCTAAATGTGTAACGACGTAATATTATATCTATACTAATAAAGCTAAAGAGTTTGTTTGTTTGTTTGAGCGCGCTAATCTCTAGAACTAGGTACTAGTCAGATTTTTTGAAATATTCTTTTTGCATTTGATAGCCGAATTCTTGAGAAAGGTTATTTAAAAGTAGTTTTAATATTTAAAAAAATTATTTATTTTCATTTACACGATAACACTAAAATAACAAAATTATATCCTAAATTAACTAAAACTATTTACAAACTAAAATATAGCGTCGAAAAATTCATCCGCATCGCTGTCGACTGGTAATGTACCCAAGACACTGGCGGCATTGCCACGTTGTATGGCAATGCTTAGCCTCTGGCCAAGGTAAAAGCCAGCCCTTGGGTCATGAGAAGTGTAAATCAGTCTTTTTGAAATTTCCTTAAAAAGACCATGCACACTCGGACCCTATGGCCCGAGGGTTTCAACCCCAAACGGCTCGAAAATATAATTATTAATAAGGTTTATTATTTTTTTTATTATATTTACGCCGCTTGAGGTTTTCCGCAGCCGCAGCAGCAGCACCAGACGAAATTATTGTAAGTGCATCTTGGTTGAGAGACTAAGACACGTTTAACATCACGCTATGATAATAAGGAGCCGAGCAAAACGAACAAAATTTTTAAAGAACGCTAAGCGAAAAATAATGGCGTGGACGATGCGATGCCACGTGGTGAGTCAGAGGTCATATCACGCGTACGAAGTCGCAGGCAGATGCTAGTATAAATTATTTATTTTATGTTTTCTGGTTACTGGTTGATTATTTTTTATCGGTTATTTGGTCATCCTCGGTTAGGTTCAAATTACATAGAAGGCGGAAAAGGGTTAGTCATCGTCATTATACATTATCAGTTTTAATCTCGCTGTCTGAACGTCACCAGAAAAAAAAAAAAAAAATGCTGCCATAATTACCACACCAGGGTAACGAAGGGTATTCTCTATGACAATGAACGAAACCGCGTGAAATGAACGCAAAGTTGGTGTGATTAGCTAAGGGGCCGTCGCCACGGGCGATAAAATCGCGGCGATAGTCTCGCCATGCCCTCAAATTCTTGCCGCGATGATATCGCCGTGTGAAAACACGTTCTAAGAGAGTGTATAGAAATACGTGGCACGACGATATTATCGCCGCGATTCTCTCGCTCGTGGAAAGTAAAAAAAAGTACATATTGCAATAAAATGAAATGCTTTACACACACGCATAAGTCTTGATCCCTTAGGAACATGTATACAAAGTTTACTTAATCCTAATCCAGTTGAAGGAATTTGGCACATGGACGTCCATGTGCCAAATTCATTTTATTTATTCAAATCCGTTCAGCCGTTTTAGCGTGAAAGCGTAACAAACAAACATACAAAAAAATCAAATATTTTCCCTTTATTAAAAGTTTAGACTAGCTTCTGCCCGCGGTTTCGCCCGCGTCGATATCGGAAATTATCCCACGGGAACATGCTACCAATCCGGACAAAAAGACACACTAAGAATCTGCGTTCTTCTAACAATCTCCTCTTACTCTGTCCTTCTCATACGTCTGACTTTGTTCATTCTTCTTTTCATATTCAGTCCATTCTTCTTTGGGATGCGCTTCCTCTTGATATCAGGACGGCCACCAGTCGGTATGCATTTAAGCGGAAATTGCAGAGTTATTTTCAAAACAAATTTAAAAAATAGCGTAGAGTCATCTTAACACCGCTCTTCCTTGATTTTGTATATATATATATATATATATTATAAGTATATATTATAGTAATAGTATGTATGTGTATATAACCTATTTATATACATAGTTTTAAGTTTTTTATCATTGTCCCTCTCAACCAAATCACCTGCCATCTAATCTCTTCACCACCCTTGGTTGACTGGTAGAGAATGCCTAAGGCATTAAGTCCGCCTTTGTACCTTTTTTGTGCGAAAAGTTTAAATAAATAAATAAAAAGACACTTCAATTTTATTTAGCTGTATTTGTATAGATGACTATAATGCTATATGACAGGGATCAACAAACCTACAACAATTGTAGGTACTTAATAAAAACCACAAGTCAACATAGTTATATATAATATCTATTCACCCCAACATAGTTGGGAACAGGCTAGGCAGACGATGATGATGAAAAACCACAAGTCAATACTTGTGGTTTTAATTTCAATGTTACGGCAATTAATGACACAATTAGTAGCAAATGATGTAATTTAACCATTGTCATTATAGGCTACCTACCTACCGGTCGGTACATAGGTGTTTTCCCAGAAGGGAAAGAAGGTATTTTAAATAAAACCCACAACGCTTAAACAATAAGAATAATTATTTCAATGAATTTTAATGTGGTTTATGATAAATTGGTTCAGAGAAATTATACACCGTAGTGGACGATTGCTTTAGAATTTCGTACTAAATACACGTAGTTCATAACGCCCGTATTTTCCGAAAATTGTAGGCAGAGCTTGCCAGTTATGTATATACACGATGAATAGGTGCATCAAATTAAAATAATCTAATTCACCGTGTTATAAAGAAAATTTAGAAGAGCATGACATTAAGGAAAGAGATGCACATACGTGCGCGTAGGCAAGCGATTTGGCAACGCGGCGTCGCGTCGTCGCGCGCCCTTTTTCGTAGAAACGGTCAAAATTAGGTAGGGGGCTGTTCATTTATTACGTAAGGCAATTTTAACCAATTTCTGATCCCCGCTGCGTAAGAATAAACAAGACTTGAATAACCCCCCCCCCCTCCCTTTGATTCTTACTTAAGATCAGTATCTACCATAGCATTATTGCAAAGAAAAAGTAGTATTTTTTTTTTAAACTTATAGTTTTTGCCGTTTTGTGATCTTACGTAAGAATAATCCAGACCCCTCCCACCCCCATCTAAGCAAAACTAAGACTATTCCGGACCCCCTCCCCCCTCAAGTCGTCTTACGTAATAAATGAACAGCCCCTAGGTAAATAGCGCTCGTTCAACACTTTGCCTACTTGCTTCATGTTGTGAACTATGCGCTGAATGGATTGCGGGGGTGGGCTAAAATTGATACTTTGATTTTATTATTTGTTTTGATAATTCGAAAAAAAAAATACTGGTTCTACTACGATCATTCTTGTCTACTTGAAGGCAATAACTTAGGTTGCACTATCAACGACGATAACTACACAATTTTTTTCAAACATTTAGATTTGGAAAGTAACAACTTATAATGAATCATTATAAATTGTGACCTCCTATTTCGATTTGGCGCAATATAACAGGACGCGACTCCGCAGGTCCGCATATCTATTAACAAATATTCGATACGCTTCCGTGCCGAATCGAACATCAATCCATGTTATCGAAGGAGTCCTCTAAACGCTGTTCACAAATCCAAAAATCTTGGCAGTTCTTTCGACAGCTATTTGCAGGTTAGCTGTTGAAAGAACTGCCAAGATTTTCGGATTTGAACAGCGTTTAGATGACTCCTTCGATTCCTCCTTTGCAGTCGGGGACGCAAATCAGGTCACCGAAAATGTGTCATTTTGGATTCGACAGGGTTCCGAATCTAAAATGACACATTTTCGGTGGTGATTGCGCAACACACTCAGTAGCAATGGGTTTCATTTTGACAGTTCAGCAACATTCATTGCGTTATTTACGTTGTTGAGCAGACAAATTTTCGAACATAAGAAGCAATGGAGCCTCATCTTATCTTCTTATCCTTTAAAATTATTCAGATTGTGGCTGATAGTGTCTTACGCAATTGTGGTGCTGTTCTGCTACTTAGTATTTCGTAATGGACAGAAATAGTACTAACTAGCTGCGCCCCGCGGTTTCACCCGCATAAGTTTCGATCCCGTGGGAATGTCGGGATAAAAAGTATCCTATATGTTAATCCTGGTTATAAACTATCTGTGTGCTAAATTTCGTCAAAATCTGTTCAGTAGTTTTTGCGTGAAAGAGTAACAAACATCCATACATCCATACATACAAACTTTCGCATTTATAATATTAGTAGGATTAAATTGCGACGTGATAAAACTGTTTTAGCCACGTGTGTTTCTCTTTCAATAATTATATCACCTATACACACACACACACGGTCTTGGCAAATTCTCGGCATTGAATATAGCACGTTGTACCGATAGTCAGAACATAACATGTAGCAGATGGCAATGTGGCGCAACAGTCGCTCTTCTTGCGAAAATATACAAGTTCAATTAATAAAAAGGTATCAATTAATTTAAAAAAACCGTCCTTTCTAGAGGAAGCACTAAAAGAGAAGTAATCATATGCAAGAACCTCAGTCGTATCTTTGACATTTCTGCTAGCACACTTAACCATAATCAGCCTACAATGTTCCCACTGCCGGGACACAGGCCTCCTCTCTGCGAGAGGGAGTGGGCCATAATCCACCACGCGGGCCTAGTTCGTGTTGGCGG
The DNA here is from genome assembly GCA_949629185.1 of Apamea crenata. NCBI lineage: Eukaryota > Metazoa > Arthropoda > Insecta > Lepidoptera > Noctuidae > Apamea > Apamea crenata. Next base: position 6,792,234 of record OX451372.1, read on the forward strand.
ATGTCATATGTCTTCGAATTTTTGGTTCTAGGACATGCTGGTTTCCTCACGGTGTTTTCCTTCAGCGGATTGAGAGAAGTGGTGATGAAATAATTTACACAATGTAAAGTGCCTGCTTGGGTTCGAACCCACGTGACGACCCTACAACTCGTGAGTAGCGGCCGTTGCCACTGGGCCACCACTGCTCAGCACACTTGCTCATAATCATCTTCCTTGCTACTGGTTCCTTGGGGTCGGCGCAAAACGTTTTCTTCTTCCATTCTCCCCTGTCAACCGTCACGCTATCATTCATTCCCTTTTCTCTCTGTTCATTTCTCACACAATCTATCCATCTTTGCCTTCTTCTCCCTCTCCATCCATCAACATTTATATTCATCACTCTTTTTGTGACTGTTCGCGCCTGATGTCTCTCTGGTTATGTCGGATTGACGTCCCATCGAACTATGAGAGTGAAGAAAGGGAGAGTGCACCTGTGTGTTCGCACACACTTGTAAACTATAATAATCTCTCGTGCCGAAGGCTCTCCGTTGAGATTGATCGCCATGGCCGAAATACAGTCTGGAAGACTAATAGTCACTTTTCTCTTTCACCACATGCATATACTGGGCGGGTAGACATGAGCGCACAGACATCCATGTCAACAATTAATTTACAAACAATTAGGCTAAAGCGATAATAACACTATATGGATCTTTGGTCTGAAATAAAGAATTTAATTGATTGATAAACCAAACCAAACTATTAACAACCTTAATTTCAGGCAAATTTTTCATTATGATAAGCTTGTAAGGTAATATCTGAGACACTGCCATATCCTTCCCAGAACTGTAATAACACGTTGAAACTTTCTGGATTACATTTTCAACGTAGGTCAGACGGGATCTGCCAGGGCGGCGGGATCTTCCGAAAGGGTTACCGCTGCCCTGGAACAGAAAGGGCTAAGGAAGGAACACGGGTGGGTTTTAGTCAGTAAGAGTCTGACACTCCCTTCCGCTCCACCCAGAGCGGGAGGGGTCATTTGATGATTTCCCATCCTCGAAAAAAAAAAAAAAAAAAGGTCAGACGGGATTTTTCCGAATCGAAAACAAAAACAAAATGCAATCGCCTTTATTCTCAACTCGAAACTGAAACCACAAACCGAATAGTTTTCTGAAGTAGCAAAACTATGCGGAAACAGAAAACAATACAGCAGAAAACATTTCAGACATTTGTGTACATATTACGTCAATTTAAGATAAGTAGTGCGTGCGCGCAATCCACAAGCGTCATTCATTTAGTACAACATTCAAACAAATATGGCTCTTATTGCTTGACAGCTAGGTTTAAAATTGACAATCATAATGAGTGACGTAAAAATTAACATACGGTTGATCAAAATCGACACTGCCCAAATAAGTCTGTGGGAAATAAAGTTAATGGTACATAATAAAGTTCCGGACACACAAAGGAATTTCAATATGGATTTTCGAAAGATTTCTGTCTGTCTGTTTGTCGTTTGGTTTCGTAGTTTATCATTTTAATCATCCCTTAGTTTTTTAAATCTTTATGAAAAAGAATGGTGACTGGATTCTGGTAATTCTGTCAAATTATAATGACCTTACTTTCTTTCTAATAACCTTAGGTTTGTCAAAAAAACTTTTTTTTGTTGTTAACCTATATGTGTCCCACCGCTGGGCATAGGCCTCCCCTTTTTCCTTCCAAACCTCCCTGTCTTGTCCGATCTCTCGCCATGTTGGCCCAGAAAATCTTTAACCCGTAAAAAATTTACAAGAAAAAAAAATGACTATGCTATCTATCTTCAGTAGGTACGCAAAATACGCGCTTTGGTGTAGAGTTGTAAACACCAGCCCGTATTAAATATTACCCAGTTACCTAGCTAAGTTATATCTTAAAATAGTAAGAACCGTCAAGGTAGCCTGCGAGATTCAATTTTACGCTCGCGGATCATATTTTGTTCGAAATAAAAACCTCACACTGACCTGCAAATTGGAAAAAACGTGCTACCTAGCGCATCCCCCTTGAGTAAAAATATACTTTCTTCATAGGCCCTCTAATACCAACCCAAATATACAAAATTAGCATAAACAAGGAACAATATAAATGATTTGTGGTCTCACGTACTCATTATAAAATGATAAATTGTCACCATTTCCCTCCTCCAACATAAATAAATCACGGCCTTCTAAAAGGAAGCTTAACTCATCGAAAGAAAACCTCAAACTATCTACGAACCAACGAACTACCAAAAGGAAATCCACAAACAATGACTAGTCTTAACGAACAAAACATCTACTTCCTGAACAAAATTGCTTCTCTAGCAAAGAATTAAAAAAACTCATTTAACTGTCAAACCCTTATAAGGTACTGTGTTGTCCCTTTTTGTAGGGCGTATTAAGGTCACCGAACACCGGTACTTAGTGTCTTTTAAGAGGTTTTTACTGTTGTTTACCGAATAAACGAAGCGTTACGCAAATTAAATTAACTTTTTAAATGGCTGTGTTTTTTGGTTGGGAACATAAGAACAAAATGCCAAATAAGATAAAGCGGCTAAGTAAGATTGTTACTAACACAATGGACCGCATTTGCACTCTGAATAAATATATGATTATTATTATTATTTATTGCCATGTTTTAACATATCTCGTGACCATGGGGTCAGGTCCTTTGGAAGGCGTACGAGGGGCCGAAGCCAACTCGCAGAGTCTCCTTAGGAAATTTTATTGAAATGCGGTATTATTAAATACAAATAATACAAATAATAATAAAAATTAAATACAAACTCTTTTATTACAAATCAAGGGCGTATCTTCAGGCCCAGGTTTAAACCATGAAGCCATTATTGAATTTTGAAGACTGGCTTCTGCCTTCTGCTTCTTTTCTTGCTCTTCCGACCCACCGCATCGCGTCGCATCGGCTGCCTATTACTTCGTTTTCTTTCTTGCTTTTTTCTTTTCGCTTGACTCCTAAATATCCTAGCGTATAACATAGCCTATTTTTTTATTTGATTTTTTTTCTAATCCGGCTTGTAAGTAACAAATGGCAAACGAGATCGCGGCAGGCCTAGACAGAGATGGCGGGATGAGCTGGACTCCTTTCATAAAGATTGGTCCTTGACAGCTCTGGACAGAGAGAGGTGAAAAGAGAGTAGGGAGGTTTTTGCCCAACAGTGCGACATTAACGGCTAATAAAAAAAGTAGTTCACCAAAAATACCACTTTTAAGTAAACAAAGTCTTACACTTTATTATTGGTATAGATCTACAGTAAAGTTATTTTAATACAAAACTTGCCGGCCCCAAATACTATATTTAAATAAAAAATAATTAATATTTTTTATGTTTCATAGAATAAAATTTAAAAAATAAATTGTATACCTCTTATTTGCCCACTCTGTGTGACATTTATAATAGAAAACATGCTTTCCTGCTACCTATGTCGAAACAATACCTGATCAAATTGGATTATATACTTAGATTAATGCACGTGCTAATGATAATTAGTGATATTTTTAGAGAAACGTGTTCACCTTTTCCGTAATTAGAAGGGATTCCTTGGGTACCCAATCACGTGGCTTTAAGGGGAACTTTAAAATAGATTTCCCGATGAACAAGGCAATCATCTCACAGTTTTAATTCACCAAACATTCAAGTTAAGTGGCAGTGGGCAGGGAGCAGGAGAGCAGTGGTAGCCCAGTGGGACCCGCCGCAGCTTACGAGTTGTAGGTCGTAGGTTCGAACCCAGACAGGCGCCTTATTTTGTGTAAATTATTTTCATCACCACTGCTCTCAAAACGGTGAAGTAAAACATCGTGAGGTAATCCATTTACCAACCGGCACGGGGCCCGCGTGGTAAATTATGGCCCACTTCTCTTCTCAAAGTGGAGGCCTGTGTCCCAGAAGTGGGAACATTAGGGGCTGATTATGCTAAATATATTATTCAACTTAAGTGGCAGTGGGTACAACTTAGGTGACATTGCGTGCAGATCAGATGGCCGACTTCAAAACAAGTATTTTTTTTAACTGAAACTTAGTCTGGGAAGTACTACTAAACAGTACCTAGCTTTGAATAAGGGGCTCGTGGCTTATTGATAACAGCCGCACGGGTCGATCAAGTTCGTGGATGGGTGACCATATATTACATATCGAGTTCCCTCCGAGCCCCAGAAAGCACGTTAACCCGTTGGTCCCGGCTGTGATTTGTGGATTATTGGCAGTATTCAGCTGTATCCGGTTAGACTTGAAGCTGACCCCAACTATGTTAGGAAACACAGGATGCATTCTAGAGAGTGTGCGCGGGAATTACATGACTTAATTCCGCCATCACCATTCTATCATCGGACAGCCCGTCGTACGGCGAGTGTCCACCCTTTACGACGCTTTGCCTCGTCGCTTATACCGCGTACATCGAAGGCCTGGAACAATTTGCCTGCAGCGGTTTTCCCGTCCGATTATAATGTAAGCGTCTTCAAGGCTAGAGTGAATAGGCTCATAATAAATTAGTGCACTTTACCATCAACGATTGCATCGCTGCCTTCCATCAGGCGGGATTGCAGTCAAGCACAAGTATATATTTAAAAAAAAGGCTAGGCAAACGACAGTCCACTGCTGCACAGTCTGGGAGAGGCCACATGTCTGTGGCCTCTCCCAGACTGCGCCACAACACATGTCCTCCGCCTTCCGCATCCAGTCTGTCCCAGCCACTTTCTTTAGGTCGTTGGTATATCTAACTGCCCATATCTATCTAACCTACACTACGCTTACCGTTTCGATCTCCACCCCAGGACTCATCTACTCCACCGTCCATCGGTCCTTTTGACCAACATGGCCAGCCCACTACCACTTCAGTTTGCTTACTCTGCAAGCTATGTGGGTAACTCCGGTTCTTTTCCGGATAATTTCATTCCTAATTATGATCGGCTCGAAATGGCTCGAGATGAAGATGGCGATAGATGATGAATTGATGATGTCAGACACACCTAATCTGCATTCGTGATTTATTTGCCAAAAATATAAACAATTACGGAAAAATAACTTTAATTATCACACAATAAAGTTCAGTTTACGCTCCAACTTCAAACATTTTTATAACTTTTTCAATAGGGCTAGTCACTCTGAAATAAAACTAATTTTCATTAGTAATAAAATTGATATTGGGTTGACTTGAAAAAACCACAATTTGAAACATTAGTTTGAATAGACTGTAGGTACATACGTGTCATATAAGCCTATACATCAATGCAACTTACCTACCTGAATAATAGTTATTTTTATGTTATTCACTTTAATTTAATTGTTACTGTAATGATTTATTGTTGTGTGTGACGTCAATGTTTTCCGCCATTGTTTTCGTTTTAATTAGGAAGAAATCTTATATGTTCGCGGAAAATTAACATCAAAACAAGTAAATTATTCTAACTTTTTAACTATGTAAGTACCTAGCTATGAATGTGCGAATACGTCATTATGCTCTTAGGATTCCGTACTAAATTTCCTAAATTACATTCAAAAAATAAAAAATATATCAGACAGTATAACAAGCACAGACAAAAACGATCACTCACAAGGTAGCAATATGTCTGCTGCAGCATTGCCGAATATAAGAGCAATCCAGTCTGTTGGCGATCATCGCCAGGACGGGGTTGGGGCTGCCCCGCACTCCGCGCACCAGAGACGCGCACCGCTTGCGCATCGTCCCGTGAAAGCAGTCGGTGCGGGCCTCCGCGAACATGCCTGAGGCGCTGCAGTGGCGGGGAAGTCTCAACGCCGCCCTGAACGCGTTATTGAACTGGACAAACTGGATAATGACGTTCTATTTCTACCTAAGCCTTCGTCGCATCATCTCTGACTGAGTAGGTCTTTCTGTCATAGGGTTTTATCTTTTTAATCGTAGGTAAAGATAATTAGAAACGCGCCCTCTACCTTAAATAATATCCGAATTGAATTAATCATCATCTGTCACAACATAACACAAACACACTCATAACAGCACACCCTCACCTGCACTTACTCTCTCACACATAGTACACACCGACACACCCTTGCACGTCGTGAATGTGGCACGTTCATTCTTTTTGTGTTTTGTATTTTAGTACCTAATTTTATATGGATTTCCTATATACAGGCATGCCTAAATTGGGAATCCTAAATTGGGTACTCAATATTTTTTTTTTCGATATTGCTTTTAAATTAACGACTAACTAATTATAATAATTCATATTGGACATATTTTTAATAATTAAATCTTATAATTAATTTTACTTAGTTATACAAAATGACATTTTAATATTTGTACACCATATGTTATGGTAGTATGGTAGAATGTATAGAACTTAAAAAAAAATTAACACCATAATAATTATGTAAAACTACATTCTTACAATTAAATAAATTCTAATTCTACTACGGACGTTTGAAGTAATGTTTCTAGTCAGGTGATGGAGCGGCCCTAGTGTCTGTAACACAAGTTAATTCCTAGCACGGAACTGGGTTTGCTCTATTATCCACTATAATATCCGTCGCTCATGATGTAGTATTTAAGTTACCTGTATGTACTCAAAGTTGTTTGAAATAAAGATTATTATTATTATAAATTGAACCCTTCACCAGAGCGTCTATAAGTGACAAACGCTTTCAAAGCGTTTCATACTTCTACAACGACTTTCAACAGGAATACGATTTTTGGTAGCTCAAATGTCATTTCAATCGAGGAAAACATTCCAACTCCTAACCCGCACTGAGCCCGCATGGCCCACTCCTCTCATAGAGAGGAGGCCTGTGTCCCAGCTGTGGGAACATTATAGGCTGATTATGTCAATCCTATAGGTACATGTTTTTTTTTCATCATCGTTAATGCTGATAGAATACCACTCGTCAATACGTGGTATTGTTAGTATGTCCTGTATTCATTAAAATTAAAAAAGAAACTGCTACTAGAGAATAATATATTTAATTAAAAAGACTCAAACCACCCCCACACAAGAAACCTTGCATCATTTACTCCAGCTCGTAGCACAGACAGAACCTTTATTGCGAGAGTCCGTCTCGCACTTGACCGGTTTTTCCATTACCGAACTAATTTAATTAAAACCTATAATTATATTATCCTTTTTACGTATTCATTAATATAACACAGTCGTTTTTTCCTGGAAGTGGCTGTGGATTACAAAATGGTCACAAGTTACAAAACACATTTTGCGGTTGACGGTATTCGGTCATTCTTGTAACGGACCCAAATTCCGAATATTTTACATAACATAACATTACTCCTGTATTCCCTGAAGGGTTAGGCAGTGGTATTTTGTTTTATGTTATTTTTTGGGACAAAACACAGTTATACATTACAGCATTTACAAAAAGTAGTTATATTACAGTCGAGAAAACACATAATCCACACTATTGTCCACGAAGTGACATCGGAGTATGATAACGAACGCGTATTAAATGAGAGAAAAAATAAAAAGAACATAAAAGAAAAACACTATACACATACCAACGAATTGAAGGAAGCGGATGACAAGAGCATCCGACTCAAGGACGACTTGCAAGAGATGGTATACTTAAAAACTCACATTTCGCCAGTTATTTATTTTTGAGTCCCATGTAACAGGCCGCGAGCCTATTGCCCATCAACCAGGCACAAGTCCAGGCTCCAGGTTGCTTCTGAGAAATTCCAGATGGAAAAACCCAATAACACTTTGCTCGACCCGGGAATCTAACCCAGGGCCTCATGCTCAGCAGTAGCGCTTGCGACCACTAGACCAACGGGGCAGTCCTATTGCAAACATGTCATACTGAAGTTACACGGTTAAAAAAACGAACTACGAATTACATACTTTTTACCCTTGTACTTTAAAGAAGTGTAGTACGCTTTTACTTTAAAGAAGTGTTGTACGCTTGTACTTTAAAGAAGTGTAGCACTGTTGTACTTTAAAGAAGTGTAGCACTCTTGTACTTTAAAGAAGTGTAGCACTCTTGTACTTTAAAGAAGCGTAGCGCTCGTGTACTTTAAAGAAGTGTAGTACTCTTGTACTTTAAAGAAGTGTAGTACTCTTGTACTTTAAAGATGTGTAGTACTCTTGTACTTTAAAGAAGTGTAGCACTGTTGTACTTTAAAGAAGTGTAGCACTCATGTACTTTAAAGAAGTGTAGCACTCTTGTACTTTAAAGAAATGTAGTACTCTTGTACTTCATGTAACCTAGCACACTATACGTATACTTACCAGATGTTTATAAATTCAAATTATTTTATATCACATAAACCTACATGGGTACTTATAAAACATCAGAAGCACATCAGGTGCACGGTTCCAATTGGTCGTTTCCTATTTGATTTGATTTTTTTTTTTTTATTTGATTTTTTCAGCGCCAGCTAATTTTATCCGAGGAATAATTTTGAACATTTTGACAAAAACTGTCAGACGTCAATTTTATTCGACGAAAAACAAAATATCTGTCGATTCAAATATCAGCCCTAAGCAGACTAATTGTAATCCTGATAAGGCTCGTATATCTACTTTGATTTAAGTCATTTCTGTTAAAACCAGATGTAGGTTGGTCTCTTAATACTTTGTAACCATATTATTCTGATTTAAAAGAGTGTCCATGGAGTTTCTTGCCCGTTCTTCTCCATATGTACGTACGCTTTGGAATGGGCTACTAGCTTCATTTTTCTGACTGACCGACCCCTTGACAATTCAAAAGTACCTGTAATTGGTTTAATTGAAATAAATACTTTGAGTTTGAGTTTGAGTTCTCCAGTGGTCGCAAGCACTACTGCTGAGCATGAGGCACATAATAGATCTATGGCATGAGGTCCTGACTTTAATTCTCAGGCCGAGCAAAGTGTTATTGGGTTTTTGCCCGGAGTCTGAATTTGTGCCCGGTTAATGGCAATAGGCTGGTCGCTCTCTGTTACATAGAACCTAAACATAACTAGCGAAATATGTGACTATAGGTACTATCGCCAAAATCTATATCTGACCACCGTAAGGACTATTCCTGCTTGCAGCGCATATTATTAGTCGACCTAAAAAGGATCCTTGGTTTGACTTACGGACGCAGCTGTGGTCATCATGTGCACGGGTTTTTGTTTTCAAATCATCATCTTCCTCATCTTCCTGCCCTTATCCCATGTTACTTGGGGTCGGCGCAACACGTTTCCTTCTTCCATTCTCCACTACACAATCCATTCATCTTTTCTTCGGCCTTCCTCTCCCTCTCCATCCATCAATTTTTGTCACATGTGTTTCGTCCCTTCTCATCACATGCCCATACCAAGCCAAACAATTTCCTTTTTACTTTTCTGTCACTGGCGCCACTTTCAAACTTCCTCTTATATACTCATTTCTTACTTTATCCATTCTCGTCACTCCACACATCCACCTCAACATTCTCATCTCCACTGCATGCAATCTTTTTTCATCCGTCTTCTTCACAGTCCAGCATTCGGACCCATAAAGTACGACAGGCCTTATAACGGACTTATAAATTTTCCTCTTTAACTTGAGTTGATCCGTGTGTCGATTTTGTTTTCAAAATGGTCAGATGGTGGTGGTGGTGGTTTTGGCGATAGTACATCTTTGCTTGACCCTTCGGGAATTAGAGGCCTGATATTATGTTATGATAAAACAAACTTATGGTTTAGCCATAACATGTTATGGAAGAACATTAAACTCTCATAAAAATATTTGCACTTCAAAACATAGCTTACCACATTCCTCTAAGCAATACACTACACAACAAATAAATAATTCATGGCAGGTAGCATTCATTCATAACACATGGTACATTGTTATCTTAGTTCCCAGAGCTCTGGCCGCCCCACTTTCGTTGATTGCGTCATGTTTAGCTCAAGTGTACTGTTTCGTGATTTCCGTATTGACACGAGATTTTGATAGCTGGATTGAATATATACGTAATCGGTAACTACAACCTACCTGCTAATGTACCTGTTTGTTAAACCTGTTGAAAATGGGTTTTCCTGATGCCTCTAATAATGATAAATATTTTATTTTGTAAGTAGGTTTGTACAAACACTTTTACACGTCAATCGTATTTTAAATCTAGATGAGGTCGGCGTTTCCTATCTGACTAGTCTGAGAAGAAAGGCCGAAACAGAGGTCACAGTCTCTTTTAAAGTCCAAACATAATCTTGGTCAGATCATATGAAGACGATGTAGATCGTTGTCTGTGATATTCTTTTGAGGAAAGAACCACAGAGATTGAGAGGACCTGTCCAGACGCATTTGCCTAATTGCGTAACACTCTTTCAATCACAATCTGAATCATTTTGAAGGACCGTCCATTGCTTCATTATGTTCGAAAACATTGTCTGCTCAACAATGTAAATAACGCAATGAATGTTGTTGATCTGTCAAAATGAAAGCCACTGCTCTCTTGTTCAATTTCAAATGAATAATTTCGACTTGTCAGTCGTAGTCACTTTAGGTTACGAGGAAGTATGACATTAATAAAATTATGCCAAACTTCAGTCACTGTATTAAACCGGCCTGTACCTATTTTGAGCCTAGCATTTTTTATAGCAACCTGTTTGTTCTTATCGATTAAAAAAAAAGGCAATAAATACAGTAATTATGGTATCTTTTTATTGGCAAATAGATGAGAGTGTTGACCAATAACCGTTGACTTGTGAAAAAATTGAGGAACGTAATCTCTAAGCATGTGTGGCGGATTGGTGATGTTGATGTGTCTGTAAAGAACCTGACTCACTACAGGGTGGCAGGGACATCGACGCTCAAACTGAAACCATGAATTCAGTACAAGATTCTAGACCTTCGTCGGTTATCCATTGACGTATAAGATATGCCATCCTGTAGATACATATATGCCTAACCTTTCGGGGTTTACAGGCGTGATGTTGTGTTACGAGTATGTTTTGTCTTTAACTTTTCTTGTATTATTTTATTTTTCAGCCGTTTCTGACTGACACCACTTGGTATAAACTTACAGACGAAATTAAAAATAGCTGTTTATTTTTAACCATCCGGGGGATCACGCTATGCGTGGGTGTTTTACAGCAGACTGACAGATTCTTTTCACTCTATTTTATGTAAATATTATGTATACAGCATACAGCCGAGAAAAAGTTTACGGAATTTATCTATTACCAATCTCTTTCAGAATCAATCAACAAAGGTTATCAGCAATCTATGACGTCAAAAAGACAGATGGAATATACTGTTTCACAGTTATTTAACATCTGATTTTGCATCACTGCAAAATCAAAGTGATCTTTATACTCGTTACAACAAGGTTGCTGTTGGGTTTGTCGTGTAGCGACAAGAAAAACTAAGTTAGGGGTGATAAAATTAAAGAGAGGGAGGTAGAAAACAATTAAAAATATATTATTAAACAATAAAAAAAATGGAGATGAACACAAGAGTGGTGTGTAGACTGTGGAGGTGGGGTGTAATGATGATGATGAGTGATTAGAGGAGGCTGAGGTGGAGCAGTTGCTGGCAACAGATGCGGGTACAGAGGTCCAAGTTCAGGTGCAGGTACAGGTGAGGGCAGGTGCGTGCGCGGCACGGAGGGCACCCGCAGGAGGGCCCACGCAGCAAGGCAGGTCGCCGCACGGCAGCAGGAGGAAGAGGCTCGGCGGGGCGCTGACAGCCCACCAGGTAAGATGGCCCTCAGAAGTTGATGCGTGTGCGGCACGGAGGGCACTCGTAGGAGGGCCCACGCAGCTAGGCCGGTCGCAGCACAGCAGCAGGAGGAAGAGGCTCGGCGAGGACGCACCCTCCAGGTAAGGCGGGCCTCAGACAAGATGCGGCCCGACAGGTTCAGGATACGTAGCCTTGAGGACGGAGCACGGAGGTGTAGAAAGGTGGCTCTGGAGCAGACAGGCGGCTCTGGAGTATCAGGCCTTAACCTTAGTGTTCGGTTTAGAGGCGAAACTCGAACTGACCACTACATTGCGTGGATCAATAAGGAAAACTCGTAGAACAACATCATGTAGAAAATATGAATGCGAGCAGTGTTATTTCTTTGACTAAGTATGCATATGTTTAAACCTGGCAGCTAAGCATTTGATGCTGGCAGCTAAGGATTTAAAAGCAAACGTTACCATGACGTTTCAAACATCAAATGCCAGAACTGTCATAATAAAATAAATATTATTAAAATACAATAAAATCTATAGTTATTATGTAATAAAAGTATAGTGTTTAAAGGAAAAATGATATGAATCAATGTGGACGAAATTATCAACCCATGGTTGACACTGAATCGTTGAAGTCATATGTTAAAGTTTGTCTGTGTACTAAATGTGGAGAAAAACGTGTCCTGGTGTCGTGAGAAATAATCAGATCAGCACCTAACGGTAAAGGAATGCTTATTCTGATCTAGAGGAATGAATGAAAGTAACTGTGAGTATGTACATTATGTTACAGGTTGTGCTACTGACTAGTCTGCCAAAATCACGGTGATCTTTATTTACGTCACAATAAGGTTGGTAGGTTGGGTTGCAAACACGTTGATTGTCCTCTGGCAGCACCAGAGGACAATCAACGTGTTTGAAGCGGAAGGTGCCACCTTCCTAAAATAAACAAATCAATTTCGCCAAACATGTACTCGCCAAACATGTACTGTTTGGCGAAATTGATTTGATTATTTTGTTTTTTCGTGATTGTTACAAAAATCGATTCTACCGGGTTTAGTTTTGCAAAAATTGCGTCGTCGACGTGTTTGAATATTCGTTGAAAATGATTTACTTTACCAAACAAGTGAATTTTCTTCGGGTTATGCTTGGAATCTCTCTGTAGGATCAAATCCGAGGTGACCCAGCAGAGAAGCAAAGTTTTCGACATAGCTCACAGAATAAGCAAGCAAAGTGGCACTTCAGCTTGATTCTCCCCCTATAGCTCCTTATTAGCCGTAGTACCGATGACCGTTGGGGTAGACACGTTCTTGAGTGGAGACCATGAATCGGCAAACGTGAGGTAGGACGCCCTCAGGCTAGGTGGAGCCACAATCTTCGCAGGATGGCTGCAATAGCAATTGGATGAGAGTTACCGAGAATCGAGCTGAATGGCGTGCAATAGGAGAGGCGTATGTCGTAGATGTGTGATGTAAGAAAGAAAGAAAATACATTTATTTGCGGCAAACATGATGCATAAAGACGAACAAACACACAAAAAAAACAAGTTGAGGGCTCAGCATAATGCTAAGACCCTATACAAGACAGAGCCCCAGCGACATGCATGCATGCAGGTACAATTTGCACGTAGGTTGATGAATGGTTGATGATGATGAGTTCTCTTGAAATACAGTATAGCAAGCTATGACTTAGGATATATCAGCGGGTCAGTCAGGATGTTCGGAGTAACAGCCTCTACAATGAAGTCTAGCCGTATAATAAACAATATCAAATTATTTCTACACGTGTAATATGTAATACTAGCTGCGCCCCGCGGTTTCACCCGCATAAGTTTCGATCCCGTGGGAATATCGGGATAAAAAGTATCCTATATGTTAACCCTGGTTATAAACCATCTGTGTGCCAAATTTCATCCAAATCCGTTCAGTAGTTTTTGCGTGAAAGAGTAACAAACATCCATACATCCATACAAACTTTCACGTTTATAATATTAGTAGGATTACCTAATTTATTAAAATACCTAGTAATGTGATATCAATGCATTATTCGTTTTATTTCACTTTTCTGCAAAATAATTTTTAATAGTTTTCCTTTCATGTAAGTACAGTCACGAGCACCAATATGTCAACACTTGGCAACTTTCTATTGTGATTTTTGCGTGAAATAACGAATGCAACGTTGAATTACGACACATTACATAACCTATGGGTTCGAAAATGCTATGTTCGTAACAACTTCAAATCTCATTAAAAAATAAAGGAGTAAATCGCTTTTGAATAAAGCAGAGTGTATACATACTTTTGCTTGTGACTGTACACACATTGTTAGGTAAAACGCACAGTACGTTCGTGGAAAACACAAGACAAGTGAATATAAGAAGGTTTACTTTGTAAAGGTTTTTCGTATAAACGAATAAAGTACAGAATACGTTATTTTAATATAGCCTCTTTACCGTTATTGTCAGCCTGCATCATTCCACTGCTGGCAAAGGCCACTCCCCATGACTTCCAGCTCTTTCGATCCAGGGCTAAAGTAGACAACTGGTCGTTTGTTTTGTCCAGCTCATCCCGCCATCTTCTACGGGGTCTGCCGCGACGCCTTCTAGCTTTGTCAGGGCTCCACGTGGTGGCTATTTTCGCCCACAGCTTCTTTACTGACAATTAATAAAAAGAACGAAACTATGATTGATTTTTTTTTTCAAAGACGGTTTGTTATTCCATAGCAGATGATATATATTTTTTTTATATAAACTGACTCTTAGTGGGCACTCTAAGTGACGAATGCAGCCATACCTACTGTAGCACACATTCTAAGTCATGCTGCTATTTCATCGGGTACCTAGGTACTCAACTACTTAAATTAGCCTATTTGATTAAAACCAACACGCGACAGGTGAGAGGCGACAATCCGACAGTTTTTCATGTTTATTTTATACATTTTCTGCTTAAGGAAACAGCACTTGTCGTGAAAATGTGTTGTATTTTATTGACAAATATAGGGCGGCAGCACAGCACATAATTCTAGACATTATCAAAAAAAAATAATCTGATGTTTCATAGAAAACCCACGCGGTAAAAATGTATTGAAAAGCTAATATTGTTTTAATAACCGACTAAAAATTTCAATACAAGGGGGTTCAGCCTTGGTAACAGGTTACGCGTCACTGTCCCTGCCACCCTGTATATCGCTCTGCCAGTTATATTAAATAGGGCCCAGCTCACTAATTGCATAACACACTATCAATCACAATCTGAATCATTTTGAAGGATATAGCTAATCCATTGTTTCATATGTTCGATTAATTTGTCCGCTTAACAATGTAAATAACGCAATGCATGGTGTTGAACTGTCAAAATGAAACCCATTCCTTCTGATTGTCTGTTACGCAATTACCCCGCAGGTCATACTGAAACTTCTGTAACACCTCCTTCACATGTCGCAAATCCCCAAGGTCGTAGTGTCTGATGTCCGTCTCCGGTGGCCACCTATACGCAGACTCAAGTAGCTGTCAAGACGTTTCTATCAAGAATCGGTTGCCAGCTCCTTTTACAAATAATCAGCTGGTTTATTTTTATAACTGTATGTAGTATATAGTTCATACTGTATGTAGTTCTTTTGTTACGTATAATTTCGGCCGTGACATTATTATTCGTGGAACGTGTCTTTATTTTGCTGATCATAATTCTGTCGAGTGATCTATCACACTATGTCGATGTATCCAACGTTTGGGCTTTTTTTTTTTTTTTTTTTTTTTTTTGTGGATGGGAAATCATCAAATGACCCCTCCCGCTCTGGGTGGAGCGGAAGGGAGTGTCAGACTTTTACTGACTAAAACCCACCCGTGTTCCGTCCTTAGCCCTTTCTGTTCCAGGGCAGCGGTTAACCTTTCGGAAAATCCCGCCGCCCCGGCAGGCTTCGGCCCTGTGGGGCCCCGTCCTCTGCTGACATCTCTTTGAGGCGCGCGTGGAACACAACGCGCCGTCCGGCACGGGCCTGGTCCTGATCGGACGGTGAGCTACCCATTACTCACCGCCCGCAGGCCCGCGCCTACGGTGGCCGGGAGTCGTCACGCGGCTCCCGACGCCCGGAGCGTCTCCCGCGGCGGCTGAGGCGTGAGGTTCTCTCCCTCAGCCTCCCCGCCACCTCCTTTGCTAGCATGACTGCTTCGCAGAAGGAGGTGACTGCCTCCCACTCCCTCTCGCCCCGGACCATGGCTTGCACCAGGGCCGGACGCGAGAGGTCGCCGCCGTTGCCGATCGCCTCTACGAGGACACGGCGGGGCTCCGCCCAAGCAGGGCAGACCTCCACCGTATGCTCCACCGTGTCCTCTGGGCGATCCTGGCAGTGGTGACACCCGGGCGTCTCCTCCCGCCTGATGATGTGCAGGAACCTCCCGAAACATCCGTGTCCGGAGAGGACCTGCGTCAGGCGGTACGTGAGAACGCCGTGACGCCTCTCTAGCCACTCCTCAAAGAGGGGTCTTATCGCCGCTATCGCGGCGTGCCCTAACGTTTGGGCTTAAAGTTCAAAAATCTCTTTCTGAACAGTGAACGAAATTGAACCGTCACGCCCGGGTGAGTGACGCTGAATCGGGCTTATTCGGCTCCAGTCGATCGGTGACGCTGAATCGGAATACTCTGTCATCATCATCATCAGCCTATAGCAGTCTATTGCTGGACATAAGCCTCTCCTATTGCACGTCATTCAACTCGATTTTCGGCAACTCTCATCCAGCTTCTACGAGTACCAGCCATCGTGCGAAGATCTTGAATCGGTGAATACTCGGTGCTGAATCGAATATTATACTCGGCATCGGTCGTAAGTTTTCATTTATATTGAGTGCTCATAAGCACACCCACTTTTTTTGGGGCAACCAAGAAGGCCGTCTGTCTGCTCATAAATCATTTGTAATAACAGAGGAAAAGCGGTTGCACTGCCATTCCAGTTCATCCCAGATACAAAACTGAAATGCTTCTGTAACTACACTGGCATTCATACCTATTCAACCGGAACTCAGCAACGCTGTTTGAGAACGGTGTCGTGGTAATAGTAGGTTAAGTACTGTGAAGGGTTGATGAGCCCTTTTAAGAAATCAAATGACGACGTTACCATTTCTTTGCGTTTATTTTGACTGAACGTCTTTACATATTAAATATTGCCGACTAAACTAAAAAAATGTGTTCCCTGTTTTTCCCTAAACCAAAACACCAAATAAAATATTTGACGCCCCGTTCTAAACTTGCTTGACTGTTCGAATGGAACCCGCGCTAAATTATAACCAGCCTGCAGTACATAAGGTTGACTTTACCGGACAATCTTTACATGAGCTACGCCCATCCTTGAATAAAAGGATTGGCATACTGAGCTTCCAAACAAGACTTTTATTCATAACATTCGAACACTCAGGCGCTTTTTGCCTTCGTATGAGAATAATTGCCTAACGCCAGACATTATGTAAGGTACAATTCTTGCAAGACGACTCGCGAATCTGACACTACACAGACAACCTTTACAGTACCTACCAACTTCCACTGATGAGCTCCTTTACAAAGAGCTCATATAGTACTCAAGCCTTTTCAAAACCTTACCTACTTACATTTTATAGGAACATTTATTAGCCCGTGGCAATAAAAATCAGCAAGCTTGGCTTTAAAAGACACGTGTACATAAAATTTACGTAAGACAAAAATAAAAAGTAATTTTCTGTACTTAGTGTGAGTACTATTTATTTTATTATTTGGTTAGACACACTAGCAGCTGATGAGCTGATGCGTGTGAATCAAATAGCTTGGAGATATTTAATCTGTCCAGTCGATTCTTGAAGCAGTACAGTACATTTTCCTGGAGCCTGGAGAATGTATGTCTATATACTATGAGATGACTAGAGCTACCATTACCACCGGGTAATTATGTCTTTCATGGACTTGAATGTGTCCTGCTGGCTGAGAGTATGTCACTCAAATATCTCGCTGATGGTGGCGCGTGTGTTAGATCATTTAGCTCCTTTCAAAATGGTTGAGCTGAATGGTGCTGATCCATGCGTCATGTTCGTGAACGGGTGCCTTCAATTGGAACTGGACATCTCTTAGCTGCCTCGGCTTATTTTAATAATTTTATTTTTGAACTGTTTTTTATTCTGTACTATGGACGCTTTAACGTGTACGTCTTTTTTACATCGTTCTCACGTATATTCAAGATGAATTATGTAACAATGTAATGTAAAAGAGTGCCCGTTCATAGGTACCTATTACGCGTTGGCTTCATATTTCTGACTGACCGCCGACTCCTTGACAATTCAAAAGTGCCTGTAAAATGGTTCAATCGAGATAAATACTTTATTTTTTTATTTTGAGCCTATTAGTCTAATACCGAGAGCAGTGATGTAGAGTAGTGCTGGCCCAATGGTAACAGCCCTGATTTACGAGTTGTAGGTCGTGGGTTCGAACCCAGACAGGCGCTTTACTTTGTGTAAATTATTTCATCATCACTGCTCTTAACGGTGAAGGAAAACATCGTGAGGAAACTAACTAAAAAATTTAAAGATCACACATTCAGGTCCAGTTGAAAACCAGCATCAGGCACTAGTTGTCTGGCATTTTTGCTGAACTGGGCCTTTTTGGCGCAGCCGTGAGGCACCACTTTCCTGCTATTTCTTACATCGGACTTCACACTTTTTATTTAATCTTTTTTTATTGTTTGCTTTATCTGATGTATGTAATTGTATCTAGTGTATTGTGTGTCTTTTAGTTTGTGCCAAACACATTTATTTTCTTTCTTTCTTTCTTTCAAGATATGTGACATCTACCAACCCGCACTGGGCCCACTCCCTCATGAAGAGAGGAGGCCTGTGTCCCAGCAGTGGGAACAATATAGGCTGATAATGTTTATATGTTCTAATACCCATCACGTTAAACAACACACACAACAGTAATAGCGAACTGCGCGTGCAATATAACAATGCTTTCAGGATACTGTTAGGGCTTCCGCGGTTTTGTAGTGCTTCGTCTATGTTTGCTAAGGCGCGGACGGATGATTTTTTCGTGAACATAAGGAAACGGAGCGCTTCACTATTATGTCACCTACAAAGCAGCTCGAACAGTCTCCTGAGGGTGTTGTCCGAGCGGTGGGACCTGTCCCTGATACAGAGGTGGATGCAGCTTCATGTTAGCGCTTCTCCTCGTATTATTTGACATTGTGTGTATATGTTTATATTGTGTATGTCTAATTTTGTAATTCATCATCTGCCCGCCTTTTCCCAACTACGTTAGGGTCGGCTTCCAGTCTAACCGGATGCAGCTGAATACCAGTATTTTACATGGAGCGACTGCCTATCTGACCTCCACAACCCAGTTACTGGGTAATACGATACCCCTTGGTAAGACTGGTTGTCAGACTTTCGGGCTACTGACGACCCGTAACGACTGTCAAAGATCCACGAATGACAGCCGTGACCAACGGCTTAACGTGCTTTTTGTAATTGATTATGTTTAAATTATTTTTATTTATATTTGATTATTTTTTAATTATGTTATTGTAATGTCTGTCTAATTTTTGTTTCTTGATTTATTTCTAATGTTTCATTTGATTTTAATTTGTAATAGTTTAGGACATTGTCTGAAATAAATGAATTGAATTGAATAATACAAGTTCTTCACAGGAGGTACCTTTTGTAAATGAGACGAGTTAAGTTACAATAGTTGATAACTTGCATCATCGTTAGGTAATGACAATGACAGTTGAGATGATATGTGTACCGGAGTGGACTTTGAAACTAGTGTCACTGGATAAAATGGACAGAAGGTTTGTCCTATTCATCAAGGTTTACTGAATAAAAAACCGTTCCAGCTAAGACCACATTGTAAAACGCAGTCAAGAGAAGTGTTTGTAATAACTAACTGCTAATATTGACAAAACAACTAACAATAATGTCAAAATCACCAATAAAAATGTCAAAATCACCATTAATAATGTCAAAACTACCATCAATTATGTCAACATCATTAACAATACAATACCATAATCAAATACAATAAATACAATATCAATAATCAAAAAATGCAATAGCAAATCACCCGGTGCAATCGCTATTTATCCAGTTGTAGGTTCTTTATGCTGATGCTAGGTACTGGAAGCTGACCCAAAGATAGTAAAGTGATAAATATGACTTAGCCAGCGACATCAAAACAGCAGTACCGCAAAAGCTAAACTGAAGGCTAATTCCCGTAAATAAAAACGTCCAAAATCTAGTTGCAATCTCCTCTCAGCGACAATCAATGTCAAAAACTTGACAAAAATGGAGGGAAATTAGTTTTTTGACAGATTGAGACCGAGATCAGACTGTGAACGTTTTTAAAATTACGAGAATTGCCTCTCTGATATGTGAATTGGGTCTTCTGCTATTTTCTGTAACATGTAACTCTTTATGAATTTTGACACCGATACTGTATTCAATTCACGCACGTTTTATCTAGGGGTGGGCAGCTAGCCAGGTGGTCTCATTTGAAGGCTAAAACGCATAGGTAATTTATACTTTGGCGTGTTCCTTTTTACAATTGAGTCGGTGTAGACTATTCTGTCAGATTCATGGTTTCATGTGTTTGAAGTTAGATATGGTTTGTGCACTGCTACAAGGATCAATTGGCGTTCGAATGACATCGGCAGGGGGCGCTGTAGGTGAACAGTTCAATTGTTTTATCTTCTATTTGAGCCGATGGTACTCTCCTCGATATTTTACATTGTTTGAGCCCAGTAGGTGGCCACGTTGATTGAGGCATCAGTGGAATTCATTAAGTCGTCCAAGGTGCAGGTGAACTGGCACTTAGGGCACTCCAGCAGAAGGGGCATGGTCTGATCAGAAGCACCGCACTCGTACTGGGTATTGAATGGGTCAGAAATCCCCCACTTCGACAGATTGTGTCTGCAGCGCCCTACCTGGGTACCTACGCAATCGTTTCAGGGCTTTCCATATAGGCCACTGCAGATCAGTACCCTAATTGCGTATCACACTTTCTAACTCAATCTGAATAGTTTTGAAGGATATTGCTAATCCATTGCTTCATATGTTCGAAAAAATTGTCTGCTCTGCAACGTAAGTAACGCAATGAATATTGTTGTTCCGTCAAAATGAATGCCATTTCTACTGTAAGTTGTTACGAAATTACTAATTACATACTCAGCTTTTAATCCCACTGCTGGGACACAGGCCTCCTCTCTGAGAGTGGGAGTGGGCCGTAATCCCCCACGCGGGCCCGGTGCGGGTGGGCAGATGTCACATATCTTCGAATTTTTGGTTCTAGGACATGCCGGTTTCCTCAGGAGGTTTTCCTTCACCGTTTTGAGAGCAGTGGTGATGATATAGTTTACATAAAGTAAAGCGCCTGACTGGGTTCGAACCTACGACCGCGCGACTCGTAAGTCGCACGTGTTGAACTGTCAAAATGAAAGTTATTGCTGCTGATAATGTGTTACATTAATAACCCGCTGAATTCTTTTGTGAAACGTATTGAAAAATCAAGATGGCGGCAGTTTCAAATCAGTCACGCATCAGAAGATTCAATATACAACTATAAAGCACTTTTCCTCAACAGAGAGATTTTTCATCAACACCACTTAGGGCTGTAATCCCTACCGTCCCATTTTTGACATAGCTATTAACGTCTCAGAGTAGTAATGTGTCACAGATAGTAATATTCGGCCTTTCTTCTCAGAGTAGTCAGACAGGAAACGCCGACCTCATCTAGTTTAAAAAAATATGATTGACGTGTAGTGTTTGTACAGACCTACATACTTACTGAAATTAAATCCTTTACCATTTATCTTGTGGGTTTTTTACACACCCTGAAAATTCTCGAAGTACTGTCGAAGGTACGTGTTTTTACGTGCATATTACATAAGCACATAGATATCATAAAACTGGATTAAATGATAACTGTCACAGACTGACTGTAGATTACATAGTATTGCTGATATCTCAACTAAACCTTCCTGTTGATAGATTTATTAGATAATTTTAATACTGCAATAGGAATCGTACAGCTGTTGGGTAAGCAGAGGAGTAATGGAGACTATGGTACAAAAGTTTTCATCACACTTGGACAACCGACAGATAGACAAAAATAAAAAATATATTTTTTTGTTATAAGTATCGCATATATTTTCATATGCATTTAGTAAAAAGCTGGTAGGATTTTGACATTACAAACAGACACTTAAATTTTATGTATGTGTATGTATATATGTATACTGTATAACTAGCTTCTGCCCGCGACTTCGTCGCGTGAAGCAACTTTCTTTTTTTTTTTTTCCGTAAGATCCAGCTTCTACAAAGGATTAGAAAACTTAAAAAAAAGATGGATGAAATTGGTAAAGTCATTCTCAAGTTATGGCGTGAACAAGGGAAATAGGGATTCATTTTTATACACAGGGTTATTTGTAAAACACCAGCAACCTCTTAAGAGGTCATTGTACTCATCATTATGAACAACTTTCACTATGGGACTAAGACTTAAATCGCGAAAAAAAAATCAGCTGTTCCCTACATTTACGTTCGCATAACTCGTCAAAATGTAGGGAGCAGCTAATTTTTTTTCGCGACTTCGGGTTTGGTCCTATAGTAAAAGTTGTTCATAATGATGACTACAATGACCTCTTAAGAGGTTGTTGGTGTTTTACAAATAACCCTGTATATAGATATTTTGAATGTATAAATGTCAAATCACGATCAGCTTAGATCCGGATGGATATAAGTACCTATAAGATAAATCTACGTAAAGATAATAAAAAAAAAATGAATTATGTAATGCACAAACATATTAATCAAATGTAAATAAAGTTACATAATTACTTAGCAACAGCGAATACTAATAATGTAAATCAAAGTAAACTATGTACTTTATATTATAATAACAATAAATTAATATTTATGATCCACTAGCTGCGCCCCGCGGTTTCACCCGCATAAGTTTCGATCCCGTGGGAATGTCGGGATAAAAAGTATCCTATATGTTAATCCTGGTTATAAACTATCTGTGTGCTAAATTTCGTCAAAATCTGTTCAGTAGTTTTTGCGTGAAAGAGTAACAAACATCCATACATCCATACATACAAACTTTCGCATTTATAATATTAGTAGGATTTTTTATTCCTTCCAGGATCAATGTGATAGAAATGTAGAGTCTATTACAAAACTACATTTAGGTAGTTTTAGTAGAGGAATTTGTGATCCTCTAAAAACTTCTTCACTTTCTAATTATGCACATTGAATTGAATCAATTGAATAGTTGAACATTGATAATTATTAGTGAATGATGAACTAGAAATATGTTATTTAATGGAATAGTAAATGTTTATTTTAATTGTAAACTCTATACTTTTGCATGCCTTGTAATTGGCAAAATATGGCTGTTTCTGTATTTATATTATGTACCATCATGACTTGTACCCATATTTGCAAAATAAAAATATCTCTATCTCTCTCTCTATCACACTTTTTTAAATTAACGAACCTCTGAAAATGTTTTTGCGCTTCCGATGATGTTATTTTTTTTTAGCCTGGACTGCTGGGCAAAGGCCTCCCCCAAGTCCTTCCAGGAACTCTTTTCCTTTCTCGGCCGACCTCGGCGGCGCCGTCCATCTTCAGGCACCCATTGTGTGGAAACTTTTGCCCAGCGGTCATCCTGCATGCGGCTGATGTGACCCGCCCAATCCTACTTGAGCCTGGCAGCCTTCTTGCCTACGTCTACTGTACCCGTTTTGGAACGCAGCATGGTGTTCCGAATTTTGTCTTCTCTTTTACCCAGGATACTGCGCTCCATCGCTCGTTGGCAAACGCCAAGGCGGAACTTTTGCGACTCGGTGAGCGACCAGGTCTGAGCACCATAGGTTAGATGATGTAAGCTTTTTAAATTCATGTAATTATAATTAGAAAATTGTTTTTGCATACCGTTAAAACGGTGAGACATGTAGCACTATAATTATAATTATTATGAACACCTTTATAATATACCATGTTTCTGGCAAATAAATAAATAAATAAATAAAAAATAAATAAATAAAATAGTTGAGCTTCTCAAAAATGTTGAGCCTATAAAAAGTGTACTTTTGTCAATTTTTTAACCTTATGCGTGAAGTTATTCCATAAGATTCAAAAAATGCAAATTTCCGTATACATATTTCTGGAGTTATCGACTCGTCCACAAATAAATTAGCTTTGTGCGAGTCACGTATAGAAAAATATATATTATTTGAACGTGTCAACTCTATTCGGGCGAATCGACTAATAGTCACCAAAACAGATTCTGTCGTCAACTGTACCACAATTTCACTTAGGTAATTAAACACTATTGTTTTCTAGTGGTGTTAGTAAACATTTGCCATTAGATTTAAAATATCCCTCAAGCTAATAACGACCTTATAGCTACAGCAGATGATCCTTTCAAGCTTGACTTTGCTTCCAGACATTTCTTGCAAATTAGACTCTACGTGGGGCATCGTTAATGAAGATGAATGGTTGTCAATATTTAATTAGGAATTTATTTAATGGAGATGTTTGTATTCTTACACAAACATGAAAAGAAACAACTATGATGTGTCGATTCATTAAAAAATACGACCATTGAAGAATGTGTGTTATTAAATTAATGAAAAATTAATGCATAGTAAAAGGGGCCCAACTTAAATGGGACTGGGCAGGACATGTCTGCCGCAAGCCGGACAAACTGTGGGCCCAAATAAAACAGAACTGGTGGTCTGAGACAGTGAGGCGGGGTCGCAGACCACGTGTGAGATGGCGGGACGAGCTGGATAGGTTTCCGTCAAACCTGGAAGGAGGACGCGCGGGCTCGCGAAAGATGGAAGGAGTGGAGGGAATCTTTACCCAGGAGTGGTACATAGTAGGCTAGTAAACAAAAAAAGTGGGATAGTTTTGTTTGTAAAAAGGGATTAGTAACTAATTTAAATTACAGCTGATGGTGTAATAGGAAACACGTGCTGTTACTGTTGTTACGTACGGCTATTCATCTTTGTATTTAGTCGTTGCGTATAAACTAAATATGTATTTCATTCCATTGTCTATAAAATTTGTATACCAACAGCTATTATCTGACACTCTCCGGTAAACACGTTTTCTTCGAACAAATCGAGTGATGACATAATAATGAGATGAATACAATGGACGGAGGAATAATAAGATTGTAAGTATCCATTGTTATCTCAATGAATAACCTATTTGTCGATTTTCCTAAACTTACTCCCCCTTATAAACAAGGTTTTTCTTTCGATCAGGTTTAAACCACTGACCCAGTTATTAGATTAAGAACCCAACTGTTATAGAAATGGAGTTCTTTATACAAAAATGACAGCTTACTTCGGTGCTAAGTTGTCATTGTAGTATTAAGAACTTTGCCTAAATCGAAATAAAGTTCGAAATACAAGTTCTGGCTGAATAGTTTAGGCTAGAACTAAAGTTAGGTTTCGTTTTGTAATAAGACGGACTAGACTTATACTCCATTCGGAATAAGATTAGACATTTAAACAAACCTTTTTTACAGTCCGTTCAACCGATTTTGACTTCTATTGCGTTGGTGCCATGACAAATGGCAGCTGCAATAAATAGTTGATATTGTAACCACTTTTTTGTTTTTAATGTCATCCTTATGCCTACGGAATAGAAGTTAAAATCGGTTCAACGGACTGTAAAAAGGTTTGTTTAAATGTCTCATGCCAGTGGCGTGCATTGGTTTTCAGAATAGGTAGGCAGGAATTTTATTTCGTCGTATTAACTTGAACGAGTAAAGACCAATGACAATGTGCGAATAGTACGGGAGCCGAGTAGGCCGTCTGGCGACTGCCTACTGCCGCGCAAGTTTGTATGAAGATCTTGTTTTTTGTTAGGTATGATAATTTAGTGAGTTTCTTAATTGTGAGGCACACACACGAACATTTAATTGACAGGCTTATTCGGATTTATCGAGGTAGGCACTGCTTATATGCCTATATGCAATGCACGCCACTGCATCTTATTCCGAATGGAGTATAGTTTGTCTTGAATACATTGTGGAGACAACATTATACGACAATAAATGGAAATCTACGTATTTTGGAACTATCAAATATTCCTTTCACAGTTATTTTATCACTGATTTTGCACTGGCCAAATCATAGTGATCGTTATTCTCATTCCTATAAGGTCGCTGTTGGTTTACTGCTTTGCAAAATGTACAATGGGCCACCCATTGTACATTTTGTAGTGCTTATCGCTTTCTGCGATCTCTTCCAGACAACCTTGGAATTTATTTATTAATTAAACTTTTCGTACAAAGGCGGACTTAATGCCTTAGACATTCTCTACCAGTCAACCAAGGGTGGTGAAGAGATTAGATGGCAGGTGCTTTGGTTGAGAGGGACAATGAAACAACAATCCACAACTATCACACCAACACACAAACAACATCACCATCATCATCATCACATTTCAATTTAAGGAAGTCCAATGATGGACATAATTATGCCTCCCCCAAGCGTCGAACCAACGACCGATCCTATGCTTCTCACATCCAGCGTATTCCCGCCGCTTCCACGAGGTAATCGTGCTTACCACTCACTACAACTCACTTATACCTAGCAGACACAATTAATTATTTACTAGCTTTTGCCCGAGGTTTCGCCCGCGTGGAGTTCGTAAATTATTCCACGGGAACTTACTATTGGGATAAAAGGTATCCTTGTCCTAACCCATGTCATGGTCTAATAGATTATGTGCCGAAATCTAAATCTGCAGTGCGATTCTGTAACCATCTCACCGTGAAAACTTAGGTGAAGTGAGCGTGGAGTGAGCTGTCATTCCAACTAATGCTAGGGATTGACACTATTGACAGCTCACTCTAAGCTCACTTCAGCTAACTTTTCACGGTGATGTTTTTACAGAATCGATCGGCCGTTCGTGTAACAGAACGATAGTTTTTCTTTCGCATTCATGATTTAGTATGGATTAAAGAAAAGCAGTTGGATGTGAGTTGCCGAAAGTTGAGTTGAATGGCATGCAATAGGAGAGGCCTATGTTCAGCAATGGACTGCTGTAGGCTGATGGTAGTAGGTAGGTGGTGGGCCTAATGATGATGATGGATTAAAGAGAGCAATTAGTGAAACATTAAAAAAATAAAATAAGTAGCAGTAGTTGTGGAAGTATAGTAAAGTTGTCAATAAATAAAAGGCCCGTTTTGACATTGACAGTTCTAGTCGTTAATAAAGATCAAATTCGCAAAACACGTTTTCTTTTGTATGAAACTGACAGGTGTCAAGAACGCATTCTCAAATGTCAAAACGGGCCGTTTATTTTTTGACAACTTTAGTGGTAGTTATAATATTGTATTTTCTCTGTAAATGATTCTGTAAATCTATTGAGCAAATAAATGTCTAAAACCGTAAATAATATAAGCCTTTTTTGCTGTTAATTCTTAACTTATTTGAACGCTGAAAATAGATGTAAGAAAATTAATAAACTTAAACTAAATCATATTTTCGGCATTCGGTTGGTCTCCCCTCATAACAGCTTGTCTTTTGACAAAGGCCTCTAAGGCTTTCCACTTAGTCTTGTTTCTGTCCACCATTCTGGGACTGCTCATCATCATCATAATCAGCCTATAATGTTCCCAATGCTGGGACACAGGGCTCCTCTCTGTGAAAGGGTGTGGGCCATAATCCACCATGCGGGTCCAGTGCGGGATGGCCGCTGCTTCCTATATGCGCACCCATATTGAATTCTTTTCACCCCAAACTCTTACAATTCCTATAGTTTCACTGTTAACTAATAGATACTTACTATTATAGTGAAACGGTTGGAGTTGTAAAAAGTTACACGCGCCGAAAGGAGCCACTGATAGAACAGTTCCTGACCGTCTGCACGTGCTACCGAAAGACAAACAACTCACTCCTGACTTCCATTTGCACATCGGAATGGAAGATTACAAAATACAATATTCGTCCCAGCTTGTGATTGACTGGGACATAGTAAAGTTTGTGTTTAAAAGGTTCACTTATGTAAGAGAAAAATTAACCTTATTTCTTTAAATGAAAACAAACACAGGGAAGTGAACCGCTTCTTATCATATATGGGATCCTACACACTCGTTCGGGTGTCACATCCGAAAAGTATTTGTTGAAAAACAGAGTCGAAACGAAGCAGTTACTCCATTCAGCATCTACCCTCGCTGAATGATGTTCAGGTTAACTCGGCACAATTTGAGCTAAGCCGAGCGGCGTTTTCCCGAATATTCACATACATAAATAAATTTGATTTTGCCGCCCGTCTGTGCCGACCCGCCTGCCCCAAAGATTCTTGGTTCTTCAGACTTTGATTCCCTAGGAATTTCCCTTTTGTGAACAAGTGCGATCCCTGGAAAACACTGAGCTTGGGATCCTTGTATAAAAGGGACAGGTATTATTAGGTGGTATACCTAACAGAGGAATCCGATATAAGTAGGTACCTAACCTTAGCTTGTTGTTCTAATAACAGAACAGGTTCTAATCCATTTTACTTACCAATTACACATATGCGGTCATGTGAGTGCCCCCGAAAGGATTAATTTTTATTGACAGAAATGCATAATTATATAAAGTTCCAACCCGCGGCGCCATCCAACAGGTTTGAACTATTTATGCAGTTCCTTTTGAACAGGCAAAATCAAATCATTTATTTCAAATAAGCACATAAAAGGACCTCTTGAACGTCAAAATTACAAATAAAAATTAATCCAATTTGGCAGGACAAGCCTTCTGAAATTTCTTACCTTATAATCGTCACGTGCACCTTTCTCAAATATGTGTGGATACACAAATATCTCCTACCTACATTATTTGATATAATCTGATGAATTTCAATCCTGGGGGTCTACTCCGAAGTAGTGTGCCGAATGTTCGGCCGTTTCCTGCTACGAAGTTACTATTTTGTTCGGTCGGTTCCGATCCTACACTCCTACACTCTTTTGAATATTGACTATGAGACGACACAAATTTGTTGTACCTATAACAAGGCTCAAGAAAATAGGTGGCTCGTTCAGATGCCAATGTATACGCTTTTACAATAAAGTTCCAAGCCCCGTTCAAGATCTAAGCCTTAATAAATTCAAATCATTCATTAAACTTAAGTTGTGCCAGAAAGCCTTTTATACCGTTAAGGGTTATATCGAGGACAAAAAGGCTTGGGATTAAGGTGCTTCCAACTTTTACACATTGAATGTTTTTATTTTTATTTATATTTTTTTTCTGTCTTGTTGTTGTTGTTTTTTTATTTTATTATATACACTTTGATATTAATGAATTTTATATATACTATGACATTTGCTTACTTTGTAAAGTATTCTATTATTTTAATTATTGTGAATGTGAAGACTATGTGGGTCATTTTATTTATATTATTTTTAATTTTTGTCATGGTCTGGCAGTTTGGGCAATTAATGTGGCCTACCCAAATGTCCTTTCTTTGGTATTGTTCGTCGAATCGTTGAGCTCCTTAAGTTTTGAGTTGAGCTGCACGATTTCTGACAAATGCGTGCACTGGCTGGACAGGTCCTCTCAATCTGTGTGGTTCTTTCCTCAAAAAAACCACCTCAGACATCGCTCTACATGGTCTTCATATGATCTGACCAAGATTATGTCTGGACTTTAAAAGAGACTGTGACCTCTGAGTTTGTTTCGGCCTTTCTTCTTAGACTAGTCAGATAGGAAACGCCAACCTCATCTAGTTTTAAAATTGACGTGTAAAAGTGTTTGTACGAACCTACTTACAAAAATAAAATCATTTATCATTTATGGTCCCAGCCCAACTGAGCCGATCCGAACTTTTTTCTCATTTTTCAATACTTAATATTCGGTTCGGCCATGTGTCGGTCCGATCCGAACATTCGCACTTCGCACTTCGGAGTAGACCCCCTGGATTTTTGTTATGCACTGTTTTTTGTTCCATACCAAATTGAATTTGTAAACGAAGTTATAAAAACGTTAGAAAAAGTACATGAATGTACATTTTTTTGCAGCGAATTGTATAATAAAATTGATTTGTTATCAATGGTTCCAACCTTGACCTTCCCTGAGTTTTGGGTCCCAGATGAATTTATTTTTCCAGATTGTTGAAGTAGGTTCTGTGGTAGGTACATCCGATCGTTTAGACGCAGACGCTTTTATCTAAAAAAAAATGAGAGATTTGTTTAGTTGAGTTCAGGCTTTCATTTTGACAGTTCAACAACATTCATTGCGTTATTAACATTGCTAAGCTGACAAATTCTTCGAACATAATATGAAACAATGGACTAGCAATATCCTTCAAATAAATTCAGATTTTTATTGATAACTAGTGTGTTACGCAATTATGTAGGGTGCAGGTCGCAGTCACCAGCCGATTACCAACACAATTAGAAAAGGGTTAGGCACATGAGTTACTAAAACAATCACTTAACACATACTTAACATCACGCCTTGTTTCCCCAAAGGGTCAAGCAGAGGTGTAGCTACTTATATTAGATCTGATTTAGCCAGGCCTTTTAAAGGCCTATTACATTACACGATTTCTCAGGCCCTGCCCGCAGGGACAGGGTAGTTTAATAAGAACCAGGGAGTGAGGGTCGCTAAACAGGGCGACCGAGTGGTTACGACCTCCCTGCTTCCCTGTCGCGCTGCATGAGAGAGACAGGGAAACATGGAGCCAAGTCTTTGACGTTTAGACCAAGTCGGTGCCATATTGCTAGACGTGCAAAGGTTTTCCCGTTCGACTGACGACTGAAACTGAGTTAGGCAGGAAGCGATTTCTTGCGTAAGTTTAATTAGCGGCGCCCTAACTGGTAGGCAGGGCACACGAACAGACACATAGCCCAAGGGGGGGAAAGATAGGCCCGAGGAATCATGTAATGTAATAGGCATAAGTCCCATGTAATGGGGGCATGGGGGCGACCCTATTGCCATCGACCGGACAGAAATTGAGTGGAGACCGCGAATCGGTAAACGTAAGGTGGGAACGCCCTCAGGCTAGGTGGAGCGACGATCTTCGCAGGACGGCTGGTAGCAGCTGGATGAGAGTTGCCGAAAATCGAGTTGAATAGCGTGTAATAGGAGACCTATGTCCAGCAGTGGACTCCTGTAGGCTGATGATGATGTACACAAATCCTGGGGGTCTACTCCGAAGTAGTATCGCCGTTTCCTGCTACGAAGTTACTATTTGGTTCGGTCGGTTCCGATCCTACACTCCTACACTCTTTCGAATATTGACTATGGTCCCGACCCAACTGAGCCGATCTGAACTTTTTTCGCATCTTTCAATAATATTCGGTTCGGCCATGTGTCGGTCCGATCCGAACATTCGCACTTTGCACTTCGGAGTAGACCCCCAGGCTCAGGACAGCTACTGAGAATTCATCAAAACAATATGTTTACTGCGGTTTAGATACGGTATGTAATACACATTTCAGTCTAGTAGGTAGTCTTTTCCGTCATTTGACGGTGACAGCACAGAATACTAATCACTGATTTTCAATGCAATTATCTCAGAATTTTATAGGAAAACCAATGACAAAACATTGGATGACTTAATAAAATCACCTTTTGGGGTTTTCCTTGTTGACAATATATACTCCAAAAATCGTGAGATGGATCATGTTATCGATAGACATGATATAATTTTTAATTAACTCGACGACAGTTGACGTTTTGTGTGTTGTTACGAGTATGTCGTTCTGTGCCGTTGTTTTGTTGTTGTGTGTAACCGTTGTTGTGTTGTTGTTTGTAACCGTTGTTGTGTTGTTGTATGTAACCGTTGTTGTGTTGTTGTATGCAACCGTTGTTGTGTTGTTGTATGTAACTGTTTTTGTGTTGTTCTGTAAATAACATCATAATATTGCCTTTTCTAAATAAGTCAGATGGAAATGAACTACACTTTGTTTTATTTCTCTCTGCTAGAGTATGAAACTAGTGGAAGCAGATAAGACCCAGGGAGGGCGTTTTGAGAGAAAAAAAAACCCGTCAAGTGCGAGTTGGACTCGCGCACCGAGGGTTCCGTACAAAGTTTTCGGAATTTTTCCTTTACTTGTGCTACATGACATTGCTTCTTGCCAAATCTCATAATTCTAGGTCAACGGGAAGTACCCTATAGGTTTTGATTCCCTAGCGAGAGAGAACGGAACATAAACGCCCGTATCTTTTGATTGCGTTTACTTAGAACTTTGATTTTTTCACTGTTTCAAAAAATTTCAGCCCTGAGTACCTATTTGGTATTAATTTGAACTTGATAACTCTATGCGTTCCTGAGAAAAAGGTTCTTGACAGAAGGATGGACAGACAGACAGACGGACAGATAGACGGACGGACAGACAACGAAGTGATCTTATAAGGGTAAAATTACACTAAGTAAATTATATCTGTCTGTGTTAGATTGGAACCCACCACCACGATAAGTCTACTCCGATACCACTAAGCCTCTACTGTCTGCATATTGTGACTATATGTTCTACCTTACATCAACTGACTCGACAACTACCGTCCAATTGTTGTCACGTCCGTCCCACTTGGACATCTGCTGTCTCTGTCACACTAGCGCGTAAGACGTGATATCACGCTCAGGACATTCCTTTGATTTCATACTTTCTATTGTCTGTATATTGTTATAATGATTGATATCACATACAATATCTACCTACTGATTTATATGTAGTAACGTGATAGTAGTAGCACGGTTCCTATTCTGGTTTTTTATCTTAATGCGGGACTGGTATCAGGTAATCAGATTAAGGAATTTGTAATACCTAAGTGCGGATTACAATGATACTTTTCCGGGAATCACATGAAACTCTTTCGAATTTCACCAATGAAACCGAACGCGTTTAGTTGAGTGTACTACGTGAGATCGACAAATGGATGTGCGAATGCACGCTTGTGCGATAAGCATTATTATTAAGACTTAGTCGACGGAGCACCGCTTCGCGGGATATTTCTGTCTGCAGGGCTTAAAGGATCCTAAACAAACCGAACGTCGGGGTGCCACTGATGTCGAAAACTTAATATTATTGCTTGTCGCACAAGCGTGCATTCGAACTATCGTGAGTCGCAGTACAGTTTTGTCGCACAAGTGTTATTCGCACATTCGTCGAGCTCACGTGGTGCACTTCGTTTAGTTAAAGCAATTATTGCTACATAGAGTGTGTTACGTAATTACCCTGCAGGTCTGAATAGCAGCATATACATATACTTAAGGCGAATTTCACCAATGAAACTGAACGCGTTCCGCCCATCAGGAGCTGTCAGTGTCAATATTACATAACAATTTTGACACCGACACCTCTTGAACGCAGTTTAAATGTGCTGAACGCGGTCAGTTTTATTCGTGAAATTCGCCTTAAGTTTCATGTGATTCCCGGCAAAGTATCATTGTCTTATAAATCTTCATGACAAAGTAAGCCAGCAAATATTTGCTCAGTACATAAAGCACAGAGATTTAGTACATTAAGTCAGTTCAGTTGATAAAGACCGGGGGCTCCCGCAGACAAGCGTGACGCGACGGTGCTACGCAATTCTGATTTAACAGTCTTTATGAAGTTTTCATAGAAATTGTTCTACTTGAGTCGCGTCGCGCTGTCACATCGCGCCTGTCGGCGGGAGCCTTAAAAATCAAAAACGGATAGTCTGCTTGACAGAAAATGGTTACTTACTGCGTCATAATTATATGTATTAGAATAACCAAGCGATTGCTAAGCGGATGCTCGACAGGTTCTCATTAAAAACAATGGCTGTGTTGCCAAATTTTAGCGGCTCCCATACCATTTTAAACCATAGATCGATAGAATAGGTACTCTTTATTATGTACGGCATGTCATAGAACCAAAAAATTCTAAGACATGTGAAATCTACCTACCTACCTAATCTCTTCACCACCCTTGGTTGACTGGTAGAGAATGCCTAAGGCATTAAGTCCGCCTCTGTACCTTTTTGTGCGAAAAGTTTAAATAAATAAATAAATCTACCAACCAGAACTGGGCTCGCGTGGTGGATTACCGCCCACTCCCTCTCACTGCACTCTCTCACAGCACTGGGAACGTTATAGGCTGATTGTGCATTATGCAAAACACTTCAAAATGCATCAATGCATGCATCTGTAAGTAAAACCAAAGAGGATCCTTTTTAGGTCGACTAATAATATGCGCTGCAAGCAGGAATAGTCCTTCAGTCCTTACGGTGGTCAGATATAGATTTTGGTGATAGTACATCATCAAAATTATAGATATAAAAGTAGAAATTTTACAAGATGTGTTTTAAAAGCGATCTATTAGAGATTACCTAACGACCACCATAACACGGATAATGCTGCTGAACTGCTGAAAAAGAGCCTCAGAAGACAGCTCCTTTTGTCATTTTTAACTAATATCCAGAAAATTATGGCTTGGCTATTCTCGATTGCAACCCTTATGAAGAACCCCATTACAGACCATATTTAATTAACAGTAAAGATTCTTCGCTTCATCGTATCGCTGGCACGATTATATTTTAAATGTTGTTTTCCCAAAACTTCGCCACTTCCACAGCGTCGTCAGTGGCAGCGCAGAGGTCACTTTGACTGCAAGTTTTGGGACACAGAGGGCAGGATTGAAGGTGGAGCATAGTTTGCCACATAGGTCCACACCCACACCCGCCTGCCGTTCCGTCGAGGTAGCCCTACTTTAATAAGTAGGTAAACACAAGTTATATCTTCAAAAAAAAAAAAAACTTCCCACCGATTCTAACTGAAATCTAGAAAATTGGCTTGGCAATTCATAATTGCAATTGAAAGAAAGAAGGGAAATAAATTTATTTGCGGCAAACATGATGCACAAAAAGAATACAAACACAAAATAACACCTATCATCTAATCTCTTCACCACCCTTGGTTGACTGGTAGAGGATGCCTAAGGCATTAAGTCCGCCTTTGTACCTTTGAGTACGAAAAGTTTATGTAAATAAAATAACAATTTGGGGCAAACATGCGTCACATCCACGCACAACGTCCATCGCTCAGCATAATGCAGACCATATACGAGACAGAGCCCCAGCGCTGGTTTTCAGCGACAGCAACTGTTATGAAGAATACAATTATTTATTTCGGAGTTAAAATTACATACACTTAACATCGCCTCTGCCTAAAATACACCGCAATTCGAAAACGTCCTTGAAGAACACCTCAAACACTTACGGCCACATTACACATGCCATCCGTAAAACTATTCTATGAAACACGTAATAAATATTTATATATTTATTGTGTAACGTCTCTCACTGCATACGAATGCCCGAATGGACAAACAAAAGAAAACCTCGTAGACTGGCGATACATAAAATTTAACAAGGGCCACGAGTGGACGGTGGATGGGCTATTTTTGAGGGCAATAGGTGTAATGAACTTTGTTAGGGCTTGGGCATCGGGTTTGGATATGACAGGCCTATTTCTAGATTTTGAAATGCGATCTTTTACCTTCTTAGGGTTCCGTAGCCAAATGGCTAAAACGGAACCCTTATGGATTCGTCATGTCTGTCTGTCCGTCCGTAGGTCCGTCCGTATGTCACAGCCACTTTTTTCCGAAACTATAAAAACTATACTGTTGAAACTAGGTAAGTAGATGTATTCTGTGAACCGCATTAAGATTTTCACACAAAAATAGAAAAAAAAACAATAAATTTTGGGGGTTCCCCATACTTAGAACTGAAACCCAAAAAAAAATTTTTGAGTGTGGATAGGTCTTCAAAAATGATATTGAGGTTTCTAATATCATTTTTTTCTAAACTGAATAGTTTGCGCGAGAGACACATCCAAAATGGTAAAATGTGTCCCGCCCTGTAACGTCTTAAATAAGAGAATTATAAAACTAAAAAAAAATATATGATGTACATTACCATGTAAACTTCCACCGAAAATTGGTTTGAACGAGATCTAGTAAGTAGTTTTTTTTTTAATACGTCATAAATCATAAATTGTAATTGTACGGAACCCTCGGTGCGCGAGTCCGACTCGCACTTGGCCAGTTTTTTGTGATTATGTTGCTCTTTGACTCCCCTTATGATGGTCGGAAAGGTCAAACCTTTTTGGAGTATTCAAGTATTAAATTAATTAATCATAATCGGCCTTTAGTACTGGGATACAGGCCTGCGGGTTAGTTGAGTAACACACTAAGGGCTGATTTTTCCATCGCAGGATAAGTTTTATTCGAGGAATAAAATTGACGTTTGACAGTTTTTGTATGAAATAACTGTCAAAATTTCAAAATGATTCCTCGAATAAAGTTATCAGATGATTGAAAAATCAGCGCTAATAGTAGAAATGGCTTTCATTTTGACAGTTCAACAACATTCATTGCGCTAACGTTGTTAAGCAGACATTTTTTTTTGAACATAGGAAGCAATATCCTTCAAAATGATTTAGATTGTGATTGATAGTGTGTTACGCAATTACGAGTAGCGCTGGTCTCTGAGAGAACTCTCCCAGAGTTCTAAAAATAATAATTATTATTTTAAAAACTCATTGATTATGTTATTAAACGTGAAGTGTTTGACATAGCAGCCCGTGGCATGGCTGCTATGTCAAACACTTCACGTTTGATGCAGCACGCTTCATGCTGTTATTTAAAGTCAAAGTTCAAGCCAAAGTACTTTATTTGTCAGAAACACGATAGGTACGGACACCAAAGGAGATAAGTAACCAGGGTCGTCGGATATAGTTGAAGTTAAGTAAGAAACCGATGGATGTTTTCGAATAAAATTTAATTTAATTAATAGAAAACAAACAGTTAATATACCAAATTAAATTTCATTAGGAATCCATCGGTTTCTTACTAAACTTGAACTGTATCCGACGACCCTTTTTTTTAATGTAATTTCTTTCTTAGTTATTAACACTTAATTTATTTTTTAATTTTTACAATTTCATCGAACTAACACTAATATATACTATATACAAGTATATAATACGAAGAAATATAGAAAAAGGCAGGAGCTCATTGGGCATCAAAAAATTCGTCCGCATCACTGTCAATGGGATAGGTGCCCAAAAGGCTGGCAGCATTACCACGTTGGATGGCAATGCTGATTCTTTGGGCTAAAAATAGGCCAACCTTCTAATTTCTTTAAATTTAATGTAGGTACAGTATCAATGTAATTAAGTTATGTTTATTTTTTTATTATAACTTTTTCTTATGTTCTTTATTCTCGATTTATTTCAATTGTAATTCAGATTCGTCCTTTTTTTGTGAATGATGTGCATGCCTGCCTATAAGTAACTCATTTACACAGAATTCCATCGTAAATGTGTAATCGATATTATTTTACGAGCTTACATTATAGATCCACGCAATGCAGTGATCAGTTCGAGTTTCGCCTCTAAAGCGAACACTATAAATAAGGCCTGATACTCCAGAGCCACCAACCTATCCCGGGAACACCCAGTGTACCTCTCTGGTCCAGTACCTGACGGACCCTTCCTACGCCTCCGTCCTCCGTCCTCCGTGAAGGCCACCTGAACATTTTTGTCTTATTTGTAAATAAGTTGTTAGTGTGCCTATATCAAATAAATAAATAAATAAATAAGTAATTCATAAAAAATTATAAATTTGTATCGGAATACAAAAAAAATAAGCCAAAAAGCCATCAGCCATCTTGTTACCATAACACAAGCATTAGGTTGCTTAGCTTGGGACAATTGGTGCTGTGTGAAATGTCCAGGGATTTATTTATTTAAAAAAAAATAAAAATAATAATACGACCTCTACCCACTAAAAAGGTAAAAACCTACTTACCTCTTTCTTTCCTAACCAGACATAATAACATTAAGTTATTATCAGCACTTATTTTCGCCAAATTATTAATTAACTGATTACTAGTAAAGGATACCGTCATTGAAACACGCTCACCGGGCATGCTCGTCAGTATATCTTTTAATTGTTGTATTGTTATAAGCAAATAGGTTCTGCCCGTGGCTTCGCCCGCGTCGACGTCGGCAATTATCCCACGGGAACGTACGTACTACCGGCACCCTTCCTAATTGCGTAACACACTGACAATCTCAATCTGAATCATTTTGAAGGATATTGCTAATCTATTGCTTCATATGTTCGAAAAATTTGTCTGCTCAACAACGTAAATAACGCAATGAATGTTGTTGAACTGTCAAAATGAAGGTCAATGCTACTGGTAGTGGGTTACGCAATTACCCCGTTGGATTAAAAGTATCCTATGTGTTAATCCAGATCCAGTTATAGACTATCTGTGTGCCAAATTACATCCTAACAATAGTTTTTTTGTGTGATTGTGTAACGAACATACAAACTTATATATTTATACTATTACTAGCTGCGTCACGTGGTTTCTCCCGCGCGGACGATTTTCCAGGCGTAAAAATCATCTTATTACCAGATCCTAAAGTACTTACGAAAATTATTCAAAATCCGTTCAGTAGTTTTTGCTTGATTGAGTTACAAACACCCATTCATCCTCACAGACTTTCACCTTTATAATAATACCAGCTGTTGCCCGCGACTTCGACTGCGATCCAGGATAAAAAGTAGCCTATGTCCTTTTCCAGGTCATAATAATAATAATAATAATAGCCCTGGACATTTCACACAGCACCATTTGTCCCAAGCTAAGCAACCTAATGCTTGTGTTATGGTAACAAGATGGCTGATAAACTACTTATATACAATTTTTTTTTTTTTGTAAATACATACATATTATAGATAGAAAAACACCCAGACTCGGAACAAATACATGTAGGTCATACAAATATTTGTTCCGTGCGGGAATCGAACCCGCGACACGCAGCGCAGCAGTCAATCGCTTAACCACTGCGCCAACCGTGCCGTCGAAGTCATGGTCTACCCATGTGCTAAATTTCATCCAAATCCGTTCAGCCGTTTTAGCGTGAAAGCGTAACTAACAAACTTACTTTCACATTTATAATACTAATCAACAACCAGGATATATTCGCCAAAAATGTAAACAAATATGAGTTTATGGAAAAATAACTTTAATTCCTACACAATAAAATTCAGTTTACGCTACAACTTTAAATAGTTTTATAACTTTTTCAATAGTGCTAGTCACTCTGAAATCAACTTAATTACCATTAAAATAAATTTGATATTGGTATAACCTGAAATAACGTCAATTTGATACATAAATATAATTTTAATATAGCTAGTTAGTAGAATTAGTATAAGTAGGATTATATTACGGATACATACAATTGGTATTATTTAATTGTTAATTAAAGATAGAATGACAAAACATAGGTGCATTGGCTGTCTGAAAAACGGATTAACGGTGATAAAAACGTATTAAAGTCACAGATTTTGACTTTGAACTATTAATCGTTGCATTTAGTGCACCTGAATTCTTATCTCATTGGCCATTGTTTCAGTAAATACTCTATAGTCTATGATAAGTTTTAGCTGCTAAACTGCTAATCGGACCAGCCTAATTGCGTAACGACCTATCAATCACAATCTGAATCATTTTGAAGGATATTCCATTGCGTTATTTGTTCGAAAAATGTGTCTGGACAACAAAGTAAATAACGCAATGAATGTTGTTGAACTGTCAAAATAAAAGCCATTGCTACTGATAGTGTGTTACGCAGTTAACCCGCTGGATTAAAGTATCCTTTGTGTTAATAATCCAGGTTAATAAGTTTCTGTTTGCTAAACATTCAAATCATAAAGCTGCTGCAAGGAAAAAAAAACATGTGTTCAAGTAACAGTGTCAAAAATGCAAAAATAAAACTCTATAAGGACGGCCGTCATTATATCAATGACGGCACCGTTTTCTTAGGAAACCCAGGCTCAAACGACCGGATAACTACCGAAACTAAATGACGAAAGAATATTTAGATAATTAAAAAATATATAGCTGGGAAAAGAGAGCATTTCGTAGAATCTACAAAATCAAGGATGAATCAGTGACAATTCTACATAATTATCGTTTTACGTTTTCCTCGAGAAATATCCTAAACATGAATCAGCGTTGTTGTGATGTTTTCCCATGACGATATACTTATCCAAGAATTTCATAAGAAAATAATTAATAGCCCATTGACTCCTAATAATCAAATCCCCGTACGTTATGTAAATTAGTTAGATATACATATTAAAATACATTGACCTAAAGCGTATCGCGACATCGCGGCAGGCCCAGACGGAGATGGCGGGATGAGCTGGACTCCTTTCATAAAGATTGGTCCTTGGCAGCTCTGGACAGAGAGAGGTGGAAGGAGAGTAGTAACATTAACGGCTAATATAATAATAACAATAATAAACACAACATCTATCGAGGCTCTCGTCAGGCGGTTGGATCAAGGGCCTGATTCAGAAGGCAGTACTCCTCGATACGGCTCGCATTGGGTTTCTGTCTCTGGAGCCCTAACCACCGGACACCGGTGGATCACTATTTTTTTTGTATTTTTAAATGTTTTTTTTTATACTAATATTTAAAAAAATATTAAAATAAGAAAACGAAATAAATAAACGACATAATAATAATAAAAAGCGTATCGCATCGCCTGTCCGCGTTCCTACTTCATTTTCGCTCAGCGATCTTTGGGACTTCTTTTGGTTTTTGCTCGGCTCCTAAGGATCCTACCATGATGTTAAGTACCCCTATAACCTCCCTCAAGAATAGGGTTATCAAATCCAAAAATAATTTTTCAAATCCGACTGGTAGTTCCAAAGAATGACGCGTTCAAACAAACAAACTCTTCGCTCAACATTATTATTAGTATATATTAAAATTTTATTTGTTTCAAATTGTTATTTCAAGTTAAACAAATATAAACTTTATTGTAAAATAAAGTTGATTTCAGAGTGACTAGCACTATTGAAAAAGTTAAAAAAATGTTTGAAGTTGTAGCGTAAACTGAACTTTATTGTGTAGGAATTAAGGTTCTTTTTCCATAAACTCAGATTTGTTTACATTTTTGGCTAATATGTCGCGATATTAGATTAGATATAAATCTTAAATCGCCAACCCGTCAAGCGCAAGCATGGTGATCAATGCCAAAGAATTTGCATTCTTCTCTTTTTAAGAAGAGAAAGAGAAGAGAAGAGGCATTTGCCCTGCTTTGGGGCAATAATATCCTGGTGTTAAGACATAGACCTAAAGAAGTTTCGAAAAAACAAACATCGACTGAAGTTTATCAAAATTTATTTGTAAATAACATTGCTTTTAGTTACAATAATCATAATTATATATATAAATATCTTGATTGATGAGAGGCCTCTGTTGCAGCAGTGAAAACAATATAAGCTGATTATGTAGAGTATTAATAAGCATTGTTATTACAAAAAAAAAAAAACTAGAAACCAACGCGAATGCGTTTAGTTTCATGTAAGCTGTTCCATTTTTAGACCAACCATTTTATAAATGGTGTACTATCATAATAATGTGTATTTAATAAATATTATT
The DNA here is from genome assembly GCA_949629185.1 of Apamea crenata. Classification (NCBI taxonomy): domain Eukaryota; kingdom Metazoa; phylum Arthropoda; class Insecta; order Lepidoptera; family Noctuidae; genus Apamea; species Apamea crenata. The sequence goes on from OX451372.1 coordinate 6,833,302, forward strand.
CTGTCCATATATGGTGCAAAATGGTTTTGCATATTTTATCCATATACTTAGGTATTATGTTACAAGGTTCGTTATAAAATTCAATGGTATTCTGGGTAAACTCAGACATATTGGCAGCGTTTTATTTTTAAACCGCTAGATCCATTTTTAATTATATTTGTAGTAAAACATAATCGGTTGGCTGATTTTAATCTATATGAGACATCTATCCACATATTAATCTATGTAGATAGATGATATTTTAAATTAAAGTCGCTCTTCGTGTCTGTCTGTGTGACCGCGTCGTTCTACTAAACTACGTAACGGATTTTAGTGTTATTTTCACCAGCATTTAGAGAATCTACTACGCAACCTAATTGCGTTCACACACTATCAATCAGAATCTGAATCATTTTGAAAGATGTTTCTAATCCACTGCTTCATATGTACGAAAAACTTGTCTGCTCAACAACGTAAATAACGCAATGAATGTTGTTGAACTGTCAAAATGTAAGACATTGCTAATGTTAGTGTGTTAACCGATTACCCCGCAGGAAGGTTTATTTGAATAATACATTAATATTAAATGTACAAATAACAATGAAATCTCAATGTTTGTTCAAGTCGTAAAAACCTGGCTGGAGATTTATGCAAATAATAGAATATTTATTTATTTATTAAGGTACACCAACAGCTTCTGTGTATAATATATCTTATTCATCACAATAGTTTCTGAATTACACAGTCTGAATATTATTTAATTAATATATATTTTTTTAACTTTGATGTCAAATAATTAGTTACTTTAATAATCGTTTTTATACTTTTAATTGGTCATTTCTAAAGAGAAATATCGTCACATTAAAAATTATAAAAAAACTTGTGTGGTCAGCCAGACACTTACAAATACTTATCAGAATTCATCGGTAGACATTTTTATCTTGTCTCAATAGTAGGTAATATTAGTCCGGTATTTTCCGGTCAAAACTAGCAAATCGATGTCAAAAGGACGACTGGGGAATAACCTGAAGATAGATGATACCTATCAGGACCAGTGGCCATTGAATCTTCATCATCATATTCCTGCCCTTATCCCATGTTACTTGGGGTCGGCGCAACACGTTTTCTTCTTCCATTCTCCCCTGTCAACCGTCACGTTATTTATTTATTTATATCTTACCTACAACTACCATTACAGATCAGCGATCCAATGCGACATCACCCCCTATCATTCACTCCCTTCTCTTTCATATCATTCCTCACACAATCCATCCATCTTTTCTTCGTCCTTCCTCTCCCTCTCCATCCATCAACATGTATATTCATCACTCTTTTAGTCACATGCGTCTCGTCCCTTCTCATCACATGCCCATACCAAGCCAAACGATTTCCTTTCAACTTTTATGTCACTGGCGCCACTTTCAAACTTCCTCTTATATACTTATTTCTCACTTTATCCATTCTCGTCACTCCACACATCCATCTGAAAATTTTCATCCGTCTTCTTCACAGCCCAGCAATCAGATCCATAAAGTACAAAAGGCCTGATCACGGACATTTTCCCCTTTAACTTGAGGGGCATCCGTGGTCGCCAGTTGTTCCTGTGGCCTGTCGCCATTTCATCCATCCTGAGTTGATCCGGTGCGTCACGTCTCGGTCTACTTCACCATCTCCTTGGACAAGCGACCCGAGGTACCGCGTGGAATGAAAATATTAATAAAATAAACTGTTCCATCATACCGCACTTATCAAAATTTTGTTTCAGTGCGCTTAGTTTAATATCGGAATATTTCCTGCAAATCGTGTTAACTTGAGCTACGGATTTAAACCATATTGATAAATTGATATTACATACGTGTAAAATTTAATATATTTAGGGTTTTTCCTTGAGGATTAACAGAAAGTATGAGATTGCAAAATGTTATCTTTTGTAATAATATTAACATAGTATATTACAATAGATAAAGGTTAATTAATAAAAAGTTCCATTAGGTACAAATTGATTTTATTTGAAACTGATAAGGTAACGGAAAAGTAGAGGAAATAATGCGACAATTTTGTAAATTAATCAAGTAATTATTCAATCTATTGCCGGTTGCAGGCCATTATTGCATTAGTTCAGTTAGTCCACAGGTTACCCAGCCTTACCAAGGGGTATCGTATTACCCAGTAACGGGGTAAACTGGTTGTGGAGGTCAGAAAGGCAGTCGCTCCATGTAAACTACTGGTATTCAGCTGCATCCGGTTAGACTGAAAGCTGACCCCGACATAGTTGGGAAATGGGTAGGCAGATATTGCACACACAGTTGGTTGGTTGGCCGTCCCTCAGCAGGGTAAAGGTAAACCTCTCCTTTTTCCACACAATTCCGTCTTATGCGAGTGCCGTCCGAGTCCTTTCAGTAGAAGCCAAGCTCGCAGCTATAAATCTATGTGTTCCTATATGATTGTTGCAAATTATACCGTAAATCGACAAACGTAAGATATGACTCCCTCAGAATAAGGTGGAATGACGATCTTCGTAAGGTAGTTGGTAGCATCCAGATGTGAGCACCCGAGGATTGAGTAGAAAAGCGTGCATTTGTGCACGTTTATCATTGACGTGACGATATTATCGTGGACGTCCACGGCATCACGATAACACAGGCAAGTCATTATACAAGTGCAGATTGGTTAGCGGCGTCCTCCCGCATATACAAACAACAATGTACAGTGGCCGCACGTCATTGATAACAATACCAGTTCAAGCTGAGGGGCAATTCTCGTAATTTTAAGAACGATGACAGTCTGAGGGGCAATTCTCGTAATTTTAAGAACTCTCACAGTCTGATCTCAGTCTCAATCTGTCAAAAAACCTACCTCTAATTTCCCTTCATTTTTGACAAGTTCTTGTGATTTGTTTATTTTATTTATTTATTTAATAACTTAACTTATATTAACAGTTTGCACCACACGTAAAAGTATGACACTGAGTCTGACATACTTTTGAATCACTTCGACGCCACACAGTTCTGACGCAAACTCCGTTCATTAGTATTAAATTTCTGATTTTGATCATCTACTTTTGCTGTTGACTGTACAAGTTATTAGTCAATATTAGTAATTACACATGTCATACAATCATAGAATTATGTTCTAATAAAAATGACAATTTGTGTGTTGGCGAGATGACACTGCGACTGGATTTTGAACGTTTTAAATTACGAGAATTGGCCTTCTGATCTCAGTCTCAATCTGGCAAATATACCTCTAATTTCCCTACATTTATATTTTTTTTTTGACATTGATTGTCGCTGAGAAGTTTTCACATTAATTGCGAGTAGATTTTGAACGTTTCTAATTACGGAAATTGGCCTTCTGATTGTCTCTTATTCTGTTGAAATTCCGTACTATGCTAGGCCAGCTCATGCTGCAAGTCCATGCGGTGGTGCAACTGCATGCGGCATATTGCACTGCAGAAATACTCCCCTCCTCCTCCCAGCATACTCCTGCGAGAAAATGGTGCTAATGATAAAATCAGTCATAAATGAGCGGATGAATAGGTAAAACCTTCATTCTAAGCGAAGCGAAACAAGGCAATAGATATATCCTCAAAGCAACCACACAGGAAATTCATCTATTATGTAATATTAAAATAAATATTTCAACTCCAATCCCAGCTTAGAAACAGCCTAACATACGTGAAGAAAACGTGATCACCTAATTATTCACCCCAAAGATAGAGTATAATCTATGCATATCGACACACACAGACCTATAGAGCCACCAGAATAGATTGACACCCGGCGCAAAACGGAACGAGCATTGATCACTATGCTGGCTCACTGATGGCGATTTCAGACCGTATTGCTTTTCTAATATATAATTCTAATAATAATTTCGTCAGTGTGAGGCGATTATCAAAAGTATTTACAAGGCAAAGGTGAGTGGAAACGCCAGGAGGGAACGGCCTAGAAGGACACTTAAGTGACCGTATTGGTAATGTTCTTCAGAAAGATCCAGGTGCTTAGCAGGTCGCGTTATGTAGTTATTGTATACCCCAATGGGAAGAAGGCGTGAGGTTATGCATAGGTACATGAAAATATGATATTGACAAGTCACTATGATACTTGCGATGTTCAAATCCATTGTAGTAAGTAGTAGTATGACGGGCTAGTGTCCACAACTGCACGTCCAAGGGCGTATTTTGCGTACGGACAAATCTATTGTACTCAAGGTGAGATCCTAGACAATATTTTTCTTCTTGCTATAGTTACGCAGGTACTTGAATTATGTTGCTGAATTATTTTACCCCAGGTGCCGCCGGTAAAAGCAACGCCTAATGCGTTGTCAGTGGCCTGGTTTAGTCCTCTGCGGTGCAGATCTTAGGGCTATCAGACAACAATCATTATTATATGCAAAAAATCCGCATACCGGAAGACGTAGCGGTGGAAGGCCTCCCACAGGGTAGACCGATAACCTTGTGAAGACCACAGGATTCCGCTGAATACGAGAAGCATAGATCGAAGTGGCGACGCTTGAAGAGACCAACAGTGGACGTCTTTCGGATGAAATGATGATGATGATATGCAAAAACTTGTCGTCTGACTGCACTCCAAACATCTCCACTAAGACCAAAAATGTATACTGGTAGCCCCGCTTACTGTAAACTATATTAATATTAATCACGGTCGATATGCCGCGGCGACCTTGGCCATGACACGAGACACGTCAATCGGGATGATGAAAAAATTGAGCCAGAATGAAGTATAATGTATGGTTTTGACCGACGTTTGTCAGGATTTTAAAGGTGATTTCATTATTGTAATTCTGTTTGTCGTCAAAACATATGGGGCTATAAACAGGATGTGGCATACTCAATGATATGCTATTAAAATGATTGCAATGATGATGGGCCATCTCGCTTGTTTGCCAAAAAAAAAGATAGAACTTAGAATTTGCCGATATACGAGTAGATATCCGGAATAAAATTATCCGGAAAAGAACCAGAGTTACCAACATAGCTTGCAGAGTAAGCAAACTAAATTGGCAGTGGGCTGGCCATGTTTTGCGAAGGACCGATGGCCGCTAGAGCAGACAAGTCCTGGGGGTCTACTCCGAAGTAGAATCGGCCGAATGTTCGGCCGTTTCCTGCTACGAAGAACTTACTATTTGATTCGGTCGGTCCCGATACTACACTCCTACACTCTTTCGAATATTGGCTATGGTCCCGACCCAACTGAGCCGATCCGAACTTTTTTCGCATTTTTCAATAATATTCGGTTCGGCCATGTGTCGGTCCGACCCGAACATTCGCACTTTGCACTTCGGAGTAGACCCCCTGGAGTGGAGACCACGTATCGCCAAGCGTATTGTGGGACCCCCCCCCCCCTAGTTGGACGGACGTCCTAAAGAAGGTGGCTGTGACAGACTGGATGTGGAAGGCAGAGGACAGGGTGTTGTGGTGCAGCCTGCGGGAGGCCTATGTCCAGCACTGTGCTGCGATAAAGCTGAGTTGATAGATTAATAAAAAAAAAAAAAAAATGTAACATACTAAAAGAAATTAAGTGACACTAAGAAGACATATACACTTTGAATCAAAATAACGAATGTACAAAGTGCGTCTCAAGGTTACATCAGATGGGAGCCCGGCTCAGAATGTGTCAGGCAAATGTACCTGACGCTGATATTCTGCTGGATCCCTGCAGTGACATACGGACGTCGAGCAGACGAGACCAGACGCTATCAGAGATATCAGACGCTTCAATTGAATGATTGGGACACCCGAGTGAAGGTTAATTTTTTTGTTCGATTATTCTATTGTTCTATAATCGTAGGTGAGTGAAAAATGCCCCAGTACCGAAATCCAATATCGTTGGATCTGTTCACTAATGAATTCATTTTTGACTTTGGGTTATGACGTTTCACTTCGTGTGTACGATGCTGAATGAAAAGCAAAAATGAACGAAAACTGAAGCTTCTGGTATGGGCTTTATATAACTGCCAATATACATTATTCCAAATTACCTGTTTTCGGATACCCAAAGTCGATGCAACAATGTCAAACCAAACTCATATTTAAACCAACTTCAAATTGCATCTGTACCCTGTACACGTGACCCACATTCCAACCTCATCTGACCCCGTTCTATAAAAAACTAAATGCAAATTACAAAACAACTGCAGGCCACCCTAGGCAATCATCGACTGGGTCATTTTTCTAGCACTCATCATAACTTTTCACCTCCCTAGGGCGTGGGCAGTGCATTTAGATAGATACACGTGCTCAGGTCATGTCAATGAACTGTGCTCTTATTTTGTTTACACGTGTTTTTCAAGGCTTTATATGCATAAGGCTGGGTGTTTTTTTGAGCTTCTGTTGGCACGAAGTCAATGAATAAATATGCGAGGGTGTTGTGGCTATTTTTCATGGTATTTGTTACTTATGGGCAATGGCGAGGGAACAATGGATTTAGAAGGTGGATCGAGCATCGATACCAATGGCTATGCCTTCCTTTGGGAGAGGTATACTGGCTGGAAAAATACCCTTCACGAAGCCGTCATCTACGCATTCCAATACAAAAATACCCGGTCAAGTGCGAGTCGAGTCCTTCCATATAAAATCTGTCAGACGTTAATTTTTTTTTATTGCTTTTCCATACATTGTGACCGTGTAGATATTGCACTTTTTTATGAAACAGCAAGTTGTTTTTTTGATAACCGAATAAAATGTGTACGCTCGTCTAGAATCATGAGCTAAAATGATGGTTATAGTTTGCACGTTGATTTCCCTGCCACCAGGTATATTTGCATAAATAAGCCTTTGGAGGTATGAGGAACAGGGTGTAAAGTTTACTCAACCTTCATTGAAAAGGGAGGATCCTCCAACCAGACGGGTGTTATGTCTGGCGGGCAATTGCCCAATGATTGATATTGGGAAATTGTATCTATGCTAATTGCACGGTAAACTCTGCTTGCGAGATGCAGCATTTGCGTGACGTCAGTATGACGCGTTGTTCGCATGTGGCGTTGTAGATACCGCTACAAGCCAATAACACCAACATAATAATTTTGAAGTAAATATACATGTCCTTTTATTGCCTAAATATCCGCCAACAAATAGGCAATTTCCTGCCTATATCCTATACTTATTTACGTAAACTGGTAGGAAGAGATTTCAACAAAATACATATTCTTATAGCTCGTTAAGCTTAGGTTTCCTAGGAAAGAGGTTCCATCACATTTTATCGGCCGTCACGAAAAGCTGTCATTTATATCAGTATTTAATATTAAGTCAAACCCCTTTGCCCAAGGATTTAAATCGCCAGATTTCATGTCACCGTACTTAAAGTCACGCAAAAATTGTTCATATTGAGAAGACACTGTTTATTAAATAATTTTTCAATGACAATCAAGTTAAGTCACTGCGGCATTGTGTATCAGAGGCGTTAAAAGGAAACAGCATGGCCCACCTTCCATCCTGCGCCGCATGCTGTCACCTGTGCATTTCATGATCTCATGATTGCTTCAGTGAGCGGAGTTCACGCAGCTAAATTTTAGACAGAAGCCGTCTTATTACAAAACGAAACCTAACTTTAGTTCTAGCCTAAACCTTTGACCCAGTATTTGTATTTCAAACTTTATTTCGATTTAGGCGAAGTTCTTAATACTAAAATGACAACTTAGTACCGAACTAAGCTGTCATTTTTGTATAAAGAACTGCATTTCTATAACAGTTGGGTTCTTAATTCAATAACTGGCTCGGTGGTTAATAAGGGGGATGATGTTTAAACTTTCTGCCATTTATATATTATCTTTACGAGTTTCCCTCGCCCGGAAAATCCAATACAGAAAATCTCCCCAACAAAGGTCAAAGCTCTCAAAATGTTCTCCACCATTGACCGACCTAGATTTCTGCTTACCAAACTTTACTTATTAGCTCAATGGTTGGTAAAGCTTGCTTTATATGTTCGCAGCGAGCTTGTAATAAAATTGTATTGGCCGACGACAAAATTTATTGCTACCGTACTTAGGAACACGACGCACTGGACTCTGTAATTCATGTTTACAGTAAAAATATTGTTTTTATTTTTGTTACAAAGTTTTACTAGAAGTCCTGACCTACATTTGAGGACCATAATTCAGAAGGGAACTGGTCTTACACGGCCCGCCGACCCTTATTTGTTTGTTATGAAAATTACGTGTTTTCTCGCATTATTCGAAAAGTGTTTTGTTGTAAACTTTTCAAATTTATTTATTAATAACCAGGGGGGTAATTGCGCAGCACACTAACAGTAGGGATTTGATTTTGACAGTCCAACAACATTCATTGCGTTGTTTACGTTGTTGAGCAGACAAATTTTCGAACATATGAAGCAATGGATTAGCAAAATTCTTCAAAATGATTCAGATTGTGATTGATAATGTGTTACGCAATTAGGGTGCAGGTAGTACAAAAACAGATTGGACAGTGACCCCACACTAGGCATTTGCCTGTACCTATCTAGTGAGTTTTTTAGCTTTTAATCAAGTCCCACAAACCAAATATACATCTGTCTGTAGCAAGCTATTAACCAGACATATATCAAGAATTATTATTAGGAATGAACGCAAGCATATTGTGAAGTGTTTAAATTCCGTAATGGCAGATTCAAATATAAAGTTACAGAATACCAAATGGCATAAAGTTTATAGACAGGAAACGCGGTACACTCGTGTAAAAAATGCCGAAACTTCGCGATATTTATTTATGTAATACTTAAAGCACATACACAATAAAGTATAAAAAAGTGTGTGTGAGTGTGGGGGTGTGTGTGTGTTTTATGTCAATAAATATATATATATTTTTTTTTATTATAAGCTGACTTCTGATTGTACGAAAAACCTATACAATGAGAGGTCAGCTAAAACTGGACATGCATAGCTTGACGTGTAGCCGTGTGTACAGAGGCGGACTTATTGCAATAGGCATTTTCTACCAGTCAACCTTTGGGTGGTGCAGAGAAAAACAGTGGTAGGTGCAATGATGAAAATGGAGGAATAGATATTTTAAATATAAAGATACGCTTAAAACTATTAAAACTATAAATATAATATACCACATAAATAGGTAGGGACAAAAAAAAATTCGATGCTATGGGGTCCAAACTCATATGCTGAATCCATAGTTATAGTTTGATGTCCCTGCCATCCTGTATACCTACTATTATAATGGAGGTATTTTCTCTAATTCGGCCCATCCGAAAGTAGTGGTCAAAACAAGTGACAAATTAATTTTTAGAACAGGAAAAAATAATACATCTTGAGCAAGGACAACTGACAAATTTTGGTGTCATTCATTCTTAGTTCGGGCTCCAAACTAATTTTATGTCCGTTGGTAATACGGACTAGGATACGTTCGTAATTTCAGTCGAAATTACGGATTTCCGGCTTAGCGAGCATACCCTCAGAACCATAGAGGATTCTTAGCCTAGTTTAAATGACTGTAATATACATATATATAAAAACAAATGACGATCGCAGATGCTGTCAAACGGCACGTGATTGACCTCGATTAGAACTCTGAAGCACCTCATTGTTTTACGTTTTGTTTATTTTCACTCTAATTGGGCAATTTGCACCAGAATATCACCTATTTTCTTTATTGGTCAGAAAATTATGCTCTGCTTGTAAAAGGGGTCGTCCAGGAGAGTTTTACCTTTTTTGCCTCCTAACAGACAGCTCAACAGTGTAAACACATGAGACATTTTAACTTCATCCTTTAAGTTGTCAAAGTATGCGCTAATAGCTTTACAGCAGACATATTTTTCGAACATAATTATGAAGAAATGAATTAGCAATATCCTTCGAAATTATTCAGATTGTGATTGATAGTGCGTTGCGCAAGATCTAAGAAAATATCTGCTGTTTCATATAAAAAAAAAAAAAAACCAAGAACAGCAGATATTCACGGACAAAAAATTCTACGCCAGGGTGTCTAGAATGGGTAGCGGGATCGTCCGAAAGGGTTACCGCTGCCCTGGAACAGAAAGGGCTAAGGAAGGAACACGGGTGGGTTTTAGTCAGTAAGAGTCTGACACTCCCTTCCGCTCCACACAGAGCGGGAGGGGGGGCATTTGATGATTTCCCATCCAAAAAAAAGACAAAAAAGGGTGTCTAGAATTATGTGCTGAATTCATGATTAAAGTTTACGCACTGGTTAAAAAAAATCCTTCCTCCTCCTTCCTTTCATTATCATAACCATAATAATCAGCGTACAATGTTCCCACTGCTGGGACACATGCCTCCTCTCAGAGAGAGGGAGGGGGCCGTAATCCACCACGCGGCCCAGTGCGGGTTTGAAATGTCACATGTCTTCGAATTTTTGGTTCTAGAACATGCCGGTTTCCTCACGATTTTTTCCTTCACGGTTGAGAGCAGCGGTGATGAAATAATTTACACAAAGTAAAGCGCCTGTCTTGGTTCGAACCTACGACCTGCAGCTCGTAAGACGCGACCGTTACCACTGGGCCACCACTGCTTTCTTTCACTATAATTCTGTAGATTGTTCAATCCAATCTAGACCTTATTCCAACACAGACCAGTTACAGACAACCACAACCGTTTAATACCTATAAAAACGCCATAAAGTGGATCGTTACACGTGGAGGATACTCACGTGAGTCTTAGAGATTTTAACGAGAGTCGGTTTGCTCTCTTTAGAATCTATGAACGCTGATGCTATAATATTTTGGTATAGGAAAATCATCGGTTTGTACGCGTGTATTGATAATCTACGTAATTTGTAAGAGTAAAATAACTATTGTTATCTCTTTCTGTTGGCATCTCGCAGTTAGTCCTAGGAAGTTATGGGACTTATGGGTTGCTTAACTGGACTTTCCTCTGGTGTCTTTATCAATTAAGGTCTTCAGGTCCCGACTAACGAATTGTAGGTCGTTAGTTTTCCAACCCAGGTAGGCACTTTGTGTATTTAATTTCTTCACCACTGCTTTCAAAACGGTGAAGGAAAACATCTTAAGGAAATCGGTATGTCCAGACGCAAAAATTCGAAGACATGGGGCGTCCACCATCCCGCACTTGGCCCGCGTGGTGGAATTAGCCCCAATCCTCCTCCTCCTCCTCAATTATGCTGCCAGGGCATAAACATACAAACTATAACGAGTACGCGCGATCAGCATACCTAAGGGGTCTCGACTTAAGGCGTCGCTGGTGGGACAGCAAGGGGCTAGCTGAGTCGGATTGAGATTAATTTTCATTCATTCATTATTTTTTTCATTTTTAGGACGAACTTAAAGCTACAGGCCCAGAGGTTCGTACATCAGTCGAGGAAGAGTGTCTGTAGTGGTCTACGTAGTTCTGTAAATTGACCTAATATACAGGGTGGCAGGGACATCAACGCGCAAAATGAAACTATGAATTCAGCACAGACCCCTCGCGTCAAAACTTCTCGTCAGTTATAAAAAAAAAACAAAAATCATCCTGTTTCATACATTGTCCCTGCCACCCTCAACACAACAATACACTTTTATACAGTCAGAATGCAAAATAATGTAAACGGTGTATAGGAAGTCAAAAAACGCCCATTTGCACCAATCCAACCGTTGCACGTTGTCGCTTTGGCGCTAGATCTCCACACTTACCTCGAAGTACGCATTGATTGACGTGAAACATATCTATCATCTGCATCTGTCCACAGGTCTAATGACATTACTCATGGATGCCGTCAGCGTCAGCGTCACGGACCGCGGTAATGCGATAATTTCCTATATCTTTAGACTATGAAATGTCTTTAATCTTGAAATAGATCATTTATGTTTTTGCACGAGGCTGGAATGTGACGTTAGGTGGATGGTATCAAATTCATTTTGCCGTCGTAATTTCTAGGATGTGAGCTGAAATGTAGCTAATCTGAAGTTCTTTTCTGTATTTTGTTTTGTTGTAGTAAACAAACCGACAACCCATCTAATAGGTTGTACCTACTTTAAGGTTGGTACCTCACCAACAAGATACTTCACCAACAAGATACTTCACCAACAAGATACTTCACCAACAAGATACTTCAACAACAAGATACTTCACCAACAAGATACTTCACCAACAAGATACTTCACCAACCATAAAAACAAAGTTGAAAAGGCTTATGTATTGCACTGTATCATCTGCCCAGCCTTTTTCCCAACTAAGTTGGGGTCGGCTTCCAGTCTTACTGGATGCAGTTGAATACCAGTATTTTACATGAAGCTACTGCCTATCTGACCTTCACAATCTAGTTACTGGCTAATATGATACCCCTTGGTAAGATTGGTTGTTAGGCTTTCGGGCTTCTGACTAACCATAACGACTGTCAAAGATCTACGAATGACAGCCGGGACGAACAGCTTAACGTGTAATATACTGTAATTGTACCGCTGCTTACACCGTGGATTCCTGTCAACTTTTGTGTTCTTTGATATGACCAACTCTTACAAGAATCAAAACTTCGACTGCTGTGAAATATAGTCGAATAAAGTTTCTACATTTAATTTTGTTAAAACTGTGTCCTTGCCCTGACCTATGCTGCTAGAACATGCTGATTAACAGATCGGCTTTTCTGTGTTATAAATCTACATCAGTCAGCGAGCTTTGACTGAAACATAAATATTTGATTCAATGCTCGATATTATATTCGTTTTAGATTGCAGAATCAACAAGTGGTCTTCTCGCGTCTATTCCAGAAAGGAATTTGGGACGTTTGACCTTGCAAGTCGTTGGGAAGCTCCGAATAAGGGAATGGAGAGCGAGGCATCTTTCAGATCAATACATGTAGGTACAGAATGGAAGGCAAGGGACTACATATTGTCTAAAATATAAGACTAGGTGATCATTTTCAACCCTGTTCAAAAGTAGGTATACAGGATGGCAAGAACATCGTCAAGCAAACTGCAACCTTGAATTCAGCACATGATTTAAACCATAAATTTTCGGTTATCAAATAAAAACTCAGCTGTTTCATAGAAAGCAATTTTTTTTTTAACAAAAATAAAATTAACGTCTGACAGATTTTATATGGAAGGACTCGACTCGACTCGCACTTGACCGGGTATTTTTGCATTGGAATGCGTAGATGACGGCTTTGTGAAAGGTCTTTTTACACCCTGTATACCTCTCCCAAAGGAAGGCACACCTGCCAACTAACTTTAATTTAATAACTGACGAAGAAATTCAACGCAGGGATGTTCAGAATCATGTACTGAATCCATGGTAACAGGCGCGTCGACGTCCGTGCCACCCTGTATGCAGAAAATTAAATAAAAATGTTGCCTTATCAAGGATTGGGTTGAAAACCTAGCATAAGCATAAGCGTAATCAGCCTATAATGTTCCCACTGCTGGGACACAGGCCTCCTCTCAGAGAGAGGGAGTGGGCCGTAATCCATCACGCGGGCCCAGTGCGGGTTGGTAGATATGAAATGTCTTCGGATTTTGCGGTTGAAGACATAAAGGTAAAAGAAACAATCGAGAGGTGTCGTTGAGGTGTACCAGGTTAGAACGAAGCTCCTTTCGCTTTTGCACACTTGGGAATGAGATCTAGACCAAAAAAGTGTATCATTTTGATCGAATAAAAAAATTCAAGAGAAGCTTTGTTGTATTTGGATTGAGAACTTTTAAAACCAGAATTTCAGAAATTCCGACCCAAATTATGCATTCATTCAAACTAAAACCGCGTGAAAAACGAGTTTCAGTTTATTCAATGCCAAAACATACATATATAGTAATGAATGGCGAAGGAAACACGAGAGCCCTATATTTTAGTCTACGACGCATTTACTTGGCAAGCGGTGTAGGTAGGCAAATACATCAAAACTTCAGTCTTCCTACTCATGGGATATTAGTATTTACTACCTACGTGTTGCTTTCTAAAACGGGGTCAATTACATGATGTAGGGAAAGGTTTTCAGGAAGTGATAAAGTACTAAAACAATGATTAACATGTTTAAGTAACTATCCAGGGCTGGTTCGAGGTGGCGCGGCAAAAGAGTTCCTGGAAGGTTTTGGGGAAGGCCTTTGCACAGCAAAGAAAAAGGAAGTTCGTTTTTTGGCCGGGCAGTCGTGTTTTTAATTTTTTTTAATTAATTATTTTTATTTTATACATTTTAGTGACAAGCTTCATTGCTATGATTAAATCATTTTTGTAAACAGCTGAATTATTTACTTTTTTCGATATTTCTAGTTAGACTGGAAACCAAGCCAACATGGTAGAGGCTAGACGGATGACGACGATATTTCTGAGTTGTTCTCATAGTGAAAGTAGTTATCATTCACGAGATGGTATTTTCCACCTCTGAAAACCCAAGGTTTCCAATTGAAAGTCAGCATGATACCCTTTCCTACTTACTCTGTCACGCAAAAACTACTGAACGGATTTGGATAAAATTTGGCACACAGATGGTTTATAACCAGGATTAACACATAGGTTACTTTTATACTGAAATTCCCACGGGATCGAGACTTATGCGGGTGAAACCGCGGGGCGCAGCTAGTTACTTATAAAACCATAAAAGCTAAGCTCAGCTAAATTTGACGCCAACAAAAGCTAATCCAATATGTATTACACTTTGTGACAATGTCTAAACTAACGGTTTCAGATCTAGGTCAAAGATCAAGTCTTTAGACACGTGGAAACTTAGTTAGTTCGACATCCATTCACTCATTTCCAGCTAATACTTTTATTCGCACCGCTTAGGGGCTTGTGGCTAAGTAATAACAGCCGCACGGGTCCATCGATAAGTTTAAGCTACGCTTGACGCGGTTGGTCCGTGGATGGGTGACCATTTTTACATACCAAGACCCCTCCGTGCCTCGGAAAGCACGTTAAGCTGTTGGTCCCGATTGTGGATCTTTGACAGTCGTTACGGGTCGTCAGAAGCCCGAAAGTCTGACAACTAGTCTTACCAAGGGGTATCGTATTACCCAGTAACTGGGTTGTGGAGGTCAGATAGGCAGTCGCTCCATATAAAATACTGGTATTCAGCTGCATCCGGTTAGATTGGAAGCCTTTTCCCAACTATGTTGGGGTCGGCTTCCAATCTAACCTAAAGCTAGGCAGATGATGACTATTATTCGCACCGCTGTACTCTTTCATAGTCCAAAAACGACGGACCCTCCAACAATTTTACCATTTAAAAAATTAATAGTTTAAAAAACACTAGAAAAACACGCTTTTATAAATGCACGTAAAAACAAAAAATCGTGGTCAAAGTTCATAACAAGACTTTTCTAAGAAATCCAAAACAGCTATGATACGATTTTCCATCATGAAGTTCCAGTTCATATCTTCCGGCTCCATCATCAGATCAGTTCGACAGTACCATATTATTGTATTGTCATCAGAACTACATACAGTTGCCAATTTTCATTACGCTACGACCCTTGGAAGATGGTTAAATTAGTTACCTTAGATTCCATTACATAGTTAGTTACATACAGGTCGACCTAATAAAAGCGTGTTAATGACTTGCCCCACCCAGAAATAACGATGATATCATAATAGTTATTTCTAAGTATTGCCAACGTGGAATAATTCAGTTGCCATAGTGAAAATACATTTAAGAGTTTGTTACAATAATAAAAAATTGTATTGGAATTGCTCCTGTGTATGGTTTTAGATTAAACGTTAAACAAAAACCATGGATACAACACGAATACGAGTACATGTTTTATACTTTGGTGTGCTGGTGTTCAGCTGCATCCGGTTTGACTGGAAGCCGACGCCACCATATTAGGAAAAAGGCTAGGCAGATGAGGACAAACTTGATGAAAACGCAGGGTACCGCCAAGCTTTTTGTCGAATGAATTTGAAACCAATTCTCTATGATTTCAGTGTAGTTAAAACTACAACATTTTTTTTGTTCATTTATATTAGATCCTCGTGTTAGACAGTGTGGCGTCAAAACGGTTTCCTTCAAGCATCCGCGGTGATTCACTCGATATAAATGACTGCTGCACGGGAAGTGGTCGGGAAATGAACTTCAGAAATAATTTTAGTATGTAACGTTTTATCATCTTGGTTTATTTTGTACCGGACTTTATGAGAACAAACTGTTTAAGAATTATTTTTACCCGACTACGGCCAAGCCAAGAGGAAGGGTTATGATTTCAGAAGTCTATGTATTTATGTATGTTTTTAGGGAATATTCGCTCGTTTTATAATTTTTGGGGGTTCTCAAAGAGCCCCCACGAGTAACGATACTTAACTCACGAATAATGGTGTTTAAATAACGTACAGCACACAGTTAGTCCTGCAACCAACCTTACTGACTGGCTAATCTGGGGGTCTACTCTATAAGTCCGTCAACGAAGATACGGGCCTGTCCTAAAGTAGTTGATCCATCAAAACAAGTATTAAATTCAATTTCTCGGAGGGCCACATATCACGAGTAGGGACAGTTGTCAAATTGTGTTGCCATTCATGCTTATTTCGGGGCCCCGATGTAATCATATGTCCGTAAGTGATACGGAGTAAACGTCCGTAGCTTCGGCCCATACTACCAAGCATTAGGTTTTCTTGCTTCACATTTGCAGACACAGAAGAAAACAAAGATCATCCCTTTCGATGGCATCTGAAATCAGCACTTTAATGCTTGTAAACTTTTAACTACTTACATCTAATGATATCTTTTATTCAGCATTAAAATTCACTTGACGACTACCTTGACACCTCGATCGTCCACCATTCACGCTCCGACTGAAAAAACATCAGAGAGGCGATATAAAGAAAGTGTTTACCCATCAATAACATTTAGTCTTAGCCCCAAAATGTTAAGGTCAGCGCCCACTCAACCCGTTGCTTCCGAATTCTTTACACGAAGTGACTGCTGTCTGGCCACTACTAAAAAAAAATAAAAGAATAATTACGTCAAATTATTCAGGTCAGTAGCCAAACCCATTAAGCTAAAAACAATATCTCTTTGAAGAACAATTAATAATGTGTGTCTATAACCAATGGTTTGTTGGAACAAAAGACTTGGGATCTAATTCGTCAGTTATGATTGTCAATATACTCGTAGTTCAGAACTTTGTTATATTACGACAATGTTACAAAGTAGTTTAGACGTGGAAAGTATAGATACAAAAGGTTCAGTCAAAATTATCCAAGAAACTCACTTAAAAAATTCAAAATCTTGTTGAAAATAATATTCCTCACCACTACACCAGCTCTTGGACAGAAATTGCCTCAATTTTGTGGGTTATTTGGGTAGTTATAACCACCCCACGCTAGGGAAATGGATTGATGATAGAAATAGACTGCATTCAAAAGGATTTTACCGCCCATTCTTTCATACCCATAAACTTTTACAATACTAATGAAAACACCGTGTCTGGATGACGCACGATCTAAATAGGCATAAACATATGTATGTGAAGCATTACACATAATTATGTATTTGGGGTCTGTGTTTACAAAGAAAGAATGCAAACCTTTTTGGAAGTATCATAAATATCAGAACAAAACTTGGACCATTCCACGTCAGTCACTGCTTTCGAGAGCAGCTGTGGCCCAATGGTAAAGGCCGTGACTTGCGAATTGTATGTCATAGGTTTGAACCCAGTCGGGTGCTTTACTTTGTGTAAATTATTTTATCAACACTGCTCTCAAAACGGTGAAGGACAACATCGTGAGAAAACCGGCATGTCCTAGTAAAGTTCGACAACATGTGACATCCACCAATCCACACTGGGCCCGCGTGGTAGATTACGGCCTACTCCCTCTCACCGAGAGGAAGCCTGTGTCCCAGCAGGGAACATTATAGGCTGATTAAGCACTGGTTTCATCTGCTCTAGGGAAAGTTTATATAATCTGTCTCTATCCGTATTTGTGGGCCTTTTGTATATTTCTAGTTGATGCCTTATTTGTCCAGGATTTATAGTAAACCGGACTGTGTTAATTAAACGTGCTTCATTGGGTCACTACGTCTGAACCAGTGACCTGTCTGCTGTGGTTGGTAGCTGTTCAATCACCCCTTGTCTAAATGTAGCTACTTGTATAGGGGATATTTGGGTTCCACTTTTGTCTCTAGGCAGTACGGCATGCCTTTTCTTGTTTACCATTCAAAATTAAAGGGCAGACATTTCTGAAATATTTTATAAGGTTTTTTCTTGGACCGTACTTGTACCGGTAATGTTTGGTTTTGGCAAAAGCAAATAAATTAAGCATAACTCTATAATCTCTCAGTCTAATATATTATTTTCAAATTCTATCAGCAATCACTAATTAATTCTATTCGATCATATTTTTATTGTGAAATATGTAAATCGGATTGTTTCTTGATTGATGCTTATACCATAACACACTCTCATCATTAGTTTATTTATATTTCTTCCATTTCATCCATGCCGTTAATTGACTACCACATAACACTTTTATTGTATATTCACTGTAATACTGGTCCACAAGACAGCTGTAAGTGTATAATGTATATATTTATTTTCGCCGGAGGGTCGGTGCGTGCGGCCTTTTGCTTGTCACAGCAACGCCACTGAGTGCCTCGGACACTCAAAGCATTGATAAGTAATGAGTTTACGTCTGGCGAGGATTAAAAAATGAATATTTTATTTGCTAATATTTTTCATATTATTTATTTATTTCTGTAACTGTCCGTGACATGACAGCGGGCCCTATCAGAATAATCGCAGCATCATGCTGAGATAGGAGCCTTTTGGCCTCGTATAGAACTCTCTGTTTTCATTTTTCTTTTTGTTACTTTTTTTTCATATAATTTGTTTTTATTTTTTATTTTTGACCGTGTTTAGTTTAGTTTGTGATCTTCTTAAGCGAGTCGCAATAAATACTTTTTCTTTCTTTTTTTCTTATACGTATTGCAATGTTACCCTCTGTCTTGGCTCGAGTATTTCATTGTTTTATGCACGGAGCAATATTATTTACTTCGTGATTTTATGTAACTAACAAGTAAGTACCAGTACACTTTGGTAACTATCTGTATCTCATATTCAATTTTGTTTCATTCAAACCATTTTCAATTCTGGTAGTCATAAAATTCCAGAACCATTAACGATATTGCACAATGTTCTTTTCAACATGACTTCGTTAACGTTACACGCGCCACGACACATAGTTAAGTCAATCGAAGCCCTTAACCATTCCCACGCAACCATAAAACTAAGAGTCATTTATTCCTATATACTCGTGAACGATAAAACGGATGTCAGTGTTAAAAGCATTATCTTTAAGTCGCCGCTCCACCGCAGCCCACGGCTAAGGTACGCACGTGTTAGTTAGCTTCGCGTCGGAGGTGTGCTAAGGGCCCTGAAAATGTAGACGGGGTCGTCCACTGTGACCCACGGCAAAGTTTCGCACAGAGGGACAATGCTCGTAATTTTAAGAACGTTCAGATTCTGATCTCAGTCCCAATCTATCAAAAATACCTATAATTTCTCTACACTTTTGACAAGTTTTTGACATTAGTTTGTTGCCGAGATGAGACTGCGACTAGATTTTAAACGTTTTAAATTACATTTATTGGCCTTCAGATGCGTGGCTGGAAAACAAATGAACCGCGCAGCTAACGTGGCACACCTCTCTGCACATTCATAGGGCTTCATAGCAGTGGACGGTCGACTTTATTACCAACCAACAGAGCCCCGCAGTTTCACCCGTATAAGTCTCGATCCCAAAAGAATTTCGGGATTAAAAGTATTCTTTGTCTTAATATGTGTTATAAACTATCTGTATGCTAAATTTCATCTAAATCCGTTCAACCGATTTTGCATGAATGAGTAACAAACATCCAAACATACAAACTTGTACATTTATCATATTGGTAGCATACAATTGAATGTAACGATTGGTGCGTAGGAGTGCGTCTGTTTCTGTCATCGTGGGTAACGGTTCGGTGGAGTTCTAGGAATGGAATACTATTGGTTGAGTTTGTTATTCTCATCTGAAATGTACTCGCGTACGAGAAAGAATATTACTTTAAATATTATAACTGTTACTGAGTTACTGGTGTTGGATAATCTGGTGGGCTGGTCATGTTTGTCGAAGGACCGGTGGCCGGTGGAGCAGACGAGTCCTGGAGTGGAGACCGCGTATCGGCAAGCGTAGTGCGAGTCGCTCCCCAGCTAGATGGACCGACGACCTAAAGAAGGTGGCTGGGGTAGACTGGATGGGGAAGGCGGAGGACAGGGTGTTGTGGTGCAGCCTGGTAGAGGCCTATGTCCAACAGTGGACTGAGATAGGCTGAGTTGATTGATTGATTGCATAATCTATACCTAAACACATATAATAATATCACACCTGTATTTCCCAAAGGGTTAGGCAGGGGTGGGGGGGGGGGTGTGGGATGTCAAAAAAAAATCAAAATCAAAAGTCATTTGTTCAAATTAGGCTGAGAATCAGCACTTTTTGAACGTCAAAATTACAAGAGACAGTCCCCCAAAAACGCCCGCCCTTCACCACTTTCTAGTGCTATCGCTGGGAAGAAGAAGTGGCGCAACAAACTCCCCAGCAGCACAGCTGTCTGTTCAGTAAAAAAATACTTGATTGTATACAATACGATGTGGGATGTGGGATGTGGTGGGGATCTTTAGCACACACACACATTTCGCCAGTTATGTTTAAGCCCAATTAAGACTTTTTCTATAACTATCCTACTAATATAATAAACGCGAAAGTTTGTTTGGATGGATGGATGGATGCTTGCTTACTCTTTCACGCCAAAAGTACTGAACGGATTTCGATGCAATTTGGCACACAAATGGCTTATAACCAGGATTAACACATAGGATACTTTTTATCCCAATACTCCCACGGGATTGAAACTTATGCGGGTGAAACCGCGGGACGCAGCTAGTACATTTTATAAAATAAAGTCGTTTTTCATGTCTGTCTGTGTGACCACATTGTTCGTCTTAACTGTGTAACGGAATTTCATGCGCTTTTCACCATCATTTAGGAATTCCTGAAGGTTTATGTGTGTATTAAAAGTGAACTTACATATTATACCTAATAATAAAAAAAAATCTATGTTTTATCAAATCGTAAAAACGTGCGAAGCAGGGGCGGGTCGCTAGTTTTAAACCTATTAGCTGGTACTTAGAGGAGAAAGAAAGAGGAATTCGTTAACAGTATTTAAGGAACCCAGAATTTATAATTGTCTTTCCCATTCTCGTTAAACTACCAACGTATAACAGGTTGAATGCCGTAATTACAGAAACAATTAAAAAGCCATTATGTCTCGCGTGGATCCACGTTCCGGACATACGATGGGTTAAACAATGTACGATCTCAAATAATTGAACTTCAGTCATTGATCCTCTTATTATTGTGACTACCAATCCATTAACCAGCATCCTAATGGCGTAACACACTATCAATCGGAGTCTGAATCATTTTGATTCAGATTCCGATTGATACAGATACATTGCTTCATAAGTTCGAAGAATTTGTCTGCTCAACACGTAAATAACGCAATGAATTTTGTTGAACTGTCAAAATGAAACCGATTCCGTTTGATAATGTGTTACCTACGCACTTGCCCCGGAGGAGTGGTGATACCCGAGTCCTATCTATACATCGTCAGTTTCAGCATCCATCCTTATACGTTTTCATTGATTTTTAACTGCCACGATGGTCTAGTGATCGCAAGCGTTACTGCTGATCATGAGGTGCTGGGTTTTATTCCCGGATAGAGCAAAGTGTTATTGGGTTTTCCATCTGGAATTTCTGTGTCTGAGGTCTAGATTTCTGTCCAGTTGATGGCAATGGGCTTGCCCCTTGTTAAATGCGACTCAAAAATAACTGACGAAATGTGGGTGTACTTGCCTAGTACACCCACATTTCGTCAGTTATTTTTTTCACACGTCTGCGTAACCCTTCGAGAAATTCACGCGTGATGTTATGAACTCAAACTCAAATAATTTATTTCAATTAAACCATTTACAGGCACTGTTGAATTGTCAGAATTAATTAGTCAGTCAGTTAGTCAGAAAGTTGAAGCTAGTCGCCCATTCCAAAAACGTAGATCTCTATGGAGAAGAACGGGCAAGAAACTCCACGGATATGTTATGATTAGCGCCATGATGATTATCCAGACAGAAAGGTTTGTAGTTTGGTTGGCTACAGTCTGTAGACGAAATACCTGCTACGTATTAATAAAATTACAGGGCAGTATGGACGCACAACTTGTTACCATGGATTCAGAACATGATTATGAACCCTTTTTTTTTGGTTAGGTAATAAGTTTTTATTTCTCCTCACAATGACAAGCTTATTTTAGGTTTCACATAATATTTGTTTTAATTTTCTTTAGCAGTGTGAGGACCTGGTGTCTGAGTTAGGCATAAAATGCCTGTAATACAAATCACCAGGTCCCCACCCCACGGAAGAACAGAAAGTTTTACTTGAAAAAACATGACATTGCAATCTAACGTTATAAATAAGAAGATTTAAAACCAAAAACTTAAATTATTATAATTTTAGGGGTAGCAGTTGAAAAGAAACTATAAATACTATACTAGTAATCTATAGTAATCATCAATAAACTTCTCCCGCTCCGTCGTCAGACTTTTACTGACTAAAACCCACCCGTGTTCCTTCAGTTACCTGTGCCAGGGGGCATGGTACCTCTTTCGAACAACCCGCGACCCTATGTTAAAATTATTCGTCGGTTATTAAAAAAAAAATAGTTGTTCCATACATTTTGACCGCGTAGTTATTATACTTTTCTATTAAAATACAAATATTTTTTTTTTGATTACTGACGAAAAATTTCTACGCTTCGTCTAATATCATGTGCTGAATTCATGGTTATAGTTTGCGTCTCGATGTCCCTGCCAACCTGTAGGTATAAATATATTGTTGCTATGCAGATTTCCTTCACAAACCTGTTATCCAACGTACGTAGGCGACTGTCCCGTCACTTTTGCACCATTGCAGGGTAAACAAAAGGTTATGCGGAATTTTTATCATAGAATATTAATTTATTAACTCAATATTATTGTTGGCTGTATTTTTGCATGGCGAGACGTCTGGTGCTGGAGCGCCGATTGTCGTCATTCTGGGTTATTTAGTTTATCAAAAAAACTTTCCACAGAGTTAGCCACAATAATTAGTGCTAGTAGCAGTGGCGCCTTGTGGTATTGGCACAGACTTACCGAGTTGTAGGTTCGAACCCAGACAGGCGCTTTACTTTGCGTACATTTCATCACCACTGCTCTCAAAACGGTGCAGGAAAACATCGTTAAGAAACCGGCATGCCCTAGAACCAAAAAGTTCGAAGACATGTGACATCTACCAATCCGCTCTCGGTCCGCGAGGTAGATTATGGCCCACTCCCTCTCGAAGAGATGAGGCCCGTGTCCTAGCAGTGGAAACAATATAGGCTGATTAATGATTATGCATTTTTCAAATTGAATGGCCTCTTTCTGCGCTTTTTCCAGCTTCACTATTGTCCAACTGTTTATCTTCTTCCTTCTTTGTGTAATTAATTTCAGCACTGCACTGCTCTCAAAACGGCGAAGAAAAACATCTTGAGGAAACCGGCATGTCCTAGAACCAAAAATTCGAAGATATGTGACATCTACCAATCCGCTCTGGGTCCGCGTGGTAGGTTACAGCCTTCGAAGAGATGAGGCCTGTGTCGCAGGAGTGGGGACATAATAGGTTGATTATGGTTTCCTACTCGACATCCTATTTTTCTTCATCTAAACCGCTAAAATCATAAAGAAAGATGTCAATAAAACAGGTAATTTTAGTACCAATAGGCTTTTTTCCTAAAAAATTCTAATTAGTCCGTCAGTTAGATTATCAAAAAATATTGAACCCGTATTTTTTCTTTTGTCAATTATATAAAAAATGATGAAGATATCGCGCGTTAAAGTTCCGCGTGACTTCACCTGCTTGCGACACTTTTGCAAGAAATTAACGTCACGACCACTCCCAAATTTTGACGCGCTTTATCTTTGTAATTTTTTGTTTGACAAAAGAAAAATACGTGTCCATTATTTTTCGATAATCTAACTGACGGACTAAATATAAATGTTATTTTTTTAACCAGGAAACTATTTATAACGAGAAGAAGCTTCACTGAAAAGGGTTATCGACTTCAATTAACACAATACCCCAAATCTCTCGAGATGACTTTAACAAATTACACGAACTAAAATTACAAAAAAATAAATGGGTTAGGTCTGTTTATTTTCCTGCGTTTTCATTCAAGATATTTGATTGATATGATTCATTATCTTTTCGTGGTAAACAGAACACACGAGAAATCCGGTGATGAGTAAATATTTTTGATCAGTTATTATTGCCAGAATTTTTATGTGCCAATTTTTCAGTTCCTACTGGAGGTTAAGAGGTCGGAATGTCTTGGTTATTGAACTGAGGACTAGGGAAAAACGACCTTGTGTGTGTACCATATCTTTATCTGATTCTACTTTTACGATGTTGGAATGGCTAAGTGGCTTACTGCTTAGGAATTCGGCTCGACTCTCATATTCCAAGTTCCCTTATTTTTTGGTATTTTTTTTTGTTTGGAATAAACATCATTTTATGTTCTAACTTGAGTAAATGGCCCGATCTTAATATTTGATTACGTTATTGATAGAAAGGGACACCAATTGTGAAGGAACTATCTACTGCCTTTTTTTTTGAGGATGGGAAATCATCAAATGACCCCTCCCGCTCTGGGTGGAGCGGAAGGGAGTCTCTTACTGACTAAAACCCACCCGTGTTCCTTCCTTAGCCCTTTCTGTTCCAGGGCAGCGGTAACCCTTTCGGACGATCCCGCTACCCACTATCTACTGCCTTACCTATTAATTCTACAATTTTAAAACATTGTAAAAGCCAGATATTTTAAAAGAGTAACCGTGGAGTTTCTTGCCGGCTCTCCACATGAAACGACCAATTGGAACCGTGCACCTAGCTTCTGACGTTTCATAAGTGCCCATGTAAGTTTGTGTGTAATAAAATATTTTTATTTATTTCTAACCAAAATTTATGTATGCTGAAAGATAAAAAACATGTACTTACACGTGATTTTTATCATAATTATCATAACCAAATGTCACAAATATGTAGTTGCTTATGGTGGCGGGGACATCGACGCAAACTGTAACCATGAATTCCGCACATGATTCTAGACGCGCGTAGAAATTCGTCGCCGTATATAAAAAAAAAACAGCTGTTTCATAGTAAAATGCAATACCCACGCGATAAATTTAAAGAACGGCATTTTTTGTTTACCACCACCTACTGTGTAGATTTTTTTCAGTTTCAGTTCAGAATCATGTACTGAATCTATTTTAACAGGTGGCGCTTCGATGTCCCCGCCACCCTGTAGAGCTATAATTTTAAGTTCGTCAGAAATTCAATTAGTGGAAGTGATACCTATTGAGTAACCTTTTGTTCGCAGTAACAAAACCAAGACGACACACCAATGACATCAGCCGTATCAAAACAAACGATTTTTTTTTTCCTAAAACTGGTGTCCTTAAACTCATTACGGGAGTCAATTTGTCTGTTCGGCGTTAATTGACTCTAATTAACCTCTTAAAGTTGGAACATTGGAATTTGTAACAAAGTGCTCTTCCTCTATTTTTGTGATTTTCTTTAAAATGTTGCTGGGAAAGAGGGCAATGCTCTTCTTTGTCAACCTAATGCGTTTGCGAACCTACTTTTAATAGCTTTATTCATTAGTTTTCCATTAAGTACCGAATATTGTTTTTATTTTCGCTGGTATAACTATTGCAATAACTTGGTGATTCAAAAACAAAAGACATACGATAAGTTGCTGCTCAAATAAACAAAAAAATGTGATCCACTCATGTGTGCTTTGAAACTTTTACAGCGGTTACCAATTGTTGTGATTGTGGCAGTATTTCCAATACAATTATGACCAGCGGGATGATTTAAAGAAAAGAAAGAAAGAAGAAACAAAATATATTTATTTGCGGTAAATATGACGCAAAAAAGAACATAAAACACAAAAAACAAGGAATGGTTGGGGGAAACATGCGTCACATCCACGCAAAACGGCTATCGCTCAGCATTAACACACTAACAGTAGCAATGGGTTTCATTTTGACAGTTCACCAACATTTATTGCGTTATTTACGTTGCTGAGCAGACAAATTTTTCGAATACCTATAAGAAGTAATGTAATGTAATTAACAATAACCTTCAAAATCATTCTAATATTGTGATTGAAAGTGTGTTACGCAATTAGGGTGCAGCTGCTCTATGGTAATCTATAACGTGATTTGTAAGAAGTCGACGTCTAAAAATGTCAAATATCATTATAGAAGGACTTTACAAACAAACGGACAATTTTTTTTATCAAACCTCATCCTTGTCGCAAGATATTTGGACAGTTCTGGCCAGTGTTTAGTCACATGCGTTCACACGATGGCTAAATTGTTTATAAAAAAGAGTCACTATTAGCGGTCGCTGATTGCTAGACTAATTGAGTTTTTACGATTGTTAGGTAGAAGTATACGGACAGTCATCATATTGTCAGTAGACTTCCATTTAGTAATGTCATAGTATCATCATATATCGTACAGTGACATTGGAGCTGTGTTTGGTAGGAGGAATGTTGTCGTACCTAATTATTTTTGGTATTACCAAAACTACTACTACTACAACTATTTTGGAGTCGGCTTCCAGTCTAACCAGGTGCAGCTGAATATTTTACGTGGAGTGACTGGCCATGTTTGTCGAAGGACCGATGGCGTTCTGGAGTACAGACCGCGTACCTACCGGCAAACGTAGTGTGGGACGCCCCCCAGCTAGGTGGACCGATGACCTACAGAAGGTGGCAGGTACAGACTAGATGCGGAAGGCGGGGGACAGAGTGTTGTGGCGCAGCCTGGGGAAGGCCTTTGTCCAGCAGTGGACTGCGATAGGCTACGTTGATTGACTGGCTATCATTCTGACCACCAAAGTTTTAATCTAAAATTACCTATAATTTCCATACAATGTGTGTCAAGTTTTTGACATAGATTGTCGCTAAGATGAGATTTTTAACGTTTTTAATTACGGGAATAAAATAGGTCTTCAGAAAGAGACTCAGATAGAATGAATGACTGACCTTTGTCATGTTTTTTTAAAAGGTTACGTGAAGCACTTGAAAAGACTTTACACAATTAAAAACCTTCATCAAGTTGAAGATTCTGCGTATCATCATGAATTTAAATAACTTGATGGTATCTTTCAATTTATCTTGGAGGCGGAAGTATCCAAAGGGCGGCCATGTTTGTAAATAAAAGATGACCCTTCATAAGATATATTAATAAGTCAACGTATGTGAGTGGTGAGTGATGGCATAGCGACAAAGACCTCGGCTTTCTGATAGGGCTTAAAAATAAAAGTTGCAACGCATAAGTTATGCTGTAAAGTGGTATGTATGATGCCTCTGCAACTATCTCGTTGTAATAACAAATAATGTAAGCGAAGCCAAAATTAAAACATAAATTAATGGGTACCCGATAAGACCACACACCATTTTTTTTTCAAAGGAGTTATAAAACAATTATAATTGTGTTTTTCTAAGCTTAGCTACAATAAGATCTGGACTAAGCTTAAAAAATGACCCAAGGACCCAATGACCCAAAAATGACCAAGCTTAAAAAATTACCCCTGGCTTTTAAAATGACCCCTGGCTTTTAAAATGACCCCTGGCTTTTAAAATGACCCCTGGCTTTTACCTTGGCCAGAGGCAAAGCATTACGTAGCAATGCCGCCAGTGTCTTGGGTACATTACCAGTCGTCAGCGATGCGGAGGAATTTTTCGACGTTATAGTTTGTGAATAGTTTAAGTTAAGTTAGGATAAATCATTTTGTTATTTTAGTGTTACCTTGTAAATTGTATTTGTTGTGTCTTTGTGAATTATGTGTCATTAAAAAAAAAAGTTTACTAAAAATAGGGTCATTCCTATTATTACAGCAACTGTAATTCTACACTGCTGAACCTTATGTGCCAAGAATAGGCAATTATACAATCACATACTTCAAAAAGCAAGTTACAATTTTTTCTCTCGAAAGAATGAAAAAAGGTGAAGAAAAAGGTCACTACACTAGTGATTCCTCGAACAAGTGTCACCCAGGAATGTACAATAGTTTCCTGGAACAAGATATAGATGGGTAATCATTGTTTGTGAGCGATTACGGGTGGAATGACCGGTCAATTTGTACCGCTATTCAATTAGTAAACATCGCTGACCTATATGGACGAAGCTGCCACGTTTTTGGTCAATGTGGTTGTCTTTGATCCTGTATTTAAGGCGCGCTTGCACCACAAATCACTAAATGTGTTTAGCGCTAAATGTATTTAAAACATCGTTATGTTTATGTTAATCATTTGCAGATGACAAAATCAAAAAAAAATATTTCACATAGGTAAACCTACATGGGCACTTATGAAACTGCAGAAGCTAGGTGCATGGATCCAATTCGCCGTTTCCTATGAAGAAGAGCCGGCAAGTAACTGCACGGTTACTCTTTTAAAAATAATTGACTTTTACAATGTTTTCGATTTACAGTGTAGGTATATGGGAGGACACCGTAGGCCTGTCAACAAGTACCAGGTAATGACAGAGATAGAATGTTGAAAATAAAAAATATTCATTGAAATAACGAAAACCCCATCCAAATCGGATCAGCACTTTTTGACAAAATCGCGGACATACCAACATACATACATACGGGTCGAATACAGAACCTCCTTTTTTGAAATCGGTTAAAAAAAGGAGAATACTTGGAAATCGATACGTACAATCTACATAATACAGTCAGCTTTACACGCCAGAATGGTATATAATATGTATAATATTTTATTTAGACTCCAGATCTCCCACAAATTACAAAATTTTGTCGAAATACCAGTCAACTTAATATGTATAAGAATGTAATTTGTGGAGATAAATAAATATTATTATTATTATTTTATTAATAATAGATCCCGGTGCCGGCATTCACTCATGGAACGTTGACAGCCGTTAGGGGTCGTCACAAGCCCAAAAGGCTGACAACCAGTCTTACCAAGGAGTGTCGATAAAGTCCTGTGTTACCCAGTAACAGGGTTGTGGTGGTAGGCAGTCGCTCCACGTAAAATACTGGTATTCAGCTGTCTCCGGTTACACTGGAAGTCGATCCCAAAAATATTTGGAGAAAAAGGCTAGGCAGATGATGATGGATTGGAAATAAATTGCTGTAGTAGTATTTATGAGACTATCACTTAAACGGCAGTTTATTGACCTTGGCGTCATATCAGGATTTCAAAGCTCAAAAGAAGACAGAATACAACAAAGCATTTCATAAAATTCTCTTTTTAGATACATTTTCAGCACTATCATCCTGAAAATTGCCTGAAATGTGCCACCAAACCCAGCTCACATTGTCAACAAAATATTCATGAGTCTACCTATTAACTCTACCCACGTCTTGCCCGTCAGTTCGCCGTACTTACGCCATTATTAAAAAAACCTTCCCCACGATCTCCACGAGTACATATGTAGGTACTTACCTACGAATAATAAATAGTGGTACATGATTGGCTGGGTGGAATGACCGGACAACGCGTGGCGCGTCAGCAGAGCCCTGTGGAAAAATGAGTTGACCCGCGTACCTTGGTATTTTTAGAATGGGAAAATTTTAAGGCTGCATGTTGATGTGGAAAGGGGCTTGTGGCTAAATAATAACGGCCGCACGGGTCCATCGATCAGGTTAAGCTACGCTTGCCGCGGTTGGCCCGTGGATGGGTGACCATCTTCACATACCAAGACCTCTCCATGCCTCGGAAAGCACGTTAAGCCGTTGGTCCCAGCGCAGCGATCGCATTCATGGATCTTTGACAGTCGTTACGGGTCGTCAGTAGCCCGAAAGTCTGACAACCAGTCTTTTACCAAGGGGTATCGTATTAGTAACTGGGTTGTGGAGGTCAGATAGGCAGCAACTAGCTTCATTTTTCTGACTGACCGACCCCTTGACAATTCAAAAGTACCTGTAATTGGTTTAATTGAAATAAATACTTTGAGTTTGAGTTTGAGAGTTTGAGCAGTCGCTCCGTGTAAAATACTGGTATTCAGCTGCATCCGGTTAGACTGGAAGCCGACCCCAACATAGTTGGAAAAAGTCTAGGCAGGTGATGATGATGATGTTGAAGAAATCACCTTAAGTTCTCGTCCGTCGGTCGCGTACCGATTTATATAGACTCGCGCTCGCTTGCCCGTCCGTGCTACACTGTACACGTCCATTAATTATCGTCAGCGTCTCGGTGCGCGACGGACGTCAGCGTAACACTAAACCCAGCCTAAGCATTGCTAGATTAAATTGGGCAATTGCAAGCCTGGAAGGTGCATGAAAAGACTTGCCTTTTGAATAAGCAAATTGCAGGCCTAGTACGCACGCTTAGTAAAACGTCATGTACGGCCACCAAAGGAGATAAGTAACCAGGGTCGTCGGATATATTTGGAGTTAACTGAGAAACCGATGGATGTTTTCGAATAAAATTTAATTTAATTAATTGAAAACCTGCAGGTCACGGGAACAATCTGCGACTCCCGCATTCTCCTTAAACTTAAGGGGAAGATATATAAAACCATGATTAGACCTGCTGTCTTGTATGGATCAGAATGTTGGGCCACAAAAGGGATGAATGAAAGGCAATTGCATGCAGTTGAGATGAAAATGCTAAGAGGGATGTGTGGACACGAATGGATAGAATAAAAAATGAGTCTGAAAGTGGCTCCGGCCACTGAAAAGTGGTGTGGAAATCGGTTGTCATGGTATGTGTTGCGGAGAAATGAGGAAAATGTCGTGAGGAGAGTTTTGAGTATGAATGTCGATGGCTATAAGAGTAGGGGAAGACCAAAGAAACGATGGATGGAATGTGTGAATGATGATATGGTTAGAAAGGGGGTGACTACCGCTATGGCGACCAATAGAGAAGTATGGAAGAAAAGGACATGTTGCGCCGACCACAAATAAATCGGGATAAGCAGGAGAATGATAATAATAGAAAACAAACAGTTCACTTGTCAAACTAAATTTCACCTACCTATCTATCTAAACCAATGCATATAAGGTTATATTCAGGGTGGCAGGGACATCAACGCGCTAACTGTAACCAAAAATGAATTCAGTACATGATCCTGAACCCAGCGGCGAAATTTATCGTCAGTTTAAAAAAAAAATACTGTTCCATACATTTAGACCACGTAGGTACCTATGGCACTTTTTTATGAAACAGCAGATTTTTTTTTGATGACCGATGAAAAAATTCTACGCTAGGTAGAATCGTGTGCTGAATTCATGGTCAATGTCCGTGCCACCCTGGTAAGGTTTTCAAATTGTTGAGGTTACAATTACGAGGACTGAGAGGCAATTCTCGTAATTTTAAGAACTTCCACAGTCTGAGGGGCAATTCTCGTATTTTTAAGAACGTTCACAGTCTGATCTCAGTATCAATCTGTCAAAAATTACATTTAATTTCCCTACATTTTGACAAATTTTTGACATTTGTTTAAATGTCTGCTTTAATAAACCTTAGTCGTAATACTGTTTGTTCCGTTCCCAGTTCCCATAGACAAACCGTGAAAACGGTTTTGCGCGGCATAGTTTTTAAGTTAAGATTATTTTATAAACTTGTAAAGTAAAAATAAAATAAATAATATTAATAGAGATAATAAAACTAAAAAAAAATACATTAAACAAATGAATGTCACCCCTAATTTATCTGAACTCCAAACACATTGTTCTGCCGTAGAGTCTGATTTCGTTACTTTAAAACCAGTATTCACCGGTAACCATCAAAGCTGATTGAATCAAAAAACCACTTGTAACCGTGTATACAATGATAAATAGCACTTAGGACATATTCATCGCCAATCTATTATTAAGAGCTCTAATTGTAAATTGTCATGTCACCGAATTAGATTTGTGTATATGGTGTCACGTTGGTTATTAGGTAAGTGTAGTTATTTTTAGAATTGTTTACTTTTATGAAATGGTCGCCCAGTGAGGGAGGCGTAACGGCCTCAAATTACAAGTTGTAGGTCAGGTGCTTTACTTGGTCAAAATTATTTCATCACCACTGCACTGCTCTCAAAACGGTGAAGAAAATCATCGTGAGGAATAATCGGCATGTCCTAGA
This sequence comes from Apamea crenata, assembly GCA_949629185.1. Taxonomy (NCBI): domain Eukaryota; kingdom Metazoa; phylum Arthropoda; class Insecta; order Lepidoptera; family Noctuidae; genus Apamea; species Apamea crenata. The sequence continues at coordinate 6,865,406 of OX451372.1, forward strand.
ATCAGAAATTCAAAGACATCTGCCATGACATCTGTCAACACGCACTGGGCCCGCGTAGTAGATTACGGCCCACTCCCTCCCACAAAATGAACAACGCTGCCGGGACCGGCCTAGAAAGAGGTGGTGAGACCACCTGGACGCGTTTTGCGTGGGCTGGTTCGAGGTGGCGCGGGAAAAGAGTTCCGGGAAGGACTTGGGGGAGGCCTTTGTCCAGTAGTATACTGTCCGTATAGGTTTTTCGCGTTTTCCCTAAAGGTTCATTAGAAAACCAGCGTCAGACAGCATCTGTCTGGCATTAATGCTGAAATGAACCTTTTTGCCGCAGCGGTGAGGCACACACTATCGTTGTCTGAAACGTTATTTTTTATTTTATTAATTTTGTGTTTCACGAACTGTGTCCAAATAAACTTTTTTCTTTCTTTCTATAGGCAATGATGGACACAAAAAAAACAGAGGTGAAGATTTATTGTTATCACGTCTACACGCGATTACTGTTCCGCAACGTGTTTAAGAACTCTAAAAGTGTTACGTGTGTAACGTTTTACCGCCCTGAAAATACACTTAATAAAGTCCTCATATATCGACAGACAATGCTCCATATTTCTATTCCTGGCACAAGAAAGGTGATGTTTGCATTGCACACGATGCTACTTGTCAAATTGGAATCTGCTCACAAGATAAATGGCTGCCACGCTTCCCAAGCATTTAAACGGCCAAGGTGAAGAGTATTACTTTCTATATAATGATAATTCTAAATAGTATGGATTTGGGAGTGGGGGGAAAACGCGATAACGCTCTATGTTTGTCCGGGACAGTTGTAATATTGTTAATTTAATCGGCAATACAGCAAGCCTATATCTATACAGTCCACTTTTATTTATCCCAAAACAAGCAGATTGAAAACAAAGTCACTTTTTGTGTCTGCCTGTGTGACCGCGTGGTTTTTAAGCGGCGTAACGGATTTTCATGCCGTTTTCGTTAGAGTTCCGGAAGGTTTTTAAGAATAAAACAATAATTTGCCGAGCATGAGTTTTTACTCTATTTTTATAAAGATTGCGGCAAAATTTTTGTTGGCATATTGGCGTGTGCTAGCTGACATTATGGCAAATAATTTAATTTAATGTTTTTTGTTTCGTAATGTTACGAAACGAAAAACAAGCTACGCGCGCTGAATGCTACCATGCCGGAATATAAACGCTCACAAAGGAGACTGTCCACCGCATACAAGTGGCCCAAAGGTCAATGGAGCGAGCCATGCTTGGCATAACTCTACTAGACCGGGTGCGTTACACCGAAATCCGTCGTCTTTCGAAAGTCGATGCGCCTCAAGTGGAGTTAGGCTATCCAACTCGACGAAGAGATGGCCGATGGAGTAAAGCTATGAAATGGTGGCAAAGGTTCGGCCGCGCCGGATTGACGATATCGTCAAAGTCGCGGAAGACACCTGGATGGGAGATGCACAGAATCGGGAAGTATTGCAGAAGAAAGGGGTGGCGAATACCCAGCAGTATGTGATTCCGGGCTGAAATTATGATAATGATGAATGTTAATTACTTATCGTTGTATAGAATCAAGTTCTTTTAACTGAACAGACTGCACTGCTGGGGAGTTTGTTGCGCCACTTCTTCTTCCCAGCTAAAGCACTAGGAAGTGGTGAGGTTTTTTTTTTTTTTTTTTGTGGATGGGAAATCATCAAATGACCCCTCCCGCTCTGGGTGGAGCGGAAGGGAGTGTCAGACTTTTACTGACTAAAACCCACCCGTGTTCCGTCCTTAGCCCTTTCTGTTCCAGGGCAGCGGTTAACCTTTCGGAAAATCCCACCGCCCCGGCAGGCTTCGGCCCTGTGGGGCCCCGTCCTCTGCTGACATCTCTTTGAGGCGCGCGTGGAACACAACGCGCCGTCCGGCACGGGCCTGGTCCTGATCGGACGGTGAGCTACCCATTACTCACCGCCCGCAGGCCCGCGCCTACGGTGGCCGGGAGTCGTCACGCGGCTCCCGACGCCCGGAGCGTCTCCCGCGGCGGCTGAGGCGTGAGGTGTTCTCCCTCAGCCTCCCCGCCACCTCCTTCGCTAGCATGACTGCTTCGCAGAAGGAGGTGACTGCCTCCCATTCTCTCTCGCCCCGGACCATGGCTTGCACCAGGGCCGGGCGCGAGAGGTCGCCGCCGTTGCCGATCGCCTCCACGAGGACACGGCGGGTCTCCGCCCAAGCAGGGCAGACCTCCACCGTGTGCTCCACCGTGTCCTCTGGGCGATCCGGGCAGTGGTGACACCCGGGCGTCTCCTCCCGCCTGATGATGTGCAGGAACCTCCCGAAACATCCGTGTCCGGAGAGGACCTGCGTCAGGCGGTACGTGAGAGCGCCGTGACGCCTCTCTAGCCACTCCTCAAAGAGGGGTCTTATCGCCGCTATCGCGGCGTGCCCTGCGCTGGGTTGCGATAGTCGCGCCTTCCATTCCGCCATGAGATCGCGCCGGAGGTCCGTCCGCTCCGCAGCGATTTGCCGCGGGTGCAGAGTTTCCCCCCGGCGTAGTGCCTCCGCGCGCCAATCATACAGGCGCGCAAGCACTATCGCCTCCAGATCCCATGGCGGCAGTCCGGCAAGGAGGCATGCCGCCTCGCGCGAGATCGTGCGGTAGCCCCGGATCAGCCTTACGGCTACCACCTTCTGGGGCGCGTTCAGATAGTGTGCGGCTCGAAGCCGCAGTGAACGCGCCCATACCGGGGCCCCATATAGGGCCATGGACCGCACGACCCCCGCGTAAAGCCTCCGGCAGGAGGCGTTTGGCCCCCTCAGGTTGGGCAGGAGCCGCTTTAAGGCGGCCCCGGCCCGTTCCAGTTTGGGGGCCAAACGTCGGAAATGCTCGACGAAGTTCCACCGGCTGTCGAGGACGAGACCCAGGTATCTCATCGTTGTCTCGACGCCGATGTGAACCCCTCCTACCATCAGTTGAGATCCCGAAGGTGGCCCGTACCGGGGCCCATGAAAGGACATGGCCTCGGACTTGTGCAATGCCACCTCGAGACCCAACTGCCGGATCCTATCCACGACTATCGCAACCCCGCGTGTCATTGCGTCGGCCGCCGCCTGATGCGACCTCCCCTGCGCCAGGACCAGCGTGTCGTCAGCGTAGCAAACTACACTGACGCCATCAGGGAGGTCTGCCCGCAGCACCCAGTCGTAACCGATGTCCCACAGGAGCGGCCCCAGAACCGATCCCTGTGGGACACCGCACGACATCTCTCGCCGGCTCCAGTTCCCGTCGCGACCGGGGTAGATGACGGCTCTATCCGTCAGATACGCCCCGACTATTCGACGGAGGTAGGTCGGCACCCGGTGATACCGAAGTGCCTCCCCAATGCAACTCCAGGGCAGGGTGTTAAACGCGTTGGCGATGTCGAGTGACACCGCCACGACGGCCCCGCCCCGGGACACCGCATCCCCCGTCGTGAGGGCTCTAACGCGCATGATGGCGTCCACCGTCGAGCGCCCCTTGCGGAAGCCAAACTGGCTATCCGCAAGATCCGGCCCTGTCCCCACCAGGTGCCCGACGAGGCGGCCCGCAATCACTCTCTCGAAGAGCTTGCCAACCTCGTCGAGCAGCACAATGGGCCGGTATGCGGACGGAGAGTCCGCAGGGCGCCCTGGCTTCTGAATGAGGACCAGCTTCCCTGTCTTCCAACGGAGTGGAAACTGGCCTCTCTCCATGCATGCGCTTAAGAGCGCCTCCAGTCGAGGCCCGAGAGCCGTCGAGGCCAGGACCCAGGCTTTACCCGGCACGCCATCGGGTCCTGGGGCGGTATTTTTGGCCTTCAGCCTGCCTACCGCCGCTCCCAGCTCTACCCCGGTCACTTCGGGTGTGTCGTCGTCGTCGTCCATGTGGTCCGCTTCGGACACCGCTATTGGCGGAGCCATAGGCGGGGGAGTATGCTCCCCCCGTGAAGGGAACAGAGCGCTCACCACCTCCTCCACCAGCTGTGGGCGGAGACTCTGTGTCAGCGGGGGGGCCCAGGTGCGGAGTTTATTCCGCACCATCTTGTAAGGGCGCCCCCATGGATCTCTGTTCAGAGTCTCCAGCATCTCCTCGCGGGCCAAGTCCTTGGCCCGCTGGACAGCCTCTCGGAGGGCGGTCTTCGCCGCTCTGTACCCCCCGTACAGCTCCGCCTCCGTGGCTTCCGCATCCGGAGGGCGGATGCGGCGCCTGCGGTGCCTGGTGTACCGGTGTCGCGCGTCGACGCACGCCTTGCGTAACGCCGCGATCTCCTGCGACCACCAGTACACCTGACGTCGGGCGCGTCCTGGCCGGACTCGGGGCATTGCCACGTCACAAATCTCGGACATGGCCTCCCGGAACCACTCCGCCTCATCGTCGATATCAGCAGGCCTGTCCGGTGAATACACCCAGGCCTGCACGATCGAGGCTTCCAGGAGAAGCTCCCGGTCCAGCTGCTTCAGCGCCCACCGCGGACCACTCGGGGCCTGTTGGACCAGCGCGCTGGAGGTCTGGGCGGAGACATCGAACCGGATATACCGGTGATCGGAGTAGGTCTCCACCTCCTCCATGACGCGCCAGTCAATGACCTGCTGCGTCAGAGCGGGGCTGGCGAACGAGATGTCCACTACCGACTCGCCCCGCATCCGCACACACGTAGGAACAGAACCCCGATTTAGGACGACCAGGCCTGTTTCCAGAGCCCAGTCCTCCACCATCCTGCCCCGCACGTCCGTGCACCGGGAACCCCAGGCCAAGTTCTTGGCGTTGAAGTCCCCGAGCACTAGCACGGAGAAGGGATGGTTCCTGGCGACGACGACACTCAACTCTGTTAGAGAGTTCTGGAGCTCGGCGAGAGTTCGGCTCGGAGAGAAGTAAACTCCCACTACTACAATCTCTCCGAACCGTGCTGCTACGCACCCCTGTCCCTTCGTGACACATTCGAGGGACGGGGTACCGGCGGCAGCCGACGAAATTATGGCCACTGAGCCGCTAAGGTCCTCCACCCAGTCATCCCTGGGCGGGACAAAGTACGGCTCAGCGACCACGGCGATATTAATCGACCACTGCGCCATGGTCTGGAGCAACAAGTCCTGAGCGCAGGCGCAGTGGTTGATGTTCGCCTGGAGGAGGCGTAAAGGAGCCATTACTCCTCCATTTCAACCCCCTCCCGGGCCTCTTGAGGAGGCCCTTCAGCAGCGGCGGCGGTGGCGGCGGCGGCGGCGGTGGCGGCGGCGGCGGCGGTGGCGGCGGCGGCGGCGGTGGCGGCGGCGGCAGCAGTGGCGGCGACGGTGGTGGTGGTGGCGACGGCGGCGGAGGGCCTGCCTTTCCTCCTGGCTTCGGTGGGTGGGGCGCAGGACTTGCTCCCCGCCCGGTGATCGGCCGGCTTGCCAGCAGCCGCACATGCGACGCAGTGCGGCGTGGCGTTGCACGAGCCGGCCTTATGTCCGGGCTTACCGCAGCGAAAGCACAGAGTGCTGCGGTCCTCCGAGGTGCACATGGCGCTCGCGTGGTGTCCCACGAGGCACCGATAGCACCTCAGAGGTCTGGGCTCCAGCAGCTTGACCTGCGCTGACACCCAGCCCACCAGGAGTCTTCCGCCCTCCACTATCTGCCTCGCCGCCGTCACGGGACAGCTTACCGTAATGGTTCGCATGCCCGTGAAGTCGGGACGTATGGTGCCCGCCTTCACCTGGTCGGCCAGACACCCACCCGTCCCGACGACGGCGGCTACCACCTCCTTCTCCGTAGTGGAGTCATCCAGGCCCATAATGCGCATGTCTGCACACTTGACGGGCCTGGAGACTCGAGCCTCGTCCGCATTGAGGGACGCCCTTAGCTTCTCAGCTAGGGCGTCAGCGGTGGGGCCACTCGTCGCACCGGGGATCTCCAGCATGCGGGCACCAGTGGCGGTCACCCTATACCGGAGGCCCCCGGTGATCCCCAGCTCCTGGAGGTCCACCGCCGCTTTTGCCTTCGTGAGCACGTCGCAGTAGGTCACCCCCCCCTTAACCGCGTCCGGCTGTAGTGTTATGACTACAGCCGCGGTCTTAGGGGAGCGAAGCCTAGCCGCAACGGCTCGCTCCTTGCGGCGCCGCCTTTGCGCCTTTTTTCTGGCCGCCTTGGCCGCCTTCCTCCTCTCCCCGACCACTTGCCACTCTGCGTTGGTCGTGGGAGGTTCTTCTGGGAGAGGCGAAGGCTCTGGGGCCCTCGCCTTCCCAGCCGTTTTGCCCTTCTTCTTATGGGCCGGCGCCGGTTTTGCAGGCGCCGAGGCTCCGCCAGCCGACGCCGGTTTCGCCGGTGTCGGTTTCGCCGGCGCCGGTTTCGCCGGTGCCGGGGCTCCTCCTGCCGACGCCGGTTTAGCCGGCGCCTGGGCCCGGCCAGACGGCCCTGGCTTAGGGGCGGCAGCGGCCGCGTACGAGGCCGCCTTCGGCCCCGGAACCGTCCTACCCGCCAAGGGGGGGCGCAGGACTATACCCTCCAGGACGTCGAAACGCGCCTGGAAGGTCGCCAGCTCCTGCCGAACCAGGTCCAAGACCTGGTTCTCCACCGGCACGGGCCGGCTTGACGGTTCCGCCTGCTCCTTGTCAGGGACCTTCAGGCCGGCCAGGTCTGCACGGAGCCTCCGGTTCTCCTCCTGGAGAAGCTCCGTGGCAGCCGTCAGGCGAGCCACATCCGCCCGTAATGCGGCCACTTCGCCAGCCGAAGGACCGGCGTAGTTGGCCGCCTCCGCTGCCGCCATAATGGAGGCCATTGCCGAGTCGATGGCCTTGTTCTTCGTGTCCTGGCGCTTTTTCAAGGCCACGACCCGGATCGCGGCCTCCACGACCGCCGCAAAACTCCTTTTGCGGTCCGCCTCGGGGCCGCCAACCTCAGCCGCCTCGTCACCTGAGGGCTCCGAGGCGACCGCGCGACCGGCCTCCCCCTCCTTTGCGGGCTCCTCCGCACGCTCGGCCGCCTCCCGAGCAGTGAGGCCCCTCCCTGTGCCTCGGCCCCGGACTCCTCCCCGCCTCGTGGTGGGGATCTTCCTGGCCAGCTCCCAGTCAGAGGACGACCCCTGGCCGCCCACTGACCTTGGCCGCTTGCTTCGTCCCTTTCTATTAGCAGCGGCAGCCATCTCCTTCGCACGGCACGGGCTCCCTGAGCCTTCCGTGCTTGATCCTCCCGATGCGGCGTCGGACTCCGACCCCGCATCACTCCTCTCCTCTGTGGTGAGGTGCGGCCGTTTTGAGGGACTGCCTTATTTAATGTTGACATTCAAAAAGTTTTGATTCTTAGCCTGGTTTGAATAAATGACTTTTGATTCTGACACAAGAGAAGAAAAACACGGATACTTCTACAAATTCTACACGAGTAAATATCAGTTTTCAGAGAACGTAAGCAAGCCGTTGGTACCAGGAGTGTATAAAAGCAAACTGTTTACCATACCGTATGAGACATGACGTCAGTATAAATGAGGGCAGGCACACTGAACTGGACCCACCCTCACCGTCTGCGATCATCTTGGATGGAAAATACCTAGAGCGTAATTAGCAAAGAAAGTTCAGCAACACCGTATAATACTCGTATGTTGGAAAAACAAACGAAATAATAAAATCGAATACTCTTTAATATGTAAACCATATAAATTACAGACATAAATATAGAAATTAATAATAATAATAAACCGAACCAAAATAAAAATAAAGACGATACTGATGATGATGTTGAAAATGTACAGACACCAGCCGGTCAAGCTACCCGAAACTGTAAAATTTTCCCAATAAACCTTGAATCTTAATGCTTTCGCGATAAAGTTGAAAATCTATTAAAGAAATTGGACAGATTGTGGTAGCTTGATGTGCTTCGTCTGTACGAAATATATATATTGTATATTATTAATTATATTGGACTTTTTCTTTAGCCAATTCGAGACAATGTGGGTGAAGCCCTGGTACTAGCATTCTCATTACAACTGCATGTAAGTCATAATCATCTGCCTAGCCTTTTTCCAACTATGATGGGGTCGGCTTACAGTCTAACCGGATGCAGCTGAATACCATGGAGCGACTGCCTATCTGACCTCCACAACTCAGTTACTGGGTAATACGATACCCCTTGGTAAGACTGGTTGTCAGATTTTCGGGCTTCTGACTACCCGTAACAACTGTCGAAGATCCACGAATGACAGCCGGGACGAACGGATTAACGTGGTTTCCGAAGCACGGAGAGGTCTCGGTATGTAAAGATGGTCACCCATCCACAGACCAACCGTGGCAAGCGTAGCTTAACCTGATCGATCGACCTGTGCGGCTGTTATTATTTAGCCACGGACCCCTCTACAACTGCATGCAGGTACGCCCAGCTACACATCAAGCTATACATAACCAGCATAAGCTGACTTCTGATTGTACGAAAAACCTATACAATGCGAGGTCAGTTAAAACTGGAAATGCATAACTTGATGTCGTGTGCACATAAAAGAATTGCTTTTTATTCATCCCTTTTTGTGTGCACACATGAAACAGCCTATCTTTTCCTTTTTTGGGTAAAAAGGGACCCAGGATATGACTGATCTGTTCTTTGCACCCGGAACGTTTTGATACGTAGCCAGACTGAAAATGACTTCAGCTTTTAAAATCACGGGAACTACTAAAAACAACACTTTATGGGAACATAACTATTGACAGGTATTATAATATGTAAGTATCTCGAAGAAACCCACACCTGGTGGTATTCTTAGTACTATTACTAACGTATGCCCTGTCCATTCGGTTAACCATTTTTGGTTATACCTAATGGTTATACCTTGGTTGGTATGCTGGTTAAATGGTTAATGGTTATCTGGAATATGTACGTTCTAAGACATTAGAACGTACATATTCTAGATTACGTAAAAGTTAACTTTACAATGCGTAATAAAATAAATATATAAACTGCCTGATCTTATTGAATTATCTTATTTATGGCATCTTACATATATTATAATACCGTACGTGTATCACAATCAATGTATTGTGTGTCGCTGCACTCACTAGTTCCATCTGTCAAAAAACGGTTTACCTAATGGACAGGGTATAGGTAGGTACTTGTAGGCAGTAAGTAGTAACTATAGAATGATCTTCAATGGAAAAAATAGTAGACCTGCTGTCTACGATGTCTATTTTCCATTGAAGTTTATCCGACAGAAACAACTCGTATAGAAATGATGCTTCATTATTATAAACTCTATACTTTGTTCCAAAACTCAAATAGCGGACGCTGGCCGCACAGCTGCTGGGCTAAAGAGGAACTGGGCTAGCCATATCTGTCGCAGGTCGGAACAGCAATATGCAAAAGCCACCACTCAATGGATCCCACATGGCAGAAAACGACCGCGCGGTAGGCCCAGAAGGAGATGGCGGGATGAGCTGAACTCCTTCTCAAAGGATCGCTCCACAATCGCAGTAGACCGGAAAATGTGGAAGGAGGGAAGGCAGGCCTTTGCCCTGCAGTGGGACCACACAGGCAAAGGTGAAGTGCAACCATTATTTACTAAGTAGTCTAAAGATTAGCAGGGAACTCTCAAAAATGTTGAGAATTATATTCTACATTTATTTCAACATAAAGTGACATCATTATCTCATCTAGCCGAGTAGCTGGTGGCCAAGTAATAACAGCCGCACGGATCGATCAATAGGTTAAGCTACGCTTGCCGCGGTTGGTCCGTGGATGGGTGACCAACTTTACATACCAAGACCCCTCCGTGCCTCGGAAAGCACGTTAAGCCGTTGGTCATACATCCACATCGATACATCGGCTGTCATCTTTGACAGTCGTTACGGGTCGTCAAAACCCCGAAAGTCTGACCACCAGTCTTACTAAGGGGTAACATATCACCAACTGGGTTGTGGCGGTCAGATAGGCAGTCGCTCTATGTAAAATACTGATATTCAGCTACATCCAGTTAGACTGGAAGCCGAAAAGATGATTATCTCATCTAGCAATGGCGTTGGAATGGCTTGCCCCAGGCTGTCGGTTGGACCCCCCCCCCCCCCCCCGGTGGGTTCCCGCATTGTCGAGGCGGGGGGGCTCAGTAGCCGTGGTGGATTGGGCCACGGTGAAGCTAAGAGGAACCCGAGGAGCGGCCGCTCGTCTAGGCTGTGCGGAAAAGCCGACGACGTAGCGGCCGGCGGGTAGCTTGCGGTGCCGTTTGGCCGACATCGCAGCCTACCTGAGGCGGGCCGCGATGTCCCCCGTGAGGGAGACATTGCGGCTGAGGATTAGAGGCCGCGGCGGGAGAGGAGTGTCGGTGTTACGTTGCCGCTCTCCCTACCTTCCGCGGCCTTGACGGGGCCGCCACCGTTCGATGGCGGACGCGGTGGGGCCGCAGGGGAAGAGGAGTGTCGGTGTGTCGTTGCCGCTCTCCCTATCCTCTGCGGCCGTAGCCCCCCCTCCTGGGGGGCATGCGGGGCCCGCCGTTCAGGCGGGCGTGGGGGCCAGCAGGCAACGGGTGCGGGGGCACCGTTGCCTGCATTGCACAGGCCTCCACCAGTGTTGGACGGGAATGGCTAGGTGCTCCCGGCCATTCTCGTAGCCCCCCTATGTGGGGGGCATGCGGGGCCCGCCATAACATCTAGGCGGGCATGCGCCGGGAGGGCTATGGAGGTAAAGGCTATGCCTATTCCCGTGGCCCTCCCATCACGGCGAATGAGGGAACACCGCTGAGTTTTAGTGGGTATACTGTCATTCCGACAGGGAGTCCCACATACCCCGTCTCGTCCCCCGCGAGGCGGGCATGCATAAAGCATTTCTCAGCGACAAAAAAAAAAAAAAAAACAAAAAAAAAAAAAAGGCTGTCGGTTGGAACCCTGCCTGTTGCTCCTTTCACAAGCATAAGAAGTGGAGCAGTTTTAACAAGACTTCTAGTAAAGTGCAACCCACACAGTAGCTTTAGAACACATAACATAACATCGGTATAAAGAAATGTATTCTCTTAAGAACTTACAGTTTGCTTAAAATGAGATACAATACAATTTCCTCTACAGTATTAGAAGTTATAATGTACATACGCTTAAGCTTATTTTTAAATGTATTCACGTTATCGCACTCTTTTATATCGTCCGGCAATCCATTGAAAAGCTGTGCTCTTTCAAATAGTCTGTCTACCGTAATTGGTGTGTACGCTGATGACCTCAAGTTTGTTTTTATATATATTTCTCAGGTTATATGACATTTTTTTCACGTCATGATTTCCCGAGGGGTTAGACAGAAGTTCACCTGGATTGCACCAGAAGATGAAGGTACGTGTTAGTCCCATCTTAAACGTAACTGGTGAAATGTAGGTGAATTATACTTAGTAGTCAAGCTCGACCCGCCATCTTTTCCTTGGTCTTTCATATAAAACACGTGCAAAATATTAATTTATCTGAAACATTTCCTCGTAGGCCTACCAAAGAGATATATGAGAAAAACAAATTAATTGTAAGGAAACAATATTGGGCTTAACTAATGGTTTATTTACTTGACCTTTTCGTGGTGTTTACTATTGTAATAGGAAGCTATTAATTTTTAATACGAAAGTGGAGAGTTCAATGTCTGGTTTATGGCAAAATAGTAAGCGCTGATTGATTAATCTAGAACTGGTCTTGGATTGAACTGTTCTATCTATCCAAAACATAGCTGGGGAGTTTGTTGTGCTACTTCTTCCCCGCTAAAGGATTAGGAAGTGGTGAAGGGCGGGCGTTTTGGGGGACAACTTAAATTAAAAATATAAAAAAAATACAAGACAGGAATACAGAGATGTCATATGATCAATTTAAATTATGTGCAGAAATTCGCCAATTGAGTAAGTACTAACATTTATTAATTATTATTTAAGTTTTTATTTTTGTTTTTACTGAAAATGTCTGAATAAATGACTTTTGATCTTAATTTGATTTGATACTAAGTTGGACCGGTTGAAAGTTAAAGTTTTGGGATTTCATGACTGTGTTAATGAATTGCGACTGAAAGATTAACTTGGAGCACGAACTCAGAAAGTCTCTTAATCCATACTAATATAATAAGGCTTAAGAGTTTGTAATGCTCTAATCTCTGTAACTACCAGTTGGATTAAGAAGAAATATTTTTGTAAAAGAGTTCGGCTATCCAATAGCTCAATTTTTGTGGCTTAGGAGCCAACCAAAGAGAAAGTACGGTAAGCGAAAACGAAATAGCAGTGCGGGCGGGCGATGCGACGCGACGCAGAGGGTCGGGGGCCGAAGGAGTTTAATAATAATGTGGCTATTATTTTAGTATATTGTGTACTTTACGACTTCCACGCAAACGTAGTCGCGGCAGAAGCTAGTCTCAACCGCTGATCATTGGACCGAGGCAACCCTTGGATCGAGGGGCCACGGTAACTCTTTCGAACAACCCACGACCGTGGTAGGTATTCGGCCCTAGCGGACCCCATCAGATGTCCCTGTAATATCCCAACTTCCCAATTTTGTTTTAAACGCATCGTTTAAAAGTTATAAGTACACTGATGATCACGTACTTACATTTCCAACATCGCCACTTAGGGCAATCAGGAAAACGCAGGCTATTTTGGACGGCTTAGACTGGACTGTCTAAAAATAGCCTAATAGCCAGCCGATCAAATCGGCTAAGACAAAATGTGTCAAATGCTCACGCTTGTATGCACGTTTGAGTCACGGTTTATAAACTGTGGCTACTTCTGTACTGGACCAACACAAACTCAGCCTGTATTGGTGACATGCCTAGGCTGCTATGTGGTCCTGGTACTTTCGATCGTGAGCTTTTGTTTTATATGTAGGTTTTATCTTACCAACCTGAAATGTATGTATGAGAAAAAAGGTAGGTGGTACTCTTTCTTGTACTCCGCAAAAATATTAGCCAAACAAATTGATAGATAATTTATAGAGGATCGCGGATAAGACAGGGTTGAGACTCACATAGACCAGGGCTGCATGCCACAAAAGAGAGGAGGCCTAGGTGGTAGGAATAAGGCTGTAAATGATGGTGATGATAAAAACTATTACAATTGGAGACTAATAATCCTAATTAAGAGTAACTAGGAACCTACTAGCAGATGCAGGATGTAAGCTGAATTAACAGCTTCCGCAATATCATTTCCTCAGCCATGCGAAGAATCCAAAAACATCTGTCCAACGCAAAATTCTATACAACATCAGGAAATCGATTCCAGAATCGATTACAGGAATGTGACCGTGTGTTTAGGCAACGTTAGAAGCTAATCGATTAGATATCAAACATCGAATGATTGATAACCAAAGTTTCGCATAACCAAAGTCTTGGTCACGCGACCATTCCGAGTTGTCACGTGTCAACAAAAGGCGATCTTATTGAGAATGTCGCACATGCTTAAACACGGTGTCTTACTATTAATAGGTAGGTATTTTAGGAGCTGTGAGGAGGGTAGGACATTCACGTGTGACTCACGTGTGCGACGACTCACGATCTTGAAACGTGTGCCGATAGAAAAAGCTATTCGGTTAGCTTTTCATTTGCTATGCAAGTTAGGTTTGTGATTTAACACAGTCATATCATACATAACGTTTTGTATTTTAACCACAGCATAATTAGCGTAAGCATAACAAATTAAAAATTAAATTATTTTATTGGCAGGCATCATAGGCCATTGCGTGTTAGTATTATACAAGTAACTTAAAGAACTATGTAACAAATTAGGCACACAAATACAATATTAAAACATTATAAAAAACAAAAAATAAAGCATCCAATTACAGGAAGACTTATCAAGCCCCATGCAGCTTGATAAACCTATCCTAACTTTTATCCTCTCACTCTGCGTATTATGAACGCCACTTTCTTGCGCATGATCGCTAAATAATCATCAGTGTGCGCATCCGGGAACATCTATGACGTACTACAGTAAGGGGGAAGCCTCAACAGCACCCTGAAGGCATTGTTGTCTGTTGAATTCCATTTGAAAAAGGACTACTTAATTTGAGTTATCTTTAAGAGCGTTTACAACGTACGGCATTTCATACAAACTTTCATGTCTTTGTTTTTCGAAATGCATGAACCGATTTTAATGAAACTTCATACGCATAAGCAGGATACATAGGTCTAAAAAGATGAAAATAATATTTTATTTATCTAATGAGAAATATTTTTAGTTTTAAAATTGTAATAAATCTACCCAGACGCATATTCCTTTTCTTATTCTACATTCTTCAACTCGGGAATATGTATTTATCCACTTGTAGTAGATAGTTATGTAAACAATCAAGCGCATTGTTTCCAAACTGATTGTTTTAACACTTGAATCTCGAGTCTTTCACCTTATTACGAAGGCTACCTTATGACGTGTATTGTCTTCGCTGAAGGTTGAAGTATTTGGCCAACTTCATGTCATTAGTCATTTATTATAGTCCCATATGTAAAATACGGGATGTATGATGTTACACGAATGGATAGAATAAGAAATGAGTACTAAGTACTCATTCACTCACGAAATGAGTACTTAAGTACTCATTTCCGAAATGAGTACTTATATGCAGGTGTGGTCAGCCGCATACATACTGCATAGTAACTGCTGGGCAACAGTTTTGACACGGTGGGTTCCTGAGAATGGACGGCGCCGCCGAGGCCCACCCAGGAAGAGGTGGCAATACGATCCAGACACGTACTGCAAGGGTTGGAGCGAGTTGGCCCTGGGAAAGGATGCTTGGAAGGATTTGGGGCAGGCCTTTGCTCATCATATTAAAAAATAAGGAAGACCTTTGGCCTATGTTATGGGTCTTTCGGCTGAAATGACGAATAATATGTAAAAGCGACCCTATTACCATTAAACGGGCACAAATCGGAATTCCAAATTCAACAGTTACTTACAGAGAATTTCTAATACATTGATAAGACAAGGCCAACAACACTTTCAAACTCTGAAATGAGATTGAACGAAGTTGTCATTCACTTTACAGTTTAGTTTTCACGGTGAGATTTTTACAGAATAGGTACACCGGCTGGACATAAGAATTTTGATATAATACAGGGTGGTAGGAAATCGATGCTCAAACTGAAACCATGAATTTAGCATAATATGATACTAGATCCTAGCGTAGCTATTTTTCGTCGATTATCGACAAAAAAAAAACACAGGGCGTTCATGAACTTAATCCATAGTAACCATTTGCGGGTCGATATCCCTGCCACCCTGAATTTCATAATAGAAAAGTTGGCAACCCTAACTATAAGTGCCTAACGACACAAGTGTGTTCAGGACATTTCCTAGTAGTATTACGAGTATATATGTATCATCGGTGGGTATTGATTTTCAATATTTAAGTAAACGTACGTTGTCAATTGTTTTCCACAGATATCAGCTGCTACAGCTGATGATCATGCGAATCCAACGTGTAATATCTATGACGTATGTGTTGACACTTGCACGAGTGCTTCATAAGTATGTATTTCACTTCATATACTTTCGTTGAGGACAGGATAATTGGAATTCAAAGGATTGTCAATTGTTTATAAGCTGTTGCTAACTAATACAGGGTTGCCGGTACATCGACGCGCAACTTGTTACCATGGATTCAATATCAATACATGATTATGTTTTAATGAGTCTTTTTATTATAGCTAAAACTGTTTGCCTGCCTTAGTTAAGGTAGTTAGTATAAGGATCATTTAAAACTTAACATCTGTAATTTCCTGCCGGGGCGGCGGGATTTTCCGAAAGGTTAACCGCTGCCCTGGAACAGAAAGGGCTAAGGAAGGAACACGGGTGGGTTTTAGTCAGTAAAAGTCTGACACTCCCTTCCGCTCCACCCAGAGCGGGAGGGGTCATTTGATGATTTCCCATCCACAAAAAAAAAAAAAAAAAACTGTAATTTGTACCTACTTTCTGTGCAAATAAAGACCTATTCTATCCTATTCTAACCCAGGGGCATTAAAATATTTCGTCGGTGATAAAAAAATATCTGTTCAATCGTAGACATTTTTCTATGAAACAGCCGATCGATTCTGTAAAAATCTCACCGTGAAAAGTTAGGTGAACTGAGCTTAGAGTGAGCTGTCAATAGTGTCAATCCCTAGTATTAGTTGGAAGAACAGCTCACTCAAAGAGTATAATAATAATACAGGACAGCTCACTCCACGCTCACTTCATCTAAGTTTTCACGGTGAGATGGTTAAAGAATCGCATTGCAGGTGTTTTTTTTTTTATAATCGACGAAAAATGACGCTAGGGTGTCTAGAATCATGTGCTGAATTCATGGCTACTGTTTGCGCGTCGATGACCCTGCCTGTAAAGCAATTGTTTGTTGTAAGTTTGGTCAACCCACCATAATATGTAGGTCCTTACTCGTTTCATAAGATTTAAATAAGCCTTGATCAACCGATCATTGTAGTTCAACTGTATTCCACTGAGCATAATCAGCTATAATGTTCCCACTACTGGGACACAGGCCTCCTCTCTGTGAGAGTGCCATAATCCACCACGCGGGCCCTGTGCGGGTCAGTGGATGTCACGTCTTCGAATTTTTGGTTCTAGGACATGCCGGTTTCCTCACGATGTTGTCCTTCACCGTTTTGAGAGCAGGGTGATGAAATTAAATACACAAATTAAAGTGCCTGCCTGAGTTCGAACTGACCTACAACTTGTAAGGCGGGGTCGATATCACTGGGCCACCACTGCTCCACAATTCCACTTGATACTCTTTATTATGTACACCATATAAATTACAGACATAAATATATAAATTTTACAAAGGGTGATACAAGGCAGTCTTGTCGCTTCGCTTCGCGCGCGATCTTTTTAAGACAACCTTTGGATGGATGCTCGATGCTAGGGATTGACGGCTCGAGGTATTCCTCGAAGCGCTACCATTTTGAGGCGCACCTAATGAGGCCCTCCTTTTTTATTCCTCGGAGCGCACCTTTTAGTAGCGCTCCCGATAGCAATTAAAAATATTAACTTTTTTTCCTCGAAGCGCACCTATGATTAACTTTCGAATAGAGATAGGAAACTATCGATAATAAGTAAAACACGTTATTTTATACAATTTGCAAAAACTCTATACTCCTTGACGATAGATTGGTTTAAAAAAAAATAAAGTGATCCTGTGTGTGTAAAGTGGACAAAGACAACTGTATCAGACATCAGTCAGTACGTACTTTAATCTCTGGCGTCTGGCACAAGTTGCGCGAATGTGTCACGTAGGCTCAAGTGAAGCTATGAACTGAAGAAAGTTTGTTTATTTAAGAAAGTTTGTGCAATAAGGCAGTTTTGTGAGCATGGAACCAATTGCTGGACCAAGTAATAGAAACGCGCTAATTAAATCTGTACACAAAGCAGAAGCGGCAAGAAAGTTTTATTATATGATAATAACACGTACAGACCGATAAAAGTCAATAAAAATGGGAACACTTTGTGGCGGTGTACGATAAAGACGTGTGGAGCCTTCCTTACTCTCAATAGATACGAAGATACGTGTTTTACTTATTATCGATAGTTTCAGTTAGTATCCTATCTCTATTCGAAATTTAATCATAGGTGCGCTTCGAGGAAAAAAAGTTAATATTTTTAATTGCTATCGGGAGCGCTACTAAAAGGTGCGCTCCGAGGAATAAAAAAGGAGCGCCTCATTAGGTGCGCCTCAAAATGATAGCGCTTCGAGGAATACCTGGACGGCTCTATTCAAGCTCACTTTACCTAAGTTTTTACGATGAGATTTTTACAGAATAATCTAGACTCGAGGTTTAAAAATATCAGTGGTTAGTTTTTCTAAACTTCAATTTTATGCTAACCTACAAATTCATGCAAGTAAATAATTCTATAATACTGGTATAGCTTTCAAATTGAACAGTCGTGAGTATGCAGATATATATTACATAGGTACCATTGCACATGTTCGCCTACGCTGACATCCTCAGCGGCCTGTTTCTCACGGCATTCACCTACAACTGGCCCAAAATGATGAACTGCACCTGCCATCTAATCTCTTCACCAACCTTGGTTGACTGGTAGAGAATGCCTAAGGCATTAAGTCCGCCTTTGTACCTTTTTGTGCGAAAAGTTTAAATAAATAACTGCCAACAACTTTTGTTGGCATGTCATTCAACATTTAACTGATAAAGATTTCAATCAGCTGACAGATGACAACATATATAACATTATCTTTATTACTGCTTCTTAATAAATCAAGCATTTTCTAATGAGACACAATTTATTATCTATTGTTGCGAGACTCCCGGGGGTATTGTAGTCTCGATAGTACATTCACCAAAAGGGATAAGTAACCAGCACCCTTATTGCGTAACACACGATTAATCGGAATCGGTACACACACGACACGTAAATAACGCAATGAATGTTGTTGAACTGTCAAAATGAAAATAATTGCTACCGACAGTGTATTACGCTATAACCCCCGCTAGACCCATACCTACGTACGAAAACTTCATCCTAGATTCCACATTTACAAGAGTGGAATTTAACATGAAGCGTTTAAGTTTATCGTTTCATACACAAACGTCGACCGTCGAACGTCGTCGTTTTTATTTATTTACTCAAGCAACAGAACTCTTCGCCCCCAAATGAACTCGAGCTCATTACTACGATACAACGTAAACCGGCGCAGTGGCAGCCATTGATACATTTTCGCAAGCCACGTTGAAATAGAGCTGCGCCGTGACACAGCTGGCACGCTGTCAAGTATGCGCTTGCGCCGCTTTATACGCAGCGCTAGGGGGGATATAATGGCGGAATTGTGAAGATAGGGTTTGATGGAAATTACAGGCGATGAAGTTTAGACTGTTTTAGCAGAAAAGCTGAAATTAAAGAAAAATAACTTGATGTTTGGCCTATAATGTTCCCACTGCTGGGGATGCCAGGACATAGGCGTTCTCTTTCTGTGACAGGGAGTGGGCCATAATCCCCCATGCGGGCCCAGTGCGGATTGATGGATGTCATAATTATGTCTTTGAATTTTTGGTTTTAGGGCATGCCGGATACATCAAGATGTTTTCCTTTACCATTTGAGAGTAGTGGTGATGAATAATTTACACAAAGTAAAGCGCCTGCTTGGGTTTGAACCCACGTACAACTCGTAAATCGCGTTCATAAAATGTGAACTAACAGACATCTTTAAACCACTGACCAAAAAGCGGAGAGTGAGTTTTACTTTAGACAACTGGCTTGGTAAAAAAACGAAACCGCATTTAGCTTAATGATTGCACAATTTCCTAAATTCAATATTGATTGGCTGTTTGTGTATGTGAGTTTAAATGTTTGTGAACGCACCCACGATACAGGAGTAATTCCTAGTGTGGGGCAACGTTTTCTTAAAAAAATATATATATAATTATACATATTTGACCATGGCACAACACTCGAGCATTTATGAGGTTATTGTGAAAATCCAGACAGTCCGATTCAACAGTAAACTTCTGGTCACCGCAGCCAGGATGCACGGTTCGACATATCTATTTATTATCTTCCTATAACTCAAGGTGAAATACCACCAGGTCTGTGTACTCAGGTATCGGAGCTGCACAGTGGTGCAACCGCACTGTGCCCTAGTTCTAGATTTATTGATGTCTGAAATAACCGGGATTATTTCATGAAGATGGGAAGCTGTACCTGCTCCTTGCACACTAATAAACTGTGCTTTCTACCATGCCGACCTACCAATACTACCGGTACAGAGTCAAATTAAATTAGCTAGCGGAACTCTGCAAACGTGTTGGGTATCGTTATCTAAGCACTAGAAGACAAAACTGTCTTTCTAAACTCATACAAAAAGACATGTTTATTTTTTATATTGACGCGTCTACATCACCTCTGTGGAGTTTCGTAAGCTAATTTAGTTTATCTTTGTATAGGGCTGAAAGGTGACCTTTGAAAATATTACGGTTTGTGGCATTCACAACCAACAATCATTCTGATAACAGCGTCCATGTCAAATGATCAAAGGACACTGCGAAGTCATAGATATGATGTCTATTGAACCCATACTGAACCCTCCCAGACCGACCCGTCTATTCTTTGTAAAGGTTCCCGACCTATAATTTTTTATATCGAGGTACTAAAACCATTTTATGTAATGTTTTCTTTACATTTGCGGAGCCATACAGGGTGTTAAGTGTTAGTGCTGTTGAAGTGGGATCGCCCCAGGATACGTCGCAATAGAAAATATAACATCTTCAGGAGTTAAATGTAAAATATTTAATTAACATAACGTTACTGACTCATGTGCCTAGCCCAACTATGTTGGGGTCGGCTTCCAGTCTAACCGGATGCAGCTGAATACCAGTACTTTACATGGAGCAATAGTCTATCTGACCTCCACAACCCAGTCACTGGGTAATACGATACTCCTTGGTAAGACTGGTTGTCAGACTTTTGGGCTTCTGACTACCCGTAACAACTGTCAAAGATCCACGAATGACAGCCAGGATGGCTTAACGTGCTTTCCGAGGCACGGAGGAGTCTCGGTATGTAAAGATGGTCACCCATCCACAGACCAACCGCGGCTAGCGTAGCTTAACCTGATAGGTCGACCCATGCGGTTGTTATTACTTAGCCCGTTACTGACTATCATCTGAAATCCATCGTTCTATGCGAATGAACTTTTCTGGATGATCGAGTGAGCTATGGAGCGCAGTATCCTAGGGCTTCAAATTTCGTACGTATAAGGAACACACCACAGCACGCCAAAATCAAAATCACAGACGTTAGCCAGAAAGCCGCTAAGCTTAAGTGGGACTGGGTCGGACATGTCTGCTGCATTTCAGATGAAGAATGGGCTAAAAGAACCACCGATTGGGTCCCATTAAACGCACGACGACATCGCGGCAGGCCAAGGCAAAGATGGAGGGATGAGCTTGACTCCAGCGGAAGGACTGGCCGGAACAGGAAAAAGACAGAATTATGTGGAAAAGGGAGAGGGAGGCCCTGAGGCTGCCGTGGGACAAACAGGCTTTTTAGATTAGATAGATAGGAAGATCAATTTATTCGATGTTCTACTTATTTTAGAGTACATGAGTTCAAAGTATACATACTCTTACAAGGTTAGAGTGTTTTCTTAAAGCCTGTAACCTCCGAAAGATTGGGCAGAGGTGTACAGTCACGAGCACTAATATGTCAACACTTGGAAACTTTCAATAGCGATTTTTGCGTGAAATAACGAAAACAACAATGAAATACGACACATTGCAAAAACCTACGGGTTCGAAAGATACCGAATTATTTTGAATAAAGTCAAGTGTGTGTATAGTGTACGTATACTTGTGACTGTACCTATAGTATACCCACATTTCCCCAGCTACGAGTATGTTTAAGACCCATGTAATAGGGGGCGAGCTTATTGCCATCAATCTATCACAAATCCAGGCTCCGGGATGCTACTGAGATAATCCGGATAGAAAAAAAGTCTTAAACAAAAAACTCATAATAAAAAAAAAAATATTATTATATTTAGTCCGTCAGTTAGATTATCGAAAAATAATGGACCCGTATTTTTTCTTTTGTCAATCAAACAAAAAATGACAAAGATAAAGCGCGTCAAAATTTGGGAGTCACGCGGAACTTTAACGGGCGATAACTACATCATTTTTTATATAATTGACAAAAGAAAAAATACGGGTTCAATATTTTTTGATAATATTGCAATGTACAATGATAAGTTTGCAATGTACAAATTATAAAGTAACAGTGTACTCATTGTTGAAAAGCCTAATAAATAAAAAAGTAAATAAATAATAAGACTAATTAGATTTTTTTTGGAAAATAGACTATTACCTTAATCGTAAACAAACACTTTTAAACGTTGTTATTTTTAACTTAAACATCGATATATCCTTGAAATTATTTTTCTTAGAAAGAATCTCGGATGCAGTAATTATAAAATACGCCTGTAATTGCACGGTGAGAGAAAAGGAGGACAATCAATGCCTTCAACACAATGAAGACGAAGCAATGGGTTTTTCTTAGTTCATCTTGCGACGAATTATCCGCAGAAGTCAGTTGGAATTTATTAAATGGTCTATTATTGGTTATGGGGACTGTCCCCGTAAGAGAATGACGGTGTTAGGTTTTACGTGATGAAGTGACACTTCTGAAGGCCACATAAGTAGGTGTATAGGAGGAGGCACGTCTGTAGTAACAATAGCAGTACAAGCTGGCCCAGCCCAGGTACGCACGGGTCTTTTCTATCGCGATGTTTTTTTTCGCGCACTCGATTTTCAACGTGCCTAAGTGCCTATTGCTAAGCGCCGATAGTTTGAAGCTCAACAGTTTGTTTCTTTGACGCATAGGGATGCGCTCTGTTGAATTCTCAACGCTCGACTCAATACCGAGAGTTGAAAGTCCAGGGCGCCAGAAAAACTGTCGCGTTAAAAAATTGCCCGTGCCTACCTGGTCTTATTCTATTGAAACTGTACTACGCTAGGTCAGCTCAAGGTCAAAGTGTTACCACTGGCGTGCGGTCGACTGTAAAGTAACTTATGGATATTGCTAAGCTATTGTTTCATGTTTGGAAAATTTGTCTGCTCAGTAACGTATATAACGCATGCACTGTCAAAATTAAAAGCATTTCCTACTGGTAGTGTGTTAGAATTACCCCGCTGAGTAAAGGTATTACAAGGCAGATGTGAGTGGAAACGCCGGGGAGGCCCTAGATGGACATACAGTGACCATACTGGTAAAGTTCTTCAGAAAAGTCAGGTGCGTGGTACTCGCAATCGGAATGCGAGTATGACCAGCGGGGTTGTTAAGTAACACACACATTGATCTAATTTTCTTTCATTTTGACAGTTCAGCTTCGTTCATTGCGTTATTTACGTTACTGAGCAGACGAATTTATTTAACCTATGTAGCAATGGATTAGAAATATCTTTCAAAACTCTCGGATTGTGATTGAAACTGTGTTACATAAATAGGTTGCTGATGTATGAACATAATTATACGAAACAAAAGGAGTCTGTAAGGATATTATACAGGGTGGCAGGCGACGAACGACGAGCGAATCGACGCGCAAACTGTAACCATGGATTCAGCACATGAGTTCGATAGCGTCGAAATTTTTAATCGGTTATTAAAAAAAAATATTGCTGTTCAGTACATTTTGACCGCGTAGGTATTGCACTTTTCTATGACATAGAAGATTTTTTTTTGATAACCGACGAAAAATTTCGAATTCGCGCGTCGAGGGGGCCTGCCACCCTGTATTAGCAGGTGGCGTTCTATAGTTTCTGCCTACACCCATTGGAAAAAGGCCTGAGTTTAAGTATGTATGTATGTAGATAGGTAGACCCTATTGAATGCCAATTTGGTCGGAACAGATGCCTTACCTTCCTTCCTAATGCACGCCAAGATCAGGGCAAACTGCCAAACGTTTAGATAAAATTCAGTCCCTAGTGCAGCCGTTGGATGCAAATACGTTGCCTTTATCCACGTTACCTACAGTTTCCAATTGATGCTATTTCCAGTTGAACGAATAGCAACTTTATCTTCGTGTTAATTTACCTAAAATAAAATTGCGACATATTTGCCAAAAATGTAAACAAATATGAGTTTATGGAAAAATAACTTTAATTCCTACACAATAAAGTTCAGTTTACGCTACAACTTCAAACATTTTTATAATTTTTTCAAAAGTGCTAGTCAATCTGAAATCAACTTAATAACCATTTAAATAAAGTTGATATTAATTTAACTTGAAGTAACGTCAATTTGAAACTTTAATAAAATTTGAATATAGTTGAATAGTACCTCATCATCATCATCCACAGCCTGACTTCATCCACTGCTGAGCATAGTCCCCTCTTTTCTTACGCCAATCTCCACGCTATTAAAAAAATATTACCTACCATTGAAAAAATCATAAAAATGTTTCATGTTGTAGCGCAAACTGAACTTTATGAATGAAAATTAAAGTTGTTTTTCAGAAAACATACTTACTTATTTGTTTACGTTTTTGTAAATTTTAACGCAGCATACATAGTTTTCTCATCTTTAGGTTATCGGAACTCACCCAAAAATCAAATAAATGTCGACCTAATCATCATCTGCCTGCCTTTTCCTAACTATGTTGGGGTCGGCTTCCATTCTAACCGGATGCAGCTGAATACCAGTATTTTACATGGAGCGACTGCCTATCTGACTTCCACAAACCAGTTGCTAGGTAATACGATACCCCTTGGTAAGACTAGTTGTCAGATTTTCGGGCTTCTGACGACCCGTAAGGACTGTCAAAGATCCACGAATGACAGCCGGGACCAGCGGCTTACCGTGCTTTCCGAGGCACGGAGGCGTCTTGGTATGGGAAGATGATCACCCAGAGCGATCCACCCGTGCAGCTGCTATTACTTAGCGATAAGCCTAAATGTCAACCTAATGTTAGTATTAATTGAGTAGCTATTTATATGCACGCCCGGATTAGATAACTAACTCCATAATGTATTAACGTTATCTTACAGATTTTTAATAAGACAAACACGCAAGTTTTGCAGTCACGTTTACATCAATTACTTACAATGTACTGGCAGATACACGTAATCTCAAGTTTTTACAAGCACCGCCATTATTGTTTTATAACTTTGGCTTATATATCTTTACAACAGTTCTTGCAACTTATTTTTACAACACGGGTGCGTTACTAAAAATATAATCAAAAGTAATTTATTCAAACAAGTTTGAGAATCATTACCAATTTTTTTAACGACAAAATTACATAATACAGTCCCCCAAAACACCCACCCGTTCGCCACTTTCTAGTGCTTTAGCTGGGAAGAAAAAATGGCGCAAAAACTGCCCAGCAGCACAGCTGTCTGTTAAAGTACCTACTTGCATTTCCTATCTACAAGAGTTGAGATTCGTCGACAGAGAGGAAACGGAACTAAGTTTCAATATAGCTCTGAGAAAGATTACATTGCCATATATACCTACCTACCATTTTTCCATTTCAGCTTTAACACACCATATCATTTTTTTTTTTTTTTTTAGCCTACTGCTGGGCAAAGGCCTCCCCTTTTTCCTTCCAAACCTCCCTGTCTTGTACGATCTCTGGCCATGTTGGTCCTGCGAACGTTACCAGATCGTCACACCACCTTCGCCGTGGTCTAACTCGACGGCGATGTCCTCCCTCAAGCGTCCAGTGAGTGACGATCTTTGCCCATCTCTCGGGGTGCATTCGCGAGACGTGTCCAGCCCAATCCCACTTCAGCCTGGCTGCTTTTTCTCCAACATCCGCTACTTGAGTTATGGAGCGCAGCATGGTGTTTCTAACTCGATCTGTACACACCACATTATGATTTAAAATTCTACTGATCCATATTTAATTGCTATAACGTTTTGATTGACTAAGGGCTGATTTTTCAATCCACAGATAATGTTTATTCGTGGAATAAAATTGACGTCTGACAGTTTCTGTACGGAAGAATTACTGTCAAAGTGCAAAATTGTTCCTCCGCTAATATTATCTGGCGTTAGAAAAATCAGCCCTAATTCAACTACATTTGACTTATCTTTATCATAATGTGGCATAACAGCTGAAATAAAAAATGTCAACTAACTTTTGGAGGGCACTGCATAAAGAGGCCCTCATACATTAGTGTTCTTTGAAAGAAGAACAAAAAATGCCAACAAAATAATGAACATAATAAGGTGATAAGTAATAGGTTGTTATCCTGAAATCTCGCTTGTAAACACTAGAACTAAATGAAAAGAAAAACCTTTTCCCCGTCATGCCTTTTGTGTCGCACACTCAGACTTTAAAAAACCTAATACAGCTGAATTACGGTAAATTATCTGCAAATACACTGAGGAAAACTCCCATCGCATCGGACCGGTTTGATCCTCCAACAAGACAATAGCTTAGTTTTTCCGTATTTTTTCTGAACCAATTACTGTCAGATGTTAGTCCTGAAGTGAAATCATTGTCTAGAATCTAGATTGTTTAACACAAAAAAAAAACACGAGGAAATGAAGTTCTTACTAGCATTTAGAAATTTGTTGTGGTTGCTAGAAAGAATTTGTAGTAAATTGTCTGTGGTTAGTTACAGGAAATTATTGCTTGTAGGCTTTTGTGAACGTAAACTATACTACATCCATTGGATCGTCATCCTTATTCGTGACTGTAACAAACATATATTTACAGAATTATAATCATTAATACAACTTTCTACATATTGATTAACATATAACCTGACACTGACTTGTACGCTAATTACGCAATTAGGGTACAAGTCACACATTTTCAATCGCAATCTGAATCATTCTGAAGAATATTGCTTATCCATTACTTTATATGCTCGAAAAAATTGTCTAAAAAAGACCTCCGGATAAATAAATAAAATAAGAAAGTTCAAACAAATTGAAAACAAAGGTCAAAGAAGAGAAGAGAAAACCCTTTTGGATTAATATTGACGACGAACCTTTCTTCAATAAATTCTACTAAACTTTAAGTTCAGCATTACCTATATATTTATAGTACCTAGTATAGTAATGGCTATTTACGGCCGAATCCAATTACCTATTTATCACCAGTTTTGGTATACTGAAGGTAGAAAAACTTATCCATCTCTGGTTTTAACGTCCCAATGAATAGATTATTGACAGAGATGGATTACAGAGAGATTACAGAGATGGATAAGTTTTTCATCAGGATCGCTAGCGATTTGTATGATTAAATTATGCTGGCAGTTATGATTATACTTGCTCCCATCAGTAGCGATCTGTCTTTAACTTTTTTTTATCTCATTATGTTATTAATTAAGTCTTCTGTCTTTAACTGAAACTAGGTTATTGGGTTCGGCCGTAAGGGACCAAAGAAACGATGGATAGACTGTGTGAAAGAAGATATGGTTAGAAAGGGGGTGACTACCGAGATGACGACTAATAGAGAAGCATGGAAGAAAAACATGTGTTGCGCCGACCCCAAAACAAATTCAGATAAGGACAGGAGAATGATGAGTTGGAAATACACCTTGGATAAATACGATAAGGTAGAAAATACACCTTGGATAAATACGATAAGGTAGAAAATAAGGTGCTATTCGACGTCAATCGATGATATTGATCAACGTCGGTTCGTCGATCACTGAACGTGTGCATAAAGGTAAGAAAGGTACCAAAGTGTATTGTGTTATCCGGGTCACCGGGTTGTTGAGGTCAGATGGGCAGTCGCTCCATATAAAATACTTGTATTCAGCTGAATCCGGTTAGACTGGTAGCCGATCCCGACATAGTTGGAAAAGTCTAGGCAGAAGATGATCTGTTTTGATGGTTTCGCTCCAATGTCAACTGTGCCTTGTTATCAATAAAATCATTTGACTTTTAGAGATTGATCGATAGGCACAGGTTGATCGACTGTCTTTCAACGTATCTATCATCGACTTACTATACTATCGACGTTAGTAAAGGCATCGATCATAATATGGGGGTAACGACACCCAAGTGACAAATAAAATAAAGAATAATCAATTTTTCGCAACCACGGTCACAATTTTCAAAGTATTGTTTCAGTTCGATGAACTTCATTTTGGTTGTTTTTAGGGTTCCGTATACCAAAAGGAAAAACGGTACCCTTATAAGGTAATTTCGTTGTCCGTTTGTCTGTCCGTCTGTCAAGACCCTTTTTCTCAGGAACACATAAAGTTATCAAGTTGAAATCAATATAATAATAATAATAATATCCCTGGACATTTCACACAGCACCATTTGTCCCAAGCTAAGCAACCTAATGCTTGTGTTATGGTAACAAGATGGCTGATAAACTACTTATATACAATTTTTTTTTGTAAATACATACATATTATAGATAGAAAAACACCCAGACTCGGAACAAATACATGTAGGTCATACAAATATTTTGTTCCGTGCGGGAATCGAACCCGCGACACGCAGCGCAGCAGTCAATCGCTTAACCACTGCGCCAACCGTGCCGTCAAATACTCAGGGCTGCAATCCTTTGAAGTAGTGAAAAAATCAAACTTCTAAGTGCGGAACCCTCGGTGCGCGAGTCCGACTCGCACTTGATCGGTTTTTTTTTAAATTAGGTATCCAGACGGCTGGCAGCTGTAACGATACCAACAATTACTGATAAAGAAATATTACTGCCATAAATTGTATAATTCACCTTTAATTACATGGTATACGGCGTCAATAAATTATAAATTGTGTCATGCAAACAAATACTAGGTGCAGAAGTTTTTGATGTTTTGCGTTCTTGTTATGTCCTGAAATCTTACCTACTCGCTATCGATGGCCATTTTATGCAACGGCGCAGGCCTTTACCAGAAGTGGTCATTGGATCAGTGGTTTAGCAGCTTCAACATCATCAAGATTCTCTTCTGTCTCTTAAGATACAGGCCTCCTAGTATAGGAGACAGGGTTTGTATAGATTTTTGTAGCCTTTAACTTTTGTACCAACAATTATACATCATTTTAGTAATTATCTACGACTGTGCTCAACCTGTGTCTATGTGTTACTTTGGATAAATAAACGATATTATTATATATTTTTTTGTTATAGCTAAATATAACAGTTTGTCGTGAACATGGTCTAACAGCGGCTCCCCTAACATTATCTGTGCCATCAGAAGATGGTCTCCATGCAAATATCGATACGACGATGTACTAGAGTGACAGTAATCAGCCAGTGTCACTCCTATACAACCTCTTCGGTGGTTCCTAGTATCTCCGTAAGAAAACTAGACGGCGGCGCCACTTGCTTACACTTGATTTTGGTTCCCAGTACCCTAATTGCGTAACACACGATCAATCGGAATCGGTTTCATTTTGACAGTTCAACAACATTCATTGCGTTATTTACGTTGTTGAGCAGACACATGACACATTTTTATGACATATGAAGCAATGGGTTAGCAATATCCTTCAAAATGATTCAGATTGAGATTGATTGTGTGTTACGCAATTAGGGTGCAGGTCGGGCCAAGTGTTTGGTTTTTCCATGAGGCATTTCTCAGTACCAACCCCGAATCTGTGTTTGTGTCCAGTTAATGGCAATAAGCTCGCCCCTAGTACATGGGATATAACTAGCGAAATATGTGTGTTCTATAAGTATGTACACCTCTGCCAACCCTTCGGGGAAAACAGGCGTTATGTTATATTATGTATATTATATCCTCTAAAATGATTTCATTAAAATGCATCTAACGAAATCTAATAGATACGTATCTATTAAAAATTAAAAATTCAAGCCCTGTTCTCGTTAAACAAAACGTGTAACGAAAATGTAAGAATCCTCTTGCAACGAAGTTTACAATAAACGAATAGAATAGTATTTCGTTGATCTCGTACTCGCTTGGAATATCAATAGAATATCTATTAAGAACATTCACTTATCTTCCAAGCTTTTCAAAAATGCTTTAAGAAAACTTGAAGGGAAATTATTGAAAGATCCATTTAAAAAAAATGATTTCCTGACTTTACAATTAAGTGATTTACCTTTAACAGGTTACCTTCAATAGATTTTCTGATATCTTTAAGGAAAGCCACTTCAGCAAGAAGACAAGCATCAGGTATTATGACACAACTTTCTGTTCTGTTAAGATAAGCCAAGCATTGATATATGTAAGAATAGAATAGAAATAGTCTTTATTACGTACACCATATAAATTACAAACATAAATATAGAAATTAATAACAATAAACCGAACCAAAATACATAAATATATAAATTTTACAAAGGGTGGCACAATGGGCGGTCTTATCGCTAAGAGCGATCTTTTAAAGACAACCTAAGCTAATAAGCTAATTAAATAATTATTACTATTATTGATAAGCTTATTTAATTTATTAATATTGCTCTAGAACGCTCAGCAGATTAACTGATTAGCTACCAATCAGACACGTACGTGATACCCGACATATCACCTACATGTCGGATTGGAAGGTGACCTGTAATTGAGTTTTGACGAATACAGTGGCTTTACATAAACATAACATCACGCCTGTATTCCCCGAAGGGTTAGGCAGTGGTGTACCAGTACCAGTGGTTGGGTGTGCCAGTTATGTTTAAGTCCAATGTAATAGGGCCTATTGCCAAAAACTGGGCTGCAAATGATAATTTTCTTGATGGAAAACCCCAATTATACTTCGCCCGACCCGAGAATCGAACCCAGGACCTCATGCTCAGCAGTAACGCTTGTAACCACTAGACCAAGGAGGCAATCTAGGTTCAGGCGATGGCTGAACATGTTACCCACAAAACAGTAGCAGGTTGCGGACTAAAACAATAAAATCAGGTTGACTGAAGCAAAGAAAATCTAATCAGGTCAGGAGATTCATTGATGACTCTTCCGTGGATTGTACATGTAGTGCTGTTCCAGAAACGATGAGATACTAACTACCTAGTACTTACATGTCCTGTGTTGCTGATGGTCTACACGTTACAGGAACCGATGGTACCAAACTCGTAGTCAAATTCTGGGCCTCCTCATTAAAAAGAAAAATAATAAATTTGAGGCTTATGGCTTTGGATTGGTGCAATGTCTGGCCTAACTAAGCTCTAAACAAGAAATAAGCAGAAAAAAAAAATAATACATCAAAGCATATGTGACAACTAATCTCACCTGCCAAGCATGCGGAAGATCCAGCTGCTCCAGAAATTAGCTTGTAAAACAACGAAATGACATTCTTAGACTCTGTTTGAAATACATCTAACATTATAAGATCAAAATTAGGCAGTCTCTCCGTGTACAATACTGGTATTCAGCTGCATCACCGCTAGTTAGACTTTTTTTAAATTTGCACACACGCATGGGGGGGGGGACGTGCTTCCCGATTCCGGCACCCCAATTGCGTAAGACACGATCAATCGGAATCGGTTTCATTTTGACAGATCAACAACATTCATTGCGTTATTTACGTTGTTGAGCAGACACAAATGACACCTGTTTTGAACATATGAAGCAATGGATTAGCAATATACTTCAAAATGATTCAGATTGAGATTGATTGTGTGTTACGCAATTAGGGTGCATGTTAGGTTAGAAATGTGTTTGCACTTCATTTCGGCTATCAATTCGGCTCGCGCTTGGTTCGTCACAGTTCCAACCTAACCCATTTGGTCTGGTCAGCTTAGTTACCGCAAACAACTGTAAGAATGCAAGAAAGTTTAAAAGAGGCTCAATTATTTAAAAGAGTGCTTCATTAGAAGTGCAAAAGGATTAGTTCAATATTTCCCAATTCTTTAAGGAAAAAGAAACAGTAGAACTCTCAAATAAGACCCAAATTTAAATGAGTTCATGTCCACAATTCCGTCGGCCCATTTATACACGATGCATTTCAAAACATTTCGGATTCGAAATAATGAAGCTTAAGCAGACAATCCTTCAGAATGACTCACGAAACAAAATTAACTGGAAGCGAACAGTCAAACAACGATATAAATACGGTTAACTGTTTTTTAACCGATTTGTGAGAAATAGATCATGACTATCCATTTCAAACAGAGTTCCGTGAGTGGGGGAAGAATGTTATTATGGTGTTTCTCAATAAACTAGCTAATCAATCTTGGGTGGATTTGTTTCGCAATCATTGGAAGTACCGGTTTGCAAGGCCATTTCGTGAATATGAATTTTCAGGCATACGATTCTGCCGTATGCCCTGTGGGTGTGGGTGTAGGCCAAAACAACTATTACGTAGAGCCCTGACACAGCCAGAAGGCGTCACGGTAGACCCCATAGAAGATGGCGGGACAAGCAGGAGAAAACAAACAACCACCACGATCACCATCTTTGTGGTGTACAATAAAGTATATCTAAATAAATATATAAACCAGTGGTCCACCTTTAGCCCTGGATCGAAAGAGCTGGAAGTCTTGGGATGAGGTTCTGGTTTCAATTTCCGGGGCGGCTAAAATGTTATCGAGTTTTTTTATCTGGAATTTCTCAGTAGTAGGCCCAAGTCTGGGTTTGGGCCTGGTTGATAGCAATAGGCTCGTCGTCTCTTACATAACTGGCGAAAAGTATACCTCTACCTAACTCTTCGGGGAACAAAGGCGTGATGGGTATGTTATGGAGTAATTTTTTTAAAGGGGGTGGATTAGCCTGACCGAATCGAACTACACCTAAGGACGTTTGGTCATCGTATGGTGACCTCTAAACAGCCAGTCCCTTAACAATTCGCCCATCTTTCTTACTGACTAACCTATTGACCACAAATCAAATCAAATGAAAAGTTATTTATTCAAACTAGGCTTGGAATCAGCACTTTTTGGACGAAAAAAATACATAAGACAGTCCACCAAAACGCCCGCCCGTCACCACAGACAAGGTTTTCCTCATATTTCGTAATTTCCACTTATCCAAGTAGAAATTACTATATAAGAGAGTAAGGAAGGAAAACTGTCAAAAATCAACATTAACAATTTATCCTCAACCACAAGAACTGATTTTGACTTGAATAATAGGTCATCCCAATATTTGCTTTGCCCACACATATTTGTGATCATTCTGGCTTTATATCAGTAGGCATAATACCACCCACGTCTGGGAAAACCCAGCGGATTTACGCTCCAATAATAGCAACATAAAATGCATCATGCTGTCAGTATATTACAATTATTGTTATAATTTGAGCCATCAATCTGATATATATTAGCACCACTTGAAAATTTATATAGGTATTTTTTTTTTTTTTTTTTTTGTGGAGTGGAAATCATCAAATGACCCCTCCCGCTCTGGGTGGAGCGGAAGGGAGTGTCAGACTTTTACTGACTAAAACCCACCCGTGTTCCGTCCTTAGCCCTTTCTGTTCCAGGGCAGCGGTTAACCTTTCGGAAAATCCCGCCGCCCCGGCAGGCTTCGGCCCTGTGATATAGGTATATTTAGTTGAGGAAAACTAGAATGCCGGGCGAAGGAATTTAATAAGTGTGCAGGTTCGTCGGATAAAGTTGAAGTTTAGTAAGAAACCGATGGATGTTTTCGTATGAAATTTAGTTCGATAAATGAACTGTTTGTTTTCTATTAATTAAATAAAATTTTATCCGAAAACATCATTCCGTTTCTTACTAAACTTCAACTATATCCGAGGACCCTGCATACTAATCTCTTTTGTTGACCATGGTTTTATTGTAGTTAGTAAGACATTGCATCATCATCATTCTGATTCTTTTGTAAGTAGATAAATAAATAAATTCTCCTGAATTTACCTCAACCTATTTGAAGTCGGCGCAACATGCCTTTTGATTCCAAACTTCTAGATTGGGGGGTGACGACTATTTACTCCTCATCTCGGCAGTCAACCCCCATCTTTCTTTGGTCTTCCTCTACTCTTATAGCCATCGACATTCATACACAAAACTTTCCTCAAAACTATACGTACATAGATGTAGGTGTAAATACGAGTATGTATCTAATTTCATTCTGGATCCTTGAGGCACAAAAAAATAGAACTTCCTCGTTTAAAAATATATTGCTCTTGAATTATTCAAACAAACACTCTAGCCTTGTCTGAGTTTTGAATGTTAATCTTTCTTTCTATTTTTGCTGTTTATTTTTTAATTAATTTGGTCTTATTTCATGACTTGCTTTTGCCAGCGGCTTCGCCCGCGCGTTTGTCGGTAACTATCCCACGGGAACGCACTACCAGGATACTTTATGCTATGTGTTATTCCAGGTTGTAAACTATCTAGAAAGAAAGAAAGAAAAATGCGATTGTCATTTACATTACACACACAAATATGTGTGCCATCATAATTAAAATAATTAATCATTTTGCTGGAACGTTCAAATGAATATTATACATACTCGTATATCCCAAGATGTAGCATACTTACTGTTCATAGTTTTTTCCTCGTAACAGACTATGCTTGCATTCATTAAGTATTATGTGGAATGGCGTGATTTTCGATTACGCCGAAGACCAAACCCATGCCCATCCCTGGTGCTCCATAAAATTCTACTAATAGATTAAATCAAGGAGTGGACAGTGTCAACCACGCGTGAACAGAATTCATTCACGTTACGATGCGCTGTGGGAGAAATAAATGTGTCTTTAATTATGTGAAAAAGCGAATATACCTATGCATAACATTACATCACGCCATTATATTCCTTGAAGAGTAAGACAGAGGTGTGTAGAACCCATATTTAGTCAGTTACGGTTAATGCCCATTTAATAGGGGGTAAGGCGAGCCTATTGCTATCAACCGGTCACAAAACCAGACAACGGGCTACTACTCAGAAATTGCATGGGAAAACCCAATAACACTTTGACTGACCTGGGAACTGAACCCAGGACCTCATGCTCAGCAGTAGCGCTTGCTACCACTAGACTAACGAGGTATATAGTTTGTAGTTTGACAGAAGGTAGGGTAGAGGTTTTTTGTGTTAGGCTGAGGTATACTGTAAAGGTTGTCCGCTAGCGTCAACCTTACGTAGTGCAGGCTGGCTATAATTTAGCGCGGGTTCCATTCGAACAGTCAAGAAAATTTAGAACGGGGTGTCAAATATTTTATTAGGTTTTTTTGATTAGGAAAAACTGTGCGTTTAGTCGGCAATATGTAAAGACGTTCAGTCAAAATAAACGTGAAGAATTCTTAACGTTGTTTGATTTCTTTGAAGGGCTCATCAGCCCTTCACAGTACCTCTATACTACCCCCAGGTACTATAGGTACTCCTCTGCGTAATCCTTCTGGGAATACAAGCTGTAATACATTTATTTAGTAGTTAGTCTATGGTCCAAGAAATAATGTGTATCGTCTGTGGTAAGCTCTCTCTCTTGTCTCTACATCCAGGAACAGAAGCAATGCCGTAGCTTAGATAATTCTAATAAAAGTAATTAACATGATAAAGAAGTCCTTTTATTGAAACATTTACACAGGCGTGATGTTACTACAAACTATATTATCTTCAAACTAGCTTCTGCCCGCGACTTCGTCCGCGTGAAGCAACTTTCTTATTTTTTTTTTCCGTAAGAACCTGCTGCAAAATATTAGAAAACTTAAAAAAAAAGATGGATGAAATCGGTAAAGTCGTTCTCAACTTATGAAGTGACCAAGGGAAATAGGGATTATTTTTTTTATATTAGAGATAAGATTCGAAATTGTCTATAAAACATAAAATACTAGACAATAATGTCTGAATGTCAATAATTCCAGTCTGCCGGACGATTACGAATCACTTCAGTAAAGAGTAGTTGGAACCGGAGCCAACCTTTCGGTATTGATATGACATTCCGATGTGCCTATCAACGGTGTGTACGTGTGGTCTAGGTAGTACTTACCTAAGTATTGTGATTGTAGATTACATTGTATCTTTGTAACTAGAACATATATTATTTCATGCGTGTAGCCTATAATGTTTCCATTGCTGAGACACAGGCCTCCTCTCTTCGAAAGGGAGTGGGCTGTAATCTACCACGCGGGCGCAGTGCGGGTTGAGAATTGTCATATGTCTTCGAATTTTTGGTTCTAGGACATGTTTCCTCACGATGTTTTCCTTCACCGTTTTGAGTGCAGTGGTTATGAAATGATTCACAAAAAGTAAAAGAGCCCAGCCGATCGATTCTGTAAAATTCTCACCGTGAAAAGTTAGGTGAAGTGAGCTTAGAGTGAGCTGTCAATAGTGTCAATCACTAGCATTAATTGGAATGACAGCTCATTCCATGCTCACTTCACCTAAGTTTTCGCTTCACGATGAGATGGTTACCGAATCGCACTGCAGGTTCGAACCTACGACCTACAGCTCGTGAGTCGGGGTCGTTACCACTGGGCTACTGCTCTCATGCGCTTATAAATCATTAATATAAAATTTTCTACGTTTTATAAATAATTTTAAATATGAATTGCTCGGGAGGAGTAGTATAGATGGAATAATGATGATGTTTTCTTTTGCATCAGTTGAATTCACAGATCGATACAAAAACTACAGCCGCGGGGTACCTAATCATTATGACAGTTCAACAACATTCATTGCTTACGTTGTTTAACAGACAATTTTTTTTTAAAAGATTAGCAATATCCTTCAAAATGACATTCAATTGAGATTATTCCCTTTCGAGAAAGAAATTCATCAGTGCAAACCCCAAAATATCTCAAAAGCAACGTGTAGATTTTGTATATTTTTAAAATATGGCTCAAACAACAATTTTTTCCTTGATGTGCTGTCCAAACATTAATGTTTCGCCGACGAGAGCTGAACGACATAGTTTAGACTTTAGACAAACAGAATACTACGACCGACAACTGAAACACTCGACATTTGGCCGACATCGACTATCGACAGCGTATTCTGTAGTGGCGGCTTTATCGACTAGTGATGGCAATTATTTTGTCGATATATTTTAACATTTATGTGGGGAAGTAAAAGGTTTGTCACGTTTCTTTCGAACTGTGAACAGCCGATCGATTCTGTAAAAATCTCAGAGTGAATTAGTTGGAAGCATTAGTTGGAATGACAGCTCACTCCACGCTCACTTCACCTAAGTTTTCACGGTGAGATGATTACAGAATAGACCGCCTGTTGTGTGTGCCTGCGTGATTTCGATCTCACGACCTACAACTCGTAAGTCGGGATAGATACCACTGGGCCACCATCATCTATTGTAAGTCATGAGTTCGAACCCACGCAGGCACTTTACTTTGTGTATTTCATTTAATCACCACTGCTCTCAAAACGTTGAAGCAAAACATCGTGAGGAAACCAGCATATCCTAGAACCCAAAATTCGAAAACATGTGACATCCGCCAACCCGTACTGGGCCCGCGTGGTGGATTATTGCCCACTCCCTCTCACAGACAGGAAACCTGTGTCCCAGCAGTGAGAACATTATAGGCTGATTATATCAAATTAAAAGTATAGTCAATAAGTGAGCCATCGATCAACAAAATATCCTTTTAAGAAAAAATAATATACATAGTACCTACAATGAATTTTTTTGACTTATAATTCTATTTTATCTGAACTTCCTCTAGCATCGATATTAAAAACGTACCATACAATTTTATTTCAACAAAATAAAAACATCGATACATCAGTTACACAACACTACCGATAATCGGCCAGCACTCAGTCTCGAGGTTGAGACAAGGCGAAATATGTAACAGTACACTAAAAGTCAGTGTTCAGCTGATTTGTACTAACATTACGTATGTTTGCAGTTCGAATAGTCAATAAGTAGTCTGGATACGAACGGTTTTAAATGTCTAGACATAGTAGAGGACAGGTTTATATGAAGTAAATATTTATGGGGAATAATGGCAACTATTATCAGTCATCGTTGGGCATACTGCCACCAGGCATCAAAAGTGATGGGTTATTAAATATGTCATCTGAATCATTTTGAAGGATATTGCTAATACATTGCTTCATATGTTCAAAAAATGTGTCAGCTCAACAACGTAAATAACGCAATGGATGTTGTTGAACTGTCAAAACGAAACTCATTGCTACTGATAGTGAGTTACGCAATTACCCCGCTGAGTATCAATAGATGTTTCAATTATATGATGTATGCTACTATCCCCACTCGAGTATGTGTCAGTGTTTCGGTGAGTGTTGCACGAAAATATAAATAATAGTCAGTCAGTGCTTTTTTTTTTTTGGTTTATTTTTTGCAATATTACTCAACTCACACTATTTATGTATGTACATATTTGTTACTATTTTTTATTTGTCACATATTTATCATATTTATGTATGTATACACACGCCACGTTGCAGTGTAAAACTGATTTACATCCGTCACCTCACACATCAGGTTCAGTTGAAAACCAGCGTCAGGCACTAGTTGTCTGGCATTTTTGCTGAACTGGGCCTTTTTGGTGCAGCCGTGAGGCACACATTCCTGCTAATTTCTTGCATATGTTTTATACTAGGTAGTTTAGTTTCAATAATGCTATTAATATTATTATTACTTTCTATTTGTTTTCTTTATTATTTGCTATCTGATGTATCTATGTATCTGATGTATTGTGTGTCTTTTAGTCTGTGCTAAATAAATGTATTTTCTTTCTTTCTTTTCTTTCTTTCTTATCCTCAGGTCAATTGAGTCAGGAATTAGAATCAATGGAATCAGGCCAGAGCTGTGCTTTCCGAGGTCAGTCCGTGGGTGGGTGACCATCCAGTGGATATCGAGGACCACTCCATGCCTCGGACGGCATGTTAAACCGTCGCTTTAATTCCTAGATCTTTGACAATTGTTACGGGTAGTTAGAAGCCCGAAAGTCTGACAACCAGTCTTACTAAGGGGTGTCATTTTACCCAGTAACTGGGTTATGGGTAGATAGGCATTCGCTCCATGTAAAATACTGGTATTCAGCTGCATCTAGTTATACTGGAAGCCGACCCCAACATAGTAGGGAAAACGGTAGGCAGATTGATTGGACATAGCCGACGACAGGTATATAGGAAACTAGCTTCTGCCCGCGGCTTCGCCCGCGTGGATGTCGGAAGTTATACCACGGGAACGTGCTACCAGGATAAAAAGTATGTGCTTCCCCAGGATGCCATCTATCTCTTTGCCAAATCAGAAGTTCAGTGGTTTAGGTGTGAAAATGTAACATACAGTTTCAAGTTCAAACCCTCCCCTAAAAACCGAATTACCCCTTTTTGCCCCGTCAGGGGTCAATTTTCGACAACTTTACATACTTATTATTAATTATTTTCTGTCGAAAGTATCGATCAATACTGAGTTTCGAGTTAATCGGACCGCGCATTCAATTTCTTCCACACAAACTTCAACACCCCTATATCCCCTTTGAGGGGTAGTTTGAAAAACTTATAATGATAAACTTTATTACTTACTTAGGCAAGTATTGTTGCCAAGTTTCAAGTTTATTAACCTAACGAATAAGATTTTTCATATAAACTATATCCCCGCTTTTCACCCCCACAGGGGTGGAATCTTGAAAAATTATTTGGGATGTGTTAATAACTTGACTCAAAGATTATTTATACCCATTTTCGAGTTAATCAAGCCACGCTGTAAAATCCTCCCCTGTAAAATTGACTACCCCTTTTCAGGCCGTCAGGGGTAGATTTTCGAAAAACCCTGATACACATTATTCTTTCCTTTCAATTTTAGGTATAAATCCGCGCGCTAAAATTCTTCCATACGCAAACTTTGAAACCCCCAATCCCCTTTTAGGGGGTAGTTTATAAAAACAAAAAATGCCCAACTTCAGAATTTACTTAGATAAGTATTCGTGCCAAGTTTCAAGTTTATTAACTCAAGGAATAGGATTTTTCATACAAACAAAATCCCCCCATTTCACCCTCTTAGGGATGGAATTTCGAAAAACCCTTTCTTAGTGGATACCTACTCTTCACGAAGAATACACCCTCCAAATTTCATGTCTCTAGGACCAGCGGTTTAGGCTGTGCGTTGATGTCTCAGTCAGTCAGTCAGTCAGTCAGTCAGTCAGGACTTTGAATTTTATATATATAGATAAATGTCAGCAAAACATAATGGCTACGATTATCAGTCATCGTTGAACATATTGCAACTGAGAAACATTAAACGTTATGAGCTATTAAATATGTCATACCTACGCATTCTGGCAGTTTGAGTACTTTTTGCGGCCTGCGTAAGTGTCCTTTCCTTGGTATTGATCGTCGAGTCGTTGAGCTCCATGTTCTGAGTTGAGCTACGCGATTAATGACAAATGCGTGCACTGACGGGACAGGTCTATTCAAATGTGTGTGGTTCTTTCTAAAAAAGACCATCACAGACTTTAATCTGCTAACTAAAATTCAACCACATTCATTGCGTTATTTATGTTGTGGAGCAGGCGAATTTTCAAACATTTGAAGCAATGTATTAGTAATTTCCTCAAAAATCCTTAGAAGTATAATTTAAAGCGTGTTACGATATTAAGGTGTTGGTTCCTTTTAATCACAGTACCTACAGCAATGCTGCCAGCGTCAGAAACAGCAATAATGTTGAATGGCACCGTAATGGATTTGTTACCCTTGTTGTTGTTTGTTGTTCACTTTGAATCACAACCTGAATCCATTTTGAACGATATAGATAATCCATTGCTATGTTTGAGACAAATTTTTCGAACATAATATGTATGTTCGAAAAATTTGTCTGCTCAACAACATAATTTAAATAACGTAATGAATGTTGTTGTACTGTCAAAATGAAACCCGTTGCGACTGTGTGTTACGCAATTACCCATCATTATCCTGCCCTTATCCCATGTTACTTGGGGTCGGCGCAACACGTTTTCTTCTTCCATTCTCCCCTGTCAACCGTCACGCTATCATTCACTCCCTTCTCTTTCATATCATTCCTCACACAATCCATCCATCTTTTCCGCGTTTTTGTTACGCAATTACCCCACAGGTATAAAAGAAACTTAAATAAACTCGCATACTTAAATAAATGCAAAAAAAAACAAACTCTACTAACATTGAAAATAGAAGGAAACAAAACGAACACACACTCAAAAATTTACCATAAAGCAACATCTGTTGCATTACCATAGGCAATTGAAGCAGAGATCGGGACTACAAACGTGAAGATATGGCATTGACATATATTTCGATAATGGTAATAATTTGCCCTATTTATTGTTAGTACTGTGGAGTACAGAAGGCTTGAAGAAAATTTGTTATCGCATCATCATCATAACATCACGCCTCTAATCCCTGAAGAGGTAGGCAGAGATATACCCATAGTACACCCACATTTTACCAGTCAAAATCAAAATCAAAAGTCATTTATTCAAATTAGGCTGAGAATCAAAATTACAAAAGATAGTCCCCCAAAAACGCCCGCCCTTCACCACTTCCTAGTGCTATCGTTATGTTTAAGTCCCATGTAATAGGGGGTCCATTGCCATCCACAGGGTAGAAATCCAGACTCTTGGGTGCTGGCATATTCCTGATGGAAGAACCCAATACAATTGCCCGACGCTGACGTGGAAATCGAACTCACGACCTCGTGCTCAGCAGGACATATTATATTATCCCATGATTGAAGTACAATTTACTAAGGTGTTTGAAGGTTGTACAGGAGCACATAATTGATCACCTACTCCCTGTCAAATTGAATTTTGTGACAGAGTAAATATATTGTGTATCCAAGGTCCTATGAAAAAAAAAATGAGACGGGTGTGAAAAAAATTTCGTATTAAAAAAAAAACACAAAAGATGATGTCGCAGTGATTATAACAAGAAGATGGGCAGTATTTGTGACGCTCAGTTATTATGGCACTATTCCATGTTCAGCGGTTGACGGCCGGCAGAAAAATATTTATAAAATTGATAACGTTTTCAAGAAAAGTGAGTCAAGACTTGTAAGTAACACTTAATTGAGGAAGTCGTAAAAGTGCTCCTGAAATAACTTTTGATTTACATTCTGAGTTACGCACATTTTTAAGACTTTACAACATCTGGGGGCCTAAAAAGGCCACTTTGGCAGAATCATATTAAGATAACAATATTAATCATATTAAAAATCGTAAAATGGTCACAAACTGACAATTCATAATATGATCTGTGTGCAATTCATATCACGCAATTTACCTGTTTGACAGTTTTGTATGGAAATTCGTAAAATGGTCCACCAATGTTTACACCAATATGATTGATATGAAATGAATTGTAGGTGATTAAACTATTATTTGTAACCATTTAACGAAAATTAGAGGAATTGCTAATGATCTGCTGGGAATTCAGGAAATGAATAGCTTTTAGAGGTATTACTTAAAGTGGCCTTTTAAGGCCCCCTGCAATTTAATGATGTTTGAAGTTGAAAATATTAAAATCTTCTGAATTAATTGCTACAGTTCTTACCTACACAGTTTTTTTCCTGATAGCAGCAGCAACAGCAACCTTATTGTAACGGCAATAAAGATCATTGTGATTAACAAAAATCCCTTAGAAAAAATGACGTTCAGTTTTTAACATTTTTGCAATTTTGCGGGAAACTTTTCTTTCCTTACATATCTTATTCAGACTGTTCAGCCGTTCTCAAGTTACCAACGAACACAGCATTTCATTTTTAATAATAATAGCCTCCCGACCGATTTCAGTCACGGTGGCCAATCTCAACGGACATTAAGCCAGGTACGCAGGAGATATTATATTATGTAGTACACAAGTGTGTGTGCAAACTCAGGTGCACTCTCTGTTCCTTTACTCGCATAGTCCGACGGGACGGCCATCAGACATGACCGGGGAGAGATTAGGCGCAGGACCAACAGCTTTATGTGCTTTCCGAGACACGGGGCTATTAAACCGCCAACTTCCAAACTCTGGACTGTTACTAAGAAATTCCCTAATGAAAAACCCAATAACACTTTGTCCGACCCGGGCATCGAACCCAGGACCCCATGCAGGCTCAGCAGTCACGCTTGCAACAACGAGACCAACGGGGCAGTTATTTATTTCACACTTATTATATAAGCTACATCATCAAGTAAGAAAATCTATAATATAAAAATGGATCGCTGAATGTGTTGCTAAGCGCAAATCTCGAGAACAGCTGAACCGATTTCGCTAATTCTTTTGTTAGAATATTCCTTGAAGTACGAGGATGGTTCGTACTGAAAAAAAATGTAAGAAAGTTGCTTCACGCGGACGAAGTCGCGGGCAAAAGCTAGTTTATATTCTAAATGTGGAATTTTCTAAGAATAAAGTAATGAAGCTTTATTAAATCAATTTGTGAGGTCCACTCCGAACCATTTAATATTCCTGTAAAAGAAGTCCTTTATGAATAATTCTTAGAGGATAACTCGATGTTATTAATTCTTTTTAATATATATATATATATATATCCTACTTGGCTTCCACACCTTTTATGAACAAGATTTAAGTAAATGTGTTTGAGAGAATTCATAACTTTATTAATGACCTTTTTTTACTTTGAAAAAAATATACTAGTTATTTTAAAATGTCTAAACAACATCTAAGTACTCGAGCTGCCTCACCTACCATATAAATGCAGACATAATCAGTTTTTCTCCTGTTCCAATAAAACTATTTCGACAAAGACATGAATCCATAAAAGTCTTCAAACAATTGTTGCGATATAAAATTAGAATACTTGATTAAAATAAGAAAATAATTATTGCAGTAATGAAAAACAAAAGAAAGCGTTTAAAAAAAGAAAACTTTTCGTGGAAGCTGCTCAAAAATAAAACGCAATCCGGTTAAGAAATAAATGTTACAAAAGGTTTGCAATCCCCGCCCTGTCGCAATGTTATGAAGTGCCTGACTCACGTTATTCAGCACCCCTGATATAAAAAATTCTTTAGTCGCAAAAATGGTTTTGATCAACATTTTCCTGTTTAGGAAACATGGAAAATGTTGATCAAAACCATTGTTGTGTTTTTCACGTACCTACGTGAAAAAGCTTTAACGAAAAACACTGCTTTCATGTCAGAAAACATAATTTTGCAAACGGACACCAGACTTTGAATACTATTGAATAATATTCAAAAATACGTATCGGATAGTGTCGGACACTTTTACCACATAGTATCCACTATGAAGTGGTAAAAGTGTCAGTTGTATACTACAAAACACTCAAAACAAACTACTAAAACTTTAAGAAATAGACGAAAAAGCATCATGGGGTATTGATATACCCCATGATGCTCTTTTTTCCTTCCTTCTTTCCTCTTTATTTATTAAAACTTTTCGCACAAAAAGGTATAAAGGCGGACTTAATGATAAACACGTGTTCATAAAAAACGTGATATTTACAAAGATAAGAATTGGCGCCCACTTGTTTTGTCAACAATTGCACAAATGTTTACTAACAACGCCCCCTGTCAGTGTCATTCAGGCGCCAAAAAGATCTTTGTCGCTCGCGTTGAAAACCTTCCAAAGTATCAACACGTGTTTATCGAAAACGTGCGACATGTCCAAACATAGTGATCTAGTGAACGACAGTACCCACCCTGCCAGGTGTGTTCTATGACACTCGTCTCGTGGCGGACCGAGGTTGGCTTAGGTACTTACTCGATCAAGGCACACGTGATAGCTCCTGACCTATTTCACATTACATTGTTGAATATGTGTACGTTGTAGGCTCATGTTTCAGTAAACTATGAATTTTAGTTAGGTGTTGCTGTTTTATGAAAGTTTTTACTTCATATCTGATTGTACGATCACTATGTTTAAAGCATTTCTTGTTAAGCTGAAGGAATAAAAATAATAAGATTTCTCATTCCATATCAAGATTGCTTGTCAGATTTTAAGCTTCAGGCTACCCATGACATCGACGGCTTAGGGTCTAACAACACTTATTCAGCTCTGTTCAGCTTTTGTCCATAGAAAACAAGAAAGATTTTGTATGGAATGTGGACGCAACGTTCAGTTTTACGGA
The DNA here is from genome assembly GCA_949629185.1 of Apamea crenata. Classification (NCBI taxonomy): domain Eukaryota; kingdom Metazoa; phylum Arthropoda; class Insecta; order Lepidoptera; family Noctuidae; genus Apamea; species Apamea crenata. The sequence continues at coordinate 6,909,666 of OX451372.1, forward strand.
TGCGTACGCATTCTATACAAAATCGTTGTTTTCTTTTCGTTTAATTGTGGTTAGTCCCTTAACGTGTTTGCCGAGTCATGGAGGGGTCGCAGTATCTAATGGATGGGCACCCATCCAAGGACCGACCGCGGCAAGCTTAGCTTAACATTGAAGACAGAATTGTACGGTGTTATTATTAATATTAAGTACACACAAGACACTGAACTAGGTTTATTCCATATTTTTGCAGTTTCTTTTTTGTTGTAATAAGTTAACTATTGAGTCATCTTATTTTTATCTTAAGTCTGAGAAAGCTTATATACATATCTTTCAATTCTACAGAACCGCTAAGCTGCTCTTTCCCATATCCTACGACACCTCAGTTTACGTCTTAAGCCCCTGAAAATCCCATCTAATGTCATCTCGTTCTACCTATTTCTGTACCTAAGTCAACGACGACATTAAAATTTAACGCTGACATTAAAAGACGCGTTCGGACAAAAAGTTTCCTTTTAAATTTTCGCCCACACATTTCAAAAATAAATAATTTAAAAACACGCCTGCCTTGTCAAAAAGTGAATTAAAAAATTAAAACAAGCTAAATACGATAAAGTGAAAAACTGAAAACCAATCTTTTCAGCGAGGACGGGGAACCAGCAGTGCGATTCTGTAACCATCTCACCGTGAAAACTTAGGTGAAGTGAGCTGCCATTTCAACTAATGCTAGGGATTGACACTATTGACAGCTCACTCTAAGCTCACTTCACCTAACTTTTCACGGTGAGATTTTTTAGAATAGATCGGCTGTAAAGACCTGTTCCAAGGAACCATTCCCCGACTGCCATTTTTGACTACGTGTCCTACGTAGTCATTAATTTATGAAAAAAAAATATTCCGGTTTTTTTCCACGAACCATGGCTACCCCATTATATTTTTTTTAATTTTCACCAGCCTATGTTACCCGGGATAACGCAACGCTCCTAACGATACCACATACATTGATATCGGTTAAGGCATTTAGAAGTTATGATGGAATAAAAAAAACACAGACATACAAGAACCCTGAAAGCATAACACTCCTTTTTATGGGCAGTCGTGTAAAAGGTATCAAGATCTTCACTAAATATTTTTTCCATCATAAAAACTTTTTTTCCTACACTCGTTTTGGTCATAAACCTGGCACTTAGGTAATCCTCTATATACTTAATGGTCATGGCCCGTTTTTTTGAACTTCTTAAGGCGAAAGCGTCAGGGTAGCCCGCGAGATCCCGTGCGTGGCCGCCATTTTGAAAATGGCGGCCCGGATTTCACGGGCTAACCCGATGCTTTCACCTATATAAATCGATAGCTGACACCAATGCAAACAGAAAACATTATGAAACCAAACCCCGTAAAGTGTCACGTTTCCGGGATATTAACATTCAAAATTGTTTAAAAAAAGTATGGATGTCACATGATCAACTTTGAACGTAAATACGTCGGAAAGGTGACACTTTACGGGGTTTGGTCTTTTAATGTTTTCTGTTTGCATTAATGTCAGCATTCGATTTAAATAGGTTTCATGCGTGGCCGCCATTTTGAAAAATAAAACAAAATGGCGCGTTTCCTATCCCCTTTGAATTTCGTGGGCTACCTTAGCACATCACACCCCTTAACAGCCGAATGTTACTCTATCTCAATGACATTGAAGGTCCATCTGGTAGGTACATTATCTGATCGGTTCCTAACCTTCGGATGGAGTGACTTTGACATGTTTACCTGCTTGGAGGTGCAAGGCTGAAAGTATATCTTTGTTAAGGTATTGGAGCATTAGTGTGATGGGAATTTTATGTACTAGTAGTTAAGGTTACATTTTTTTAAGTGAAACCTTCTTTAGCAATTCGTGCTCTTTCTGAACAGTGAACGAAACATTGGCGTTCAGTCCATACACATTCCTCTATTTTCTGCTTGGGTAATGACACTAGAGCCATTTTTTTTACGAAACAATCTCTAAGTACTATCTTTAATTTATTTAAGAACGCCATAAAACAATTCATAGGAACATGAAAGTGATACATACATAACGGATGGATACAAAATTGTATATAAAAATAAAATGCTGTAGTATCATGTACCTGGGAGAAAACAAAGATAAGATAGGTATATTTATTTGTCAAAAACACGTGTAGGTTTACAATAAGTTGGAAGTTTAAAAAAAGTTTCAGCATATTTTGCCCAGAAAGGCGTACAAATATAATATAATATAATTAATTGAAAGTACAAAAAGCATAAAGTTACGTTAAATTAATACAAATAATAATAAAAAAAGTCTAAAGTACAGACGCCAGCAGGACAAGCTACCCAAAACTGTCAAATTTCCCCAATTAACCTTGAACCTTAAAGCTCTAGCGATAAAGTTGAAAATTATTAAAGAAATTTCACAGACTGTAGTAGCTTGATGTGCTGGCATCTGTACATCATCAAAGGGCTGCGTTTTTTATTAAATGAACGCCAATGAACACGTAAGCCACGTTTCTAAGCCCAGTTAGTATTATTAGTTTATTCTGTGCCCCAGTTCCAGTTTGGACATACATCTGAATTATTCATAAATTTCACCCATAGAAAATTCAACATCACATTTTTCAAACTTACTTACTAATATTATCTCCCATCCTTTTCACAGCATCAGTAAAACATGACCCTTACACATAAACACGAAGCTATTTACAATCATCTAATAATAACAATACAGTTTCTTTTCAAGTGTTATAAATTCCGACTCAGAATGTAATCGGGTCGAGCTGATGAAGTAACATGTTACTTACTTACAAGTTGTGCAATCGGGAACACTATGGACTTTCTAGAAAAAGCGGTCAAGTGCGAGTCGGACTCACACACGAAGGGTTCCATACAACAAATACAACAAACAATACAACAATACAATACAACAACACAATACAATACACAACAACAACAAACAATACAACAAATAAACAACAACAATACAATGCAACAAACACAATATTAAACGCACAATACAAATGCGGGGGTTATATGTTGTTGATATTTAACGCTACATTTTCTTTTAAATACTTTATTGTGTGCTGCACCCTAAATTCGTAACACACTATCAATCTCAATCTGAATCATTTTGAAGGATATTGCTAATCCATTGCTTCATAAGTTCGAAAAATGTGTCTGTTCAACAACGTGAACAAAGCAATGAATGTTGTTGAACTGTGAAAAAAGGGAACCTATTGCTACTGATAGTGTGCTTCGCAATTACCCCGCTGGTATAACGGCCATTGCAGCATAAACTGTGAGCATTTCAAGTGTCTAATTATTACGGTTCAAAAGATACAGCGGTTCAGACGGACAGCGGAACCTTAGTAATAGGGTACCGTTGGCACCCATTGGGTGCGGAGCCCTAAAAATAGCTGAATGTGGTGACGAAATTACTTTTCTATTTTCGTCTTTTACGGAGAATATTGGCTAATCATAGATGCTGTGTATTTTTATGTTTTCCTGGTATGTTCGGAGAAAAATAACAAAACATCTTTAGTGCTTGTAATTTGTGCATTTTCGGGAAGTATTTTCAACATTCGACATCGTTTTTGTTTCTTTTCCTGTAAGGTAAATATTCTTTAACGTGTTTCGAGAATTAAGTTGACCGTACGTAAAGAGTGATTCAATGTGATGTAATGTTATTTATGGCTTTGTTTTGAGTGCTTTTCAAGTAAGTAACCTTTTTGTGGGTCTTCTACAGAAATAAGCAATTGGGTTTGTTTAGGGAAAATGACGACTTAATAATAGCTTCTGGAATTACTCCCTGTCCATTAGGTAAGCCGTTTTTGACAGATGGAACTAGTGATTGCAGCAAAACACAATACATTCATTGATACACGTACGGTATTATAATGTATGTAAGAAGCCACAAATAAGATAATTCAATAAGATGCGGCAGTGTATATATTTATTTTACTACGCACTTTAAAGTTAACTTTCACGTAATCTGGAATATGTACCAACAAACGCCAGCAGGTCAAGCTATACGAAACTGTCAAATTTCCCCAATCAACCTTGAACCTAATGCTTTAGCGATAAAGTTGAAAATCTATTAAAGGAAGACAGATTGTAGTAGCTTGATGTGCTGGCGTCTGTAAACGTACATATTTTAGGTACTGCTGTCAAAAAACAGTTAACCTAATGGACAGGGTATACAGGGTGGCAGGGACGTCGACGCACAAACTATAACCATGAATTCAGCACTTGATTCTAGACGTACCTAGCGTAGAAATTTTTCGTCAGTTATCAAAAAATTTTAGAGAAAAGTGCAACACCTACGCGGTCAAAATGTATGGAAGAGCAATTTTTTAATTACCGACGAAAAATTTTATAGAAAAGTGCAATACCTACGCGGTCAAAATGTATGGAAGAGCAATTTTTTTTTAAATTACCGACTAAAAATTTCAACGCAATGGCGTCCAGAATCATGTACTGAAATCCATGGTAACAGGCTGCGCGTCGATGTCCCTGCCACCCTGTATATATACCCTGTCCATTAGGTTAACCAACACTTATCGCAAATATATTGATTTGATTTGATTTGACTGTTTTTTGACAGCTGTACCTAAAATATGTACGCCACCCTGCAGTATGTATTGTAACTTTTACCTGGTTTCAAATCTACAGTCAAAAAAAAATATTGATTAAAATGCTTGTGTGTGACTGCCTCGTTGGTCTAGCGATTGCAAGCGCTACTGCTGAGAATGAGGCCCTGGGTTCGATTCCCGGGTCGGGCAAAGTGTTATTGAGCCTGGAGTCAGCAATAGGCTCGCCCTATATTCCATGGGAATTAAACACAACTGGCGAAAGCTGGGTGAACTATAGGTGTACGTCTGCTTATCCCTTATGGGAACACAGGCGCGATGTTATGTTATAAAGTGTGTCCCTTTTTCTGTTTGTGTGACGAAATAATTTCATGCGTGCATGTGGGTGTGGTCGGCACAACAACTCTTTTTGTTCCATACTTCTCTATTAGTCGTCATCTTTCTAACCATATCATCATTCACACAGTCCATCCATCGTTTCTTTGGGTAGACCCCTACTCTTATAGCCATCGACCTTCATACTCAAAACTTTTCTCACGATAGTTTCATGCGAAAAAGCTGGCAGCACCGAATAAAGTATTTTAAAATTTGCAACACTTTTGCCTGTTGGGCGCCATGGTCATCGATCTTTCGGCATGCGCTTGAGTTCCCAAAATAAAAACCATCAGTATTAAGCTATTTCCTCGATAATAACATCAGTCATTTCAGTCATAATCTTATGAGTAATTTAAAAATACGCATCGTTATATATTATGTACAGTTTATGTATTTATAAATACGCACTCGACATCATTGACTGAACGCATGTTGCTCACTGTTACTGTTTAGACTACATCATCCCGCTTCTGGGCAAAAACCTCTCCCCATGACTTCCAGTTCTTTCTATCCAGCACCCTAATTGCGTAACACACGATCAATCGGAATCGGTTTCATTTTGACAGTTCAACAACATTCATTGCGTTATTTACGTTCTTGAGCAGACACATCATGACACATTTTTTGAACATTATGAAGCAATGGATTAGCAATATCCTTCAAAATGATTCAGATTGAGATTGATTGTGTGTTACGCAATTAGGGTGCTGGGCTAAAGTGGACCACGTTGCTTGTATGGAGTAAATTTTTGAGGGTCTCGTCACTCATCATCATTCTCCGGCCATTATACTCGTAATTTATTTGAGGTCGACGCAACATGTCTTTTTCTTCCATTCTCTATTAGTCGTCATCTCGGTAGTCACCCCCTTTCTAACCATTTCATCATTCACATAGTCCATCCATCGTTCCTTTGGTCTTCCCCTACTCTTAAAAAACCACCAACATTCATACTCAAAACTCTCCTCACGATATTTTCCTCATTTCTCCGTATCACATGCCCATACCATGTCAACCGATTTCCACACAACTTTTCAGTTGCCGGTGCAACTTGCAGACTTCCTCTTATGTACATGAGTACATAAGAGGAAGTCTGCAAGTTGCACCTGTTGTTGCTGAGTTTTGAGTGGCTCCTATCTAAGAATGTTAAATGTGAATGTTGATATTTCCTTTAAATAAATAATTAAAAAATAAAGGATATTTTTTGAAGTGAAGACTTCTTTAGCGCGCGCCGGTGACGCTAAATCGCGTGTACTCGGCTCCAGTCGGCCGGCGACGCTGAATCGCGTATACGAGTATACGCGATTCAGCGTCATCGGCGGCGCCGCGGCGCGGTGGCTGGACGCGTGTCGATGTTGACGCGTGCGGCTCACCTGCTGTTGCTATTTCTCCGACTAAATTAAAATTTTGTATATAATTTATTGTATTATGTAAATGGTTATTCCACAGACTATCTACAGTATTTGTCTCTGCTTCCCCTTTTTAATCTATCCAAAGGTTGTCTTTTAAAGATTGCTCTTAACGATAAGACCGCCCATTGTCACCCTTTGTAAACTTTCTATATTTATGTCTGTTATTATGTATGTTATGATGTCCATAATAAAGAGCTTTATGTTCTATTATATTTGGTGGTCTCCTGAAATAATATGGAATTTATCTCATGTTTACACTTTGAATCACTGCACATATTTAATATTTACACATCTTGGGGATACAATAATAATAATAACGATGTAAACAATTAAGATAATCGCTCAGGAAGAGATGCTGTGCCAACGTTCATAAAGTCGCGGTCGCATCATTACAAGAATATGAGCAATAGCTCGTGCCCGCGGCTTCGCTCGTGTTGTGTTTATAAATTACTAGCTGCGCCCCGCGGTTTCACCCATAAGTTTCGATCCCATGGGAATATCGGGATAAAAAGTCCTCCTCCATAAAAAATCCTATATGTTAATCCTGGTTATAAACCATCTGTGTGCCAAATTTTATCCAAATCCCTTCAGTAGTTTTTGCGTGAAAGAGTAACAAACATCCATCTATACAAAGTTTCACGTTTATAATATTATTATTATATAGTAGGAAGTAGGATATCAAAAGCTTCTGCCGGCCACTTCGCTCGCGTGAAAGTTCTTGTTTTAACATAAAATATTGACACTCAACAATATTGTAGCTTCCCATTAGTGAAAGAAATTTATGAATCGGATCAGTAGTTCCGAAGATTACATTTGTTTATTATTTATTAGCTTTATTTTATCCCTTACATGTAGTTTTGTGTTGTGTACTTATTTATTTATTTGTTAGTAGGTTAGCATTGTTAGGTGTAAGGAACGCATTTTGTAGTGGAAGCCTCTTCCAAACCGTTCCAGGTGACTCTATCCTTTGCCCGTCTGGACCATAAGTTTCCATACAAACTCACAAATTGTAACCTCTTTATAAAATTATGATAAAGATATGCACATAGGTAGTTAATCTGTGGTTGGTATCTATAGTTTCCAAGACATTGAGTTGTAAAATGAAAACCTTGGGAGTTTGAGCCTTCAGCTTTTATGAATTGTTAAACCTTTTAAGGTGTTATGATTTGAGATTATTTATGACGAACCTAATAAAAGTAATAAAACAGCAGATAACTATGATTTTATTAGGTAGTTTCATAAATCAAAAATAAATTATACAGCTCAGAGGTGAATTTTGACAAATGCCTATTGCTTCTTCGTAATCAAAGAGATTTAAGATACTTACAATATTATTATAGAGAGGATATGCGAAGAATTGTCATAAAAAAAAATGGTTCTCTGTAAAGTTGGTTTACGGACGATAGTTTAACGTGACAACGTCATAACAAAACATTGATGAAATGATTGCAAATGCGCATGCGTACAATGAGCGTAACGGGACAATGAGTCATCCTTTTTCGTGCATGCAGCCGGCGTTCACCGATTTATTAGACGTTGTCACGTCAAAGACTTTGATTCCATGTCTCAGTAACGCCATCTAGCATAAGATAGCAAAATTAGAGCGGCATGCAGGCGTACCACACTAGACTGAGCGACTTTTGCCCAGTAGGGCAAATGTAAGTACTTATCGGATTATGATTTTGTAGTACGCTATGTCCCGTGTATTGTTAAGTATGTCTTTATTCGTAAAAGTCTGTTCATTCTTTTCTTCAAATCATGGAAGGAGTTCAATGATCAGACGCTCTAATCTGTTGGTTAAAATCTCACCGTGAAAACTCAGGTGACGTAAGCTGTCAATAGTGTCAATCACTAGCAACAGCCGATCGATTCTGTAAAAATCTCACCGTGAAAAGTTAGGTGAAGTGAGCTTAGAGTGAGCTGTCAATAATGTCAATCCCTAGCATTTAGTTGGAATGACAGAAAGAAAGAAAACTACATTTATTTAGCACAGCTCACTCCACGGTCACTTCACCTAAGTTTTCACGGTGAGATGGTTACAGACTGGCACTGTGGAATGGCCGCTCACGTCAAGCTCACCTCCCTTAATTTACACGGTAAGATTTGTACAGAACAGACCGGCTGGCCCTCAATATTGATAACTGGTAGCTGCTGCACCGACAAGAGCGTTGTTCTCGAGTAGAAGAAAATGTTATGGACTATGCAAGAACAGTGTATACCATGTGGAAATACATAATCAGCCTTTAATGTTCCCACAGCTGGGACACAGGCCTCCTCTCTGTGAGAGGAAGTGGGCTGTAATCCACCACGCGAGCCCAGTGCGGGTTGGTAGATGTAACACATGTCTTCGAATTGTTGTTTCTAGGACATGCCGGTTTCCTCACGATGTTTCCCTTCACCGTTTGGAGAGCAGTGGTGATGAAATACATTGCACAAAGTAACGTGCCTGCCTGGGTTCGCCACTGCTGTGTGTGGAAATCTATATCTAAAAACTAGATAAGCAAAACATTAACAAAATACTGACTAGAACCATCGCGTTAATTGTCAACAGAAAACTCAATCAAACTAACCAAATGATCCGTGAAACGAAATGTTACGGCAAATTAAACAACTCCATTTCACTAAGTATTTACTTTTTAAACAAAAAACCGTTAGCGGGAAGGCCTAAAATACTCCATTTTGTTTATCCATCTCGTATCTTCAGGAAGACTGGCAAGGTCGTCACGGTCAAACAGTACACAAGCCGCATTAGCGATCATAGACAAAAAGTCTATTGACCACGTTTTTTACGAAGCCCTTGATCGCTTTTTACGTCAAATTAATGATGACAAAAAAAGTGCGTAAAAAGTTTTTAGTTGTCATTTTTTGTGTTTGTGTTCTTTCTCTGCGTCATGTTTACCGCAAATAAACAGATTTTCTTTCTTTTCTTTCTTCTCGCATTAATAGAAATGGGAATTGTGAAAAGATTCTTGTAACTAGTAGGAAGTGAAATGTTTTATTTAATACAAAGCTATAATAAAACTTTTCATCATCTGCCTAGCCTTTTCCCAACTACGTCGGCGGGGTCGGCTTCCAGTCTAGCCGGATGCAGCTGAATACCAGTATTTTACATAAAGCGACTGCCTATCTGACCTTCACGACCCAGTTACTGGGTAACACGATAGCCCTTGGTAAGACTGGTTATCAGACTTTCAGGCTTCTCACTACCCGTAACGACTGCCAAAGATCCTCGATTGACAGCCGGGACCAACGGCTTAACTCTATAAAACTTTTGTGAGTCAGAAAATAGGATAGTTAATAAAACTTGTTGAAAAGCCTATTATTTGCTGAACGGGTTGAGTCCCGTGATTACAGAAACAATTAAAAAGCCATTGTGTCTCACGTGGATCCATACGAAGGGTTAAATTAAACTTTTGATAAACATTAAGATTTATAATTTGTAAAGGTGACGTCTTCCAAAATCATTCTACAATAGGGAGAAAATAGGGGAAACCTTTACTTCAAGAAGCATTGTCAGCTTAAGAAAAATAAACAGAATTTGCGTCTCTGTGTATTTTAAATTATTTTATTAAGTCACTTCTGATATTAGGTTTAAAGTAGCTTTTACTTGTACTTTCATTATTTTAGTCTTATCAATTTAGGCTTGACGTAAAAGATAAGGTCACCCTCCCTTTTAAATCTCCTTGACTTTACCAGAAACCTTTTATGGTATGTTGATAACCCAAACCGTTATAAAAATCTTCTATACATACATACGAATAAATAAAATTTAAGTGTCTGTTTGTAATATCAAAATAACAGCTGTTTACTAAATGCATATGAAAGTAGATACGGCACTTAATACAAAAAAAAAACTTTTTGTCTGTCTGTCTGTTTGTTCTGGCTAATCTCCGAAATGGCTGAACCGATTTTGAACGAAATTTCATAGGCAGATAACTGATGTTATATGGAGTAACTTAGGCAATTTTATTTTAAAAAAAGAAGCTGTGCTCGGCGCAAAAAAATTAAACCCATGAAATCCAATTTGTTTTCAGACATGCTTGCGAACGAAGTCGCGGGCATAGCCAGTAATAATAAATATAATTGGAAGCAGTTAATAAATTCACTTTACCATCACAACCTTAACATTAAGACTGTCAAACAAAAATAAATAACAATGCATCTTTGTCGTGATAAGTGCGAAGCGGTAAATAAACCTCTTAAAAACATATCCATTAATTTTTGAGAGGCGGAAAAGAGGTTTTTTAAAGTATGATGTTCTCAAAATGAAGTGTCTTCCTTATTTAAAAAGATATGTTCGAGATTACTTGAGAACTTGACAGAGTCCGGGTTAGTTGTTAAAAGTAATTGTCATTGTTTATGGGATCGGTGAGAAGTCGAGAATACAAGTGTGGGTATAATGTACTGGTAATTTTTTTTTTAATAAAAAAAAAACTTTATTTTTGGACTGTTCTCTGCTTACCAACATTTTCCAAGGGAATATATTTTAAGCAATTAAAAACAATCAACGCCTCATTAAACATAACACAACTGTTTAGGTACTCAGCTCCGTCGATTAGTTTTAGTTTTGATTACAGTAAAGGAGAACTCTTTAAAAAACATGACGAAAAAAAACAACCGTCTTGTACTACGTTATGTCATTTACATAGACAGGAAGTTATAACAAGATCGTCGACATACTCAATCTGGAAAAAATACGTATTATTGAAGCCAACTCAAAAACTAGCTAAAATTAATACTAATACATATATAGGTAGGTACACTTCGCAAGCATCCTCTACCAAATGAAAAAAGAATCACATAAATCACGGAGAAATTGGTGAAAAAAAAAAACAAAAAAAACCGCCGAATGAATAACCTCCTTTTTCTGAAGTCACTTAGAAATCTAAAGATAATTATGAAATTATGACGTTTTAGAAATTAGGTTTTATTAAGAGAAAACTTGGCTGTTCATGAAATTGTCTTTCTAATTTACTAGAAAATTTTGTCATAATATTACAATGAAATTGAGGTTATTCGTGGTTGCATTCCCCAAGATAAAATAAAGCGGTTAGGACATTTAACAGAAATAAGGGGAAGTCAATAATCATGTTTACTGTTCTATATAAGAATGTCGAAGGAAAAGCTTCTTCTCTTAGTTACAAGCTGAGTAATGCTACATTTTTTTAATATTTTTTTATTTGACCATTTATGTACACACAATATAAACAGGCAGGACGAAACGAACAGAAAAATACGTACGAAAAAGATGCTTAGCCTAATACTTAGCCTAAAACGTAAGAAAGACCTCCATCCTTATACTCACCATAAAACTTAAGAAAGACATCCAATGAATGCTCAAAAGGCAAGTGGCCTTCTAAACATTTCTTCACATTTTTGTCCCACAGGCTCAAGTCAGAAGCTCCAACTAAACTGCTATATTAATTTATCCAATATACTGTAAGTTATGTTGCCATTATTTTTTTCTAGATACATTCCAAATTCTACCTACCTATAAAACAAGTGCGAGTCGGACTCGCGCACCGAGGGTTCCGTACAATTTAAAATGATTAAAAATATTTTTATTATGTGATGTAACTAAAAATTTACGGTTATTGTCATTTTTCCTTTATCTGTGCTATAAGACGTTGCTTTGTACCAAATTTTAAGATTCTGAGTTCACGGGAAGTACCCTGTAGGTTTTGATTCCCTTGCGAGTGTCGAAGCGGAAATTTGCGGCATAAATGGCTGTATCTTTTGATTGCATTGGCTTAGAAGTTTGATTTTTTCACATCTCCAAGGGTCAGTAAATTTGAGTATTTTATATAAATTCCAGCTTGATACCTCCACACGTTCCAGAGAAAAAGGGTCTTGCCAGACAGACAGACGGACGGACGGACGGACAACAAAGTGATCCTATAAGGGTTCCGTTTTTTCCTTTCGAGGTACGGAACCCTAAAACTTAAGATGCTTAAGGTACTACCATGTAATAGGGGGCGAGCCTATTAGCCATCAAACGGGCACAGAACCAGACTCCGAATTGCTACTAAGAAATTCCATATGGAAAAACCCAATAACACTTTGCCCGACCTGGGAATCAAACCCAGGACCTCATGCTCAGCAAGTAGCTCTTGCAACCACTAGACCAACGAGGTAGTCATTTTCCTTAAACAAAGCTACGAAATATTGTATCCCCCTTTACAGTCCGCGTGCCTACCACCCTCAATTTGCGTCATAACAACTGTCAAGTACACACTGTTTATTGGATGTCTGAACCTAGCCTGGGACAGTCTTCACATTATACTATAAAGTAGTATAAAGAACAGGAGGGGGTTTTCACTACGATTGTAAACGGAATTTAATAAAAAATAATACGAATTTTCTCGCGGTTTTGACCGTCTTTAGAGAATTTACTCCGAAACGACGAAAGTTGTGAGGAAACCGACATGTCCTAGAAACAAAAATCGAAGACATGCGACACCTACCAACCCGCTCTGGGCCCGCGTGGTAGATTATAGCCTACTCCCTCCCAGAGGAGGCCTGTGTCCCAGCAGTGGGAACATTATAGACTGAATATGCTACTCCGAAAGGTTTATGTGCCTAATACATTCATATTTCACTTAGATATAGCTCAGAAATCCCGATGTTGGGACATGTCGTCATTGTACCTCTAAGAAGCAGGGGCGAGTCGTTAATTACTTTATAAATATTTCCATAGTAATATTGAAAACGAAAATGGTATTAGAGTACATAAAGTTAACAAAAATATACATATAATCTAAGGTTACTCTTTAGACGTCAAAAAACATCAAAAAACGTGTCAACGTTTACTTCCCCAGGGTCATGAACGCTTTTCCCCAATTCAAATCGTTTTCATAGCGCTAAGCTTCAAGTTCAACACACCTCTTTAACGCTCTATTCTCCTGGTTACGAACTGGTTATGTAAAATTGCTTTCTTTGGGTTTATATAATTAGATTGAGTCATTTCAGACTGAAATCATGCCGTTTGTTTACAAATATTTTGTTTGATACACGTGGAGAAATCTCATATCCTGTTATGATGAAGATACTTAAAGGAAGTCAGTAAAGATTTGACGAGCATAATTTGGTTGTCGCTCTCGAACTCAAGATTTTGAGCATACCTCATCAATGATTTTTGTGCAATAAATAATAGAAATAAGGACCTTAGCGCCTAGAAGTGATAAGAAAAAATATTGTAAAACGTGTACTTTTTTCCTAAATTCGAGACGCAACTGACGTTTTACACGTTGAACTTGTCAACCCACAGTTTCTAGAGTACAGTCACGGACACCAATATGTCAACACTTGGCGACTTTCAACTGCAATTTTTTCGTGAAATAACAAATAGAACGTTGAAATACGACACATTACATAAACCTATGGGTTCGAAAATGCTATGTTCGCAACAACATACAATTTCAATTAAAAATAAACGAGTAAATCGCTTTTGAATAAAGCCGAGTGTATACATACTTTTGTTCGTGACTGTACCTGAAAGTATGAGTAAACTAGAAACAAAACTATAATAATTAATCACACTCGCAAACTTCTGCAATCATCTAAATATAAAGCAATTCAATACTTTACAACAGTCTTACAGTATCAAAATCCATACGAATATTATAAATTCAAGACTAACTCTATGTAACCGTTTCACGCCTAAATCACGAACGGATTTCGATAAAATTTGGCAAGGCGATAGATGGCATCCTGAGGAAGGGCATAGGCTACTTTTGTCCTGGTAGCACGTTCCCGTGGGACAATTTCCGGCATCCACGCGGGCGAAGGTACCATCATCATCAGTGGTAGTCCTGTTCCACCCACGGCTGATCACGGCTTGTCTAACGTACAAACTAGACACGAGCTTATTACTGACGGAATTCCCGAGAATGCACGATAATTCTCCAGAAGATTCGCGACCTGTGCGTATGTGTGTATCTAATTTGTACGTTACTCTTTTAACATAAAGCTCATTATGCTTTGTACAAAAAAAAAGCGCTTCCACTCCGTTCCGCGGCAATGTAAATTGAGCCTTATGTTCTCTTAAGTTCGCAATTAAACGGATTAGTGGTTAATGTAATCTGTAGTTAACAATATTATAACTGCAGTGAGCGTGGTGAATGAACTGCGAGGCAAGGTGATCAGCGAGGTTACCGCTGTTTACTGCCCAGTAATTATAACTTTAACGATGTCATAATCGGCGGGAAACCACCTGAAACAGAAACTGACGATCATATAAACTAATATTTACAAGAAAATAAGTACACAGATATTTACGTTTTAGGTGCCTTATCGTCGTGGTTAAAATGGACAGGAGCATGGGCGTAGAAGGGGGGGGGGGGGCAATGCCTACCCTAGAAACTTCTTTGCCCGACCCAGAAAAATCGACAGTATTGAAGAATTACCTACTGTTTAATCTAGGATTTTATTAGAGCTCTACATTTTCACCAAGATGTCAGTTTTGTAGAGTTAGGCGTTTGGCTCTAATTAGAGTTGATAGGTAACTTTTTAAATGTTAAAGCGTCTTGCCAGCTTACTTTACATGAAATATTTTTGGTGGGATTATTTATTACGAGGCGTCATTTATGATCTCTCATTAGATGACTGTGGTTAGTTCAGATGGACATCTGCCCCCCTAGACAAAAAAATCCCTAACTACGCTAATGGACATGCGGAGAGCAATGGTGGCCCAGTGGTATCAGCACATACTTTCGAGTTGTAGGTCGCGTGTTCGAACACATGCAGGCACTTTAATTTGTGTATTTAATTTCATCACCACTGCTATCAATGATGCCATTGCTGTGAATGAGATGTATGTATAATATGATAATTTATGATGAATAATAATTTCATCACCACTGTTGAAGGAAAATATCGTGAATAAACCGGCTTGTCCTAGAACCTAGAACCAAAAATTCGTAGACATGTGACATCTACCAACCCATACAGGGCACTCGTGGTGGATTACAGCCCACTCCCTCTCACAGACAGGAGGCCTGTGTTCCAGCAGTGGGAACATTATAGGCTGATTATGCTGTAGCGGTATCTACAACACATGCGAACAACGCGTCATACTGACGTCACGCAAATCCTGCATCTCGCAAGCAGAGTTTACCGTGCAATTAGCATAGATACAATTTCCCAATATCAATCATTGGGCAATTGCCTGCCAGACACAACATCCGTCTGGTCGGAGGATCCTCCCTTTTCTATGGAGGTTGAGTGAACTTTACACCCTGTTCCTCATACCTCCAAAATGCTAAACTGTATGATAAACAGTCCCATCCTTTTCGCTCATCTGTCTCCGACGCCATGAGCTTCAAGGATCCTTTTCCTTGACGATCACGTGTATGTATCAAGGAAAATGTATAAAAAATAACACACAATTTGAAACTACCCGCCATCCAGTCGATGGAATCTATCTTTCCATACTTATACTTTACTAACAGTAAAGTTAAAGAGTTTGTTTGCTTGAACGCGCTAATTTCTGGAACTACCGATCGGATTCGAAAATTTATTTTTGCATTTGAAAGCCAATTCTTGAGGAAGGCTATAGGCGATGCGATGTAACGGGGTGGGCGCGGTGAACAAGACATTTCACGCGGAGGAAGCCGCGGACAGAAGCTGGTTATTTACATATAATTTTCCTTTGCGTACCACAACTTTGGCATAGGATTGAAGTAAAAACTTAGAAGATAAGGTTTGCAGTTCGATTTTTAGATGGAAGCAAACTATTGGGGAAATCATACGTCACATCCACGCAAAACAGCCATCGCTCAGCATAATGCTAAGACCATCAAAGCATAGTTGTTGACGGACACGTTTTTTCTACGGCGCGGTTTATTCGTCGTGTGTAGGCACGATCGTCAGGGTTGTATGGATCATTATGGAAGCTTGTTTTATCTACAGACACGTTTTATCTACAGAGTGAAACACTGTGCAAAACGTCCAATCTTGTTTTGGAATTACGCTTTCGTCTTTTTCTTGTTGAATGACGAACAAAATTTTTCTCTATATATAGCGGCCATAGAGTCAAGGGATTAATCTCAAATGTACTCGTACCTACGCACGTACTTTGAAAAGGTACAAAAAGCATTAAAAATCGAGGAACTTCATTATTTGGCATTTGCTGTGCTTTCCCAAAAAAAAACTGACTTTTCAATACGAGGCGAGGTGATTTATTTATTTATTTATCCTCACACTGGAACGCCCTAAAGCAATTACACCAATAGAGCAAAAATCACTTCATGTTCTGCTTTCCAATTCCATTCATCCTGTGCGCAGTGGACATCGAACGAGTGACGATGGATCACGCACGCTCACGCAGCGTGCAACTGCAGCATTTCTCCATAGCCCCTCACCACTCCTTCTATATTGCGCACATTCATTGCAAATTTTTGAAACTCAATGTTTTTTCAAAGTTTTCTGTTTGAGAAAACAGAAAATTTTGAGGTGTCATCCTGCCTGACAGATGACAGAAAAAGTGATCCCAATCCGGTGCCGAGCTGATGTCAACACGCCCTCCGATGCGATAAATTAACGATTTACCAAGCCGACAATCACACTTAAAACAAATGAGAATCGTCCAAGAGAATTTAAAATTAAAATCATTGACGTAGAGTCGCAAACAGTTTTTTCAGCAACCGACGCGATTGTGTTGTCTTCCAAGCGAAATAATGTACATAACAATATCTAAATAGGGCCCTTAATCCCACAAACACGTCCGGTAAGAGGTGAATAAATCCTTAAAAATATTGTGAGAGCAACTGAGATACGTCAACATGTCGACGCATTCCGATTTCTTTCTCGAGAGTAATGTCAAAAAAATTATCAGGATTTCCAGAGTAAGAAAGTTTTTTCAACGGTTTGAGTCAGACGAATAATGATATTATGTTAATGTAAACATTACGACAATACACTCGAAGCTTGAAATTGAAATTCTGACTAATGACCAAATATGGAAGAATTTCATTAGTCTGTAAGACGTGTTGAAAATGTGACAACGCCACGTGCATACTGCGTGTCACACCTGACGTCACGCAAATCCTATATCCCGCAAGTAGAGCTATACAACAGCCGACCTCTCCTAGCGTTACTTAACCTTGAAGAGCGACCCGTGCGGCTGGTATTAGCTACAAGCCCTTTCAACTGGTTTCCACAACGTTATTATTATCGTAACAGTTGCAACCTTACTAAATAACTCCCTCAGTTACAGGTCAGTGTGAAGACGTTTCAGCCTATTTAGAAGATAAACGCTCGACTTTTCCTCATCCTACTGAACTAAATACGTCACTGAACTAATGTGTTGCCAGCGAAATATATAGCACGCATAATGTATTGTGAAATAAGATGTAATGTTTGTGTATTGATTTGAGGGAAGGAGGGGCTGAAACACAAAGAGACCATGGTTGAGAAGAGACCAGACGGAATGAGCATAATGCCCTGCATGGAAGTTAGGCAGACCTTTGGTGTGGGATGCAGCATGTGTCTGTCTGTGGGCTGTGCTGGAGCGGCTGCTGCTGGTGCAGAAAACCTCAAACGGCGAAAATATTCCAACTTGATTGGGAGTTATATGTTCGAGCCGTTTGGGGTTGAAACACTAGGGCCATGGGGTCCGAGTGCCCACTTGGTTTTTCGAGACATCGCCAAGCGGTTAGTCGACTCTTCGCGTGACTAGAGGACTGGCCTGTTTTTTGGTCACCGCCTTGTGGGCACTGTTCCTGTTGACAGCGATGCGGACGAATTCTTTGTTGCCCTATGATTCTTTTGCTTATTTTTTCACATGTACATAATTATTATTATTTTAAATGTTAGCTTATATTGTGGTAAATATTATGTTATTTTAAGAGACCGTTCAATAATGTTACTGCTAGCCTGTATCATCCCACTGGTGGGCAAAAGCGAGTCCCCATGCCTTCCAGCTCTTTCGATCCAAGTCTAAAATGGACCACTGGTCGTTTGTTTTCTCCAGCTCGTCCCGCCATCTTCTACGGGGTCTGCCGCGACGCCTTCTGGCTGTGTCAGGGTTCTACGTAGTGGTTATTTTGGCCCACAGCTCATTGGGCCAAGCTGATGCTTGACTAGCTTAATAATGTGTATTATCAAAGTAGCAAAATTTCGACGCTATGGGGTCTAGTATCATGTGCTGAATCCATGGTTACAGTTTGTGCGTTGATGTCCCTGCCACCCTGTATACTTCAAACCCAAGTAGGCCGCAGCAAGGACCACCTCCACAAGTGGCGTTTCATGGACAGCCTAGATCTCCGGAGTGTCTCTCCAGAAAATGGCCTACCTCACACCTTGCACCGCATGCCCTGTCACCTGCACACAGCACACGTGAGGACCCAACGGCTGCGTCAGCAAACGGTATTAAAAAACTGTATTAATTATATATTTTTTTACGTATTATTTTTGCCATCGACACTGTCGAGAAACGCCGATTTCTTCTTAGTAGAAGAAGTCGTTTCCCAACAGATTTATTTCATCCACCACGCGGGCCCAGTGCGGGTTGGTCACGTGTCTTCGAATTTCTGGTCCTCAAATATGCCGGTTTCCTCACGATGTATTATTCCTTTACCGTTTTAGAGAGCAATGGTAATGAAATAAATTACACAAAGTAAAGTACCTGCCTGGGTTCGAACCCACGACCCACAACTCGTAAATGCTCCCGCTGCTCTCGTAAGCTACTCCTCACGACTGAAACCAGGAGTTTTCCCTAGTATACTATAATTAACCGGGTTCTTTCGCACCTACAGTCCGTTACTAAAGTAATAAAGCATCTAATTTATTATGTGCTACAGAGAGACACTGGTTTTCCCCAAAACAATTTTGTATTTTCAAATGGAGGATGAAGAAGACGCATTATTTTAGGAAACGAACTATTGAATGATGTTATGTTAGTTTAGGTGCTGATACTTGATTCTGGATTGATGACAGCAGGCGATCGTGATCATATTGCTGCCGAAAGAAAGAAATATTTGAAAGGTTATTGGCGTGACAAAGGGGCATAGCACCCTAATTGCGTAACACTCTTTTACTCTCAATCTGAATCATTTTGAAGGATATCGCTAATCCATTGCTTCCTTTGTCTAAAAATTTGTCTGCTCAACAACGTATATAACGCAATGAATGTTGTTGAACTGTCAAATGAAACCCATTGTTACTGATTGTGTGTTACGCAAACCCTGCAGGGACCGCATTGTTCCCCTTTATCACGCATAAAACTACTGAGGAGTGAGGACCGTGGTGGTTTTAGTCAGTAAGATTTAAACGTAGGTAACCCTTTGGCTTGGGTAGCGGGATCGTCCGAAAGGATTACCGCTGCCCTGGAACTGAAAGGGCTAAGGAAGGAACACGGGTGGGTTTTAGTCAGTAAGAGTCTGACACTCCCTTCAGCTACACCCAGAGGGGTCATTTGATGATTTCCCATCCTCAAAAAGAAAAAACCCTTTGGCTTTCCGTAAATGCATTTAGAGTTTCAGAAAAAAAAAAAAAATCTAATCTTTGATATTACATATATACAAGACACCAATACCTTACTGTGTACCCAAACATCATGAGAAAACCCTGGACCAATACTTGTTTAATAGTAATAGTCTCTCTATGAGAAAGGACAATCGTAGGTAGTTGGGACGTTTACAAGAGGGGCTTATTTTTTTTTTACTTCCCTGCGCTCTCTCACTCCTGGGCAGAGGCCTTCCTCCACTCCTTCCATGTTTCGCGAGCCCGCGCGACCTCGGATTTATTATTTTGAAAAAATATCAGAAACTTAATAGACAATGTAGGCCACACTGTGGAAGCTAATAGCCATCTTCCAAGAGGAATGACTTCCGAAGACCCGCGTAGGCGAAACTGATTACCTGTACAGACGCCAGCATATCAAGCTACTACAATCTGTCAAATTTCTTTAATAGATTTTCAACTTTATCGATAAGGCATTAGGGTTCAAGGTTGATTGGGAAATTTTGACAGTTTCGGGCAGCTTGATGTGCTGGCGTCTGTACTTAGTCATCATTATCAACAAAAAAAACACTGTAGGTAAACTGTAAAAATATTAGTTTTCTACGAAACACTACATAAGACATTCCTATAATATTTTATTCGTAATATTCCTTTGAACTGCTATTCGTTGTAGTCAGTAAAATTGCTATTAATGTCAGAAATGTCACGTTTCCACTTTCTAGCCGAAATAAATAGGAAACTAGACTGAAATCTTTTTCTTATTTATAATTTTTTTCATGACCTTGCCATCAAAACTGTTGGAAATAGTTCATGATTTTTTCTAGGAAACTAATTCATAAGATATTTAGAATATAATATTATATTATAATAGGACAATTATTATTATTATAATATAATATTATTATAATATAATTTAATATTTAGTTATTTAGACGTTTTTATCCTGTTCCCTTTTCAAACCCAATTACCGTACCGGTTCTAATAATCTGCGGGGTAATTGCGTAACACTCTATAGGCCGACGTTACCTGAGGTAGCTGCGCGGTGCGGGAGGGGTGATAGTTGTCACAAGTTGACGAATCACTGATCTCTCGCATCACGTCACCACACCCCTCCCGCACCGCGCTGCTACTTCAGGCAACGTCTCCCAGG
This sequence comes from Apamea crenata, assembly GCA_949629185.1. Taxonomy (NCBI): domain Eukaryota; kingdom Metazoa; phylum Arthropoda; class Insecta; order Lepidoptera; family Noctuidae; genus Apamea; species Apamea crenata. Next base: position 6,930,629 of record OX451372.1, read on the forward strand.
CCCGTCAACCAGGCCCGTGCCGGACGGCGCGTTGTGTTCCACGCGCGCCTCAAAGAGATGTCAGCAGAGGACGGGGCCCGATAGGGCCGAAGCCTGCCAGGGCGGCGGGATCACCACTGCCCAGGAACAGAAAGGGCTAAGGAAGGAACACAGGTGGGTTTTAGTCAGTAAAAGTCTGACACTCCCTTCCGCTCCACCCAGAGCGGGAGGGGTCATTTGATGATTTCCCCCCATCCACAAAAAAAAAAAAAAAAACGGCAACGTCTCAGATAAGCGTTTGGCCTAAACCAGTAGTAATGGCTTTAATTTTGACAGTTCAACAACATTCATTGCGTAGCAGTATCCTTCAAAATTATTCAGAGTGTGATGGAAAGTGTGTTACGCAATTAGCGTTCTGAGCCTAACTAACCCTCCACAACTATTCAAATTTTATTTAAGTTTCAAATTGACGTTATTTCAAGTTAAGCCAATATCAACTTTATTTTAATGGCCGTTAAGTTGATTTCAGAGTGACTAGCACTATTGAAAAAGTTATAAAAATGTGTGTAGGAATTAAAGTTATTTTTCCATAAACTCATATTTTTTTACACGTTTTGGCGAATATATTATCCTGGTTGCTGATTAGGTAAACTGGGGTATCTTTGCAGCTTCCAGTCTAAACGTAACATAACACCACACTTATAAAGTAAAGTAATGTTAAAGGCAATGGGGGGCAAGCCTACTCTCAGTAACTGGCTGCCATGTTCGATTCGTTTAATTAGTAATCCTGCGGCATAATAGCGTAACACACATAATGGCAATCGATCATTGCCTTTCAATATGTGAGTTCAGCCATGTTCTATCGCCAAAATCTATATCTGACCACCGTAAGGACTATTCCTGCATGCAGCGCATATTATTAGTCGACCTAAAAATGATCCTCTTTTGTTTTACTTACGGACGCAGGACTGTGGTCATCATGTGGACGGGATTTTGTTATCAAAATGGGCCTATATAGGTTTTGGCGATAGTTCATTGCGATATTTACGTCGTTGAACAGACGTATTTTTCCTTCAAAATTATTATATTGTGTGTGTTAAGTAAGTAGGGTTCTGGTCTTCTTATGCTGAGTACAGTCAGGAGCACCAATATGTCAACACTTGGCAACTTTCAATAGCGATTTTTTCTTGAAATAACGAATGCAACGTTGAAATACGACACATTAGATAAACCTATAGGTTCGAAAATGCTATGTTCGTAACAACTTAAAAATTCACTAAAAAATAAAGGAGTAAATCAGTTTTGAATAAAGCCGAGTGTATACATACTTTTGCTCGTGACTGTACGACCAACGTTTAGGTATAGTCGTCGAAATACTGACAAACATCGCCATCGACCCCAATACAACGCACATAACACATAATTAGCCGATAACGTTCCCACTGCTGGGACACAGGCCCTCTCTTCGAGAGGGTGTGGGCGGATCTACTACGCGGGCCCAGTGCGGGTTGGTAGATGTCTTGTCATGTGTCGAATGTTTGGTTCTAGAACATGCCTGTTCCCTCACGATGTTTTCCTTCACCATTTTGAGAGCAGTGGTGACGAAATTAAATACACAGAAAGTGAAGTGCCTGTCTGGATTCTTACTCTTGACATACAACTCGGTAACCACTGCGCTCCCAATGTTTGTTCATAATGGTTCTAACTGGTGGAAACAAAACATTAATAAACACCTTTGTTTTTCACGAAGCTATAAAAAAACGTTGCTTAAAATTACCAAACCAACTTGTCAATTCATTCTAAATATAGAAGAAAACATAAAATTACACTTCCAAAATAATAATTACACAACAATTTGTTTGTGTACCCAATTCTGTGGGTGTACAGTCACGAGCACTAATATGTCAACACTTGGAAACTTTCAATAGCGATTTTTGCATAAAATAACGAAAACAACAATGAAATGCGACACATTGCAAAAACCATTGGTAAAACGTATGGGAATACTTTTTTTTTTAAAACGTTGCCCCCCCACACTGGGAATTTCTCCTGTATCGTGGGTGCGTTTACACACATTAAAACTCACATACACAAACAGCCAGACCCGGAACAACTACTTGTATTGTAGGCCATACAAATATTTGTTCCGTGCGGGAATCGAACCCGCGACACGCAGCACAGCAGTCAATCGCTTAACCACTGCGCCAACCGTGCCGTCAAATATATATATACATATACTATAATATATACGAGTATATACTATGTTCGTGGCAAAATAAAATTTCATTAAAAAATAAAGGAGTGAATCGCTTTTCAATAAAGCCAAGTATATACTCGTACATACTTATGCTCGTGACTGTACCATATAATACTGTAATATATAATATTTACATTAAAATCAGGTCATTCGGTGAAGCTATATATTATTTTGAATGAACGAAATGACTGGTGAACTAAAGAGTGATTATATTTAGAACAGCCTTGTCCCTGATAGTAAGAAACAAATTTCGCGAAAATGTATTTTGTCTGATCATTAGAATAATTTCTTTATGTTATGAATTGGTTTTGAGATGTCAAACACGTGTAATATTGGGATGACGAGGACGGTCATTGATCTGTATGGGTAGAAGGTGCAGCTCAACTTTCTCCCAATAAGTAATTAGGTGTTCAGAATGTGTAGTATGTGTGGTAAAGGCCTCTAGGGTCTATTATATCTTGAAACCTGCAACGAAATTGATCAGAAATGGAAATTGGTACTACGCTAAGAAAGTGGCATTTTCTGTTAATGGAATCATCATCATCATCATTGGCAGCCTTGTTCCACCCACTGCTGAGTACCTATAGCCCTCCTCGCTTTAGTGCCATGCTTCCCTGATATACATGCGAGTCTTGCTTTATGTGCCTGTAATTTCACCGAGCCCCCAACTGTACCCTTGAAACGTTAATAAGCAATTCTGGCGGCAGAAAAAGGTTTCGTGCAAAGATGAACTCTTTTACAAAGGAGCTCTTACGTCATTCAAAGATATACCTATTCTAACCATCATCATTGGCAGCCTTGTTCCACCCACTGCTACTGCTGCTGTTTTTTTTTATGCGTCATGTTTGCCGCTAATAAATAAATCAACAATATATGTTGATTTGTTGACATCAGTGAAACTAGCCTTTATACTTTCTTTCTTTTCATTTTTTCATTCTTTTGTTTCTTTTCTTTCTTTCTTTTCTTTCTTTTCTTTCTTTTCTCTTTTCTTTCCTTTCTTTCTTTTCTTTCTTTTCGTTCTTTTCTTTCTTTTCTTTCTTTTCTTTCTTTTCTTTCTTTTCTTTCTTTTCTTTCTTTTCTTTCTTTTCTTTCTTTCTTTTCTTTCTTTTCTTTCATTCTTTGCTGAGTATAGCCCTCCTCTCTTTTGTGCCATAGTTCCCTGGTCTCTGCGAGTCTCACCCAAGTCTTCACCGTGATTCTGTACAGGAAATAATACAGTGTTATTAATTTGTTATATTATGTAAGTTTTCACCTTCAAGAGCCGGTAAACAAGAACCCTGGCAGACCGCAAGGCGTTTCCAGGTCGTAATACAGACGGGCTAATAATAAAATTATATGTCTGAATGTTTACACATCTTTTAATCGCTTTATATACAGGGTGACTTGTAATTTCACGTATTCCTTCCAGATCGTGTGTGTGACCCCTTTGCAACATTTAACCAGCCCATATACTCGTCCTCAATCTGTCCGTGCCGGTGTGACTGATCCTTCAGTGAAAAAGTGCATAGTTGGTAATTTTTAAGGTTAGTTTTTACTGTATATCTTATTTGTATTTAACGAGCGCTTTTCGCCATCGAACCCGAAAGTTTGGCGCGTAAAATTGAAAAAAACAACAAAATATGTATGTTAGAGAATAAATTTAAAAAAATCAAAATAAAAAATATAGCCTAGGCGAATATCCATCAAATCGTAAAAGGTCTTTGAACAAATATCTATTATTATAAAAAATACACATACATAAACTCACGCCTTCATGGGGGTATGTAGAAACTACAGAACGTCACCTGCTGCGATCCTTTCATACTACTTTTGCCTCACGCTCACACATCTGAAGGCCAATTCCAAAAAAAATAAAAATAAAGGAGTAAATCGCTTTTGAAGAAAGCCGAGTGTATACATACTTTTGCTCGTGACTGTACAAACTTTCACGTTTATAATACCAGTAGGATTTATTGACAGCAGCAGCAGCGGCAGAGGAAGCAGTGGTCCATGGGAGTCGAGAAACACGATACGATTCATATATACTCTCTTAGCTTCGACATAGATTGTGCCCACGTGTATGGTGTATGAACATATCACACATCATACAGGCGTACACAATCAAAATCCCCAAATGAGCACAACCACTTTCCTCCAACCTTATTACCTACAGAAAACCGTTAAAAAAAAAAAAAGTTCATAACCAAAACAGAACAACAAGGTGTTGATTGGAGCCTCCTTTTAAGCAAAGAAAAAGCCTGTATACAGCAGTGTCATATTAACAAATTAGGTTAGATGATTCAGATACAGATAAATAGGTCGTTCAGGTGCACGTGTAGACTCATATTAATATTTCGGGTCGACAGACGGTAACTGTGACGGTACATTATGTCTGTGACAGACTACCTTACCAATGATTGATAGATTTGGATGTGAGGAATACTGGGTCAGTTGGATCTGTTCTAAAGTGTTACAATGTTATGTAAAGTTACTCCGTAAGGAAGTGCTTGAAACATAGATGGATAGCAGAGTAACTGAATAAATGTAATGCCAATTAACGCATTTTTCTGACTTTCTGAACGAAGTCAATCAATCTGCATAATTTTTTCCCAAATATTTTGGGGTCAGCTTCCAGTTTAACCGGATGCAGGTGAATACCAGTATTTTACATGCAACAGCATAGAGCAGACGCTCCATGTGAAAACAACCCAGTGTCTGTGTAATACAATGCTCCTTGGTAAGACTGGTAGTCAGATTTTCGGGCTTCTGACGACCCGTAACGACTATCAAAGAATAATAAATTAAGTTTAAAAAACTGTAACCCGAGTACAAAAAAATAAAATGATCTAAAAAGTATGAATTGGGGGACTTTATATAGCCTATGTCACCCGGACCATCATTAAGAATCTATTGATACCTCATTCATCAAAATTCGTTCAATAGTTTAGGCTCTACAGTGTAACACAAAAAAAACAAACATCATACATACATTAGACTGCTAAAATCACAACCCTTTGGCCCTTTGGCTTTGGCCCTTTGGCCTTTTTTGGCTTTGCCTGTTGACTGATTTTGGCTGTCAACTAGATCACTATACAATTATTTTACTCCAGTTTTATTGCATTTTTTTTTAATAGTATTTTCATTCAAGGCTCACCTGTGACCAGTAACAAAATGTTTAACCAACAAGAACCGATTGATTGGCCGTGTTTAAGAGTTTGTTCGAGCTCGTGCGCACGCGTCGCCCATTAATATTCTGGATTGAACTCATAATAATGGTGCTCCAAATGTCAAGGGTACTGAAGTACAGATAGAAAGAAAATATATGGAGAAATCGGAAACGGAATCGGATTGGATCGGGATCGGAATCGGAATCGGGTTGGATCGGAATCGGAATCGGATTGGATGGATGGTCGTGTTTGACTGGAAGACAGCCCCGCGACGCAACTTTCAATAGATTTACTGTACACCCCTTTAACCCTTCGGGAATTACAAACATGATCTTATGAACTTTCTTAGGAGTATCTTGTTGCAAAGATTGTTTAAAAAATCACTCTAAAATTCTAAATGTTTAAAGTAATCATTTTTAATAATGAATATTAAGCTAAACATGAATTACTTTGGTAGGAATTCTTCTTTTATAAAACTGCTAACATTCTTCAACAAATAAATTCTTAAAAAAACTGATGTCACTGTCCGACTGACGGCCTTTGGAGCAGAAGAGTTTTCTATGGATGATTCGTATAACTTTTTCCGACAGTACTGCTCAGATTTAGTCATAGCATTAACGATTATAGCCCCAAAACCCATTATTAGTAAACAAAGTTGATGTGACTAAGAACCGCTTTTAACCTCATTCAACCATTTTCACAGTCATTCAGGAAGCAGTGGTAAAATTAACCTAATTTTAGAACACTTAGAAAACGCTTTTTAGCTTTAATTGTCCAAAAATGGGAATATGATTAGTATTATTTCCTTTATCACTTATTTTAGCGAGAGGGGCTTGTGGCTAAATAGTAACAGTCGCACGGGTTCATCGAAGGTTAAGCTATGGTTGCCGCCCCGGGAGGTGCCGCAGGGGGGGCGCAACATGGTCGGCCAGTACCTGCTGAGGACCGGATCATTTAGCTCCCTTCAAAATGGTTGAGCTGAATGGTGCTAATCTATGCGTCATGTTCGTGAACGGGCGCCGTCAGTAGGGACTGGTCAACTCTTTGCTGAAATGGCTTATTTTTTATTTAATTTTATATTTGAATTGTTTTTTTTTTATCTGTTCATTACGGACGCTTTTAATGTTCTGCATCGTTCTCACATGCATAATTTCTAACATGACTGATGTAACCAATACTTTGTAACCATATTATTCTGATTTAAAAGAGTCTCCATGGAGTTTCTTGCCCGTTCTTCTCCATAGGTACCTACGCTTTGGAATGGGGAACTAGCTTCATTTTTCTGACTGACCGACCCCTTGACAATTCAAAAGAACCTGTAATTGGTTTAATTGAAATAAATACTTTGAGTTTGAGTTTGAGATCCTGACCCTGGTGCGGCAGGAGCTGGCTGCCTTTCAAAGTCGGTTCTCCGCCCTGGAGGCTATTGCCCTGCGCCCCCCGCAGGCAGTTGGTCCGTGGATGGGTGTTGACCATTTATTGACACCTTCGTGCCTCTGAAAGCATTTGAAGCCGTCGGTCCCGCTGTCATTCCGTCAGTCGTTACCGGTAGTCAGAAATCTGACAACCGGTCTTACCAAGGGGTATTGTGATACCCAGTAACTGATGGGTTGTGGATCAGATAGGCAGTCACTCCATGTAAAATACAGGTATTCAGCTGCATCTTGTTAGGCTGGAAGCCGACTCCAACATAGTTGGGAAAAGGACTAAATGTAGGGAACAGCTGATTTTTTTTTTTCGCAATTTCAGTTTTGGTCCCATAGTAAAATTTGTTCATAATGATGAGTACAATGACCTCTTAAGAGGTTGCTGGTGTTTTACAAATAACCCTGTATAGGGTGGCTGGTAATTATAGTCTTGGTAGGTAGGTACTCAATATTTTGAGAATAATACCGTCCACCACCAGCTGTAATTTAATTTATTTGCTAACTAGGTAATCCCCTTTTTAGGAAAAAAAAACTATTCCACTTAAACCATGCATTATTCTTTTTCATTCATTTAAAAACCGTAGAGACGGCGCGCGCGGGTGCTTTTTGCCCGGCCCTTGGTAAATTATAAAAAAATCGTTTCTTTAGGAAAAGTTGTTGTAATGATGAGTACAATCATTGTTTAAGTATCAGGTACCCTACTGTATATTAAAATCACAGATTACCGATTACTCAATTCCTGCAATGAGGTATGTAACTCGATAACGGTAACATAAAGTAGGTAAACTCTATTTATTCAGGTAGCGGTTCCCGAGCGCACAGCGACGCTCTATTTTTAAAATATGAATTTGAATTTCGAATCGATCCACGGTGACCGTTTTTGTGCTAAATATGTAGTGGCCAGTATAAATGAATCCAAAAAGTTTTCGTTTGTATTATTTAACAGATGTTAAGTAGGTGTTGTTCTGTTATTTTGATGTACAGCAGGATCTGTTATTTATTTATCTACATTATTATGTTGAATATAATCTTGGAATGAATTATGTTACCCGCAATGTATAGATATATAAATCTGTAACTATAAAACGTAATCATCATCTGCCTAGCCTTTTCCCAACTATGTATATTGGGGTCGGCTTCCAGTCTAACCTGGTGCAGCTGAATATGAGTATTTTACATGAAGCGACTGCCTATCTGACCTCCACAACCCAGTTACTGGGTAATACGATACACCCTGGTAAGCTATGAAACGTGATGCGTTTGCTTTTATAATTTCTAACATGGCGATATTATCCTGGACGTCCTCGGCATCATGATAGCACAGGGAAGTAAAATGTATAAAGACCCTTTTAAATTTATGCCCACGATAATGTTATACACGTGTTTCGATACAATTTGTGGTGTCTCAGTGATTGAGTCTTACCCTACCGTCTCAAAATGAGCATTATCAAAAGTCCTTCGGAAATTAAAACGTACTTAAATTCCTACTTTACACGTGTCAAATTTGGCTGTCTTCACGACGACTTCCATTCATAGACATGTTTTCATTCATCTTTCGCTCGTGGACCGTACCGGGTGGTCCTGATTAGGTAAGTATTAAGAAGGAAATGCGGGGGACGAAGAAAAGCAATAAAATACAGTAATTATAATTAATTTCCGTAAACGTGAGCTATTTAGAAATTCTATGACCAAAAAAAATGTGTGTGGCTTTTATCGACAATGCAAACCATAGCCTACCATGTTAAGTGAACTGGCAACCCCGGATTGACGGGTAGCAAAATCAAAAAAATGAGAAAACGCTAGTTTCAGTACAGTATCCTACTAATATTATAAACGCGAAAGTTTGTCACGCAAAAACTATTGAACGGATTTGGATGAAATTTGGCACACAGATAGCTAGCTTATAACCAGGATTAATGCATAAAATAATCCCGATAATCCTCCGATAATCCCGATATTCCCACAGGATCGAAACCTATGCGGGTGAAATTGCGGGGCGCTGCTAGTCTTATCTAAAAGGGTGTAAAATCAGACTGATAAGTCCTGAATTAGGTTACACTATAGCGTGGGTTCAAAACATTATCGGTGACACAGGTAGTCAAGCAGCCACCGTTAAAAAAAACCGAGGGTTCCGTACAATTTAAACATATTAAAAATATTTTTATTATATGATGTAACTAAAAATTTACAGTTTTCGAAATTTTTTCTTTATTTGGGCTAAAAGACATTGCTTCGTACCAAATTTCGAGATTCGGAGTTCACGGGAAGTAGGTTTTGATTCCCTTGCGAGTGTCGAAAATTTGCGGCATAAACGGCTGTATCTTTTGATTGTGTTGGCTTAGAAGTTTCATTTTTTCACAGCTCCAAGGGTCAGTAGACCTGAGTATTTGATATAAATTCCACCTACCTCCACGCGTTCCTGAGAAAAAGGGTCTTGACAGACAGACAGACGGACGGACGGACAACAAAGTGACCCTATAAGGGTTCCGTTTTTTCCTTTCGAGGTACGGAACCCTAAAAATTAGGTTACTAACTAGGGCAAGCCTAGTAAATGAGAGCATAGGATGATACAACCTTAAAATTAACCTGAATACCTACTTACTGGTCATTTTTATAATACCCAGGTCAATTGTTAAGAAACATTGACCCACGCAGAGATGACCTATTCTATGAAGACACAATGAGGTTGTATAATTTATCGAAATAACAGTTTATTCAGAATTTGCATAATTCAAACAAATCACAAATCACTCTGTGGTATCATAGATCAGTATTAACGGTTCTTTTGATTTGCAGTTTGCTGTATGTATTTGAAAAGCAAATATAGCAGTGTTCATAAGATCAGTTAGTTAACTTTTTTTTTTTCATCGCCACTTAATCACTTTATTACTTTAGTGAAATGCATTTTAAGTTGATTTTTGAGTGACTATTTGTCACAAAAAAGCAGGGCCAGTGCGTGTCAGGCCACGCATAGAATAGGGTTCCGTAATCACCCACAGTGGCACGTGGACTTAGAAGGCGGGGTTGGTATTTATTACTATGAATAAATTAATTGTATAAAACGGTTTAACCATTTTTACTTATTATTTCGTTATTTTTGTACGAAGTTTTCCAAGTAAGCGCATTTTACAAGTTAGGCCTCTATAACTCCTGAACTAACAAAGTTATCTAAGCCGTTATAGTTTTCCTTCAAAGTTCATCACATGGACTGCCATCATGATTTTTTTCAGATTTTTCGAGCCAGTCGTTTAGCTTTTAGAGGGGGGGACGCCCTATTTTAACAAAAAAATGCGCTTTAAAGTTGAATATCCCGCAAACGGATACCTACCGGGGTAGACGCGAGAAAAAACATCATCCCACCTTTACGTGTAGGGAGGTCCCCAAAAAAATATATTTCGTGAGTAGCAATTTGTAAAAAAAAAACAAACTTTGTTAACCCATGACATTCAGTTTGTTTTTCCAATACTTGAAAATTATCTCAAATTCTTAATTCAAATATACGTATTTTATTTATCATGGCTTTCATGTTGTTTTCGATCAAGATTAATGTACTAAACAAATTATATTTTCGCCGAGATTCTTGTGTATACTGCACTTTGCCTTATTTTTTACCTAAATGTGCAACCGTGATCGCTGTCATTTATTTTTAATATTTAGTGTAATTTTTTTATGGTTATTGTTTTCGGACCAATTTAGAAAGATAGTCCATCAATAAATAAGAGGGGCAATTCCCGTATTTTTAAGAACAGTTGCATTCTAATCTCAGTCTCAATCTCAATCCGTCAAGAGAAAATAATTATGTCTAATTTTCCTAAATTTTTGACAAGTTTTTGACATTGACTGTTGCTGATATGAGAATGCGACGAGATTTATAAATACGGGAATTAGTTTTAAGAACGCATCCTTTGTAACAGATCAAAATGTATTTGGAGCAAGACATGAACGCGCTACTCGAAACAGTACCACGGACTATACGAATTTAGAATTGTAGAGCGGCGCCATGTTAACTTGAAAATTCCATATTTGAATTTTTTTAACCGTTACCTGTACTCTTTAGATGCAATTTTTGGTCGGCGTATTTATTAGCAGCCAGTTTTTTCTTTTAGGTCATAAATATCATTAACATATTTAGAGACGACTCCCCATTTTTTTAATAGAACTGTGCTTTATAGAGTTTGGGTTCCTAGGAAATAGCCGTCATGATCTGTCCTTTTCACCTATATTCAAATATAGGTGGTGGTGGTGTAGCTTTCGTTTTTTATGAAAGTCATGAACAGTCACATAACATGTCACACAGACCATAATGTTGACATTAATGGTGTCCAAAAGGCTCTGTATTTGGACAGCCGTTATTGTGTGACTGTTCATGACTTTCTTAGGAAACCAAAGCTTGAAGTCAATTGTCAACAATGTTTAGATACTGTTATATTATGCAGCTTAGTACTAAACGCTTCACTCGAGTGAACATTTTTGTATCAATTCACGTTCACACGACACTGAGTAAATTGTATAGAAATTAAAGTTCATTATTTCGATCATTCGAACTTTCGAAGTGCGAGTGAATAATGCCTAATTCCGAAATCCAACTTTGCTGAATCGGTTGACTAATGGATTATTTTTTCACTTTTGATGCATCAAGCGAAAGACATAATTAAATTATCAAAAAGTGAAGCATCTGATATCAGCTGAAAGGCCTATTTGCAAGATAAATTAATATTAGCAGCATTGACGTAGTAGTTGCCATGAGAGTAAGATTAATATAAGATAATCATAATAATCATTAGCGGGATCTAGGACTACAAGACAGTAAAATTAATAAGTGGAGAAAATTGAATATATTTTTAACACATTGCACTTTTTTAAAATCAGAAATGAAATTATCCAAACTTATCGACATAGCATGTAGAGCAAGCAAGCTGAAGTAGCTATAGATTAGCCATGTTTGCCGATGGACCGATGGCCGTGGAGCAGACAAATCCTGGAAGGCTGGCTGGGACAGACTGGATACGGAAGGCGGAGGACAGGGTGTTGTGGTGCAGCCTGAAAGAGGCCTATGTTCAACAGTGGACTGCGATAGGCTGAGTTGATTCTTGTTCTTCCTCGATAAAAGTAAATGCTTTGAAACACAAAAAAAAAACAAAGACACAATTGAAGCTCTTTTTACTTTTTAAATCGTTTCTGCAAATATCTAAAGCATCTCACATCACAACCCCTTACACGTGTTCGTCAAAATATTCCCATAACCTTATAGCCTGTTTCCCACACAAACTCATAACATTAGGAATTCTTTCACTTCGCCGTAATTGTCCTGACAAAACTTCTTTACCAGGAATCGTTTATCGCGAGGAGGGAGGCGTCTTTTTACTCCTTCATTAACCATGATTTCAGACGTTAAAAAGTGTTCCCTTAATGATATAAATGTATTGAGAATATTTACAGGGATTCATATAATATTAAAAAAAGAAAGAAAATACGTTTACTTGCGGTAAAACAAAACACGAATGAACAAATGATGATGAATTTCGAACGTGTTTTGTGTTACCCATATCTAGTATAGTGTATAGACAAAATGCACTCATTCTTCAAACCAAAAACCAGTAGGAATCAGATAAAGTTAAAAAAGTTTGATGGAAGATGGTCCTTCTTAAAGACACAATATTTAATCTCTTTCTCAAAGCGTGTAAATTAAAAGCATTTACTTTTCACGTTCAGTTTGGCATCACTCATTAATGATGGACTCAATAATCACCCAATATAAGTCGCAATATAAACATCAGCAGAACACATTATTCTACTTACAAACCATCGACTATATGACCTGAAAACCTACCTATACCAGGTTAATATTAATAAAACAATAACAGCACAAAATAAAGGATTTCCAAAATATTTTCCATCAATGATTGACTGCCTTCAAACAAACTGTATGCGCTAGTCTGGACAGGGTAATTCTAATATCAACAATTAAATACAAATATGGAGGGTTCGAGCACGTCAGTGTTTTGTTTTGCATTAATATTGAGAATGAGGGTTTGGATGTCGACAAACTTACGACCGATATTGAGTTTGATAAAATAAAACTGTGCAAATGCCTGCAAGACGATGCCCTCAGTAGTTTTGGTCGTGTGATTAAGGGCACGGATAATAGAAGATCAACTTATTCTTTTCTTAACGTATAGTCACTAAAGGAGATAAATAACCACGGTCGTCGGATATAGTTGCAGTTTAGTAAGAAACCGATGGATATTTTCGAATGAAATTTAATTTAAGTAATAGAAAACAAACAGTTAATTTATCAGACTAAACTTCATTCGAAAACATCCATCGGTTTCTTACTAAACTTCAACTATATCCGACGACCCTGGTTACTTATCTCCTTTGGTGACTGTACATGTAATTAAAAAAAGGGAGACCAAAGAACATATAGATGGATTGCGCTTGTTAGTTGTGTGGTATGTTCTTGTTGTGTATGTTGTTCTAGCCATAGCTAGTAGGGAAGAGGACACTGAGATGGCAGCTGATAGAAAAGTATGAAAGGAAAAAAACCAACTGCGCTGACCGCAAAAACATTGGGATAGGGCTAGAAAAAAGTGACATACCGTCAAAGAGACCTACTAAGATACGGAACCAGGGCCGAATCAAGATTATAACAAATGGAAATAAAGCTTCTTCTAAACTAACAAAGCAGATCAGAATTAAAACATGACACCATTGTAAACTCTACATTGATGAATATGAATATGATAGAGACAAGATAAATGAAGAAGAGAATAGAACTCTAGCAATGGACTAAAGCAGATTGTTACTGTTTACAATATAGTTTTCCAATGAAAATTCTAGAAATTCCTTCCATCGATCGATGCCAAGCCAATTATAAATCCTCTCACACCAAATTACCCAGTTATTTACTCTCAAAATCCATTTCTAAAAGTTGAATGAATCATGATTTTTTTCAATAAAAACGGATCAACACCATTAATTATATTTTTTGTATACATTGTTAGTCTATAAACAATAATGGTTCATGCATGTTCGTCAGGGCACGCCGTTGATGCATAAAAAATATTTGCGAATGAATATTTTTTTGGAGAATCTCTGCAAATCGTTAAACTTTAAGAGCAAACAGTTTTATGAGTAATGAGATTATAGGAGCCATAGGAGGAAAAGTTTTTAAATCCTGTTGTTGTTTGTTTGTTTTATACCAAAAAAGGAAAAAAATTAGTATTTTTCTTTGAATTTTGTGCGTGTATGCGTATGAGTTATTATAAGCGTACCTATGTAGGAATTAACGTCTTCTGTTGCAAAATAAATAAAATCTGAACAAACTACTAATTCGGACGATGAAACAAATATTTACACTAGGTACGTTCACAGTTTGATCCCAGTCTCAATCTGTCAAATATACCTCTACTTTCCCTACATTTTGACAAGGTTTTGACATTGATTGTCGCTGAGATGAGATTGCGACTAGATTTTGAACGTTTTTGATTGGACAAAATCAAAATTTGAATTACAAAAATACTGGCATGAAACAAAAGATTCCAAATGAAAAAAAAAATACCATTCAAAAAAACACCATAACTTCACATACCAAAGGAGTTATCCAAAGAGGATTTAACAAAAAGAGAGACAATAAATCGTCCTAATGGCGGCACGCGCAAAAATTGAGGGCAGAACGATTTTGTGCTTAAATTATTTATATTCTTATATCAATCAGCCACCTGCTGTGCTAATGAGACTGAACCTTGAGACGATCCACGTGGAAAAGGACACGAGATCCTTATGCTCGTGTGTGCTATTAAATTGTTATGAAAAATTCATGCAAGCAATTTTCTTTGGAAGAGCTTTTTGTGTTTGTGTGTGTTGTCCAATACTGTATGAAGCATGGTGGATTACGGCCCACTCCCTCTCACCAAGAGGAGGCCTGCGTCCCAGCAGTAGGAACATTATAAGCTGATTATTATTTCAGAAATGTCGTAGATAAACGCTCAGAAAGTACAAGTTTCAATAAGTTTCTTTCTTAAAAGGTCTGTCGTCATCGCATTTCTTGACGATATGTATGTAAGCAACATTTTAAAATGGAACGTAAATTAAGCATATTTTGTTGGGGCGGGGCAGACATAAATATTCAATCAAGACCAAGGTTTGTAGTGAGAGATCGGCTCTTCATGTTTACATGAAACTCATGCCAAATAGCTGTATTACGGAATAAATATTCAAAGCTTACTTTGTCATTTTTTTAATCTTCTCTCGTTTCGGCAGGATTTTTTTTATCACGCAAATACTTAAATGTACAGAGTGGCAGGGACATCGACGCGCAAACTGAACCATGAGTCCAACACATGGTTCTAGATCCACTAGGGTACAAATATTACGTCATTTATCAAAAAAATCTGCTGTTTCATACATTTTGACTCTTCACTTTACGAGGTGGAACAGCAATTTTATTTTTTATTAGACGACGATAAATGTCAACGCCGTGGTTCAGAATCACCGCCTATGGCCTATGGCTATGAAGGTATGAGGGCCTCGTGGCAACTCCATCCCTCCGATAACCCTTGCTGTTATTCGTAGATTTTTCACAGTCGTAATGGGTATATAGTAGCACGAAAGTCTCACAAGAAGTATTACCAATTACTGGGTAACACGCTACGTGTTACCCAGTAACTGAGTTGTAAAAGTCAGGTAGGCAGTCGCTCCGTGTAAAATACTAGTATTTAACTGCATCCGGTTGGACTGGAAGCCGATCTCGACCTGTTTGGGAAAAAAACTAGGCAGATGATGATATAAATTAAAATATTAGCCAGTCAGCAAGATGGTCGCGGGACTGACTACCTACGGTGCACCGAACACACGTTATAATTTAGTAAATTTCAAGAGAATGGAAGAATTAATTATCATGCTCCTGCCTGCATAACCCAATTTGTTCGGTGCCAATGGAAGATTAAATAAATTCTAAAAAAACAATTTCGGATCTTTACTCATTAATAATACATATACGAAATATTTTATGATGCTTATTTCTACTAATTATAATTTGTATGACTTACAATTTATGACTATTTAATAACTAGTCTTTAATACGCTACTGCATAGTTATCATCAGAATCTATATAATTATTGTTATTTGAATCTCTAAATTTTTCACCATCATTATGTATTTCTCCATCATTAAAAATCTGCTGTATTTCATCTGGATCCTCATAATCCAGCGGCTCTTGCTGATAATCAGGCCTAGTATTCTTTTGATCAGCGTTTTCGTAATAAACTTCTCCGCCACTTAAATAAGGCCTTAAGCGATCATAGTTTGAGTTAATTCTACTACGGATAACAGTAGAACCTTCATTGTCTTCTTCGTAATCAATTGGTTCAGATTGTGCCAGTTCTGGGCTTATTTCTCCGTCATTATCTTCATCATCGGTGTCAATGCCTTTGACTTGGACATTAGAATCATCAATTTCATCCACATCGTCTGTATACTCTTTGTGTATGTCTGGCTGGTAATTTTCGTTATCATATTCATATGGACCACTTTCCGATTCGTCATTAACATCCGCTTTGACATCTATTTCATCACTTGGCTCATCGTTGTCATCACCAGAATCACTGCTTTCATCGTAATCATCACTTTGTTCCATCACTTCGTTCTCAGCGTATTTATATACGTTAACAGATGACTGCATCAATTCAGCGTTACTACTTTGTGCGACATTTTCACTTTGATAATTGTTGGGTTGTGGCCTATCATCACTCATATCTTCTGCACTATTGTTGGCATCTTCTTCAACGTCAACAGCATCACCGCCACTGGTTGGAACATATCCAATACTTGGTATATCGAAAGTCTGGTCATTCACTGTTTGCACTGTCAATACGGCATCGTACGGAACGCCTGGGTTACCCATGAATACTAAGACAGCGTATTTGTAACCAGGTCCACCGTCAACTATATTCGCTTTAAAAGCTGTTCCGAAGTCTATGCTACTTACTCGAAGATGTCCTATTGTATTTCCATCGCCAATCGCTGGGTATCTCAAAGCTACAGAGCCTCCGGGAACGGATAGTCTAATCTGTTCAGAATTTGTTTTCTCCAGTTCTTCATTACCGACATCTAGTAGGAACACAGTAGGATATTTGTGGAACGGATTCGCGACGACAAGCACTGACAGTTGACTAATGATAAGTGCAAGTAGCATCTCGACTGTTTGAGATCTAATGTTAGGTCATGGTACGATAATCAGATTCTTATATAACTCGGTTTCACGGTTGATTCAGCTCTGTTTTTGTGTGGCCCTGATTGAAGCGTGACGCGTCCAATGTCAACTGTATCTTCAATAATTGGAATCAGGAAAAAGTTAATCCAATTATCAGGTGCTGTTCGTAATTTTATTTGTTAAGAAGAATGAAAACGCATGTAATTGACCAGAAAAGTTGGCTTTCTTATAACTTAAATTTTGATCATGTTGATTTTTCTCCATTAATTAAATCTGCCAAGGATGTAAGGAACTCCAGCCTGTGGAGGATGGATGGATATTTTTATTTTACTTTTCCAAAGTAAGTACATACTTCATTTGCTAGCATAATTTTTTTACGGCTAATAAATGGGTAAATAAGGTGTAACAGTATTTATAAATGTATGTTATGTTAATCTTCTTTCTCATCATCAGCCTATAGTATACTTACCTATACACGTGCCACTCAATTAGGTGGGAACGCTCCAAAGGTAAACCGGACTCCATCAGCCAACTCGCTTAGTTCATCACCATAATCAACATCCATGCTGCGCTCAGCTTAAGGTCCTTTAAGTTGGGCTTAAATACCAATTTCCACTTTAGAACACGTCTGACCCAATGTCGTAAAGGTTCGGTCGTACCTATTGCCAATCCTTTTCTGTTGAATATTTTGACAGTACCACAAGAAAGACATATACGAGTAACACAAGAAATTACATCATTTGATAGACTGCGTCTATACTTTATTTATTAAAGGGGCTCGTGGCAAAATAATCACGGCCGCACGAGTCAATCCAAGGTTAAGCTACGCTTGCAGTGGTCGGCTCATGGATGAATGATCATCCTTTACATATCAAAACCCCTCCGTGCTGGAGACGCCCTGGACGTCGGGAGTCAACAGCCGACTCCCGGCCACCGTAGGCGCGGGCTTGCGGGCGGCGAGCAATGGGCAGCTTGCCGCCCGGTAAGGACCAGGCCCGGATCGACGGCGCGTTGTGTTCCACGCGCGCCTCAAATAGATGTCAGCACGAACTGACGGGGTCCGCCAGGGCCGATGCCTGCCAGGGCCGCGGGTTGTTCGGAAGACCGTGGCCCCTGGTACAGACAACTGAAGAAACACGGGTGGGTTTAGTCAATAACCGTCCTACTACTTCGTTTTCGCTTAGTGCTCTTTCTGACTTTTTTAATTTTGCTCGTCTCCTAATGCTCGTAGCGTGATGTTAGATAGCCTATAACCTTCCTCAAGAATTGGGCTATAAAATGCAATACGACGATACGATACGATTTGACGACACGGTTGGCGCAGTGGCTGAGCGATCGACTGCTACGCTGCGTGTCGCGGGCTCGATTCCCGCACGGAACAAATATTTATATTGCCTACAGGTAGTTATTCCGGGTCGGGCTGTTTGTGTATGTGAGTTTAAATGTTTGTAAACGTACCCACGATACAGGAGTAATTCCTAGTGTGGGGCAAGGTTTTTTTTAAAAAATAAGATTTTTTTAAATCTGTCTGTCAATTCCGGAGATTACCCCCTACATATCTACAAACAAACAAATACCTCTTTATAATATTAGTATAGATAGCCTTTTTGTGCAGGTCAAGAACTACGAAAAAAACGGGAAAAAATGTTAGTATTTAATTTTAAACTAAAATATCACCATTGCGCGTAATTACTGACGCAAAAATTCTCAAAATGGACATTTACGTAAAATATTGTGACTACAGTGTATTTTTAAAAGGACAGAAATAAAAAACATATTAATCACAGCTTGGTTTCTTTCAATAATGCTATAAATCATAAAAATATTATATCTTTCGTGTCTGACACTAATACATTTATCACAATGCTAAGAATTCTGCGAACAGGACAGATTTGAAGATCAAGCTAAATAGGGTAACATGAAGAAATTCTTAATGGATAGGTATTTGTCAAAATCGTGAGTATACATATACATATGGGGCTATTAGACAAGCTGGTATGTGGGGTATGCTGAAGTAAAACACTACCAGCCTTACCAGAAACATTAAATTGATTAGGTATACATAATGTAAATCTTTGACATAGCACATAATTTTTCTTCATAATGTATTTTACATACAGGATTCATTAACAGTAACGGCCACTTGCATCACGTCTAACGCTAAATTAATTTAAAACATCATTCTATTCACGTCAATCGTTTGATTGTGATAGAGACAGAACGCTGTTTTAATTAGTTTTAGCGTTCAACGCATTTAGTGTTTTTGCTTCAAGTGGCTGGTAAGTACTACATCGAAAAAAAAGGCCCGGATCAAACAGTTATTGACCTAAGTCCAGATTCAGACAATTTATGTAATGTAATCATTATAGAAAAGGTCAATAAAGTCATTCCTATTACAAACACGTTTAGACCTACATACATAATTGCTCCACTTTATGCCCATACCCACGATTTTGACATTACAACATTGGAATATTATGATTAGTTAGGATTAATTTATTGGTTACCATTTATTACCTTTATAAAGGGTTACATTAAATACAGATAATATAATATTGTCAACTAATGCAAATTCATGATTTTTATTACAATCACACATTAAAAGCACCAATTTCTTAATATTTAATTTAATTCTTTTTTTTTTCTTTCTAAACACGAATCGAGTGATTTTTAGAAAAAGTTACATCACACTACATAATGGGAATGATATTTCTTATTAATAAAATTAAGGATAGTAATTACCTATAATATAAATAAATATAATTAAAGTTAACTCTGTACTTTTCATCATTAAATAAATATAAGACCTGTTCCACGACCTCCGGATAAGTTGCGGCTAATTAATCTAGCAGATCACACATTCTTTGTCATTACTGTATCTGAAGTCCAGTTTCCGTAATTTTAAGAACGTTCACAGTCAGAAGGCCAATTCTCGTAATTCAATACGTTCAAAATCTAGCCGCAGCCTCATCTCGGCGACAAACAAATGTCAAAAACTTGTCAAAATATAGAGAAATTAGAGGTATTTTTGACAGATGGAGACTGAGATCAGACTGTGAACGTGCTTAAAATTACGAGAATTGCCCCTCTGATCTCAGTCTCAATCCTTCAAAATACGTCTAACCTCCGTAAATTTTCGACAAGTTTTTGACACTGATTGTCGCTGAGATGAGATTCCCACTTGAATTAGAACGTTTAGTACGAGATCTTGCTGTCATGTGCCTGCCTAGTGCTTATCCACAAGCTGTGAAACAGACCCTTCAGTTTAATCCCATGAATTATTTTGGCATCTTGTAACATATGTATGAATGGAACACTGGCTGCTGAACCTAGGAAGTAAATTGTGTATCAAGTTAGTAAATTACGATACGTGTGACTTAAGTATACAAGTAGGTAGTTCATTATTGCACGGCGTCTGATTAAACTGAACGCCGTGCCTTAATAGACTACTTACATGATCAGCCTTTAATGTTCCCACTGCTAGAGTGGAGTGGGCTGTAATCCACTACGCGGGCCCAGTGCGAGCTGGTAGATGTCACATGTCTTCGAATATTTGGTTCTAGGACATGCCGGTTTCCTCACGATGTTTTCCTTCACCGTTTTGAGAGCAGCGGTGATGAAATTATTTACACAAAGTAAAGCGCCTGTCTGGGTACGAACTCACGACCTACAACTCGTAAGTCGGTGCCGTTGCCACTGGGTCACCACTGCTTCTTCAAACAACATGAACAGCTCCCCCCACCCTTTCTAACCATATCATAATTCACCCAGTCCATCCATCGTTTCTTCGGTCTTCTCCTACTCTTATAGCCACAAACAAAACAAAACTAAACGCTGTGCCTTAACCTTTCATATGTCGGAACGTAGATCTACGCGAGACACAATGGCTTTTTAATTGTGTCTGTTATTACGACATTCATCGGGTTAATAGACTAATTAAGTCACACGTATCGTATACTATTTTATAGATCGTGTGACTTAAACCCACACTTAAATCACGCTTTTCTGTGTAAAAATGGACTACTTAAGTCACAGAAAAGCTTGGCTTAAGTGCGGGTTTAGTTCACAGTGTTACAAAGGTACTTAATGAGCCTATCTATACTAACAGTTTACTAAAGATTATGAGGACACAGATGACTTTAAACATTATCATAGGAGGGACATATTGTAATATACACGTGATTAAACCAGAATAAGCAAAGTGCTTTTACATACTTTAATATCAACAATTGAGCATTCGATTTAAAAGAGATCAAGCCAACACAGGATCACACTTCAGATAATTATAACCTAAGTACCTATGTAAAGTCAGGGAAATTAGTTATTATTATTATTTTTATTTATATGAGGGGCTTGTGGCTAAGTAATAACAGCCGCACGGTCGATAGATCAAGTTAAGCGACGCTTGCCGCGGTTGGTCCGTGGATGGGGGACCATCTTTACATTCCAAGACCCCTCCGTGCCTCGGAAAGCACGTTAAGCCGTTGGTCCCGGCTATCATTCGTGAATCTTTGACAGTCGTTGCGGGTCGTCAGAAACCCGAAAATCTGACGACCAGTCTTACCAAGGGGTGTCGTATTACCCAGTAACTGAATTGTGGAGGTCAGATGGGCAGTCGCTCCATGTAAAATACTGGTATTCAGCTACATTCGGTTAGACTCGAAGCCGACCCCAACATAGCTGGGAAAGGCTAGACAGCTGATTTTTATTTTTTAAGTTTACTTTTTTATTGTCTTAGGTCCTGGTCCTTTGGCTCCGAGGGGCTGAAGCCAACTCGCAGAGGCCCGTTAAATGCTTTTAATGAAATAAGGCACCTATCATTTGGTTAAACACACTAGCAGCTGATTAGCTGATGCGTCCGTATCAAATAGCTTGGAGATGATTAATCAGTCCAGTCGATTCTTAAAGCAAGTTCAATGTGGGAGCCGTCACAACCATTTTCCGGGAGCCTGTTCCATGCCTTTAAAAATTCCATGTTATAAATTGTCCATATATTCAAATAACAACTTTCATTCTTTGACAGTTGTTTGAACTGTCTATAACGGCAGTTTCAATTTGATAAACAATTAATTTCCCTAACTCTACCTAGACAGCGGGATTGTAATTTTTTTTTTCTTTTGTTTTCTGATGTTCAGTTTCATACAATCATGTCTACACGACGACCCCAGAGCAGCGTCAACGTGGCGTCGCCGTCAACCTAAGCCAGAACTGCCGATCTGTTCTGTAAAAATCTCACCGTGAAACAAAAACTTAGTTCAAGTGAGATTGAAGAGATCTGTCATTCCAACCAACACTGGGCTATCGACAGCTCACTTCAAGCTCATAATCAGCGTATCTCGTTCCCACTACTGGGATATAAGCCTCCTCTCTGTGAGAGAGAGCGGGCCGTAATCCACTACGCGGACCAATGCGGGTTGATGGGTGTCACGTGTCTTCGAATGTTTAGTTCTAGGACATGCCGGTTTCTTCACGATGTTTTCCTTCACCATTTTGAAAGCAATGGTGATGAAATTAAATACACAAAGTAAAGTGCTTGTCTGGGTTTGAACTCACGACCTACAGCTCGTAAGTTGGAGCCGATACCACCGGCCACCACTGCCCTCCACTTACACAAAAGACTGGCACAGCCTTCACACGGTATTCAAGAACACATCCTGAGACTGCAGGTGACTCTGTAAAAATCTCTGAATCTGACTCAAAGGCGGAGTGTCAAGGAGGTCATTTCCCGTCGTCACCCACCGCTACACTTCCTCAAGAATGTCTAGCAACAAAACCAGACTCAAACAATGGCAACGCAGACAGCAATATTGGAATAATTATTTAAAGGAAGTCGTTTTTCAATAGACGTTTTACTTTTACTAGCTTCTCGCCTCGCTTCTCGCGATTAGAATCAAATGCAAAGCCATCGTTGATAAAGTCTCCCGCAGACAGGCG
The DNA here is from genome assembly GCA_949629185.1 of Apamea crenata. Lineage (NCBI taxonomy): Eukaryota > Metazoa > Arthropoda > Insecta > Lepidoptera > Noctuidae > Apamea > Apamea crenata. The sequence continues at coordinate 6,953,586 of OX451372.1, forward strand.
CGACACCACTCTAGTAGAACAATTCCTATGAAAACTTCATGGAAACTGCGGGGTAATTGCGTAAGACACTAACAGTAGCGATGGGTTTCATTTTGACAGTTCAACAACATTCATTGCGTTATTTATGTTGTTGAGCAGACAACTTTTTCGAACATATAAAGCAATGGATTAATCCTTCAAAATTATTCAGATTGTGATTGAAGGTGTGTTACGCTATTATGGTACTGTTCTACCAGAGTCGTGTCGCACCGTCGCGTCACACCTATCTGCTACTCAAAAACAAAAGATTCCAGGCCCGTGCCGGACGGTGCGTATGTGTTCCACGCGCGCCTCAAAGAGATGTCAGCACAAAGAAAAGGGCCTGATAGGGCCGAAGCCTGCCGGGGTAGCAGGATCGTCCGAAAGGGTTACCGCTGCCCTGGAACACAAAGGGCTAAGGAAGGAACACGGGTGGGTTTTAGTCAGTAAGAGTCTGACACTCCCTTCCGCTCCACCCAGAGCGGGAGGGGTCATTTGATGATTTCCCATTCGCAAAAAAAAGGGTAGAATTAGGTAATAATCAGAGCTCATAACACAGCACACAGCCCCAAAATCTACCACGCGGTCCACATATGTCGTCGAATTTTTGATTCTAGGATATGTCGTTTTTATACGACATATAATATCCTATAATAGGCTGTAACCGCGTAGGTATTCACAAATTGCAGTAGAGATTCTAATGATATCTCCTTAGAAGACGAACATGAACGACTATGGCGATCTGCCAATCAATAAGCCTACAGTGTAAAAATCAAACTTGGTGCTACTGTACAATCAAGTATAAGCTTGCTCTGCGATTTTTTTCAGGCTGTTAACAACAGTCTGCGCTAGCTCTAATTTAACTTTTACCGCATCTTATGTTGTCGCAGAAATATCACACATCCTTTCCCTATCCCTTCTCTAATTGAAACTTAGCATAATCAGCCTATAATTTTACCACCGCAGAGACACAGGCCTCCTCTCTTCGAGAGGGAATGGGCTTTAATCTACCACGCGGGCCCTTTTGGGGTAATTGTTGGTTCTAGGAGATGCCGGTTTCCTCACAATGTTTGCCTTCCTTTGAGAGCAGTGGTGATGACCAGCAGTAACCAGCAGTGGTGGCATTCGACCCCACGAACTAGAACTCCTAGGATTGATACCACTGGGCCACCACTGCTCTATATTTAATTGAAACTTATGTTGTTCTAAATATCAAGTATTACGCAACACTCAAGCCCTTTGATACAAAAAGTGAACGCCAGAGGAAGAACACACAAGACACTACGCAGTCTTGAACGAGGTGGAGCCACAATCGCATGAGACATGAGTTATATGAGTAAAACAATATGCAATAACCAACAAAATTATCGTAGGAAAGTCCGCATTTGCTTATTCTGGTTATTCAACGACGTCTGAGCCCTATCTGCCTTAATAATCATCTGATCCAACTTACTCATCTGCGTCGTCACCTGCTTCCCAATATCTTTAACGGCCGCCTTGCCCAGCAACGACGTATTTTCCTGATCTTCCATCTTTTTTAAATCGTCCAAAGCGGCGTTTATGTCGTCGCCATGTTGTTTTGACTTTCCCGCGCGCGGCGTCATCTCGTTGTCATCGGGACCAAGGCCTTGGTTTATAGAGCCTATGTCTGAGGTTGGCGGGATGTAATCCTTGTCATAGTTTGTCTGTCCCACGTAGCTAGGTTCACTTGAATAGGATAAGTTGTCTTTTGCAGACATTTTTACGCGAAAGAAGTTTGTGATGGTTCCGCAAACACCCTGAAAATATACAATGTTGTTTTAATTAAAAAGAATACACACATACATACCATAAAGTTACGCCTCCTTACCATGGGGGTTGGCAGAACTGTAGAACGAAAAAAAAGAATAATATCTAAAAAACTAACAACAAATCTATTGTCATCTGTGTGATGATTAGTACTTAGATACCTATCTATTGATTAGGTTTGCTACTTTTAGCTATTCTAACGTTTCCGTCTCGATCTCATCCCAACTAGGTTTATATACCAACCTACGTTAGTTGGTATCTATGAAATCTGGCAGAACCTGAAACTGAAGCACATGCTCAAGTTTCGTCATATATATTATTTAGGTCCGTCCTATATAGAAAGTCTAAAGGGTAAGAAACGAGCATTGCAATTGTCAATGCTTACACGATTTATACACAAAGATGCGCAACTTGATCGTCTACCATTTGGTAGACGATCAAGTTGCGCATCGTTGAATAGAAGAAGCAATGGAATAGATTTACAATATTGCCACAATAGAGTAGTTTCCTGGGTAAAAAAAATAATTATTATAATTAGTCCGTCACGTCAGTTAGATTATCGAAAAATAATGGACCCGTATTTTTTCTTTTGTCAATCAAACAAAAATAAAGCGCGTCAAAATTTGGTGACTTCACTTGCTTGCAAAAGTGTCGCAAGCAAGTGACGTTACGCGCAATAACGGGCGATATCTTCTCATTTTTTATATAAGTAATTGACAAAAGAAAAAATACGGGTTCAATATTTTTAGGAAAATAGCCTACTGCAATTGATTCAATTCAAAAATACGGACCTAAATAATTGTGGTCTTGTCTTAATTTTTTTTTATTACCTTCAATTTATTTATTTTAGTCTGTGTGGAGTCCAATATTGTGTTCAATTCTGTGAGGCCACCGCTGCCTTCCTTGAGCTGGTCATCTAGCATAGCAGTATTCTGAAAAAATCAAGAATAATTTTACGTATGGCTGATTTTTTCAACGCCAGATAATTTTATCCGAGGGAAAATTTTGAATTTTTGACAGTTCTTTCATACAAAATCTGTCAGACGTCAATTTTATTCCATGAATAAAAATTCAGTCGATTGAAAAATCAGCCCTTAGGCAACTCAATCAACCTCAAATGAAATATTAAATAGGAAGAACACAATCAAACAAAAATCACGGGAAAAGCGATTGGCTTTTTTTTTCTGTATGTCAAGGAGAGCAATAAAATAACTAAGTACCAACTTATTAGGTAACAGATTCATAAAATCCTTGACCTATTTGGCCCTCATTCTTCAATTACGTAGGTACTTACTTAAAAAAATATTAGCAATAATCAGGAATCATTTTAAAACACACGGAAATTATTTAAATAGCTTCTATCTACTTAAAAAAAAAAGGTTTTTTACCTCTGCCGTCCGAATTTCCACTTCCTCAAATTCCACGACATCTAAATGTTTATGTTTTGATAAAAAGTCTTCTCGATCAGGCAAAGGTTGGCCGAATAACTCGGCTCTGGTGCAAGCATCTTCATATGCCTTTAACGACATGATTAAAATCTACTAACGATTAAAAATAGGCACTGTTTAGAAGAAAAATCTTGTTGTAAATGAATAAATTGTATGAGGGAAGAAGAACACTATGACAGGAATACGTTTTTGGCGCAAGTGTCGTCTTAAAACTAGACCTTCAGTTTGTTGAAGTTATTGATTTTTCGAGGTACAGCTAAAAATATTTAACTTCGCTTGTTTCGATCAAATACTAATACATAATTTGTAAATACAATTATTAATAATTATTTTACTTAGCATTACAAACTTTATAAAAGTTTTGAATTAGGTAGATAACCTAGGTTTATAAATAATATTATATTCCATAGGGAACAGATTTCGAATTTCGCGCAAAAATTTCAATGTTGCCAGAGCTGAGGGAATAAAATATATACTCAATCAAGACCATTTGAAAAATAAGCATTTACAAATCTAAATTAAATTAAATAAACTGAAATAAAACGCTATTTTTTCATTTAAAAATATTTATTAGTAATGTATTCAGAAAACCAGTTTTGGAATACCATAGACTTCTGCAAATCAGCTGCTCGTAGGGTCAATGACCGAAAGAATGAACTTTTGAACAACTTTGGGACAGGTTAATGCTTGGGTTTGAAGGGAGATAGCAATATTTTCCTACTCCCAACTGTCATGACTCTTAACACAAAGAACATAAAGATTATATTGTATAAGTTGCTACTGCTACCCGCCCTACCCGGTATCGGAAAAATGGAAATCCCTTGTTATTTTTTTCCGTTATTATAAGTATGTACTCTGTGGATAACTCATAAATCATTTCAAAATAAATGCTCGCAAAATCACTTCCCACAGTGCTAATCAAGTGTCGGACGCATCATTTGTTACGAACTACTTCTGCAGCCATGTCTACAGGTACCTGAATTATACTTTGTAGTTTAAAACTCAAACTTAACCAAAGGAGGTTATGTTTGTAGTCACTAATTATCGTAACTTTATTTAAGTCTTATTTTTATCATTATTTTTAATTTCTTACTTGTAAATGTGAAAACAGAATATTGCTGTGTCATTTTGCCACATAGAGACAAAGGTACTGATATTATAGCTATCTAAAATGGTACATTACTTTAGTTTACTGGACAATCTGTAGATTTGATTAAAAGTAACGAAGCATAATCTACTTACTTATCGTCAGATAAAAAAAAGTAAAACCTTTGGCACTTTTTTTCGGAAACACCTCTGTAGGTTGCATACCAATTAAAAATAATAAAATGTGTCAAGTGATTTGCCAAATTCCTGTACATATTCATGTAAATTCAAAATTATGTAATTTTCACAATAATCCTCTCACCATGAAATGAATAATATAATCAAGTTACCGGTAAATAATGGTGTAATCGTAAAATTGTTGAGATATAGCACACAAATAGACCATAAAAGTGAGTTTCTTTGTCAAAATTATTGTAATTAAACATTCACCGTGGAAGTTATTAACGATGGGGGTCAATCAAAAAGGCTGGTTGGTATAACATGTGGAATGTCTACTTGCCAAGATAAAGGTGTGAAATATGCCCAATAATTATGGAAAGAGTCGGTAACAAATGGGCTTATACATTTGACGGGCTGTTGAATGAGTCCCCACAAACTATTAAACTATCTTTTAAAGATAATAAAGTTCCACACTAAATAAAACAAGAGTGTTGATGTTTATAGAACATGTTATGAGTTAACTTCCTCTTCCTCCAGGTATTTTCTATAAGTACACCCCTGCCTAACCCTTTCGGGAAATCGGGTGTGGTTTTATGTGTGTTGATTTCTCTTTTTTTTTCTATTTTGTTTATGTTACTTTATGGGTATGGATTTAAATAGAGTATTTAACATGAAAATGACTACAGGAACAATATTCTGTGTATCAATAATTTACGACATTTTATTCAGTTGCAAAGTGCTTGTAAAAAAAAAATTAAGCTCTTCAATTGCCTACTCCGTAACACTATACACATAACTAAAAGTCAAAATCAAAGTTATAATTAATAAACTATTATTATTTCATTACATGTAACATCTTTTTCTTTCAGTTCCATTGACCTTGGACACTATATCCAAGTTCCGCACTGACTTCTATTCGGACCCAAAAAATGAACTTGCCCAAAATGCTTGCACAAGATTTGACCCATTCGAGGTTGCTATCAGTAGAAAGAAGACTGAGACTACCCTCCATGTCTACAACATCAAAGTAAGTTACAAACTGAAACTGTTTCAAAAATTGCAGGGCCGTTTCACTCTCATTAGAAAGAAAGAAAATTATTTTATTTGACCCAGGTTAAGTAAGGCACACAATATTCACGCAAAAACTTAAAATAGTATTGTGTGCCTCACAGCTGCACCAAACAGGCTTATTCGCTGCTCCTAGTGTTCTGCGTTGAGCTACACAATTACTGACAAATGTGGCCACTGACTGGACATGCCCACTCAAATCTATTTCAGACATAAATCTAAGTACATGGTCCTCGAAATTCAAATTCATTGATTTGCCAGAATGTAGGTTTACAACATAGGACCTTGAACCCCTTTACATTCTTGCACAATGCTATTATTTTAAGTTTTTTTTTTTTAACACGGCATCAACACATGATCTGACCAACTGACACATGATCTGATCTGACCATGTAACCTCTGAGTTTGTTTCAGTCTTTCTTCTCAGAGTAGTCAGATAGGAAACACTGAACTCATCTACATACTTATAAATCATAATTTACCTTTATCTGTTCCGTGGTACAAACCAACTTACAGAAATAGGTAAAATTATTTACTATACTTATATAAATTACTGAGCAGCGATTCACCCAACAATTTGTTGTATCTATACCATGTAATCAATAATACATACTTTGTAAGTCGCTCATGTACTACAAAACCTACATATAAATTATATTTTTAAATATTAGAATATAAAAAATTAAAACATTTAAAAATATAAAAAATTGTAGTCCGGACTCCAGAGAGAGGAACCTCCTAACAATGCGGGCCGTGTCCAGAAGTACAACTACTACTTAGTACTTTACTTTACTTACGTAGTACTTTATTATTATTATTACTGTCAAATTCAAATATGTTGGCTATGAATATTATCCCAATAACCAACCCAATTTAGGTATAATATTAATATTATGTTATGTTACCATATTACCTGAAAGGTAATCGCTTTATGTAAATTATTGGTATTCAGCTGCACCCAGTAAGATTGGAAGCCAACCCCACCATATTTGGGAAAACGCCATTCAGATTATGATATAGGGATTAATTGGTCCATTGTCAATGTATGTATGTCTCAGACAGATCTTAGTATTAACAAAAGTAAACTGTCTCTCCAGATTGTAAAGTTCAATTTTGATTAACAGGTTGAATCTGAAGCCAAGCCGGTGACGAACCAAGAGAACTCGGGCCGCTGCTGGCTATTTGCAGCCCTCAATGTTATGCGTCTGCCCTTCATGAAGAAGTATGGCATTGAGGAGTTTGAGTTCTCGCAGAGGTATGTTTTTTTTTTCGCATGTTCGATATTTGAGGCACCCGTTTCTGAGTGTAGTATGCAGAAGACAAATTAAATCTAGCTAAAGGAAGTCCTTTAGCTACTTTTAATGTTCTTCTGCATTGCCTGTAGTGTGCATTTGTTGATTGAAAATGTACGAAAGTGTTGAAGGGGGGTTATGGCATTGTGTTGCTTTTCGGCGCGGCCTACGCTAGCCTTAAAGTCATGATAAAATGGTCCCAAAATAACTAATATTGCATAATCAGCCTATTCAATATCCCCACTGCTGGGACATAAGCCTTCTCTCTGCGAGAGGCTGTAATCTACAACGCGGGCCCAGTGCGGATTGGCAGATGTCATATGTCTTCGAATTTTTAGGTCCAGGACATGCCAGTTTCCTCACGATGTTTTCCTTCTACGTTATGATAAGACTAATATATTAAAAAAAATGTTTTCGAACTCGCCTGTCGAGTTTCATTTTGTTGGTAAAGTTAAAGCTGAATCGACAAAGGAGCTGTATTATGATCGCAGTAAGTTCAGGTAGACAATACACGTCTCCTGTTACATGACTTTGTGAGCACAAACGGTAAAGATATCGTTAGGGTCTTTTCACACTGGCTTTTTTCGAGAATCACCCTATAATGTTACCACTGCTGGAACACAGTCCTCCGGTCTGCGAGGAGTGGGCATAATCCACAACGCGGGCCCAGTGCGGGTTAGTAGATGTCAAATGTCTTCGATTTTTTTGGTTCTAGGACATGCTGGTTTTCTCACGATGTTTTCCTTCACCGTTTTGAAAGCAGTGGTGATCTTCTTCTTAGCGTGTGAATAGGAATATAAATGGACTCGGCCCAGAACTCGGCTACTTGTTTGGCGTCATCACCAGCGTCCATTAGTTCCTGTAACGTGTAGGTGACAGGACACGCAGGGCTCGAAATGAAGTGTGCCATCGTTTGTGGAACAGCACCACATCTACACTCCAAGGCGGAGTCGTCTATGAATGAGTCGTCAGTGGTGATGAAATACACAAAGTAAAGTGCCTGGCTGGGTTACCACATAGCTGCAACTTTACTGGCCAGATGCTTTACAATTATAGTCTTTATCTCCACAGCTACCTCTTCTTCTGGGATAAGATCGAACGGGCCCACTACTGGCTGAACAACATCGTCGCCACAGCCAAGCAGGGCGAGGAACTCGAAGGAAGACTTGTCAACTTTTTGTTAAAGGTATCCTTTATTTTTTACTAGCTTATCTTAAATATCCCACGGGAACGTATACCTTAAAAAAAAAGTGTCATAATTGTCCTAAGCCAGATCTACCTACCAGGTCTACCTGTGTGCCAAATTTCATTCAAATCCGTTCAGCGTTTCGGCGTGCAAGGGTAACACATAGACAGACATAATTACTTTCGCATTTAAAATATTACTACTACTTGGCACGTTTTGTACGACTTGACAGGTTTCTTTATTGTATGTAAGTTTAATATTCATGTAAAATGAATATAAACCTTCCGGATTAATGTCTCTAAATGATGGCCGCATCGAAGTCCGTTGCGACTTGCGTAGTTTAACCCGTCCGTAAATACACGAGTTAGTTATAAAATTAATCGTTTCTAATTACCCTGAAGTGAATCGTAAAAATCACATAAAAATCCATTATTTGTTTGAACATACAGCAAGTTATTAATTATTATTTTAACCGGATATAATTATACTATTGTATTGATTGGCCACTAAAAACAAGCTATAAAACGTGTACTTGACATATTTATTATTTAAAGGCTCACTGATGTATTATTTGTCATTGCGGTTTCGATTTCGATACCGAACAGTATTTGCATGCTCGTGGTTGCAATCGCGACTGCTGAGCGTAGGGTCCTGGGTTCGATTCCCAAGTCGGACAAGGTTTTTTCCATTAGGAATTTCTTAGTAACAATCCGGAGTGGAAGTTGGCGGTTTAATACCCCCGTGCCTCAGGAAGCACGTAAAAGCCGTTGGTCCTGTACCTGATCTCAGCGGCGTGCATTGGTTTTCAGAACAGGTAGGCAGGAATTTAATTTCGTCGTATTAACTTGAACGAGTAAAGACCAATGACAATGTGCGAATAGTACGGGAGCCGAGTAGGCCGTCTGGCGACTGCCTACTGCCGCGCGTGTTTGTATGAAGATTTTAATTTTTGTTAGGTATGATAATTTAGTGAGTTTCTTAATTGTAGAGCACACACACTAAAATGTAATTGACAGGCTTATAGAGATTTATCAAGGTAGGCACTGCTTATCTGCCTGATCTCTCCCCGGTCGTGTCGGATTCCCGTTCCATCGGACTATGAGAGTAGGTAACGGAACAGAGAGTGCACCTGTGTTTTCGCACACACTTGTGCACTATAATACCTCCTTCGTGCCTGGCTAATCTCCGTTGAGATTGGCCTCCGTGACCGAAATCGATCAGGAGGCTATTATTATTAGTATTTGAATTGCTATTGACGACCATTCGATAGGCTGCCTTTTCTAAAAAGACACGTTTTACGTGCGACAGCAAATATGATAGTGGTCGTATATTTGATTTATAGTACAGTCACGAGCACCAATATGTCAACACTTGGCAACTTTCAATTGCGATTTTTTCGTGAAATAACGAATGAAACGTTGAAATACGACACATTAGATAAACCTGTGGGTCCGAAAATACTATGTTCGTAACAACATTAAATTTAATTCAAAAATAAAGGAGTAAATCGATTTTGAATAAAGCCGAGTGTATACATACTTTTGCTCGTGACTGAACACCTAAACATTAATCAGCCTATAATGTTCCCACTGCTGGGACACAGGCCTCTCTGTGAGAGTGAGTAGGCTGTAATCCACGACGCAAGCCCGGGGGGGAAGGTTGGAAGATGGTCCGTCTCGTGGTAGAGCTCACATGCTTTCGATTTTTTTTTGTCTAGGACATGCCAGTTACATCACGATGTCTTCCTTCACCGTTTTGAGATTGGTAATGAAATAATTTACACAAAGTAAAGCGCCTGACTGGGTTCGAACCTACGACCTACAACTTGTAAGTCGCGAACGTTACCACTGCTCTCATCTTATCTAACTTAAAAAAAAAAATATGTTGAACTATTATTTATTATTATTTATTTATTTATTAACTCAACATCACTATCATTACAGGAATTTCCCAATTCAATAGTGTGGCCATAATTACAGTTTTATTATTTACAATAACACCAACCACCACCACCACTGTTATTACCAACTTACAAAAAAATTAAAATACAAAAATAATTTATAATACATACTATGTTGGGCTTATTTAATAATGCAGTTACTCCTATCTGAGTTGGTATATTTGCTTTGATAAGGCGTATCATGGCAAATAATATGAATTGTGCGACTGTTGCTATAGAGATTACCCGAGATTTATGTACTTACCTATTATATGTTAGTTAAATATTAACACATAAACCTTTCGGAATAAATGTTTTTCACACACGGACAGTCAAGAAAAACGACTTCGTTTTATCACACTAATATTATAAAGGTGAAAGTTAGCGTGTGTGTGTGTGTTTGTATGTTTGTTACTTATTCACGCTCAAACGGCTGGACCAATTTTGATGAAATTTGGTATGGACGTAGCTGACACCCTGGATTATCACATAGGATTTTTATCCCGATATTCCCACGGGATCGAAACTTATACGTTTGAAACCGAGGGGCGCTGCTAGTACTATTATAGAGGTATGAGGAACATGTTGTAAAGTTCATTCATCCTCTATGGAAAAGGGAGGATCCTCCGACCAGGCATGTGTCGTACCTGGTGGACTACTGCCCGACGATTGATGTCAGGACGTTGTATGTATGCTAGTTGCGCGGTAAACTCTGCTTATGCGATGCAGGATTTTGCGTGAAGTTAGTGTGATGTGTAGTTTTCATGTAGCAATGTACATGCCACACTATGTACAGACGCCAGCACATCAAGCTACTACAATCTGTCAAATTTCTTTAATAGATTTCCAACTTTATCACTACAGTATTAAGGTTCAAGATTGATTGGGAAAATTTGACAGTTTCGGGTAGCTTGACCTGCTGGCGTCTGTACTTAGATATAGATAAAACGAATAAAATCAAAATCCTTCAATGCTATGCTATTTAATATTGTTTTATTTGTTTCTTGCAGGACCCAATCAACGATGGCGGCCAATGGGATATGATAGTGAACTTGGTCAACAAATATGGCGTCATTCCGAAGAAGTGTTTCGCGGAGTCATTCAGTTCTAGACGTAGTTTACACATGAACGCACTTATTAAGACTAAGGTAAGTAAATCATCACCATATACTAATAAAAGTTGCACAATTATATATGGATCGGCTTCCAGTCTAACCGGATGCAGCTGAATACTAGTTATTTACATGGAGCGAATGCCTATCTGAGCTCCGCAACCAGTTACTGGATAACACGATATCCCTTGGCAAGACTGGCTTTCAAACTTTCGGAATGATGTCATTATAAATGACACTAATGACAGCCGAGACCAACGATGAAAGACTATATTAGACATAGGCCCACAAGCGTTGCCACAAATTCCGGACCTGCGGCTTTTCTGTATCTAGCGAATTCTGGCGACCTTCACCAGGTCAATCACCCTGTGGGAAGCCTTCCCACGCAGTTCCTTTCGATACGCGATATCCACTCCAGCACTTTCCAGCCTTATCTGCCATCCGTTCTTCGGTTCTCCGAGCAATGTGACCCTTAAGGTGCTCCCACACAGCAGTTATAAAACATTGTCTGGGTGTTTTTCTATCTATAATATGTATGTATTTACAAAAAAATAATTGTATATAAGTAGTTTATCAGCCATCTTGTTACCATAACACAAGCATTAGGTTGCTTAGCTTGGGACAAATGGTGCTGTGTGAAATGTCCAGGGATATTATTATTATTATTGTGTAGCACGATAACATTTTGTAACAGTGTGTGTAAAGTTAGACAACAAATGTTATGCAACATTCTCTTAACGTTATTTTACTGCTGTGTCGGAGTACCTTTAACTTTGGGAATTCATCGGGCTAAATATCGACCTAGCAACCCGCACCTTGACAAAACATCGAGATTTCTTTAATCTATGTATGTTTAATGTAAATGTATTATACACATAAACCTCCTGGAATCAATTCTCTAAATGATGGTGGAAACCACATGAAAATCCGTTGCGTACTTTAGAAGAACCACGCGATCACACAGACAGGCACGAAAGCCGACTACTACTGAGGTCCTCGGTTTGATTCCTAGGTCAGAAAGTATTGTCACGTTGTTCCATAACTGTTATAATATAATTTGTTGTAGCTCCGCGAGTACGCCAAGGAACTGCGCGACAAGGTGGCCTGCAACGCCTCGGACGAGGAGATTCAATGTACTATCAAGGTGCAGATGGCCGTCATATACAACATCGTCGCCACTTGCTTAGGTAACTAATGCTACGGAGTAATATAATTATACATAATAATTATGTATATATTTTTTTTTTTTACGAAAATTTTTTATTGACATAAAAAAGGTGTTACATTTTAATTTGTGCTGAGCCCTGAATTCTTCCCCCTTGGACCAAACCTATATGAAATCCTAGATTACGTACTTGTGCAAGCAAAGGAGGCTGTTTGATCTATCCCTTTCCAAAAATGCGCCACTATTCCCGGTTTTACACTCTCCGCATCCTATCTGTCCTCGCAACGTTTTTAAACTGGCTAGTCCGTCTAACCGGTCTTTACATAGTTTTAAACTACTAACGAGTGCAATGGCGACATGTCGAAACATCGAGAGCTATACCTAAGTTAAATATTAATGTATTAAACACTTAATGTACGGTGCACGTCACGTACACACGGCTACACGTCAAGCTATACAAAACCAGTTTGTCTTGGCCTCACTTTTTATGATATTTTCTTACAATGAACGGTCAGCCAATAATGGTTTTGCATAGCTTGATGTGTATCCGTGTGTACATGGGTTTTAAAATATTATTGCAATCGCGTATTTGCACTTTGGACGCGACCTACATTTGGCAGTGCATTGACACTGACACGTTGCATTATTCCCTCCTTTCCTCCCGGAATAAATTCTCTAACTAAATGATAGTGAATATCGTATCCAAACCCATCGAGTTTATCCAGTTTAGAAGAGCTAACCGGGCACACATACACGAATAGCGCGACTTGGTTTTTAAAAAAAATTATAAATGATAACACTGTTTATGTCCTCATTCAGGTACCCCTCCAGAACAGTTCAACTTCGAGTACTACAACAAAGAGAAAGCTTACAAGAGCTTCGGTCAGCTGAGCCCACAAGAGTTTTACGAGAAGCATGTCCGGCCGCTGTTCGATGTTAACGACAAGGTAGCTATGAAAACATCATATATCATCATATCATATACTAGGGCTGATGGTTCATTCGACAGATAATTTTTATTCATGGAATAAAAACAGTGACAGTGTGACAGTTCTTCCAGAACTGTCAAAAATTCAAAATGATTCCTCGGATAAAATTATTTGGCGTCGGAAAAATCAGCCCTTTGACACAAACATAAACAAATTAAGAACAATATAATACAACTAAGAAATCCTATTATGCCATCCTCCGGAAACACCTGGCAACAGTACATGCACTGAGCACCGGTGCCTCACCTGGTGGCCTTCAGTCTTGTTCCCAACAATTCTGAGGAGACTGCTGATTTTATCCCAGCATGCATGACTTTGTAAGAAATATCTTATCAAGGGCGTGGCCAGGATTGTATATATCAGACAAAGAAAATCCTAGATTATATTGTTTTGATCGTCGTTCAATTTTTCTATAACAAAAAACTACGCTACCCTTGTCGTTTTATGTGGCATTTTATAGAGTAAGAAATGTAAAAATGTAAATAAAATATATATTAGAGATCACACCCCGTATTGTTGAATTTCACAAGCCAGCCTTCAAGCCTGTTAGTTTCTTAGGTCTTGAAGCGTCGCAAGCTATGAAGCTCGTCAGAATTACAGTTTACCAGCGAACGACCGCTCTTCTAAAGGGGTTCCGACACGGTCAAGCAGCTTGACGGCAAGCGAAAATCTACGTGCTTGCCGTCAAGCCGCTTGACCGTGTCGGAACCCCGGGGTCAAGGGCTGCCCGTCCTTGCCCGTACCTCGCTACGCCCATGTATCTTATATTATTATAATTTGCAGGTGTGCCTAGTATCGGACCCGCGTCAGTCGAACCCGTTCGGGCAGCTGTACACCCTGCATTGTCTCGGCAACGTCGTCGGAGGCCGACAGACCGCGTACAACAACCAGCCCATTGAGACTCTCATGAAGTACGTACATTAACTCACGCTATTTCCTCTTGGGGTTAGGCAGAAACTACTTTACGCCATTCACTTCGATTGTTTAACGATAAGTGAAAAAGAGGAGGGAGGCCCTTTTATCCAGCAGGAACACCACATAGGCTTAAATTAATGTTATCGGTTTCAGGGTGGTCAAGGATAGTATCGCCGGCGGTGAAGCCGTGTGGTTCGGCTGCGAGGTCTCCAAGAGATTCGAGCGGAAGAACGGATTCGAGGACTTGGATGCGTGAGTACTTTAGATGTTATAATTAAGGCGCGATGGCAGGGAAATACCCTGCTATCAAAAATATACATGACTGAAATACTATTTTGAAGATACTTATTTTTAAGATGTTTCTAAAAAAGACGATTTGTGAAAAAATACTTAAAATCAATCGATTTTTTTTTTCTTCTGAATAGATTCTTCTCTAGACACACGGAGTCATGCGACGTCTCTAAACTCTTGTCGCACTAATTTTTTTCGGGCGATGTCCCACGATGTCTCTGGACTCTGTAGGCCATTTTCTCAGTAGCAGCCCGGAATCTGAATTTTTCTCGTTTACTGGCAAATGGCTCGCCCCAATAAAGTGGGATGTAACATGTTTGTCTGTTAACTATACCCCTGCTATAGTTAACAGACAAACATGTTTCTGGAGTTTGTTTCGTCATTTCCCATATAAACTACTAGGAAGTGGAGCATTTTGGGGACTTTTGTAACCTTTCACGTTTAAAAGTGCCGAAAACTACGATTGTTGATATGAATATGTCTATTATCACCCACAGCCAAGACTACCGTCTATTATTCAACACGGAGGTTCAGATCGGACTGAGCAAGGCAGACCGGCTGATGTACAGCGACTCGTGGATGACTCACGCTATGGTCTTCACCGCTGTCGGCACCGACGTAAGTACTCGTACACGCGATATTGAGATCTAATATAGAGCTGTTATAACCATAGAAATACTTTCCTATTTTGTATTACCATGTTTACAAAGAGCTTTGAAGGTCCGTAGCATACCTCTCGGTCCGCCATTTTGATTTTTGTTTCAAAATGGCGGAACCTTTATAAATCGATAACTGATTTTAAAAAAAACGGAAACTTTCAGTGATTATTTTAAAACACTGAGCAACAAGATGTAAGCACGTTCAAAAAAAATGTAGATGTCACGTGATCAACTTAGAACGTTAATATCTCTGACACGTGACGCTTTACGGGGTTGTCTTATTATGTTTTCTGTTTGCATTGATGTTCGATTTATTTAGGTTTCAAGCGTGGCAGCCATTTTGAAATATGAATATGAATGTCAGCTGGGACCGATGCCTTAACGTCACCCATTCACGGACCGCAGATAATTAATAATTCAACTAAATCAGTGTTTTTCAAAGTGTGGGTCGCGACACCCTAGGGGATCGCCTAGCCTCTTTAATGGGGTCGCCGTTTCTTTAAAATTATAGGAGGTTCCAAATGGAATCAAACACTTCAAAGCTTCAGTGGTTGATTGTGGGAATTCTATTTTTCTGTTTAACCAAAAGGTACCCAAGGTGACAGACTTGAATTCCAAGTTAGAAGCAGCGGAGGGAAGGGGCTCGCGAAATATTTTCCGTACTAAGGGGGCCACGTCATGGAAAAGGTTGAAAAACACTGATCTAAATCATGTTAGACTTTTTGTATGAAAGATTACTGCTCTACGGCTCTTACTTATTTATTGTTTTTTAACTTTAACAGGAGAAAGGCAATCCGTTGAAGTTTCGCGTAGAGAACTCTTACAGCGACAAGGAGTATGACAAGGGTTACTTGCTGCTTACTGAGCCCTGGTTCAGAGAATTCGTCTTTGAGGTATGTACCATACATCTCTATTAGCCGTCATCTCAGCGGTCACCCTCTTTCTAGCCATATCATCGTTCATACGATCCATCGTTTTTTTGTGTAGTCCTTCCCTTCGATTATTATTTTATCATTTCTCATTATCATTATTATTTCTCACTCTTAGTCTCTCTCTGTATGTCTTAACTAGCTGCTCCTCGCGGTTTCACTCGCATAAGTTTCGATCCCGTGGGAATATCGGGATAAAAAGTATCCTATATATTAATCCTGGTCATAAACCATCTGTGTGCTAAGTTTCATCCAAATCCGTTCAGTAGTTTTTGCGTGAAAGAGTAACAAACATCCATCCATACAAACTTTCACGTTTATAATATTAGTTGGATAGTAGGATTGATTTAATTAAGAGCTTAATTATACTTATCCTCCACAGGTGGTAGTCGACAAAAAATACGTACCAGATGAAGTGTTACAAGTATTTAAACAGGAGCCCAAAGTATTGCCAGCCTGGGACCCCATGGGTACGCTCGCTTGCCCTTACTGTGACAAAGAATAGCGCTCCAATATAATAAGTAGGTAACAATTGTATGTGTCCAACAAAGGAGAGATGACATATCTGTCATTATTATTTTATATTCTTTGACGAAACACGCTGCAAGATTATTTTGGCGCGTGGCCAAAATCGGAACCAACGCCGCCATCTTGTTTTTTTTTTTTTTGTAAAATTTAGCAAAATATTATCGCAAATGTTTACGAACAGCGCCGCCTTCCTGTCACTGTCAGTCAAGCGCCAAAAGACCCTTGTAACGAATTTATTCCTCGAAGGGGTGGGCATAGATAACCTCCTCTAGATGCCATTAAAGATCTCAATCATATCTCAAGATTTTATAAAAATGAAAAATGCCTGCAAAGCGGAATCTAAAGGAGGTTATCTGTGGTGGAGGTGAATACACTCACAATTCTCCATTTTTAGCCAGTAAAAGGTGTGAGAGACGAATTGATTGTTAAATTACTGGTAGAGTACCTACGCACTGCAGCTGATAAACTTACTTCTTTTTTTAAATCTTGACTTTTCAAAAGAGTTTTTATGTTTAATAGGTTGAAAGGGCACGGAACTGTGACGCTCCTCCATTAATTAAAGAGTTGAAGTGAGAGAACAAATTATCATTCAAACGAGTCACTTTCTGCATTAAACGGGGTAAAATATTAAACACTAGCTCTTTTTTAAAGTACTTATTTAAATTTTCATTGGAAAAATGAATCCTGCTGTAAAACAAATTGAATTTTTACTTAGATAAACTTAAAACGGGGGATACGTTACTTGAGCTCAGCGCGCGCTCCTACTGAACCAAGTCAAATGGACACAGTTGCACTCAGTCACGCGCGGGCTATCGTCTAAACTTTAGACGATAGTCCGCGCGTGAAACTATAATTATTGAGCTGTATCGACGCACTGTTTAGAGTGCATGCCGATACAGCTCAATAGTTTTAGTTTTTCTATATAAATACACATCAAAATGCCTTCTCGTGTATTTAATAATTGTTCTAATCACTCAAGACAAAAAAATTACACAGTTATCACAGATGTGTGAGTTTCGTTGCATGTAGTTGTGCAGTTGTGCACCGATCCAGGTTTAGTGATTTCGATGTTAGAGCCTACCGTATCTTCTGCTCTTAAGTTTATTGATCTTTTTTAAGCCCTACCCATCCACCCTTTTTAATAAACGCATTTTCGTTCTTCTCTTTTTCTTTATTTTTGTGGAACGCTGTAGTGCGTACGCTCCATCAAATTTAAAATTTTACAGATATGTGATTTCTCACAATAGGAACATATTACTGGTATAGGTATCTTCTACTGAAGCAATCAGCTAAAAATCAATCAAATAAAAATATTTGTTACAAAGTAGCTATTAATCATGCCTATATTGTTGTTACGCTTCTCTGAATTAACCGTAGTTTATTAACACCTAGATATATAATTTTACTAGCTGAAATGTAATTCATCTCCATTTTTTAATTTTTTTAGCAAGTGCAATGCTAATATGCTGAGTTATCTCGTGTTGCCATTACCTGTGAAACGGGAAGAGGTAAAATGGCTGACAAGTCAAATTATAAATATTTGACGGCCAGGTACATCAGGTGCGTCCAATTTGCAACTTTACGTGTTTAGTAATATGTATTATTTATGTGGTAAAATTCTTTCAAAAAGTGATACTGATATAGTGAATCTCTTTAATAATTGAAACTGTTTGGCCACAGTTGCATTTATTTGCCTTTCTCAGAGTCATTTGTTTTTTCATCGTGAGCCACAAACAAACTAACGTCTGGCAACACCAGTGACTTACATCCTACCTAAATAAAAAACATTCAACGGGTACATTATAAAATTAAACACGAATGGAGATGGAAATAAATTAATTTATATATTTACCATTTTATATTACAATTGTGTTCAGTATGTTACCAAAACCATGTTGCTATTATTTGTAGAGAAAAATATTAATTTCTTTATTTTTGTATTGCCATATTCGTTTTTTTTTATAGATTTTTGCTGTCAATTTTAGGTGGCAACGTCATTATAATGCGAATAAAATATCATATTTGATAAATAAATATTTAAAAAATAAAACAGTTATTTTAATTACCTTTTAGCTGTGACACACCCATCTTCTTCAAAAAGTATTCAGGTGAGGGGTGAGGTACTTTGTGTTCCACGCGCGCCTCAAAGTCATGTCAGGACCAAGTGACGGTGTCCGCTAGGGCTGATGCCTGCCAGGGCCGCGGCTTGTTCGAAAGAGATACCGTGGGCCCTGGCACAGGCAACTGAAGGAACACAGGTGGGTTTTAATCAGTAAAAGTCTGACACGCCCTCCCGATCCGCCCAGAGCGGGAGAAGTCATCTGATTTCCCATACAAAAAAAAGGGTGAGGTACTGCGCAGAGAGTAGCGCACTTCAGAGCCGCCATAAAGTTTGAATCGAGCTGTAGCTTCAGATTACCTCGAGTAACATTGTAAGTACCTCATATTCATTGTAGGTAGGTACCTCATCATCTGTTTAGCCTTTTCCCAACTATGTTAGGGTCAGCTTCCAGTCTAACCGGATGCAGCTAAATACCAGTATTTTACATAGAACGACTGCCTATATGACCTCCACAACCCAGTTACTGGGTAATAGGATACCCCTTGGTAAGAGCAGTTGTCAGACTTTCGAACTTCTGACGACCCGTAACGACTGTCAAAGTTCCACGAATGACAGCCGGGACCAACGGTTTAACGTGCTTCCCGAGGCAGAGGGGTCTCGGTATGTAATGATGGTATAGCATTATTATGTCAAGACTCGTGACTCTCGACCTTGGTATTTACAAGTGAATTGAATTAATTAGCCGATCCGATAATTTATTTAGATTTATTAATACATTTATGTAAGTATATATAACGTGAATCGATAATTATGTCTAAAAACAGTATAAACCCATTGAAGGACGCTGAACTTAGAGGGAAATTAGAGGCATTTTTGACGGATTGAGACTGAGATCAGACTGCGAACTTTCTTAAAATTACGAGAATTGCCCCCAAGATCCTCGCACACAAATCAGCTCGGCACCGGATCGGCGTGCGCCCGCGTTGAAGAGGTTCATAATAATTGCAAACAAACAATGAAATAAATAAAATTTAATTTTTGTTATTTACAGCACCAACAAAATTAACAAAGGGAATAATCACAATTACTATTCTAATAGGTAGATTGTATATCATTATGAGGGTACAGCTGTAAATAATTATGAACACGTTGTTCGAAATCACCCTATCATGCTTCAGGATCATGAGACCTTCAACATACAGATTACCTACATCAAGTGATAAAAATGAAACCTGGGGGTCTACTCCGAAGTAGTATCGGCCGAATGCTCGGCCGTTTCCTGCTACGAAGTTACTATTTGGTTCGGTCGGTCCCGATGCTACACTCCTACACTCTTTCGATTATTGACCATGGTCCCGACCCAACTGAGCCGATCCGAACTTTTGTCGCATTTTTCAATAATATTCGGTTCGGCCATGTGTCGGTCCGATCCGAACATTCGCACTTTGCACTTCGGAGTAGACCCTCTGCTACGCTTGAATTCAGAAATGTTGATATTATCTATGAGTATTAGTACAGACGCCAGCACATCAAGCTACTACAATCTGTCAAATTTTACTACAATCTGTCAAATTTGTTTAATAGATTTTCAACTTTATCGCTATAGTATTATGGTTCCAATAAAACTGAAAATTTCGCACGAAAATTTGTCAATTTCTGTTAGCTTGACCTGCTGGCGCCTGTACATATTTTACACGGTTGGTGTTTTTTTATTCGACCCGGTTTCCGGGTACCCGACAGCAGATTACCCGGCGCTTGAGCATATGAAAAGCCACTGCAGGCGCGTTGTACACACACGTTTTGCTTGCCGTGAAAAATAACGTTAGGTTCGCCGTGTGTAGGAACAGTCATCAGTGTTGTATGGATCACTATACAAGCTCACAAGATTATTTTCCGGCGGCGTACCGTAAAGAAACCGTGCCGTGTACAACGGGCTTGTTAGAACTTCTAACGTAATTTTCTTATTTGAGTCTATATTTCTTTCACTATTGTTACACGGGTTATATGTATTAGGGAATATTAAAAGTTTGTGTTCAGTGTTTCTAGTTCCTGTGGCGTAATACCTCACATGTTTTTACAAAGTGGCGTGCAGTACAAAATGTTTCTCCTATTTATTACAGTCGCCGGGCACGTAACTTGGCACAGGTTTTAGCGTTGTGGGAGTAAGTTTGTGTATAATTAGTGCAACAAAAAAATTGTCACTTTTATTACTTGTCATTATGTGTATGGTTATTGCTATAATTTATTTTTAAACATCTCTGTTGTGAAGAAAGTTAAAGAAAGGAGAGGAACGACTCAAGACTGGCCAGGTTACGTGCTGGCAACTGTACTATTGTTTATTATCATATTATTATTATTAGACAATGATAAAACTATAATATAAAAATGAATCGCTGAATGTGTTGCTAAGCGCAAATCCCGAGAACAGCTGAACCGATTTCGAACAAGCCGAACCAAATTCTTTTTTTAGAATATTCCTTGAGGTACGAGTATGGTTCTTACGGGAAAAAAAATGTAAGAAAGTTGCTTCACGCGGACGAAGTCGCGGGCAAAAGCTAGTTATAAGTAAAAAAGAGGTAGAACGGGCGAGGAAGAGGTATACAGGCTCCATAAGTGGCACGGCAAAAACTTGGCTAATTCGCCTAGTTACGAGTACGTTTCGTCGTCTCTTTTTCACTACCGATAATTACGATATGCCGTCCTACTTCCACGTGTCACATAATAGTATGACATAGTGCCCTTTTTGAAAATCAAATGTTGGGTAGGTGACGTTGCCTGAGGTCGCTGTGAGCTGCGCGGTGCGGGAGGGGTGATAGTTGTCACAAGTTGACGAATCACTGATCTCTCGCCACACTTCACCACACCCTCCCGCATCGCGCTGCTACCTCAGGCAACGTCTCAGTTAAACGGTTGGCCTATACCTCTTTTACTTATAATATATCATTGCTCATAGCAAAATTTTGCATCCAGCTTCCATAGTAACAGACCAATGAATGATATATTTTGAATGATGGTGTGTAGGCAATTTGTATGTATAATTATGTAGACATTTTTGAGCGACATTATACCTACTTGGCTTGTATAATGTCGCTCAAAAATGTATTAAACATCTCACAAGATTTAATTGTTCTCACAGGGATTTGCAGGCTAAGGCCCATTCCAATATGGGAATATTTTGACAAGCAATGCTGAACTTGCCTATTTTTTGCAAAACTATCCGTAACTTATTACTAAGATTGCATAGAATGCTTGCTAAGCTTGCTCTGTGATTAAAATACGAATAGGAATGGCGTTAAATTCAATCTATCAATCAACTTTGCCTATCGTAGTCGGTCGGCTGCGATAAGCAAAGTTGATTGATAGAAGCCTATGTCCATCAGTGGCTGGACATAGGCTCCTCCAAAGCTCCCCACTGAAGCAATGAAATTAATTTGTCAATCATTTTAACAAGTGCCTTCACATCACATCGTTGGTTGTCGACGCCTACTGACATAGTAGTGATCAGTATGTATGTATTAAGTGTCTGTTCACACAGACCGACTCGGAGAGTAGAGTACATTTTTATCGCATTTAAAAAGAGTTTTGTGTCATTAAAATAAGGTTGATTTTTTCATATATCAGTGTGTGAACGGACAATAACGCAACAATGTAAATGTTCTCTAGATTCAAAGTCTCTGACGAGCGAAATTTATGATTCTGGCAATTAGGACCATCCATATTCTTATTTCAACCACATATTACAACCCTTGTTTGGTTTCAATATGGCAGTACAATTCCTTTATTTTACATAACATTAACGGAAATATATATAATTCTTTTACCAATGGGACAAGAAGTCCCAAAAAATAATGCACTTACATATTGCTGGTTGAAGAGATTACACAATCTCTCGGTACAAATGAAGGGGATGACGCTTAGACATAGGAAACTTCAGACAACTATTCATATTCCAATCAAACTGTCATCGCATTCAGTACTATTCCATTTTTGATATCACAGTCTTTCTCCTGCTCTTTGGAACCATGTTTTAAAGATCTCAAATACTTCAGTTTAGCCCAAACTCCTTGGCACATACGTGTCAACCGTTTGTCATGTGTATGCCTTGCAAAGATCGCTACATTCCTCACGATGTTCCTGGATATGTGAAGGTTCCCTTTCTGAGCTTGTGACAGTGCGGAGTAAAGACGGCTTCTTGCTGCTAAGCCATCGTCGCCGAGCATTTGTGACAGCTTGTACTGCCTCAATGATATTCTGCCTGCTTCCTCAGCCTGAAAGATATTTAGTAGTAGTTAAATTTGGTTTGATACAGTTGCTTTATGGTAATTCAAAATGGCATGTTGAATGTTATGAAGAATGACATACAAGCCAATAGATTAAATTATCTTTTGAGTATTATTTTATTGTAGCCTCTCAATTCAAGAAATTAACAATAACTTTGATATAGAAGAGATATGGCTAAGAGTATTCATCATATTCATGCCATGCTGAAGAAGATAGAAGTAATTTGAATTTCTAGCAGTTATATATGTTTTATTTAAAGAAAAATACTATCTTTTTCCATTAAAAGCATTGTTTTCAGTTGTTTAAGTATAGTAGTTTTATAGTTAGTTTTTAGGGGGGTTTTTTTTTGCCCTAACGCCAATAAACACATTTTTTTTTCTTCCTTTCTTTTATATTTCTAAATAAATCTCTATGAAACCATTGTTATAACAACAAGCATACTTACACAATGATCAAAATAATCTCCGAGAGCAGAGTAAGCACCTCCAAGGGTTGATAGCCAAGAAAATGCATTCTCTATTTCTACTCTGGTCCAAACTAAGCGCAGAATCCTTTCATTCCTGGAACATTAAAAAAACTGATATCAGAACAAAGCGCAGATAGAGGCACATAGAGCAAAAAGTTTTTTATTGAAAAATACAAGGGAGCAACATAACTTGAGTCATAAAGAAAGCATATATTAAAAAATAAGTATGAGTAATAGTATCTTAGTTATTTATGACTAGACGACCTGACAAATGTTGTTCTGTCCAAATATAAATAATTCATAAAAAAGATCCCGTAGAAAACGGATGTTTCGTTTTTGCACAATTTGAAATATTCCGGAACACTTTCTCAATTTAACTTTTCATAAAACCTAATTCAGAATATAACATACAAAAAGATTGCCAAATTGGTCCAGCCAGTCTCATGTGATGCGGTTTCTTATTCATTTATGTTTATCTTCATCTGACATCTACAAATAACAGGAAAGGGTACTCTATGATTCTATAGTAGTCGTCGGTATTTGTTGTAATATTTACCACGCATAATCAATTATTTCAGTATCTGGAGGTTCTAAAATCAACTTCAAAAATACTGTCCCACATTCAGGATATCCACCAAGCCGATTCAAATGTGATACCACATTGGATCTGTACACATCAGAATTCACACACTCCCTTACGAATGGTTGCAAGAATAACGCGCTGGTCCTGACCGTCAGCTTCTTTTTAACTTCGTCTTCGCCATCTATCTCCAATTCACAACAGTCTCCTATCTTCACACCAATAGATTTGTAACATTGTTCATCCGGTAAGACACTCAGGTCATCAGTAATGAAAAATATTGTATACGGACTACGAAACAGACGAACTTTTGCTACCACCTGCATATCAGCATTAAATAGGTTATGTTTTTCTATTGTTAAAAATTAACCACGGCAATGATGCGTCGTAATAAAATGAACAGTTTTCAGTAATTTTACTCGAAATCACGTGTTTTTGCTGTTAATTTATTATTCAATATTCACAAAATTTTGATAAACTGTCACCTTTGTTGAAAACACTAATGTCAGTTTTAGTTTGTCATTTGTCATGGCTTGCTAATTGTCAATGTCAAATGTCTGAATGTCATGGGTTGTGAAAATTGTGCTACGAAAATTGTGGCTTTTTCTTTTTTTATGATGGCAATTTAGCACAACTCACAGGGTAGGCAGAACTGCAGCTCAGCTCTACCTTCTCCTAGTTCTAAGTTCCGTCTCTTAAAAGGTTACATGCTCTGTGCTCCACAGAGCATTGTAAGGAGCGTTCCAAACTCCGATGAGAAGTTATTTAGCAGGAGATTAAACACTGGATCAGTCAATGCAGTAGCATAGCATAGTTGTGATACATTATATTGAGATACCTAATTAAGAGGGTGGCAAAATTGTCTTCCGCCCCGGGCAGCCGATACCCACGCTACGCCACTGAGTCAATGCACGGTATAGTATAGGCATTACCTAAAGTGTACGTACGATTCACACCTGACGGAACGCAACGAACCTTATCCGTTAAAAAAAATTACCTCAGTCACAAAGTCTCTTGTCCTCCAACCTTTTATTAAAAAGAAATATTCGCAAGGAATGTATTCCCAATCCGTTTTTGCGCTTGGACTATGGATAACCACCAATTAGAACATTATGGGCCATTAGGTAACGATGTCGTTGCACATCGCCGTATATCTAGTTGTCCGTACACTGGAACGGGCTTGTCTCGTACTGTCTTCAAAACTTAAATAGACTGGTCAATCTAACCCACAGAAGGTTCCCACAAAAACTAAGCAATATTTTTCCTTCCTCATCGACACAATAGGTCGGTCTGTCGCCCGGTAGTTATGGTAAACAAAACCTTATGTCACATAGGTAAGGTAGGGTAGACCGGGGTCGGTTGAAACACGTCACGATTGATGTAGGTAACTAATATAAATAGAAATTAGAAAATAATTATTGTCCAGGTAATACAGCAGCAGGTTCACAGTTTAAACGACGACACGAGTAGCTTTTAATTTTTTTTTTGTAGCTTTTAACATTACCTACAGTTTTTTTTTTAGCTTAGGATCTCAGGAACTCTAGGAACTCTTTTCCCACGCCACGTCGAACCAGTCCACGACGAACCTCCAGTAAGGTGACGATAATATTATTTACTATTGAGCCCCAAACTAGAGAGTCTGCATCTTGGGGCTCAAAATCTCAAATTATAATTATCCTGTTGTTTTTCTCTTCTCGGTACAGCTCGACGACTTGAGCCAGCGAGGTAGCATTTGGAGTAGGTACCTTTTTCAGGGGCCATGCGTTAGGGGGTAGCCCGCGAAATTCAATTATTCTTACGTTTTTTGTAATTTACAGGTCAATAAGTAGCAGGCGTGGTACATTACAGCCCATTCCCCTTTTGAAGAGAGGAGGCCTGTAGTGTGTCCCAGCAGTGGGAACATTATAGGCTGATTATACTAGGTAACAGGATATATGGTAAGTGAAAAAAAAGTTGGACGCGCCCATAACAAATACTTAATGATTGATTGATTGATTGACATAAGTGAGATTTCATATAGGTATATGTTACAGTTTTGACGACACGGTTGGCGCAGTGGCTGAGCGATCGACTGCTGCGCTGCGTGTCGCGGGTTCGATTCCCGCACGGAACAAATATTTGTATAGCCTTCAGGTAGTTGTTCCGGGTCTGGCTGTTTGTGTATGTGAGTTTAAGTGTTTGTAAACGCACCCACGATACAGGAGAAATTCCAAGTGAGGGGCAACGTTTTTTAAAAAAACAAACAAAATTATTATGGGTTTGTACCTATTTGAAATTTCCTGTTGCCCGACAAACTGCGTCGCATCGCATCGCTCGCCTCTGGTTTTACTTCGATTTCGCATAGCGGTCTTTCTGACTTATTTTTCTTTTTGTTCGAATCGTAAGGGTCGTAGCGTGATGTTAAATAGCCTTTTTTTTTGTCGCTGAGAAATGCATTACGCATCCCCGTCTCGCGGGGGACGAGACGGGGTATGTGGGACTCCCTGTCGGAATGACAGTATACCCACTAAAACTCAGCGGTGTTCCCACAACACCGTGATGGGAGGGCCATGGGAAACCGGCTTAGCCTTCACTTCCACAACCCTCCCGGTGCTGGCGGGCCCCGCATGACCCCCACTCTGGGGGGCTACGGGAATGGCCGGGAAGACCTGGCCATTCCCGTCCGACACTGGTGGAGGCCTGTACGATACAGACAACGGTGCCCCCGCACCCGTTGCCTGCTGGCCTCCACGCCCGCCTAGCTGATGGGCCCCGCATGCCCCCCAGGTTGGGGGGCGGCCGCAGAGGATAGGGAGAGCGGCCAACGTCATACCGACACTCCTCTTCCCCGGCCGCCCCACCGTGTCTGCCATCAAACGGTGGCGACCCTGTCAAAGGCCGCGGAAGGTAGGGAGAGCGGCGCACCGCAATACCGGCACTCCTCTCCCGCCGCGGCCTCCAATCCTCAGCCGCGATGTCTCCCATACGACATCGCGGCTCGCCTCAGGTAACCCTACCCGTGGTTGATAGTGCGTTACGCAATTAGGGTGAAGGTCATCTCTTTCTAGGCCGGCTTCCTGTCATGCGGCTGATGTGATCCACCCATACAAATGATTAAAGCACTTATTTTACAATTGGCCCCGGTCTACCCTACTAAATAGAAAGTAGCATCAAATAATAAAAGGTCGGAAGGCAGCAATAAACAAACCGGTCGGCACAGGAATAGTATTTCAGTAAACAAGCAGTTAACGTTAACAATGTCATACAATATCTAGTCGGGGCTTTGCTCAATGGGTTCTTTAACGTTGAGACAGTGTCCGAACGTATGGTGAAAAAAAAAATCCCAGGATAGCAGCAACAAACTTAATAATAACACAAGAATCCAACATGGTGGATTTTAGGAGTCACATAGTATTATTCTTGCTGGCAATTCATAGTAAGTTCGAAAGTTAATTTTATTTCAAAGAAGGGTTTTAAGGTTTCGTACGCAAAGGGTGCTGACGGGACCCTTTATCTCTGTCTGTGACAGGTCACTGGGATTTATATTTTTACCTTACCTACCCAACTCTTTAATGCTACGGCCACATTGACGCGAGGAAGTGAAGATTTGCGTTGTCGTGACACGTCTGGAACTCTGGACAAGCAATTCGTCACATCGCGAATGATTCGGGCGAACTCGAATGCCCAAACTGTGAAGTTTTTACAATGTGACCAATATAGTTCGTCGTAGTTCGAACACGAAGTTTTATTGCGACAAAACGACACGAATCTTTGCGCGACAATGCAAAAGAAAACATGTTGTTTATTATGCTACAGCTACATTGTCGCGATAAAGCGAACTACTACTTCGCGCAGTCTCTGTTTAACAGCGAGATGTCGTGCGGTGTGCGAGAGAGAGAGCGCGCGAATTTTAGTTCGCGTTAACGCGACAATGTAGCCGTAGCATTATGCACATTTAGATCTTATTCTGATCATATTTGTTTAGATAGTGAAATAAATGGAATTCATAGTCGATAAGTATAAAATTCGGGTCAAACTGAGGAGGAATCCCGCGGGACTTGGGACAAAAAATACGGTTGCGCTGATTGTGGCAATTTACCTGTATGGCGGTGTTCAAAATTGAAATTTTTAATCAGCGGATATAAAATAAAAAAAGTTGTTCCCTACATTTTGACCGCGTAGGTAGATATTGCACTTTTCTATGAAACCGCAGCTTTTTTTTTATAACCTTCGTTTCATGTTGTGCTGAATTCATAGTTACAGTTTGCGCGTCGATGTCCCATGCCACCACACCTTGTATACGTAAGTTTTTTTAATTGTATTTTGTTTTTAGCACATATCATCGTGTGTGTGCTGTGGGACCGCTTGCACTGCTCATCAGATCCTACACAGGAGATGACCGAAGGCTCCGTGGCGAACATAGGACGGTTCCCCTGGCTGGGCATTGTGCAACACACTTTCTGTTAGTATAAAATAAATCACGTTTATTTGCACAAGTAATGAGGATTTCATTCGTATGTTTATGCTTCAGTTTAATTAGTTAGTCATTATACACGTACGGTTAATAAAATCAAATTTTTGCTTGTAAATCGAAGTACCTATAATATACATAGTACCTACCTACATACAAAGTCGTTTATACTGGCTGTGACCACTTGATCTAATAAACCATACCTACAATGAAGTTTTTTTTGTGGCATATACCATAATTTATGGCATATAATCTGGAAGGTTTATGTGTATATTTAGCACAGAAATCTTGATGTTTTGACATGTCGCCTTTGCACCAGTGCGCGTTCGCTGATATTTAATACATGTCATGGAAAATTTAAATATAACCTCCCGTGTGTCCACCATTCCTTTTTTTTAGTCATAGCCGGGAAGGCTCACTACGCTATCACCGGCGCGGTACTCGTTCACCCTGCGTTTGCTATAGCCGCAGCTGAAGACATCGCCAAGATAAACGCAGACCAGCTCGTGTAAGTTCTTAAAATGCTTACAATCTTTATTTATTTAATAAAAACATTGAACATAATTATTATAAAAGTCAGTCAATAAAATTATGATACGTATAGATATTGGGGTAAGTTCAGCGCTGGGAGTAGACCGTATGAATCAAAAATGTTGTCAGCATTAAAAAATGTTACGGTCTTAACCCAGCGCTGAACTTACCCCAACATACTCTAATTGTTTTTTTTTTATTTTGCTTGCACGATTATCTTCCTTCCTGTGTAGGATAGAAATAAAAGGAATGTGGCCTATCGGATAGAAAGGTAGAAAATGTTTATTACTTTAACTACTCGCTCTGTCTTTCTTTATTATTCTCATCAGGGAGGACCTAGGGGTTATCTACTCTCGGTAGCTACAAGTTTTCTTTTCATAATATCCAGTTTTCTTTCCAGGAACAACACAAAGTTGATACTTTGGGGCAAAAAGTCAACTAAGTACGCGTTAGACGTTAAGGATTATATTCTACATCCGGAGTACCATGATAAAGTAACATTTGCCACCATTGCTCTATTGGACCTTATCGCATGGGGTCAATCTCCAATTAACGAATGGAAAGGTGGTATATTTTTGTTTTGAACGGGGTCTAAGTTATAACTAAGTATGTAGGTTGTACATCTATACTTATAATAAATCTGTAGAGAGGTCAATTCTGTACATGAAATATATTTCCAAAATAACTATCAGGGGGTGATTAGGGATCGATACTGATGCCAAAAATGCAATCATTAAAATTTTTGTCTGTCTGTCTGTCTGTCTGTCTGTCTGTCTGTCTGTCTGTCTGTATAACCGTTATAGAAACAAAAACTACTCGACGGATTTTAATGAAACTTGGTACAATTATTTTTCATACTCCTGATCTGGTTATAGTATACTTTTCATCACGCTACAATCAATAGGAGCAGAGCAGTGAAGGGAAATGTTGGGAAAACGGGAGAAGTTACTCCATTTTTTACGCTTCCGTCGCGTGTGCAACCTTAATGGTTAAAGCTACACAGAAATCATGTATGACGGAAATGTTCTCCTTAAAATTATATAAAAAATATCCCACGACAGCATATGTCTATCTTTTATGGTTGACTCACAATAACACGTGTAACTCCCGATAGCTTAGCAGTTCGAAGCTTTCTGATTATATTTGTCTACTCTTACATTTATAACACTCTCAGTCATTCTTAATTAAAAAAGTTAACATTATTAACTATTCCATAAAAAATAATCTTAGAAATCGGTATAGAAACACCAAAGTTATACATGAAATACGCTAATAATAAGCCATCGCGCTTGAATACTGAATCACGCTCGACGCGTCTCGCGCCTATAAAATTCAAAGTCCTGACTGACTGACTGACCGACTGAGACATCAACGCACAGCCTAAACCGCTGGTCCTAGAGACATGAAATTTGGAGAGTGTATTCTTCGTGAAGAGTAGGTGTCCACTAAGAAAGGGTTTTTCGAAATTCTACCCCTGAGAGGGTGAAATGGGGAGATTTCGTTTGTATGAAAAATATTATTCCTTGAGTTAATAAACTTGAAACTTGGCAGGAATACTTATGTAAATAAATTATGAAGTTGGGCATTTTTTGTTTTTATAAACTACCCCCTAAAAGGGGATTGGGGGGTTTCAAAGTTTGTATGGAAGAATTTTAGCGCGCGGTCCGATTTAATCGAAACTCAGTGTTTATACCTAAAATTGAAAGGAAAGAATAATGTGTATCAGGGTTTTTCGAAAATGTACCCCTGACGGCCTGAAAAGGGGTAGTCAATTTTACAGGGGAGGATTTTACAGCGTGGCTTGATTAACTCGAAAATTGGTATAAATAATCTTTGAGTCAAGTTATGAACACATCCCAAATGATTTTTCAAAATTCCACCCCTGTGGGGGTGAAAAGCGGGGTACAGTTTATATGAAAAATCTTATTCGTTAGATTAATAATCTTGAAAATTAGCATGAATACTCGCCTAAGTAAGCAATAAAGTTTATCATTATTAGTTTTTCAAAACTACCCCTCAAAGGGGATATAGGGGTGTTAAAGTTTGTGTGGAAGAATTTGTACGCGCCGTCCGATTAACACGAAACTCAGTGTACTTAAGACAAAAATAAATAATAACACGTATGAGGGTTTTTTGAAAATCACCCCCTAACGGGGTGAAAAGGGGTAGTTAATTTTACAGGGGAGGATTATAATAAGTGGCTGGATTAATTATAAAATTGGTATAAATAAAATAATCTTTGAGTCAAGTAATGAATTTTTTTGAAATTTTTTAAAGTTCCAGCCCTGTGGGGGGAAAAGCGGGCATATAGTTTATATGAAAAATCTTATTAATTTAGTTAATAAACATGAAACTTGGCAACAATACTTGCCTAAGTAAGTAATAAAGGTTATCATTATAAGTTTTTCAAACTACCCCTCAAAGGGGGATATAGGGGTGTTGAAGTTTGTGTGGAAGAAATTGAATGCGCGATCCGATTTACTCGAAACTCAGTATTGATACTTTCGACAGAAAATAATTAATAATATTAATAATAAGTATGAAGTATGTAAAGTTGTCGAAAATTGATCCCTGACGGGACAAAAAGGGGTAATTCAGTTTTTAGGGGAGGATTTGAACTTGAAACTGTATGTTACATTTTCACGCCTAAACCACTGAACTTCTGATTTGGCAAAGAGATAGATGGCATCCTGGGGAAGCACGTATACTTTTTATCCTGGTAGCACGTTCCCGTGGGATAAGTTCCGACATCCACGCGGGCGAAGCCGCGGGCAGAAGCTAGTTTCTTAATAAGTACCTACTTATCTGAAAGCCAATTCTAGTACTTAAAAACGTTCAAAATCTTATATAGGAATCCATCGAAATTGTCCTGATAGCCGCTCCACTTCTCAAGTAGGTACCTCAGGAAGTGTTTCTGGTGGCCCATTATTGAGTGACCCCATGCCATTTAAACCGTGTATTACATAACATTGATCAGGCAGGGGTCACAGGCGCCTCCACGAGTTGGCATCGGTCCCTTGTACAATCGTACGTCTTGCAGAGGTCCGGGAACCCAGGGTCCCGAGTTATGTCAAAGCCATTTAAATAATAATATTTTTTATTTTTCTGTATGCAGCACCAGTACTACCAATTTGTTTGCCTCTCAAGGGGTCGGGAACGTTTGAAAACCAAATATATGCAGTTAAAATGAGTGACAGTAAGCTATGGCCAAACTGATGCGAATCCCGCGCGGGATCCGGGACGATGAAGCCTTTCAAACTAGCGCGAATAGTCGCGTAACTTCGTAATCATTAAAACAATCGACGCGCGTACCAAATCGCGTCCTGCGTGGATTCGCCTCAGTGTGGCCAACACATTAAACCATAATCTAAACAGGCGCGGTTGCAGCCACATATTTTGGGGGGGTCACCAAGTAGTAAGTTAGTAACTGAAGTTAGTATGCAAGTAAATCATGCAGACTCTCGACAGCTTGAATGATTTGGGGGGCGGGGGGTCATGACCCCACGACCCCCCCCCCCCCATCGGACCGCACCTGAATCTAACAGCACCCTATTTGCGCAGCACACTATCGATCTCAATCTGAATGATTTGGAAGGATATTGCTGATTGATCCATTGCATTGCTTCATATGTTTGAAAAATGTGGCTCTTCTCAACAACGTAAATAACGTTGTAAATAATGTTGTTGAACTGTCAAAATAAAACCCATTGCTACGTATAGTGAGTTACACAACTACCCCGCAGGCTCAATTACAGATCGTCTGAACAAGCTCTAACGACAGCTAGTTTGTATCGGTATTTATTGTTTCTTGTACAGCGACCGGCACAATGGAAAAAGAGATTTTAAAAATGAATTTTGTGGAAAATCAAGTTTGCGAAGAGTTTTACTATAAAAACCATGTAAGTTATCCAACAAACATCATCGTCGTCCTGCTGTTTAAGGTGGTGTCGGCACAGCATAGCCGGCTTCTTCTTTCTATAGATCTCTAAATCAGATCAGACGCCAGCAGGTCAAGTTACCCGAAAACTGTCAAATTTTCCCAATCAACCTTGAACCTTTATGCTTTAGCGATAAAGTTGAAAATATATTAAATTCTTGACAAATTGTAGCAGCTTGATGTGCTGATGTATGTACAATGTCCATATATATCACATACTTGGGTATCAGGCGTCATCTCAGTGTTAACTTCCTTCCTAGCCATCTTTCACACAATCAATCCATTTTTCTATGCTCTGCTTCTCAATAATATCTGGAGAGTCCATAGAGATCCATACACATTCGTTTTCTTTCTCATAACATACTTTTCATTCTTCTGTGTCCAGTGTCATACATGCATAATCACAGTACGCATGCAGGTCAGACGCCAGCACGTCAAGCTACCCGAAACTGTCAAATTTTCCCAATCAACCTTGAACCTAATACTTCAGCGATAAAGTTGAAAATCTATTAATGAAATTTGACAGATTGTAGTAGCTTGATGTGCTACGTCGGCATTTCTGAATATGTTATACTAGCTGCGCCCTGCTGTTTCACACGCATAAGTTTCGGTCCCGTGGGAATATCGGTATAAAAAGTATCCTGGTTATAAAGTTAATCCTGGTTATAAACTATCTGTGTACCCATCAAAATAGGTCCAGCCGTTTGACATACAAACACACACACACAAACTCACTCACTCACAAACTTTCGCCTTTATAATATTAGTGTGATTCCTAACACAGTTGACATTCAGCAAAATGAACCCGGTAAACCCGTTGTGTGCAGTATCGAAGTTTTCAAAAAATCCCTGCGTTTGGGACAGCGGCACCGCCCTGATCACCAGACAGTCGTGGGGGTTCTGGAAACTGGTGAGTTAGTTCGTCTAGCTAGACGGATGGTTTGCTATACTTTATAATACGCATCATAGAGTTAGCAACAAGTACAAAACTTAGCCGTTGCCTTAGATAATAATTATGCCTTCTTTCATGTTGGAAAGTGTTGTAAAATACATATTTATGTACTTCGACACAGTCGAGCCAAGATATACAGGGTTATTTGTAAAACACCAACAACCTCTTAAGAGGTAATCGTACTCATCATTATGAACAACTTTTACTATGGGACCAAAACTGAAATCGTGAAAGAAAATTCAGCTGTTCCCTACATTTACGTTCGCATAACTCGTCAAAATGTAGGTAGCAGCCGATTTTTTTTTTTCGCGTTGCTGGTCACCTCTTTCTGCGAAGCAGTCATGCTAGCGAAGGAGGTGGCGGGGAGGCTGAGGGAAAACACCTCACGCCTCAGCCGCCGCGGGAGACGCTCCGGGCGTCGGGAGCCGCGTGACGACTCCCGGCCACCGTAGGCGCGGGCCTGCGGGCGGAGAGTAATGGGTAGCTCACCGCCCGATCAGGACCAGGCCCGTGCCGGACGGCGCGTTGTGTTCCACGCGCGCCTCAAAGAGATGTCAGCAGAGGACGGGGCCCGATAGGGCCGAAGCCTGCCAGGGCGGCG
This sequence comes from Apamea crenata, assembly GCA_949629185.1. NCBI lineage: Eukaryota > Metazoa > Arthropoda > Insecta > Lepidoptera > Noctuidae > Apamea > Apamea crenata. Next base: position 6,988,039 of record OX451372.1, read on the forward strand.
GGGTCGTCCGAAAGGGTTACCGCTGCCCTGGAACAGAAAGGGCTAAGGAAGGAACACGGGTGGGTTTTAGTCAGTAAGAGTCTGACACTCCCTTCCGCTCCACCCAGAGCGGGATTCGGGTCATTTGATGATTTCCCATCCAAAAAAAAAAAAAAAAAAGAGGTTGCTGGTGTTTTACTAATAACCCTGTGTAAGTACATAATTATGTCGCAGCCAGCTTAATCAACCTTTTAGTTAACTGCCTAGTCGATATCCGTGAGCCAGCTAATACATTACATTTTGTATTAGACGCATTGGCTGAATATCATTCAGGCCGCTAGTTGAACTGCGCCGTTTAATTAAAAGGCTAGGCAGTTAAGTGAATGGCTGATTAAACCAGTTGCCAGGGGCGACATGTACATAAATAATTATTATAACTAATACAGGGCGGCACGGACATCGACGCGCCACCTGTTACCATTGATTCAGTACATTATTCTCAATGCGTTGAAATTTTTGTCAGTTATTTTTTTTAAATAGCAGTTCCACACATTTTGTCCGCGTAGGTATTTTACAGTTTTCTATGTAACAGTAGATTTTTTTGGGAACTGGTGAAAACTTTCTACGCTAGGGGGTCTAGAATCATGTGCTAAAATCATGGTTTCAGTTTGCACGTTCGCACCCTATCACCCTGTACACTACTTACCTACTTACTTTCATTCATGACGTTCTACATTCAGCTGGCATTCGCTGTCCGAGGCCCAGGCTGTGGTGCTCCGACCAGGTTCCTGAACATTCACGACTACCTACCTTGGATAAATGACATCATCACTCAGATCCCTTACGAAGATCCCGCGAACACATACAAGATAGGAGTGCGTAGGTTGTCACCGATCAAACTTGTCATGTACAAAGGTAAAATCTGAGTCTTGGTATTCTAATTTTCATAAGCAATTTTACTTTATTAAATGTATGCGCATACTACATAATTATATTCATTGTATTCTAGACGTGACACGTTAGGGAAAAGCTGGGGAGATGCTACACATCGTCGGTGTCGTTGGTCCCCGCATTTTCGTATTTTGACACGGTCTTCCGAAATTAGAGTCATTTTTCGGTTTGTAGTGTTTTTTTTGGAAGTCGGTTTTGTTTTTTTTTTTACTTTTTAGTTGTACCTACCCAACACAAATCCATTTAACACTACTTCACTGCTACTACTTGTAAATATCAGTGACAGGAAGTTATTAAAACATTATCAATATAAACTAAGTAGAAAAATATCTTATTAATGAAGCTAACTAAAAGCTGCCCAAGCAAAGTTAATCAAAATATGGGACCTTTAATAAATAAAACCCGCTTAAATGTTCTTTTATATTACAGCTAAAGCTGATGTTCCAAAACATCAGGGACTATGCGACAGGTCACAACGCGGCAATATCTTGTTTAAGGACAGCTCAGAACTTCTGGCTAATAGGAACTTTGTGCAAGGTTTCTACTATGTAAGTATTTCAAAAGGTCGCATCACCTAATTGCTATGCAAAAAAATTCAGGATGCTGCAACATTTGCTAATGGAGTGTGTCAGGAGCAAGAATGAAAGGAAATCATTGATTAGAGAATTTAAATTAAACATTCTGAACGTTGGGCTAATCCAAAACATTTTAGCAAAGCCTAGATCGACGAGTGCAAAGAGGTAATGCGGCAAATTAGTTTAAATAAGTTAATTTTAACTTGATAACTATAACTATACACTGTCGCATTAGGGTAAGGCCTGTAATGCTAGTTGTAAGGATGATCAATAAATAAATCAAATTTATTTTACTGTGTTTAAATATAATATTAAATAAGTAAGTAAGTACCCATCCCGCAAGGTGAACCGATGACTTTGTGAAAGCCGCAGAAAGCCGTTGGATATGAGAAGCACAGAACCGCTCGAAGTGGAGGTGCTTGGAGAAGTCTTATGTCCAGCAGTGGACGTCTTTCGGCTGAAATGATGATGATGAAGTATCCATCACGTCCGAAGAGGTTTGCTAGCTAATTTAATTTGACAATGTACCTAATTAGGTAATTATAAAAAAACGTCTTGATTTCATGAAATGGGTAATTTTATGGATTATTTTCTATTTTCAGTTGGTCATATCGACGCTGGCAGAGTTCGCATGCGCAGTAGTCGATCTCGATGTATCTAGGCAGACTAACGCCGCCGTGTGGTTAGAACACAACTGTCACAAAGATGTACATGGGTTACATTATGGTCATAATAGACCGATGAGAGAAAAGTAAGTCAAATAATGCAAACATCCAACTTGACCAGTGTGCATGTCGCAGATGGATTGTAGAGTCCGCTGTTTTACAAAACAAGTCTGTTATGTAAAACAACTGAACAGCGTTCAGCGGTTTTCCATAATTACTGAACCTGAACATGCAAAATTGCATAAACGTTTTGCATTTATTAATGCAGCGGGTCAACTTTTAGCGGTTTCGTAAAACAGCGTGAAATGAAACATCAGAATATCAGATTGTAGTTTTTAGTTTTAAATTTTGTCGCTCGTGGCTGTGTGTCGTAAAAACAATAATGACGTCCGAAAGAGAAATAAATAAACCGAGTAATACAAGTAAAAATGACCTTTACTCAAGTAAAAACAGTGATTTTAAGGACAATATTAATTAAAAGTTATCAGAGTTGTATGAAAGCCGCTCATTGTGACTGCAAATAAGCCCTTCTGCATTACCTCTAAACGTCGGTGACAGTTTTGTAAAACGTAGCGCAATGACAATCCAGCTGAACGTTGTTCAGTTGTATTATATAAGGTCCCATTTAAATAGGTGGACAAACTTTTAGACATCATTCAGACCACCAAAATAAGGACAATGGTAAAAAAAATATATAAGAAAAACGCATTAGATACTTACAATTAAAATAATCAGCTAACAAAAATACACTTATAAATGTTGGTTATCCAATGCATAAACACTTTGTTGATGAATGATGTAAGGATGTAACAGAACTGACTATGTACCTACTTACGAGCATGCGCGCAGAGGGGCGCGAGTGCAAGTATCCATTATTTTAGGTCAAAATATAATCGTTTTAATCAGTGTTTTTTTTTGCTTGGATACCTTTGGTAAGACGTACTGAGCGCTGTGGTAAAATTTGTCCATCTATTTTAATTGGACCCTGTATAATGGAGCTGTTTTGTAAAATAACTAGCAGTTTTGTAAAACAGCGGATTCTACAATCCATCATCCAACACACAATCATTCTATTGGCTGATTGAACTTATTTAGCATTATTCCAGAGAACAACCCACAATTTAATGGGAAATACCTACATATATGCAGTTTCTTCGATAATACAACAGGGTATTTGACTACAGGTTTTATCAAAATATACAAATTAATAAATATTAACTTATTTTAAAGATGTCACAAAACATAATGTACAGGGTTGCAGGGATATCGACGCGCATTGATAATGTATTTACTGAATTAATCATTGATTCAGTGAGTACATACGCCAGCACTTCAAGCTGCGAACTGCCGAACTGTAAAATTTTCCCAATCAACCTTGAACCTAATGCTTTAGCGGTAAAGTTGAAAATCGATTACAGAAATTTGACAGATTGTAGTAGCTTTATGTGCTGGCGTCTGTACATGATTCTGAACCACCTGCATTGAAAATCGAATTGCCTTTTATTATCTCGCAGAACAGGCACAGGCAGGGGTCTTGGCGCAGGCTCCTCGGGGATTAACGTGTATACGTCTTGGGCGAGCTTAAATTGGCACTCAGGATTCTAGTCTTAACTGCCTCGTTGCGCTTAGCCCTAGAAGGTTAGAATCCTTTGTGACGTTCGGAATTCAATAACCTAGCGCCCGTGTTATAAGACACTGTTTTATCCCCTTGGTGAATAATTTACTATTTTCCACGTAGCCCTTTTATATTTTCAGAAATATAATCCTTAAAAATACCTGTCATATCCTATTATACCGGTCTAACCAATAAAATAAGTACACGGTTATAGTAAGAATTAAGTATAATGGTTGTTGTTCTCGTGGTACGGATACAATCCAATCTGCCTAGCCTTTTCCCAACTATGTTGGGGTCAGCTTCCAGTCTAGCCGGATGCAGGTGAATACCAGTATTTTACATGGTGCGACTGCCTATTTGACCTCCGACTGATCAACCTGAACCAGATCTTGGAAAACTTTGACTTTGACAACCCAGTTACTGGGTAATACGATACCCCTTGGTAAGACTGGTTGTCAGACTTTCGGGCTTCTGACAAACCGTAACGACTGTCAAAGATTAATGAATGACATCCGGGACCAACGGCTTAACGTGCTTTCCGAGACACGGAGGGGTTTCGATGATGGTCACCCATCCACGGACCGACCGTGGCTGCGTAACTTAACCTGATCGATCGACCCGTGCGGCTGTAATTACTTAGACACGAGCCCCTCATCTCGTGGTACGGATACGTATAATATGCATGTATGCTTTAACAAGTAGCTAAACGTAATTTCATTTTATATGTCCACAGAATGTCGTGTTTTATATACTTCAAAACTACGGCTTTCGTCGAGATTCGGTTTTATTTTTCCTTCAAAGCAAATATCGATATATCAATTTACGGTTATGATAACAGGAAACCGAATCTCCCGAATCCATTCAAGTCGACGCAGCATACGACAGCGTGGTGGCCTACTTCGGGCCGCCTGAAGTTCGGCTACTTTGCACCTACAAATTTGTGGTGGTGGTATTTGTAAATAAAAATGAACATTGTAAAAACACAATGACTTTTATTATTCCTGTGTGAACTTGCATGATATTATGAGCTTGCAAAAGTCTAATGTAAAACCTAAACCTAGTATGTTCGGACTCGATACGATGGTTAGATTAATAGTGTTATACCTACTCGTAGGTACACAAACATCCATCTTAGGGCTTCTCAAAATCGTAAAATGGAACACTATAATGGGCTTGGAAACCCAACCCAGTCAGTACCACAGTCCAGCTTTAGGTAAACAGATAATACAGACGCCAGCAGGTCAAGCTATCCGAAACTGTCTTTAGTTATCCGTTATTTTTAACATAACAAGGCTTGTTGAGTTTGTATTTTACTAAGGGCGGATTTTTCAATCGACAGCTAGATAACTATATAAATAAATCTTTTATTACTCCCAGAAATCCACGAACATTGAACAAGAAAGAAATTGAAAAAAAGGGTTAAGCTAAGTGATTCACAGTAAAAAAGAGCCTGACCTCGAAACTAGGTAAAAACCTGTATCTTAGAAGTCAGATAATTTGTATTCGTAGAATAAAATTGAAGTCTGACAGATTTTGTATGGAAGAACTGTCAAAAATTTAAAATTATTCCTCCGATAAAATTATCTGGCGTTGGAAAAAATCACCTCTTAAGCTAGCATTTACCGGGGCGTGCGTCTTTCACTGACTTGAATGTGTCCTGGCGGCTGAGAGTAAGTCTCGCTGGTGGTGACGTGTGTTGGATCATTAAATTCCCTTCAAAATGGTTGAGCTGAATAATGCTGATCCATACGTCATGTTCGTGAACGGGTGCCGTCAGTAGGGACTGGTCATCTCTTAGCTGCCACAGCATATTTTAATTTCTGTTTTTTTTTAAAGCTTTTTATAACGGACGTCTTTGTACAACATTCTCACGTGTATAATTTCAACATAAATGATGTATTTAATCAATATTTTGTAACATTTTTTTTTTTTTTATAAGCGTGTACGTGGACTTTCTTGCACATTCTTCTCCATAGGTACATACCTACTACGCTTTGGAATGGCCTTTCTGACTGACCGACCCCTTGACAGTTGAAAAGTGCCTGTAATTTGCTTATTTGAAATAAATGCTTTGAGTACGAGTTTGGGATTATGCTATACATGCCATGGTATGCATACCTACTATTTATTTTATTTTTATTTATTTATTTATTTATTTATTTCAGGCGACACAGGCCCATACAGATATACCCCTAATCATACATATTTTTAGTATAAAAACTTCTCTTCACTAGCTTGTTCTTGAGCTGTTCTGTGGTACCTACTTGTCCGCGGAAGCGACGGAACACCACGTCCTACGGCCAGAAGTCTTCTTCCATAACGACGGGCAATTCGGTACGCTCACCACGAATGCCTGCATGTTAGGCTATGCATGCTATGCTATGATTGCTATGCATGCTATAGTACGCGTGCTATGCTAGAAAATATTTTATAAGCACATAAAAATAGTACTTAATCTGCAGTGCAATTCTGTAACCATCTCACAGTGAAAACTTAGGTGAAGTGAGCGAGGAGTGAGCTGTCATTCCAACTAATGCTAGGGATTGACACTATTGACCTCTCACTCTAGGCTCACTTCACCTAACTTTTCACGGGGAGATTTTTACAGAATCGATCGCCTGTTTAATAAGTAAGTGATGTATTGTCTTTTTATATACTAGGAACACATACAAATTTTTGTTCCTACGAGTACAACCAGGCTCAAGAAAATGGGGGTGGCGCATTTAAATGCCAATAAAACTTCCTAGCCACATTTAAGAATTAAGCCATAATAAATTCAAATCTTTCATAAAGCGGAAACTAATATGCCAAAAAGCCTTTTATGCTGTCAAAGATTATTTGAGGACAAAAAGGCTGATCTGCTTCAAGTTTACAGTGAATGTTGTTTTTTTTTGTTGTTTTCTATATAAGTATGTACCATTTTAGCAATGACATTTCATATAGTTTAGTAGTGTACTGTAGTTTTAATGATGATCTGACAGTTTGAATACTGTTCGTCGAATTGTTGAGCTTCTGAAGTTCCCAAGTTGAGCTGCACGATTTCTGCCAAAGGCATGCACTGATTGGACAGGTCCACTCAATCTGTGTGTTTCTTTCCTCAAAAGACCATTTCAGACACAAATCTACATGGTCTTCACATGATTTGACCAAGAATATGTCATATGAGTAGTCAGATAGGAAACGCCGACCTCATCGAGCTTTGAAAATATGATTGACGTGTAAAAGTGTTCAAACCTACTTACAGAAATGAAATCACTTATCATTGCCATAGCCTGGCGACGGGCTTCATGTATGAAGAAGAAGATAAAGAGGAAGATAATATTGCATCGGTTTTGTAGGTTGTAGGATCATTCTTGTACAGACGCCAGCAGGTCAAGCTACCCGAAACTGTCAAATTTTCCCAATCAACCTTGAACCTAAATGCTTTAACGATAAAGTTGAAAATCTATTAAAGAATTTTGACCGATTGTAGTAGCTTGATGTGCTGGCGTCTGTACTATGAGTTTACCTAAAGCTGGACTGTGGTACTGACTGGGTTGGATTTCAAGCCCATAATAGTGTTCCTCTTTACCATTTTGGGGAGTCCTAACAGGGATGTTTGCGAACCTACCATCTACCTAGCCTTTTTCCTACTATGTTGGGGTCGGCTTCCAGTCTAACCGAATGCAGCTAAATACTAGTAGGTACCTATACATGGAGCGACTGCCTATCTGACCTCCACAACCCAGTTACTGGGTAATACGATACCCCTTCGTAAGAATGATTGCCAGAATTTCGGGCTTCTGACGACCCTTAACGACTGTCAAAAATTAATGAATGACAGCCGGGACCAACGGCCTAACGTGCTTTCCGAGGCACGGAGGGATCTTGTTATGTAAAGATGGTCACCAATCCACGGACTAACCACGGTAAACGCAGCTTAACCTGATCCATCGACCCGTGCGGCTGTTATTACTAAGCCACAAGCCCCTCTGAGCCCTTAGATGTTTGTGTACCTATAACACTATTAATCTAACCATCGCATCGAGTCCTATTAAGAAAACTAAATTAAGAGAAGAGAGAAGAGAGTACTTAAGCTTTACTTTAGACTTTTTCAAGCTCATGCTTGATAGTTCACGCAGGAATAATAAAAGTCATTGTGTTTTTACAATGTTCATTTTTATTTACAAATACCACCACCACAAATTTGTAGGTGCAAAGTAGCCGAACTTCAGGCGGCCCGAAGTAGGCCACCACGCTGTCGTATACTGCGATGACTTGAATGGATTCGGGAAATGTGTTTTCCTGTTATCAAACCCGTACAATGATATATCGATATTTGCTTTGAAGGAAAAATAAAACCGAATCTCGATGAAAGCAGTAGTTTTGAAGTATAAAAAACACGACATTCTGTGGACATGTAAAACGAAATAACGATTACCTACTTGCTAAAGTGTACAGACGACAGCAGGTCAAGCTACCCAAAACTGTCAAATTTTCCCAATCAACCTTGAATCTTAATGCTTTGGCGATAAAGTTGAAAATCTATTAAAGCAATTTGACAGATTGTAGTAGCTTGATGTGCTGGCGTCTGTACATACATTAGTCGATTATTCTCTAAGGGGATAAGGCAGTGTCTTTTGTCATAGGAGGTATTTTTAATCCCGGACGCAATGAAGGATTCTAAGGCTCTGAGTTAACTCCTAAGTGTAGCGAGGGATTCAAGTTTGCGAAAACACATTTTAGCCCCGAGAAGAATTTAATTAATTTAATTTAATTTTTCGCACGAGAGGATAAATAAACCAATTCGATTGTCGAATTAGTAAATGAAATTGCTCAAAAACCTATGTGCATTTTCATACACTATTTTTTCGAAATTCGCAACTCAAGTGAGAACTCTTTGTCGATAATAAAAGGTACTAAGGTTTTTCTGTTTAAGAATTATCAAACGAATTTTTTGCTGAGGGTCAAAATCAAATCACATTATTGACCAGCGGTTGATAATGTACTTCAGGTCAATATTTTTCCCGGCTAAACCCCAGGGCGATAATGACTCATTTTAGTAGTTGGAGTTTCTTGCCCGTTCTTCTCCATAGGTACCTGCTACGCTTTGGAATGGGCAACTAGCTTCATCTTTCTGACTGACCGACCACTTGACGATTCAAAAGTGCCTGTACGTGGTTTATTTGAAATAAATGCTTTGAGTTAAACTCTGATAACTTTTAATTAATATTGTCCTTAAAATCACAGTTTTCATTTGAGTAATAGTAGATTATTAACCAAGGGGATAAAGCAGTGTCTTCTGTCGCGGGTGACGATTTAAATCGCGAGCGTAACGAAGGACTCGAGGCTCCCGAGCGTAGCGAGGGTGTTAAAAACTTAAATCACGAGAGAAGCGAGGGATTTAAGACGAGTCCTGAGTGTAGCGAGGGATTTAAGTTCACCCAAGACTAAGACAGCTTTATCACCGAGGAAAATACTCTACTTTTCGTACCATTTGCGAAAAAATAAACTTAACGTTTATGTATTTGAAGAAAACAAAAACGCGGCAAATTCGTAGACTAATATTTTTTTGTCGGAAAAGCAAAGACATCAAGCTCATACAGCCTCGTCGGTTTTCGTAATTTTATTTAATAATCATAAATGCATAATAAATGCATATTCCTTTTTCAAAAAGATGTATAATGCTTTATATGTATACAAACTCAATGGTGTAAACACAGATGTAGTTCAGTATAAATTTCGGTAAGTATTCCAAATTTAAATCACATTCTCCCCCTAGAGGATGAATGTAATTCAGTACAATTTTCTTTCCCTGTTTTTAACAGATTAAAAATGACTATTGTTATGTTCGCTTTTTGTGGCATAGAATGTAACTTTTTTGAGCAAGTGGTATGAAAAGTTCATTTTTATTCGTATTACTCGATTTATTTATTTCTCTTTCGGACGTCATTATTGTTTTTACGACACACAGCCACGAGCGACAAAATTTAAAACTAAAAACTACAATCTGATAGTTCATTTCACGCTGTTTTACAAAACCACCAAAAGTTGACCCGTTGCATTAATAAATGCAAAACGTTTTAAATGCAATTCTGCATGTTCAAGTTCAGTAATTATGGAAAACCGCTGAACGCCGTTCAGTTGTTTTACATAACAGACTTGTTTTGTAAAACAGCGGATTCTACAATCCATCTGCGACATGCACACTGGTCAAGTTGGATGTTTGCATTATTTGACTTACTTTTCTCTCATCGGTCTATTATGACCATAATGTAACCCATGTACATCTTTGTGACAGTTGTGTTCTAACCACACGGCGGCGTTAGTCTGCCTAGATACATCGAGATCGACTACTGCGCATGCGAACTCTGCCAGCATCGATATCATCAACTGAGAATAGAAATTATCAAAATATCATATTAATAATATAAATTAATATTTCCCATTTCATAAAAGCACGACGGGACGAGAACAAAATGAGAAGAGGCAGTACCTAATCCAAGCCTTTAAGCTTAAAGCCTCAAATTTGTCAAAATTAGTGGCGCAAACAGGGCAGGGGGGCGGGGGGATTAATCCAGGTATTTGTTTCGAAATTAGTGATTCATTTGTCTTCGCAGCACTTCTGTTAGGTACCTATATATTTTGGACCACTTTTTATGAACCATTTTTCAACATGGTCGTTAAAGATAAAAGGGGGAATGGATGCAGTTGAACCCGGGCTTTGATTAACATAATTTTATAAACTGTACTAGCAGCACCCCGCGGTTTCACTCGCAAAAGTGTCGAACCCGTGGGAAAATCGGGATAAAAAGTCCTATGTGTTAATCCTGGTTATAAACTATCTGTGTGCCAAATTTCATCCAAATCCGTGTAGTAGTTTTTGCGTGAAAGACTAACAAATATCCATCCATCCATACAAACTTTCGGGATTATAATATTAGTAGGATATTACTAAGATTTAAATAAGTAGAATCCGCGTCCTCGAAAAAGTTTTTTGAGGTTTTCGAAGTCGTCGCCCCCCTTCCTCAGAGAGAGAAATCCGCGCCGATTTGTGGCAAGCGGCAACCCATAGATGACTTTTGATGACACGGCGGGAAAAGTGGGATGTCATTTTCTCTCAGCTAGAGACGATGAAAGTGGCCTCGAGTTACAATTATTATTTTACTGCGTTAAGTACCAATCAGGTAATTTGTACAATTATTCGAGTGTATAATGGTTTCAGACAGCTTAAAGCCTCAAATTTGTCGAAATAGTGTGACATACTTACATAGTAGAAACCTTGCACGAAGTTCTTATTAGCCAGAAGTTCTGAGCTGTCCTTAAACAAAATGTTTCCCCGTGTCTCCCTTTTGCACATTCCTTGTTCTTTAGGAACTACAGCTTGAGCTGTAATTTTAAAGAGTATTTAATACTAGCTGCGCCCCGCGGTTTCACCCGCATATGTTTCGATCACGTGGGAATATCGGGATAAAAAGTATCCCTTAAGTTAATCCTGCACCCCAATTGCATAACACACAATCAATCGGAATCAGAATAATTTTGAAGGAAATTGCTAATCCATTGCTTCATAAGTTCGAAAAATTTGTCTGCTCAACACGTAAATAACGCAATGAATGTTGTGGAACTGTCAAAATGAAACCGATTCCGATTGATCGTGTGTTACGCAATTAGGGTGCTGCTTATAAACCATCTGTGTGCCAAATTTCATCCAAATCCGCTCATTTTTGCGTGAAAGAGTAACAAACATCCATCCATCTATCAATCCATCCCCCCATCCATCCATGCATACAAACTTTCACGTTTATAATATTATTAGTAGGAATAATCCTTTACAGGAATAATAGCCGATTTTACGAAGAGCACATAGTTATTACGTAAAAATAAATTTGGCTGATTTGATTATCAGAAAATAAAGGTGAAGCAATCCCTCCTGTGGGGCCTAGTTTCCCAGCTTTCCCTAAGGGCCGGTTTTTTAATCCGTGGTTAAACTCAACCAATTGTTAAACATAGTAACTAATGGTTAAATTTTTGCAAAATGTGTTTTTGATGAATTTTTAGTTTATCTAATGATAAAATATCCTTGCCAAAAATATCAAATATCATTGTCAAAATAACCATTAGATAAACTAACTATTGATCAAAAAACCCATTTTGCAAAAATTTTACCATTAGGTAATTACTATTTTTAACAATTGGTTGAGTTTAACTACGGATCAAAAAACCGGCCCTTAGGGATCGTGTCACATCTAAAATAAAATGGATTTAGTATGCAGGAACATCAAAATAAAAAATAAATCGCATAAGGAAATTAGAATGCCAAGACTCAGATTTTACCTTTGTACATGACAAGTTTGATCGGTGACAACCTACGCACTCCTATCTTGTATGTGTTCGCGGAATCTTCGTAAGGGATCTGAGTGATGATGTCATTTATCCAAGGTAGGTAGTCGTGAATGTTCAGGAACCTGGTCGGAGCACCACAGCCGGGACCTCGGACAGCGAATCCCAGCTAAACGTAGACCGTCAAGAATTTAAGTAGGTAAGGGGTATTTAAACGCAAATCAAAAAATATCCTTTTTCTATGCAATAAGATTCCGAATTCCCATCAAAATTACTGATTGCACAGCAAAATATTCAACTCAAAATATCAATAAACACACTACAATTTATTTTCGCAGCGTAGGTACAGCGATTTTTCCTAGAGCAAAATGTTTCTGTCGTTATGTGGTCACAGTTCTAACCTAACCTAACCTAGCTTTTTCGATTTCATTTTTAGCCGTTTCATTTCGGTTAATGTGCACATTAGCCGGCTAAAGATGGAATATCACGACACAAACTAACATGATATCGAACTTTAGCTGCTTCTCAAAGATAAACCAAAGTTTAGCCGGCTAATCTTAAGTTTATGTTCACACCCTATGCGACTGGGATAGTTATTTTGCTATGAAATATGGAAAATTTGCTGTGCAGTCAGTATTTATGCTATGTATGTAGTATTTTTGTACAAAAATAAATTTAACTGTATTGCATTATGAGGAAAAAAGTAATGTCATATTGGTGTATAATTTCGAATTATCTGCAGTTTGAGTTTTGTTAAACATTTAGTTTATTTTTAGCGAAGTAAGTTATTTGATGTAAAAAAGAATATAAATGATAAGTATGTATTGATAGGCGATTATTTATTTGATATGCAATTTATAATATCCCAGTAAGTAAGAAAAAAGAAAAAAAAATCTTTAGGCGTCCAGTTTTAGCTTTTGTGTAGGTTTTTCGTACAATCAGAAGTCAGCTTATACTGGTTATGTATAGCTTGATGTAGCCGTGCGAGCACGAATATGTACAGACGCCCGCAGGTCAAGCTACCAGAAACTGTCAAATTTTCCCAATCAACCTTGAACCTTAATGCTTTAGCGATAAAGTGGAAAATCTATTAAACTTTGTCAGATTGTAGTAGCTTGATATACTGGCGTCTGTACTTTACACCACTATCCAATATGAGAGACGAGAAGAAACATATTCTTTAGGTATACCTACTTATATCTATGGTAAAGAGAGACACCATGTTGTAACCACCAACCCTTTGGCAAGGCTGATTACTCTATGGTGCGTAATATAAAGTATAGCTTAACCTCACCCAAACTATCCGTCTAGCTAGACGAACTAACTCACCAGTTTCCAGAACCCCCACGACTGTCTGGTGATCAGGGCGGTGCCGCTGTCCCAAACGCAGGGTATTTTAGCAGACTCCGATATTGCACACACCGGGTTTACCGGGTTCATTTTGCTGAATGTCAACTGTGTTAAGAATATAATATACTCATAAATAATAAACAAAATACCTTTTTTATATGCATGTATCTATCGCAGCCAAGTACTTACTAGTTTAATTAGCCGTTTAGTTAACCGCCTAGCCGTTCAACTAACGCAACAGCCTGAATGATATTCGATCAATTATAGTTTAGGTTAGAACTGTGAACAACTGCGTGCGAGCTGAGAGAGCGAAGCGAGGCGAGCACTACTTCCAAAGGCCAGGCGGTTTACTAAAAGACTAATTTAACCAGTTGGCTGCGACATATACGCTATGACGCAGAAGAATGAATGATAAACATGTGACGACAAGGAAATTATGAATGTGGATGAGTTTGCAACTCTCCTATTATAAACATTAATTATCTTTATTAAAATGTTTTTACATATTATTTAGGAGCAGAGCTAAGAAAAATGTATGGATTGTATGAAAGATAATAATATGACTTGGAAGGAAGTTAAGACTGAAATAACGGCTGATAAGTGTCTACGTACCTACATGTAGAGATCTATGCCAAAATAAGAAGAAAAGAAGACATCCATGCTGTCCTGGCACCAACTTTTAGCTTCTGGTTAGCTTCTGCTCACGATATCGTGCGCGCGAAATTTCGGCCCATCGCATCGCGTCGCATCCCATCGCTCGCCCGTGCTACTACTTACTTCGTCAGACTACGCTATAATATAATAGCATATAGCTCATAGCACAACAATATCGCGCACCATACATTGTTAGGGACACGTTCACACTGTACTGTACTATATATTATTGGCTTACTATTAAAATTAATACTAGGTCCTTCTTTGCTATAGGTACTATATGGCACTATAGTATTGCGTAGTCTGCTAAGAAGCTTTAGTGTTCGGTCTGACTTTTTAATTTTTGCTCGTCTCCTAAGGGCCGTAGCGTGATGTTAGATAGCCTATGACCTTCCTCAAGAATTGGGTTATCAAATTTAAAAAGTTTTTTTTTTAATCTGACAGGTACTTAGTTCCGGAGATTACCCCCTACATACATACAAACAAAGAAACAAATTAGTATAGAAGTATAGATATAGATAAGGGCAGGAGGTAGATGATAGATGTAAGGTAACTTACACGGTTTTTATAGTAAAACTCTTCGCAAACTTGATTTTCCACATAATTCATTTTTAAAATCTCTTTTTCCATTGTGCCTTGCGCTGTAATAGAAATAGACACCGATACAAACTCGCTATTGTTAGAGCTTATTCAGACGATCTGCAATAGTGCTTGTTATATTATGCTTTTTAAACTTCTGGTTACACCGAGATCGACGACGATCGACGATCGATCGACGCGTGTAATCGCGTCTCGCACGGGATTCACCCCGTGCGAGACGCGATTACACGCGTCGATTGTTTTAATGATTAGGAAGTCACGCGACTGTTTGGGGCGTTTGAGGCGGGTATCACATCTCCGCCGCGAAAACATAGCGAAACCGCAGTAGTTCTGTCATGACTTGTCCGTTGTCTGAAACTACCTGTTCTAACGCACAGATTTGATTATGATTCTATCTCTTTCCCGCGTGATTTCGCAGATCTGCTCGGAAGCCAGTTACACATCCTCGCTCAATCCTCTATTTTGTTGCGATGCCGCGTTGGTTTCGCACGTTTCTGTAGCAGAGTGACAGTCGACAAGTTTAAAAATCAAAACTTATTTTTTTTGTAAAAATGTATTTTGATTTTACGGAAAAACTAATCTAAGAAGGTCCGAAGTAGACCTACGCTATATTTCACTAAGACGAAAGCGATGATGCTCCGCTACCTACTCCAATCGCGACATTGTTTAGTAGATAATGTTTCTTTGCAGAATTTGTTAAGCGGTTTCCCATTATTATTTTCGCGGTGGGGGTGTGCTAAGGCCCTGAACGACTCCATAAAAGTTCGGTTTAAAGACATTTTTATTTCTCAAAGAACATAAACTTCACTTATAGAGAAACTTAACTAAATTAACAATATGTTGTAGGTTACATTACAACGTCGAGCCATCCAATAAACTGAGCACCATATTAATATTTTCTTTTATAAAAAGTTTTATAAAGTTAGTTGACACAATCGGCGCGAGCTAATTTCGTCCCGCATCCCGCGCGGGATACAATTCAGTTTGGCCATTGCCTAATATATGCTTACCGTCACTCATTTTAACTGCATACATTTTGTTTTCAAACGTCCCCGACCCCTTGACAGGCATGCAAATTGGTAGTACCGGCGCTGCATACAGATAAATAATAATGATTATTATAATTATTGACAAATGCTTAACAATACAAGTAATTTCGTGTTTATTGGTTATATTTGCAAATCTGCTTTTGAAGATAGGTTTTCTGGCTTTCCCGGAGCCTTGACTCCGGATATGTAGGTATCCGGCTGTCCGGTTTATGGCAATACTTTTTTTTATTTTATTTTATTGACAATGGGCTCACTCTTGACCTCAATCCAGCCCAGAGGCAGGGATGAGATCTACGGTGGAGCGAGCTTGCCCAGAAAAATACATATACTGCAATAGGCACGCCCCCTGGGCCCCTATTACATGGGATGTGAATGTACATATTATGCACCGCTGCTCACTGCTGACTCCGGGGAAGACTAGACGAACTGCGAGGCCAATTCATCCATCCATTTACAATTGCAGTCCAAAACTTTGAATCTATTCCAAAATACAGTAAAACGCGAGTAATCATTATTAAATTAGACCTTGTTCGAGAATTTATCAGAAGGGTGATTCTGATATTTATAAGAACGTTCACATTCCAAGCTCAGCTCAGCTCAATTCCTCGAATTTCCCTACATTTTTGACATCGATTTTCGCCGAGATGAGATTGCGACGAGATTTTGAACGTTAAGAACTGGAATTGGCCTTAAAATTAAAATATAGATACTAGAAATGTGCAACCTACATAGTTACAACTTACACCCCGTTAAAAATAGAAATATATAAAGAAAAAAAATACATTTATTTAGCACTGACTAAAAGACACACAATACACCAGATACATACATCAGATAAAAACAAACAAAAATAAGATCAATTAAAAGCGAAAAATCTGTTGTAAGAAATTAGCAGGAAAGTGTGCCTCACGGCTGCGGCAAAAAGGCCCAGTTCAGCTAGAATGCCAGACAACTAGTGCCTGACGCTGGTTTTTAACTGGACCTGATGTGTGAGGTGACGGATGTAAATCAATTTATACTGCAACGTGACGTGTGTATGCATACTTAAATAATATATCACCTTTCCATTCGCTCATTTGAGATTGACCCCATGCGATGAGGTCCAGTAGAGCAATGGTGGCAAAAGTTATTTGATCATGGTACTCCGGATGTAGAATATAATCCTTAACGTCTAACGCGTACTTAGTTGACTTTTTGCCCCAAAATATCAACTTTGTATTGTTCCTGGAAAGAAAATAGATATTATGAAAAAAAAACTTGTAGCTACCGAGACTAGATAACCCCTAGGTCCTCCCTGATGAGAATAATAAAGAAAGAAAGAGCGAGTAGATAAAGGAAGTAATAAACATTTTCTACCTTTCCATCCCACATTCCTTTTATTTTTATCCTGCACAGGAAGATAATAGATACATAGTTTAAGATCGCACAAGCAAAGTAAGAAAATAATTAGAGTATGTTGGGGTAAGTTCAGCGCTGGGATAAGACCGTAATATTTTTTAATAAACGTCTAAAGCGTATTTTTTTGACCTGGCGCCCCAAAGTATCAGCTTTTTGTTGTTCCTGGAAATAAACTAGAAATTATGTAAAAAAAAAACTAGAGTAACCTCTAGATCCTACCCAGCGACATGAGAGTAATAAAGAATGGAAGAGCAAGTAGGTACAGACGCCAGCACATCAAGTTACTACAATCTGTCAAATTTCTTTAATAGATTTTCAACTTTATCGCTCATGCATTAAGGTTCAAGGTTGATTGGATAATTTTGACAGTTTCGGGTAGCTTGACCTGCTGGCGTCTGTACCTATAGAAAGGAAATAAACTTTTTCTACTTTCCATCTTACATTGCTTTTCTTCCTATCCTCCTCAGGAAGATAATCGATAGATTAAGATCATGCAAGCAAAGTTAGAAAATAGAGTAAGTATTATATGGGTAAGTTCGGCATTGAATAAGACCGCAATATTTTTTAATGCTGACAACATTTTTGCTTCGTACGGCCTTCTCCCAACATCGCTGAACTTAACCCAATATATCTTTGTACAGACAGCTCATCAAGCTACTACAATCTGTCAAATTTCTTTTCAACTTTATCAATAAAGAATTAAGGTTCAAGGTTGATTGGGAAAATTTGACAGTTTCGGGCAGCTTGACCTATTGTATAATAAAGATTGCAAGCATTTTAAATGGACGTAGGAATATTATTGAACATAACTTACACGAGCTGGTCTGCGTTTATCTTGGCGATGTCTTCAGCTGCGGCTATAGCAAACGCAGGGTGAATGAGTACCGCCCCGGTGATAGCGTAGTGAGCCTTTCCAGCTATGACTAAAAAAAATGGTGGACGCACGTTAGGTTAAGTTAGTAAAGTAGTTTCATGTATTTTCCACCAGCGACCCACCCCTGTTATATAATGTATTATATACATAAACCTTCCTGAATAAATGCTTTACGTGGTGGCTTCTATACAAGTGGTCACACATATAGGTAGACACAAAAAGCCACTTTGTATAAAGGTACACACGACGACATATCAAGCTATGCATTTCCAGTTGTAGCTGACCTCGTATTGTTTGGCTTTTCGTACAATGAGAAGTCAGCTTATAGGTACTGGAAATGTATTAGCTTGATATGTCGTCTATGAAATCCTCATTACTTATGAAAATAAACGCGATTTATTTTATACTAACAGAAAGTGTGTTGCACAATGCCCAGCCAGGGGAACCGTCCTATGTTCGCCACGGAGCCTTCGGTCATCTCCTGTGTAGGATCTGATGAGCAGTGCAAGCGGTCCCACAGCACACACGCGATGTTATGTACTAGAAATAAATTTACAATTGTAAAATGGAGCGCATCCGCAACCAGAAAGAAAGAAGAAAGGACCCAGAAAGCGGTGGCGAGATGGCCTGGGCGCGTACCGCGAGGACTTGTTCGAGGTGGCGGCGCGCCTTTGCCCAAATGTGGGTTTATAATCATTTGACATAATAATATTTACAATCATTTATATAATAACTATTTACAATCTATTTACACAATATTTATCATTTATTTATTGATTATTTTTAGCTGTAATAAGTTAATTGATGGTAGTACATCAATTAATTTATTACAGCCAAAACTAATAATTCAAATACAATGCGAATTGTTATGTGAATAAATAAATAAAAAACATTGGCCAAATTAGCCAATATTTTTGGTTTTGAAGGAGACGACAGGATAAATGAGTCCTTATTTTGTTGAATTTCATTTGATCGTTGGTAAATTAGGCTACTGATTTGGCGCTATCGTAACATTAGCCGTGAATCGTGATGAAGTCGACATCGCCCGACGTTGCCCGACTTCGCCTGACATCTCTAGCGACAAGTGTCACGCATCATTTGTCCCCTAGTGAGTACGAGGCTTTAGGACACAAATAAAAAAGCAATTATTTTGAAATAACAAGAGAACTCTGTAAACTTACCATGAATTGACAATAACAATAATATTATATGACGTCTAAAATCCGCCATCTTTGTTGGCGAAGCTATAATTGCACCATGCATTTACAGACACCATCGATCCACTGACAAAACCGAACAGTACAAGCGCAAGAAAGCACCGACTAGATATTGATTCCAACTGTTTACGTTATCTTCATGTTTACGGTAGAACTGATCATTTTCCCACCGATTTGTGTATTGCAAGCCTTGACTGTGCTTTGATAATGCCTTGATTACACGTACCGAGTAAGTGATCAATGTTAAAACTTGTGTTAAATGCATATAAGGTGTACGAGTATCTATTCATACACGAAATATTTTAAGAGAAACATCTATAGGTGGTATAGAAGCCATAGCAACGATATTTTTTTTATCGAAGTTTTCTTTTTACGTAATTAATTAAAATAAATATTAATTTCAAAATTACTTGAAACATTTTTTATAAAATCTTTACTCTGCTTCATCATCATCTGCCGAGCCTTTTCCCAACTATGTTGGGGTCGGCTTCCAGTCTAACCGGATGCAGCTGAATACCAATATTTTACAATGAAGCGACTGCCTATCTGACCTCCACAACCCAGATAATGGGTAATCTATACTTTATGTATACTCTTTATCTTTACTCCGCTTCAATGACAGTAAATATTACGTAGACCCTAGCTAGGAGCCAGTATTTACCATGTGTCAAGTTTTTTTTTTTTAATAAAGAACTTTATTTTTTTTTTTCGTATCTTTGGCTTACCACGTATAGATGTTTATGAATAGATACACCATATGACTGTATAGAGAGGAAGAGGACCCCTTCCTCTTCTGCGTCGTAGGTAGTTTGGCAGCTTTTGTGGAGAAAATATGTCAACACTTATTATTCAGATAAAATTAATCTGACACTTAGAAAATAGTCCCTTATCAGAATAATTTTGATGTACTATGAAATTATACTATGTGTACACCTCTGCTTAACCTTTCGGGGAAACAAGGCGCGATGTTATGTTGTGTGTGGTTACAGACCTACTCTCCCAGCCTAGTAACTAGTGACATTCTGCTGTCTCGCTCCTGAACTCGCCATGTGTGATCAAGGCGTTAGATGCTGCATCTTAGTTGGAGTGAATAATGTAATGTTACTCTCTCCTTGCTTCCTCTGTACCATACTTGTTTATATTTACCATTGCCTGCCTTGCCTGGCATACAACGCCGTATTGCTTAGGTTTTGTGGGAACATTCTGTAGCCTGGCGGTGTACCTAAAGCTAGTCTGTGGTACTGGATTGGATTCCCAAGCCTATTGAAGTTTTGAATCCTAAGCAGGTATGTTATTCTATAAGCAGAAGAGATTGCTGAAGGGGCTAAAAGGTTCTGGAGAGTGACCGCGTACCGGAAGACGTAGCGTTGGAAGGCCTCCCACAGGGTGGACCAAGGACCTTGTGAAGGCCGCAGAAATCCGTTAGATGCGGGGAGCAGGACCGACCGAAGTGATGGTGCTTGGGGGAGTCAAACGATTATGATGATGATGTCAATCCGTGTCGTAATGGCCCAGTGCATGGTGAAGGCCTCGCTTCTGGGCAAGTACCCAATGTGAATTTTCCAATTTCTATGAACTTTCTATGTTGTCTTCGTATGTTGCGCTGTTTAGTTAAAAGGCTAGGCATTTAACTAAATGGCTGATTAAACCAGTTGGCTGCGACATATAAATAATATAAATTAAAATCGTTTTTCATGTCTGTCTGTGTGATCGCGTTGTTCTTTTATATTACGCAACGGATCTTCATGTGATTTTCACCATCATTTAGGTATAATTTATTCCGGAAGGTTTATGTGTATAATGCATTAATATTCAGCTCACATATAATAAAAATATCTCGATGTTTTGTGAAATCATAGAAACCATGCGAAGCAGGGGCGGGTCGCTAATTAGCTTGTCAATAAAAACGTTTTAATGTACAGTTAGAACATCGAAAACTAGAATTTTTAATCATAATCTAACATAGTTTGTAAGTACAGACGCCAGCATATCAAGCTACTACAAGATTTTCAACTTTATCGCTAAAGCATTGGGTTCAAGGTTGATTGGGAAAATTTGACAGTTTCGGGTAACTTGACCTGCTGGCGTCTGTACAACAAAAATAAATAAAAATGCATAAAAATAATATATTGTAAAATATGCACGGAATAAGTAAGTGACTACGAGTACTACAACATTTTGATTCTTTTTTTACATAACAGAGCATTCAGTATTGAAACAACTATGAAACTTGTAACATTGTTAAATTTAGTGGTGGTTGTTGTAGCTAGAGAATACACTGGTAAAAAGTTTGTCTTGTTTTTGTGCAGTTCAAGTGGCTAAGTGATAGAATCATCATCATTGGCAGCCTTGTTCCACTCACTGCTGAGTAGTCGTCCTCCCTTTTTGACCATTCTTCCCTGGCATGTGCGAGTCTCATCCAGGTCTTCCATGCGACCTTCTGTAGGTCTTCGATCCACCTGGTCTTGTCAATGCTCCTTCTACCGTTTCTCGGCAGCCATTCCGTGAGGACTCCACCTGCTACACCACCTGCTCCACCTGCCATCACCACATCTAGCCAAGTGTAAAAGAATATCTAGATTTATTTTATGGTAACGGTGAAAAAGATGGAGGGGAGAGCTTGACTCCTACTAAAAGGACTTACCGATACTAGGTGGAAAAGGGAGGGGAGGCTTTTGCCCTCCAGTGGGTTAATACAACCTGCATTATATACAGGGTGGCAGGGACATCGACGCGCAAACTATAACCATTAATTCAGCACACGAGTTTAGACCGCTATGGGGTCTAAACTAGGGTAGGGTAGAAATTTTCGTCGGTTATCAAAAAAAAAAATCTTCTGTTTAATAGAAAAGTGCAATACCTACGCGGTCAAAATGTATGGAACAGCAATTTTTTTTTTTAATAACCGACGAAAAATTTCGGCGCTATGGGTCTAAACTCATGTGCTGAGCTGTGTCCATGGTTTCAGTTTGCGCGTCGATGTCCCTGCCACCCTGTATAGTTAGATTAAATTAGAAAGGTCTATATGAAAGTTACACCCGTTCCTTGTAAGGCCTCGTAATTTTCAAAGGGGGTTTAAATAGGGGATGAAAGTTACTAGTAGTATAGGAAGTGTGTTGTCGAAATCCCATCGGGCGCGGCACGGATTACGATGTTGGTCCTAAAAAAGTTGTTCAGTTTGTTGGCCTGTACCTGTACCACACCCTAAAATATGACCACATCTTCTGATACATGCTGCAGAGACATTTTCGGTTCAACCTAGGAGGACTATGAATAGTGACTGACGAAGTCCTCATTCCAGATGAAGACAGAGCCAACTTTCCAAAATTGTTCCACCTGGACGAATATGAGCGATGCCTCACGAGGGACGATGGGGTGTACTGCCTCGGGACCTTCGAGCTCACCCCAGCAAAACAGCCACACCCTACTTACGAGCTGATGAAGGTAGGTATTTTCTATTTTTTTCTGGACAGAAGTAGGCCAAAGGAAAATTTCAATATTAAAACGACTGTTCATTGCGTTACCTTTGTTTAGAGAGTAAACTAACCTGCCCACGTATGCGCGGGTGCTCTTTTTGACATGCCGTTTATGCACGCACTGGATTTTCAACGTTCGGTTTAGCGGAGTGTGTTGAGAGGGGTCCGTGGCTAAATAATAACAGCCGCACAGGTCGATCAGTCAGGTTAAGCTACGCTTGCCGCGGTTGATCTGTGGATGGGTGACCATCTTTACATTCCGAGACCCTTCCGTGCCTCGGAAAGCACGTTAAGCCGTTGGTCCCGGCTGTCATTCGTGGATCTTTGACAGTCGTTACGGGTCGTCAGTAGCCCGAAAGTCTGACAACCAGTCTTACAAAGGGGTATCGTATTACCCAGTAACTGGGTTGAGAAGGTCAGATAGGCAGTTGCTCGATGTATAATATTGGTATTCAGCTGAATCCCAACATACGGAAGCCGATCCCAACATAGTTGGGAAAAAGCTAGGCAGAATGATGATGATAAATGGCTTAGCGGAGTGTGTTGAAAATCCAACAGTGCACTTTTTTAACGGATGCACTCTGTTGGATTCTCAACGCTCGGTTCAAACATCGAGAGTTGAAAATGTAGTGCACGAAAAACGCCCCGTGCGAACCTGGGCTAACTGTAATGTACATTTTCCAGGCATACTCAGATGAATCGCACCGGCATTTCAAGCGTACGCGTATACATCGCGGCTACTGCTTGAGCACACGCTGTGCAACCTTGGCCACTTCGGACAACTCTTCGACCGCCTTCAAAAGCAACGCTTCGCACTTGTTCGAACGCTGTGCTGACCACTACGCGCAACGGGGAGAACTCCGTGCCTCCCTTCACACTCTCCACTACTGCCGCACACACGCCGATTACATCACTATACAACCCTCAACGACAGCTGAACACATATTTAAGCTAGTTATTTATGCTTTGGTCGTCGCCAATATTGTTGGGACTATTTATGATAACTATGCTAAAGATACTCCTAATAGTAAGTCAAAGGTTTCTTCTTATTTTCTCGTATGTCATTTAGTTTTACAGCCTGATTCAAACTTTATGGCGGCTGTGAAGTGCGCTAGTCGCTGCGCAGTACCTCACCCCTCACCGCCCCGCTGACACATGAATTTGTAACTGCGCAGCGACTCGCCTCATGTTCTGACTTCGCCATTAAGTTTGAATCGGGCTGTGGAGGCAGTGCGGGTTGGCATTCCTACTTAACACGCTACGAATATATAATAGGCTCTCCGAACTTTCGCGCATGTTTTCTCACATTTGCCTCATGCCATCATTTGGTTCCTAAAAAATGTTACTGCGCCTCCTTCGGCGCGAAGTTCGGTCCGGCCATTGTTCATCGGCCGTATTGTAAGTACCTTCTTCTCTTTCAGAAAACAAGTTGCTATCTGCATTCTCAATACCAGCCAACTGGCGCCGGCTGACATTTATTCCTAAAGGTGGTGACCCTCGACAGATTGCCCTGGACCCTATAGAAGGCGTCAGGTATTTGAAAGAAAGAAAGAAAAGAAAGAAAAATACATTTATTTGCGGCAAACAAAAAAAAAAAATTTTTTTTTATTTTAATTTCCCAATTCTTGCCTAGAACACCTCGAGTAATGGGATGAGTCTTGTTATGAACAACTACAGTGCAGCGCTGATGGATCGATTCGGGTTTCGGATTAGTGAACAGCGTTTAGAGGTTTCTTTCGATAACATTTGTAGCGGTATCTTCAACGCCACATGCGAACAACGCGTCATACTGACGTCACGCAAATCCTGCATCTCGCAAGCAGAGTTTACCGTGCCATTAGCATAGATACAATTTCCCAATATCAATCATTGGGCAATTGCCCGCCAGACACAACACCCGTCTGGTCGGAGGATCCTCCCATTTCTATGGAGGATGAGTGAACTTTACACCCTGTTCCTCATACCTCCAAACATTGATTGTTATTCGATTCGGATGGAATGGTTGTGACTATATAGATATGCAAATATGCATCATAATTAGAGATATTTCGTCATTTCAGGGTCGTAGGACTGGGCTTCACAACTTATGCTCACGCCAACGTGTTCCAGTTCATGTTCCACACGATAAATCCAGAATATTTAGAACAGGTACATATATAATATAATAAGCATGCAATGATGCAATCTTTTATCCACTGGCTATTTAGGTACCTAATTTAATTTGACACATTTATGGTCATACATACAATATGGTCAAACTAAATTAGCTAGCGAAACTCTGCAGACGTCATGTGTCATCTAAATATTGGTTACTGTAATACTGTTGGTCGCTTGTTTTGTCCAGCTCGTCCCGCCATCTTCTACGGGGTCTGCCACGACGGCTTCTAAATACGATAAAATAAAAATATTTAAAGTATTTTATAACGACCGCTGGGAGTACTGTTACTTAAAGAATGAGTTGAGAAAATCTGTTTCCTTTTGTTTTATCGTTTTTAGATGTCGATACTGCTGTGAACTATACACAAAGAAATACTGATGTTTAACTGATATTTCAATAGAGTACACTAACTGCGGTCGATGACCCCACCAAAGTCATCAAATTAACTACTTTTTAGGGTTCCGTACCCAAAGGGTAAAAACGGGACCCTATTACTAAGACTCCGCTGTCTGTCCGTCCGTCTGTCTGTCACCAGGCTGTATCTCAAGAACCGCGATAGCTAGACAGTTGAAATTTTCACAAATTATGTATTTCTGTTGCCGCTATAACAACAAATATTAAAAACAAAATACAAACAGACGTGATTTTTATAGATAATGGTACGGAACCCTCCGTGCGCGAGTCCGACTCGCACTTGGCCGGTATTTGTTTCATCATGTATAAATATCGACACCCATGTTGTCTGCGGAGTTTCAATAAGTAGCTAATTTAATTTGACTTTGATTATTCCAATTCTAATTTATTTATTAATTTTGGGACCACTAGATTTAAAGGTTAGTACCTACTTATACACAAACCTAAAAAATATTGTTAGTGCTTAAATACAATTACAAAGGACAACACTCATCATACAACTCATAATTCTGTACACAAATGCCCCTGTGCTGAGACGACCCGCCCTGTCAAGACTTTTATTTATTTATTTAAAAAAGAGATCTGGTGGTCTGGTGGTCTGGTGATCTGGTGGTCTGGTGGTGTGGTGATCTGGTGGTCTGGTGGTCTGGTGGTCTGGTGATCTTTTAGGGAGATACCTCCCTAAAAGATCACCAGCAGATGCATGAAACGTTATTTATGAAAGTACTAGCTGCGCCCCGCTGTTTTACCCGCATAAGTTTCGATCCCGTGGTAATATCGGGATAAAAAGTACCCTATGTGTTAATCCTGGTTATAAACTATTTGTGTGCCAAATTTCATCCAAATCCTTTCAGTAGTTTTGGCGTGGAATTGTAACAAACATCCATCCATCCATACAAACTTTCGCGTTTATAATATTAGTAGGAAGTTGGTGTGTTTCCCTAGACAGCGTTTTATGACACCGTAGAGTCAAACCCCGCTGCCATCACTTTCATGACAACCGTCACTGCGGCCGTTGTTTAGCGGCCACCGCTCTTCGAAGAAACCGTAGCTTAAACGAAACCCATCATCATCTGCCTAGCCTTTTCCCAACTATGTTGGGGTCGGCTTCCAGTCTAACCGAATGCAGGTGAAGACCATTATTTACATGGAGCAACTGCCTATCTGACTTCCACAACCCAGTTACTGGGTAATACGAAACCCATTAGTAAGACTGGTTGTCAGACTTTCGGGCTTCGACAACGGCAACGACTGTCAAAGATCCACGAATGACAGCCGGGTCCCGGGACCAACGGCTTAACGTGCTTTCCGAGGTACGGAGGGTCTTGGTATGTAAAGATAGTCACCCATCCACGGACCAACCGCGGCAAGCGTAGCTTAACCTAATCGATCGACCCGTGCAGCTGTTATTAACTTGGCCACTTTTAACGAATAAATCTTCATCCATGCAGATGACACAAAGAATGGACGGAATTTTTTTGGCACACGGGACGTCTCTAATCCAGTGTTTCGTGATGATGACCTGCTTCCTTACCGGCTACAACCTCCTAATATACTCTCAAAAACAGGAGCTCGGCCTGCATATGCTGCCGCTATGTATCATTAAACGAGTTGTAAGGTGCGTATAATCTTTGACCTCGTCGCGTCTCGACGGCTACAATTGCCTCTGTCCTTGAAGCGCAGGCCACACCGCCAGCTGGCGGGCGGGCGGGCGAGCCGAGCGAGGCATCGTTTCACCTTTTTTCATACTTGGGTTCACACCGCGAACTACAGAGATAAGCTACCGAAGTATGAAAAAAGGTGAGTCGACGCTCGCTCGTCCGCTCCGCCCGCCCGCCTTTCTTTTGTTTACTTTCATTAGTTCAACAACATTCATTGCGTTCACAGATTGCGTTATTTACGTTGTTAAGCAGACTTTTTAAACATAATTATGAAGCAATAGATTATCGATATCCTTCAAAATGATTCAGCGGGGTAATTGTGTAACACACTGACAGTAGCAATGACATTCATTTTGACAGTTAAACAACATTCATTACGTTATTTACGTTGTTAAGCAGAATTTTTTTTCGAACATATGAAGCAATGGAATAGCAATATCCTTCAAAATGATTCAGATTGAGACTGATAGTGTGTTACGCAATTAGAGTACCGGTTTTAAACATTACGTAGGTACCTACTTCTAGGATAACTCCAGTGCACCTTTTGATGACACCATTTATCAAGCTTGGTGGTAAACTTATTACCTACTCAATCAGGCTTTGAACTTTTCTTCTAGGATAACTCCGGTGCACCTTCTGATCGTGGGCTACGGAGCAACCTGGTGGATGAACTCCCGGGATGGCCCTCTCGTCCCCACCACGATAGGCCTGGAGAGCGAAGCCTGTAAGACGAAGTACTGGTCTCATTTTTTCTTCTTAAACAACATTGTGGACGCCAATCAATACTGCGTGGTTCCGACCTGGTGAGAAACACGATTTTTTAAAGGGTTCTGTTGGCATCCTTTGTGTACGCATCCCAAAGGATGCCCACAGGACCCCATTACTACGCTTGCTCCGTTTGTTGGGTTAATAATAACATAATAACTAATTTATCCGTTCTATAATACGCTACACACACAACATGAATTTACACAAAAGTCCATACATAAAAGGGACCTTCGTTTCAAAAATATTTTAGCACCTTTGCTAATGTTCATAAGTAACTCTTCATGCGATTTACGCCGAGATTATATGTAGCGCTCGTAACGAAACCATAGCGACTTCTAATTCGACGCCAGCACCATCTGTCGAGCTAGGTGGTAAACTTTTGCAATGAACCTTTTTCATCTTATTCACGAATCTTCGGACCCGTTGCACTTTAATTATTATTAAATAAGAAATAATTAATATAATTCAGTATCATTCTGATTTTGTGATCCCGTCATTGTCATCATCGGAACCTTCTGGTTAAACACAAGTCTTCCTCAAGTCTAATTTCTATCATTTTTTGACGTTTTTTTTTTCGAAAACAAGTTTACATGTTATAACAACGATGCCCGGACCCATAAGCACAATGTCTGCGTGCATTACATTGTGCGCACAGCGAATTTTCACATCAAAAATAAAAATCGTTTCCCAGATATTTATTTTTGCACAAAGATTTTTAGTGTATTTGTTTGACTGAGCTAATTAAGTAATGCTTAAAATGGGCACAGTGATGAGACTATTCAAGCATAAGCATAATCAGCCTATAATCTTCCCACTGCTGGGACACAGCCCTCCTCTCTTCGAAAGGGAGTAAGTAGGCTGGCATAATCTACCACCCGGGCCCAGTGCGGGTTGGTAGATGTCACAATGCCTTCAAGTTTTAGGTGCTAGGAGCTAGGTACAGTCACGAGCAAAAGTATGTATACACTCGGCTTTATTCAAAAGCGATTTACTCCTTTATTTTTTAATTAAATTTTATGTTGTAACGAACATAGCATTTTCGAACCCATAGGTTTATGTAATGTGTCATATTTCAACGATGCATTCGTTATTTCACGAAAAAATCGCAGTTGAAAGATGCCAAGTGTTGACATATTGGTGCTCGTGACTGTACATGATCTAACCAAAACCTCAGCTAATTAAATGTGTTTTAATACATTATTTCCTCACCTCCTCACCTAAGGTTCCTCCCCGTGAACATGCACATGTATATCCTGGCATGTACCTTCACCCTTCTGCTCTGGCGTCGGCGTCGTCTGGCTGTCAGCCTCTACGCAGTTCTGTTCATCCTATCATGTCTGCTGACTGCCGTCGTCGTGTATATCAAGGATTATAAAGGAATTATTAACGTCTCTTCGCCTGAGTGAGTACCTATTCGGAGTAATAACATAACCTGTACGCTAATAGGCTCGTTTCCTAAAAAAATCTAATTAGTCCGTCAATTATATAAAAAATTATGAAGATATCGCCCGTTAAAGTTCCGCGTGACGTCCCTAGCTTGCGACACTTTTGCAAATAAGTGACGTCACGACCCACACTCCCAAATTTTGACGCGCTTTATCTTTGTCATTTTTGTTTAATTGACAAAAGAAAAAATACGTGTCCATTATTTTTCGATAATCTAACTGACGGACTAAATACAGGGTGGCAGAGACGTCGACGCGCAAACTGTAACCATGGATTCAGCACAAATTGAGTTTAGACCCCATAGCGTAGAAATTTTTCGTCAGTTATGAAAAAAAAAATCTTCTACCTACGCGGTCAAAACGTATGGAACGACAATTTTTTTTTTTAATAACCACGCGTCAAACGACGCTTAAAGGCGATTGAAGATGTTTATATGGAGCCGCCAATACCTATACATATAGGTACTGTCGCGCCATTTTGACATTTTTTTTACAAAATGGCGGCCACGCTTGAAACCTATATAAATCGATAGCTGACATCAATGCAAACAGAAAACATTCTTTGACCAAACCCTGTAAAGTATGACGTTTCTGAGATAGGTAATGGCGCCGATTCCCTTGTTCACAAACTAAACTAAATTTAAGTTCAGTGCATCTTTTTTTCTATTTCATTAAGAAAAGGACAGAAGATAAATATTAGTTTAGTCCTGTCAAATTAAGATACTCCATAGACAGTTAAAACGTGATTAAAAACATGGGTACTAAAAAATACATCAATTTACGTCAGGTGCTGACTAATTTGACAGGACTAAACTAATATTTATTTTCTGTCCTTTTCTTAGAGAAATAGAAAGAAAAATATGCACTGAACTTAAACTTAGTTTAGTTTTTTCCCTTATTCACAAACTAAACTAAATTTAAGTTCAGTGCATATTTTTCTTTCTATTTCATTAAGAAAAGGACAAAAGATAAATATAGTCCTGTCAAATTAAGATACTCCATAGACATATTTCACGTGACATCAATATTTTTTGAACTTGCTTACCTCTTGTTGCTTAGATGTTAGTCTCTGCTCCATTACACCTTCTTTTTGGGTTCTTTGTGGGTTGCAATCCCTTCTCGTGGAATGACTTTGGCCACTGCGCACTGGTATAAAAATGTAGGTACACTTTATTATGTTTTTCAGACAAATACGTATGATATTTCGAGAAACTCCTTCGTTTGCGGAATTCTACATATCTTCCTGGGGGGCTCTGCCTGCTTGCTTCTTGGGTCTGATACTGGCTCATATACAATTTGAGCTGGACGAGAGGAAAATCAAGCTTTCTGAGTATAAAGTAAGTGGACCTAACTGTTACTTGGTGAATCTAAGTACCAATACCTCTAATAACCCGACAGTGACAACGTTATCGATCAGTCGTTCAGTCATACTGGGGGTCTAAAAAGGCCACTTTAAGCAATACCTCTAAAAGCTATTAATTTCCTGAATTCCCAGCAGATCATTAGCAATTCCTCTAATTTTCGTTAAATGGTTACACATAATAGTTTAATCACCTACAATTCATTTCATATCAATCATATTTGGTGTAGGTACCTAAACATTGGTGGACCATTTTACGAATTTCCATACAAAACTGTCAAACAGGTAAATTGCGTGATATGAATTGCACACAGATCATATTATGAATTGTCAGTTTGTGACCATTTGACGATTTTTAATATGATTCATATTGTTATCCTATAATGATTCTGCCAAAGTGGCCTTTTTAGGCCCCCAGATGTGCTCAAAATAAATTAGCACGGTTTTTACAACTTGACAAATCATCAAGATTTCTTTATTACTTATATTAACGTTAAATATAAATGTAATTTATATATAATTCTTTCAGAATAAATTCTGTAAATTATGGTGAAAATCGCATCAAAATCCATTGTGTAGTTTAGATACAAAAAGAGACTTTATTTTAGACTGTTTATAAATAAATATCAACGCTAATATACAAAATTAATTCTTATTCCTAGTTTATTCATTGTGTGAAATAATTGGCTCGATCATCATTCATTCATCATCAGCCCACAGCAGTCCACTGCTGGATATAGATAGGCCTGTCCTATTGCACGCCATTAAACTCGATTTTCGGCAACTCTCATCCAGCTGCTACCAGCCATCCTGCGAAGACCGTCACTCCACCTACATAGCCTTAGGCCGTCCTACCTTACGTTTATCGATTCGTGGTCTCCATTCAAGAACACGTCTACCCCCTACGGCTAATATGGCCAGCCCATTGCCACTTCAGCTTGCTTATTCTGTGAGTTATGTCGACAACTTTGGTTCTCTGCCGGATTCGATCACTCGGAGAGACTCCAAGCATAGCCTGTTCCATAGCTCGCTGAGCAACCTTGAATTTATGGACCAGCCGTACTGTGAGTGTCCACGTTTCGGCTCCGTAAATCAGAATCGATCATCATGAGTTATTTACGTCCGTCCGTCGAGAGAATGAGTTCCTGACACCCGGCAGTTTCCTACAAACGAATACGTGTTTTGTGAATTTGACCTTTATTAGTTACTATTAGAATTGTCGCGTTGACAGGTGCCAGGAACGCATTCACTCATGGATCGTACTATAGTCATACAATAATAATAATAATAATTTCACCACACCATTTTGTGCATCCCTCATTTTTTCGATTCTATTTTTTTTAAACCTTGCCCACACTAGGAATTCCTCCTGTATCGTGGGTGCTTTTACAAACATTTAAACTCACATACACAAACAGCCAGACCCGGAACAACTACCTGTAGGCAATACAAATAATTGTTCCGTGCGGGAATCGAACCCGTGACACGCAGCGCAGCAGTCGATCGCTCAGCCACTGCGCCAACCGTGTCGTCGCAAAATAAATCTGCCTTTTCCCAACTATGTTGGGGTCGGCTTCCAGCCTAACCAGATACCAATATATTTTTACATGCAGCTGAATACCAGTATTTTACATGGATTGGACAGCTATCAGACCGCACAATACACAACCCAGTTAATGGGTAAAACGTTACCCACACGTAAGACTAGTTGTCAGACTTATGGGCTTCTACCCGTACTGCACTACCTACCCGTAGCGGCTTTAATTAATCGATTCAACAAAAAAATCGTTTTCGGAATGACAAGACTTACTGGTCATTTTACGAGTATTTAGGTAAGTAACTGTTTACATTTCACGATTCATGAAAATATAACTTACACAATAAAGGGCACAAGGGGGTCACTGCTCACTGCGTCAATTCGAATTGATGTAGTGAGCAATGACCTGTCGATAGGTAAAGTGATACCTTACCTTGACTTTTGGATCAATGTCATTGTCCGTCAATGATTTTTTAATACGAATAAAAGTAGGTAGAAATAAACAAAAATGGATTCACGATATTGTTTGTTGCTCCCTCCGGTCTGGGCTTATTATTTCAGCATTCGACAATAACATTATTTCACTCCTGCATGCATAGCACAGCATGCATAGCATAGCCTCCTGTATATTAAGTTTTAAGTTAGGTTAGGTTACAGCAAGGTTATGCAGAGGGACCTATACCCATAGATTTATGGTCGCATAACTCGACATAATGTATGGATCAACTGATTTTTTTTCACGATTTCAGTGTTGGTCCCTGACCCTGAGTAATACCTAGTACCGGACAACCGAGTCACAGATGTGACTCGGTTGCGTGTACGTTACCCCAGCAAGAAAGTGTCTCCTAGGGTTATAGGAGTAGAACGTATAATTTGTGCCTTATCTGCTGTAAATGTGCCCCCACATAAAAAATGTGTGCCCCCTGTCGTTTTGGAAAAAAACGGAAAAAACTATTCTTGCTGGGGTAACGTTTTTCTAGCAGGAAAATTCTAAACGAATGATCGGAGAGAGAAAAATTGTGCATGGCCAGAGAGCTTATATGTGTGCCAAAATGTGCCCCCAAAAATAAAATCTGTGCCCCTTCAGGTTTTCGAGATATTGCATTTCCTGCTGGAGTAACGTTTTGATGAATCGTATATCTCTACAACCATTGCATTTGCCCCTGTAGAATAAACATACACGAGTAGCTCTTAATGTGTGCCCCTTAGTGCCCCAATTAGATTTAAGAAAATATTTATAGTTTTCAAGTTATCGCGGTTTTATGAAAACCCGAAAAAACATCGCAGCGCCTAAATTAGACAAGGCACAAGTTCGCTGAAAACTGTATTCGGTCCTTCTTGACGCTAATAATAACCATACAAAGTTTCAAAACCGTTCATGCATGCGTTTTTGAATAATCTCGCTAAAAGTCAAAACGATGGTGTCATAACTTTGACGGCAAAATACAAGGAACCGGCTCAATCTCAGATGTGTAGGTGTAAACCAAAATCTTGTGCCTTTAATCAAAAATATATGGTGAAAATATTCAGCTTGGAATGTTTCGCATTAAGTAAATATTAACAAAAAACCAAAATATGTAAGCAACGGCTGGTTATCTGACCAAATTTGAATGGCTGCCAATAAGCGACGGATTCGTACATATCGTCGTATCGTCGTCGTCGTGTCGTCGTGTCGTATCGTTCGTCGTCGTATCGTCGTTCGTCAAAGTTATGACACCATCGTTTTGACTTATAGCAAGATTATTCAGAAACGCATGCATGAACAGTTTTGAAACTTTGCATGGTTATTATTAGCGTCAAGAATGACCAAATACAGTTTTCAGCGAACTTGTGCCTTGTCTAATTTAGGCGCTGCGATGTTTTTTCGGGTTTTCATAAAACCGCTATAACTTGAAAACTATAAATATTTTCTTAAATCTAATTGGGGCACTAAGGGGCACACATTAAGAGCTACTCGTGTATGTTTATTCTACAGGGGCACATGCAATGGTTGTAGAGATATACTATTCATCAAAACGTTACTCCAGCAGGAAATGCAATATCTCGAAAACCTGATGGGGCACAGATTTTATTTTTGGGGGCACATTTTAGCACACATATAAGCTCTCTGGCCATGCACAATTTTTCTCTCTCCGATCATTCGTAGAATGTTCCTGCTAGAAAAACGTTACCCCAGCAAGAATCGTTTTTTCCGTTTTTTTCCAAAACGACAGGGGGCACACATTTTTTATGTGGGGGCACATTTACAGCAGATAAGGCACCAATTATACGTTCTACTCCTATAACCCTAGGAGACACTTTCTTGCTGGGGTAACGTACACCTCGGTTGCCCGAACGACCCCTAACCCGTTATTTCAATTATTGATCGCTAAGTACATACCTACTCAACTTAGGAACTTTTATTTTATTTGTTGCAGTGGTTCGTCTACCTCCATTACATATGCGTCCCTGTAATATTCTTGTGGGGACTGACTGGGACGTTTGCACGCGGACAGCACTCTGCTCTCTTCAATGCAGCTTTCACTGCGCTAGACAGACCGTTCTACTGCATTATTATGGGCGTAAGTCTATTGGGAGTCTTTCATGTCCATGGTAAGGATTTATTTATTTATTTATTTATTTACAATTACAACGGCTTGCGCCAATTACAGTAATTGGGAGGTAAAACTAAACATAAAACTAAAACTAAACATATTACTTAATTAACATAATTCAAAAACAAATAACAAGTCAGAGATCAAACATGCTTAACAATAACTTTAACAATTGAAAATAAAATAAAATCGAATAAAGTGGTAACAACATACAACCTAATTTACCTAACAAACATGGTTTCACAGAACATGAGACAATTTGACTTGATCACCTTGAGTGTGTCATTAAAGAGGTCACATTCCGGGACTGTCTCCATTATGGAGTTTATAGCACCATGCATGCGACACAACCACATGATATTTAGACTGTGACACAACGGTGATTGCGCGCGCGACACAGTGCCGAATGGGATGTGGCGAACAGTCGGTGTCGTCGAGTAGGCCTATGACACCGGTAGTTGTCAGGTACATAAAGTGTACACAAAGTATTGTGTAGCTCTGGGGAATCTACCATGCTCCTTAAAATTTTTATGGCTATTAAAATCTGATCTCCGGCTCTACGCACTGAAAGGGAATTATATCCTAACATTCCCAGCAGGAAATGAGTAGGATACATAAAAGGATAATATCCGTAAATCTTTTTATATGTATAAAAAACGCAGGAAGGCTTTCTGAACCTTTTCAATCAACAATTCATATGTGGATTCGTGGGGATTCCAGACTACTGCAGCAAATTCTAACTTACTTCTAACTAGACAGTTAAACAATAATTTGATGACAATAGGTTTATTGAAATCACGGGCATTGCGTAGGACAAAAACTAGGCGCCTGTACGATTCTGAAGCTAGGGCAGACATATGTGCATGGAAAGTCAATCCGCAGTCAAATGTCACGCCAAGATCTCTAATGGTTGACACGCGCTTTATTTCAACATCTGCTAAGGTATAGGTGGCATGTGTAGGTTGTAACTTGCGGCTAAAGGTCATGACGTAACATTTACTGGCATTAAACATCATTTTGTTGTCTATACTCCACTCATGGATTCGGTCGATGTATACAAGGATACAAGTACTTACGACAATAGGTGCAGAGGGTACCTTCACCACACTGTAGACGACACGACTCGACAATTAGGCTCAGGGGTATTATATACTCTCTTAGTCCGTCAATGAAAATATTATGGGCACGTCCGAAATTAGTTGATCTGTCAAAACAAGTACAAAATTCATTTTATTAGCACTGTGTGACGTAAACTCGCACTTAAGTCACGCTTTTCTGTGACTTAAGTAGTCCACTTTTACACAGAACACGAGCTATAAAATAGGATGCGATACATGTGACTTAAGTAGTCACTGCGCTTAGTACCCAGACACGCTACGCTCGGGCGCTAATTTCACGCCGTGCAATAATGGACTACTTAAGTGACATATATCGTAATGGGTAGTAATAAAAGCTCCGAAATAAAATTTAAATATGAGCATAGGTACTCAAAATATGAAATTTACTGCTTCATACTAACTTTTCGACAACTTATAAGCGAATACAAATAAAGAAACGACCGAATAAAATGCTGAAAATTACGAAAAATTAATACAATATTTGCTGACGTTATATTTTTCCACCAGCTTAAATTGCGTTTTACCAAAATCTACAGGTCATCATTTTTATCGTAACTTACCTATTTTATATTATAGAATCAATCTTACACATTTTATAACTGTGGCGCTGTGGCTGTGTGGTTTGGTTTTACATTCAAAAATATGTTTCTGGCATTCGCTGGCCGCTGCCGCGGCACCGCTCGCTTCGCTCGCTCGGCTCGTGCGTTATGTGGTCACAGTTCTAACCTAACCTAACCTAGCTTTTTCGATTTAAAAAAGATATAGGTATGCGTGTTACGTTGCAAATTTCACTAAACTATAACTTTTCGGAAACTTAGTATTTTTTTCGGAAGTTTAGTATTTTTTCTGGTTTAGTTTATTATTTGGAAGTATAGAATATTTTTTTTAGAATTATAATCTGAATAAGCTTCATGTTTGTTTGTTAAAAATAACATTTTTTGTCGGTTAATTTTGTATTAACTTTTCGGTAATTCATTTTAACACAGCTTAGTTAGTATTACAGTCAACCACAGATCGCTGGAAGTTAATTTGTTTTTCGGAAGCT
This sequence comes from Apamea crenata, assembly GCA_949629185.1. Taxonomy (NCBI): domain Eukaryota; kingdom Metazoa; phylum Arthropoda; class Insecta; order Lepidoptera; family Noctuidae; genus Apamea; species Apamea crenata. Next base: position 7,024,864 of record OX451372.1, read on the forward strand.
TTTATTTTTGGGCGGGAAAATACACATCGGGATTAGGGACAACTGTCAAAACGTGTCGTTATTTATTCTTAGATTGGCCCGAACTAATCTTGGCCGTTAGTGATACGGAGTTGGAATGCCCGTAATTTCAGCCGAAACTACGAACTTCGTTGTTAGGGAGTAGGCCCCTGTAGTAATACAGACACAAAACTTAGCGTGAGCTTCAGTGCTTATTATCGAGGTTTTGATAGATGGAAGCGTAAGTTTACGCTAATTTTCGCCTCTATATCCGAGACCAAGTGTCGAGTCGAGCCGTGTTCTGTGTGCACCTGAATTCTATAATAAATTAGATATGGTTGACAGCAGCAGCTTCCAAAGATCACGACAACCAAAAATAGAAAGGGACTACCTATGTACCTGGAGTACCTACTTATGTAAATTCACATCAGTGGTCTGGCGGCAAAAATCGACCGCTGACCATCTGCGTTGACAAAGTTTAGGACCAATCTGGTCTCAACTCAAAACTGGTCATACATATTTTGATTGTTTCCATTAACATTTTCAACAGATCAGTATCAAGAGTTCAAGCCGGTAAATACGTGTTGGATACGTTGACCATGCAGATTAGGCAAACCATAAATCCACACCAAAATCCAACTGCCTACATTCATGACCCTATAAGCCCATATGTTTATTTGCAGGTCCAGTAAGAAGATTCTTCGGCTGGACAGGGTGGCGCAGCCTGGGACGCCTGTCTTTGACAGTAATGATGCTGCATTGGTGCATAAATATGACAATCGGGACCAGGCCAATGGCATACGGCATTTCTATACTTGACATCGTTAGTTTTTTGTCTTAGCTATCTATTAATGTTTAGAAACACCACTTACTTTCCGAACCGATTTGCAGAAGTGTGTGTGTGTAATACACACACCTTTTCCCAGGTATTTTAAGTCACGTGCCTATTCTGTTATTAGAGCACTCGGGATCTGGCTTCATTAACCAGACAGTCTGGATTTGGTAAAAATAAAATCCTAGCGAAACATGAGTACTCCTTTACCTGACCCTTCGGGGAAAAGAGGTGTGATGTTATGTAAGTGTATGTAATACCCTGTAAACTGTACCACTTTTCCCGATTTAGAGATCGAACGTCGATCTTGAGCCATTATACTAACTAAGCAGTTTAGGTTGAATATAATTTATATTTTTCATGTAACCCCAATGAAAGAAGACGAGGCATTAAAAAGTATTATTAAGAGCGTTTACAACGTACGGCATTTCATACAAACTTTCAATTCCTTGTATTTCGAAATGCATGAACCGATTTTTAATGAAACCTTTAGACCTATGTATTCTGCTTATGCGTATGGAGTTTAATTACAATAATTTGTTAAATATCAACAAATAATTCTGTAATATTGTTTCAGTTCGTGGACTGGAGCGCTACCAATTTGATAACCTACGCTGTCGCCGTACCAATCACGATTCTTGTAGAATTTCCAATGCAGAAGTTCTTAGAAGCATTATTTTTTTAATGGATTATTATATGTGAACATAATAAAAATCAGAGATGAAAAGAGATAATAAATTATCTTTTATTTTGTATAATATGGTGAATGGCCGACAGCCGAGTGAAGAGAATTTTATAAATACATAGGTACTTGTTACGCTCGCGCATCATATTTTGTTTAACTTTATAACCTGACACTGACCTGAAAATTGCAAAAAAATTAACAAATTTTAAATTTTGCGGGGAACCTACCGCAACCCGCAAGAACAATTTCTGGGCCTTAGTACTTACAAGCCTTGGTGCAAATATCTATCTTAAAGTTATTTAGTTATTGGTGTGGGCTTTGCTTGGACGTAGAGGCATACTTGTTCAAAAACAGTTGCGCGTACGCATATATTATACTGAACCTGAAAAGACTAGATTCCCATTATGACATTTAGTAGGGCATGTTGGAAGCCAAATTAAAAAAGTAACAGCAGCCATTTTGATTTCTCCTGTCTCTTGACAGGCCGGTGTGCGGAGAATATTCCGATTTTATTATTGCACACCACGTTTTTGTGGCTGAATTTGTGTTTATGAAGTGAAAAGTGTAGTGTTCATCATGGCGCGATACGGTCAGAGACCGGAGAATGCCCTCAAACGGGCCAATGGTTAGTACCGAATTTCTATGATAATGTTACCACGTTGCATCTGAGAATGACCTTACGTTATTCGCCCCATCACCAGAATAAACACACATTGAGTTAAAAATAACCCATAAAAATGCTTAAGATGTTAGATGCAATAATTTAAATTCATATCTATGTTGTCCTCAATGATTCTAAAACATAACCAAAAGGCTAAGCCGCATAATTCATGTATTTTTGCGTAACAGCATCTCAAGTTAACCTGCACATTTTCGATTTATTGCATTGAACTATTACAACTAGATATCTTGCTTACAGATTACACTCAGCTGTGTAAAACACTATATCTACATAATAATAATACCTAAATTATGCATTATTATAAAATATCAAATACATCACAGATTACTTAACGTTCCTCCTTCTCTTTCAAGTCCATCCAAAAGTCCATAGGCTGCAAAGGCTGTTTTATGTGATAAGAAACACAAACTCTCAAAAGTTCTATTGTAATTTATTATGGTGTACAAAAAGATTATTCTAATAAATATGTATCTATAATATCATACTGTCAGAAAAGTCACTGATGAACAATAATTCTTTAAAAGAATAATTCACCAATTAATAGTATTTGCCAAAGTAATTCATCAAATAAAAAAAATAATAATAGAAGAATTCACTAACATAAACAACCAACATTAATTGTTTACTCTTTCCTTTCAACAGAGTTTATGGACTTAGACAAGCCAGCAAGAGCTTTAGATACTCTGCAAGAAGTTTTCCGCAATAAGAAATGGGCATACAACTGGTCCGAGTCGGTGCTGGAGCCGATCATGTTCAAGTACTTGGAACTATGCGTGGACTTGCGCAAGTCACACATTGCCAAGGAAGGCCTGTTTCAGTACAGGAATATGTTCCAGTCTGTTAATGTCGGGTCCTTGGAGCAGGTTATAAGGTATGGCAAAATTATTGAAAGAAATAATTTGAAACAGCCAAAATAAAAGAGAACTGAGTAGGGTTGGAATTTGGAACAAACATTATGTGTAAATTCAAGTGTCAGCCTTGGCTCACACTAAATAAATCTCTGCTGATGTAAGTAATTTTAAGTTAATTACAACTTTGGAAATAATAACTTAATAAACATCTCAGTAGGCATATAGGTCAATCCTATGCATTGTTTATCCCAATATACAGACGCTAATTTCTTTAATAGATTTTCCACTTTATCGTTAAAGCATTAAGGTTCAAGGTTGATTGGGAAAATTTGACAGTTTCGGGTAGCTTCACCTGCTGGCGTTTGTACACAATACATTCTTATAAGGAAAACAATTATTATATTGTTAAAAGTTAATATTTTTGTTCCTTATCTTCTCTCTCTCTAATCTCACTTTAGCCTTGTGGAAACACAGATTATTAAATTCCTAGCTTATGAAATATAAACCAAAATTGGTGAAAAATACTTAAATCATTCAAATAGGTACCTAATTGACATAGGAAAAATGTTCTTATTTATGAAGTAGCTTTGTTGTTAACTTTTAGTTCAAAGATCATATGCAATCAGACTTACATTAAGACCAAATATCTCTTACACAATACAAGGAAAGATTACTCAGAGAGAGTTGCAGACAGTGGCGTGCATTGCATAAAGGCATATAAGCAGTGCCTACCTCGATAAATCACCACAAGTCTGTCAATTACATTTTAGTGGGTGTGCCCGACAATTAAGAAACTCACTAAATTATCATACCTAACAAAAAACAAAATCTTCATACAGCGCGGCAGTAGGCAGTCACCAGACGGTAAATCAATTATTTTTTACTTAAAGTGCCTATATCTGTTCTGAAAACCAATGCAAACCACTGGTTGCAGACATTTATGATAGGCAAAACTATATTAATATATTGTTACAATCGTCGCACACTTTCATATGAAAACAAACTTCTGACCGCGACTTCGTCCGCGTGAAATTTTTTGTACCCCCGACCCACCTCGTCGCATCGCATCGCATCGCCTGCCCGCGGTCTTACTTCGTTTTCGCTTAGCGTCTTTCTGATTTTTCTTCTTTATGCTTGCCTCCTAAGGGTCGAAGGGTGATGATAAATAGCCTATAAACTTCCTCAAAAATTGGGCAAAAATATTTTTTTAAATCCAATTGGTCATTCCAGAGATTAGCTCATTCAAACAAACATAAAATACAAACAAACTTCAGCCTTTTTATTGGTTTATATTAGTATAGATAGATAACATAGTCGTACAACCAATCAAGTCGTGGTTTGTGCGTCAAAATTCGTACGTAATCACGCGACGATCGCTTTTGATTAGGACGTGGGGTACGTCTGATTTCACTCTTAATGGTGAGTGAGACTTTGTCTGTTTGTCTATCGCACACAGCTGCTCATTTCAGCAACTACTAATGCTATGAAATTGCAATTTGGAATAGATTTGAATAATGGTTGACCACCTATATTGCAAAGATATACAGGCCTCCAAGAATCTGACAATCGAAACTTACACAAACAATGAATAAACACATGTAAAAATGTTATGTACAGCCAATTTACTTCATAATACTCATTAATCAATTACATCATTTAATTTCGCAGAGGCTACTTACGCATGGCCGAAGAGCGAACCGAAGCGGCTCGTGCACAATCCACAGCAGCGGTCATCGAGACAGATGACCTGGACAACCTGGCCACTCCTGAGAGCATACTGCTTAGTGCTGTGTCTGGAGAAGACGCGCAGGATCGGTCTGATAGGACTATACTTACACCATGGGTAAGGACTTAGGTTATTTGAATATGTCAATCACAATCAATCATCATCATCTGCCTAGCCTTTTTCCCAACTTTGTTGGGGTCGGCTTCCAGTCTAACCAGATGCAGCTGAATACCAATATTTTACATGGATCGACTGCCTATCAGACTTCGGGCTTCTGACGACCCGACCCGACCCGTAACGACTGTCAAAGATCCACGAATGACAGCCGGGACCAACGGTTTAACGTGCTTTCCGAGGCACTTGGTATATGAAAATGGTCACCCATCCACGGACCAACCGCGGCAAGCGTAGCTTAACCTGATCGATCGACCCGTACGGCTGTTATTACTTAGCAACAATCAATCAATGGCCCTTATTTATCCTGAAACTCCTTTCTTGTGCTAGTTTAATTGCTTTATTCGTTCCTGAGTTATAATATAATCTCGGAGTTCAGTGTGCCTCTTGGCAAAGGGCTCCTCTAACAATATCTTGCTCTTGCTTTCTGTCTTTTGCAACTGTTCTCCAGTTTGGACCTGTTGTGAGATTGAGATTTGAATATGTAACTAAAATAATTTAAAAAGTGAATTAAAATATGATACATTCTCTATATTAAAAGACCATTACCCCGCGCCTCAGTCATATTAATTATGACGAACAACCGCGCCTTGATTGTTCGCGCGAGTACGTCATATAAAAGAGCGCGACGATCGCGCACTCGTGCGACAGTCGCTTTCGGTTAGGACGCGGCCTTACACAGTTAGTTTTAGTAGATTATATTTTTCCCTTGCAAATATAGCATTTCTACAAACGTTCCAATATTTTCACCTCAAGCGATGGTAGATAATGCATTATGACACTTAAGTCCCCCCTACGTATAGTCAACCGAAACCGACAACGAAAATCGACACAAAGTGATTAAAATTAATTCTCTATCAAAGTCAAACTGTTGCGCACCATGGACATCATGGGAAACTACCACCTAAATAACTACATACATTTATCTCTTTTAATTTTCAATGCATTAACCTTAGATAACTTACCCCGTTTTTCTAGGTGAAATTCCTGTGGGAGTCGTATTGCCAATGCTTGGAGCTCCTTCGTACGAACGCGCACGTGGAGACTTTGTACCACGACATAGCCCGCATGGCTTTCCAGTTCTGTCTCAAGTACTCCAGGAAGACGGAGTTCAGAAAGCTGTGTGACAAGCTCAGGAAACATCTTGAAGATATTTGCAAGCCTACGGTAAGTTTTATTAGCAGATTTATTATTTCTTTGAATAAATTAGTCGTCTCAAACTCGTCTTCGAGTAATCTACTTTGTCATTGCATCGGTAATTCCAAGATTTATATAAATCGGCGAAAAGTGGGTGTACTACAGGTACACCTTTGCCCAACTCTTTGGGGCAACAAGGCGTGATGTTATGTTTATGTGTTATTATAATTTTTTGACTAAAATTCAGTCACACTGACTGCGTTAACATAGCCCTCGCAAATGTCTTATAATGCAGGTGTTATTGGTGTAGACAGCCTGACAATTGACATTGTGGCTCATTGGAGTACACCACCTGACTAAGCAGATACCTGCAGCAGTTAGTCTCATGATAAAATGGATGGAAAAAGCCGTCTTAGGCCTGTTTACCATGCCCTGATTCTCGCGTAAAGAAACGAAAAAAAAACTGAATTTGATGTGTATCTGTAACAGGTGCAAACTGGAAATGTGAGCATCAGCAAGCCCGAGACTCAGCAACTCAACCTGGAGACCAGGCTGTTCCAGCTGGACAGCGCTATCCAGATGGAATTGTGGCAGGTTCGTACATCTTATTTATTTTATTTTACCATTTATATACACACTTATATAAACAGACAAGAAAAAACAAAACAGAAAAAATATGTACAGAGGTGACGCTTATTTCACAAGAAATCTCTTCCAGCACACCTGAGATAGGACAATAGATACAGAGATGTAGACAGCGTGTGAAATACATAGTAAAGAAGACAAAAAAATAATACATAAAAGGGGAAAAGTACCATCATGCCTGTTTCTGCTACAAAGCAGCATTGCTGTGACCAGCTGAAGTCTTGCTCATAATAGTTCGCGACCTGGAGCGCTCAGTTTAGTTCGCAGCTCCTTAACGAACTAGACACTAGGTCATTCTTTTAGTTCGTCAGTTCCCGTCTCGGACCAGAGAAAGGCAGATCGTTCGCTCGCTTTGCTATTGTGCTCCTGTAGCGTTCCACTCGGTGCCGAGCAACTGAACGAACGAGTAGACGCAAACTACTGGCGGGCCGCACTGCGATTTTTTTTTGTATGAAAATGCGCTACGCCCCGATGCAACTGTAATATGCGTTTGCAAACAGGTTCTGCACAAATCTTGAACTCTTTTTTGGGCAACATTAGTCATCATCTGCCTAACCTTATCCCAACGATGTTGGCTTCCAGTCTAACCGAATGCAGCTGAATACCAGTATTTTTTTGGATCATTACTATATATATTAAAAAATTTCGGAAAACAGGAAGCCTACAAAGCGATCGAAGATATCCACAATCTGATGAACATGTCGAAGAAGACGCCTGTAGCCAAGACCATGGCAAACTACTACGGTAAGCTGGCGCTGGTGTTCTGGAAGGCCGGACACTGCCTGTTCCATGCCGCTGCTCTGCTGAAGCTGTTCCAATTGTCCAGGGAGATGAAGAAGAATATTACTCAGGAGGAGTTACAGAAGTAAGTATAATGCCAAGATTGATAAACGTTACTTAACACTTACTTTGGTTAAGCATTATTCCTGTCACTATGCACAACAGTTTAGAATTTTGACATTAAAATTTAACTTTCTATTCGCCGGGATGCATTGTATGCATGCATTTGCAAACTAGCATCAATCAATGATTTTTAACTTGACATAAAGTTGTGAGACACATGAAAATAAGTTTTATATTTCGATCCAGTGGTCTCAAACGCGACTGCTGAACTGTCCTGGGTTCGATTAACAGGTCAGGCAAATTATCATTGGGTTTTTCCATCAGATACTCAATATATTATATAATATTTAATAATTAAGTATGCCTCCGAATTAAATCCCACGACTATCTTCATCATAGTCAGTCGTGGTAGGCCTCGGAGGAACATGATATGTTCGACTTGACGCGACAGAGTGCGCCAACATGTGCACTCTGTGTTAATTTATGTCGGCACAAACTTCTACTAGATAATCGAATATCGCTCGGAAAGTTCTAATGAAAATATCGTGTTAATTTTGCTAAATGTCGTTGCATGTTTGACTACTTGTATTTGAAATATGAATATGTACGAAACTTTATCGTGTTGCTAGCTACACCCCAGCATTCTAGGTTGTCAGGAACACGTTTCCCGCTTCGCCGAAGCTAACCCAAACTTGTGTAAAATTACCTCTAACACTATTTCTCTCTCTCTCTCTCTCTCCAGGATGGCATGTCGCGTACTTGTAGCCGTATTATCCGTACCACTGCCGTCACTTCACCCGGAGTTCGACCGCTTTGTGGAGACGGACAAGAGTCCGGTTGAGAAGGCCCAGAGATTGGCTGTACTGCTCGGTCTCGCCCAGCCACCGACCAGGGCTAGCTTGTTGAAAGGTAAGCTACGTTATATGTCAAATTCCCTATATTTGATGGGCTAACACCCGGTTACTAGAAAGAAAATGAAGACAAGAAAGCAGCAAGTTAATAAAAAGCTTGTAAAAATTTGCTAACAAATTGTTATAATGCATGTCAACTACTGTTATTTGTTGATAATTTCAACAACAGCCAATCTGATCATTTGACATGAGTTTAATTTTGTCACGTCGCAGATTTTAGGTGTAACCGACATACAAAGGAATTCATTCTAGCTTCGAACGGGAATGAAAATACTTTTTTTTTTTTCAAGGCGCTTTATCAACTTGTCTTTGTTTTGGTCTTGAAAGTCCCATCTTCAAATACATATTAACATCTTTAGTTTTAGAAAATACCTTTACATGCCTCCGAAATAAATCCCACGACTATCTTTGTCATAGTCAGTCGTGGTAGGCCTCGGAGGAACATGATATGTTCGACTTGACGCGACAGAGTACGCCAACATGAGCACTCTGTGTTAATTTAAGACGGCACAAACATACCAAATTGACTTGTGAGAAAAGCAGTAAAATGATAATAAATAACTATAATATGAATAAACTAGAGACTGAAGTTAAAAAAATAAACAGTTTTCTTTTTATACTTTCTTCATCATTGCTCTCAAAACGGCGAAGGAAAACGTGAGAAAACTAGCTAAACTAAAGTCCTTCTAAGGCTTAAACTTCCTCCCTTCCCTTTCCAAAACTAGTGGAAACACTATAAGCTAATTGTGCTAATGAATGTTCTTTGTTCTCCAGACGTGGTCCGCCTAAATGTGGTGGCTTTAGCAACGCCCCAACTGCAGCAGCTTTACTCCTGGTTGGAGGTCGAGTTCGACCCGCTCACCCTCTGCAACAATGTCAAGAGCGTCGTCAAGTCGCTGGAGGAAGAGCCTAGTAAGTATCTTTGTTTTTTTATAGATAACAAATTAATCATAATTATGAACTGGCGAAATTTGAGTGTACTATAGGTACACATCTGGCTAACCCTCCGGGAAAGCAGTTTGACAATGATTAAAGGTTCCATCGTTTATGTTCGAATAAGCAAGCTGAAGTGGCAATGGGCCGGCTAGATTACCCGTAGAACCGATGACCGTTGGGGTAGACTTGTTCTTGAGTGGAGACCGCGAATCGGTAAACGTAAGGTGGGACGCCCTCAGGCTAGGTGGAGCGACGATTTTCGCAGGATGGCTGGTAGCAGCTGGATGAGAGTTGCCGAAAATCGAGTTGAATGGCGTGCAATAGGAGAGGCTTATGTCCAGCAGTGGACTTCTATAGGCTGATGATGATCAACCAAAAGAAATTGATTTAAGCTCCGCCTAAATCAGAATAGGTTGACGCACTCAAGAAAGACAGACAAGGCTAGCTAGGTTCACCCCATAATATATTTTATTAATATTGTTGTTTTAGACTCTACTTTGACAAAAAAAAAAACAACAACAATATTAATAAAATAGCCAATACATCTTACCTGTATATATTTTACAATATACGTCAGTTTGAATAAGATTATTATTAAATTGATTTTCAGAGTCAATAATGTGGGTGTTAAAAAAATATGGATTCAGTGCCTACCTGTAGTTCATCTAACATCGAATTCTTGTTTTAGCATGCCTCCGAAATAAATCCCTCGACTATCTTGGTCATAGTCAGTCGTGGTAGGCCTCGGAGGAACATGATATGTTCGACTTGACGCGACAGAGTGCGTCAACATATGCACTCTGTGTTAATTTAAGACGGTACAAACATACAAAATTAAATTATAAGGAAAGCAGTGGAATGAAGAGCCTCACATATTGCCGAGAGTTTTAAAACACCAGTTTTTAATCTAAGCCTGCTAACGAATTTGTCCACACATTAGATTGCTTCAAGATATCGATGACGTTTTTATGAGACTAATCCCTATTACCTTCTAGAGAAGCCTTTTATCCCTTGAGCAACTTTCATAGGGTACCTTGAAAACACACATATACAATCTTAGATAATTGACATGTATTGCTACATACTTTAGCGCTAAATAGCTTTAAGTTGGGTTTTAAGTGACTGTTTAAAAAAATCGATAACTCAATCTATATATATAAAATTCAAAGTCCTGACTGACTGACTGACTGACTGACTGAGACATCAACGCACAGCCTAAACCGCTGGTCCTAGAGACATGAAATTTGGAGGGTGTATTCTTCGTGAAGAGTAGGTATCCACTAAGAAAGGGTTTCTCGAAATTCCACCCCTAACAGGGTGAAATGGGGGGATTTTGTTTGTATGAAAAATCTTATTCCTTGAGTTAATAAACTTGAAACTTGGCACGAATACTTATCTAAGTAAATTATGAAGTTGGGCAATTTTTGTTTTTATAAACTACCCCCTAAATGGGGATTGGGGGGTTTCAAAGTTTGTATGGAACAATTTTAGCGCGCGGTCCGATTTAATCGAAACTCAGTATTTATACCTAAAATTAGAAAATCTACCCCTGACGGCCTGAAAAGGGGTAGTCAATTTTACAGGGGAGGATTTTACAGCGTGGCTTGATTAACTCGAAAATTGGTATAAATAATCTTTGAGTCAAGTTATGAACACATCCCAAATGATTTTTCAAAATTCCACCCCTGTGGGGGTGAAAAGGTTTTATTACTGTAATTGCCCGTGACATCACAGCGGGCCCTATCAGAATACCAGCGCTGCGACATTTATTTTTTAAATGTCGAAGCATCATGCTGAGATAGGAGCCTTTTGGCCTCGTATAGGACTTTGTTTTCATTTTTCCTTTTGTTATTTTTTTTAAATTATATAATTTGTTTTATTTTTATTTTTAACTGTGTTTAGTTAGTTTAGTTTATGATCCTGTACGAGTCGCAATAAATACTTTTTCTTTCTTCTTTCTTTCTTTCTAAAAGCGGGGGATACAGTTTATATGAAAAATCTTATTCGTTAGGTTAATAATCTTGACAATTGGCATTAATACTCGCCTAAGTAAGCAATAAAGTTTATCATTATTAGTTTTTCAAAACTACCCCTCAAAGGGGATATAGGGGTGTTAAAGTTTGTGTGGAAGAATTTGAACGCGCGGTCCGATGAACTCGAAACTCAGTGTACTGTGTGTGTACTTAAGACTAAAAATAAATAATAACACGTATGAGGGTTTTTCGAAAGTCTACCCCTAACCGGGTGAAAAGGGGTAGTTAATTTTACAGGGGAGGATTATAATAAGTGGCTTGATTAATTAGAAAATTGGTATAAATTAATCTTTGAGTCAAGTTATGATTTTTTTTTAATTCCACCCCTGTGGGGGTGAAAAGCGGGGATACAGTTTATATGAAAAATCTTATTAATTTAGTTAATAAACTTGAAACTTGGCAACAATACTTGCGTAAGTAAGTAATAAAGTTTATCATTATAAGTTTTTTAAACTACCCCTCAAAGGGGGATATAGGGGTGTTGAAGTTTGTGTGGAAGAAATTGAATGCGCGGTCCGATTAACTCGAAACTCAGTATTGATACTTTCGACAGAAAATAATTAATAATAAGTATGTAAAATTGACCCCTGATGGGGCAAAAATGGGGTAATTCGGTTTTTAGGGGAGGATTTGAACTTGAAACTGTATGTTACATTTTCATGCCTACACCACTTAACTTCTGATTTGGCAAAGAGATAGATAGCATCCTGGGGAAGCACATACTTTTTATCCTGGTAGCACGTTCCCGTGGGATAACTTCCGACATCTACGCGGGCGAAGCCGCGGGCAGAAGCTAGTATATAATAAAAATCAATACTCACAATGGATTTTGAACTTAGTAATGTATTGTATTGAGTTTGTATTCTCAAACCTTGATAATTATCTGAGATTCTGAATTCAAATATTTTTCTCTCTCTCTCTCTCTCTCTCTCTCTCTCTCTCTCTCTCTCTCTCTCTTACATCATCTAACCGTCTACCTTTCTTCCAGACTCGCCCCTCGCTCAGTACACGATCGCTCTAAGTGACGTAGCCCTCGTCCGTCTGATCCGCCAAGTGGGTCAGTGCTACGCCTGCATCCAGTTCTCCAGACTACTGCAACTGGCGCACACTGACGACCTGTTCCACCTGGAGCGGCTGCTGGTCGACTGCGTCCGGCATAACGACATGCAGATCAGAGTTGATCATGCTAACAAGTGAGTATTATTATTATGTATTTATAAAAAATAAACATGTTTCACATTCTGGAGTAGTTTCTAACTGTCCCAATGCAAGCTATAATTGCGTGTTTCGACGTAGTGTTACTTAACTTAAAGTCTGCAGTGTCCAAGAATTTAAAAAATGTCAGTAACATTTAAAAAATAGACACATTGCCAATGGGACAGACTGGATGCAGAAGGCGGAGGACAGGGTGTTGTGGCGCAGCCTGGGAGAGGCCTATGTCCAGCTGTGGACTGCGATAGGCTGAGTTGATTGATTGATTGATATTGCCAATACATCTCATCTGTATATATTTTACAATATACGTCAGTTTGATTAAGATTAGTATTGAATTGATTTTCAGAGGTTAATAATGTGGGTTCTCAAAAAATATGGATTCAGTGCCTACCTGTAGTTCATCTAACATCGAATTCTTGTTTTAGCATGCCTCCGAATTAAATCCCACGACTATCTTCATCATAGTCAGCCGTGGTAGGCCTCGGAGGAACATGATATGTTCGACTTGACGCGACAGAGTACGCCAAAATGTGCGCTATGTGTTAATTTATGTCGGCACAAACAATTATAATTTTGCTTTTCATTGTAACGCCGCTTTATCACTCTTAGAGTCACACATACAGCTGCGACAGTCTCTTTTCATTTAAAACTGGATGTTCTATGTAATCACACGTCCCTGTACAATACAAAATATTGACGTTGGCATCGCCTTGCAGGTGCGTACACTTCGGCGTGGAAGCTGGCGGCGGCGAGTGGTGCTCTACTGCCGATGAGGCGTGTGGCGGTGCTATACTGCAAGCCACGCCTGCAGAACAGGTTAGCTTCAGTTTATTTTGAAATAGAATATAAGTCTCATTACGAGAACTATACAGCCGGTCATTGAAGACAGAGAGCTATCGTGCGGAGCAAGATATGGGAGAAACTTTCATTTGGGTTCTCTTGGACTATGTGTAACGTCATGACTACTCTGTACTGCCGATCGATTCTGTAAAAATCTCACCGTGAAAAGTTAGGTGAAGTGAGCTTCAATAGTGTCAAACCCTAGCATTAGCTGGAATGACAGCTCACTCCACGCTCACTTCACCTAATATTTCACAGTGATAATTATTGTTACAGAATCGCACTGCTGGTGTGCAGTATACCTATACCTATAATTCGCCAGTTGTGTTAAAGTTCCTTGTCAATGTGGCAATAGGCTCGTATCGCCACTAACCAGGCGAAAAAAAGAAGAAAACCCGAAATACACTTGTCCAACATACCATTATACTCCTCTGTTTACTCTTTCGGTGCATACAGGCGCGAGTTTTTTTACCTGGCACAGCAGTTTTAAGCACACAAGCAGAGTCGGCCTTAAACATAAACTATTCGCTATGATCTTTCTAAATCAACCTAACTCACTCCACAGGTCCGTGAACAACTCGTCCGCGCGGCGGAGGTCCTATCCCGGGCCGCAGCCACGCTGTTCCCAGCTCGTCGCAAGCAGGAGCGCGAGCGCTCCCGCCAGCACATGGTGCAGCACTACCACGAGCACAAGCACGCCGAGCATCACAGGGTGCTGCAGAGACACAAGATCATCGAGGAGAGGAAGGAGTACATTGAGAGACTCAACACTGTACGGGAGGAGGAGGAACTCAGGTGAATATTATCCATCATTATCTGTTAGTTAATACGAATACCGGACAGGTTAGAGTTAGACGGTTCATTTCTGAGACACTGGGTCGCATTCCATGTGTCAAGTTAATTTCGTTTGTTTTTTTTGTTGTTTACTAACATATTTCATAAGTACTTACTGTAGTATTCTTAGCTCACGAAGCGACGCGCGCTTTACTTGTGTTACCAAGTGTACAAACACGCTGTGAATTTGTGTGTAAGCGCAGGAGCCGGACCATCCGAGGCAATGGCGAGGTCGGATGTGTGTGTGTTATGAGCTGACGCTACTCGTTTTCACGCACACATTCACAGCGTATTTGTACCCTTGGTTAACACAAGTAACGCGCGCGTTGCTTCGTGAGATAAAAGTAGTGTAACACAAAAGTTATTATTATTAACATATCATTATCTACGCAGGCGTCAAGAAGAAGTATCTCGCGCAGCAGCCGCGGCGGAAGCCCGTCGATTGGAAGCGGAGCGCGAAGAACGCGAGCGACGTCGACACGAGGCCGAGCTGACCGCCATGAGAGAGAGACATCTGCGGGAGAGAGTCGCGCACATCAGCCAGACCGCGCACGGACAGAAGATGTTGTCCAATATCAACGAGGAGGTATGTGTTTCACCTATATTTGACAACTACGACAAAATAGTAGTAAATATACCATATATTCGTACTAAAACGCCTTCTATCGATTAACTGTTAGAAAAAAAAAACATTTTTAATGCTTTTTAATACTAGTAAAAGTATCTTATTATACCTCCGAAATAAATCCCACGACTATCTTCATCATAGTCAGTCGTGGTAGGCCTCGGAGGAACATGATAGGTTCGACTTGACGCGACAGAGTGCGCCAACATGTGCACTCTGTGTTAATTTAAGACGGCACATACATTAGCTAATAAATTTGCTGCTATCTAAAAGCGCTTCGAAATAAAGTAAACTGCTCTATAATGTGGCTTGTCTGGTCTTATAGCAGCTATGTGTAACATTTGAAATATAACATACCCATCACGCCTGTTATCACCAAAGGGTTTAGCAGAGGTGTATCTGTAGTACAGACGTCAAGCTACCCGAAACTGTCAAATTGTCCCAATCAACCTTGAACCTAATGCTTTAGCGATAAAGTTGAAAATCTATTAAAGAAATCCGACAGATTGTAGTAGCTTGATGTGCACGCGTCTGTACTTTTCGCCAGTTATGTGTTAAAACGCTTAAAACTTACATACAATAATAGAATCATGTCTTTAATAACAGGAACTCAAGAAGATGGACGCCGAAGCCATCGCAGCGCGCGAGGCTGAGGAGCTGATGAAAGAGCGCCGCGAACTGCAGGCTCGACTCAAATCGCAAGAGAAGAAGGTAAGATATAACAGCCATATTTACTTAATACCTCCTTAGATACTAACACTCTTATAATATTATACTTGTTGTATTTGACGAGGGTGCGCAAACGTTGCAATTTAAACCTTATGTCAATGATATAAAAGTTACGTGACGGGCGTTTTGATGCCCCATTGTGCTGATACGACTACACTAGTGGAAAATGTCTCGTCAAATTACCTCCGAAATAAATCCCACGACTATCTTTGTCATAGTCAGTCGTGGTAGGCCTCGGAGGAACATGATATGCTCGACTTGACGCGACAGAGTGCGCAAACATGTGCACTCTGTGTTAATTTATGTCGGCACAAACATAATGAGATGATACATACTTATCATTGTGCTTGTATTCCCCAAACGGGTAGGCAGAGATGCACAGGATTATTATTATTTCGCCAGGTATATTATTATGTGCTACGCAATAAGAGTATTGCCATGCCATAGTAAAAGGAGTCTGTGTTTGTACCTGAGGGGCAATTCTCGTCCTCAGTCTCAATCTGTCAAAAATACCTCTAATTTCCCTACATTTTTGACAAGTTTTTCACATTGATTGTAGCTGAGATGAGATTGCGACTAGATAAATGCGAATACATTGAACGTTTTTAAAGACCGGAATTTGCCTTCTGGTTGATAGTAACAGGCTGTAATTGTGTAACACACTCACAGTAGGAATAGCTTTCATTTTGACAGTTCTCTTAGGTTTAATGGAGGAACACCAAAGGAAAGGACGTTATAAGGATTTCAATAATACGTTTATTATCCTTTTATATTTATATATTGGAAGGTGTGTTTACTAATAAACATTCATTGCGTTATTTACGTTAGTGAGTAGACAAATTTTTCGAAAATAATTATGAAGCAATGTATTAGCAATATTCTTCAAAATGATTTTTTTTACGCAATTACGGTGAGGAGTACAAACATGATGTGTGTAGATTCTCTATTACCAAAAAAGACGTAATTAATAATGTAATAATTGGTCAGTCCAACAAACTAAAACAATCAATTTGTCATCAGGTGGACTACTTCGAGCGTGCCAAGCGTCTGGAAGAGATCCCTCTGCTGCAGAAGAGTTTGGAGGAGAAGCAAGTACAGGACAAAGCATTCTGGGAGACACAAGAGAAGGAGCGCATTCAACAACTTATTGGTGAGTCAAGTACCCCACCCACCTTCCCCCCCCCCCCCCTATCCCAACGTTGGGAAGGGAGAACGCAAAGGATCGTTAGAAGTTGTGAGAAATTGAGAATAACATATCAGTTTATTCATAGAAGTCCTACAGATACAGACAAACGATCATAGCTAGCTAGTATCGATTGTAGGAACATTCGATTCCCGGAATGGATTACCTGTTAGTTTGGTTGGATTAGAATCACAGGTGGTTAACTTCAGTAAAGAATCCGTCATCGAAAAAAGAGGTCATGAACTTTCTCGCTAAAGAAATTCGTCTATTGTTTCCATTTCTTCCTCTCCCTTGATTTCTCGTTTCTCTTTTAAATATTTTCACTTAATAATTCGAGTTCCTGAATATAAAACTTGGTTTTGTATTGCTATACTCTAAAACCGATATCATCCCAACTACGGAACCCTTTATTGCGCGTGGTCCGACACGCACTTGACCGGTTTTTTTTATATAAAAAAAGCCATAGTTGACTGGGTATTTTTTCGTAAAACATCCAGGTTGTTAGTAACTGACAACTGATTCAACTTATCTTTTTCCCAACAGAGGCGCGTGCCCGCGACGTAACTACAGCCTCACGTATGTCTCGCATGGCGGTCCACCGCGAAGCGTTCACGGTCAAGTTGCGTTCTGAACGCGGCGCCGCACACACACAACGACTTGCCGCGTTCAAGGACAAGCTGCAGGCTGAGAGGGAGAAGAGGATGGCGGAGAGACGGCAGCAGAGGATTGAGAACAGGAGGGAGGAGGTGGGTAGTAGAAATATAGGCCTGTAATACGGCACCTTACACCAGAAGAGTGGCTGGGACATCGGGACGCGCAAACTGTAACCATGAATTCAGTACATGATTCTAGACACCCTAGCGTAGAAATTTTTCGAAGATAATCAAAAAAAGAAAACAGCTGTTTCATAGAAACGTGCAAAACCTACGCGGTCAAAATATAGTAATAATTTAGTATTTGACATTTTATTTTTAAATTATTCTGACATTTTTTTAATTTTTTTGAAAATTTCAAATATTTTTTTTTATTTGTTGATGAATATTTTTTTGTAGAAAGCATCTTCAGAATTACTGTCAAAATGATAATGACATCAAAAAGTCATAAGCACCATATTTCCATTTGAATCATATTTTGGCATTTTATTGTTTAGATATTTAACTCTTACACATTCTTCCTCAGTGGCTGGACCAGAAGCATCGTGCAGAAGAGCGCGCCGCAGAAGAAGCGAAACGCATCAAAGAAGAAGAGGAACGCAAAGAACGAGAGGAGAGGGAGAAGAAACATGCGGAGGAGATCGCCGCCGCGAGGGAAAGGAAAGAGAAAGAGGACAGGTAATTATCATAACGTAACATCATGCCAGATTCCCCAAAGAGGTAGACAGGATTATTATATTCCCCTTTGCTAGTCATGTCAGATATGTCTCGTGAGTCTATTGCTATGATAATGTTTTGTCTAATTTGAGAATGGGTGTCATTGGACTAATGAATGAAGTCTTGTATAAATGATAAGATATTTTAGTATGATTTTAAAAGATACTAATTGTTGTTATTGGCGTGAAACTGCGGAAAAATGTGCAAAGTGGAGAAAAAAGAAAAAGAACAACATTATAAGGACGGCTTATGTAAAAAGAGTTTTTAAGTTTAAATAAAGCATCTTCAAAAACAGCCTGCATGGCAGTTCTATTAAAATGGTCTTTCGCTTTAATCAGATCATCGAAATTCATCAAATACAATGTATATTCCTTTTCACAGGGAACACCAAGAAATGTTAGCCCGTACCGAAGCCAAGATCCGAGCTAAAGAAGCCGAAATCCAACGCAAGCTTGAAGAACAAAAGACTACCACGTCGTCGTCCTGGCGCGACGGCGGAGCGGCCGCGCGCCCGGCCGCCGCCAGGGACGACGCCTGGCGCGGGAAGGACAAGGACGACAGGCGGCCCGCCCCGCCCGCGCAGGTCGCGCAGGCCGCGCAGCCCGGGGACACGTGGCGGTCTGGTCAGTGTTCAAAACTATCTAAATAGCTTTATTCACAGAACCGGTCGAAGTGGAGGTGCTTGGGAAGGCAGCAGTGGACGTCTTTCGGCTAAAATGGTGAGGTAACCCACTGCTGGGGGTTAACTACATGCCGAAGTCTATGTTTCCCGATAGCTATAACCAGCACCTATGTATATTGCCGTAACAACTTTCAATCACAATCTGACTCATTTTGAAGGATATTGCTAATCCATTGCTTCAAATGTTCGAAAAAATATTCTGCTCAGCAACGTAAATAACACGATTTTTTTTTGTAAATTCAAAATTAATGCCATTGCTACTGAAAGTGTGATACGCAATTACCCCGCTGGGAGTATTCAAGTTGATTGTGAATAGGTTACCCCTAGGCAAGCGTACACCATCATCAACCTTTAGGTGGGATGGTGATCATTCGGGGGACTTATCAATATAATTGTCTCAACGCTTTTCTGGTGTTACTACAATTTATTCTGGCAAAGGGGTTTCAGTGGTTAGGAATAGTGTGCGAGCTTCTCTCAATATAAAAGGGGGAAACATTCTGACCAATTTGAATTGTCTCTTGCCAAAATGTCATTGCTTAATACATTATGCTAATATTTGTTCTGCATTGTATGCAGGGCGTGCAGCCCGTGAAACGGCCGCACCTCGTGAAGAGCGTCCGCGTTCACCTGAGCGCAGACCGCGTGAAGAACGCCCGCCTGCACGCGAAGAGCGACCCGCGCCTAGGGAGGAAAGAGCTCCTATTAGAGAAGACAGGTACAACACCATTATCATATACTTAACTAACGACCCACCTTTGTTTCTCATCGTTTTTACAAACTCAAACCATTTATTTCCATTAAACCGCAACAGGCACTTTTGAATTGTTTAAGAAGACGGTCATTCAGAAAGTTTAAGCTAGTTGCCCATTCTAAAGCGTAGCAGGTTCCTATGGGGAAGACAACCCCATGGACACTCTCTTATATATTTACGACTTGACAAAACATGGAGATTTATTTATTATATTTAAGTTTAATATGAATCTTTTATACACAGAATCCCTTCGCAATAAATTCTCTTTAATGATGTTGAAATCTCATCAAAATCCGTTGCGTAGTTTAGAAGACCAACGCGGTCACAAAGACAGACACTAAAACCGTATTGAATTTATCATATATTATGTATAAATGATAGCGTTTAATGAAGGCCTGTATGAGCCCTACCTGTCAGTAAAAAAAACGTCATTTGTTTCTAAGTATAAATAATATTATTCATCATTGTAGACGTGAAGAACGGCCACGCGAGGAGCGTCCAATTCGCGAGGAGCGCGGCCCTCCCAGGGATAGAGATGAGAGGCCGCGCGACGACGCGGGAGGCTGGAGGTCCGCCAACAGGGAGCCTGCCAGAGAACGAGAGCCCGAGAGGGACAGGTCAGTACTTATGTTAAGAAAAACAACACAAATTTTAAAAAAATATTCGTGATTGTGTGTGCTACAGGACCCAGTCGCCGACGGAGGCCTAGGAACCGCTTGCGTGATGATCTTTGGGGACAGTACGGGTTGAATAAAAAAAGAGTCCTTTGGTCTTACATGTTAAGTGCGTGCCTTGGTCTTGTCCTCACATTGTCTCGCATCGAAGCAAGATCATGACATAATGTAGACATATTCCTAAGAAATACTGTGACGTTAGGATTTTGTCCGGCAATCGGCATGTCCTAGAACCAAAATTCGAAGACATGTGACATCTACCAACCCGCACTGGGCCCGCGTGGTGGATTATGGCCCACTCCCTCTCACCGAGAGGAGGCCTGTCCCAGCAGTGGGAACATTATAGGCTGATTATGTATGTTATATTGTTATGTAGGATTGTGTATGTCGCGCTGAGCATGTTAGTCTGGCTGGACATATCCGGACTTAAGTTTTCTCAAAAATAGTACAACTAAATTAGTGCAAGTGGGCCTAAATATATTCCGTAAACTAATTATAATGTGTCCCGTCCCGCCAGGCCCCGCTACGCCGGCCGCTCCAGCGGGCCCGAGGGCGGCAGCTGGCGTCGCGGGCCCGCAGACCCGCCGCCCGCGCCCGCAGTAAGTACCATTCTAAGTAACTCATTTAACACGCATCATTTTATGAAACTGGTTTTCATTCACTTTCACCAAAGTGTGCTGAAGCCACAATGTATTGCCACCACAAAATACGATACTTTTTTTTGTCATATGATAACCTACTGGTTCTGCTACCGCAGTAGTGTGTGCAATCCGCGTAAACACGCTATGAATAAAATATACTAAGTTATTAGTAAATTTTGTATTTGTACTAAATTTTAATTAGGCTCAGCAATATCATTCTACAATGAAAGGAAGTAAATAAGACTTACTTTTAACTAACATACTATCTATTTCGTCAACAGGAGCGCTCATCCACATGGCGTTCTAAGGACGGTCCGCCGCGTGAGGACCGATTCCGCGACGCCCCGCGTGACCGCGACCGCGGAGAACGTGACGGAGCCTTCCGAGGAGACCGCGACCGCTTCCCACCCAGAGACCGGTGAGTGAAAATATATCAATTATTGCAACATTTACCTTCAGTTTTAATTCATTCATTCATTCACTGACCGACACCGCCCAGCCTAAACTGCTGGGTCTACAAGCAAGATATTTTGCAGAAGAGAACACAAAGGAAGCTTTTTTTATACATCTTTTGGACCAAAATATTTACTTTATTTTGGTACAATAAATTGATACTATGTTTTGTACCTATAAGGTGGATACAATCTTGACAAAGGTTGTTGACAATAAAATGGTACCGTGTCCGTGTATACATCTTGAGGCTGACTATACAACTTGTCATTATAATCATTCAAATCTCTATTCGGCAAATTATAAGATAGATGTATGCAATGATTGTTTAGATAGAACAAAACCGATACACGCACTGCACTTTTGCATGCCAGTCAGATCAAATCAAGACTGATAAAAAAATATTTACCATTTGTGTCAAAAACTACCATTAACTACATCTGAATCTAAACTCCTTCTCTCCCTACAGCGATGGCCCACGCCGCGATGACCGTGACGGCCCACGTCGTGACGATCGCGATGGCCCGCGCCGTGACGACCGTGACGCCGGCCCGCGACGTGACGACCGCGACGCACCGCGACGTGACGATCGGGACAGAGACGGACCGCGTCGCGCTCCGCCGCGTCGTGAGGAAAAACGTAAGTATTTTTACTTTACTCATTAGATTTTATACACATAGATTGTACACGCATGGTACACGCTGATTTTCAGCTGCAACCCACAAGTGCCACACGCTGGAATAACAAACACATAGGGAAGCGTGTGTCCATTATAATAAATTAAGAGAATTCATTAAATGTGGATAATATAGAAAAGCTCACACAAAATCAAATAAAATGCTGTGAAATACATGTGTGTGTATATATTGCGACGGCTTTGTACAACGGTAGACCTGTCCTGCTAAGAAAATAATGACCAAAATAACACAAATTTCTTACCCCACATTTTGTTTCAGCGCGCGACCCTGACGGTGACGAATGGCAGCCCGTCACCAGACGCTAAACGAGCGAGCGTCGCCCCCACGTTTAACGCTTTGTATTCATTTGTAATTATGTATTACATTTTACTTCATCACGAGTTCAGCAGGCTACCTTCTTATTACATGTATTTTATACATAGAGAACATGTTACCTCCGGTTTTGAAAAATATTTAAAACAGCCTTGAGAAGTCGAGAAATCATACTAATTTGACTATTGGCTTATTAAATGCAATCCTCGTCCAAACCTCCCGGTAATAGCATTTACATCTTCGAAATTGTATAACAGCATCTTTGCACGGTAAACAAACTGTGTGCCCAATTTCACGACAGCAGGCTGAAATGTGAAACTTACTTTCTCATGGATTATTAATAGCAAACATGTTTCATATGATATCCGGAACTGCATTTGCATACGTTCTGCAGGGTTTGCCAAAAACAAAGTAAATATTGAAAGTGTAAAACTGTGAGATATTTACGAAAGTATTGTTATATCTTTGTGGTTCTAGAGGTAAAGACCATTTCTGTCTCAAATATATTTTTTACTAGAATGTCATATTGTTTGGTAATGATGCCTTATAAACTGCAAGAAGTTTCTTTTGATTGTATTAGCAATGCTGGTTCATTCTATATTTTTCATTGTACTCTGCTGAACTCATTTTTTTTTGTCACCAATATAAGTTACAGTTTGACATTATATTATTTTAAAGCGCAAGTGTAACGCGCTAATGTAATCCTTATTGTATACGGGATAAGGGCTTATTTACTATACACCCGAGAGGATGCGAATCCGCGCCCTTTTTAACCAACTTCAAAAGGAAGGAGGTTATGCATTCGACGCGTACTTTTCAAAACACTTGACGTAAATAAGTATTTTTTTCATATATTTTGTTGATATAAAACAGCTTCAGAACCATGTTTTGAGTAGATAGTAACTATTAGTTCTGTTTTAATTCAAAATATATTTTATTTTCTACAATTTTTGCTTTTTTTTTTCTTGTGATGTCATGGACGCGGTCGGAATTCTCTCGTTGACATCAAATGCTTTTTAGTTTCCAATGAAACAAGATGAACAAGCTTTATAGCTACGTTTGGACTACGACGCAAGAATCCTATCGGAAAATACTTATCTAAACTGCACACATTCGATCGAATCGTAGTGTAACAAACTTGTCACAAAAAGTGTCTCAAACTCGAAAAATAAGTGACATGATTTTCAATAATGTAACAGAAAGATGATACAAAATGATAACTCCCTATTAATGTCACGATAAACATTTACGTGACTACTGACTGGGAAAGCTCGTGTTCAGTCTCTATCGGCGAAAAAAGTACAGTCCGTTCAGTTATTTTACCTCTGACAACAGCAACCTTATTGAGACGAGAATAAAGATCACAATGATTTTGACAGACATCATTGGCAGCAACGCAACAGCGACCTTATTATATTGGGAATAAAGTTAACTGTGATTCCCAATCACAGTTAACAAAAAGTGATGTAAAAAAACTGTCTACAAGCCGAATTTGTTATCCTCTGGAACATAATTCACGATGTACTGTGTCGTAGTAGAAATGTATTTACAAAATCTAAGTGTCTTACAGTGAAATGAATACTCCTTATTGGAACGTACTGGTGCCTCAATGCCATAGTTACATGCTGTAGTTAGCGCTTTGTCTACTTCTATAGTTAATAAATCATTGAATCGGGATTTTGGTTTTATTTCTTCTACAACACATTTAAATATAACGTTATGCCTGTATTCCTGGAGCGGTTAGGCAGAGGTGCACCTATAGTACAGACGCCAGCACATCAAGCTACTACAATCTGTCAAATTTCTTTAATAGATTTTCAACTTTATCGCCAAAGCATTAAGGTTCAAGGTTGAATGGGAAAATTTGACAGTTTCGGGTAGCTTGACCTGCTGGCGTCTGTACATCCACATATCGCCAGTTATGTTAAGGTCTCCAGTAGTCCGAAAGTCTGACCGATAGTCTTATCAAAGGGTATCGTATTCGTATTACCCCGTAACTGTGTTGTGGAGGTCATATAGGCAGTTAATCCGTGTAAAATAAGATAGAGGAAGCCAAATATATAACTAGAAGTATTTACACATATTAATAGAAATATTTTTTCTTGGCAATTTTTCGTGAACTCTTCGATCGCTCTTGGACTATAACTTACTAATTGAATTCATTATATCTCTTAGACTAAGACCCGATCAAATCTGTGACTTGGCTGATTCCGAAAAAATATGGGAGAAAACAGATCTTCGCTAGGTGCCCTAGTTTTTGAGATATAAATGTGGACCTGCTGGGGAGACTCTCCAGATCGGCCACCGGCTATAAACCCTTATATCTTTTGAACCAGTGACCGACAAATTCTGATATTTGGCGACAAATTTCGACTAATTAGCGACTTATTTTTTGTGTTTTCAAAATTAAAATCCCTGATGGTGGCCTTGCCAGAGTCAGTGATACAAGGCAGTGGCCATGAATTTGTGTGGGGCACCTACTTCAACTAGATAGTGAAAAATAACTTCAGCTTCGGGAATTTAGATTTGATTTATTTTTACCACCGACTTCTAAAATTCTATTTTTCAATTTGAAATCAGTTGTTTTATTTTTGTAAAAAAGTGTATTTTAAGGCCCCCTTTTCATTAGGAAATACAAGTTGCGCAACATAGTTTCAGTAACATGTTTTTGTGGTGCGGAATAAATATTGCAGTGTCACTGGCAACACGCTAATAATTGTCCCGTTTTCACGATAAACAAAAGTTTTTCAACATTGTTTTCGCTGACTATGCAATTAATTGAAGCCCACAACTTCACGATTGGTTGCTAAATAAAAACAAGCGTATTCCAAGCAACAAATAAATATTGACATTAAAACTTGATCCATAATACTGCAGTACAAAACCAGCTAAGTATCTTTTAGTCATTGTTGCCTAAACCCAGTCGACATTGCAACAGCGATAAGACATCTAAATAGGTACCTAGTTGCGCTCCATTTGAAGTAAAACCAGTTGGTGAACCTTGGCTTATGCTAAATTCATAAGTAATTCGATTTAGATAGCATATTGGGACAAACCTATTACTTTAATACCTTTCCAATTGCCTCTTTGAATCTTAGTTTCGTACGCAAAATACGCGCTTTGATGTGAACTTGCATCATCATCATCCACTTCACCAATTGCTGAGCCTCTCTTTTCATGTGCCAATCTCCACGCTCCGCCTTATCCAGGCTCTATCCGCGATGGCAACAATATCCGCCACTTCGCCGCCAGACGACCGACACTTTGTCTTCTCAAGTCCTTGCACGCCACTCGAAGTCACTGCCTTACTCCAACTGCCAGACTGTGCGTTTGCGCCTTGCCAAGTGACGGCAAGTGTTAGTAATTACCTAGCATCTATTTCAACTTGTGGTCCACAGAGCACCAAAGGAAAAATGTACGGGAAGTAAATGATAATTATTTACTATCTATTTCTGTGACATTCCTAAACTAATTTGAGATGAACTCAGGTGTCACGTTGTTGTTTCGAACTCAACCTGGGACGTTGAACCGAGTTATTTTTACGGTACAAATGTGCCAATTTGTGCACAGACTGAAGCGTTGTAACTTGTAAGTAGGTATTTGAGTCAATAATCTTGTCATATTATGGCAGTGTGGTTATACCCACCTTAGTGAAATATGATTGCGTATGTTAGCACTAGCTGCTACGCAAGACATGGCAAGAATCAAGTCATTTTTTATTCAAATTACGCTGAGAATCAGCACTTTTAGAACGTCAAAATAACATGATAGTCCTCCAAAGAGCCCACCCTTCTCCACTACCTAGTGCTTTCACTGGGTTGAAGTGGCGCAACAAACTCCCCAGCAGCACAGGCAGCCTTGTTCCACCCATTGCCGAGTCCTCCTCCCTTGACGGAATGGATTACAAAATATCAGACCTAAGTTGCAGTACAGTCGTAACGCGTTTGTATCGATTAAATTGCTTAATTAATTAATGCGTAATAAAGGAGGTTGGAGGAAATTACATTGAATCAACATCCGCCCATGTGGTATAATAGATAGATTGGTTTCTAAAGCCGATGAGATACCTAAGTACTTTGATAACATGCAATTCATTAAGTACCTACCTATATTATTTATTTTTTTATTTTACCATTTACACTACATTACACATATATAGGTAAACAGACAATCAAAAATAGAACAGAAAAAATAGGTACAGAGGTGATACTTATTTCAGAAGAAATCTCTTCCAGCACACCTCTAACGTAATTCGTAACACATACAATCTTCCGTTAGGCAGTAATCAATAAGAAATCTAGCGGCGCCTACTGCTTCATATTATTATGCTATTATGGGTTTAGTTGGAAGACAAACATAAAAGCTACTGTTACTGTTAGCCTGCATCATCCCACAGCTGGGCAAAGCCCTCTCCCCATGCTCTTTCGATCCAGGGCTAAAGTAGACCACTGGTCGTTTGTTTTGTCCAGCTCGTGCCGCCATCTTCTACGGGGTCTGCCGCTACGCCTTCTTGTTTTGTGTCAGGGCTCCACGTGGTGGTTATTCTGGCTCACAGCTTATTGGGCATACGGCAGACGTGGCCAACCCAGTCCCACTTCAGCTTAGCGGGTTTTTCAGAAACGTCAATAATCTGTGTTTTGGAGCGCAGTGTGGTGTTACATAAAAGCTAAGTAATTAATAAAAACGTTTATTTTGATAAAAATAATCCCTAATCACAATCACCAATCATCTTGTTTCAGTTGTTTTCAGACTCCCAAAAAGATAACTCGAACTTTCGAGACTGATAGTTTACAACGCAATTTGTAGAGAGCGGTTTTCTTCGAACCCTAGTGTACCTACCCAAATGCATGTAGTTTCGTGTTAAAACCGTTCGAGTAATTGTCGAATTTCGATGCCTTTCGTACCTACCGACGCCTCGGAATTCAATTTTTTGGCACTAACTGCTCCGTGGCCTGGCCCATTCTAAATATCTAATACCTTGCGAACGCAGCACTAGGTACCTACAGTCTATTTAGGTCAAAGCTAGATTCATCTCAAGAGTTATTCATCTGACTCCTCAATCTCCTCAAACTTCAAATCTATTGATTTACTAGACGAAGACCTTTGCGACTGAACATCGTAATTAGAATCCTGATGTGCAGAAGGGGTTACAGCTCTGAAATGTTCTTTTGAATTATATGGTTGGCTCTGCCTTGGGTGTTTGTCATACGCCCCTATTTCAGCTTTATACAATATGTTGTTTATGTGGTACTGGGCCGTAGATCGAGCGTATGAATTCCCAATTTTCTTCAGCTTCATCGCTACTAGCTCTCCGTATGTAGTGTATTCGTCTCGCTCCTGAGTGCCGTGGTCCCTTTGTTTTGTAATTATTCTATTTTTGAGTGCCGGTTTCTCTATCCTTAGTGCATCGCCCTGCAGATTTGCTTTGCTGCTTTGTTCCTCGCGGTGCTGGTCCACCGAAACGAAACAAGGAGGTCTTTTCCGAATCTGAAAAAGAAGTAAGTTCTTGTATTTTTTTAAACTTAGTGCGACAACATTTTGAGTGGCAATATAGCGTGTGTTGGTGCGCTACTCCTGCATATTATGTAGGTGTGTAGGTATAGTCTGTGAGTCAGAAGTTGTAGAAAATGTTTAGTAAACAATGTAGATTGTATATAGTGGGCATGCGGAATTCATTATGCATCTGCTGCAACGTAAAATGGGAGCATTTTGTTGCAATGAGCGGGAGTCGGCAGCGCCTCGGCGCGCGGCGGCGGCCGGTACAATAGTAAACCGACGAACATGATGTCTGAGTCTTGACCCCTGACCTATCACTCGCACCTAAGCGGGAAATTCAGCCGAAGTATCAAAATAAAAACATTGCATTGAAGAGCGCTCTCCAGTGCCACACCGTAACCAACAATCTTCCGAGTATTATGATAACCCACTTCCGGCCATCCGATTTAGGTGAATTAATTTGGTACACTTTTATAGTTCCGTTATGGCAGTGCCAATACCAACATTTTTTTGATGATGTAAACCGAATCCAATAAATCAGTCCATTTGGTACTTAAACTGCTTTCGCGGAAATTAGAATGTTTGTCAACATTTGTATCCGTCACAAAGATGTTTTCAATTTGTTATCATCTATGGTACACACGGCTACACATCAAGCTATAGATTTCCAGTTGTACCTACGTATACAAATACGTAAACAAATCTTACCTTGTGTGTTACATTTAGCTGCCGCGACTTTAGAAACGACAATCTCTGAAAGGCAAACCATCTACTATTCCGTTTCGTAAATAGTTCTCTTCGGTACTGGCCTATAAGCATTCTCATTTTCCTTTCCACCGTATGGACGTCTGTTTCCAGCGCGCTCGCTATTTCAAGCCAAGATTCTTGTCTCTTTTCTTTATCTTTGTAATGTTCCGATGAAATATCCCACAGCTCAGGTCTTTCTTCAAACATTCTGATTAGATCGAAAACTAACTCGTTGTTCCAATAGAAAGTGGTCATGTTTACAACAAATTACAACAGCGGTAAACAAATCACTGTATGAAACAAATTACAACACGTGCACGCTGTGCGGCGATATTCACGAACTACTAACTAAACCGGGCCCGGCAGAACCGCCCCTTCTCGCTCGCGACAGCCTCGTAAAGTGAGACAGCGATACACAGGCTTCGCGCGTGCGAAAAAATAGAATTTGTTTGTGCAGCCAGACATTCCAGTTTATCGACAAGTTTGTAAAGGTTGTTGTACAAAGTTGTAAAACGCTTCGGATTCAACAACCTTGTAAAATTACTTTTTGTGATAAGATTTTATGAATGATGTCTACATTCGACTGAAATTAAATGTAAATACAGGACACACCACAAACTTTTTAAATCCAAAATACTTTCTGATTTAGATGTTTAGGTTATTTAAAATCGAATCCTGCAAGACGTTTATCTAAAGACCGTACAGGATTATACGAAATACCTATCTGTTGTTGTTAAGTGTTCTTTTTTAAAATGTTCTTGTTAAGTGCGTACCTATCTAGGTGTGCGTATCCCGGGGCCTCAATCTCTATGTCGAGGGTCAAATTAAATTAGCTAGCGAAACTCCGCAGACGTGATGGTTATCGATAATTATCTTTGAATTTGAATTGTTTTTTCACAAATCGATAGCTGCATCATAGTCCCGCTAACGTCGCGCGCCGACAGGACAATACGACCATAGGCCTGGCATAATTAATAAGTATAAGCGATCTTCGCGCAAATACGCTCCTGGATTTTTTTTTAATGCTTAAAAAAATTTTTTTGCTGCGTCTCGTAGTTCAACCTAAGAGGTTTTCTTTTTTTTATTTATTTAAGATTCATGCACAACATTACAGAATTTAATCCCAAGGCGTTGTACAGCGCAATTTATACACCAAAAAGTGACACAAATGCACACTACAGTAGGTTAGATAAAAATACAGGTTGTCGTTGGGCTTGCCTGTGGATGCCTCACTAAATAAAGGCGGAGGCCTTTATTTATTGAGGCATCCACAGGCAAGTTTTTAAGTTTTTTAAGACCTAACTGTTGTCGAGTCTGCTTTTGTTGAGTTAGGTCTTAAAAAACTTAAAAACTAAGCGACTACACGCTAAGGGCACCCCATGTGGGGTACGTACGTCGACTTAGGGCCTCGCTGGGAGAGGGCAGCAAGGGACAGGGTGGATCGGAATTATTTAAGGACGAATTTAAAACTACAGGCTTAGTTGGCTCGAGCAAAGATCGGGGTGGATATGGATGGTATGGGGCGAATCGGGGCGTCCCGACGGGCCTCGACGGCGAGTACGGAAGGAGGACTGTCGGGACTTATACTTTTTGAGAGTACTGGTGGCCTTATTTCTCTCCTGTAGGAGGGTCGTGGCGTCGTCGGGGATGGTAAGGGTATGCCTCAGTCAACGAATCCTACTTATGCGGGAGAGAGTGTATCGGGCGGGGTGCTTTATATCAGTATCAAAGAAACGCTTGGAAAGGCGTTTCATGAACTGCTGGACGGTGGGCATTCTGAAATCTAAGTGTAGACTTTCATTGCGGCCATAGAAGGGGGCTCCCATGACCTTTCTGAGGAAACGGTTCTGGAGGGTTTGCATTCTATGCAGATGGGGAGGCTTCGCGTGTGCGAAGACGACGACGCAAGCGTAGGTCATGATGGGACGGATGACCGCGGTGTAGAGATTTACACTTGAGTGACAATTTATGCGCTCTCGTCGGAGGGTCCTCCCTTTTATAACTTAAAAATACTTCTAAACTATAAAAAATTTTAACTCAACGCGTCCAACAAAAATTTCAGTCTCTATAAATATTTAACTACTTATTTAATTTTGATTTTGTCACAATGGACATTAAATCCATCAATGGACATTAAATCCATCAATGGGTTGATGGATCTGTTCTATAAAGGTACAGGTGCAATTAGCGTTACCTCAATATTCGGACCCTTATCATAATATGCAGCACCTTATCACAAACAAACTAATATGAATTTAACTGCCAGTAATTATGTAAGTAGTCGTCAACTACAGTACCTAATACCTAGCAACCAATAGGGAGGCTTAAATCGCGGTCGTTTGAGAAAGTTTATTTTTTTAAGCCCGTCTCACGCCAGTCGCCGATCCGCCATCATACCGCGCACAAGCGCGTTCCTTGTCAAAAATAAAACCGGTTCCGTAATATCAACATAGTAAAATTCTTTTGAAGAAAGTCTCTGTGTTCAGTGATTTATTTTGATGTTAATCTGAGGAATATTGGAAATTTTCAAAATGAATGTAAGTGGTTTTGATTACTTTCTTATTTTCACTATTGTTTATTATTCAGTAAGTATCTACTTATGATTTTTATTGCACTTTGGCTGTAATTGTTGTGCCTTTGCTTCGGATTTAATCGGTCTGTTCCGAATTCAAAAATAATTTGACTAAAAATCCTTGTGCTACAACAGCCTACAATTACAATTTTCATATTATGCGAAGGATATAGGAATTTGCGAGTAAAATAATTTAGCAAAATTAAAGAAACATGCATTTCTTAAACCTTGAAAATTCAGCAACAATTTATTACCTATGCAGAATTCGTTCTAGTACTTGAAGTAAACTTCTAGTAATCAATAAAAGAAAATGAGTGCTGTTGCACGGAGGCCGTTGCACTTTAGAGCTGTTTACTGTGAACCAACTGGTCCCATTCATAAACTAAAAACTTAACTATGCTCTGTAAAGTAATAGGTTCCATTCCTAGAGACACAAAAAATATTAGGTTGTGTAAGGTCAACAAAATAACGTGACAAATGTATTTATTTTTATTTACCTTGAAGTGATAAAAATACGTTGGTTACCGATTACATTTCTAGGTCATTCTCCTATGCAAATTACGGTCTTTGGGTCATATAGAAAACGAAAAGATTTCGAGGTATTTATAGAATTTTATACTAGTTGACTACAAAATATGAAAATTTAAACAAGTGATTTATGAATTAATCATTCCATTATATTAGAAACAAAATAAAAAATAACTTTGGGCTTTCCGGCTTACGACAGTGCCAAAAACCATAGATGTCCATCCAGCACTGTCCAGCAGCGGTTAGTACCTAGTCAGATAGTTTTTTGTTTCAACCTTAATTTCAAATGTTGGGCAAATCGCAAAGGTCTCCCCTACAGCTTTCCATTGTTTAATGTGCGTCGCCTACTCCGACCAATCTCCCGTAAACACATCTAGGTCATCACGCCAACATTCCCTTCCTTCATATTCAAATAATATCATTTAATTATGTATTTATCTGACCGGAAAACCAGGAAATCTCTAAAAGGAAGCATGGGAATGTAAACATGCCGAATCAAATACATTTCCTCACTTTCGACACAGACCATGTTTCGAATAACATTTTAACATTTTTGTCAAAAGCTAGTGAAAGTATTCATTAGAAAACGACTCTGCACGTCGTATGTTTAACTTACTTTTACAAAATAATTGTCACTACACTGGCTAGGAAAATGTCTCTTTAGAATTTTCGCAACCGATTCGTCTGGCGAACTTTTTTGTTCTGAATTGCGAGCGTCAGCTCAGACAGATGTTTTGACAGAAAAGTTTACAAAGAAATAACACAAATAAAATATAATTAAAAAGACAGCTTCCCTTCACCACTAGTTTATCTCCTCGCTTTTTTTTCTCTCCGAAAATATTTTTAGAACAAAAAAAGTTTATTGCAAGGCACTGGAAGAAACTGTTCAACCACAGCAGCTGACTCAAACATGTAGTTGTTTTCATAATAATCTCTCTAACTGTCAATGTCAACATCAGAACGATCTTACCTCAGGATTTTGCGAAAATATTCGTATCTACATAAGTATACTTACCCACTCATTGCCAAGTGATGCTAATTTTTAAACGAAAGTCTGACAACCAGTCTTATCAAGGGTATCGTGTTGTCCAGTAACCAGTAACTGGGTTGTGGAGGTCAGAAAGGCAGTCGCTCCATGTAAAATACTGACATTCAGCTACATCCGTTTAGACTGGAAGCCGACCCCAAAATAGTTGTGAAAAGGCTATGCAGATGATGATGATGACTCTACCGACCTTTAGAAATCCAAAATGCTTCAAGACCGACCTTCTTTTGTATTCTCAGGAGCCAGCAAAAACAAATGCCTGTCGCAAGATGTATTTGAGGGGCATTTCTAACCAGTTTGTAGTTATTTATGTCACCTGTCAGTAACTAGAAATGTGAAAAAATGACTCGCACAAGAAGCCGGTTCCGTACCATCGTACAATATTGAACACTTCATATATTTTTTTAAATACGTTTCTTGTATGAATCCCCTTTCATTTTTATGAAAGAAGGGGAATGAAAGGGCATCTCCCGTTTCATTTTTACAGATTTTTTGTGTTGTTATAGTGACCGTAGTAAATTCACAATTCTTTATTGCATTCCATAACGTGGGTAAGTTTAAAATTAATGAAACAATGATGGTTCCTGTCGGGCACAGCATATGTAGTAGGAGAGAGGAGGAAGAGCTCACTCTGTGAAAATTTCAAGTGTCTACCTATTAAAAATATAGGTTCAAAGATAAAGCCCTGTGACAGACGGACGGACAGACAGCGGAGCCTTAGTAATAGGGTCCCGTTGGCAACCTTTGGGTAAAGAACCCTAAAACTGACCAGCTGCAAGTCTAGAACCATTTACGAGGATCTACTGAGAGAAACAGGTTCAGTGCTTAGAACTATGAGTACTTTATACTCAATGCACTTTGAAATTGTATTCATCTGAACTCTGAAAGGACTTGAGCTACTTTGACATCCGCATTTCATTTGCTTTTGAGAACGACGGCTTATTTGGCTTGCGTGAATTTAAGCTCTTCAAAATGCTCCTATTATGTATATTCAACCGTGTCTACACAGGGTGGCAGTTAAAAAAAATTATTGCTGTTCCATTCATTTTGACCGCGTAGGTAACAGAAGATTTTTTTTGATAACCGACGAAAAATTTCGACACTATGGGGTCTAAACTCATGTGCTGAATCCATGGTTACAGTTTGCGCATCGATCGCACCCGGTATACATTTTTGTGACTGTGGTCTAGAGTCTAGACAGCCCATTGTGTCTGTCACCCTATGTAAAATTTATACATTTATCTTTGTACTTTTTATGGTGTACAGTCACGACCAAAAGTATGTATACACTCGGCTTTATTCAAAAGCGATTTACTCCTTTATTTTTTTATGAAATTTTATGTTGTTACGAACATAGCATTTTCGAACCCATACGTTTATGTAATGTGTCGTTCACTCGTATTTCAACGTTGCATTCGTTATTTCACGAAAAAATCGCAACTGAAAGTTGCCAAGTGTTGATATATTGGTGCTCGTGACTGTACATAGTAAAGAGTATACTATGTATTATATTCTGGCCTAGTTTTTGCATCTCAGTAAGACTGGTGGTACCTTACTTCGACATATGAACTTGCTCTGTTGTTTCGGCTTGAGTCCTCATGTATTTTAATACAACCTGTGGTCCTGGTCTCCCTAATTGCGTAACACAGTTTCAATCACAATCTGAACCATTTTATTGCCTGTCGGCCTATCCATTGTGGTTGAGGCGTCCTATGGTTGAATTAAATGCGCAGAAACCAAAAAACAACACATATTTCTGCTATCAAACCACTAATCGTGGATCATGCAAATTGTGTAACCAATTGAAAATTAATTTGGTGCTAGATCGATCTACGGTCTCATAATCTCATATAAATAAATCATTAAAACAGTCTGCTTACTTACTTCTTTCTTAACATTCACTATTCACACTTTCATTCACGTGCCTTAAATTACTTGCAATTACTTTTATCGACCGCCTCGCTCCGGCCATTTTGATTTTTATAAGCAAATCTATCATCGAACCACTCTGTTACGAAATACACGCAATGTTTTCTGTCCATTACACCAATTTCATGGCTGTAATGTATCAGAACCGTTGATAAAATGCAATGGAATGTGTTCAAAACTTTCTTTCGTACTTTCTGTTAAGTAAGGTAACAGCGGTGAGTGAGAATTTGCCATATTGTTGTAACTAGTGGTGGAAAACAGGTCACTGGGGCAGGGACAACCCTCTTGATTTCAAGACAAACACAGAACAATTTGGACTGTTACCGTTCTTAGGGCCTGCCTGCCTGGTCGATAGTCGACTATACCCTGTCCATTAGGTTAACCGTTTTTTGACAGCTGCCTGTAGAACGTATAAATTCCAGATTACGTAAAAGTTAACTTTAAAATGCGTAATAAAATAAATATATAAACTGCCTTATCTTATCGAATTATCTCATTTATGGCTTCTTACGGACATTATAATACCGTACGTGTATCAATCAATGTATTGTGTGTTGCTGCAATCGCTCACTAGTTCCATCTGTCAAAAAATGGTTTACCTAATGCACAGGGTATATTGATTGAGATGCGTGTTTGAATTTGAATACCTATCCGTGCTGACAGCTGGGGTCTATTCACTAAGCACGAAATCCGCAGTTTTAGCCGATGTTACGGACGTTTCCTACTCCGTATCACCTTCGGTCATAAGATTAGTTTGGGCTCCGAACTAAGTACAATGACAACATGATTTGACAGCAGTCCGAAATGTTTTTGCCCGTCCGAAAAAGTTAGTAAATCGGGAACAGTCATTCCGTTATATCGAACGCCTTTCGGACGGGCCCGTATTTTCGTTGACGAACTAGAGAGTAGGCCCCCTGCAGAATTTTTGCAGCTGTCAGTTGAATTATTCGATGTGATAAACATGATTATACGTGATGATATTCATTCACATAAAGCACGTATTGTTGGACTATGTAGTTAAGCGACATCCATGAGGATTTTCCACCCAGGAACGAAAACAAAATGTACCTATCGTAACTGTGTGGAAGTACCCTTTGCGATAGGTTTTCATCGGGGTGTTAGGTTTACCCAATGGCCCTTTGCATTGGGTTTTCAATTCTTCAGGGCCTAGGTACCCAATGGCTATGCCAATGGCCAAAAGATTGGTTCATTAGCCATTGGCGAAGTACCTATTATGTTATCAACTAAAACCAACTAGGTGTAGCAATTCTATTCGATCTAACTTCATGATTTTGTTCGCATTTATTTTAGTCATTAGTTCTACTACCGTAACAGCATAGTAGCTGTTATGGTAAGTAGAAGAAAAGTACTAAGCATTAGTACCTATGCTTAGAACTTTTTCAACATTTAATTGATTTGAAATGGGATTATTTCCAGAATAATGATTTAGGAATTATCATGATCTGTCCAATAGTTAGGCTACACTTTCTGAATGATTTCGAAGAACTTGTGAGAAGTTTTTCAGCTATGCTATTTAAGCTATCAGGCTTTTTAGTGTTGCCTATAAATAAATGTTCGTTAATAGTACCTATGCTATATTTTAATTATGAACTCTGGTGACCTGTCTTTAGATTCTGGGAAATGCACCTACTTCACATGCATTTCAATCGATTGGTACCAAGCTGTACAGACCACAATGAGTCATTGGCTTCGTCAGACGTATTGTCTGTCTGCTGCACCGGAAAACGTGCCTAATCGCATTCTTATATCGGTCCTTTTTATCGTTAAAACTATAACGGTACTTGCTTAGCGAAAATCAAAAAATAATAAATTTTACCATTTAGAACCTAGATCAAACCAAACACCACACGCACTGTTTCTAAAAAAAGTTGTACTTAACTATTTGTGACCGAACAATTAATTTCGATCAACGTCTAACTTCTTAGAAAGATTTCGACAGTTCTAATTGGCGCGAAAACGCGATGTGTGTGTCACAGATAAAACACAATCTCAGGCTTTTACAAATAGCTGGAAGTTACCAAAAACTTAGAGAATTATTCTACAGCATCATGGTTCAGTTTTACTAAGCAAAGAGGTGCATGACTGCAGCGCAAAACAACACATAAAAAACATTATTACGACGTAAACTATGTAAGACTTGCACTGATAACACTCTACATTACCTATATTATGGTACACAACACAAAAACAGCGAAAAGTGAAGATTAGCTCATAGCTTAGCTTCCTGAAGACCGAAGCAAATCAATCAGCATTATACAATGAGTAATAAGTATGCAACCAACATTACAACCAAGCAAAAAACAGTATACTTAGGTACTTAATTTGGGAAGTGAATGCTTCAAGCGCAATGGAGTGTGATCGTAATTTTAGATGGTTAAACATTGATTAAGAGGATTCTGTTTGACTTGACTTTGACCGTTGTCGAATTTACAGGGACATGCCGCCGGGACATGCCCCTGTAAATTCGACATGGA
Source organism: Apamea crenata (assembly GCA_949629185.1). NCBI lineage: Eukaryota > Metazoa > Arthropoda > Insecta > Lepidoptera > Noctuidae > Apamea > Apamea crenata. Next base: position 7,062,132 of record OX451372.1, read on the forward strand.
CATGGACTTTTTCTACTTTGTCTCTGGCCGTCTTTAGTGGAACCGTGGAGTATCAACGATTTCATTCACATTTATAAAGAAACCTGAAAAGACCTTCTAATCTAAAGAGACAGAAATATGCTTCAATTTTAAAACACCTGTCTGTACTGTATTGTAATCTTTTTTTCTCAAGAACAACGTTCAGCGTACAGACCTACAGCCTAAATTGGACGCCGTGTTTGACATAACCTTGTCACTAAGTTACTCAACCGAAGGGAATTTAATGCAGGCTTTTGTGATGTAATATTATTCAATGTATTTTTTGAATCGATATAATTTATTGTTATCATTTTTATTCTGTGGTGCCCAAAAACTTTTTTGATTGACCCAGTTTTTCCCGCGCATATTACCGGTCAAATATAGCGTTCCTTTTTTGAGCAAAGGTATCTCATTTACCCAGCTTCTATTAGTGAGCTTGTTGAGATTTCTGTGTGATGAATTCTATCCAAGATGTTTGCTACAGTTGCTATTACTTAGCCATAACACTCCGAAAACATCCGTCGCGGACTCGCGGTACGAATCGGCGCAGATGCTATTGAAATCGTAAACCTTGTCGTGTTGCTCTGGTCTGCTGGAGTTACTTACACATTATTCAACTTTCGGCATATAGGCTCATCGGCATGTCCTAGAACTAAAAATTCGAAGACATGTGTGACATCCACCGACCTGGACTGAGCCCACGTGGTGGATTACGGCTGCCTGTGTCCCAGCAGTGGTAACATTATATTATGCTTAATTATGGTATACTCACAGGCAGCCAGGTAGGCTTCCTAATATGATTTTATAAAGGCCCTAGAACTAGAATCAGTTCTATATTCGTTTCAAATTTGACGTTCAAAAGTGCTTTTAGGCCTACTTGAAATAAATAATTTGACTTTGCCCACCATATTTTAAAATGTCACTTGAGCCATCTAGCTAGCAGCTTGTTTTTTTTATTATTTACGATATGTGTTAGTTTAGTTTATTTATAATCGCACTTAGGTACGATACCTGCTCAAAATGATAAAATGCACAAATTAAATAGTCACGTTCACATACGATTTGGCTTTCAATACTGTATAAAATTTTTAGCATCCATCATAAAGTTCTGAGTTGATAATGTTACAAGGCTAAATAAATCATGACTGGCTTATACTTGCAGTTATTGTTAAGTGACGTGATGACGTCATATGCGGGCAAATATGTCATGTGAATTTTGTGGCTTTTCAGATATTTAGTATAAAGCCTACCTGGGTTTGTACTGTAAAGGTTGTCTGCACATGTGAACCTTACATCATGCAGGCTAGTAGAACAATTACAAAATTGAATATGCGGCGGTTGTTTTCATAAAACAACAGTTATGTGTTGGCGCATAAAAGTAAGCACGTTCTTTTGAAATAATAATAAGAAAAAATTCAGTATTGCTTCTTATTTTCTTATATAATAGCGCTTACTACCCTAGATATCGCGCCTTTAACGTCCGCTTGCTGCCCTTAACGCCATAACTTGTTTATTCGAAGGCGGTTCAGCATGTTTTCTTGTTCCCTACATCTTTGCGGTCATCTCAACCATAAACCCTTTTCCTAGAACTGACATAATTATTATCATCCCTTGCAAACTCCCCACACTGCAAAAAGTAATTTCTAGGCCCACGCCCAATGTTATTCCCGTAATATTCTGTACCTAAAAGTGGGGAATCACTTTCAAGTAAGTATGTTTAAGAACCCCGAAAACCATAGAAGTGTTTAAATCGCTTTATAAGGGAATAAAGGTCGTTATGAGACTAATTTAGACCACAGATTTCCGGTGTAAGTAGAGAAAGTTTCGCTGGGCCCATTTTTGGGCCTCTGGCCAGGCCCAGTAGAAAGAATCACATTATATTTGACGACGAGACGCTAATAATAAGACATAAAGATAACTTCAGGACAATACATTATTGTCCTATATCTCCAAAACTGTTTTTATGTCCATAAAGATAGTATAAAGACGTTCTGTTTGTCCAAAATCGGCCACTGTAAGGTAAGAAGCCATTACTAGCCTTTATGGGGCACTCAAGATAACTTTCACTGATAATGTTGACAGACCGTATTATTCTGTGCCCTGCCGAAAGTGCAAAGGTAACATTGCAGAGCCTTTTAATCATAAAATCTTATTAATTTAAATTAAGAGGTCAATCGTTTTTAAGATAATTAAGAGAAAGCACATACTGTGCACCACTTGTCCTATTCGGGACCACGAATAGCTTAGCTTCATAAAAATGGGGATCCCCATGTATTCTTAGTTACCACAGGTAAAGCGCATTTCGCTTCGTGAGATAAAAATATTGTATGAAAGAAATGATAGGTTATAAAAACGGGGCGTACCGTACGTGACAAACCCCTAAATAACAATTACGATTGACAAAGAATAAAAACATAAACGAAACCTATGGGAATAATATGGCATTTACGGATCGCGTGACGGTATTATGTTTAGTAGATGTCAATTCCTTTCCCATACATTTCTATGTCTTGTCAATTCTGTCATATTGTGTAAAACGCTAAGGAAGTCTTTCTGTCTTAGGCCTTACTACCTACTTTAAATTAAGCATTGCATGAAACGGATGAGCTAGCGACTCGTCTGACTATTTTATTTTGGATCCCTTTCTTGATGTTGTAAATGTAATATTTAATTTTCTCATTCATGACAGCAATCAGCATATCAATAGGTACATATTTCACGAGCTTTTCTGGTATGACCCAGATCTGTCAGTCACCACACCTTGCGCTGTAGGGTAAACTTTATGTAAATCTAGTAAAAGTACTAGGGCAACAGAAACTTCAAAGAGATCGCTAGTCATTTGTTTGAGAGGAAACAAACGCACAATTTAATAGCGCGGTAGGCACTAAGGTCGCTCACTCCTTGATCACTTCCGAATTCGAACGTGATCCGCATCCTCTATCCGATTTCTATTGTACTGCGAGCAAGCCATTGTATTTTTTTAATTAACTACTTGTTTTAAGATGCCTCGTAAGGTATGGCTAAAAGGTGATTAAAAGAAGGTTGTATATAGTACATAATTTAAATATATTCACATAATTAAATTCATATTGCTATACTGAGGAATTTTAAGGCTGAATTTGATTAATTTCTTTGTTAAAAACAATAGGATCGCAATGCCAGCAAATAATTCGAAAATCAAATACCCATATAATACTGTACTAAAGTATTGTATTGAAATGGTATTGTGTGTAACTAGTGTTGCCATTATCATCTCCGAAATAACTTCATGGGAAAAATCAGCTTGAATGAATGGATCTAGATTTTAATCTTTCTGGTCTAAAAACTAGTGTGAAATTAAAACATTACGTAATTGTTCACACACATTGTCTCGCCCTAATAATCACTTTGATAATGGCTGTTTTAGTCACAAATTCACAAATAGTAACGTTCACAAATAGCTTTATTTAGGTACGGTACGTAATTTTTCAATTAAATTAAGTCGGGTGCAAAAAAAAACCATTAAAGACACAAAGTACTAGGACCGCATAACCACACAGAAATGCTGAATCAACCACTGAAAAAAAAAGATCTTTTCTGATTTACGTGGTTGGCTGTTTCACAACAGACTGAATGTCTTTCATCGTGTATGGCGGTGTTTCAGAAAAAAAATAACATCAGCTCCATATTTCAGTTTTCCAATAAACGGTTAGCCAGTTGTATGTGACGACATTTTTCCTTTCCTTGTTAACACATGCCCAGTGAGAGTGCAGTACCTACACAAGGAAATCGCAAATATCGTATTAGCCTGCAATGCCGTGACCGACCGTCACCGATTAATTGTGCAACCAATGTGACTCTAATAATAACAAGCATAGGACCTATAATAGGTTGCACAAATGCATACGCAACTTTGTCAAGCCTTTCAACCATGTCGTCGACAGTTGGTCGTTTCTCTTTTGAAATGGTCACACAAAGGACTTTTTGGGTTGTTTGCCTTTGCCTAATTTTAAAATAAATATTGTGTCTATGGTTTCTTGTTCTTAATTTCGTCTAATTTAGGCAAAGTTCATTCACTATTCAGCTTTTTCATGATTTGTTATTGCTTCGTAGGAGTTACTTATCTGATTTATTAGCACAATAAATATCTGTCTCTCACTCGTCTGTCAGTCTCATCTCGTTTATGTTAATCATCTGTAGTGTGTTTAAAATATTAATAAGTCTATTTTAACCACAGTACTGACCCGGAACAGTATACATAATTATTTAAACAGCTTGCGCTGTATGACTGCTAAACATTATCATAAGGTCAGGTCCTCGGGCCCCAGCCGTTATGTTATTATTAATATGCTAAACTTTCTTACAAGGTAACACACTTTCATGTTCACGCTGCTAAATATTTCGCACAGTTCTGCTTTCTAGAAATTAAATAAAATAAAAACACATAACATCACGCCTGTATTTCCCGAAGGGTTAGCAGATGTATACCGAAACCCACATTTCGCCAGTCATGTTTAAGTCCCATGTAATAGAGGCCTATTGCCATCAACCGTGCACAAATCCAGACTACTACTGAGAAATTCCAGATAGAAAAACCCAATGACTCTGCCGGTCCCGGGAATCGAACCCTGGGGGTCTACTCCGAAGTGCAAAGTGCGGATGTTCGGATCGGACCCATGGCCGAACCGAATACTATTGAAAAATGCGAAAAAAGTTCGGTTCGGCTCAGTTGGGTCGGGACCATAGTCAATATTCGAAAGAGTGTAGGTGTGTAGGATCGGGACCGACCGAACCAAATAGTAACTTCGTAGCAGGAAACGGCCGATATTACTTCGGAGTAGACCCCCAGGACTTCATGCTCAGCAGTAGCCTTATTGCGACCACTAGACCAACGAGGTACGTATAAATGCCGCAGTTATTTTAAAATTACTTCTTAATAAAGGAAATTCGTTTTAATTAGAGATACTTAAATCAATTCGTGACTTCCCTGCAGTCAAGTCGGCAACAATGGCCGATTTAAATGAAATCAACAGGTTTCTCCTTCCACGGGAGATTATGATTCAACGAAGGTAAACCAGTGAAGGGCCTAATGGTAAACTACCTTCCTAGTGCTTGAGCAACATTGCTACACGTTTGAAACTTAGGTAAAGTTAAAGGTAGCTATCATATGATTTGATCTACAAAATGGCGCGGTGAAAATAGCCAATAATAAGCACGCCTACCGTCTATAGTGTCAAAAACTACGCAAATCGCGAAATAGTACATGCTAATTCCATGCATGAAATATTGTGGTTTCTTTAGTGATCTTAAAAAGGGAATGTACAGGGATTTTAACTTTTTAACCTTCCATTTCGAAAGAATAAGGTACCTTTTTTTTGTTACGCGTTGGAAATACTCATAGACTTCCTCCATCTTGGGGGTGAATAGAGGGGTATGCCGAACTCTTACCGGCTAAAACCACCACGGTGTGCCACCACTGCCTATGGCCGGGGGGGTGCGGGATTCGCATAAGCATTCACCGCTCCCCCGAAGAATTAAGGTACCTACCATTATTTCCGTTTCCGTCATTTTTGCATGGAATTAGTATGTACCACATTATTTTTTATTGTTTTTGTTTTGACACTTGCTTACGATTACTTCCGAAGTTGCGAATCTCATCTCATTCCTAGGTTCGGACTGACTCATTATAATCTTCTACATAGCTCTCAGTTCTCACAATTATTGTCAACATTCTCAGGAAGTGGAACAATCTTTTATAACAATAACTTATCTTTAATTTATATCCAAGCTCTAGGTTTTTTTTCCCACCTTTTATACGTAACATCCGTAAAACAATTGGGTAACTTTCTACGGCTAGGGCTACTGCTTACCTTGCTATTATTATACAATAAAATATGTTTTTTTAAATGACAAACCGTGATGAAAATTGGTGCAATTTCTTTCTAATGCGTATGTGCTACGCTCGTTAGGTAATTATAACTGTATTATTTATCGTACCCAACAGTTAGTTAGCATCAGTCATCATAATAAACAGGTAAGCTTAAAACGACAAAAAAATCATACCATCTCTCCACACTTTTTGTATGTAACTATAGCTCATTAGCTAAGTCAATCTGATAATCCTTTTCCCAACTATATTGAGGTCGGCTTCCAGTCCAGGATTTCGTTGAATACCAGTGTTTTACATGGAGCGACTGCCTCTCTGACCTCCACCACCCAGTTTCTGGGCACCACGCTTACCCACCCTTTGGTGAGACTTTTAGGCTTTGACTACAAAAAACAACCTTCAAAGATCTACGAATGACAGCTGAGAATAAGAGACACGGAGAGGGCTGGATATGTAGTGGATGGTCACCCATCCACGAACCGACCGTGACAAGCGTAGCTTAACCACCACCACCGTCCGATCCGTGCAGATGATATTATTTAGCCACGAGCCAAGAATAGCTAGATATAAGTATGGTTAGAGTATGATTTTTAGCACTAACCATTGTTAGCGCTCAAACAAGAAAATTAAAAATAAACCATCCCAATGTTGCCACCCTCAATAACAACACAGAATTGCATTATTTTGCCTGATTCATATCAACACATCTTATCGCTAACAACTGTGCACTCACCGGTAATTTACCACAACACAACTAATGAGCGCGATAAAGTTTATATTTTGATTTTATAATTGACTAGCGGCCCCGGCAGACGTCGTCCTGCTGGAAAAGTGGCGCCACCTACTGGGCCCAATTGTGTTTTCCAACCATCCAGGAACACATTCAAATATACACACAAAATTTCATCCAAATCGGTCCAGCCGTTTAGGAGGAGTTAGGTGACAAACACACGTACAGAAGAATTATATATATTATGATTAAGTTATACATATAACTGCACAGTTAGATGAGTTTTCCTCAAATGCTAATGAACCTCAATGATTGATTGCAAATAGATAAATAATAAATGACAGCTAAAAGACGCCAAGTGAAAGTCATTGCACGTATTTTATACTCGGTTCTTAAAAACAAAAACGAATCGCTTTGATTACCAATGGTAGAATTTTTATTGCCAAACTGGGCATATATAAATGCATTCGTTTGCAAATTTTACCTGTGATAGCTGCTTCCATATGGGAAGGTCTACTGTGCAAAGCTATGATGATGTTCTTTGCTTCATTATTGGTAAAGATACAAGAGTCTTAATTTTAACCAATAATGGTCCGTAAATAGACAATAGACAAGACAAGACTGCAATAGACAAGAGTGTCACCATTTTTATGCTTGAGTACGAGTCTTTTGACTATGTGTATCTTAAGTCCTTTTTCTTATTTTTTTTTAATATTATCATTTTTTTAAGTTGTAATTGCGCGTTTTGTTTGTGCAGAATAAAATATTTTTCTTACTTTCTTTTTCTTTTAAATTGTAGGAATCGGCCATTAGTGTTAGAATGTGTTGAGGATGAAGATGATGGACTGGCTGGATATAATGATTGGGTGATTATATTTGATTATTTAAATTCAAAGTCCGAAATTCAACCGGAACTAAAATCCTTGGCAACTGCTGATCTATTCGGTATTAATTTCACCGTGAAAACTTTGGCGAAGTGAGCTTGAATTCAACTGTCATTCCACCGGATGGATTGACACTATTGACAGCTCACTTCAAGCTCAGCAGTGCGATTCTGTAATGTAACCATATATCACCGTGAAAACTTAGGTGAAGTGAGCGTGGAGTGAGCTGTCATTCCAACTAATGCTAGGGATTGGCACTATTGACAGCACAGCTCACTCTAAGCTCACTTCACCTAACTTTTCACGGTGAGATTTTTACAGAATCGATCGGCAGTTCACCTGAGTTTTCGCGGTGTGATTTTTAGAAAACAGACCGGTTGGTTCTGAAAGTGGGATGAGAACTCACTATGTGCGAGTCATGCGTATTATCAGAGATTTTGAGGAAAGAATCACTCAGATTTTAGTAGACATGTCCTGTCTACCGTTCGACACATTTATGGTAAGGTAAAAGACTGAAGCCATTTTAAAACATTTGTCATTGATTATAAGCAACACAGTCATGGATAAATAAATAAATCTAATTAAGCATGGTTTCTATACTGCAGTTAATGATAGTCGTTTCCTCTGAAACCACAAATTATTAGTTGTCAACTACATTTCTTGTCATTTAAGTAACGGTATTCCAAAGAGAAATTCTAAATACTAGGTTTCTCGCAAACACTTACCTACGTGTATACCTACCTCTGTAATCTGTCTATAAGTATCTAAACAATTTAAAAAATTAAGATGTAATGCGGGCTAATTTTCTTTTTTTTTCTTTTTTTAACAAAAAACGTTGCCCCACACTAGGAATTTCTCCTGTGTCGGGGGTGCGTTTACAGACATATAAACTCACATACACAAACAGCCAGACCCGGAACAACTAATTGAAGGTCATACAAATATTTGTTCCGTGCGGGAATCGAACCCGCGACACGCAGCGCAGCTGTCAATCGCGCCGTCCTAGCTAATTGCACACCTTATAAAAATTATATTGCACACTAACAGTAGGAAAGGTTTTCATTTTGACAGTTCAAGAACATTCATTGCGTTATTTACGTTGTTTAGCATACACATTTTGCGAACATACGAGCAATGGATTAGCAATATTCTTCAAAATTATTCAGATTGAGATTGATAGCGTGTTACGCAGATACTGGCGCCGATTCCCTTGTTCACAAACTAAACTAAATTTAAGTTTAGTGCATCTTTTTCTTTCTATTGCATTAAGAAAAGGACAGAAGATAAATATTAGTTTAGTTCTGTCAAATTAAGAAACTCCGTATAGGTACAGTTTAGACGTGATTACAAAATTGGCAACTAAACATAATTATATGTCAATTTACGTCAGGCGCTGACTAATTTGACAGGACTAAACTTCAATCTGTCCTTTTCTTAATGCAATAGAAAGAAAAAGATGCACTGAACTTAAATTTGGTTAAGTTTGTGAACAAGGGAATCGGCGCCACTGTCTTTTGAATAATTATGATAGGTATTTAATAAGTCTCGTTGGTCTAGAGGTCGCAAGCGCTACTGCTGAACATGAGGTCCTTGGTTTGATTCTCGTGTCGGGCAAAGTGTTATTGTGTTTCTCCATCTGGAATTTCTCAGTCGCAGCCCAGAGTCTGAATTCGTGCCAGGTTGATGCCAATAGTCTCGTCTCGCCTCGTCTTGATCCTTGACTTAAACATAACTGGTGAAATATGGGTTTACTCTATGTACACCTCTGCCTGACCCATCGAGGAATACAGGCGTGATGTTATGTTATGTATAAGTATTATGTAATCGATACCATTATAATGGTCAAAATCATACATGATTATATAATCGGAAGCTATTTATAAAATAGCGTAGACGCGTAAATTATAAATAGTTATTACATAGATTAATAAAAAAAGAAACAAAATCCTCAAAAAAGTTTACAACTTTCACTCGAACGTACTTTCGATTTGTTACCGTTCGTTGTCAAGAATTAAAAAAGATATCCAAGCTGTTAGGTAAAAAAAAAAACAGCCGTTGGTCACGAATTCACGATCACCAATCATTCATCCATCGAATTCGATTTCAATTCAAAACGGATTTAAGGTGACTTCTATAAAAAAACGAAGTGTCTATGGTGTTGACCTTCACTGGTTCGGAAAGGTTCGGGAATACAATACAATAAACAATAAAAGATCGTACTTAGGTCAAAGAAAGTTGTCAACGATGATGAAGAGAAAAGAAAATTATAACAGAGCTAATGCGTTACCAATTTATGATCATGAACAAGAACAGCCTCTAAAGTAGTGTAGCTTAAACTTCAATAAGACAAGGCAACACAAAATGATTTAAGAAAACGAGTTATTTCGATTCGCACAAATTTGCTCGCCTGAAAAGGGTAAATCGTCACTTTTAAATGATATTATCCATCCATGTCGCCTATGAAAAAAAAAAAATAATAATTTAAAAATGACTATTCGCACTTCTCGTGTGAATAAGAATAAGCCAAGAAAACTGTAGCGAAGCGCAATGATTAATAGACGCGATAAGTGTTTTAGTGCAATATAAAAATCAACGCTACAGTTTAGTAGGAGCCTTAAACTCCAAAGCCAACGAACTCTTTAAAAAGCTTGACCGAGACATCCAAACCTAGATGAATGCTAAAACAATAATTACAACCCAATTAAAATACATTATTTCAAGTGTCAAATTCGTATAAATAATGAAATGACTAACCTTGAACTAAAGAGAAGACGTTGACAATAATGATGAGTCACTACATCGATGATTGACTTATATTCAAAACAAAACATATCAAATCAAAACCATTTATTTGCATGAAATGTGGTTTACAGGCCGACATATCAAACTATACTTTTCCTGTTCAAACTGACCTCTTTTTGTATGGGAAGCCGAATAAATTCCAGGTCAGCTTATACTGGACATTTATAGCCCTGTTTACAAGAGATGTTGCATAATATATTCATTCAGTGCAAAGACACATTCCACGATTTATTGATGTTTAACTTTGTAGATACAGAAATCTACCCAAACTATCACCACAATGACAATCTCTTTCTTTACTCTTTCATGCCTTTTTTCTTCGTTGTACTTCTCGGATCGTCTTCCAATCAAACCGGTTGCAGCTGAATGCCAGTATTTTTTAAGACCTACGTGCTGCGTCTATAACGTCCGTTAACCTGAACACAGAACAGAAACAGCAACTGACTTAGGAATCTCCATTATCATCACCACTTCATCAGTCACAGCTAGCAAGCTGTTTAATCATTGGAACAGCTTACGCCATCAGTCACAAGTAAAAAACCTCCATACAATCCTAACTCTTTTCTGGAAAAAAAAATACGGCAAATAATAAACTTGCACACATTAACTGAATGGAAACTCTCAGTGAATGGTGTAAGTGCAAGTGTTGTAATCTAGACCTGGCTTATTACGTAAGCTATCTCGACCTAAGCGCAACATTCCATACTAGTTGCATTTCCTTCTACATTCATACAGTTCATTTATCAACTTCCTAATAAAACACGCACTACTGTGACACGACATATACATATGTGACAATAAACTGACTTATTTTGTGATATATTTCTTGTTATCTTGTCTTTGAAGTGATAACACAATGAGATCGAGAATAGAACTTTGTGGTATCCCTCTGCCTTTTCGTGCAAAATCATCTCTTCTTTATCTCAAAAAGTATTTGGTACAAAACAGAGCAGTTTTCTATGTATTCACTTAGCTCTTTTAAGTAACTTGTGAGAATTTAATTCGATTTTTACCATAAGGGCAAATCACTTTTGAGCAAATTTTTAGTAAAAGGTCTTAGTAAAAATAATATTCATATTTCAGCCGTGCGAAGCTAGGGTGGATTGTTAATAAAAATTAAAAGAAGGTTGCTGGATACGAACATTGTTTTAAATGTCGATTTCACAACAGACAATAAATATATCTAAGTATTTAAGGACCTCACAAGCAAAGTAGGCACGTGGTTGGTACTTAGGTAAGGCTCAAAGGAAATAGAGCGACAGCAAATATGAAATATTACCAAAAAGTTATCGACGCATCGTGTCGTGTTCTCTATTACATGTACAGGTAGTAATTACATTATTAAACCAACGAATTACTTTACTGAAATTAACACTGCGAAAGGAAATTGAAAATCGAATAAGCAAAGTGCGTGTCGGACATATTTTAGCAGTAGGTATTCAGAAGCAACATCCTCTATCTAAAAAATACTAAAAATATACATATTATATAACATTGATTTTTGCAGCTCTAATTTTATCTATATTTAAGGGCTAATTTTTCCAACCCCAGATAATTTTATCGGGGAAATAATTTTGAATGTTTGACAGTTCTTCTATACAAAAACTGTCAGACGTCAATTTTATTCTACGAATGAAAATTATCTGTCGATTGAAAAATCAGCCCTACTTGACTCATAATCAGCCTATAATGTTCCCACTCCTGACACACATGCCTCGTCTCTGTGAGAGGAAGTGACCCATAAACCAGCACGCGGGCCCAGTGCGGGTGGGCAGATCTCACAATGTCTTCGAAATTTTACTTCTAGCATACGTCGGTTTCCTCACGATAGTTTCCTTCACCCGTTTGACCGTTTGAGAGCTAGCATTAAGCTCGCCCCCTGCTACTGGGGCTTAACCCTTCATATGTCGGAACGTAGATCCACGCGAGACACAAAAAAAAATTGTATCTGTAATTACGACATTCAACGGGTTCAACATAACTGGCGAATGTGGGTGTACTATAAGTAACCTTTCGGGGATTACAGGCTATGATATTTAGTTGTTTCCTTAAAACCTTCAACCAGTCATCCGACGTCAGTTCGGAATATTTCCATGAATACTGAACTAGTGTTTATAATCATTTGCAGCTATAAACTTTCACCTGTCATGGCATTCTCCGCAGTTTATTATACTCTCGTAGGACCAGTTATACAGGTATAGGTTCCTTTTACTTTCCCCTCGATTTAGTTTAATTTTCTTGTTAATAATATCATTTAAAGTGTTATTATATGACTTTAGAGTCATCATTATGTTGTGACTTGTGTGCAAAAGATGAGGAGAATGATTCCATGAATTAATCATTCAATCAATAAAAAAATGTTGTTCCATACATTTTGACGGAGTACACCATAGATAGACAGTTTCCTATTAATCAATCAACTCAGCCCATCGCAGTCCACTGCGGGACAGACGCCTATCCCAGACTGCGCCACGACACCCTGTCCTCCGCCATCATCCAGTCTACTCCAGCCACCTTTTCTATGAAACAACGGATTTTTTTGAGGTAACTGTCATGACCTAGAACCAAACATTCTAAGACATGTGACATCTGGCAACCCGCACTGGGCTCGCGTTATAGATTGCGGCTCCTTCCCTCTCACAAAGAGGAGGCCTGTGTCCCAGCAGTGGGAATGTTATAGGCTGATTATGCTTAATGCTTTTTATTAATATTAAACCTCACGTAGTTTAATTTTATTGTACTTAATCTTTTTTCAATAAAATTTTATATCGATCTCCATAACAAAGAAACACGTGGTTAAATCGTGCGGAAAAACACAGTATTGTTTTCGTTACTGAATTACTTCAAGCAGTGAAAACTGTTGGTACTTTTTCTTCATACATAACATAAACAACATCATGCCTTGTTTCCCCGAAGGGTTGGGCAGAGGTATACCTACTGTAGCAGAGCAGGCATATGTGTTGAAATATTACAACGTTATATTTTCTGTCGACTTTAGCAGACAACCTTTATAGTACCTACAATAGTAATAATATCTATTGCTTTTACTGAACTACGTGTGTAGTAGTACTAGTAGTGGCGCGGTGATGGGGACAATTTAGCGACACCGAGTTCAGATACATTGTCAACTACCGGGCATATCTCCTTCTTTCTTATATCTATGGTACACCCACATTTCGCCATGTAATAGGAGGGGCGACCATTTACCCATCAACCGCGCACCAATCCTGACTCCGGGCTAATGAGAAATTCCAGATAGAAAAATTCAATTACACTTTACCCGATCTGGGAATCGAATCGACCTCAAACTCAGCAGTAGCGCTTGCGACCAATGGACCAACGAGGCTGTCAAAGTTTTTCCTCTTACCTATTATGAAATCCTTAGCAGACATGGCGTCGCTATGTTTTTTGTGCACTTAAAAAATGAGTTCTATTTAGCGTTCTACACAACTTCCTGTTTAAACCCGATTTAGAAGGAAAGCTCTTTGTTTGGTTTCATCATCTAATTTGGGTCAATTTCTCCAGTTTCTTTCACGTAATCCACATTTATTCATCCATCATCAGCCTATAACGTTCCCACTGCTGGGACACAGGCCTCCTCTCTGTGAGAGGGAATGGGCCGTAATCCACCACGCGGGCCCAGTGCGGGTTGGTAGATGTCACATGACTTGTCTTCGAATTTTTGGTCCTAAGACATGCCGGTTTCCTCACGATATTTTCCTTCACCGTGTTTGAAAGCAATGGCGATGAAATAAATTACACAAAGTAAAGCGCCTGTCTGGGTTCGAACCTACGACCTACAACTCGTGAGTCGCCACTGGACCACAACTGCTTTTATTCATCCGATAAGTTATTATTGGTTTCCAGATCTAATTGTGTTACACACTTTCAATCAAATTCCGAGGGTTTTCAAAGGAATTCCTAATCCATTGCTTCATAGGTTTGAAAAATTCGACTACTCCGCAACATAAATAACGCAATGAACGTGGTTGAACTGTCAATATGAAAGACATTGCGAACAATAATAAAATTGTCCTTTTATGTGTGTTACGTAACTAGTACCTAAGTCGTTTATTTTCCAAATATGGGTACAGTACATGGTGATAGATTGATAACAGAAGATAGTTTCAGCGATATTTTACCAATAGGCGTGCAAAAGTTATAGTTTGACGCTAAAACAATAAAGGCAATGTACAGACGCCAGCACATCAACCTCTGTCAAATTTCTTTAATAGATTTTCAACTTTATTGTTAAAGCATTAAGGTTCAAGGTTGATTGGGAAAATTTGACAGTTTCGGGTAGCTTGACCTGCTGTCGTCCGTACAGATACCTACATGAAGAGTTTTAAATCACAACTTATTAAGATCACTACCACACAATTTATATATATACATATAAATTGTATATTATATATGTTATATGTATATATAAATTGTGTGATAGTGATCTAAATAAGTTGTGATCTGCGAGGTAATTGATTGAAGGTGTTATGAAACCCTTTCTACATATACCCTGTCCGTTTCATATCAAAACATGATTGAACAATGTCGTTTGATCGTCTTTCTACCTATTGTTTAAGTGCTACTACAACAGACTGAATTGAATAGACTTTGTACAAGTTAGTTTTTGTTATTATTTTCTGAAACACTCTTCATTAATTTAGTCTTTAGAGTATCCGTCATTTTAGGGTCACACCTCTTTAATTTTTAACCCAAGCCATCTATTCGATGTAAATAATTCCGCCGCGTGGTAGCTTGCAGCCCACTCCCTCTCGTAGAGAGTAGGCCTGTGTCCCAGCAGTGGGAACATTATAGGCTGATTATGCTTATGCATCTTTTCGATCAGCACACATGATTACTTCATTTAGATCCTTAGACGAAGGTCCTTAGTAGATCAGACTTTTTTAAAAGAGTAAGACTCCTACTGAGACCCTCAAGCGGTGCAATTACACTACCCGAGCGCACCCGAGCGTTTCGACCAGTTTTGGGTCGAAACACCCGGGTCATGGGGCCCGAGTGCGCGTCTCCTTTTTAAGGATATTTCTCTCTGGCTGGTCGAAGCTTCACGTGACCAGAGGGCTGGTTCGTTCTTTGGCCAAATAATTAGCATTGCCATTCAACGTGACAATTACTGCCAGTCTTCTGGGCAGGTTTCCGGATGACAGCGATACGGACGAGTACTTGACGCCTGAGTGTCCTTTTGTTTTTGTATTTATTTGTATAGTTAGTTGGTCATTTAATTTAGTGTAAATAGTTAAATAAAGGGTCAATGAAGAAATCTCCCACCATAAGGAACTAATCTACCTGAATCTACATTGCAAAATCTTCCAGAGAAAGCTTTACTCAGCAATTCAACATGTAACATTGTCATTTGCGTAGCTAAATCGATTTGTTTAGAAAGAATGGGTGATGCAAACGAACGTGTCTGACTGATCCATTCGATTGTAAGCTTTGCCATGTACTGCTTAGCTAATTCGAAGTACCTTCCTAATGCGTCTCTAATTGAGGTTAAGAAGATTTGTAGACTAATTATATCTTTTTTTTGTGTTGACTGACAAGGGTAGGTAGCAGTGCCCTTCTTACTAAGTGAGGGAAGATATAGAGTGCACCTGTGTCTGCGCACACACTTGTGCACTATAATCTCCTGCGTCGAAGGCTAGTCTCCACTGAGATTGGTCGCCCTGGCCGATATTCGGTCTGGGGAACTTATTACTAACTTACTAATTAAACTGCGCTGGTCCTGTCTGAAATAACTGATGATGACTTTCAGTGAAAAAATGATTCATATAACTACTTTAGAAATTTTCCTAGATTTTAATGGTATTCCTCTTCACACCCTTTCACGATGTTGTCCTGTCCAAATAGTTCATAAAAAAGGACGTTCGGATTTTCCCGAGTTTGATTTTTTTTTTCCATGGAAACCTAATTCGGAATATTACTAACATTAAAAAATAAAATAGCCTAGTTGGTCTAGCCATTCTCAAGTGATGCGCTTACCAACAAACAGAATTTCATTTTTAATTAAGTATACAGGGTTATTGGAAAAACACCAACAACCTCTTAAGAGGTCATTGTACTCGTCATTATGAACAACTTTTAATATGGGAACAACCTAATATCGCGAAAAAAAAAATCTGCTGTTCCCTACATTTATATTCGGTTAACTCGTCAAAATGTAGGGAACAGCTGATTTTTTTTAAGAGGTTGTTGGTGTTTTTCCAATAACCCTGTATAGAAGGTACATACGGTATTGTGTTGCGGCACAAGAGCCATCTATTTAACACCCGTCATCACCAAGAAAACCTCACGGGAAAGTCTATATTTACATTTTATCTACGGATCGCAATGATATTCATAATGCATTCTCTGACGCTCAAAGTAAGTGCTTCCCCATTACCTACACGCCTGCTTAGTGTAATGGTGAATATCGCTAATATACCATAACAATGGTCCGAAAGTTTCGTTGCGCATCTTTCAAAGCGTTTTCACTTTCATCTGCGATTCATTTCACGACCGCGACACATGCTCGCTTGCATACTAATCGACTAAGAACGATGACCACTCGAAGCACAGCCCTATTTCCCTGCGGCCTTGGAGTTCCTTGTTTGAAAAAAGAAAGGAATTACTGCGGCCATGGTTTTCGAAAATAAAAAATAAAGAATCATCGACTGCCTCCATGGTCTGGTGGTTTCAAGCGCGACTGCAGACCGCAAGGTCCTGTGGGGTAATTGCGTAACACATTAACAGTAGGAATAGGCTTTCATTTTGACAGTTCAACCACATGCAACAATAACAACAGCAATAACAGCAAACAACAACATCAACAACAACAATATTTTACCAATTTAATACTGAATAAATTATTTATTTATTTACTTATTTTATTTTTTATTCCTTGCTATATTTTCGTTCTTGAACGGACTTTTTCGAACATATTAGGGTAGCAATGGATTTTCTATATCCTTCAAAATTATTCAGATTGTGATTGATAGTGTTTTACGTTATTAGGGTGCAGGGTTCAATCTCAGGGGGCATTGTTAATATTCGGGTTTTTTTCAATGGAAATTATTCAGTATTTCCGGTTATGGTAAAGGTCGCCTCTTAATAAATGGGACTTATGCATACCTGGAGAAATGTATGTGCAATTATTATAATAATCTGCCGATCCCTCGGGGAATACAGGTTTGATGTTAAAATATATTTTTAACACCTCTTGAATGTATGTACTACATACCACAGCCTAGCAACTCGGAAACTCGGAATATCAGACACTCGGAACTAACGTAGTATCCGCACATTCCGAAGTGGTCGAAATTACTTCCCCGAGACCTTGTCGAAAATTATTAAAAACAAATCATTCGAGTTGCTTCCGAATATTATTACTTATTCATTTGTTTTCAGACCAATGTTTGATGTGACTCGAATATTTTAAATTAAACCAACAACAATGACTCTTTACCGACCTATTTCTGCAATTACTCATGGATGATTTATTTTAAAATCCCATGAATCATTTGTTAGAAAGAATAATGCTTGATAAATTCTATTGTGTGGTTACCAAATAAATAAAATTAATGTGTCCACCTGAGTCAGTATTCATGCACCTCACGTCTGCACTGCTGGTGGTTGCTAAACAAACAATTGTTTTATTTACTAGTGTGGCAATACTTGTGCTTGGCCTTTGGGTAAATATTTGGGCAATATTCGGTGCATGTTCGAGTCTGTTAGGAATAACTTAGGAAATAGTTATAAAACAATTGCTTAAGTTATTACCATACTCCTTGAGCCTTAGCTCAATTATCGACATTTGCATTGTTACATTTGCATTGAAATCTCAATATGTTCAAAAAACCCACCAATTTTCGTATTTTTTTAATTGATTGGTACTGAATTACGGGAATTGGCCTGCCGATTTCAAAATAGGTCCAATCAATTTACCAAGGCTTTGTCAAGTAATAGTAGTATCTACAATATTTCAGGTAATTTCTCTAAAGTTATAGGTAACAAAATGCTAAGGTATACACTTCTGTAATGTAACAACAAAACAACCATAAAATCATTGATTCCGAAAATCAAAGCATTTGAGAGTTCTGAAAACTTTTGACCACGCTTGTTGTGACTCGAATCGATTCTGTCATCGAGCAACTGTTTGCTGTGTCTACATCGATGTATCGATTATGAATACTGTAACGTTTTTTCAGTATTCAGGTTTCAGAATCGATTTCCATTACCGATTGTTCCTTAGTAAGCCGCCATTCGGCATTGACGTCGCTTCATTTGCTGAACGTAAATACAAAACATACATGTACCTATGGTATCTACCTGTTTGGAGTAGGGCTATAGGGCTACGGGAATAGGCGGCAGCGAGATTTACAGACTCCAGCACATAATGCTACTACAATCTGTCAAATTTCTTTAATAGATTTTCTACTTTATTGCTAAAATTTAAGGTGGATTGCGAAAATTTTACAGATTCAGGTAGCTTGACCTGCTGGCGTCTGTACCTACAGCGGGTGGCTTCTTTTTGAATCGCTCTCTGAGCATGTTGTTCAGTGATGAGTATGTAGATGGTACTGGCCATGGACAGTACAATCTACATACTCATATACATACATAATCATACTTGCAGTCTATCTGTTAACAGTCTATAAATAGTCCTCATGAATTCGCTAACCGTTCCGCTTAAAGACACCAACCCCTAAAAAGTATAACTTTAGACAGTTATATTACTAGCTTCCGCCAGCGGCTTCGCCCACGTGGTATGTCGATAGGAAAAGTAGCCCATGTTCTTCCCCAGGGTTCAAAGTATTCCCATACAAAATTTTATGAAAATCGGTGTAGCCGTTTCGGAGATTAGCCGGAACGAACAGACAGACAGACAGAAATCAAATCCCCGAAGGGTTACGGAGGAACCTGGATGAAGGTTGGGTTGGGAAGGTATGTGTTAAAACTTTGTGGCAGCGAAAAACGCTCCACTCAACGCTCTGCCATACCATACTCACAGTCTAAAGGATGCGATATGCATTTAAATGATTAAAATGAATGGTATTCAGGGCCACATCTAGTTTCATAAAGTAGGTTTATGTAACGCATTGTGACAGGTTAGGCAATAGCTTTGTCATTCGTATGGAAAATATAGAGATCGTTATTATAATGCTTTATTGTATTTACAAGTGTCCCGGTCTGATACGCCTACGAATACCTATTGGAATACTTACAAGTTTCACTCGAGTTTTAGGGGACCCCTTCGGTTCTCCACTCTATCTTATGTGTTAAAAGGCCTCAAAGGAGTCCCTAATACATCGTTTCGTCGCCTTCCCTAGAGTCAAGGTATTGCTTCAGTGGGTCGGGTACGACTCGAGTTCTTTATAAATCAACAGCAATATCACAATCCACCGTTTTGCGTATAACTCGGTTTCGTTTCGTTTTTTTAATGATCTCCACAATGAAAAGTCGTTCCTTCTGAATTAAAAAAAATATATATATTCACTGCAGTTTTCACAATAAGATGTAATTTTTTTTCATTAAAATCTTGAGATAGTTTTCAAGTTATATTATGGA
The DNA here is from genome assembly GCA_949629185.1 of Apamea crenata. Classification (NCBI taxonomy): domain Eukaryota; kingdom Metazoa; phylum Arthropoda; class Insecta; order Lepidoptera; family Noctuidae; genus Apamea; species Apamea crenata. The sequence continues at coordinate 7,081,993 of OX451372.1, forward strand.
ACAACAAATTGAATGTCTTACTTAACACAGTTTAAATTTCATTGCAACCAAAAACTTATTATGAGTAATAAGTATCTCTTTGTAACAAATGGTCACCCAAAAATTTTGGGGCTGATTTTTCAATCGGCCGGTAATTTTTATTGGTGGAATAACGTGATATGACGTCTGACATTTATTATAGAAGAACTGTCAAAAACTATTCCTCCGATAAAAGTTATTATCTGACGATGGAAAAATCAGCCCTAAATTAGATAATTGATTAGGAGCTGATTTTTCAATCGACCGATATTTTTTATTCGTGGAATAAAATTGACGTCTGACAGTTTTTGTACGAAAGAACTGTCAAAACTTCAAAATTACTCATACGATAAAGTTATCAGGCGTTGGAATAATCAGTCCTAAGTGGCGATGGCATGTAAATTATCTGAGATTACGAACACTGCTATAAATACTAATTCCATGCTTCACAATAACACGTTTTTGTGTGATGTTTTCTAAACAGAGAGGTTTCTTTTCCAAACAAAAAATATTTCTTGACCTCTATCAGGCATTCTTAACAAATTCAACAAGCAGTTTCCCATAATTCGACACAGTGCCTACACAACAGAAAGAATACATTATTCATGTCTACTTAGTAGAAACTTTGATGACAAAACATCAATCTGCAGACAATACTGCATCTCGGCAGGTTCTCACGAAGATATCGATACAATAACTTGTTTAAAGTTACGAGAGATGAGCGATTGTGATCCTGCGACAATTACGGTCTGTTTATATTAAACACTAGCTTTTGCCCGCGACATCGTCCGCTTGAAGCAACTTTCTTGCATTTTTTTTTCCGTAAGAACCATCCTCGTACTTCAAGGAATATTCTAAAAAAAGAATTAGCGAAATCGGTTCAGCTGTTCAGTTCTCGAGATTTGCCCTTAGCAACACATTCAGCGATTCATTTTTATATTATACATAGAATATAGAAGATATCTATACATCGTGTTCCTGACGATATACATAAACTTTGACCGAAAAATATGTTCAGACCATGGAAATAAGCATTTTTCATTACACATTGGGCACATTAATGAATTCTTATTTTTTGTTAATTTTCATACAAACTAAATACCTTGACGTAAATCACCCGATATACATGCCATGCCCATCTTTATCCATGCATGCATGCATTTGATAGATTTATCATTTTAATTGCACTAAGCGGCAACATAGGCCAAATTAAGACCCTCTCTTACTGCATTAAGGATTGATTTTTCAATCATCTGACAACTATTGGAGGAATAATTATGATGACAGTTATTTCATACAAAAACTGTCAATATGTCAATTTTATTCCTCGAATAGGCGACGGAGAAATCAGCCCTAAATTAAATTACAAATATCTTTGCAACGAAGCCAAATATCTTTGTAAGTACTATGTACTTCCTTTGTGTGATTTGATTTGTAAAAGCTATAGAAGCGTTTGCCAAAGTTTATGAATAACGTGAAGAACAAGGTGTATAGGTACACAATAGTGTGACATCTACCAACCGACACTAGGTCCGCGTGGAAGATTATAGCCCACTCCCTCTCGAGAAGCTTATGTCCCAGCAGTGGGAACATTAAAATCTGATTATACCTACTTATGCTTAAAAGAGCAAATCTTTATCTATCAGTTGTCATCTTGTACCAGGGCAGCATGAAAACAAGAAGCAATTAAACTTTCTCAAGTGAATGAGTATTACATCACCATAATTCAATGATTACAGCCCGTAAAACATCTGCTCCACTAAATCACCTCTTTTTTGAGGTCATGGCTCGGATTCTGCGTATGGGAAGATTCAACAAAGGGCCGTAAGAAATTAGCATTTGTTCCCAACGAGTAACACCCTCAAATGTCACACTGTTACTCGATGGGAATGTTTTTAAGAAAAAATTCCCAACCAGTCACACTGTTACTCGATGGGAACTTTTTATTACTAATTTCCCAACCAGTCACACTGTTACTCGATGGGAACTTCTTATTAGTAATTTCCCAACCAGTCACAATATTACAGTAGTTAATGAAAAGAAGAATTAAATCGGTTTTTACTTTAAAAACATTTATTCGTCATATTGCTGGTGATTCTCCTTTGAACGTTTTATTCTTAAATAATTAAATAAAATTACAATACCTAAATACATACATACATACATAGACTCACGCCTGTATCCCCGAAGGGGTAGGCAGAGGTGTAATATTACACCCACATCTCGCCATCTATATTTAAGTCCCACGTAATAAGGGGGGGGGAGGTACCTAAATACAATCAGCTTTATATAATATATCAGAGTAAATCATCACATTTTACAACAATTATCAGTTCTAATTTCTAATGTTAATTTGAACTTTAAACAATTTTCCAAATACATATAATTAGCCATAAGTATGTTGTGACAATTAAAATTATGTATAGCAAAATAAAGTTATGATAAGCCGGCAACATCAGTTATCGCGAGTGTGTAATGGCGGTTATTTTCCATGCACATTTAATGTAAAAATACTTTTGCATCCCTCTTCCCGCGGCCCCGGCGGCGGCGGCCACGTGTCGTAAGTGGGGGAGAGGGACGCAAAATGAATTAGTCAGAGCAGTGCAACGAAGCAAAGTGCACGTTGTCGACAATGTCAGAGCCCACCGCATCTAGTTCGTCCGGTCAAGTGCCATTAAATTTAATTAAAAGGAATGGTGGGACAATTTTGCTACGAAGTGGACATCAATTTTATGCTAGACGAAAGCATAGTAGCGGATTAATAGTGTGGGCGTGCACAAAACGAAACATTTGCAAAGGAATCTTGAGAATAAAAGTAAGTACCTATATAATAAAGTTTACTGATAAACCTATGGTTTGTTTGTTAATCAATACGTTTATTTGTGAATGAATGCTTTGCATTATTTTCATAAAACTATAGATTTGTTTTATTTCAAGCTACTTAAAGTCCTAAATACTTATTCGTTTTCATTTCTTCCAAGCATACGCTATTATTAAAAGCGGCTTAAAACAATTTTTCTTAAGGCTTTTAAAATTGCTTAAAACTTGTTTCAAAATGTATTATTAATAAAGCCGAGTTTACACTATAAGACAACATTAGGCGCGCGACAAGTGACGTTCAACATGTATGCTAAGTAGTAGTAGATGCGTCATACACAAACGCGGCATAAACACTTAATCGATTTATTTGGAACTGTTATAAACACGTGTTTTAAAACAACTTGTTTTAATCATACGCAGGGTTAAACAATATGACGAATATTACTAATACGACAGCTTTGACTCCTGTTATTATTGTTGCTATTTTCTATTTATAGGATCAACGAATACTAGACGAGACTGCTCATAGCCATGCTCCAGACTTTGCGAAGAACGAAATTGATGAATCAATCCATAAATTAAAGACTGAATTGTACAAACCGGACTTTCCTAACATTCCACAAAAATACAATTCCATGATAGGCAACCTTAAAGATGCCGGTATAAATATTGTATCCAACATACCAAAATTTACTAGCGTTAAAAGTACACTGTATAGACAACGGAACAAAGAAGCTGGAGTTTCAAAGATGTTATTTAAAAACGCTCTTGAAGTCGAAGTGCCACCAAGATATAATAACTTTTTGTTAGCAGACTACTCAAATAAAACTAATAATACACGAATAATAGTATTTTTGACAGAACATTTCTGACAGTATTCTGAGAAGAATCTTCTCAGAATACTGTCAGAAATGTTCTGAAACAACAAGGCAAACCGTCAAAAAGAAAACGGGGTAAGAAATCTATATCAAGAGACGAGTTTATTCAGGAAGTGCAGCTGGAATTAACACAAGGTCTTATTTCAGTTGGCCATGCTTTGGAGATTTTACGACACTAGAATTAAGAACTGATACTTATTGTAAAATGTGGTGATTTACTGTGATACATACATATAGGTACAAACATAAGGTTGATTATATTTAGAAAATTCTTCTTTAAAGTTCAAATTAACATTAGAATTAATAACTGTTAATTGTTGTAAAATGTGATGATTTACTGTGATACATACATATAGGTACAAACATAAGGTTGATTATATTTAGAAAATTCTTCTTTAAAGTTCAAATTAACATTAGAATTAATAACTGTTAATTGTTGTAAAATGTGATGATTTACTGTGATACATACATATAGGTACAAACATAAGGTTGATTATATTTAGAAAATTCTTCTTTAAAGTTCAAATTAACATTAGAATTAATAACTGTTAATTGTTGTAAAATGTGATGATTTACTGTGATACATGCATATAGGTACAAACATAAGGCTGATTATATTTAGAAAATTCTTCTTTAAAGGTTCAAATTAATATTAGAAATAAGGACTGTTAATTATTGTAAAATGTGATGATTTACTGTGATACATGCATATAGGTACAAACATAAGGCTGATTATATTTAGAAAATTCTTCTTTAAAGGTTCAAATTAATATTAGAAATAAGGACTGTTAATTATTGTAAAATGTGATGATTTACTCTGTTATATTATATAAGGCCGATTGTGTTTAGATATTGTTACTATGACTAAAACATTAAAATGAGAATTACTAGCAATATGACGAATGTTAACGTGTAACGTCCGTAATTAAGTAACTGTATTTACCAATGTTGTTATTTTGTTGATTTTAATAAAAATTTAAAAAACCGATTTAATTCTTATTTTCATTAAGTTCTGTAACAGTGTGTTCCCATCGAGTAACAGTGTGACTGGTTGGGATTTTTTTCTGAAGAAATTCCCATCGAGTAACAGTGTGACTGGTAGTGTGACCGGTTGGGAATTTTTTCAGAAAAAAATCCCATCGAGTAACAGTGTGACATTTGAGGGTGTTACTCGTTGGGAACAAATGGAAATTAGTACTAGCTGCAAATTAATAGCGGTCATAGATTCTATAAACAATGGAGACAATATGCTTTTGGAGATTAATGATAAAAGTAGAAGATGAATGGTGTGTTAGTCTTAGTAGTGAAGGTCTTGTATGCTGGTCGTCTTAGTGAAGGTCCTTCGAAATTTTCTATTATTTAAATGTGCACGTAGTTATATAAATACATATGGTAAGCTAAAGTGTTTATGTTGAATCAACTTTCGACGTTTAAAATGTGATGAATAATCGGGTATTTTTCGGTAGGAGTGAACTGATAGAAATCGTCACGTAACAAATAAGCGTTATGCGACTTTTTTCTATAATTATACAAGCTGTTGTTTTGCATCCTCGTCAAATTTCAGGAGGCTGTTATGAAAGACATAACAAATAATCAAATAAAGTTACGTTCCCTTGTAAATAATGAATACCTTGTTTTTTTAATTATTTAAATTTGACAGTATTTCAGAATAAACCACTTTCAAAGAACAGAATCGAGTTATGGTATCGTATAAGCGGCCGCGTTTTTATGTGTGTGTAAAAGCGCATTTACAGTGCGGTCTCACACAGGCCGCGTTTTATAATAGGTATTTACGTGTCCCACACATGCCGATTTCCGAAAATTAGAAAAGAAAAAAAATACTTACTTATTTTATTATTGATTCGTGTCGAGAATCAGTAGCATAGTTACCTCCTTGAATTTGACGAGGATGCAAAACGACACCTTGTATATAAGAAAGAGTCGGAGAGATAGTTTTCATGGTTTTCGAGGGTGTTGAATCTGATAGTGAGATTAAAATGAAAATCCGAGAACGCTGCTGCGAAAATTTTCAAATTTTTCATCATCTTGGATTTTCATTTTGAACTTCGATCCTGCCGGGGCCCCCCGACACCACACTTTTTATTGCCTCGTCTTAGATATCTACTATCAAGGACATTTTAAAGTCATTTATCCCAATCAAGTGAATTGGTAGGCCTACCTAGTGGTCACAAGCGCTACCCTTCCCTTGCCTAACCCTTCGGGGAAATACAACGGTTTTGTAGGTTCAAGTTAAATTCTACTGGAGAAGTCCTCAAGTTGCACATGACGTAGGCAGGTACTGTAAACGGGCTTGTGATTAGACAGTCAGTCGATCCGCCTAGTTGACGGTGCTGCCCGCCTCTAGGGACATTTACATTACGGTACTATAATCACAGTCACCATCATTTCGGTATTACCTTGCGACCGTTCTTCATAGCGGGCTGTAGGCCAATGATCTGTGGTAGACTTTTACGGACTATTGGCCCTAACTTAGTCCAGCATAGCTATTCACAACGATCTGACAGACTATTTGTATTGAATATGATAAAGTCAAAGCATTTATTTCAAACAGGCACAGAACGTCAAAAATTACAATAAAATAGAATTGATTCCAGTCGCCCATAGATTTTTACATTTCTCTGTAGTCGTCCCTTCCAAACACACATTTCTATAACCTGCAGTGCGCTTCTGTAACCATCTCACCGTGAAAACTTAGGTGAAGTGAGCGTGGAGTGAGCTGTCATTCCAACTAATGCTAGGGATTGACACTATTGACAGCTCACTCTAAGCTCACTTCCCCTAACTTTTCACGGTGAGATTTTTACAGAATCGATCGCCTGATTTGCTTCACCTCCGACAGCTGTCGAAAGGATAGCGGTCTTGAAACTGTTAAAATGATCGGGTTCTGGACTTGTGAACAGCGTTTAAAGGATTCCTACAATAACATGATGGATATTCGATACGGTACGGAAACGGAGTGGTTGGAAATAGCTATGCAGGTGTTGTTGAAAAAACAAACGCTATACGACATTTAAAGGAAGAAAGCATTTCTATATCAGGGGTAGATTACCACTATAAATACTTAATTAATCTGTCATCTGAATGTGTGTAAGTAAGTAGTATGTGATGAAGCAATAAAAAGTTGGATATTTAGGTATGTGTCAATCAATGGAGATTCAGGAGACCATTTTCCAGCAGTAGAATAACACTGGGTACCCTTCAATAAGGCATTAACTTGGGGTGACGAAATGGGTACCTACACAAACTCAAACTGAAAGCATGTATTTCAAATAAATTAATTACAGGCAGTTTTGAACTGTCAAAGGGTTGGTCAGTAAGAAAGTTGAAGCTACACCGTCCCGCATGATGAGAACGTCGTGAAAGTCGAGAAAGATAAACAAATCAACTATCTTTACTTCGCTCGCGAGGTTGTCGACATGTGGGATGTGGACTCAGCGATCATTGTGCCGATAGTCGTGAGAGCCAAGAGGCTCACGTTGGGCTGCTGGATCAAGGGCTCGATTCAGAAAACGGTACTTCTAGACACGGCCCACATTGTTAGGAGGTTCCTTACTCTGGAGCCCTGACCGCGGGTAGCTTGGAACCTGTTCCCGATACCGGTGGGCTACTACCCATTCCAGAGCGTAGTAGGTACCTATGGACGAGAACGGGCAAGAAACTCTTCTAACTACTGTTATTTTGTTCTATTTAGATGCCAACCACGTCTCTGGGGAAAGAAATTCGCATGAACTTCCATAAAAAAAAGTAGGAAAGATGTTCTATGCAAATGAGAACTCATTTCTACTGTCACGCCTACTTAAATTGCTAATGTGAATCCGGTAATCACACGAATAATGTGTAGATTATAAGATTTGCATCTCTACTACGATTCAATGTCACGACCGCTAGGTAGCGTAGAATGAATGGAATAATTATGTGCGGAATAATTTAGTGATGTGCTTTGTGATTTGTATAATTAGTCGAGATTGAGAGTCACTAAAATAAAATCTCGCGAGTGTCATTGCCGTCACAGTCACGTCTGAGACTGTTACGGCAGTGGCACTCGTCGTTCGCTGTATTTAGTTATATAGGGAACACAAAGGGCTGATTTTTCAATCGACAGATAATTTTTATTCGTGGAATTAAATGGAAGTCTGAAAGTTTTTGTATGGAAGAACTGTCAAAAATTCAAAATTATTTCTCCGATAAAATTATCTGGGGTTGGAAAAATCAGCCCTAATTATAATATCTCCCAAATGGTCTGGAGGACTATTATTATTTGTGACAAGACAATATGAAAGTACACGAAGTAAATTGAGATAGGTACTTCTTCTTTCAGTTGTCGAATTTAGGGAATTATAAACTGTAGGTACCTATGCTCTCTAAATAGTTCGATTAGGAAAACACAGATATTAGATATGCTGTTTATCTGGCTGTGTCTTCTCGTCCCCAGTGATGCAGATTGTTTCTTATATCTATGGATGCTGACCAGTGCACAGTAAAATTAATTTGCCAAATACAAAGGGTATGATGACAAAGCTAAAAAAACAACGCTGCAATTCCCAAGTCAGCATCGCTCAGCATAAAACTGATAACCCAAGATCGACATAAAAATCTGTGGAAAATGTATAGTGGGTCTGGGTAGTATATTTGTTAAGTTAGTTTTAATAAAAATACTACTGTTTGTTTTCTTACAAAATAAAATAAAAATCTATTCATTTCAATACACTCAATTCAACCAATCCGCGCTCCAATCGATTTGGTAATGCCGACTCGAGTGTTGTTACCGATACTTACCGATACTTTACAAGATAAATCACATCACTATGCAGTGAGAAGAATTCTTATGTCATAAAGCCGTTATAAAGTCGTTAACCCGAGTGCATCGTAAACGATTTCTATTTGAAAACGTTGACCATCATTTTGTACAAGGCCGTTTGTGGAATGTCTTTTGTAGGTATTTGTCACAGAACAGATAAATTTAACTGTTCTGTGGTATTTGTGTTCTAAGTTTAAACAATAAACATGGCGTAACCTGGCTGTATGTAACCCAGAGGTTTGGGTAGAGCTGTAAAGTAGGTACGTCCACTCATTTCGCCAGATATATTTAAATCCTATGTTACATTATCAGCTTACAGCAGTCCACTGCTGAGGGGGCTTATGGCTAAGTAATAACATTCGCACGGGCCGATCGATCAGTCAGATCATGGATACAGTCTTTACATACCAAGACCCCTCCATGCCTGGGAAAGCACGTTAAGCTGTTGGTCCCGGCTGTCATTCGAGGATCCGGTTAGACTGGAAACCGATCGAGAGATAGGTACCTACATATTGAAGCTCCCCACCCGCCACGGTGATCCTACAATGCACGCTGTTTGTCATTAACTTGGTCTTTAACATATTCATTTGAAGTCCGACCTCTAGGCTTGCCGTGCTGAGATCTTCTCGCATCTGAGTCAGCTCGGAGATGAATAAAGAACAGTATCGTCGGCAAAACGGAAATTGGATACTTAATCTCTTTTGTCCAACCATAATGCCCCTTTCTACCCAGCCTGCTGCCCGGTTTCTGAAGACTTCCTCCAGTATGGCCGTGAAAGGACGCCTGAATATTGGAAGTATTTTTGGCTGGTTCCATAAAATTTTATCAAAATGCTTACCGTCATAATTACGCAACAATTCAACACTCGGATAACGCTCATTCAATAGATGCAAAAATTCACAGGCGTCAGCCAATCGAGCATTGCACCTAATTGCGTGCACATTTTCATACAATGGTAGACTTTAAAACTACTGATAATTACTAAAACAGCGATAATTGTCTTTTTAATTGTATACTTAATTATTAGAAAATAATCGTAAAATAAAGAGCGGGTTTTGCACATTAATGGCTGCTTTAGTCTCTTTTATGCGTAGATTTTATAAGCGAAAGTAAGTACCTATTTACAACCTACACAATTAGATAATAATATCTAGTGAATTACCTGTTTATGTAAGATTTTCCCATAAAATATTACAGGTTCTTTCAATAGATAGAGATTTTCTATTGTTCTGGAGGTATAAACTGAAAATCCTTAGGCTAAAATAACATGGCAATTATTATCATGGAAAACTAGTACTCTAGTAGCCAATGGTTAGCAGTTTAGGAATACGGTACCAATAAAGTTTCCTGAACATTTACTCAATAAGTATAGAGTTTCATTTAAAAATAAATGAAACTATATCCCGCCATCCATGGAAATGGAACGAAAACCATCCATCGAAATGGATGGCGGGATGAGCTGGACTCCTTTCATAAAGATTGGTCCTTGGCAGCCCTGGACAGAGAGAGGTGGAAACGTGGAAAGAGAGTAGGGAGTACTTTGCCCAGCAGTGCGACATTAACGGCTAATAAAAAAAAATCCGTAATAGGAACCAGAAGGCCATGAAAGTATTTGTTCTGGGTAATCAAACCTGTGAAGCTGCGCCAATGAAACGGTCATACAATTTAATAAGTTAATAGGAACTTGCGTAACAAAACAAATATGATGCAAACTCAAATTCGTTACGTGAACAGAGTTATTAAAAAAAATTGCCCATAAACAACAAAAACCATAGAGTTTGATGAACCGTAACTAGGCCTTAAAAAAACAATTTTCAATTACAATTTACAACGGAGAGCGAAAGTGACCCATTAAAAAAAATAAACGATCCGTTACATGACGTAATTTTATGTAATAAAATAAATAAATAGCATTACATTTTGTTGACCGAGATGATGATTTATATTGAGTGTAGCGGATTAAGATAGATTAAATAGGTTAGCATCCATCTTGGCATCAATTAATTTATTTGGCATTTTGAATAGCTATCGTTTCAACTCATATTTAAACAAGTAAACCTATGCCTCCCAATTTTAATTTTAATACTTAATTTGCATTCGGAGCTTAATTACTATTACTACTATTATGGTGGTTCCAGAAAGACGCTTGTCTTTCTGGATATTAGTAAAATTACATACCTGCATTTAAATAAACTCACGCTATTTTTACACGGGGAAGGCAAAACCTACTACCTACTACTAAACTGCTATGATTCTTACATTATACTTAGGTAGAATTTCCTTTTGTTTTTTCTTACGTTGACACATCAAATGAGACTGTAAGACATTACTGGACATCATCACAACACCAACATCATCATTATGACCATATTAGTACCTACTTACTACGTATAATAGTAATATTTTACTTCGATGGTCCTAGTTTATCATTAATTGTGACTTCAAGTGACAGCTATGTGAACCCAGCAATGCTTAAATATGTAAGCTGTCACACCCTTTATGCCTGGAGGCTTTTATTTAGGTAGTAAGTTTTTATTTACATTTTAATTTTAATTAATTATTTTTTATTATATTTGTTGGTATATTGGGGTGGCTAGCTGGCATATGGCAAATAATTTAATTTAATGTCTGTACGTGTCTTGTAATGTTAATTACTTTACATAACTAATAATGTATACAATCAAGTATTTTCTAACTGAACAGACAGCTGTGCTGCTGGGGAGTTTGTTGCGCTACTTCTTCTTCCCAGCGATAGCACTAGGAAGTGGTGAAGGGCGAGCGTTTTTGGGGGACTGTCTTTTGTAATGTTGACGTTCGAAAAGTGCCGATGTTTTATTTTGATTTTTAAATAGAAATCTATATACTGAACACTTCACTAAGTAAAAGTTGCCACTATCGGTATTCATCTTGATTGAATTGTTTATCCCCGTCACTATAATCAGAGATCGTTACAAGTCTAGATCATTTACACGATAAGAACAAAACACTGGTTTGTAACGACAGTGATAGTGAAATTAATGCTTAAATAGGCACATCTGTTAGTGAATAATTTACTTTGTGGACACCTGCGTGCTACGATGGCATCGGCATCGAATATGGACTTTAATAAATCTTACTTGCATTGATTTTGTTATCTCCATCAAAGGGTATCCTTCAAAAAGACTATGCTTTAAGAAGATATGTATGCATAATCAGCCTATAATGTTTCCACTGTTGAGACACAGGCCTCCTCTCGGTGAGAGGGAGTGGGCCGTCATCCTCACCACGCGGGCCCACTGCGGGTTGGTGGATGTCAATATGTCTTCGATTTTTTTTGTTTCCTCACGATGTTTTCCTGTCGATTCTTAAAGTATCTACATAAGTCTTAAAAGGAAACAGTCTGAAATGAAATAATCCGGAAAATAACCGAAGTTGCCGACATAAATGTAGCACTCAGATTAAGCAAGCTGAAGTGGCAGCGGGCTGGCCATTTTGTCGAAGGCCTAATGGCCGGTGGAGCAGACGAGTCCCTGAAGTAGAGACCACGTCTCGGCAAGCGTAGTCTGGAACGCCCCCCAGCAAAACGGACAGACGAGCATAAAAAGGTGGTAACCTACTGAAGGCGGAGGGCAGGGTATTGTGGCGCAGCTTCGGAGAGGCATATGTCCAGCAGTGGACTACGATAGACTGTGTTGATATCTGATCTATATAAATAATGGTGTATTTGTGGGATATGTAAAAGCTCAAAAGCATGCACTGATCTACCTAATAACCCTTCTAAGTCCGGTGGTTCTAAAGCAAAAAACATTGCCAAGAGCTTACGTTTCTAAATTGGATAAACATCACTTTCTCCGCTCGTTAATATGTATTTATGAACCTCTACGCCATAATAACCCTCTTTTCTAAGATAATTTTATGATTGAAGAATTTTAATAGAAACGTTTGTCTGTGGCTTAGTACATTAAAATCTCTAATAGGTAAACTTTATCTTAGACCGTGGGTACACATATCTATGAACAATAATCGATTCGTCACACCAGCAAACAGTAAGTCGGTCACTAAAAGTGTTCGCTCGAATCGCTCGTTGGCAAACATTTTAGCATGAAAGTGTGATAGCGCTAACTATTAACAATCTGTTTCATTGACTCATGCTGCAACACGTACCTGTACAAGGTATTTTCGAACATTTTGGTAAACCAACATGCGACATGAGATAAATGAGATTCGGTCCTGGTTTCAAAGGTTACATGCTCTGTGCTGGTTTCCTGCAAGCGATGCTGCGAGGCAATGGATTTAATTTTGACATTTCAACAACATTCATTGCCTTATTTACGTTGGTGTGCAAACAAAATTTTCAAACATATGCAGCATTGGATTACCATTCTTATAACCTTCAAAATGATTCCGATTGTGATTGAAACTGAGTTACGCAATTAGGGTCCTCGATCCTATCCTATCCGAAGCTAAACAAAGATTTATACAGAATCCAACTGAAGCAAAGTGTCAATAACCGGTCGATATTCCTAAGAAAACAACAAAATTAATGTAACCCTATCTTTGTTCCAGATAATCTGGTGCTTCGCGGTGCTGGCAGTCACATGGAGGACCGCGAGTGGTCACGGCAGACTCATCGAACCCCCCTCACGCGCCTCCGCCTGGCGCTTCGGCTTCGACACGCCACACAACTACAACGACCATGAACTGTACTGCGGAGGCTTCTCAAGACAGTGGAACAAAAACGATGGCAAATGCGGAGTATGTGGGGACGCTTGGGACGCACCAGTTCCCAGAGCGCACGAATTAGGAGGCAGGTTCGGCAAAGGCGTCATCGTCCGCAAATACGCGCCGCAAGACGCCATCGTCATCAAAGTAGAACTAACAGCTAACCACAACGGCTTCTTCGAGTTCAGAGTCTGCGAAGAACCAAAAGGAACCACTCAAGACTGCTTAGACAAATACGTACTTAAAATAGACGGAAGAGAAGGAACGAAATTCTATCCTAAGGACGGCAATAAAATCTACGAGATGAAATATAAACTACCTGAAGGACTAGAATGTTCCCATTGCGTAATGCAATGGAGATATATCGCTGGCAACAATTGGGGGGCATGTGGAAACGGGACCGAGGCAGTGGGATGTGGACCACAAGAAGAATTTAGAGCGTGTGCCGATATAGCTATAGGAGAACGCTTCGCCACCACAACCAGACGTCCCAGACCTACATACGTGCCTCCTGGCAGAAGGCCAACAGTGCCAACCCCAGAAGAATCTACTGGAAGCTCGTGGTACGGCTTCGTGGTCGCTATCGTCACGTTGCTCGTTGCTATTGGCGTTCTAGCAGGACTCTATCTGTACTACTACAGAGGTGGCATCAAGATTAAGGACCTCCTTAAGTCGAAGGTGCCACAACCGGCGCCCGTTCCTCCTCCGAGACACAAAAGGGCGTCTCTATCGAGGGAACAGCCGCCAGAATTAACACCACCAAAAATAGGGATGCTCCCTGACTCTGGATTTGAGACTGTAGACCTAAGAGCTAAATGATGGAAGAAATGAGGCTATTAGAATAAGCAGAACTACCTAAACTGCCTTTACCTAGTGATATTAAGTCTTGTGTGACTGAATTACGTAGAGATTCGACTGTGAAGTCGATTATATTAGGTTACTAACTTTGTTTTAATTTAGGTTAATTCTACTTTTGTAAATTATAGATATTTATGTTAAATTAAATGTTATGATTGATGTTTCGACTTTTTAATATCTAATCCCAATTAACAAAATGTAGTAATGATGGCCCTATACAAACCACCATGGAGAGTAATGTAGAACGGTCTAAAGTAACCCAATAATATTACAATCACGTGTAGAGGGAGCCTCCAGACTATATAGTATGTACGGACGCCAGCAGGTCAAGCTACCCGAAACTGTCAAATTTTCCCAATCAACCTTGAACCTTAATGCTTCAGCGATAAAGTTGAAAATCTATTAAAGAAATTTGACAGATTGTAGTAGGTTGATGTGCTGGCGTCTGTACATACTAGGATGATTGAGATCTCAAAGTTTTAATAGAATAATCCAGTACAAAAACTAAATCGTTAAAAGATCGAAACTGAAATATGTCATGAACATAACCTAGCCGATATGTTCACATCGACTGATGTCTAGTTATGATAATATTATGGTATGGTGGCCGTGGCGGACTTTGCAATGTAGCCCGCATGTGTTTCAATTTCAATAGCTCCAATATCAGGGTGTAATTATCGTAATTTTAAGATCGTTCACAGTCTGATCTTAGTCTCAATCTGCCAAAAATACCTCTAATTTCCCTACATTTAGACAAGTTTTTTACATTTGTTTGTCGCCGAGATGAGACTGCAACTAGATTTTGAACGTTTTAAATTACGAGAATTGGCCTTCAGATTACATTATAATTACGAGTAGGTATCTACCATCGCACCCGCCACTATCGTCTAAGCGACGTTAAAATAAAATGGGGGGCGTTAAAAGGGGTTAAAAACTGAAAGCTCGTCATAGGTGGCAGCACTGTTCATTGTCTACAAGTTGCCATTGTGTTGTTTGTTTACTTTTGTGCCGATCACAAATTAAACGAAAAATAGATAAATATGTATGATGACTTAGATTGTTAGCACTATTAAAAGACGAGCTAAGAAAAAGGGCAGCGTCTAGGATTAGTAAAAAAGCAGCTGTTGTGGAAAAGTAAATAAAGTATGAACATTTTATAATTTATGGTTTATCTTATATTTGTTGACTTTGGGGTTTATTTTATAATTGATTATTAAAGTTAATTGACGTTTATACGTCAAAAATGTAAGGTTAAACAGTCGCTAATCACTACTTAACTTTAAGCAACGTTTATGAATAAAGGGGTTTAAGTTCTTCTGTTGTTAAGACTGGAGGCGTACGACAGTAATAACCTAATCCGAGGTGAAAAACAACTCGAGCATGATCTTCCTGACTGAAAAACTTTAGAGATGTTCATTCTAGCATTATCATTGATCTAATATGATAATATACCTAATCATACACACACACGGCATACCTTTACTGTAATTAACATAATATCACACCGCAAGTGCCTCTAGGTAATGAAAAAAGACTTAGATCTCTAGGGAGCATCACCTTTATACGAAGTTCTCCCATAAAAGTCTTCAAGTTTAAAAATGATAA
Source organism: Apamea crenata (assembly GCA_949629185.1). NCBI lineage: Eukaryota > Metazoa > Arthropoda > Insecta > Lepidoptera > Noctuidae > Apamea > Apamea crenata. The sequence goes on from OX451372.1 coordinate 7,097,692, forward strand.
CACGTCATAGTCTCGACGAAATATCAGGTTTCCATCTTTTTTTAGCTTTTGCCCAATTTTCGTTTTCTAAAATCTTTGGCAAATACACATCCCCGTATTTTTGCAGTCAACAACTTCACATATTAATTAATTATTCGTAAAAGTAGTATGAATAAAATAATGACAAAAACAATATGAATAGTGACAGTTTCATGGAAAGTTCTTAGACGCCAGATAGTAGCGACATCTGAACTGAGGAAGTGGCAGTTTTTATCCCCACTATGATGAAATTAAAAATAAATCCAGTTTTTAACTGTGTTTAGTTTAGTTTAGTTTATGATCCTGTACGAGTCGCAATAAATACTTTTTCTTTCTTTCTTCTTTCTTTCTTTCTTTCAGTCTGGCGTGGCGTGTGGTTAATTGGTTTCTACAAAGACCGGTTTTGTCTATGGATTTTTTTTAATGGCAACATTAAGCCAAAATGTCACTGTCATATGTCATAACCACAGACAAAAATCGCAAAACAAACGTGCTGTGAAAAAGCTTGAAAAAGTACCGAAAGGCAATTTATTTTGCAAAAAAAACTTTATAAATGAAAAATGGCGGTGCGGCCACAGCACATGCACGACGGTGGTATTGTGGAGCGTCGCTTGCGGCCAATTTACGGTAAAAAGTTGGCTTGAGCAAGAGTTCAATACTTCAGACAACCTCCTCAGGAAAGAGGATGTTTTTCGGTGAAGATATGTATATTTATGAATTTTTCAGACTGGTTGGACAATGGGAATAATAAGAAGGCGCTCCAAGAAGCGGAGAAGGTGCTTAAAAAGAGCCCTTCTCTGCAGGCGGCCCGGGCATTGAAAGCCCTAGCACTTTTTAGGTTAGGAAAGGGTCCCGAAGCGCACATAGTTCTCGACGCCCTGGCTGACGAGAAGCCGAGCGATGATACTACGCTGCAGGCGATGACAATATCCTACAGAGAATCTCAACAATGTAAGTTTAATAACCACATACTTGTATTAACCACAGAATATAGCCCACAAGGAAACCCACAGAGAAAACAATAAGAACTTGTTTAAAGTTTAGTTTTCTGTTTATCCTTTATATATTACAATATTCATGTTTTTATTTTCTTCCCTCTTGCAGAAAGACTTTGAAATTTTGACCAACATTATTTGTTAACCACCTGCAGCAACAATTAACAATATTCTGTTCTAGAATAGTGTGTGACAGAAATCCTAGCCAGTAATATTGTCTCTACCTAAATCAAATATTTCAAATTTCTTCAAGTTAAGCTAATATTTACATAATATAAGCTAACATTTAAAATAATAATATAATGAAATCTTTATAATGACAATGAATATATAATGTATATGAAAAAAGAAGCAAAAGAATCATAGGCATCAAAAAATTTGTCCGCATTGCTGTCAACAGGAACAATGCTCAAAAGGCTGGCAGCATTGCCATGTTGTATGGCGATGCTAATTCTTTGGCCAGGAAATATGCCTGCCCTTGTTAAGCTTACTTGTGTTTCTTTGTATATCTACTGTCTTCTAAAATGTCTTGTTTTTACATAACATATAACACTCAGATAGTCTGTAGCTTCCATTAGTGAAGGAATTTTCGGAATCGGATCAGTAGTTCTGAAGATTACCCATCTACATACTAACTCACAAATCTTACCTTTTTATAATATTAGTATAGGTAAATAAAATGTATCTTCAGTCTGTTGAATTCTCACTGATTAAATATTCTAATTAGATTACTCATACAATTCTTGCTAACAAATCTGTGTAGTTAAGCTGTTGTTGCTGACAAACCACAGTTTAATGAACCATCTAATCTCATTAAAACGCAAATGATTGAAACCCAAATCTTGGTATTTTGACTACTAAGATTGGTAATAAGAGGTTTAAAAAAATATAGATTATTGTGTGTTGCTATGGGCTGGTTACTCAATAATAACCACTGAACTGATTGTTTAAAAACTTAACAAAGAGGCTTTCCATCTGGTTAAATGTAAGTTGCTGTTTAATTGCATGTCATTTCATATTATGATTGATTTCTTCTTTAGATAGACAAAACAACAAATAACCATCAGCTTACATCAACTCAACTCAAAGCATTTATTTCAAATAAATAAGCACTTTTGAATTGCCAAGGGATCAGTCAGTCAGAAAGATGAAGCTAGTTGCCCATTCTAAGAAGAATGGGAAAGAAATTTCATAGAAAATCTTTTGAATAAAAAAATTGTTACAACATTCATGTTGAAATTATACATGTGAGAACAATGTAGAAAGCCGTGCACGTTAAAAGCGTCCATTAAAAAAAAAATGATTCAGAAATTAAAATAAGCCATGGCAGCTAAGAGATGACCAGTCGCTAATGACGGGCCCGTTCACGAACATGACGTATGGATCAGCACCATTCAGCAATGAAAAGATGGTTTTTTCAATGTTCAGCAGCTCTAACAATATTTCCGAACGCCAATCAATTAGTTTATACGCCCTTGTGGAGCAGGACCAGCATAGAGCCAAGCATTTTTTTCAGCGAGAAATCCCCCAACTTGTAATATTGGCTGCAAAGTGTGCATTTAATCTTCAAAGTGATGAGAGATGCAAAGTGTGCATTTATTCAAATTAGGCTGAGAATCAGCAATCTTCGAACGTCAAAGTTACATAAGACAGTCCCCCAAAACGCCCGCCCTTCACACTTCCTAGTGCTTTCGCTGGGAAGAAGAAGTGGTGTACCAAACTCCTCAACATCACAGTGTGTATTTTGAAACCAATGGCTCGGCTTCAGGAGCTGTTGGTGTCAAAATACACAAGCTTTTCACTGTAATTACTAACTAAAAAGTGCATAAGTATACTTATTAAGCATGTGAATATAATTGTTATGTCTATTTATATTATAAAATATGAGAAAGCACATCATTTGTCCTTCCTTCTACAGTACACAAAGTATGTATGTTATACGAAAACGCCGTGAAGTCTGAACCAGCAAGTGAAGAGCTGCACTCGCACCTGTTCATGTCGTATGTGCGGGTCGGTGACTACCGGTCACAGCAGAGGGCTGCGATGGCACTGTACAAGTTTGCTCCCAAGAACCCGTACTACTTCTGGGCTGTTATGAGTATTGTTTTGCAGGTTAGTAATTAGTTTCTATAATCTAGGGGTGCTAAGGGCTTGTGTCATAGCGTCCGGATACGCACTATCTACTACTTAAAAAAAATGCAACAGATTTTTGAAGTGAAAACTTCTTTAGCGGCGTTGTGCACTTTTGTTGTGATGGGTAAAAAAGGTTAAACTCGCGTCAGGACACGTGACCTAATCGAAAATTCGTAAGACGGAGCTCGCGTCAGGACACGTGACCTGATCGAAAATTCGTAAGACGGAGGGACAGTAGACCGCATTCCAAAATATCAAAAATGCACAACGTTAATATTCAAGTTTTCACTTCTGTAAGTTAACCAGGATTTATGTAGTGGTTGTGAACAGGCCATAAGGTGATTCCTTTAATGTCAAAGCAAGAGTGAACAGGCATCTTCTGGGCACGCTCGTTCCATCATAGACCTCATCCATCGCTTTCCATCAGGCGTGATCGAGGTAAAGAGCATGTCCAAGTAGCAATAAAAAAAAATGTTGCCTGCAAAGTTTAATATTCCTAACACTTTTTTGCAAATTGTAGCGCAGATTTATGTGGCATGTTGATATAAATTGATTTCGCGGCAATTATGATTAAATACGAAGGCGGAGGACAGGGTGATGTGGCGCTGCCTGGGCGAGGCCTATGTCCAGCTGGCGCCTGCGCTAGGCTGAGTTGATCGATGATTAAATAATAACTGAATTATAACAATTTAAATCATCAATATAGCTCTTGAAATTATTTTTGCTGCACATTGTTATATTTTCTTGAAATATTCCCCATTTCCTTCAAATGTCATTTGTTTATTGTATAGTTTTGATTTATTCTATAAGTAATCAGACGCACCTTGAGACGCATATCTCACTTTTTATTTTCGTTATTTCATTTAAAATAAAAGTGGATTCATAATTATGTTTTTTTTTTCTATTGTAACCTTGTAGGCATTTTCTAAATATTTATATAATTTACTATCATAGACTATGTGTTTCTTTTGTGTGCACCAAGTAAACGATTTATCTATATATCGAATCAAATGTATTGGTTAAAATGTATCTTTTTATTCACATGAAAACCAGCCTGTCCGTTCTTTTTCAGACTCTTTCATATTGGTAGTATATTTTCTGATTTGGTGTTATACTAACATTCAACTGTAATTTACTTCTACAGGCCAAAACATCAGAGGACAACACGAAAAGAGGCATCCTACTCGCCCTCGCTCAAAGAATGGTCGACAACTTTATATCTGAGAACAAAATGGAAGCCGAACAAGAAGCCCGTCTCTACATTATGATCCTAGAACTGCAAGAAAAATGGGAAGACATCCTGAAATTTATCGAAAGTCCATTATATTCCCAATTAGTCCCTGGCAACACTGCTCAAGCCTGTATCCCATACTTAAAGAAACTCGGTGAATGGAGACGGCTCAATATGGTTTGTAAAGAGTTACTATGGGATAATCAAGACCGCTGGGACTACTACGTCCCATACTTTGACTCCGTCTTCCATCTTATTGCAGAGAATGAGGAAGACTCTGAAAATGCGATTGACAATAGTGCAGAAAAATGCCATGAGTTCATCTGTACGTTAGTAGAAAGTATGACATCGGGAAGGACGTTAAGAGGTCCGTATTTAGCTAGGTTGGAGTTGTGGAAACGGTTGGCTGTCGACGGAGACCCAACATCTCTGATTGGTAGCGGTCTGGCGTTATGTGTGCAGTACTTGAGGGTGTTCGCTAATAAGCCGTGTGCGGTGCCGGATTTGAGGCCCTACCTCGGAATGATACCGCAGAAGGAAAGGGAGGAACATTGCAGGGAGTTTTTGACGTGTCTTGGATTTGACGAGAAAAGTGAACCTGAGTCGGTAAGTTTTTGACAAAGTAAACCTTTTTTTTTGTAAAGCTCTAGTCAAACAGGTGAATTTGGCTCGCGACGATTGTGTGAACTAACTTGTATGGAGGTACTAGCTGCGCCCCGCGGTTTCACCCGCATAGGTTTTGATCCCGTGGTAATATCGGGATAAAAAGTATTATGTTAATCCTGGTTATAAACCATCTGTGTGCCAAATTTCATCCAAATCCGTTCAGTAGTTTTTGCGTGAAAGACTAACAAACATCCATCCATTCAAACAAACTTTCACGTTTATAATACTACTAGTATTCAAACTATTACGAAGTCACATGACTGCGCGCCGCATAGTCAAGTGACTTCGTAATTATTTGAACAATCCTCGCGCGCACTCGCGTCTCATGCTGGTGTGGCCAATCAAATATTTGTAAGCCGACGATGCAGGTTCAGATTTACAAATGCATCATTACCCTTTAATAGACCAACGCAACGGAGTAATAAGTACACAAAATACAGAAAGTTAAAAATTATTTCTTCCAAAAATAAAAACCTCTTAAAATCTTAAATTAGGTACCTGAGACATCAACCAACAGTTATTTAACTGTTATGTTAAATAGAATTTTCATGTATTAATACAAAAGCCAGCATGAATATTCATATTCCGTTACTCATCCATAGTACAAACACTCCAAAGAGAAATAAAATGTTCGCGTGTTGTTTCGCGTGGTACGTGCAAGTCATATGACTGCTGACTCAGTGCTGATATCAGTATCGGTTGTGCTCATTGTTGTCATAAACGTAACAGCAAGCACAATAGCTGAGATAACGAGAAACATGCATTCAACCTGTAGTTATATTACAGATTCGTGTCAATTTCTTTCAAGACTTCACCGTTTATTTATTGATTTCAAAAATACGAAATAAGCTTACAGTATACAGTATGGCAGGGACACCGACGCGCAAACTGTAACCATGAATTCGGCAAATGATTCTAGAACGCGTTGAAATTTTTCGTTGAATCCATGATCAGAGGTTGCGCGTCGATGTCCCTGCCACTTGCATATGACCACCAAATCGCTTATAATTATACGCTAAATGAAAGAGATAGCAAAAGTTACATTTAAATTGTTAAAAAAAAGTAGTTTAACCTAAAGACATACAATTTATACTCAAACACAACAACATGGTGCAAATTCGTGCAATCGTGCACGTTAAGCCGTTGGTCCCGGCTGTCATTCGTGGATTTTTGATAGTCGTTACGGGTCGTCAGAAGCCCGAAAGTCTAACAACCTGTCTTACCAAGGAGTTTCGTATTACCCAGTAACTGGGTTGTGGAGGTCAGATAGGCAGTCGCTCCATGTTAAATACTGGTACTCAGCTGCATCCGGTTAGACTGGAAGCCGACCCCAACATAGTTGGGAAAAGGCTAGGCAGATAATGAGTGTAGTGCAAAATATTCCTACATCTATTGTACATTTCTTGATCAAGAAAATAGTCGATAGGTAGTCTCTTCCTCGTCGGCGGTGGGACTGGACCGGTGGGTGGTGCCTTACGCAGATGACTTACCTTTTTAGATCGATCAATAATTCAATACCTAAAAAGAGAAAATGAAATGGGCATAGAAAATTCTATGCTGCATCGTAGACGAGACAAAACCCTTATTTTTTGCCGATAAATATGATTGAGAGCATGTCCAATAATTATTGAAACATTTTATCACCCCCAGGTTGATGACATCCAACGCCACGTGTCTTGCCTATCCGCGTGGCGGTTGGTGGCTGAGCCACTACCCGCCGACGGAGCCCTGTCGCTAGCTACCACGCTCAGGGGCCACTACCTGAGGTGCTTGCAGAAGGGACTCATCACTTCCAGTATTACGGAGTTCTGTGGCGCTGACGCGTATGGGATACTCGCGGCGCATCATTATTATGATGCTGGTAAGTTCATATAATAATATAATTTCTAAAGCGCATTTTATACGAGACTATTTTCGCGCAGATTGGCATTACAAAGTTGCGAAGATCTATTCGAAGTTACAGTCAGCAACAGAATTATATTTACAAGTCCGCCTTTGTACCTTTTTGTGCGAAAAGTTTAAATAAATAAATAATCTAAATAGACCCACAATTATTAGATACACTACTTTTCAATATTTCTTGTAATTGCTAAAACTTTGCATTATCTGAATTTAAATCTGTTGCGATTATTTTAAATATTGTGCTCAAATTTTATTTAAAAAAAATGAAGTATTCATTACTACTGAAGTACTACATTGGTTGCTGACGTGCTATCGTGACATCCACCAACACGCACTAGGCACGCGTGGTGGATTACGGCCCACTCCTTCTCAGAAGGGAGGCCTGTGTCCCAGCAGTGGGAACATTACAGGCTGATTGTGTATGTGTACAGCACAGCAAAGAGAGAAAACAAAATGCAAGACTGATTTTAATTATATTTTTACCACAATCTTTTGAATCGTTATTTATAACTAGTTTTTGCCCTCAGCTTCGCCCGTGTGGATATCGGAAAATATCCCCCGGGAATGTACTGCCGGGATTAAAAGTACCCCAATGTGTCAATCTATGAACTATCTGTATGCCAAATTTCATCCAAATCCGTTCAGCCGTTTTTGCGCCAATCCGGAACATATGTACATACGGACAAAAATTCTTCGTTACTTTTTTATGAAATGTATCTTCCTTTCGATTTCCCTGTAAGTTAGTTAATAGTTATATTTTGTCGTAGAACACGTATTCTATACGTAAACCATGATAAATTATGTAATCAAACCTTCTTTGTTACAGGAATCCTGCAACACAGTTCAGCACCGGTGGTGGATGCCCTGTGTCTTCTAGAGTTGGTACTACACCACTCGCCAGCCAACTTCCACGCGAAATTACTGCTCGTCAAGTTGTATCATTTGTTAGGTGAGTGACTACGTACTACGTGATCAGATATACCGTTTTACTGATAAGAAATCTGAAAAAGCCAGTCGACAGGAATGGTCGCGAGTTTTGGTCTAACACAGTGGAGTATTATTTTATGTTGGTAATAAAATAGTAAGGCTTTATAGCTCAAATTTGAACTAGATCCATATTGTCAAAAAAGTATTCGACCAAAAAGCTAAATTAAACATCTTCCCCAGGTAATGCAATAGCAGCGGACAGTATATACCAACGTCTAGAAGTGAAGCACATACAGTTGGTGTCTATCGGTTGGCTGCACTGCGCACGCTTAGCTCCCGCCTGTGTGGCCAGCCGTGCCTTACAGTTGTTAGCAGACACTAGGGCCTTCCTCAAGCACCATGGCAAGGATGTGAGTATCAGGGACACGTGAAAAAAAGGGATGCAACGGATTTCTAGTATCTGGCCGAATAGTTACGGCCGGATATCGAATATTTAATAAACGTTTTATTAGACATAAAAAGCTACGATGACTTTGTATTTTTTCTAGTCTATTTGCAATAACACGTGAAACGCATATTGCAACAAATCAAATAGTCAATCAATCAATACGTCAATGTCGCTCGCTTCACTCATGAACGACGACGCGTGAACCCACACAAATCCGCCCGATTGTTTATGCCTCTCTGCTGCGGGCTCGCTCAAATCAGTCTTTGTCCATCCGGATATTTGACTATCCAGTATCCGGCACAGCAAATATCCGTTTCATTAACTTTTGCAAATATATGTATGAAGATTTCAAACACTTATGAATTTGCATCTGCACCATCTTTAAGATGCAGTAAAAGTCGCCATTTGTCTTAATTTGGGTTACTTTCCAAGGCTAATAGTGAGTTTGTTTTCACAAAAAGCCTTTCCTATTTGATTTTTCTTAAATTTATTCTCCTCAGAGCGTAGAACACCTAACATACGCCTACAAGTACGGTACGTTCGAGAAGCTGGTGGAGCTGGGCGCGTGGGGCGCGCGGCTGGAGGCGTGCGCGTGGGGCGCGGGCGCGGCGCGGGAGCAGGCCCTGCTGGCGCAGCTGGCCGGCCCGCCCACGCTGCTGCACCAGCCCAGCAGGCTGCCGCCCAGTGCCACGTGAGTATACACGAAAAAAGGAATTAGAAAAAAAACAGAAGCACGAATTCAGCATCGTACGCGTTCTAAATGGCGCTTACTTATTATTCGCGGGTCTAAAAAAAAAATCATAGTGCTTTTTTTTATCTGGAACAGTAGTGGGAAATCTGTATCCGTAAGCGAAACGGGGAAACTGTATAAGGAAAGATTAGCTCTATTTTCGTGAAAAAAAAATGGCATACTTAATTTTGTGGTAAATTGCGACTTTCCTATAAAATTTTCCGGAAATGTATCGGAAGAAAAAAAACTAGACAGCAGAAGTTGGCATAATTAGTTTTTTAAAAAATCATATAATTTGTTCCAGAGTTAAAATTGTGGTTAAAATGATCAATTTGACTTATGTACATAAATTAGACTAAGAATCAGCACATTTTAAAGGTGGTAACTTTAAGGCACTTCTTTTTATCCAACTAACACACTGGGATGTGGGCGGTTGGGCGTTTTAGAAGCATTTTTTTGTTGAGCTTCGTCCTTCAAAATTCTCAACTTAATTGGAATAAATGAATGCAGCAATTTATAAAATAAACCAGGATAAAAACGGTCCCGAAAATGATAAAATTACTCATCTGCCGCAATAAAATTAGTCACAGACATTATCTATCCTGCGAAATAAATAACTAATTTCTTTTTTTACTTTACAGCGACAACCGCGACCTTAATGTCATCGTAAACTTCGAGCCACCACAGTTCCAAGACGACCAGCTTAAAACGCGAACTTTCGACCAGGAGGTGTCCTATCTCCGATTAAAGGACGCTCTAGTATCGGCCATAGCGCTGTGTATCGAACTAGCCGATAGTCGGCCGATGGAGGAGAAGAAGGAGCATTATGAACAGTTGAATACGTGTTTGGACGCCTTTAGTGCCGCAATGGATAAGTGTCGGCAGGTTTACTGTGAAAAGGAGAGGATTAGTATATCGGCGCCGTTCCCGTCTAGGATTATTGGTGAGCATTGAAAACTATTTAAAAAATCGAACAATTACTTTGAAGTGCCAGCACATCATGCTACTACAATCTGTCAAATTGCTTTAATAGATTTTCAACTTTATCGCTAAAGCATTAGGTTCAAGATTGACTACGAAAATTTTACAGTTTCGGGTAGCTTGATGTGCTGGCGTCTGTACACCATTTACAGGTAGTCAAGGAGTCTGAGAATTTGTCAGAAAAATTAGTTACTCATTCCAAAGCCTATGGAGATGAACACATTTCGGGTTTGGTCCCATAGTAAAAGTTGTTCATAATGATGATTACAATGACCCCCTAGAGTTATGGGATATCAAAAAAAAACACGTTGTATATATTTCCAGCATTTGTAAACTCACCGGTCCCATACCGGGAGCTGTACGCGACGATCCTACGACTAGTCGCCGAGCTGGCTGTCGGTCGAACGACTGCTGCGCACGATGCGTGTGTTGCGGCCGCGCGACTGCTGCCCAAGGCGCAGTTGCAGCTGCAAACTGAGATGGCAGTCAAAGGAGACCCCGTGTGGAGTATGAGAGACTGTCTCGAAAGTTTGTCCAATTATTTAGAGGTAAGTTTACTGGGATTAAGGCTCGCTTGCACCACAGCTCACTAAATGCATTTATAACTTCATTATGTCTCTGTCATTTTCATTATATTGAAAGAAATAGAACTTCGGTTTAAATTCGTATAGCGCTAAATGCATCTAGTAATTTATGTGTGGTGCAAGTGGGCCTTAGTTTTATAATATTTTTTTTATCAATTTACTGATGAATCATAATTTTTAATGAATTTCTTTGTTCTTGAAAATTTGTCTTGTACTTACCAGAAAATAACTGAGTACAGAAACTCATCAAAATCATTTTAATCTACAATTCTCATACATTATTGTCTGATGCAACCATAAAATGAAAAAGAAAGCATCAAACATTCCCATTGAACAAAAGAAGACAGTATTATAAACAAAACAATTTTATTTCCAGTTCATAGGCATCATAACGTTCTTGCTGGGCGTCTGCAACGAGCTGTTCTCGCCGGCCAGCACTAAGAAATCAAAGAAAAAAACCAACCACTCGCCCGACGAACTCAAAACCTCAGAGCTTCTGAACAAACTCAACGAAACTGTACAAACCTCCATCAGTTTCCTCGAAAATATACTCGATGAGTGGCCCAAATACGAATTCGCTAACGACCTCGAAGAATCCCTCGCTAAATTAAATATAGAAGAAGACGAAAAATACCAAAGCCCAGTAGAAAATAAACTCAAAACCGGACGAGAACATATGCTCATGGACGTTGGAAATATTCTCAAAAGAAAATCGAAATACCTAAAGAGTCTGCTACAATGATGCCTTGCAGCTAAGTGCTTGTACGAAATAATTAAGTATTGTTTTTATAATAAATATACATATCTTGTAAATACTTTTGTCTTTGCTGTTCGCGATTGTTGCTGTCACGGCAATGGCACGTAACGTCGATGGAGTTGTAGCAAATGACGTGCGAATGTCGCGTACACAGATCTTTTGGCGCGTGGCCAAAATTGGAACTAACGCCGCCATCTTGTTTTTCAATACATGTTACAAAACAATTGCACAAATGTTTATCAACAGCGCCCTCCTGTCATCGTCATTCGAGCGCCAAAAGATCACAGTCCTCTCTCAGTTATTTATCTCTGATTTTGCATTACTGTCAAAATCACAGTGACCTTTATTCTCATTCTTATATGGTTGGTATTGGGTTGCTGCAACTGGCAAGTCTGTCAAAATCATTGTGATCTTTATTCTGGTCACTATAAGGTTGCTGTTTTCAGAGTTAAAATACTGTGAACGGACTGTGACAGTGTATGTGTCATTCGCATGCCATCTGCTAATAAGAAGCTGTGGCTTCGGCAGCCGCTTTCGTAATGACAATCGTTATGACAATTTTATTCATATACATTATACACATATTCATATACAGACACACATTACGCGTCGACCTTTCGATCAAGAATACTAGATTCAGGCTTAGCGCCTCAAAAGCAGCCCGAAAAGTAAAGCAACATACCCAAAAATCATTAAAATCATCAGTAACAACCCTGTACGTTCATATAATCCCATTGAATGACTAAAATATCAACCAATAGGATTATATGCACTTGCGTGACTAAAGACTAACTATATAAATAAATACAAAAACAAAAGTATATTTAGTTGTCGAAGTACTTTTCCGCATCGCTGTCATCCGGAAACGTGCCCAGAAGACTGGCAGCATTGCCACGTTGAATGGCAATGTTAATTCTTGGGCCAAAGAACGACCCAGCCCTCTGGTCACGTGAAGTGTCGAACAGCCGGCGAGAAATTTCTTCAAAAAGAAGACGCACTTACGAGTGTTGTATTGTATTGATGATTCTAATACAGACACACATCCAAAACAAATACAAACTACAAAAAAAAAAACTAAACACACACTTACCCTTACTTTAACTAAATACATACTTGTTACGCTCGCGAATCATATTTTAACAATTTCGACTCCACCCACTTTTCATAGAGCTCAAACGCCATGCGGCCATACATATTGGAAGTGGTCCCTCCAGGAGGGTCACCGGCATTCCGTTTGAGCTAAAATGAACCCTCGAGGAGGGTCGTCGGCATTAGGTTTGAAACCGTATTATAAAACACTGTAAAACGAAGTAAAATAGTGTTTTCAGAACGTCTTGTTGCTAAATTTAGTATCCTTAGGGGTATTTACATGTCCTAGTGGGGTGGAGACGTGAAATAATAAAAAATACAAAAATTATGAAAAAGTATAATCGCTTGGTCTGATTCCAAGTCAGGGGTGTCCAACCTCTGCGGAAATTTTCATGTAGTGTATTTCTTTATATGAATGGCATACATACATCATGTGACGCGACCATGAAAAAAATGACCCACGCGTTATTATTTTCTAACAGCTGATTAACGTTCAGTGTTCTATATTACTTTGATCGTCGCTCATGAATTCAAAAATGGGGTAGAAAAAAAAACAGGATTTGTTACCGAGATGAGACAAAAAATTAGTACTTACCTACCGACATTTATTTTTTTATTATTTATGTACACATAAATATGATTTGAGGATATGAAATAATTATAATTTGAGTACAAGTATTAGTGTATCCATCAGAAATTATTAATTTATTTTTAAAACCAGGGGAAATAATCAAGAATATTCTTCAAAAATACAACTTCTGCTTATCAGAACGATAATATGTATATCTTATTTCTTAAAGCATACGTTATTCTTTTGTGCCTAGAGATGTTTATACTTTTTTTAAGTTCGGAAAGGATTTAATAAAAAATATAAAAAAATCTAAATCCAAGTTAAATCCCAAAGAATGTCGACCGTACCTATAAACTCATGTCAATTATTTGAAGTCAAGCCACCTGCAGAATTTTAGGTACTGACAGTAAAATCATTGAATAAAGCTAATCGCGGGCGGGCTACCTAGCGAGGTATGCACTAGGTAGCAATGAGATTTTGTTCGTGATACTGTATCTAGTGTATTCTTGATCGAAGCGTCGGCGTCGATCAAACCATTTTTTCAAACATATTTTAAAGCAATGAGTTTGGTTGCACTCTTAAAAAATGTAAGCGATTGTCACTAGGAGTAGGCTGCTAGGTTAAACTGACCTATCTCGATTGTTGTAACTGAATTAGTCAATAATTGTTATAAATACGTCCCTATTTCATCAGGAATCTTCAGATATAAATGAACCCGATGTATAAATACAGTAAAGTTTTTAAAATAAATAGTGTTACAGAATTTTGCCTTATTATGGATGTTAAGACGTGAAATAGCATAATGTTGTAAAGACAATAGTTGTTTATTTGATTTACATTCAGCTTTAAAGCTAGCTAACTTAAGATAGATGCTGTTAACCAACGCTTTGAGGCTCCTCGTAACTGGCGTTTCCTTCTGCACGAGGCAAAATGTGCATAGGTACGTGTTTCTATAGTCTGTTCAAAAATATCTTATGCAAATGTAAACAAATAGAGCAGAAAACGAATCTGTGGATGCTAATTTGTAGTGCCACTTACAAGTTGAATGCTTTGATTTGAATGTCTTGAACAAGTTGAATGTCTTACTCATTCCTTTTAGTGAGTGATTGCGTAAGAATTTAACCTGAACAGGGTTTGTTTACACTTTCAACTGATACTTTTGAAACAGACCGTAGGGCAGGAATCCCGCCAGTGGTAGGATCTTTGAAGTCATTGATTGCACTTCCAATTTTATCCAGTCTGTATTCACAACTAGTCTTCCTGTGTCTTCAAATTGCTGATAAAATAAAAATTGTATAATACAACATAATCTGTAAGTTTCATTTGTATTCGAATTATAATAGTTTCTAATAAATACTATATATTGGATTGTTTGAGAAAGCGTGCTTGAATATTTTGTGAGATAGCTGTAAATCCATGCAATTTAATTACATACTAAAATGCACATTTAAAGTACTCCACATTTTAAGAAAAATATAGCATTTAATACTGGGACAGAATGCATTCTTCTGTTATAGTATTTTTACCTCACGAAGCGACGCGCGCTTTACTTGTGCTAACCAAGTGAACAAACATGCTGTGTGTGAAGACGAGTAGCTTCAGCACATAACACACACACTTTCGACGTCGCCCGTGTCTCGGAAGGTATATAGAGCTCCTGCGATTACACACACATTCACAGCGTGTTTGTACACTTGGTAACCACAAGTAAAGCGCGTGTCGCTTCGTGAGGTAAAAACACTATAACAGAAGAATGCATTCTGTCCAGTATTAAATGCTATATTTTTCTTATGTTATATTACGACGTACGAACGACAACCGCTTTCGCCCAGTGACGAAAATCCGCCTCATACCTATTTGCTAAATAAAAATATGCATAATAAAACTTGTAATTCTTGCTCCATTATTACCTTGCAGAATAGCTATTACTATATTGTATTGTTTCGGGGTTCAAAAAATGCTCAAAATCAACTCAAATTAACAAGCACTTGTACGAACGAAAAAAATAGTCTCAAAATTTTAATAATTATATTTAAAATGAAAAATTTAGTTGATTATTTGAACAAATTAGTTTGCATTAGAAAAATTATCGCGATTTGGTGCTCAATAATACGCAAACGTTAGTTCTAAAGAAAATAAAGAATCATTGAAAAGATGTTTTTTGCTTAACAAATAGTATGTAATTAGATTAAACGGCGCATTGTTTGTACCTAAGAGTGAATATTACGATTTTGTATTACATTATAATTTATACAGCCATTTTTTTGTTTTATTTGTCTATCCGGGATGTGACGAAATGTTACTGCGCACGCGCTGGTTTTAAACTCTCTGATTGCGCATAACCAAAAGTCAAGTTATGTTTTAGCAATCTATGTGTGTATGTTTGTTTCTACGTATGTTCCACCGTACCGCCTTAACTACTGCTCATTCGATTTTGATGAATGAGGTGTTAATTGTTTCGTTTTTCTTATTACATTAATTTTATAGGAACAAAATAATTGGCGTTTATTTATTCATCTCAACATAATACAGGCACTGTGATTGCAGCCAACGTTTTAAAAAAAAAGAGAAGAAAGAAAATCACAATCTTCTTAGCGTATCGATAGCACCCTATAAAGACTAGGACGAGAATTCGGCCACTTGTGTGCCGCCATCACCAGCGTCCATCAGTTTCTGTAACGTGCAGCTGACAGGACACGTTATTAAGTGAATCGTTTGAGGAACAGCACCACATTTACACTCCAAGGCGGAGTCGTCTATGAATCTCCACCTGAACAGGTTTTTCTTGCTTCGGCCAACCTGGGCCCAGTCTGTTTAAAGACTTCCAGGTTACCCAAGGTAACTCATGTCCAGGAGGGAGGTCTTCAGCAGGTTGAACAAATGGTTTGGGTAAGGAAGCACTGTCTCGCCACAGCTTCAGTCTTGCGATCGTTCGCCAGTGAGTTGGACGACACACTATAAAACTGTTTCGGCTTTTAAGCCTTTGTGGCACAAAAATGCTGTCGTGTGTCGGAGACCATTTTTACTCTTTCGCTGGAGCTTGCCACCGCTCTACGAACCACTGCGCACTGGTGGCGCTATTCCTGCTAATGGATACAGCATTTTTGTACCGGGGTCGGTTGCACAATCTTAAATAGATACAGGTGTCTAAGGTAGGAATGTTGCTATCTAATAATATAATTAGTTCCACTTATTGCTGCGGGACTTCTTTTGTGAAACGGACTCCAGCTGGGCCGTAATTCTCTAAGACACAATGAACCGCGCGAGATTAGCTAAAGAATTGACGTGGCTTCGAAGGGATCGGACCCAGAATGTACCAAGGAATCAGTAAATGGTCAGAGTGAATTAAGGCCCCGAAATGTTCAAAAAATGTAAGCTTTCTTTATCCTTCGCTCCTATATTACTACATAAAAAGTAAAGTGGTTAAAAAGTAGCCATTGTCACAACATGTAATCCACTCTGTGTAGATAATGAATCAAAATAAAAGACAAACAAGTATTTTATATTAAATATTTATTAATTTATTTACAACTTGAATATTGCAGCGATATGAAACTTTCGGCCACTGTACAAAAATACTCATGACATTCAAGTATTTATATTATACCTTAACAGTCTGCGATACGGAATGTGATGGATCATGGAACATTTGACGAACACACCATTTTGTAAAACACTAGATATTATGATTACTATAGCGGGTACATAGATTTGTGCTGTGCGAAGTACCTATTTGCGTTTTTGTACGAGACTACTTTGGCACACTTTAGGGTTGCAAGTTAAAAAAAAATATGTCAAGGAAAAGTGTAGTGTGCATCTCTAAAATACTATTAAATGTTTTAAACTGACTTTACGTGCTTTTAATTTGCTCAGAAATTTTACAATAACTTTGTCAAAACAAATGATACTAAGGCTAATTAGTAGGTATTTAAACTTCTAATATGATATGCCTAGAGTTCTAATTCGTAATATGGAAAAATTGTTAAGGCTATTATTACTGTTTGCGCTAGCAGCTGATCTTTTTGAGATCATTTTTTTTCATGAGTTTTTGGAAAATTGTAGCCTCGTACTTTTCTATCATAAGCATTTTCCACGGATCACGGTACAATCTAAATAATCCTAAATAATGTCGAAATTAGCAATAACAACAAATAAAATAATAATAGTTACGATCTACGCAAATATAACGTTGAATAAAAAATTTCAATTGAAAATAAACAAAAAAAAAATCACTCACACGACACCCAAATTAGATCACTTTGCATTTTGACGGTTTTTATACAATTTCTTTATTTCAAGGAAGTAGGATACGTATTACATTTTTCACTCGGTATGCAGGGTGACAACCCTTTGTTTAATTTCAGTCCAGGTAGAACTAATTATTTTGACAACCCATATATCGAATTCATACTATCTAATTTGAAAGTACCACATTGCACTTGAAGCTAAAAAACTCTCAAGTGTTACATACTCCAACATTTTAATATTCACATCTGTGATCAGGATCACTCAAACTCCAAATATTCAAGCTCTTGACTATAATACTAAGCAATACTTGAAATTGACGACTTAGTAACCGACATTTATATAATAGCAAACAATGGAATCAGCGTGCCGAATGAAATAGTGGTAAGCCTAGAAAAGGGTGTACTATCGTGTAATGCGCACTGGATTTTCAACTCTCGGTGTTGAGCCGAACATTGAGAGTCCAACCAGTGCATCGCAACACGTCAAAAAGATACACTGTTGGATTTTCAACTCTCGACGCTTAGCAGTGCGTTGAAATTCCAGTGCGCGATAGAAAAAAGCCCGTTGGTACGATGCTTACACGCACGGATCAGCAA
Organism: Apamea crenata; assembly: GCA_949629185.1. Classification (NCBI taxonomy): domain Eukaryota; kingdom Metazoa; phylum Arthropoda; class Insecta; order Lepidoptera; family Noctuidae; genus Apamea; species Apamea crenata. The sequence continues at coordinate 7,115,568 of OX451372.1, forward strand.
TTTTCTGCTATTTAGAGGCGTCATTCGCAAGAGGGAGAAGGAGAAGTGCATCGACACGTACGCCCCCTTTAATGTGAATGAGTACGAATGCCTTTAGGCTTTAGGTTCCCCTTAGGGATGGGCAGAGTTGTGTACCTATAGTACACCCACATTTCGCTACTAAGCCTTTCGTACTGCAACTTTAGTTTTGACTTTAATCTTACGCGACCACCACTACGCCATTCGCCCGTCCAGTTGCTAAGTCGTTGAGATATAAATTAAATAAAGGAAATAAAACATTATGCACCCTTGTGACGCATGTGCGCAAACTTATCAACTAAATCATAGCCTACATTCGATATTTGTTGACTTATATCATACATTACAGTGGTAACAGGCAGTCGAGTTGAGGACTTGTAACAAACACATAGAATCTATAGTGGCAGGGACGTCGCGCCGTGCAACCTATTACCATGGATTCAGTACATGATTCTGAACTCTGCGTATTGGTTTTTTGTCGGTCTATTAAAAAAAAAATAGCAGTTCCATACATTTTAAGTGCGTAGGTTTTACTTTTGTATGTAACAGCAGATATATTTTTTTTATAATCGACGTTAAATTTCTACGCTAGGGTGTCTAGAATCATGTGCTGAATTCATGGTAACAGTTTGCGCGTCCATGTCCCTGCCACCCTGTATAGTTTTAAACTGATTGTTATAGATTTTTTGTTTCATAAGAAAGTACAGGTATTAGTGTTACGAGTAAATAAAGTAGTTATGGGTAAGGCAAAATATGCTTAGTATCGTTGAAAATACCAAAGGGCACTTCCTGTATTTTTAGGAACATTCGCTTTCTGATCTGTGTCAATCAGTCAAAAATACATATTTTCATACATTCTTGGCAAGTTTTTGACTTTGATTGTCGCTTATGTGAGATTGCGACTATAGTTTTTGATCAGTTATTTTGCCACTGATTATGAACCACTGTCCAAATCACAGTGATCTTAAGGCGGATCACACACTGCAACGCGCCACGCGACGGGACGCAGATAACGCACCCCCAAGCGTGATTTTTTACATACAAATTCAATAATGGAATTGGTCTCCGTTTCCCGCGTCCCGTTGCGTGATGCGTTGTAGTGTGTGATCCGCCTTATTCTTGTTACAATAAGGTTGCTGTTAAGTTGCTGCTGTGAGAGGTAACGTGGGGAGGTGAGGTGTGTGAACGTACCTCTAATTTTCATACATTGATTTTGAACGTTTTTAATAACGGGAATTTGCATTCTGGTCAAAATTGACTTACAATGACTATAGCATATTTTGCCTTAGCCATATTTATCGAAAAAATACGATTTTTACAGTGATAGTTTATATTTGAATATGAAACAGAATGAGTAGTAAAATATGCGTTTTATTAAATATATTGTTGAAAAATGTTAAAAAATACAGATCTCTTTGTATCGTCGCTCTTGTACATATGGGAGGAAGGGAAGACTAGTAGGAATGTAAGAATGGGGGTACATACATTATTATTTAAACGCATTACCGCGAACGCAGCGTGTGTCGAACGCAGCGTGCGTCGAACGCACATAATGAATTTATTGCATCATTTCAAAGACATTAAGGTTGACATTTACAACACATAACATTATCATATTGAAGACTTTGGAAGATATTTTAAAGAACATTTTCTTAGAAACAGAATACATATTGATCTTCCATACAATTACGAAATGGAAACAGTTTGTCAACTACATTGCAATACACGCCAATTTAGCAAAATCGTATTGTACTTCATGAACAATTTTTTTTGTATTTTTTACATTTTCATTATTTAGATATGTAATTGTAATAATTACGAATCTTATCACAATGTATTATGAATTACTTTTGTATTATTTTTACAATTTATTTTATAGTCTCCTCTTATTCTAGTTAGATTCGATCTACTACTAAATATGCGACTGGGGTGGTACAGAAATGTCTGATTCTGTTTCAAATTTTTGTTTTTTGTTAATTCTGCCAATCAATTATTATGACTACTGTTTCTCATGTTTTTTTTTTGTTGGTGGATGTCACATGTCTTAGAATTTTCGATTCTAGGACATGCCGATTTCCTCACCATGTATTCCTTCACCGTTTTTAGAGCACTGGTGATGAAATAGTTTACACAAAGTAAAGCGCCTGCTTGGGTTCGTGGCCGTGGCCACTGGTCCACCACTGCTCGATTACACTATTGATGATTATTTAAATTGAATGACCATCGTATCTTGTAACGTTTTCAGCATAAAGTCAAACAACTTTGATTCATATTCGGTTTTAACTTTACTTGATCAAGTAGACTCGTGAGAACGACGAATTGAAATGTCCATAAATCATTTAATTCTTTGTAGTTATTCCTTGATTCAAAACCCCAGTCACAGTCGTGAGCATAAAAGCTGCCATACTTTGTTATATTTTTTTAAGACAAAAAATAAATAAGATATCATAAGTTTCAACGAAAAACTACAGCTAAGTAACTCACGAACGTAGTTCAGGAAACCCTTCGAAGGAAGGTATGAGGCAGATTCAAAATACTGTATGTATGGGAAACTAACTATTTATAGGGACATTACAAGCGCAAAGTTGAAGACATAATTAATCATTATATCGATATCGATAACACAGTCACGCACAGCACTAGTACTGTCTCATAAGGCCCTTTGTACACGGCACGGTTTCTTTACGATCATCGCCCTTATCCCAATTTATTCGGGGTCGGCGCAACATGTCTTGCGGCATGGCGCACGGTACGGCGTATAAACCGCGGCGTAGAAAAAACGACTCTATCAACAAGCTTCCATATTATTACACTGACGACCGTGCCTACATACGGCGAATTACCATAATTTTTCACGGCAAGAAAAACGTGTGTGTACAAAGGGACTTAGGATCGTAAGTGCGAGCGAGAGGTCCGAAAATGGTTTATGACACTGACTTTACGTTTGTATTGGCCCGAGTATAGGATGACCCTATATACCTTTGGAGAAATAATTTTAGGAGTTTTAATCATCATTCCCTTGTAATTATCTCAATTTTTTTGGCGTCGGCGCAACGCCTCGTTTTGGACTTTAAGGAGGTGGAAAAAATTAAATCAAGTGTTGAGAGGATTAAGTGAGGTAAAATTTTCATAAATAGGTTGGCCAGACAGTGCGCTGTCAGGAAAAAAAAAATATAGTGAAAACGGGGACTTATGTTTTGACTAGGTAAGGGAAGGGTTTTAGTGATAGGTTGCACGACCAGGCTTTCGGCCTACCGGATCGACATAAAATAAACCATTTTAAAAATAATAATAAACACCGAAAATGCGCTAAATTTGGCATACAAAGTGATAATTAGATTCGAGAACAAATTCGGATAATTACATAGTTACATAACCTCCTCCTTTTTTGAAGTCGGTTAAAAACCTAACGCTAATTTTATAATACAATATGCTAGATATGCTTGATAAGTAAGGGTATACTTCAATTATTTGGCTAGGTGTTGAACGTTTTGTCCTAGGAAATAATAATGCAATAAGTTATGCTATACAACGCGAGAAAAAAAGGAATAATAGTGCTTATAGACATCCAAAAAGGATATTCACTCTCCACTGGTCTAAGATTATTGCTATCCTTTTCTAAAACACAGGGCAAGAAAGAGATCGAGCGAAGAAGAGCGAGCGTCTGTCAAACTAGATTATAATAATTATGCTAAATTTAAGCGTGTTTTAGGCGGCTTCTCTGTGCAGTCATTTCAGAGTTATTTTACCTCTGACAGCAACCAATTAGCACCCTTATAGCAATGAGTATAAAGATCACTGTGATGCAAAATCAGAAGTAAAATAACTGTGAAAGGAAGTGTTCATTCATTCATTCAAGTTTTAGTTTAATCTAATTTGACAGCTCTATTCTTCCGTCTCTTTCTGTTTTATGTGCCAGTAAGAGATAGCAATAGTTTTTTCGAGTCAACTGAATGGATGCCAATGGATGGAGAGATACAAGCACTATTTTAAGATATACAAAAACATTTCCAAAACGATAATTTATATTACAAATTATGTAATTATGACAATTTACTAAAAAGAAAAATTTACAACACAATTTCGTACTGAATTTTCTTAATTTTTTTAACAAATTACAATACGGCCTGTGAATCATGGCCGATCCGAACTTTGCGCAGAAGGCTGCGCAGTAACATTTTTTAAGAACCAAATGGAGACAGCGGTGGTGGCCCAGTGGTAACGGCCGCAACTTACGAGTAGTAGGTCGTAAGTTCGAACGCAGACAGGCACTTTACTTTGTGTAAATTATTTCATCACCACTGCTCTCAAAAACGGTGAAGCAAAACATCGTGAGGAAACCGGCATGTCCTAGAACCAAAAATTCAAAGACATGTGACATGTGTGTGCCAACCCGCAGTGGCATAGTGGATTACGGCCCACTCCCTTTCACTGAGAGGAGGCCTGTGTCCCAGCAGTGGGAACATTATGGGCTGGTTATGCTAAATAGTGACACGAGGCGAGTGTGAGAAACATGCGCGAAAGTTCAGACCGGCCACGATTCTTCGGCCATTTAAAAATTGCGTTCTCAAGAAATCTAAAATGTCAGCTTAAATATAAGAATCAGCTATCAATAAACAGTCAGTTAAATGTACAATATAGTGACTTAATTTATCTCTCGCAAATATGTCCATTCTACATACAAATACTATATACATTGTCAATAAGAAAATTCAGTACCCAAACATATACAGGCTGACTTTGAATTTATTGGCAATTTTATATGGAACCAACTCTCTCTGTTACTCTTGAATATGAGCAGCTTTGACTATGGGACCAACTCTGAAATAACGGAAACATTCTTTTTATACCAATTTTGTACGAAACAGTAGGAGAATGGTAAAAGAGCTGTCTTATACTCGTAATAAAGTATAATTATTTCATCCATCTAAACATACTTCAGAGTTGGCTTGGCTTTGGCGTTGGTTTTTCAGGGTTGGGTTAAATGATAAATGATTTTATTTTGTAAGTAGGTTTGTACAAACACTTTTACACGTCAATCATATTTTAAAACTAGATGAGGTCGGCGTTTCCTATCTGACTACTCTGAGAAGAAAGGCCGAAACAAACTCAGAGGTCACAGTCTCTTTTAAAGTCCAGACATAATCTTGGTCAGATCATATGAAGACCATGCAGGTCGATGTCTGAGATGGTCTTTTGAGGAAAGAACCACACAGATTGAGAGGACCTGTCCAGTCAGTGCACGGTTGATTGGTTCGTTGGTTTGCAGTTGGTTGATTAGTTGGGTTGGTTGGTTGGATTGGTTTGTTTAAAAGTTCTTTACATTCAAGAATACTTTCACCCCAAAAAAATAACCAATGAATTAAAATTCAGCCATTTACATTTTAAATAGATATTTATACATTTACTTACACGCAGCCTTATTGCAACCTCGTCAACGACTACCTTAACTAGCACATATTATTTTACAAATACCTAGATTCATAACGTCACTACTTCAAGTCATATTGAACTAACAAGACACACATTTTAACAAATCGACCATCATTCAAGTATCAAATGAGACTTTCATGATAATTATGATGAAAATCGTTATTAAATTGCTATTTTTTTTTGTTTATAGTCGCTAGGAGATATGAGCTTTGCGGTTGTTTATACAGGGTGACAGGGAAACTCGACGTATTCCTTGAAAGGCGCTGTACTAGCGGTCATTAGAAACAAATTAAGTCCAGTTAACTAGGGTTAGAAGGGAGGGGGGGGGGGTCTAGGGTGAGGGAGGAAGTTAGATCGAATCCAATCTTATTCTTATTTCGATCATACAACATATGTGCACGCTATTGGCCGAATTTCGACCAATCAGCTCAAACCAAGGCATCTTTTGGGCGCCAATTTACACAGATACAAAGCCCACATATCCTAGCAATGTCTGCCGAGCTATTCTGTAATAATCTCACAGTGAAAACCCAGGTGAAGTGAGCTGTCATTAGTGTCAATCAATAGCATGAGATGGAATGATGGCTCACTTCACCTAAGTTTACACTATGAGATTTTTACAGAATCGACCGGCTGTACAACATTTCTCGAGAACTGCCGAACAAATACACCTAAACATATTATGATACAAGACGAGAAGAAAGCCACTTACTCTACCGTAACCCACTCAGTCGTCGGATTGGTCGTGCGTCGTTTACGCTCACTATCACAAAGCACTGGTACACTGTACTGGCGTACCTACTGTCTTACTGTCTTATATTCAGTTGCACTCAACTTACAGAGTATTGAACAGATCCCTGGCGTTATTCTTGGAATAACGCTTGTAGGAACAGTCGCTGAATCAGCTGCCACTGAAATAACAATACAATAGAATATATTTATTGTAAAACATGAGCATACATCAAATAATATGTGCGAGGTCTTAAAATAACAGGTAGATCTGCATGTTTTGTCATTTATGGCGTACAAAACAACATATTTTTGGTTTAGAATAAACCATAAAAAAATTGAGTCTACACAACAAACTATGAGATTAATATCTTAATCTTAATGCTAATTAAAAAGGGGAAAAAAATCAAAAGTCAAATTCTGAAAAAGACGTAATTATAGGAATCTGTTTAATTAATAAATAATAAGTAATCATCGTTTATAAAATATAAACCCCGAAAAGAGGAGTGGTAGGCAATGGTGGTGGTGGTGACGTAATGTTTTGTGACACGTGTTTCTGTGACAAACAAAACCAATTTTTCTTTCTTTTAGATGTTTTTCATAATTTCAGTTTGCATTTTACTAGCTACAATTTCTCTATTATTTAGTACCGCTACAGTATGCGAAAGTGACTTGAAACCAACAACATAGTCACCTTCTGTTAGGCATAGCCCGCCGCCTCGCGGTCTGCCTCTGGTGCTCAAACTCGAAGTCTTCCTCCGTCAGGTTGAGCCTGGTCATGTGGTACATCAGGTAGTCCTCTCCTAGGATGCCCTCTGGGGGGTGACGCAGGACCTCTAAAGTCTCGCACAGACCGCACGCACGCTTGCGGACTTTAGCAGGCCCCAGTGCACCCGCTAGGATTACTAGCGCCGCTTTGAATAGTACCTGGAAGTAAACAGATAAGGTTAGATTCGTCAAATGGTTATGAAACATAGTGTATGTCGTGTATGGTCGACCTATCGTAACATTACGTCCTGAGCAAAGTTTTTGTGATAACGTTGCTGGTTTATTATTTAATTGATTTTTTATAAAAATCCAACATTCAAATGCACGTCAGTGTTAATAGTTGAACTACGAAAACTGGTCTTTATGCTTTGGCAGAAAGACGCCGTTAATATCAAGTAGTTACCATGGATATGCAATTCCTTTTTTTCTTTTCTTCGCGTTCTTCCCCTTTATTTTCCCTTTTAATTACATCTTAGTTGGCTACAAAAGCCTCTCCTTCTCTTAGATGAAAATATCAAGTAATACCTTCACTCCTTCACAGAGGAAGCAGTCCCACACTCTCAGCAGGCTGTCCCACGGCAGGGTGCGCGTGAGAGCGCACAGGAACCACTCGGTGGCGTACAGGACGGGCTCCACCTTGTGCTTCACTAGGTGCCGGTGCACGGCAGGTGCTGTGCGGCGCAGGAGAGCGTGGAGGATATCGCCGTCGCGTTGTAGGACCTGAGTGATAATTGTTAAGTTATTTAGCACAGTTTTTCTACTATTTTCAGAACCCGGCCCCGACCCCTAAGGGCAAGATTCATAGATCACATTATATCTTTAAATTTAAAGCGCAAGACCTTTAAATGGCACAATGTTCTTTTCTTCAGCCAAAATTGCCACCAGCCAGTGGGTACTTTATTTATCTAAGATTTTAAAGCCTGCCTGTATAAGACTCATCATCTGCCTAACCTTTTCCCTACTATGCTGGGATCGGCTTCCAGTTTAACCGGATAGTGCTGAATACCAGTATTTTACATGGAGCAACTGTCTATCTGACCTCCACAACCCAGTTACTGGATAATACGATACCCCTTGATAAGACTGGTTGTCAGACTTTCGGGCTTCTGACTACTCATAACGATTGTCAAAGATCCATTAATGACAGGCCGGACCAACGGCGTAACGTGCTTTCCGACGCACGGAAGGATCTCGGTATGTAAAGATGGTCGCCCATCCACAGGCCAAGCGCGGTAAGCGTAGCTTAATCTGATCGATCGACCTGTGCGGCAGTTATTATTTAGGCTCTGTCTGTTTAAGACTGAAGGCGAATTTCACCAATGAAACTGAACGCGATCAGCACCTCTAAACCGCGTTCAAGAGCTGCAAGCGGTGAAAATCGCCCTAACCCGTATACCAGCTATCAAATCTCATTATGTCAGCTAATGGGATAAGTTGAACAAAATAATAAAAGCCAATCGAATCAATTGACGTGTGATTCGACAACCGATCAAATTGGATAGGTCATTGTGATAAAATATGATTAAAGTCAGTCAGAAGTCAAGTCAATTTATTTCAATTACACCAAACACAGGTTAAATAAATTTATATTCTATTGTACATTGGCAAGTTGCAGTTGGCTGGTCATGTTTGTCGAAGGACCGATGGCCGGTGGAATAGACCAGACCTGGAGTGGAAACCGCGTTTCGACAAGCGTAGTGTGGAACGACCTCCTAGATAGATGGGCTGACGACCTTACAAAGGTGGCATGGAGGGACTGGATGCGGACGACGGAGGTCAGGGTGTTGTGGCGCAGCCTGGGAGAGTCCTATGTGCGGCATTGGATTGCGGTAAATTGAGTTGATTGTACATTGATTCCTACACACAGTACGCCCCACGTCAGTGTAAATACTTTGACCTTCAGCAGGCCTAGCGTAGTACGGAGTTTCAAGAGAATAAGAAGTCAGCTTAAACTGGTTTTGTTACCACAGGTCCCCAATTCTGTATGGTAATAATTATTCCCTACGTAATCTTACCACGTGAAAACCACGGCAATATCGTGTCTTGTAGAAACCCCTGTAACGGCAAGGAATCGCAATGTCAACCATACGGACAACATTTGACAGTTCACTTCGCAGCCAACTTCGCGTTCATTTCGCGCGGTTTCGATCATGTTGTCATAGAGAATACTTTAATAGCAGCGTGGTTTCGAAGTAAGGAATCAATAAGTGGTCATAGTGAATTAGGGTCCTGACGAGCGGCCTACCGTACTTCGTCACAGTAAAGAATTGCAGTTATTATTTTATCGCACTTCATATCTTGAGTGATAAGATATATTTTTATTGTTTGACTTACAATGGTGAGTAAGTTGTGTTCATTGTACTGCTAATCAACAAACTCGAACGTCTTGCGACACTATTAGATTGTGTTTGATTTAAAGTTTCTTTAAACCTAACCTATGTTCCCACTGCTGGGACACAAGCTTCCTCTCTTCCAGAGGGAGCGGGCTGTAATATACCACGTGGGCCCAGTGCGGGTTAGTGGATGTCACATGTTTTCCTTCGGTTTCCATACGATGTTTTCCTTCACCGTTTTGAGAGCAGTGGTCATGGAATGATTTACACAAAGTAAAGCGCCTGCCTGGATTCGACCCCACGACCTACAGCAGCAGGGGGGAGCAGTGATGGACCAGTGGCCACCACTGCTCCCCCATCCTTTATCACATTTATTTTCTTAACACTAGGCAACACCTAAATTAATGCCTTAACAAAAGTGAGCTATTGAATTTTAAACACTCCGCTCAGCGCCGAAAGTATCAATATAAATAAAGTAATAATTTCCTACATCTACTATATAAAAATAAGTCGGGTTTTCCTTCCTGACGCTATAACTCCAGAACGCACGAACCGATTTCCACGGTTTTGCATTCCTTGGAAAGGTCTCGGGCTCCGTGAGGTTTATAGCAAAGAAAATTCAGGAAAAATAGGAGTAGGGTAGGAGTAGGGTAGAAGTAGGGTAGGAGTAGGGTAGGAGTAGGTTAGGAGTAGTGTAGGAGTAGTGTAGGAGTAGGGTAGAAGTAGGGTAGGAGTAGTGTAGAAGTAGGGTAGGAGTAGGGTAGGGGGTAGCACACCACGCGAACGAAGTAGCGCCGGGCAGCTAGAAATAATTTATATGGCAAAAGCTAGTATCTATATATATATATACCTCAAGTCCCGGGTTATAGTAACCGCTGAGGTACTTGTCGCTGATGCTGACGAGGCACCAGAAGGCCTGCACCGCCGGCATGTGCATCAGCAGGAAGGCAGCCACCGGCGCCTGCGCTTGGAAGTAGCCCACCTTCGGGTTTAGCACCGAGTAGGCTTTTAGAACCGAGAAGAGCTCTTGTTGGCTGGAATGGAAAGAGATGTGTTGTTAATATTTATATTCTTAAGTTTTATACAGCAAAAATATTACCAAAAAAAAAAAAAAAGTCCTGCGAGGTTATTAGTGTTTTACTAATAGCCCTGTATAAATAAAAACATATCGTTAGGTTAGTCGCAAATCAAGCCAAGAATACTACCGAAACGTCATTCGCATGACGTGACGAATGCGATAAGCTTCGGTTAGTCATAAAATAACTGTGGACAGTCCCTGACCACAAGACCATTGGGTAATTATGATGAATTTAAACATTTATGTGGTTTTTCGTCATCATAATATTAGTGAAAAACAATCCACTGCTATACCGGTTATATTGGCTTATTATTATTTAAAAGTGACAAATCGCACATTTCGGGCGAGTAAAAGACAATGACCAAAAGTCGTAGGTACCAAAAAACTTAAGCATCAAAATATTATAAGTAGTAATTATTTTTATAATTTTTTTTTACGACATTACGCTTCGGGAATTTAATTCAAAGTAAAAAAGTGTTGACGTTGTTTTATTCCCTTTACATGACGATCCGTTTCAAATGATAGGATTAATAATAACCTTGAATTTTGAAAGTGTCATGATCACGTCTTTCAAAAAACATGTAAAAAAAAATATACTTTGCCAATTCTACACTAATTAAAATAGAATAGTATTTTTTAAACGACTATAATTTTTTTAGAACAATAATGGCCGTGCGTGTATCACATGTCAAACCAAAAAAGTAGGTACCTAGTTTTCAGTTAATTTCGATTTTTTTGAAAATTTTGACCCGGGCTTTGTTTACCATAGGAACTTTTGTAGGAGTGAATATGATAAGTGTAGTCTATAAAAAACAAAGTTCGACTTTGATGCAGCACGGTACGGGAGTACCGTGCATACATTCATGAGCATTGTCCTTTGTGAGAATTAGTCGACCCGCACAAATTCACTCGGCCGAAATGGGTGAATTGTCACTTTTAAATAATACTATTTTTCCTAGGCGACTCACACATTTTGAATTTTTGCAATTAAGTTAAGAAAAAATTAGGTTTTATAATATTTAACTCTTATCACTTCTGTGCGCTAGTGTCCTTTTTTCTATACTTAATAAAGTAAAATAAAAACAAACAAACACACACAACAACAATAGCATAAAATTCAAAATGTGCCAATTGCTTATTACATATTTCTGAAGTTAAATCGTCAAATATATAATTGCTTCTTCTGGGCAAGCTCGTTCTACCGTAGATCTCATCCCTATAATAATAATAATAATAATAAAAGTGTTTATTTCTCACCACAAGCCAAAAAAAAAAAAAACAATACAAACAATATTTTACACAGCAACAAATAGCTGACGTTTTTTTTGGTTGTGGATCGCTGGTGCCTGTGGTAGGTAGTAACACCTGTAATACAGGTCACCAGGTCCTCACCTGTTTATGGTACATATTTGGTAGCTTACATATATCACAGCAAGTAATAAAAGTTTCAAACAATTAGTGAGCTTATTGTTAGACAAAAGATAAATAAAACAACAAAAACGATTAAAAAATAAAAGTATGCTGGGAGGTTTTTATGAATAAAATTTTGTGTCTTTGTGTGTCTGTGTTTGTGTGTGTGTGTGTGTTTTAGAGAGTGTTAGTGGATGAGTCTGATTAGACTAATACGTCAAAGAGAGCTTCTGTGGCAGTATATGTTTGGCTTTGAAGCCAGGCTTGTAGGGTGATTTTAAAATTATGTTTGTTCAAGGACTGTAGGGAAAGAATTCGGTTTAATTTATTGTAAAGATAGGGTCCAAGGAAAATAAAGAATCTATGACTGAAAGATGTTTTGAGAGGAGTAGCCAAGGCAACTATATGGTTACGGCGATTTGTTTGCTGAGAATAGCTGGAGATAGTATGTTGTTTAATAGCAGTGGCCAGTACAAACAATTGCCTAACCGTAAGGACTTGACAATATTCATAGAGCTTGACGGTGGGATAAAGTCTTGGCTTGAAACAGCACACCTTAAGAACCGCTCTCTGCGCACGTTCGATCTGAATATAGTGAGATTTCCCTGCCTCTGGGCTGGATTGAGGTCAAGAGTGAGCCCATTGACAATAAAAAAAATTAACTTCGTGCGAGTCGCCTATATGTCGTTGCCGTTATATTATGCCTGTTGCAAAATTGGGGTTCACATTTTGAAAAGTCCTGACATAAAGCCGTATTTTACAAAAAAAGACCGGACATTTTACTTTCAAATCTTTATTTTCTAAAGAAGTATACACTATGTCGAAAGTCCGCACAAAATTAAATGACAAGGCTGGACAGCGTCCATAACGCCCGACCTGGCCAGATAATTCCATCCGTTTGGGAAACGAAATTAAAAACAGGGACAAAAAGTAATAAAAACATAGATAAAAAACACCTGTGCCGTAATTCTTTGACACGATGAACGAAACCGCGGGAAATCAACGCGAGACTGGCGGGATTAGCTAAGGAATTGACGTGAATTTTTTTTTTTTTTTCTATACCGCGGGCTATCCCGAAACCACCAAGTGAGAAAAAACCGGAAAACGTAAAAAAAATCAAAGTGATAAACGTAAAACATCAAGGCGATTAGTTAATTAATGGAAATACTAATGACTCTATTAATTACAAAAACCGCTTAGCGAGTCGTTACGAAATTAACTGGTTACTAAACTGAACGCTTGAACAGTTAAAACTACCTGTACAATCTAGATGTTTTTGTTTTCTATTGCATTGAAATCGATTCTTAATAAACGAAAGACAAAAGGCGTCTTAAGGTTTTAAGGTGATTTTTCCAACGCCAGATAATTTTATCGAAGGCATAATTTTGAATTTTTGACAGTTCTTCCATACAAAAACTGTCAGACGTCAATTTTATTCCACGAATAAAAATTATCTGTCTATTGAAAAGACTGAGATTTTCCATTTTAATCTGAAGAGATATGAAGAGTTATATGTAAGGAACCTAAACTTAATGGTCTGTCAGGAGTCTCAGGAGTGAACTCGGGACCAGAGGTAGAAAACAACTTAAAGAATGGCGTAGATCTTCCTTGAGTGTTCCTTAAGGTACGTCGCGATGTACCTTGAGTTTGACAGTTGTTTCCTCACCTTGACTGAGGAAAAATTTCGAGGGATGCCAAGTGGAGGTGATTTTTTACAACTGTGAATACCAATTTCCTTTAATGAGGTTGAGTGGAGTCGAGGAAGTTTCGAGGAAACGTCTTGGAATATGGGTGTAAGTGTAATAAAAATACCAATTATTCGATATTATTTACATCATGTATCAGATTGACTGGTCATTTCAACATGATGATGGTATGGAATTTGTAAGCCTAGGGGCCTAATTAAGAAAACAAAGAGGCGACTTTCTGACAATCCGACAATTTTACGATTCTTTCATACATTTTCTGCTTTATTAAACAACTCCTGTCGTTAAAATGTGACCATAATAATTTTTTTACAAAGAAAATGGCTCAGTTTTCACCACTGAATGGTCGGAAAACTGAGAACAGACCACATAGGGATTACGTCAAAAGAAGGGTATTCCTGTCTACTAATAATAATAGCTATCTATGATCCTGCCAAGCATAGTAATAACAATAAAAATTCCCATTTGTTCATTCATCGCAGTGACCTATATATATCCAACAATGATAAATCATGACGATGATGAAACACGACATAATTTACAACTATTACAGTTATTCGATAATAATACATCGCATAGTTATGCCACTCAACATGGCAATTGTCCAAGTTGTTCTGTTCAGTGCACTTGGCAACTGAATGAACCGAGAGTGTAAACAAACAATCAACCTAATTGTTTCCTATGCCGTCGTGGAGATGAAAACAAGCTGTTGTGTTGTTATGATTTCTGAGGTTGTTGTTATTAAGTGTACATAAGTATGTTGTTTTGGATTGTTGCCTATTAGGTATAATTGTTGTTTGATAGTAGCGAAAGCTATGATGGTCTACCAGCTGTTGCTAAGCAATAACCTGTACTACATAAATATCAATAACCGATGATGATCTACAGACTACGTTTATAATGAGACTGCGCCTTCCACAGGAGCAAATCCCGTATTTTTAAGAATGTTCTTATTCTAATCTCATTCTAAATCTATAAAAAATATCTATATTATATCTAATTTACCAAAATTTTTGGTAAATTAGATAGATATATTTTCGTAGTTTTGCCGTTGGGAAATCCCATCGGCCACACGACTTGTAAAAGCATAAATTCACTCACCCGATCCCCTCCTCCCTGATAAACATCTCATGGTACGGGAACTGTCGGTGCAGGTCCTTCCTGATGTCCTCCATGCACTTGGGGTCGCCGGCCGCTTGCAGCAACTCTTCGTATTCGTTCGGATGTTTCTCCAGCAGCAGCTGTCCTCCGCATAGGTAGAGCCAGGCTTTTGGACGTACTGATGCTGGTATGCCTGGAGAGAGAATGGGTTTGGATATAATTTATGATATTGGTAAGGTTCTGTGCTAAATAATAATGCGTTAAGCAACGCTTGCCAAAATCAGTCCGTGGATAGGTGACCATCGATTGCATATCGAGACCCCTCCGTGTCTCGGAAAGCACGTTATGCTGTTGGTCCCGGGTCCCGGCTGTCCTTCGTAGATCTTAGACAGTCGTTAAGCCCAAAATTCTGACAACCAGTCTCACCAAGGGGTATCGTGTTACCCAGTAAATGGGTTGTGCAGATCTGATAGGCAGTCGGTCCATGTAAAATATTGGTATTCAGCTGCATCCGGTTAGACTGGAAATAAACCCCAACGTTATTCGGAATATGTTAGGCAGATTGATTGGTAAGGTTCTGCTTTCGAATGGGGGTTGTCATATCTGTGAACTGAGGCGAAGGTTATCGGTTGAGAAAGGTCTGTGTCCAGAAGTGGACGCCTTTCAGCTAGATTGGTGACCTAATGGTTTTAACTTTTAACCATGCAAAAATAATCACTTATGGGTGCATTCATTATAATACCTTTTCCAGCTGTTTTGTAGTTTAAACTGCCATATAATTTAGACTATCGCAGCAACCGTAAGAACCACCGTTAATGTTTGAAACAACGTCTGTGATCTTTAACCCAGCACGATGGATGCTGTGTGAACGTGATTACTTTTTATAACAGTGTCAGATACAAAGTACTGAAGCACATATGCGTTTTCTTATAAACAGGGTTATGAACAAGCTTTCGATACCCAGGGGTTGTAGACCGCACGAGGCGTGCCACCATCCTACTAGCAGGTAATTTTGCATCTATCAAGAATTCTAGACCCTTAGTCTAGACCCCAAGATCAACAAGCATTATGTACCAAGTATTACGGCAAGTACCCACCTTTTCGACACCTCTCCCTGACTTTCTTGTAGTTCTTGCTCATGAACGCCTCCCAGTTGTTGAGCATGCGTAGCCATTTTTGTTCCCGCTTCAGTATTGTGCTCGGCGATACAGTCCTTTTGCTGTAACAAGCGAAATCCACAGTTAGTATCAAATTCGCTTAAACGTTGTGTGTATTCATTGGTTTGAAGTCTAAGGTAATTATACTGTACCTGTATAGAATAGTAGGTTACAGTTGGGAAAATGGATTTATTGTCAGTTGTGACATATGCAAAAATATATTTTAAAGGGACTGAAATTACTGTTGGACGCACTGAGTTCAAATGGCTAAAAATAAATGGTTGAACAGTAGTGAGATTTCGAATCCCAATTCAGTCTAATCTGTCAAAAATACCTCTAGTTTCCCTACATTTTTGACATTGATTGTCGCTGAGATTGCGAGTAGATTTTAAACGGAAGTTTAATAAAGGTAGTCTTCAGATATCAGACATTGGATCCTCAATAATATTTTTTGTACTTTGGTAAACCCAAAATTATTTTAATAATTTTTCTCACGAAGTTTGGCTGTGCTTCGACTTACAATTTATCAAAAACGAAACCATTCTGTCATGTCAATTTGTCTTACACAACCTTGAATTAGAATTGTCTGATCCGAGTATGATCTCAAGTCCCAGCAAATCTATTTCAGTATTACAAACTTTTTTCTATAAATTCCAGCAGTTTGGTATAAGTTTTCAATCAATGAACCGCTTCGTTGCTCTTGTGCAATTATCGTTGGTTATTCAATCTATATTGTTACTTAATACAGACGTAACATTGTCCATTTTACTGTTAAGCGTTTTTATAAAAGGAAGATAAGTAAAATGAGTGTATGATGAATTTATTGAGTTAATGTTTCCGATAATTTATTAGAAGTGTTCGTTTCCCGTTACTCACAAGTATTTAGTGAATGATCCTTTGCTATCAATAGTTTGCTTAGTAATTCGTATTAATCATCATTGACTACCATTCAGTCTGCAGTAACAGTTTTGTATTCATTAGTTCTTACAGGCAAACTAAATAAAAAACTCCGTTTTCCAATTGCACAATATTTCGCTAACGCCTCATGGCCAATATAACGAGTTTTTCACAGAAATTAAAAACATTTTAAAAGTGGTATTTTCCGATATGCCAGTCATCCAGTCGCATGCTGGCAGGCAGGAATTCAATAACCATAGAGGAAATAAAAAAAGCACGTGCATAGTCGACGGGCGTTGGAATTAGTTGTGGCATGAAACGCCGGACGCATTTTTTACTTCGACATTGCAATCTCCGCAGCTATGAAAGGAATTTTCTAAAGAAACTTTTGAAGAATGATCCGATGTTGGGGGGTTTTAAAATTCTCAGTAATTTTATATTTAGGGTGTTTTAATACATAACACGGGTGAGCTTGCATGATTTGGTTCATTAGCAGACTATAGTGAGGACCGATGGGAATGGGAGGGCAATTGATTGGAGTGAGGGAAGGAGTGTACCTATGTCTGCGCGCACAATTGTGCACTATAATATCTCCCGCGCCGAAGGATAGTCTCCGTTGAGATTGGCCGTCGTGGCCGAAATATGGTCTAGAGAACTTTATTTATACTAAGGAGTCATAGGTATTGGTTGACTGCCTCGTTGGACTAGTGGTGGCAAGCGCAACTGCTGAGCATGAGGTCCTGGGTTCGATTCCCAGGTTGGGCAGTGGGACTTAAACATAACTTGCAAAATGTGGGTTTTACGGGGGTGGAACTATAGGTGCCCAAACCTTCGGGGAAACCAAGCGTGATATTATGATATGTTACATAATTAGTCATTTTATAAGATGCAGTTAGTTGCCTTATCTTTGGTCTCAGCTACCGTGAGAAAACAACTACTAAAAATCAAGTGTTGGGTCATACAAAGAGGAAAAAATTGAACTAACTAGTAATCCATCAGTTACAGGCAATAGTGACAGCTGAGCACGATGATTAAGGGGATATCACACCCCTAAATGAAACAGCAACTTTTGGGACCAGAGACATAAATCTTCTCAGACATTATACGACCACGTTGAGTCGTTATGGTGGGTAGTTTCAACTTAAATGTCACAAGTTATGATACTTGACTATGCATTAGCCACGCAATCCAATTAGCTGGTGCGCTACATAATTTACTAATTACAACACCTACTGAGGAATTGTTTCTAGTCGAGTTGTTGAATATTACTTTTTTCTCGAGATCGTCCTACATATTATAGCTGGTGCAGATGTAACTTTAGGAGTAGAAATGGCATCTACCGGTGAAGTAGCATGTTTCGGTGAAAATCGGTATGAAGCCTATTTGAAATCGTTAATATCCCTATATTTGACAAGTTTTTGACATTTGTTCTACGTACTTCAAATTCGTTATCTTTTAGCTAGTATGACCTACGGCCGTAGAATATCGGCTGGCAGATCTGGATGCACGGAATAAGGAGAACCAGGTGTTATGGCGCAACTTGTGAGATGCATGTAGCAGTAGACTACGATAGGCTGAATTGACTATTTTTCTGGCTGTCCTTGCATGCAGATCCTCTTTTACAGTTTAATGAAGGAAGCCCGAGTTCAGTAGACTGCAGGCAGGTTTTGGATTGAGGTACCAGGAAAACATAGCTCAAATGAAGTTAGCAGCAGTTGAGAAAAGGTTGACGATGTTCAGTACGGCGACCAATGAAATACTATAGGTTTGGTTTGCGGTACCAGGGAAGGATAGTTCAGAAGAAATTGAGAGCAAAAGGTTGGCGATATTCAGTACGGCGATCATGTTCATGAGTTAAATACTAATAAAATGTATGGTTTTGAGCAGTTTCGTTTGGTAGTAGCAGTCATGAAAATGATACAGCAGTAACTTATCAACCCAGTTAAAAGTCAAATTAACAAGAATCTAAAATTAACGTCATATCTTTACAGCGTGGTTTATCAAAATGGCACAGTGAGGTGGTAACGCTTCATATCAAGTAGGCTATTTTAGAACAGCAACATAAATTACATTGTATATTTTTATGATAGTCTGAAAATAGATGACGATCTATTTTTATAGGTAGGTAACTTTATTATTTATAGGGGCCTGTGTCCGGAGGGGCTCATGGCTAAATAATAACAGCCGCACGGTTCAATCGTGGGCTAAGCAACGCTTGCCGTAGTCGTTTTATGGATGGGTGACCATCAATTACATATCGAGACCCCTCTGTGCCTCGGAAAGCACGTTAAGCCGTTGGTCCCGGCTGTCATTTGTAGATCTTTGACAGATGATAAAGACGCCTAAAAATCTGACAGCCAGTCTTACCAAGGGGTATCGTTTTACCCTGGAAACTGGGTTGTGGAGGTCAGATAGGCAGTCGCTCCATGAAAATACAGCTCAGCTGCATCCGGTTAGACTGATAGCCGACCCCAACATAATTGAGAAAAGGTTAGGTAGTAGCAGTGGCGTGCATTGGTTTTCAGAATAGGTAGGCAGCAATTTTCGTCGTATTAATTTGAACGAGTAAAGACCAATGACAATGTGCGAATAATACGGGAGCCGAGTAGGCTGTCTGGCGACTGCCTACTGCCGCGCGAGTTTGTATGAAGATTTTGTTTTTTGTTAGGTAATAGGTATGATAATTTAGTGAGTTTCCTAATTGTGGGGCGCACACTAAAATGTAATTGACAGGCTTATGGTGATTTTTCGAGGTAGGCACTGCTTATAATTATGCCTCTAGGCAATGCACGCCACTGGGTAGTAGACAGTCTGAAAATAGGAGACGAGCTATTAAGGTAACTTTATTCTATAGGGGCCTGTATCCAGAAAAGCACTGTCTACCAGTTAAATGAATAAAATGGAAGTGTTGAAATGAATGCTAGTTTAGTTAATCGGATCTTATCAGGAGGTGGTAAATCAACCCGTAATAGAAACTATACTCGTAGTTGGCGCGTTTTAACATGACAACAGCGGTCATTGACCCACCTACATTTTTTATCTCCAAAACTGAAATAAAGTCCGTCAACGTCCTGAATCAATATCTATATCTTCAACATGTTGCCATAACTAAAAACCATAAATAGTTTGTTGTTTGGGTTCCTACGGAGAGATATTAAGGAAAGGGCAATGACCGCTATTGTCATGCTAAAACGCGACAACAGTATAAAGTATCTGTCAACTATGCAGCACCTTAATTGCGTAACACATTCTCAATCTCGATCTGCTTCATTTTGAAGGATATTGCTAATCCATTGCTTCATATGGTCGAAAAGTCGGCTCAACAAGCAACGTAAATAACGCAATGAATGTTGTTGAACTGTCAAAATGAAACCCATTGCAAGTACCCACCCCGCTGGACTGTTGTGGGAGAAAGTGTTTTAGTTACTTATATCTAAAATAATATGTGAAAATCTGGAGAGTCTAAGCTCTGTGGAACTTCCTTTAAGAAAGTAAATGAAGAGTAATTACTGTCGGTATTTTCTGAAGAATGTCGGTATGGCTTTCCGTTCAGCTTATTGTGATTAGTTTCCCGATAAACTACTTACTTACTCAGAATAAGCTTCTTTGGAGTAGTGGTCGCAAGCGCTACTGCTGAGGCCCTGGTCCTGGGTTTGATTCCCAGGTCGGGCAAAGTGTTATTAGGTGTTTTTCGTCAGGGATTTCAGACAGTAGCAGCCCGGACTTTGGAGGTGTTGAAGGCCAGCCCCCTTTTACATGGGACTTAAACATAACAGCTGGCGAAATGTTGGTGTACTGAAGGTACACCTCTGCGTAAGCTTTCGGGGAATAAAGGCGTAATGTTATGTTATGTAACTCTGAATATAAACTTTTCTCTGAAACTGTTTTTTTTTTAATTTAGACGTATTGGAAGTATTGTCGAAAATGACAGCTTACGGTCACCAAAGGAGACAAGTAACCAGGGTGTCGGATATAGTTGAAGTTTAGTAAGAAACGGATTGATGTTTTCGGATAAAATTTTGTTCAATTTGATGGTTTTTTGGGGCGACACAATAACGATACAGTAAGGTTAAATTAGATTTAATTTTCAAAGAGCACGGATACATGTTGCTTGTTAAACCGCCATTACCAGAGAGAACAAATAAGAAACGTCAAACACATTTGACACATGCATAGACTACAAAGAGACAACGGTTTCTTACTAAACCTGGTTACCTATTTCCTTTGGTGACTGTACCTATTAAATTAGGATCTCATTCATCAAAATGATTGATCGTTCAATACAAACGCAAACTTTACTTGCAATTTATATACAGTCCGCCTAATAAATCTGTAATTTTTCATTAATAAATAGCTATGATAATTGATAGTTCCTGCTTAGTATTTATAGCATCAAGCCACGCTAGCTACCCCGGGCGTTGGAAGGTGATAAAAAACTTATCATTGTATCAAAGCGGTTGATAACTGATAAAGTGATAACGAAACTAGGTCTTTTTATTTGTTGCAATTGCAGATTTAGGTTAATTGTAATTCCTTTGTAAAAACTTTGATTTAATTGGCAATGAAACAGTCGTTGTCACCTAAATCAAGTTCAGTTTGAATATCAGGGGATTTTTGAAGCGAAAACTTTCTTTAGGCGTTCTATCTGAACAGTGAACCGCCACGCTAGGGTCGGTGACGCTGGATCGGGTTTACTCGGCGCTGAATCGTGCATACTCGTCTCTAGTCGGTAAGTTTTCACTATCGTGTAGTCATAAGCATTAAGCACACACCCTCTTTTTCATCGATTAGAAATTAATTTTCAGACATGGAGCCTGCAACAGACATGAACAATAATGCAATCTACTGACATCACACAGGCAGTGCCTTCCGTCTTTTTGGGAGTTTCATACAAGCTGATTGAGAGGGGGAAGGAAAATATTAAAATATTTTACTGGGTGATACCAGTAAAATATTTAAATATTTTCCTCCGAAAAACCGCCTAAATTACAATTCAAAATTAATCATAATTAAGTATATCATAGAGCGGTGGTAACCCAGTGGTAACGACTTACGAGTTGTAGGTCGAGGGTCCGAAACCAGGCAGGCGCTTTACTTTGTATATTTCATCACCACTGCTCTCAAAACGGTGAAGGAAAACATCGTGAGAAAACGAAATGT
This sequence comes from Apamea crenata, assembly GCA_949629185.1. Classification (NCBI taxonomy): domain Eukaryota; kingdom Metazoa; phylum Arthropoda; class Insecta; order Lepidoptera; family Noctuidae; genus Apamea; species Apamea crenata. The sequence continues at coordinate 7,137,358 of OX451372.1, forward strand.
CCGAGTACCAAAAATTCGAAGACACGTGACATCCACCAACCCGAACCTGGTCCGCGTGGTAGATTACAGTCCACTCTTGAAGAGAGGAGGCCTGTGTCCCAGAGCGGTGGGAACTTGGGAATAGGCTGGGGTTATGCTTATGCGAAGTTTATCATCAATCCACAAACTTTCTCACCTTCTTACTCGTGAACTTACAGCAACTTGTTATTATTATTATATTTTTGGGTTTGTGTTCTTTTTTTTATACGTCATGTTTACCGCAAATAAACGTATTTTCTTTCTTTCGTTACAGACTGCCTGACAAAGTAGCCGTAGTAATTATTCAAGCTGTCATACAGTGGGTTGCTTATAATTTGATGTGAATCATCTCTCTTATCCCAAATATTGTCGAATAAGTTTCCAGTTCGACCAGTTTATGTCAACTATTCATTCATTGCTATTCAACTTAATGAATATTTATATACGAATTTAATTTACTTCTGACATTTAAATTAATAATTCCTCTCACTGAGAAGAGGCAAGTCTGTGTCCCTGTAGTTGAAACATTTATAGGCTGATTATGGTATGCTTAACGCTTATGCTCCTCAGACTCGACTGGCTCGTTGCTCTAGTGGTCGTAAGCGCTATACTGCTGTGCATGAGGGCAAAGTGTAACGCCACCGGCACATTACTGTGTTGTGTTGTGTCGTGACGCGGAATACACCAATCAAACGTTCCTGTTCAGGACTAGGTAAAATCACAACGGGTTTTGATTGGCTAAAACTGCGTCAGAAAGCGACATGACACAACACAGTAATGTAAATCCAGCCTTATTGGGCTTTTCCATCTGAAGACCAATTAATTCCCATAATTAAAAACGTTCAAAATCTAGCCGCAATCTCATCTCGGTGACAATCAATGTCAAAAACTTGTCAAGAATGTAGGGAAATTAAAGGTATTTTTGACAGATCTGAGACAGATCAGACTGTGAACGTTCTTAAAATTACGAGAATTGCCCTTCGGGACTTTTTCAGTAGCAGCTCAGATTCTGGATTTATGCCCGATTGACAGCAATATGCTCGCCCTCTATGACATAGGACTTAAACATAACTGGCGAAATGAGGGTGTACTTCTGTCTAACCCTTCGGGAAATACAGACATGATAATATAATATGTATGTATGTATTTAAAACACTCCTTGTAGGTAGTCGGCTACGCGTGCCTGAGTGCAGCTCTAATTAATTTCCATCAGCCTTGGACGGAGGTCGGTAAACTGATGGTATTTGACCTCTCAATTACTTGTGAAATTGCATTCGCTTTGCATAAGTCGGAAGATGGGTTGTGTGATAATTACATTTTTTCACGTCTGCGGGCAGCCAAGCGGAGCAAGGAGGAAGGGTTATGAAATGTGTGTGTGTGTTTAACTTTGTCTATAGTTTTAAATGAACATATTCATCATTAAAGTAAAACGAAGATTGTTTCCTTTCTATTGAAGCTAGGACTAGCATTTGGAGACGTATACAAAGCCGGCACAGACGAGACAGTAGGAAGTTCACTAAGCTATGAAATTAGACTAAAGACAATGAATTTCCATCTTCAAAATCCTTCACTATACAAGATATAGGTATTTGGGCCTATCTTGAAACCTAGGATGCTGTAAAGCCAAAGCTACAGAAATAGCCAATGCTTTAAAAGGTGTCAATCAACGAAAACAGAACAGATTATACAACAGTAACAAAAACCCTCGATCACAATCATATTACATCAACAAGGTATACAGCTGTCCAGATCTCCCAGGCATTCGCTGATAGCTGCGTCAATGTTTCAATAGCTTTATCACAGACACAAGAATGATGTCATTCTGTTACGCGATACGCCGACCGTGTGCTGTGCCTGGGGATTGCTAAATGATGACTAAGTTCTACTAGAACCTAAATATTGTAACTGGGGAAGTAGATTCTAGTTGGAGGAGCCTTGGAAACAATTTAATGGAGAGTTAACTGAACAGAGAAGACTTGTAAACAATGAAGAAGAGGAACTTGGAGAAGGATTTGCTGTCATAAAGGCCGTCCTTCAATATAGCAAAAGCTTTAAATCAAACTGCACATGATAATTGATCATAATCTGTCTAGCCTTTTCTCAACTTAACTGGGATTAGCTTCCAGTCTAACCTGGAGGTCCACTCCCTTAGCACGAAATGCGTCGTTTCGGCGGAATGCGGAAGTTACAGGAGTTTCCTACTCCGTGTCACCTATGGACATAAGATTAATTCGGAGCCCAAACTAAGAATGAATGACGACGACGACACTATTTGACAGTTGTACTGAAAATGTGTTTTTCCCCCCGTTCGAAAAATTTAATTTGTAACTTGTTTTGACTTCCGAACGGGCCCGTATCTTCGTGGACGGACATAGAGAATAGACCCCTAATGTAGCTGAATATCATGCTCATGAGATTGATAAGATGATGTAGGATTGTATAACTATTCACATAACAGAGTTAATTGCACCAATTTCAAAACAGCTCATAAAAACCAAAAGTAGAACAAAACATAATGTGCCCGAAACCGGCGTCGGAAACAATAATGCTACAATAATAACAGCAGTATGTATGATTCAGTTGTGCAAAGTAATCGAAGGCCGTAGCGTTACAACACGCCATGCCTGTGTTTCAAGCTCAATAAACTCTGTGGACAGGCCAGAGCGTTACGTATGGAATGCTGTTGCCAATGTTATAAGTGGACGAGGAAAATTGATCACAATTTGTACCTACATATATTGGCTCCAATAGAAGTTGTATTTGCCTCAGTCGGAAAATTTTTGGACGCAACAATTTTTTTTTTCTCATTTAGAATTTTTTTTGTTGTTGAACGAACAATTAATGTAGCGTAGCCTGACCTGAGATTGAAAAGATGTAGCAGATGATCTTGATGATGTCACTGAATTCAAAATAAAATAAAAGATTAGTTTTGACCTAGATAAACCTATTTAATGCAAACTTTCAGCAGTTCCAGCAAACAAAACATGATACTCCAACAATTCCTTAGCAAATACTCAATAAAACCACAAAAATGAAACAAACGACTCGAAATGTCCTATAAAACAAAGAACTGAACATTGTGAAATATGAGGAAGCACATATACCATGTATTACTATAGTCGTAACATTACTATTACTCTCGTATGGCACGTAATCAGTGTAATGGGGTTCATTACACCGACTCCTATTGTTTATGGGGACCGAGCCACTTTCAGCGTGTCGTTGTGAGCATTCCATTTCATTTTGCCGCTGGGATTATGCAAGCATTTCTTTAGACGTTCGTCGCGTGCTAAGCACGGAACTGGGGCTTTATTTAGCCCATTGCAGTTGAGTTACATGACATATGTACATCTCTCTTAACACGTACACTGTCCAATCACATTTGTACCAAACTCATATGTCCATGACTCTAGTTGGAGTCATAATCCAAAAGTGAATTTGATGTTTTTTATTTGACTGGACGTATGAATAAGAGGAAAAAGATTCTCATGGACGTATGGTTAGATAACAAGGCTACTGAAAATTTAAAAGAGCAGCCGTGGACGTACGAATACATTTTATAACTTTGTACTGGGACAGGGAACGTGTTAAAGGAGGAAGTGTATTTATAGTAGTTCTATAAATACACTATGACTCCCTAAAGTCTGTCTTTGACTCCCTTGTAAAGTTATTTTGAGATGTCCTTATCTGTTTTCAACGCACTTTGCCGACGAATTTATATTGTTAATCAGCGTCTCGACGGAACGGCACCAGGGTGTGGATGTGGAGCTGTGTTCTGCTATGCTTCAACTCCTATCCTGCTCTATGTGCCCCAAAACATGCAGTCAAAGCGACCCCTGCACTTCCACTGATAACCCCGTGAAAGTGGCGCAGTTTTGGGTCAACTAATTCGAATTACTGTAGTACGAAGAAGTTCAGACCAGTGTCTGTTCTTTTCATAGTTGCTTGGTAGATGCAAAACGTTCTTTACTCCAAAAGCGCGTATCCTTTAGGGATTGGCAATTTCAGGCCTATTTCTATCTTACCTGCATTTAGCAAAATATTTGAAAAGTTAATACTCAAGCAGCTGCTAAGACATTTTAATTTAAATAGCCTCCTCCATAATGAGCAATATGGCTTTACAAAAGGTCGTTCAACTACAGATGCGGGTGTTGCTCTGTTGAGACACATATTTGATGCATGGGAGAAATCACAGAATGCTATTGGAGTTTTCTGTGATCTCTCCAAAGCCTTTGATTGCGTGCACCATGACACGCTTTTGCGTAAATTACGTCATTACGGTGTCCAAAACGAAGCTCTCAACGTAATTATTTCGTATTTACAAAATAGGGTCCAATGTGTAGATGTTAATGGTGTGAAATCATCCGGGCTACCAGTTCAGTTAGGTGTTCCGCAAGGCTCAATACTGGGTCCATTCTTGTTCTTAGTTTACATTAATGATTTACCATTCCATTTGACGGGCATCTGTGATGTTGTACTGTTTGCAGATGATACCTCTCTTATTTTTAAAGTAGACAGGAATAGACAAGATTTTGACGACGTAAACAGTGCACTCTCAAGAGTTACAGATTGGTTTACGTCAAATAACTTAGTTCTCAATGCCAAGAAAACCAAATGTGTAAAGTTCGCCTTACCGAATGTTAGAAACCTAGGACCCAACATCGTCTTAGATAAAGAGGTGCTTGAAACTGTAGGCTCGGCAATTTTTCTAGGACTAACAGTAGATGCCAAACTTCAGTGGGGACCTCATATATCAAGTCTAGCAGGAAGGCTCAGTTCGGCTGCCTACGCCGTCAGGAAAGTAAGACAATATACTGACGTTGATACAGCTCGTTTAGTCTATTTTAGTTATTTTCACAGCGTTATGTCCTACGGTATTCTACTGTGGGGCAAAGCCGCTGATATACAAAATATATTTGTCCTTCAAAAGCGAGCTGTTCGAGCAATTTACCAGCTAGGTGCCAGAGCTTCTCTAAGAGATTTCTTTAAAGATATTGGTATTCTCACGGTTGCATCACAATTCATCCTTGCCAACATTTTATATATTAGGCAAAATTTACACTTGTACACTAAAAATAGTGATATTCACAGTGTTAACACTAGAAATAAGGACAAACTACGTGCCCCCTTTCACCGGCTTCATAAGGTTCATAACTCATTTGTTGGGCTTGGTATAACCTTTTATAACAAGTTACCCTCTTCTTTTCTAGACTTGCCTTTTAATGCGTTTAAAGCTCAACTAAAATCCAACCTTTGTTCAAAGGCATACTATTCTATCAACGACTACTTAGACGATAAGAATAGTTGGTCACCCTAGTTTAACGCAAGACAATGTTTATGTTCCTTCTCCAGAATTAGCTTACTGCAGAACCCAGCAATGCATAAATGTGTAAGCTGTCACGCCCTTTATGCCTGGAGGCTTTTATTTGGGTAGTAAGTTTTTTTATTTACATTTAAATTAATTATTTTTTAGCTTGAGTACGTACAGTTTTTATTATATTTGTTGGTATATTGGCGTGGCTAGCTGACATATTATGGCAAATAATTAAATTTTATGTTCTGGTTTTGTAATGTTACCTAATTACCGAACATAAGTACCTAGTATTGTATACATTCAAGTATTTTTTTAAATTGAACAGACAGCTGTGCTGCTGGGGAGTTTGTTGCGCCACTTCTTCTTCCCAGCAATAGCACTAGGAAGTGGTGAAGGGCGGGCGTTTTTGGGGGACTGTCTTTTGTAATTTTGACGTTCAAAAAGTGCTGATTCTCAGCCTAATTTGAATAAATGACTTTTGATTTTGATTTTGATTTTGGATCAAACGGGTTGAGAGGAATTTTGTGAAGTTCCCAGATGAAATAAAACCCTCAAAAGTCTCTAACTACTTTAAGATATGTCCTTTGGGGGACTGAAATACATTTAGCAACACTGTCTGGCAACACATATGTGTAACAATACATAGCTCTCATGTCTCATACGAGTATAACGTGTGCGATTGTGTAATGGGGCCCGCGCAACGCGGGTCGCAGTTTGAATGACATTCGCAACGCATTTCAATATTTTTTGGCAGTTTTTTGGTTTCTCTGCGAAGTATGTTGGGATCATTCTCGAAGGATACAATATGTCTTTTTTTCGGCTCATCTGCTGGCTTAAAAATCCTCGTAATTATATAACCCATAATTAATTCTCTTGTCCATTAAATCGAAGAATGCTGCTTTTCGCATGATTAAGTTTATAAAGCCTACACACATGAAAGATATGTCCAAATCGGGACTAATGCATACATATGCATTAAATATGAAGTAACACAGTTATTCAGCTGTGTCGTAATGGCATAATGAGGATCATTACACCTGTGATTTGGCAGCTACGGTCCCCGACGCAGGTCGAAATCTGATTGTATGCATCCGCCATGCGGTAATAAATTGTAATACACATTTTTATACTGAGTAAGTGGATATATCCAGATGTAAGAGTATCTAAGATCAGAGCCACTTAGGATCCTTGGGTGCTGGCCAAAAATATGACTAATGGTTCACCAGTTAAAGTACGGAATTGAATAAAGCTGGTTAGTGACGCCCCCTTACCACTTGATACCGGCAATAGTGGTCATCTGCATTGTTAACAGATTGGAAAATTAGCTGACGTTATCGAAATACGGAAAAAATATGGTCAAAACTAGGAAATGTAACATAATTACATAACATCACGTCTTGTTTCTCTGAATGGTTGGTCAGAGGTGTACCTACGTAACAGCACACCCACATTTCGCCAGTTATCTTTAGGGCCCATGTAATACTACTAGGACTAGCCTATTCCCATCAAACTCCAGAAAGAGAAAATTCCAGATGAAAAAACGAAATAACACTACTAGACCCGGGAATCAAACCCACGACCTTATGCTCCGCAGTAGCGCTTGTGACGACTAGACCAACGAGGCAGTCGGAAATGTGGTAGGCAATATGAGTCTCCTCATATGGCCTGAGAAATAACAAGAACTATGCGTAATGCGAAAATATGAAAAAATCTGCAACATATTGCAAAAGTTCTGTATGTTATGCCTATAGCATAGCATGCATGTAAATTCGGACAAACGTTTTAATGAAATTCGTCTTTCAATTCACCTGTTTTGTGGCCACAGTCCGCAGCTTCCCATCCATTGCGATCTGATTGTGCACATCCGTTGCAGTCTCCAATGTTATATATAGGTACGTTTGTATTACATATACCAATGCTTTCAAAGCATAATACGTCTGCATTTTGATTGATAAATAAACACAACGTCAAAAAATATATACTGTTTGTTTATTCGAATCGAAGTACCAATTTACCGGATTATTAGAATCAATGATCGAGTTTATCTTGGACACGACTTCGGCATTTTGAACTAAAACCTCATTTATTGGAAAGGCCAAGAAACTAAGAACAGTTTTATACAGCACTAGCTTCTGCCCGCAACTTGGTTCGCGTGAAATTTCTTGTTCCCCCTACTCACCAGGTCGCATCGCATCGCGTCGCATCGCCTGCCTGCGCTATTGCTTCGTTTTCACTTAGCGTCTCTTCTGACTTTTTTTATTTTTGCTTGTCTCCCAATGTTCCTAGCGTGATGTTATAAAGCTGAAGAATCAGTTTTATTATTAGCATAGATGTATCAGAAATCAGATGAATGATCAATATATGGCCATATTTAAGGGTGTGGTTTAAACCATTAAACTGAACAACTTTCTCCATAGGATACATTTGGGACGAGTAGGTATTGAAGTGTTGAGAGAAGAGTTGTTCAGTTTGATGGTCTGTACCACACACACACACTTTTAAATATGACCACACCTTTCTGATGCATGTTGTATTGTCTTTTTAAATAAGAATCTGCCGGCAACCGGCAGCCAGTCACATTTTTGTATCGTTACGATACGTGCTAACTATTCTAATCAACTATGCAAATCGAGCATTTTAAACTTCCGTTAGTCACGATCCAATAGAGCTTCGATCGACCTGACAACTTTGAATAGCAACTTATAATTGCGGGCGAGAAGCATTGAGTAAGTTTATAGTGAACTTTCTACTAATGTTAGCCAAATGATGATGATGTGATAAGGCGACATTGCGGTTTAAAAGATGTAGTAACAACAATTTAAAAGAGTATGCTTAGCTGGTTTGGTCATGATGAGAGTATGAATGAAAAGCAATTAACAAAAGGTATCTGTGTAAGGTAAGGCAGATGTGAGAGTGGAAACGCCGGGAGAGAACATCCTAGAAGAACATATGAGTGACATTATTGGTGATGTTCTTCGGAAAGGTAAGGAACGCAAACGAAGCAAAAGGAGCTACTCTACTTACTCTCATGGTACGAAGGCGTGAGTTTATGTATGTATGTAGCCAAATGATAAGCAGGATTGGAGTCCTTCACTTGACAGATTAGGACTTCGTAAAGAAAGTTTTCCAAATTGCCGAATCCTGCCGAAAAACTTTAACCGGCTGGCCAATGGCTTGCAAAACGATGAACTTGGACGACAATTTGGTCATAACCACACAGACTGAACAGTGATCACAAAAAACTATATCTGTAAGAGATTCAATTTTGTCTGCAAAAACTGCTAGGTATAATTGCTTCCAACAACTTTAAATCATTTTGAACCATTTCTGTAATGAATTGCAACTTCATGTACCTAAGTCTGTTCATTAATTTAGCGGTCGAGCGCAGATTCTTGAAGACAGAAAATAAGATGTAACATTACACACATAACAACTCGAGCCCGTAGTCTCCGAAGAGTTGGGCAGAGGTCTACCTTATAGTACGCCCACATTTCGTCAGTTATGTTTAAGTACCATTGTAATAGGGGGCGAAATATGACGTCATCATTCTGCCAATTAATTTGGGGTCGGTGCAACATTTATTTTTTGCTTCTCTATTAGTCGTCGTCTCAGGAGTCAGCCCCTTTCTAACCATATCTTTCTCACAGTCCATCCATCATTTTTTTAGTCTTCCCCTACTCTACATATATTGCATATTTTCCCCCAACTTGTTTTTTTTTTATATATAAATGTATTTTCTTTCTTTCTTCTTTCTTATAGTCATCCACAATCAGACGTAAAACTTTTAAAAAGACGAACGAGCTTTATTACCTTAAAATTGAGAAAATCCATCGATACTTTACATAACATTTTCAATGTTGCTACTAAACAAACTAAACGAGTACTCCCCGCCAGTTCACATGGTCTTGTCAAAATTCTCTCATGGTCGTAATAACAGACAATGCTTGAGAATAGTCATCAAGTAAATAGGAACGGTAAATATCAATTATTTGGGTACAGGTGAATTGTGAGTACATGCGTACTAAGCGCTGTGGGGCTTGTGGCTAAGTAATAACAGCTGCACGGGTCGATCGATCAGGTTAAGCTACGCTTGCCGCGGTTGGTCCGTGGATGGGTGACCATTTTCACATACCAAGTAACCTCCGTGCCTCGGAAAGCACGTTAAGCCGTTGGTCCCGGCTGTCATTCGTGGATCTTTGACAGTCGTTACGGGTCGTCAGTAGCCCGAAAGTCTGACAACCAGTCTTACCAAGGGGTATCGTATTACCCAGTAACTGGGTTGTGGAGGTCAGATAGGCAGTCGCTTCATGTAAAATACTGGTATTCAGCTGCATCCGGTTAGACTGGAAGCCGACCCCAACATAGTTGGGAAAAGGCTAGACAGATGATGCGTACTAAGCGCTGATTGGTGCTGTTATTTTATATGATAGGAAGAAATTGGATGACGGTCTCTTCAGTACTTTTAGGCCCCAACCCAACAGATACAAATCAAACAAATTTCGTCATACAAGGCTTTTGAGTTTTGACGTGAAATTGCCAGGCAGTGAGTAACGACCTGCTGAACCTGTGATGAGTGAATGTGATGATCAATCTGTCCGGCAAGAGTCGCAAGCAATTTTTGGCAAAAATATTAATTGATAAAATGATAACAGCTGTTTATTAAAGGTTACTGTTCAGCGTTTACTATGAACATGAATAATACTACTTTGCTAGAAGACGCCATGGCCGTTATTTTTTTATTCCTAAATGGACCAGGCTCTTTACCTCGATCACGCCTTATAGAAAGCGATGGATGAGGTCTATGATAGAACGAGCGTGCCCAGAAGATGCCTGTGCACTCTTGCTTTGAAGGCAGACGGGTTAAATGTGGGAGGGAACACAGATGCCAGCAGAGAGTTCCACAATTTGGCTGTGCGCACAATAAACGTAACGTTATAAATGAATGCAACCACATTTATAAACCAATTCTCCGCATTTTTTTACTCAAAACGTCATCATTATTAGCATTAGCAATACGCGTGTTTCTATCAAAGGCACATTATATGCTTCTCATTCTCCTCAAGAGGATAACATTGGACTAAACGAATAGGTCTATAAAATACTTGTCTATAAAATATGTACAGGTTTTTACATAATCAACACTTTTTTTATTTCAAATCGGTTGATCAAATTGGCACGAGCGTCAAGGTCCATCAACATTGTTGATTTACGCCAAAACCGGATCATTAGGTAACTATCAGAATATTGCATAAATCGAGGTAAAGTTGTCGGTGACGCACCCAGGGAAAAGTCCACACGTCCACTTGTCGGCACGTCCTATAACAACATGGCAACCAAATAATTTGGCTGCATTCCGTAAATTATGAAGAGGTATGTCTACTTTATGTTTGTAGAGCCAATTTGCATTTGTCTTATTTTCGTTGGCAAAAGACAAATTACGGGGAAGCCATCACTCAAACTGGTGATAATTATATTCATTCTACTCCATATCAATCTGAGGGTACAGCCATTCAAAAAAAAATCCTATGGTGAAAATGAGGACTTCATCTACGAAGAAAATCTTTACCTATCGTTGCGTCGTTTCGTTCTTTTTTATTTTTGTTTTTACCTATGTTCTGGTACCGATGGATCACTTAAACTTTCAATTGTGGTACCGGCAATTCCACGTGGTCCTACCTTATGTCAGTCTACACGATTGTCAATACGAAGACAAGTTAATAACTGACAAATACAACTTAACAACTGTAGACTAGACATTTCGCAAAAAAGAACAAAAGTATTACCAACTTAACCATGTAAAGGCCTGCGCAGACGACGGACTTTTCTCCGCGGCGGAGAAAAAAGTAAGCTCCTTATGTACTACTTTTAATTCCTCGTTTGCGTTACTCGATACAGTTGTAAGCGATCTATTTTAGCGGACAAAAAAGTTCGCGGACAAAAATCCGTCGTCTGCGCAGGCTATCACCATGCGAACGAGCGAGATCATGTAATGCCTTGTGACGACAAGAACTCCACATTAAAAATAATGCAATAAAATGTGGGCTGAAGCGGTCAGGTAGATCGTGAGGAAATGTTGAAGATAATGACACATTCCTACGCATGTCCTCATGCCATACCGGCCTCTATATTCTGTGGAGAGCTACGTGCAAAGTTTCATACAGCAATCTCTGATTCTTACGACCCAATAGCAATTCCAGCACTTACTCAAAATGATTCTTCTTCAAACTTTGGAATATTTAATATAACACCCACAGAAAGCTTTCTTGCCAATGTTTTGTCCACAAATTATACGAATATGTCGTCTAATACTAATATGGAAGCCCAATGAAGGCCCAAGGCTGTATAGGCTATTAACATATCGCTAGGACTCATAGAATCCGAGCAAAAAGAAAAGAAGGTAAGGCAGGCGATACGATGCGACGGCGTGGGTCGGGTGAACATGAAATTTTACACAGACGAAGTCGCGGGCAGAAGCTAGTCTAACCATAATCTAAAATAATTGTTGACGCCAAATATAGGCTCGTGCCATAGAAGTAGCGACAAACATCGGACAATGTGTAATAAAACCTAATGCCGATAATTAAATCCTGCAGACGAAGCCTGTATTAAAATACTTGATCGTGATACTGCAGACCTTATTTAATTCTGTTACATAAGGAACGTTATGTCATCGCGATTACGGTGTCAAGGGATTGCAGTCAGTGCCTACATAGTATTGAACACTGTAGGCTTGGAGTCTAATTAATTATACAATACGTATAGATTTTTCACACCCGTCTATCCACTGTCATCGCGAGCCAGTAATTCGGTAGGAGCCAAGTTCGTTCCTACATCTTCGGCTTGGTCCGCCGCGATGTCATGTGGAAAAGGGAAAGGGAGCCCTCTGGCCTGCAGTGGGCCATTACGGGCTAAGTAAATAGATAGCTTGCAGTACATAAGTTGGAACCCCCAAGCCAGTTACGAGACACTGCGTTGTGTTTTTTTATTTAGTAGTGTTTAGTTTAGTTTGTGATCTTCCTGTCCGAGTCACAATAAATTGTATAGGTACTTTTATGAATTGAGAAATCCGACGACGGTCACAAGTCTCATCCTTTATTGGAATTTAACATAATTTCTGGGGAAACTATACATAAATAAATTAGTCAGCTAGATTGTTGCGCCACCTGAAGAGTTACTCAGGAGTCAGGGTGCGCTCGATGTACAGACGCCAGCAGGTCAAGCTACCCGAAACTGTCAAATTTTCCCAATCAACCTTGAACCTAATATTTTAGCGATAAAGTTGAAAATATATTAAATAAATTTGACAGTTTGTAGTAGCTTGATGTGCTAGCGTCTGTACATATTGTGGATGGGATAGCACTTGACCAATAGTTGAATGCCATGAATAGACCTTAGAATAAAATGGAAATTTTATCTCCAACCGTGTTTAATCAAACTACATTCGGACTTTAAGGCTTATTAATGCCAAATCGTCCTTCAAGCAATTAAGCACCTAAGCGAGGAAAATATCGATACATTTCGGACTGGGCTTTCCGAATGTGTCATGACATTCTACACAAAATCGATACTTCTTTTTTTTATATTATAATCGAGAAAACCGGCCAACATTTCATCACAATTATTCACTTCCGTTCTAGAAATATGTTAATTTGGCAAAGTACTGTTTTCCTTGGGTGCGTCGTTGGCATGGTGTCTTCAGCCATGTTGATTCAGGTGGTTGTATTGTGAATTATTTGAAGGTGAATATCGTCGGTGACTCATTCGGTGTTGTGTTCTCCGCAACTTACTGAAAATTGCGATAAATCGTCTTTTTTCTTTTAGCTATTAGCTTCTCTAGCAAAAAGCCCAACACAACATAGAGGAAAACAGACAAGCGAAACATTCGCACAAAAACCTGTTTGTTTCCAATACTTCAATAGGTTACAACTTTCATCAAAATGAAAAGTGAAGCACTTGCCTTTCCCCGATTAGCTTAGAAACAAATTCAGTCTGCGTCACGAAGTTAAACTAGAAGGTCGTCTATCTAGGAAGGTCTGACCTTCAATTACAGTAGCTAGAGGTAATCATAGTTTAAGGGCAAAGAGTCTCACCAGAAATAGGCGAGTTTGGATGATGTCAACGATAAATTGAATATGATTCTAGTAGAGCAAATGAAAATGAACATAAAGATGACGATGAAAGGTAGAGTTCAATCCAAATGCGTAGGAAAATGACTCTTAATAGCGCTTATTACATCTAATAACGAAATGATCAAAATAAATACATCAAATTTGTCATGTCATATTTTGTTTTCTAAGGTCACGTAATGTCACTATGATAAATAAAGTCTATAGATTTTTAGAAATCTTCATATTTAGACTATCAGACTTTGTAACTATCGCTGTTTTGAAACCAAGTTGGAAAGCGTAACCAAAGACGTTAAAAAGGCTAAAACAAAAATAGAGAATTTATGTTCTACCAAGAACCTAGGCCAAAATCGATGCATTGAAACTCTAGCCAAGCCACTGTAGCCGGTCTAAAACCGTCTCGAGTAGGAACACCGCAATGATTCATACATCAATTTAACACCTCCTTGGAACCAGTACCTCAACAACCGCGATCTGACAATAACCCTTAACAACAATATCCGGGACTATGAAGGCCAAATTACTTCTGACCTCATCATCACCTGCCTAGCCTTTTCCCAACTATATTGGGGTCGGCTTCCTGTCTAACCGGATGCAGCTGAATACCAGCTAAATTACTTCTGACCTATAGCTGCTTATTTTTCTACAAATTATCCTGCTATACGTAGGTATTTTTAAAGCAAATTATTTCAATAAAATTCTGATGATAACCTATGATCTGCCATTTCAACCATGAGTAACAATAACAGAGTAAAGAATGCGTGGAGCCGCTTAATATTTAATTATTTTTTTTATCTCCTTCGATTGTGCTAGCTACTGCTACATTCTTGTTATTTTTGAGGCGGACCGTCTTTGTACAGACGCCAGCACATCAAGCTACTTCAATCTGTCAAATTTCTTGAATAGATTTTAAACTTTATCGCTAAAGCATTAGATTCAAGGTTGATTGGGAAAATTTTACTGTTTCGGGTAGCTTGATATGCTGGCGTCTGTACATTACTACAAATCCAAGCCATGACGAGGGACACGCGTCAACAGTAGAGGCAACTGCAGCCATTCCAAAAATGCCGCTCGTGTATTTGAGCACCACCTCTGCCGTTGATGCGTGTCGCTCGTATGTATGAGCACTTGCTGATGACATGTTGACATTGCAAGAAACGGTACACTTTTCTGTACGCCTAACGTTCATAATATCTGGTCTAGTCCTAAGTGCTAGTTCTAATCTAGTCTATACTAATCAACCTATGTACCGATAACATTAATAGACGTTCTATCGCCTATGACCTCCACGCTATTTCCCTCTGGTAACCCACTTCCGAGGCTGACGGTTGTGGTAGATAAGCATCTATTAGTACCTACGCTTACACGAGCATCAGTGGAGTATTTTATAAGTGTTCTGGTATTTTTATAGTGAATCCATTTAGTTTTCATGTAAATGATGTGTAACATAACCTAGCGGAGTAATTGCGTAACACACTAATAGTAGCAATGTCTTTCATTTTGACAGTTCAACAACATTCATTGCGTTATTTACGTTGTTGAGCAGACTAGTGTTTCGAAAATATGAAGCAATGAATTAGCAATATCCTTCAAAAAATTTTTTTTATTCAGATTGTGATTGATAGTGTGTTATGTGGCTAAGTAATAACAGCCGCACGGGTCGATCGATCAGGTTAAGCTACGCTTGCCGCGGTTGGTCCGTGGATGGGTGACCATTTTCACATACCAAGACCCTCCGTGCCTCGGAAAGCAAGTTAAGCCGTTGGTCCCGGCTGTCAGTCGTGGATCTTTGACAGTCGTTACGGGTCGTCAGTAGCCCGAAAGTCTGACAACCAGTCTTACCAAGGGGTATCGTATTACCCAGTAACTGGGTTGTGGAGGTCAGATAGGCAGTCGCTTCATGTTAAATACTAGTATTCAGCTGCATCCGGTTAGACTGGAAGCCGACCCCAACATTGTTGGGAAAAGGCTAGGCAGATGATGAGTGTGTTACGCAATTAGGGTGCAGATCAAATATCAGCAACCAAAGACTTCTCACAAATTGCATTTCAATATAACTTAGAAGCACTTACAAGCACAATAAATGGACAATTACCTAAAAAAGTCTAGTAACGCAAAAGGAAACAAAAAAAAATATGAACGTGTCGGCTCCACAGACGTAAAAAATCTCAATATTGGCGTGATGATATATCCAATTATGCGGCGAGTATTATTTATCAACTCATTTATCATTCTGCTACGGACAGACGCGGTAAGTGCTAACAATAACTAATTAAGTAAATAATATTGGAGTTTACGTAGTTCGAGCGTGGATTTGTATCAATAAGCCTTGGTAGAAGTAAATAGTTCAATAGATGAAGGTGAGGAGTCTGACAAGGTCAGCGCTTGCTTAGAAATCATGTTAGGCCCTTTGCACGGCACGATTTCTTTACGGGCGGCAATAAAACACGCCGCAAAAATAACGTGTCCGTCAACAAGTCCTACACACGGCGAATAAGCCGTAGTTTTTCACGGCAAGAAAATCGTGTGACCTTAGTGAGATCATTGATAGTAAAGCTGCTTAGAATTTTCGTAACAACGGTTTAATTAGAAGTCGTAGGGAATGACCTGCAGGGACGCATTACTGGGGCAGTTTTAATTATTGAATAAATACCAAGCTACCATGTGTGAGCCCGCATATTTTTTAAACGATTCAACGTAGGTATTTCGAAATGTAAATCTAAAAACCAAGGCCAAATTTATGTATAATTAGGCGCAATACCTGAAAATTACTACTTCCATAATATTGTTCGATTGCGTGAGCCGATGTACGGTAAACTTTAACTACTTCTAAACAATTAAGTACCTTTTGATTTTGTCATTTCAGGCCCAATATGAAACTCATCATCATCTTGTGCGGCCTAATCTCGATCCAAGCAGGAGTGATCAAAGATCAAAATGAATGTACCGGCGTAAACATAACCGGAGTCAACTATGAGACCGAAACGCTAAAAGAAGATCTCGACAGACCATACCTTTTAGCAGTTGACTACAGCACCAACAACCTTTACTTCAGCTACAACGTCAAAGAAGATGAAGATGATTTCAGGTCAGCAAGACTGAACCTTAACACCAAGGAGTTCAACAATATCGAAGGCGTCGCTAACGGCTTTGCACAAGCAGTAGATCAAAGAACACATGAAATCTACATAGGTGGAAGCGACGGAATTTACAAATACGACTATGGACACAACAAAGCAGAACTGTTTGGAGAAAGAGGTGCCAACATTTGGACTTTATACTTCAAGGAAGTTCTATACTATTCCATATTTCCCCATCAATTCTTATACGTGATGGAAGATGGACAACCGAGAAGGTTCCTAGATTTGGAAGACACCAAAGTGGATCATTTCGTTATTGACAATGAAGATGACATTTTCTTTTCAAATAATACTGGCTTGTACTCACAGAAAAAAGGGACGAAAAATGCTGTGCTGTACAAGGAAAACCCCGTATTGAGGAGTTTGACTACCGATATTAATGGTAATGTGTACGCTTGTCTCCAAGACGGTATATACGCTGCGAGAAAATCAAGTACTTCTTTGGAAAAAGTTGTGGAATTGAGCGACGGTTTTGGTTTAGCGTTTGATAACGATAACAATATCGTATATTCCGATGCTTCTAGACTCGTCCGACTTAAAGCTAACAGACATAAAACATGTTAAGGCCAGGTCTTTCATAATGTTACTAAAATAAATGATCTACCTATATTTCCTTACCGTGTTTGGCGTATGCTCCTTTCTTCAAAATGCTTAGAATGAAGGACACTCTAGTTAGTTAATTGAATTAATACCTCGTAAAGATGATTCATGATTACTATCGAGATTTTTTTTTAAACCCATTTTGATGGAATTTTCTCGCATTTTTTCTATGAGCACGTATCTCATTCTGTTGCATATAAGCTAGAGTAAGCCAGATCTTTATCAATATGTTAATTAATCACGCATAAAACGCATGTTTAACTTATTGCAATAATAATTAATCCAATAAATAATCTTGTTTGTCAAGTAACTTTTTCGAACAACAGAAGTAAAAAGTTTGAGGTTGCTTGGCACATCACACACCCAAATGAATGACGGGGCTGTTGATTTACTATGCCTGTACAACCTCGCTGGATGGTGGCAAAACCGTCAGATATCATGCAGTCTGTGTTTGACTAGGTAGCTAGAGGGGCGGTGACCACTAGCCTTAATGACAGTCTGATGATATTCCGTCGCCGTACCAACCTGCACTTTCAAATGACCGATGAGGTTTCTCCGCTTTCATCGATTGTAACATTCGTCATAATGTTCGAACGTGATAACAAGTGAAGTTGTTCACTGTGATAGCTTTCAGAACACTATCTTCTTATTATAGATTAGTTGCGCCCCGCGGTTTCACCCGCATAAGTCTCGATCCCGTGGGAATATCGGGATAAGAAGTATCATATGTCCTCATACCACCAGGTCATGGTCTACCCATGTGCTAAATTTCATCTAAGTCTGTTCAGCCGTTTTAGCGTGAAAGCGTATCAAACAAGCATACAAAAATCAACCCTTTTCTCTGTATAATATTAGTATAGATAAATAAATAAAAAGAAAGAGTATCATAGCCCCAACAGACCTTCCTGCATGTTTCAGCTAAGGGCAACTTTCTGCCTTTTTTAAACCTTACATATTTATGCCAGTGTAAAGCGCCAGCCCAGTTGACAAAATCATTATTTATGCATGTTCGTTTCCATCCGCTAAGGGGCCACGAGCCGTTTGACATTTTGTGGGACCAAGACTGACAAGCGTGTGATATTTCCCCTTCTACATTAAAGATAAGGCTAAGTAAATAATAGCCATTCGTTTTCCTCAACGCGGGATCTGTTTTTGCAAGTCATGAATTTCCTTTACTAATAGGCTCCGGTCCCAACCATTGTAGGTCCATATCGCTCACTCACTAAGACTGATGTTATCGTATCAGATTTACATTTTTGTTCAAATGTAATCAATGTTCTTTAGAATATGATTTAGACGTCCTAAAATTAGACGGTTAGGTACTTTTGGAAAGTGTTTATAAGTGCTAAACATTCTACGATCTAAAAAGCGTAGTTGCAGCTAACGGTAAGCGAAAGATTCAGCCTTAGCTGCTCCTTGTAAGTAGTACGGTCAGTGCTCTGCATTACCTGACCCCTCTTACAAAGAAGAAGAGGGGAACCGAGGACGGGTTATGCTGTATGCAGGCCACGCCTAGCCTACGTCCTGCGGTTAACATTATCAAATATATATGTCACCGTGTATTTATGAACATCGTTACTTTATGATATATCTCGTGAGATTATAAACTATCGAAAAATTTTGAACTGCAGTAAAACATTTACAATTTAACGCATTACTTTTCGATAGTTTATAATCTGTCCATGGTAAACCGATAAACTGTGAACTGGTATCAAACTTGCATGCGACGGATCGCACCTTGCACTGATACAAAATAGCCAAGTAGGTAACTGCGAGCAAATTGGAAGTAACCCTCGCTCGGTTCGCGCGCAGTTGGTCACAGTTCTAACCATTTGGTCGGGGTACCCTGGCTTACTTACTGCCTCCAATTCGGCTACCGCCAACACCGACAAATCAGGGACTGTTCACAATTTTACGGATGATAAAATCGGACAGATTGTGAACTGTCGGTAAGTGCAGGTTCGTTCACAATTTGACGGTTTGATATAGTTAGATTCAAAACTATAGAAAATTAATACATTATATTGTAAGCAGTAGTACAGTTCACAATTTATCGACAGTTTACAATCTCGCAAGATAGATTATAAAGTAACGGTGTTCACAATCATACGGTGACACATAGAATGCTCAGTATCAAACTATGGACGACAATCTAGATGTGTCCGTTTTCTTTGCTAAGGACCGGAGGCCACGAACAAAGATATTTAGTCAATAACTTGCAGTAGCGCCTATCTCCGTTTCTAGAGGGTGTTTTAAGGTTGAGATGCTAGCCTAGATGTTTAAATGAGCTGTGTGCGTGTTTATCTCTTACGCCGGCCGTGTCTCGTGGTCAAGTTCCACTCTGTTTAAAACATTTCGTCACGCGCTTATTACCGTATTTATTCTTGTTTATGAGCTGTTCTTGTTTTATGTAGGGTTTCATAATAGAACCAGTGGGGCAAGGTGGTTATCAGGGCTGACGGGCATTACCTATACCACGATATGAGCAATTCTTCTCCTTATAGTTTGTGTTAATACGAGAGAAGCAGAAGACTATGACTGACTCTTCTTTTAATGAACAACCGGAACTTGCTAAGCAATCAATCTGCCTAGCCTTGTCCCAACTATGTCGGAGTCGGCTTCCAGTCAGCCAGTTGGAGCGACTGCTTACCTGACTGGAGGTGAGGTAGGCAGTCGCTGGGTAGGTTACTGGGTAACAAGATACCCCGACCGGTTATCAGACTTTTGGGCTAATGACAGCCGTGACCAACGGGTGCTTTCCGAGCCACGGAGAGGTCTCTAGTATACCTATGTAATGGGGGATCACCCATCCACGAAGCGACCGCGGCAAGCGTAGCTTAACCTTTGATCGACCCATGCGGCTGTTATCATTTAGCCACGAGCCTTGCTTAAGCATAACAGCAAATGTCTTTGCAAAAGAATTAAGACATACCTATTACCTACTGAACTATTTTAATTTAATGTTGTGTAGCACACCGCATACTCACGCATAGCGCATGCGTCACTACGAATGATAACAAAACTGCATTCACGAACTACCTTCGAATATTACGTGAGATTGGAATCGCGGAACAATACTCAATACTTCGTCAGAACATATTTCTTTAGGATTCCGTACACGACGGGTGCCCTAAATAAGCCTCCGATGTCCGTCCGTCTGTCACAGGGTTGTATCTTTTGAACCGTAATAGGTAGACACTTGTAATGTCACAGAGTGTGTACTACTATGGCCGCTATAACAACACATAATAAAAATATAATATCATAATCAGCCTATAATGTTGCCACAGCTGGGACACGGGCCTCCTCTCTTCAGAGGGAGTGGGCCGTAATCCCCCACGCGGGCCCAGTGCGGGTTGGTAGATGTGTCATGTCTTCGAATTTTTTGGTTCTAGGACCTGCCGGTTTCCTCACGAAGTTTTACTTCACTTTTTTGAGAGCAGTGATGATGAAATAGTTTACACAAAGTAAAGCGCCTACCTAGGTTCGAACCCACAGCCTACAACTTGTAAGTCGGGACCGTTGGCCTTATTAGGCCACCACTGGGCTAAAAATAAAATAAACCCAAAAATTTAAGGGTAAAAAAAAACACGCGTCTTGTATTCAGAAACCAGGGACCCCATAAAGTATTAAAAGAAAAGAAAATGTAGTGTTAAATATTGTACGATGGCACGGGACCTTTCGTGTACGAATCCGACTCGCACTTGGCCGTGTTTTTGCTAATTTAATTTATTGTTTCAAACATACTTGTAGTTAGTTAGAAAAAGCCGACAGTTCTACAAGTTGTTACGACAGACCGACAATATCTGGGAAGTTGAGAAATAAACGAACTTCCGTTTCTTGCGTTGTATTATAAGTGGTGCACATGGTACACGCGAGCAGAGATGTTACTGGTAAATTGTAAATAAGGTCATAGAATAAATTGTTGTTTATTTTTAGGTGTTTTGTTGTGTCTAGGTCTTCATGCTGGGACAAAAGGTTGGATGATGCTGTACTTGAAGTTACAGAAAGAGGCCCCGATTTAAGGCCCCGAATTTAGATGAGCAATCAGCCCAGGTGTTCCAGAGTTGACTGGTAACCATAATTTTTAGCAACATAAAATAGAATACAAAATGCTTATCTGCATAAAGTTTAAGTAGGTATACTGCAGGCTGTTTCTTGTACGTTTGTTTGTTACGCTTTCACGCCAAAACGGCTGAACGGATTTCGATGAAATTTAGCACATGGGTAGACCATGACCTAGAGAAGAACATAGGCATTCATCCTAGATCGCAGACGAAGTCACGAATTTAAGAATTTCAAGATTATGCAGTAGGTACTGCATAATCTTGTAACATCTAAAATAAGAGAATGATAAAACTAAAAAAAATATATGATGTACATTACCATGTAAACTTCCACCGAAAATTGGTTTGAACGAGATCTAGTAAGTAGTTTTTTTTTTAATACGTCATAAATCGTAAATTGTAATTGTACGGAACCCTCGGTGCGCGAGTCCGACTCGCACTTGGCCGGTTTTTATATATTTGTACATATTATTATTTTAAGTCTGTTAGCTTTTTAAATTTTTAACTTATCTAGGTTTTCGCTCAAGGGGGAGGGCAAATGTTTCTCTCTGAGGGAATGTGGCCACCCGGGCGATTTTAATATGTTGTGGATGCCTTAAATAAAACCTTCGGTACCTAGTTTCCGTTACCTCAAGAATGTGCACCCTTTCGAGGATGACTACAATTTATCTGTAACTTGGTAATATGCTGTATACAAGTTAAAAATACAGGTAAAAAAACTAAGTTTGTGTCTAATTTAGAGTTTGACACTCAATATTGGTTAATTCCAGGGGAGGCCACTGTACATGTTGCCCCCTCCTGTATCCGTGCCTGATTGTAATCAGTACAAGTTAAAAAATAACTTGATGACCATTTTATTTTATTGCAACAGACATACAGACTAATTAAAAATGCTTCATGTTAGGTATTCTTGCTTTTTATGAGTGCCAGGTAATTAATTAGTAAACACATTAATTAATTTCAATTATTTTTACTGAACAGTGCGAGGTACAGTAAAACTACAACATGATTTCAGGTTGTAGAATCTTTTTATTTTAGTCTACTTAGTTATTCTGACTTTTTCTCTATGTGAATATTAATGGAAATAGATCAATTTTGTTTTTTTTTTTCGATTAGTAAGTATGCATGTAAAGTGAGAAGATTAAATAGAGACAGGCCGGCTACACTGTCAGGGGAGAAGAGAAATGAAACAAAAAAGGAAACCCTTTGAAAAGATGGCCAGGTGACTTGGTGAAGATGGAAAGGCATGGACTAGACAGGCAAGGAACAGGGAGAATTGTAAGGGGTTGGAGGAGGCCTTTGCCAAAGGGCACACAAAGAGTCAAAACTGATATTAAACCTGTTTTGTACTACAACTATATTCTGAAATAAATCTATAAATAAAATAATAAAAGTACTGAATAGAGACTACTTGATACTAAAATTAAAAAGACAATGAGACAAGGCCACTTTTGGACATCTAAGAAATAGTTGGCTAAAAGTTGTATTGAATAAAATAATTAAATGTTCATTTCTGTTTTGTTTCTTTTCACTACCTACATTGTATCCCGCGCGACTGGGGGTCCTGGGTTCGATTCCCGGGTCAGGCAAAGTGTTATTGAGTTTTTCCATTAGGAATTTCTTAGGAACAGACCCGACTTTGCAACTAGGTGGTTTGATACCCCTGTGCCTCAGAAAGCACCTAATCTCTCTCTCCGGTCATGTCGGATTGCCATCCCATCGGACTATGAGAGTGAGGGAAGAGTGAGTACACCTGTCTGCACGCACAGCATATATAATAATATGTCTAGAGGACTTTATTTTATCCCACAGTCTCATTGCCGGACAAAGGTCTACCTTCTCCCCCGCTTTATCTTGTTAATAATTAACTTATATGGTCCATGTTGGTGCAGGACCGAGTTGAGAGGGAAAAGGAAAGGGAGGGCTTTACCCTGCAGTGGGTAACACAGGCTGATTTATTTATTTATTATTGTGTTAAAAGAAATCAACAACCACATCTATCACTGAATCATATTGTGTTTCAAAAATACATGTAACACTTTGTAACAGATTGTCCAATAACATTGTTCTATGAGTTGAATGTTACCTATTGTATTGTATGGCAAAGGCGTTGGTTTATCAATCCACAAACATAAAAATTTAAATAATTAATAGCTAATAATGCTGAGATGGCAATTATTACAAAGAAAATTACATGTGTTTTTCTATCGGGGATTTTTACATGTGCATTTTTTTTGTAAAGATTAGCAAAGAAGTCAGTGTGAATAAGAAAGACAACAATATTACCCTTGAAAGCAATAGGATATAATCAGTGGTTGCTTGATCAAGATCAAGCTAAATATCATGATGATACAATACCAATCATTTAGTTAAAAAGATACATTTATAGTTCCTCCATGAGTGCCACTACCCAGTGAATTAGCATAATCACCCTGCAGGCCAAGTGCGGATTGGTGGATGTCACATGTCTTACATTAACTTCAAAGGAACTATGTTCTATGTTATGAGTTTAGTTTCTGCACTTAGTCCTTCAAGTGGACCCTTGTGAGTGATAGGAACGTGCATCAAATGAACTATGAAAATACCAAGTTAGTCAATGTATAATTGGTTAAATAGTGATAATGCCAACTGAAAAAGCACCTTTTTTACTAAAGTATTTCCCTTGATAACTCACACACATGCAGATAATCAGGTTTACATGATTTAATATCCTCTATGACTCAGTGATTTTGTCACTGTAAGGTGATAGCGGGGCGTTAGCAATTTGCAACACTTAGCTGAAATACAATACGCTTTTAATAACAATGATTGGACATGTGTGCAGTTGAGCAGCTTTTGATATGTATTCAACATTTATTTTAAATATTACTTTAACTGGAAGAAGTGTTGAGTAAAAAGGTTGTAATCTTTCCTCTAACCATAAACACCTTTGTTTTTTTTTTGCAAATAATGATTTTAAAAAGTTTTGCTGTTCTATTTGCATTGAAATTATATCTAGGTATTCCACTTTCACTAAGAGCAAATTTTTTAGGGAAAGTAGGCAATACAGTAATATTAGGAGTGAGTAAAAATGAAAATTTATTTTCTCCAAATTAGTACCTACTTTAATGTGCACACAATTATTGCAAAGGCATGCAGTTATGATGCCAATGGTGTACAGCATAAAACTCCATATTGAATGGATTGTAAAAGCATATGTAAACAGAATTTGCACAAATTGTTTTGGCACACTGAATTTGTATATGCTCGGAAACATAGTAAACAATGATCCTGGCCTAATTATTTTAGTGGTGTTTGGGATAAACAACTTAATGCAATGCAATACATAACAATATAAGTTCCTTCTTTGTAAGAAGCTGGTAGAGTGTACTTACGGTTCTGGACTGTACTGAGCACCTCCGAAGAAGCCGTGCCTGTCCGGCTGCGTCGTCACCGACGAGCATATCGATGTTGTATCGCCCTGTTCACTCCTGTCTCCTCCCGCACTTTTCACACTCTTCTGCAGCGACATTTTAACTACAATCCACACTTATCCTACCTCCAACCTACTACCATCACTTACACTGAGCAACCACCACAGCGGACCACGGAGTGGGCGTACAAATTAATTACAAAACATGTATGCAACTGCCCCGCACGCTCACGCCCGTCCACAATCACACAACTCCACTAAACAATTAGCACAGAGAAACGGCTGTTGCGCGCAAACTCCGGCAACCACCACATAGCCGAAGACGTTAAATATGGTAACAAAACGTGCCTAGAATAAATACAAACTGTACTTTTTCTTATCAAAACTCAACGTGTGGGTGGGCGAATGAAGTGAATACAAGAATGTACGTCATTTTTAGTGATGGGCTTTTGCATCAACAAAACATTGACATTAAACATTTATCGGTTTTACGGCTACAATTGCATTCTACTAAAATAGAAGAATTTACAAGCTAAAAATCTTAATTTTCCTTTAAAAAATGAAAACAATCGGGAGCATTAGAAGCAAATTGCTAATTATTGTAGCGTACAGTTTGACAGGGGCTCGTGGCTAAACAATAACAGCCGCACGGGTCGATTGAAGGTTAAGCTTAGTCTTGCCGCAATTGGTTTATGGTGACCATTCACTACATTATATAAGACCCCTTCGTGTCTCGGAAAGGGACGTTATGCCTATGGTCCCGGCTGTCATGCGTGACTCTTTGACCATCGTTATGGATAGTCAAAAGCCCACGTCTGACAACCAGTCTTACCAAGGAGTATCATATTACCCACGGTAATGGGGTTGTAGAGGTCAGATAGTCAGTTGCTCCATGTAAATTACTGGTATTCAGTGGCATTCGCTTAGACTGAAAACCGACCATAACATAGTTAGGCATGGCTAGGCAGATATTTCTGAAGTGGACTGTTTGGACTACTGCGTGGCTTGTAAAAAGTTGTCACAATTCTGTCAAATCCAATATATTTCATGAAGTTCATATTTTGCCATGTTACTTTTAGAACTTTAGTCGAGTCTTCCTTGTCACTTGAATGGCGATTTTTGTTAAATAATTTTCGGTTTCGGTCCGGAAGTAGGACAAACCTAGTCCGGAGGTTTCTTTTAGTGTGTAGCTGTCATCGGCGATTTTTTGACAGACTTATATTATAGTTAGTTATCTGTGTGACAGACAGTCACAGGAGAGCTGACATGACACACAGCACAGCTGACAGATGTCAATATTCGTGCAAAGTTAGGTTATTAAATTGTTAAAGTGAAAAACATTGAAGATTTTACTTAAAATGAATAACCTAAGAAGATTATTAGTAGCTCCAAGTTTGTCTAGGCTTAGTTCTACAGCTCCAGCTGAATTCGTTAACAGGAACCCTCGAAACTTGGAGAAAATAAGGATTGCTCGTAAACCTGATGGTTACCACTTAGATGCGCCTGGGAGGAAATTCTGGCACAAGTTTGTACAACTAAAATTATATCAAATTACAACTTGACAGTTTAGTACTGTTTAAATTTTATAAAAGCGGCTGAATGCAGTAATATTAGTACAAGAAAGAGCAATGCCTTCTTCCTTTTTATTGTTTTGACTATCGATTAAATATACTTGTATTCTTGAACATGTATAGCGATCACTGCCGTAACTTTTAGACCAAAGTGTTTATAATCCCCCAAATCTCAATGCATAAACTAATTTAAAAATCAAACTGATGAAATTACAAACCTTTCTACTTTTACAGGCTAATATTAACAGCAAGTAACCGCACAGTGACTGCCCAAGTGGTTCACTTTATAAACGGCCCAGTTATTCAAGCGAAAACATCAGAGTGGGCACTACGCAAACAACTGTACAGCATCACGGACACTTGCGCTTACATAAACTTAGGCAAAGTCTTCGCACAACGGTGTCTTGAAAGCGGGATCACTGAGATGTACTGTGACATTCAGCCTGTTGAAGGTGGAAAAGTCGACAGGTTCATAAAAGAGGTTGTCAATGGAGGTATCAAGTTGGAAGAACCAGAAGTGTACAAGAAACCAAATCCTTGGGATCTAAAACGGCCAGAAAAACCATGGGAAGTTGCTGAAGAATAGATTGTAATTATAATTTTAGTAGTAAGTAGGTAAGAAACAAAAGAAAGTAAATAATTATTATAAATGCGAAAATTGTTTTATTTATTTTATTAAAAATCCAATTGTATTCTCTAATTATCTTACTGGAGCATGCCGCCTACCTCCGTGCCAAATGTATTTAAATCCATTCAGTGGTTTGGGTGTGAAAAGGTAACAGGCAGTTACTTTTGAATTTATAATATTAGTATGGATGGATAAGATACAATTTGTTCAGGGGTGTGATTTGATGTCTTGTGATGTTTGTCCTTCTTCACTGCATTATGATCATCATCATGTGCCTAGCTTTTTCTCAACTATGTTGGGGTCACCTTCCAGTCAACTGGATGACGCTGAGTACCTGAATTTTACATGGAGCAACTGCCTAATCTGACCTCCGCAACCCAGTTACGGTTGGTAAGACTGGTTGCTAAGATTTGTTAAGACTATTGGGCTCCTGACGACTCATAACAACTGTAAAAGATCCACGAATGACAGCCGGGACTAAGGATCAGGCGCGGTCGCAGCTCAAGATTTTGGGGGGGGGTCACCAAGTAGTAAGTTAGTAAATTAAATTAGTAAGGCAAGTAAATCATGCAGACTCTCGAGAGCTTGAATTGGGGGGGGGTCATAACCCCCACGACTCGCCCCCCCCTCGGACCGCGCCGAAAAAAAAAAAATCCTAATGGTTAATATTTCTCCGCTCCGCAGTTTCGCTCCGCTTCAATGGACAGGCAGCCTTAAAGTGCATTCCGAGGCACAGAAGGGTCTAGGTATGTACAGATGGTCGCCCATCCATGGACTAACCGCGGCAAGCGTAGCCCCGTGTGGCTGTTATTACTTAGCCACAAGTCCCTCTATCATTGCATTATGATCATGAAAACCAATTTTTTAAATTTGTTTTTCAATCTTTGTTGCTCACTGCTGCAAAGGCCGCCCCCACAGCTTCCCACTCTCCTGTGAGTTGCCTTCTCCGGACATTCTACTATAAACGCGCCTCTAAGTCATCAGTTCATCACGCCAGTGTTTTCTAGGCCTTCCTGGGCGTCCGGCTCCCACTGCATGACGACTGGCCTATCTGTCCCGATGCATCCTACCTATATGGCCCGCCAAATTCCACTTCAGCCTATCAGACTTCTTACCCACATCGGCGATTCCTGTTTTGGAGCGTATCATGGCTTACGTATTCGGTCGCTGAGCTTAATACCCACACGCTACGCTCCATCACCCTTTGGCAAATCTTGAGTTTGGACTTGGGGTCCAATGAGGAAACAAAATTTTTATCGCTCAGAGTCAAAGTCAAAGATTTATTTGCAGATAAATAAGGTTACAAAAGTTCTTACAATGGTGGTATAATAGTACCTAGCTTAACATATTAAATCATAACATAATGACATGCAAATTTTTTGGGACCTATAGGCACAATTACATCATTTACATTTAAACTGAAGGAATTCTTTAATATGTAGTATAGAAGGGATTCTCAATTAGCCACCTGTGTAAAGCCCTTCTGAAGCGGACCATTGGAAGTTCTTTAATTTGGTTAGGAATCGTGTTATAAATCTGAGAACACATAGGGTAGCAACTTCGTCTATAAAGTTCTGTTTTCGTTCTAGGGATAATTAATCTATTATGATATCTAGTTTGAAGTTACATTTATCTCCCAGTTTTTCAAACATCTCAGGGTGAGAGGAGACGGCGATTCACGCGCGTATTGAATTGCATAGTGCTTTTGTGCGTTTGAAATTTCTTTAGGACTTAGGGAACGCAATTTCGAGTCGAGATTGGCAACTCCAAATCTCGCCCGGGAATCTGGCTAGTTCTCGTTCTCGATGTCGAGCGTTTGAGATCGAGAGCAAAGTGTAAAATGCTTTACATTAAAAAGATAGGTATTAAAATGATATTTCCAAGTGACTATAATTTGTGAGATAACGGGATATTTTCAGCTACAACCGCAGAAATAAGTATATTATACAGAAATAGAAATAAGTACTTATAATAAGATCATAGAAATTTATTTTTGCAGATGATATGATCATTGATCAATACTATGCTGTAGGTATGCATGAGTAATTTGCGTAAATATTCATCTCCACTACGGAACCCTTCATTGTGTGTGGTCCAACATGCACTTTTCTGATTATGACCTACTTGAGTATTTTTTGTATACTTACTGACATTAAAGGATTAAATAGGTAATCGACTAATAAAATTTTCGTTTCATTACTGTTCACGTTTTAATTGTTGGTTAATTAAAACGTGAACAGTAATAAAATGTATGGTATGTATACGCGTATATATGTATATTGTCGTCCTCCTCTGTTCGTTTAATGCTCTAGCTTTTCTAATGTTGACAAAGTATGATTATCTCTTATTTCTTTATGAATAGTCAAAAGAAAATGTAACTTTTTCGAGGCAGCGTGCAAAATATTTCGACGTTCAATCCTGGGCGGGGCGGCCCCATTTAGTTTTGCCACCTAGGTCCCCGTGAGGCTTAGTCTAAAATCAAAAGTCATCTATTCAAATTAGGTTGAGAATGAGCACTTTTCGAACGTCAAAAAAGTCCGCCACTGGGCGGAGGTTTTGGTTTAATCGGGGGTGGTTGCGAACTTTGATTATATAGGTACTTGACATGTATATAATCAAAGGTTGCGAACTATACGATTAAAAACAACGTCGTGGAACATAATATTGCGTGGCTCCATGGCACAACATTAAGCAGTTGGAGCATTTCTAAACGAAACACGTTCAATTTCTGAACGTAGAAGTTTCCTTCATAGTGCTACAAGATTTGCTAATCAACTTTTTACTTCATGAATCGAATAATAATAATTTTGAGCTAATATTAAAAATAAATAAAGTGATAAATAATATTTAGTGTATAATTTGAATTTCGCGCGGGATATTTTGGTCACAATGAAAGAATTAATTTTAAAAGAAGGTCAACGTGAGCTTGTACAAAAATGGCGGAAAGAATGATGGCGTCTATTTTATGCAACGAGACAGCGACAAATCATTGTTTATCTCTTTCTTACTCATGCTACTTCTCGTAAACCACTGGGCACGCGTAGTGATCAATATGTCCACGTGATCTGTCGTCAGTCGCGACTCGCGTAATTGCAAATGCAAAATGTACAGGAAAGAAACGTTTGTGTTACAATGAAATCGTAAATATTTTGTTATTTTATGTTGTAGTGTTGTAGTTTTAAAATGCCTGCGTCTATTGGTGTCAATTTACGTGTAACTGGCCACTGCAGCCAAGGCGGGAGAAAGTATATGGAAGACTTGTTTTCCGTTGCTTATCAACAAACTGAAGACGAGAGGGATTTGGAGTATGCTTTCTTCGGAATATATGATGGCCATGGCGGGAGCGAGGCCGCAGCTTTTGCGAAGGAGCATTTGATGGACTCTATTGTAAAGCAGAGGCAGTTCTGGTCGGACAACGACGAGGATGTACTCAAAGCAATCAGAAATGGTTACATGTTGACCCACTTGAACATGTGGAAAGAGTTAGGTAAACACCAAATTTCACGTTATTAACTAATTTAATTACGATGTATCGTATTAGAACTCTGCTTTGTCTAGGCCCAAGGCGACTTCAAGTGACTGTACCAAATGTTTAGCTTGACCTTGTTGAAGTTATTCATAATTTTTTCTTGAGTGGTTTGACATTGAGTTTACAGAAGTTTTTCGAATGGTCATTGTCGTTATTGTCCGTGCTATTGCTTTGTTAGATAATAGCAAGTAAAACAAATTACCTTTGCAAAGTTTTTTGGGAATCCCACTCACTTTGCCAAGTGAAAGCAGTTTTACCAGTTTGAGTTTTTTATATTGGCTCAAGTTTCCTCTTACGAAAATGTTATGTATAAGGTCATTAATGCAGCTCTGAACAACTATAGAACAAACTAACTCAACCTCAAAGATACTGTGAAATCTGAGACTTGTTTGCTTGTAGTTACTATATCAACAAGATTGTTTTGTCTAACTAAGTATTATTGATATTTGGGAATGCTTCTAGAATATTATGTCATAGATTGTAATGGCTAAAACATGTTTATTATGACTAAACATTTCCCTGTTTTGGATCTATAGTCTTAGAAGTTTGTTAAAAAGAAATTACTGAAGACAGCTTAATGAAAAACAATGTCTTGCCTTTCAAAATGACTACTCTCTACCAATTTATGCAACCTACCAAACAACTTTCACACTGCAGTGAGTGTGTGAATTAAGAATACATGTTTCAGAAATGCTTACGTCCACTTGTCCAGCGGTGGACTGCAATAGATGATGAAAACTAAGTACCAATATTGTATGGGGTGGCAGGAACATTGACACACAACCTGTTACCATGGATTCAGTACATGATTCTGAAGCCCCTGCGTTTAAATAATTTTTTGGATATTTAAAAAAACCAGTCTTACCAAGGGTTATTGTATTACCCAGTGGTATCATATTACCCAGTAACTGGGTTGTGGAGGTCAGATAGGCAGTTGCTCCATGTAAAATACTGCTATTCAGCTGTATCCGGATAGACTGGAAGCCGACCCCAACATAGTTGGGTAAAGGCTAGGCAAATGATGACGATGATTAAAAAAAAAATGCTTTTCCATATATTTTTACCATGTACAATTTGTACATAAATTGCATTTTTCTATGAAACAGCAAATTTTTTTCATGATGACCGATGAAAATTTGCTACATAGGGGGGTCTAGAATCATTGTGCTAATTTCATGGTTACAGTTTGTGCATCTTGTCCCTGCCAGTCTGAATACTTTCATTTGTCCACAGCCCACAATGTTTTTTATCAACTAGCTCTTTCAATGCAAACAAAAGAATTGAAGGTTTATTTAGAATACAATAAATACCTTTCATATATTAATTTTAAAGACATTCCTAACTAAAGTAGCGGCTAAATAGTTTTAATAAAGAAGCAGCTATTCTGAATACTCGAACCTATGGTCTAATCAGATTTACGTTTCCAATTTATGTTATTTCTAGTTAAACAAATATCAACTTTATTTTAGTAGCAATAAAGTTGATTTCAGAGTGTTTGAAGTCGTGTCACAAAATGTAGTGTGTAGGAATTAAAGTTATTTTTCCAAAAACTCATATTTGTTTACATTTTTTGGCAAGTAAATCGCTAACGCAGATTAATTAGTACCTAATAAGCCTAACATTTCTAAATTGCCAAATAAATCTGTCAGCTTTGTTAAACAAGTTGTTTTTACCTGACTGTGCGGTGCAAACTAGGGTAATGTTTAGAGACCAAATGTGTTTGATGATTCTTATTATTGAAGAAATATGTTTATAAAAACAGCTTATATCATAACCTAACAAATAAAAAAAAATAAAGCACATAATATCTGTTGCATTACCTGTATGTCTATTATTTGAAAATTACTTTCTTTTGTTAGGCCTATCAATGAAACATAAAACGGACATGAAATAAAAAATAATTACACAATATTCTTGTTTTATTACAGAAAAATGGCCAAAAACTGTAACAGGGTTACCAAGCACGGCGGGTACAACCGCAAGCATAGCTTTTATACGCCGTGGAAAAATATATATTGGACATGTTGGGGATTCCGCTATTGTACTTGGTTACCAAAAAGATGGTAAGTTGTTTGAAATTATCATATACACCATTTCTCAAAATCTATCTAAAGAGATGAAGATCTTTAGATAACTTTTTTATTATCATGTTGCAAATATCATGTCTGACTAACTGGCTAAGAGCTTGTCCTTTACAAATTTACATAATTATGCACATGGATGAAAAATTAAAAGTATGTGATTTTTTTTTTGGGAAATCTGATGTGAAAGGACAATAGAAATTTTGGACTAGTAAAACACAGATTTTTTTACCGAGATAAAGTATATTGTTAATGTAATCACTGGATATCATTAAATTATTTTTAAAGCGGGGGCCGTAATAATATAGGCAGCAGCAGGGGCTTTAAAAATACAACTTAAAATTTTATGTTATTAAAATAAAAGTTGCTTAATAATTATCAATAAACATGTGTTGAAACAAAAACTTTAACAACACTCATCAAATTCACTTTTTTATTTTATTACTTTGCAACAGAGCCTTCAGTCATTTTTAGAGAATATTTTTCAAAAGTTCATAAAAAATGCTCATTAATTATTGAACTATGCTTTTATTTTTTCTATACGCTGGCGTCAGTATATACACTCAGCTGCGGTATATGTGACGCAAGGCTTAAACGGGAATTTGTGAAGTTTACTTCACAAATTCGCATTTACCAAAACAATTCATAGACCTATGAATTTTCTAGTCTAAGCATGTTAGCACAGTGGCCATTGTTCTTTTCAAATTCATTTATTCACATTTAAATAGAGTAATTACAATCAATGGTTTCTCATGTTACATTATTCGGTCTTATATTCTATTTAGCCTGTGGTATGGCACGTGAAGTTTATTTTGTCTAATATGTATATAGGGTGTTAAAGAAACCGCGTGCCACAGCTCAGGGGTAGGTTCAGTATCGATAAAGGAACCCAGGAAAAATAAAAACATAAAAAAAAATATTGCATTTAGTACCTACTAACTTAAAATAGCAATTGTTTAGAATTCAAATTATTTTATTTGTCTTTATAACCTACTCTAACATAATAAATTAACATAGGTTGTGAGGAGTGGGCTGCAAAACCATTGACATCAGACCACAAACCAGAATCCACAACAGAAATAGAGCGCATCCAAAGATGTGGTGGCAAGGTAGTCTCGAAGGCTGGCGTACCTCGTGTCGTATGGAACAGACCGCGTCTCGGGCACAAGGGTCCAATCAAGAAGAATACGCCAATGGATGAGATACCGTTCTTAGCGGTAGCAAGGTCTCTTGGAGACCTTTGGAGTTATAATCCTCAAAATGATGAGTTTATAGTCAGTCCTGACCCTGATGTTGGTGTTTTGACTATAGACCCGTCTAAATTTCGGTGAGTATTAATTTAGAGTAGTCTTGTATTATTATTATAAGCCTGTGTTGTCCCACTGCAGGGCAAAGGACTCCCTTCCCTCCTTCCACTCTTCCCGGTCTACTGCGATTATGGGCCAATCCTTTGAGAAGGAGTCCAGCTCATCCCGCCATCTCTTTCTGGGCCTGCCGCGCTGTCGTTTCCTGCCATTTGGAATCCATTGAGTGATGGCTTTTGCATATTGTCTTCATTTTTAAAATTCTTTATTTCATCATCATCATCAGCGTATAGCAGTCCACTGCTGGACTGCCTCTCCTATAGCATGCCATTCAACTCGATTTTCGGACACTCTCATCCAGCTGCTACCAGCCATCCTGCGAAGATCACCGCTCCACTTAGCCTGAGGGCGTCCCACCTTACGTTTACCGATTTGCGGTCTCCACTCAAGAACACGTCTACCCCAACGGTCATCGGTTCTACGGCTAATATGGCCAGCCCATTGCCACTTCAGCTGCTTATTCTGTGAGCTATGTCGACAACTTTGGTTCTCTACTGGATCACCTCGTTGCGGATTCGATCCCTCAGAGAGACTCCAAGCATAGCCCGTTCCATAGCTCGCTGAGCGACCTTGAGTTTATGGACCAGCCGTACCGTGAGTGTCCACGTTTCGGCTCCGTAAGTCATAACTGGCAGAACGCACTGATTGAAGGCCTTAGTCTTTAGGCTCTGTGGAATACGAGACGAGAAGACTCGACGAATCTTCCGAATCGCTGCCCAGTCCAGCTGAATTCTTGTGTTAGCCTTCCTCTCAACGTTTTTTTACCAAACTGCATAGCTTGCCCGAGGTAAACGTATTCTAGAACAACCTTGAGAGCATCGCCATTGACAGCAAGGACTGCGCTACGTCCACTTCCTTTGGGGCTGTTTCTTAAAGAGGGAAGAAGATATTTTGATATTTAGATATTTTGACGGCACGGTTGGCGCAGTGGTTAAGCGATTGACTGCTGCGCTGCGTGTCGCGGGTTCGATTCCCGCACGGAACAAATATTTGTATGACCTACATGTATTTGTTCCGAGTCTGGGTGTTTTTCTATCTATAATATGTATGTATTTACAAAAAAAAAAAATGTATATAAGTAGTTTATCAGCCATCTTGTTACCATAACACAAGCATTAGGTTGCTTAGCTTGGGACAAATGGTGCTGTGTGAAATGTCCAGGGATTTATTTATTTATTTATTTATTATATTAAGATATATTATATCAAGAAAAGCCCAACCTTCTCAAGAAAGTTGACAAGCATTTGTCCCCTATGATTTCTGCTACCAAACCCCTTAGGATCCTACTGCCGATTAGTTGCAATTCTGTACTCCCACTTTAGCGTTAAAATCTCCCATGAGAATGTTGTAGTGGACCTTAGTGGTGGAATGCAAGGCCTTGGAGATGTCCTCAAACATTTCCTCCACTTCGTCATTGGAGTGTGCCGAGGTCAGTGCGTAAACCTGAACACCTTGAAGCTATACCTCTCGGTTAGCTTCACTACGAGGTGGAGACTTCCACAACGTTGTCAATGTGATTTAATTACCAGGAACCCGACTCCGCCTTGGAATAGCTGGTCTCCATCTCAAATACATAAGATTCAGGGCTATTGTGTCCTCCCCCACTCTTCAGACTTCACTCAACCCAAGAATGTGCCACCTTATTTTCCCGAGTTCTTCTTCGAGCTGCACTAGGCGTTCGTCGAGCCGTAACTTACGTCCGTTATACGTCGGCAACTACTTACTTTCTTCCAAGTCGGACTATCCGCCTTAAGGTGAATTTCACCAAACTTAAATTTTAATATATTGTATAATTCTTCTGTACACGGCACGACCAATTTGGATGAATTTTGTGTGTATATTTCAATAGGTTCCTGGATGGTAGGTGGCGCTGCTTTACCGGGCAGCACGACGTCTGCCGGGTCCGCTAGTAGAGAATAAATTTAGAATTTTTGACAGTTTTGTCATACTAGAACTGTCAGACGTCAATTTTAATCCACGGATAAAAAATAGTCTTTGGTAAAATCAGCCGTTAATTCGCATTTTCCCGTAATTATCTCTTTTTGTTGCTCAGAATCATGTTTTACTGAAGTGAGAAGTATGAATCCAGGCATAGCCCAGGCTTGTTATTTTCCATTAAATTGAAAAAATTAAGAAAGAAGACCATTTAATGGGAATTTTAGTAATAAATCTTTTATATTAATCTGAGTTTTCTCTGGTACATTACAGGTGTCTGATCTTCGGCACTGATGGCCTGTGGAACATGATATCGCCAGAGGGCGCCGTCAGCCTAGTTCAGGCAACCGAGCGGCACAACGAAGCCGCCCTTGTCGGAGGGAATGGGAACCAGCCGAGAGATTGGTTGAACCCGTCCAAAAGTCTAGTGGATCATGCTTTGGAAAGGTATGTACTAAATGTTTTAGAAAGACGACTGTCACACAGGTATGATCCTTATAAAACTATGCTAATAGATGTTCCAGACTGAGGCCCACGACCGTAATATGAGCTCAAACTGAACAATAACAGTTATGGTGACCTAACATACAATTCGTTTTTCCATAGATGGTCAAACACTAGAATGAGAGCCGACAACACGTCTGTAGTGACCCTCATGCTGGACCCGCCGGGCCCGCCGCGCGCCACCGTGCTGCGCTCGCGCTCCAGCGCGGCCCGCCCCGCGCCCGCCGCGCCCCCCGCGCCCGCGCGCCCCGACGAGCCCGAGCCGCGCCCCGTGCCGCAGAACGGCCTCACCATCATGACGCGCTACTCCGACGGCGAGCGCGCCGCGCCCGCGCCCCCGCCCCCGCCCCCGCCCCCGCCGCCCGACGTGCCGCTGCCGCCCTGCGCCACGCTGGACGCGCGCCTGCCGGCCGCGCCGCCACACACGGACACCCCGCGCGACACGCCCGACCCGGACGATGACGCCATCGTCAACTACGGCAACCCTGCCGAATCATATTTTATGGCTCGTCTCCTCAATCGCACCCGCGTTATCAACACGCTGTCGGCGGTCCACGAGGAGATCGCCGGCACCCCGGCGCCGCGGGAACCGTCCGAGCCCCGCTCACCCACGCCCGCGCCCGCCACCGTCGTGCCGGACGGCGAGGTAGAGTCGGACGCGTCCACTGCCACCCGCCCCCCTCTCCCGCCGCGCGCCGCTGCCGGAGAACCGGCCACGCCCGTAGCAGATCTCACGATCTTGCCCGACGACGATGGTGGTATCCAGATCAATGAAGTTTCGTCGAGCTCACCCACAGAGGGCCCGGCGAAGCCGCGCGGACGTCGTCCACGCACCGACGCCAAGCGCGACCCGCCGGCGGCCGCGCCCGACCGCGTGCTGCGCTCGCACCACGAGGCCGAGCCGCCGCAGCGCCCGCACACGCGCCAGGCCACGCGCGCGCGCCCGCCCGCCTGCCCCGCGCCGCCCCTCGACCGCGTCGTCATACTCACCCGCCGCGCTCCGCCCGTACCCTCTCCTGCTCCCCCGCCTCCGCCGAGGACCGACCGTCTGGCGGCCGGGGACGCGAAACCGCCGGGG
Source organism: Apamea crenata (assembly GCA_949629185.1). Classification (NCBI taxonomy): domain Eukaryota; kingdom Metazoa; phylum Arthropoda; class Insecta; order Lepidoptera; family Noctuidae; genus Apamea; species Apamea crenata. The sequence continues at coordinate 7,174,725 of OX451372.1, forward strand.
CGTCGCGTCGCACCCGCACCCGTCGAACTCATCCCGGTCGACGAAGAGGCGAAACGTAGCGGCACACGCTCCACGCGCTCTCAGGGCGCTCAGGGAGTGACACCTCTAGCTCAGAAGATAACACGCAGCATCGGGATGTACGCCCGTGAGCTGCGCGGCGCGGCGGCGGCGGCGGCGGCTGCGGCAGGTGCGCGGGCGGGAAACTCGGCGCGCGCCCCGGGCCCGGCGCGGCGGACCCCGGCGGCGCGCCGCCCGCCCCCCGACCGCTCGAAGGAGAACCTCGGGGCCGCCCGGGGCCGCGCGCGCGCCCGCGCCGCGCCCGCCGCCTCGCCGCCGCCCTCGCTCCCGCCCGGCCCGCCCGAGCCGCGCCCGCGCACGAGACGCGCGGATAGCGCGCGCGACGAGCCCGAGGTGCACTCCACCACGGCCGAGCCGCCGCCGCCCTCCGCCTGCGCCGGCGCGCCCGCGCCCTCGCCCTCGCGGCCGCGCGCGCTGCGCTCGCGCAACGACGCCGCGGAGCCGGTGCGGGCCGCGCGCGACCCGGGCGCCTGCAAGCGGCCGCGCTGCGAGGACGGCGGCGGCGGCGCCAGCAAGGCGGCCCGCCTGGCGCCCGAGCGCTGTGCGCGCGCGCTGGGCAAGCGCGCGACGGGCCCCTGGGCCCCCGCGCTGGCGCTGCGCAACCGCTTGCGCCGGCGACTGGCCAAGTAGCGCGGGCGGCCGCCGCGCCTGCGCCTCGGTCCGACGCCGACGTCGGATCCAAAGATGACTGCGTCGTATACGGTTGATTTTCTGTTGTTGTTTTTTTATTTTTATCGCCGTCTCGGGCGTCGCCGCAGACGGCGGCTAGGAAGTAGGTAGTCGAGTTGGGTGACTCTGTCCGTGGACCGCTCGGGGTGGCCCGGGCTCCGCGAGGTTGGCCGGGCCCCTTACACTTCGGCCGGGCCCCGCGACTTCGTCGGAGGCCCACGGCTGCCATCGACGTTAAACAATAGTACAAAGGTATATTCTATATTTAACGTGTAAGTTTACCGCGTGGACCAGGAGGATTTTATTAGCCCTAGTAGATATTTATTTTCTCTATATTTATAGCTTCTATCGTAATGCATTTAACCGTAGGCGAAATGTGAATCTGATTTTCATTGTTGTGACGTTGAGTCAGAGGCTACGTAGTAACTTCAGATAGATAGTCTGCCTTATAAAGCGAGAGTACAACATGTTAACATTTTTATAAATATTTTATAAGATCACCTTTTTTGAACTTCAAGTTTTAAGCAACAAAACTTCTCATATGAGATTCCATTGATGTTAAAGAATCATGGCGAGATTCTTACATTAATTTGTACAAAAAAAAAAGAGTTCATTTAGAGGGTTCAAAATATTTTACAATGTTGAGAATAAATTACCAGGAGTAGATTGGTATACTTATCATATTTTTAAAACCCCGCATAATTAAAATGTTTCGAAGTGAAGATATCACTTTTTCGTTTCATCTCGTATTGTTTTTGTATTTATAAAAAAAAAAAATACAGTATTTGACACTAAGTCAAACCTCGCCACCCAAAGATTTAATTCGCGAGATTAGCCCTCGCCGTACTTAGTAACATGAAAAAGTGTCCATACTGAGAAAAGTGAGCGCACACATTATTAAATAGCGTTTTTATGACAATCAAGTGAAGGAGGTGTCAAAACTAATAAAAAATACGACTATCTAACGATTTAAATCTTTGCCACTGCTGTTTACAGCGATAGCCGCCGGTTTTTTCTGAAATAATGAGCTACTCGTTAAACTATTTTCATTTTAAATTTATATTTTTATTGCGGGGTTATACAGGGTGATTGGAAGATGGGTGGAAAGCTTTATGGTGAAGATAGTACAGACAATTTAGAACCATTTAAGCCATGGTAGTCTTAGAATTCGTCTATGCCTTAGTCTGCCTAAAATTTAAAATGTCTCCCTCAAACTGGTTTGTAGGCCCTAATTTCAATAATTCGTAAGATATCCGCGTAAATGATACCTCAAAAGAAAGAACGATTATTATGCATGTTTTGAAAAGGGTTTGAACAAAAAAGCACCCTCCGTTTTTTTTTAAATAAGGTTTATAAAAAGTATTATAATTTTTTCAAAATTCATATGAACTTTTTGAATCTCTGTAAAAAAAGTGTTTAACGACACAGAGGCTTGAAATATGTTTTGCTAGATTGCTTACACATTACTTTCATTAAATAACATAAAAATAAATTCCTTTATCATTCAATTTGGCCATAAATAAGCAGTTTATTTAATATTTTGGGAATTTTCGAAAAAAAAACATAATTAGGTAAAAAAAATTGGTATGACTTCGTCTAAGATAACCATGGCTTAAATGGTTCTAAATTGTCTGTATTATATTCCCCACCCATCTTCCAATCACCCTGTGTAAATATTGTGAATGCCTGAAGATACTCTATAGGCACCCAATAGTATAAGAATTATAATGCCAACTTCTCTAAACATCTTTATTTTTTTGCACAAATCCTGCCATGATTCTTAAGAGGCATGATATGATAATTGATATTGGTATGAGTAATATCTGAGCATGTGACACTTTAGCTTTACACTGCATTATTTGTTATATTAGGGTGATATCTGTTTATAATTCACAAGAATTTAGACACAAACATTTTGACAAATTGTTAATATATACTTGATAGTATACATATTTATTATATAAAAAGTTCTTTATTATATCTACTTAATTGGAACTATACCAAGAGTGCTTTCTCGAAATATAACGTTAATTAAGAGTGCTACCTAAATATTATGGAAAATGTACAGATACATAGTGTACAGTTAACACCAAAATTATTTGTTTAGATTGTGCTAATGTGTATTTTATATAAACTTAGCTAGATATTGGAGAAGTTATTCTTTTGGGAAAAGAATTGTTTTATGTACTTCCTAATTAGGCTTTATTGATTTAGGACGTCATACTGAATGTTTGTTACATGTGCCGAATAGTTAATTGTGACAGCTCAAACGAGCGACGGTAACTTTGTTTACTCTTTGAACATATCTATTAGCATAAAATAGTTGTACAAGCACACAAAAGTGAAACTCAACATATTCTTCGGTTAAGGATTAGTTGTTGGTGCAAGAACCATTGTTAGTTAATTCGTTCATCGATCTCCTCATAGTTATCCATTTGTTAAATAATATCTTACACTATCCACCTCCACTTTAAATTTAACTATCGAAATAATGTGATTATGAGACCATTGATTTATTTAAAACCAAAAAGGTTTTGCATGAATGCAACTTTGTTGACACTGTAAAATATTATGAAAATATTTTTTTGAACAGCAACATAGATGATTTGATTAGATGTACCTAAGAATGGACTGAAGCTGTAATGTTAAGTTAAAGAGTACAAGTTATGTACATATTAATATAATAAATGAAAAAGTAATAGTGCCTCATTTGTTACCGATTTAACAAATACATAGGTAAAAGTGTTCTTTCATATATTGAGATATGTATTTTTATTGAGAATAAAATTTATGCATTGTAATTTAGCTGTAAAAGAGGATTTAATATAATTTGTTAAGCTAATTGTGTAAAGATTTTAATGATTGGCAGTCTGTCGCTTATATCGTGAAATCAAGGAAAATGTAGTTTAGTTATTGAGTTTGGTTTGAAGAGTTGTAAGAGACAGAATGTCAAGTTGAGAAAAAAATTGGTAACAATTTTGTAACATGGAGGGTATAAATGCCTTGGAGTACTAAGGGCTGTAACCTGACCACTGGGGTTATGGCAATCGCTAACGATATAGATTGAGATGCTAAAAACAAATTTTATTACTATACATAATTGAAAGTAAAAGGATTATTGTAGATTTTATTTTTTGATTTAAATAAAGTTTGTATGAAATAGATGATCGCATTTTTACTCGTTTATATCCTATCCTCTGCCTCTTATGTCACCTATGAAGTTATAAGTGAAGTTTGGCCATAAATATATTGCAGTTTACGCGGGTTTGACAATTTGTTTTTTCCCTAAGTACTAAAACTTGGGGCCATAACCACTGCGCCACTGCTGCTGCTGGTCGTGGGTTTGAATCCAGAGAGGCGCTTTACTTTGTGTTATTTCGTCACCACTGCTCTCAAAACGGTGAAGAAAAACGTCGTGATCGGCATGTTCTATAGCCAAAAACCGACGACATGTGACAGCCGTAGTGGGTCCTCGTGGATTACGGCCCACTCCCTCTCATAGGTAGGCCTGTGTCCCAGCAGTGGCAACACTAGCCTGATTATGGTAAGTACTAAAATATTATGTGGCTTTGGCGCGTGTAATCACCAAACATCACAGCACAAAAGGGGGGTAATTTCGCTCCATCGTGTATCGTAGCAAGTTTAAATGTTCTGACTCAAAGTGCCAGAGAGGAAAAATCATGCGTTTTAGACAATTTGCGAAGTAAAAGAAATTCCGCAGTGTTTTTTCTAGTTATGTGGTCTGTCTTTAAAATATAAGCGCCTAACGAAGATCTGCGGGGTAAATGCGTAAATAGACGAACAGTAGGAACGGTTATTATTTTGACAATTCAACAACATTCATTGTTTTATTTACGTTGTTGAGCAGACAATTTTTTGTAAAATATAAAGCAATGGATTAGCAGCAATATCCTTCAAAATGATTCAGATTACAATTGATCGTGTGTTACGCAATTAGGGTGCCGGACCCACTAGGTACCATATTAAGCGCCTAGCGAAGATGTTTGCTCAAATCACAGCTCAAACGCTTATTTTCATTACTTAACAATATTTTTAAGCAGGTTACACTGTCATTATTTTTATTACGATGCAATACGTTTTTGCGACAAAGGAGTGACCACTTTTAGTGCACTTATGTGCTAAATGAGAATAATGGTCATGTCGAAAAGAGAGACACCTCAACATTTTACTGATTTTTAATGATTGTGCAAACTAAAATCATGGTAGTAGTAGGTACCTACCTAGTTACCTTTAAAAATCACACATGTAGGTTCCTGAAAATACCCCCGTAGAAACACGTCAAATTATTGTAGCAAATTGTCCTCCGCAACATTCTGAACCGGCAAACACAAATCATAATATTCCACAATAATGATAGCTACGCGTTCAAAATAACTGTTTCATACCCCCGGTAGTTTTTACGCGGCGGCCGATGAATGCGGAAGCTATCGGTCCAGATGCATCGTCCCCTAACATGAATGGCCACCAACCCGCCCTATTTTTATTCACACCACTGTCTGTCGGCGCGCGGGAGCTCACCCTACTATTTCAACTCGGCTAGGTTATAGTTTGGGCGCGCTCTAGCGTCCTGCCGTACTCCCTACTCGCCGGTCGTCGTCAGTTACGCGACGAACGTAATAAGTGTCGCATCTGTTTATTTACCGCAATTCGGTTAAAATGTGACTTTTCGTTATAAACTGTGGAAATAACATTGCTGTAGTATTATTTAAAAGTGGCGTTAACATTAACGATTTTGTAAGTGCGTTTCCGGCGTGTAAAAACGCAGTATTGACGTGAAAAAACGCGGGAATTTAGCCTATCGGCAGTGCAGTGCGTTTAGTTTATCGATCGTGTTTGTTTGTTGTGTTTGCTACTGCATTGGTGCATTCGAAATAAACTTAAATGTAGTTGTTTACCTCTCTCTCTCTCAGCTTTCTCGTATTTTACTTTGTATTTACGCAGAACCGCTGCTATTATTAGCACTTGGGGTAATAGTTATCGATCGGAGATGACATTATAAACGACTCGACGGAATCAGGGTCATTCAGGGTTGACAAAATACACAATCATGTCGCCGGTTTTTGAAATTTTGATCACGTTCACAACCGGATCCGAATAAATAAACATTGTTAATAGTATAAAAAAATTGCGAACTCGCATTCCTTATGTTACCTAACAAGCTCTACTAGTTTTTTATCCCTACATGGACGATATTTCGGCAATACGTTATTTGTTATTTGTGGCCGTTATAGAATGGTTTTTGCCGCAGTAGTTAGAGTATAACGATATTCGTTAGCAGATCTCTGGAATATTAAGGCGAAGTGTTATTCCATAAATCGATATAATTAAGACCTTGGAAGCAGTCCAAGTAACGTTTTTTGGTGATTTGAACTTTTAGGACAACCAAGTCTGCTAAACAATAGGTTCTTGCGTTATCAAGGGGTTTGGAACATCCCCAGAGCTCAAAAGTCCATTGTTGCCAAAAAGCTTGGATTAATCTTTCACGGTAGGTACCAGATACCTACCAAAATACTCTATATTATAATAACGACCTAACTAAGTTTATATGGGAGTAGTTCATTCGTTTTTGAAAAAATCATAGTCACGTAAATATAGGACCTACACCCTATCTACACCGAAGGACCAGAATCAAGATGCTAAAAGATACTACACTACAAACAGGCTATCACCATGACGACTTTGTATCCTAGTTAACAATACGGCTTACCTACAGATTCTAGGAAGATCTTCAGACAATGCATGCACCCATCATGTTTCTTCACGGTCCAGCTCGCATGACGCAATGAAACCTTACACTGGCTGACTGTCGTCCACAATAGACCCGACCTAGCACAGACTCGGACTATCTAGGTTTATACTAACCGATCTATTTTGTAAAAATCTCACCGTGAAAACTTAGGTGCAGTGAGCTTGAATTTAGCAATCACAATCTGAATCATTTTGAAGGATATTGATAATCCATTTTTTTTTCCATTGCTTCATGTGTTCGAAAAATTTGTCTGCTCAACAAAGTAGGTAATTAGCGCGCTACGTGTTACGCAATTACCCCGCTGATGCTAGGGATTAACACTATTAACAGGTTACTTCAAGCTAGCTCATTTCACCTAAGTTTGCGCTTGAAGTGGCCTGTCAACAGCTTCAATCCCAGGCATCAGCCGATCGATTCTGTAAAAATCTCACCGTGAAAAGTTAGGTGAAGTGAGCTTAGAGTGAGTGTCAATCCCTAGCATTAGTTGGAATGATAGCTCACTCCACGCTCACTTCACCTATGTTTTCACGGTGAGATGCAGGTTACAGAATCGCACTGCAAGTGGAATGACAGCTCATTTCACCTAAGTTTTCACGGTGAGATTTTAACAGAATAGACGCACCGGTCGGTCTAGAAAATTTAAGTCTACATTCATTTGCGTCCTGCATGCATTAATTAATAGTTTGATAAGTATAATTAGGTCAAGTTAATTAATTAATCGATATGTTTTGTAAACAGTGTTTCATTGATAAGTGATAATTTAATTAGCAATAGGTAGTTTTAAAAATATGATTGACGTGTAAAATAACGTTAATCATGTTTTACTTAGGGCTGATTTTTCCAATGTCAGATAATTATATCCGAGGAATCATTTTGAATTTTTGACAGTTCTTCCATACAAAATCTGTCAGACGTCAATTTAATTCCACGAATTACAGAAATAAAATAAAGTATCATTTATGGATCTGCACGATTAATTGTATTTAGAATTTGATTGAGAGAGATGAGATTGAAACAGGAGGACAATAATACCAGCCTAGTATTGCCCACTGAAGGGCAAAGGCCTCGTCTCATACAGCGAAGGCACGAGCACTAATCACCACGCTTGCTCAAGACGAGCTGACGATGTCAAACTTATCTACGATGTTTTCCTTCACCGATGTCAGTGATGAGCAAGATAATGTCAGAAAGTACACATGAATCGAATAAGTCACATTGGTACTTGCCAGCACCCTAATGGCGTAACGCGGATTCAATCACAATCTGAATCATTTTGAAGGATATTGCTAATCCATTGGTTCATATGTTCGAAAAATTTGACAGAAATGAATGTTGTTGAACTGTCAAAATGAAACTCATTCCTACTGATGTGTGTTACGCAATTTTACTGACAAAACAGGAGAATGATATAATTTAACGGCATAAATGGCGTACACTGCGTACAGGTGCATGGTTATTTGTTCTTAATTTAGATCTTTCCTTTTACGTTCATTTTCCTCCTGCTCCTGGCCATACTGAACCAAAATAATGTACAGACGCCAGCACATCAAGCTACTGCTATCTGTCAAATTTCTGTAGTAGATTTTCAACTTTATCTCTGAGGCATTAAGGTTCAAAGTTTATTGGGAAAATTTGTCAGTTTCGGGTAGCTTGACCTGCTGGCGTCTGTAGTGTACCTAATACACATAACACACAATATCATGCCTGTTTTTCCCCAAAGGGTTAGGCTGAGGAGATAGGTAGGTTATCTATACTCTATAGCACCTACACCCACAATTTGCCAGATATGTTTAAGTCCTATAATAAATAATAAATATAATAAATAATAAATATCCCTGGACATTTCACACAGCACCATTTGTCCCAAGCTAAGCAACCTAATGCTTGTGTTATGGTAACAAGTTGGCTGATAAACTACTTATATACAATTTTTTTTTTGTAAATACATTCATATTATAAATAGAAAAACACCCAGACTCGGAACAAATACATGTAGGTCATACAAATATTTGTTCCGTGCGGGAATCGAACCCACGACACGCAGCGCAGCAGTCAATCGCTTAACCACTGCGCCAACCGTGCCGGCATCGATCACTAATATAGTGATCGATGGGCCCATGTAATACGGGGGCGAGCCTTTTGCCATCAACCGGTCACAAATGCTCCTCAACTCCCGGCACCCTTGTTTTTACACGACTGCCCAAAAAGGAGTGTAATGTATTCAGGGTTGATGTACATAATGTTTGTATGTATGTGAGTTTCTTTATTCCACCATAACTTTTAAATGCCTGAACAGATTTGGATGTATGGGGTATCGTTAGAATCCTTACATCATTCCGAGTGACACTGGCTAAAAATTAAAAAAAAATTCAATATGGCGGCAGTATGGCTCCATTTTGAAAAGTGAAAAAATATATATATATTCATTTATTATAATATGGGTATCAAATTGAAGGCCTTGATGAGCACATTCCAAATATATATAATTTATGGGCACCAGTTTACCAGTGTCACTAAAATGTTTAAAATAAAAATAAATGAGCCAGAGAGTCAAGAGTGAGCCCATTGTCAAAAAAAAAAAAAAAAACACGACTGCCCTGCCCAAAAACGAACTAAAAAGTAAAAAACAAGTGGTATTCCCTGACTAAACAGAAAAATTAAATAGTCAATGCAGTCGGGGGACCATTCTGTGAAACACTTTTTAATCTAAGAGGTCCCCCGACTGCAATGACAATTTTATTTATTATTTTTACCAATTGCGTCTACTGTTCTTTTTTTTTGGTCTGTGGCGTAACACACTATCAATTACAATCTGAATAATTTTGAAGGATATTGCTAATCCATTGCTTTATTGTATGTTCGAAAAATTGTCTGCTCAACAACGTAAATAACGCAATGAATGTTGTCGAACTGTCAAAATGTAAGACATTAACTACTGCTAGGTGTGTTAGGCAATTACCCCGCGGGCCGGGAAGCCCCAATAGGTAATTATTTATACATATATTTTTATTAGAACGTTGAAAGCTGAATTTTCCCTAAACAAACGGGTTTACCTGATACTAGGTCATGTAGGTCTATTATGTAATTTATGTAGCATCATCAACTGCAACACAAATAAGTGAACAATTATAAAAACTTAGGTAGGTACACCGCTTTCCTTTTGTAGTTAAATGAACAAAACGATTTGGAAAAACAGGGAAAAACAACTACTAAATCCGTTAACCGCAACGAGATAATAAAAAAGTCTGTCGTCGGCGGTTTGTCCGTTCATTATACGATTGTAATAAAATTAAACTGTGATCTAGTTACCAGATGTCGTACTTCGTATAAGGAAATATGGTGCCTCTTTGGCTTCCCTGCAAGACTAATATTATAAAAAGTTTATTTCTGTTACTTAATTGGTTAAAAAAAAAACACTTTTATACGTCAAGATTAAATTATTTTTTAAAACTAGATGAGTTCGGTGTTTCCTAACCGACTGCTTTGAGAAGGAAGATCGAAACAAACTCAGAGGTCAAGTTTATATAAAGACGCCAGCACATCAAGCTACCCGATACTGTCAAATTTTCCCAATCAACCTGGAACCTTCTAAAATAAAATCTATTAAAGAAATTTGACAGATTGTAGTATGAATGAATGAATGAATTAACGATTTACTTAGTCACTTAAAATTTCTTAACGCTAGGTACATTGCCCCATAGTAGCTTGATGTGCTGGCGGCGTATGTACATACACCAAAAATGTTAAAACTATACCAAATTTTTTCATGGGCTTTTCTAATGTAACTCAAATCAGTCTTGGAACCCGAAACTGAGATTGCCTAATCGAGACTATAATGTTACCACTGCTGGGACACAGGCCTCTCTTGGAGAAAGAGTGGGCTGTAAGCTGTACTCTACCCAGTGCGGGTTGTTAGATGTCACATGTCTTATCTGAATTTTGGGTTCTAAGACATGTCGGTTTCCTCATGATGTTTTCCTTCATCGTTTTGAGAGCTCAGACGCGGTCCGAGTGGGGGGGGGGGGGGGTCGTGGGCCGTGGGGGCATGACCCAAAAAATGACACCTTGCCTGCAAACACTGCGGAATTTAGTAGATTCCGAAATTAATTCGTGCCTACAAAAAAAACCGATGTCATTAATGTAGCTGTGTGTATGCTCCACCTCCTATCCTGAGCTCTGTGTCCCAAAACATGCAATGAAAGTGACCTCTGCACCGCCACCGACCACGTCGTGGAAGTGGCGAAGTTTTTGGATCAGATCAGCACCCGTAACACACTATCAATCACAATCTGTATCATTTTGAAGGATGTTGCTAATCCATTGCTTTATGGGTCATACCCAAAAAACGAAAAAAATATGTTCATGTAACATAAAACCGTTATTTTATTATTATATCGACATTAAGTACATATAATAGTTCTTTTGTCTTGAAAACTTATCATCTTTTATTAAAAAAATAGCGCTTTACTAAAATATACATGATATTTTTCCCATTTGAATCTGAAAAAATCTCCTTCTGTAGACTGTTCGGATGACAAGTATTTGAGTTTAAGTGATGGTAAAAAATATAAACACATACTTTAGATACTTTTATTTAGTTTCATTACATCAGTTATATTATCAAATATACTTAACACAACGTATTAAAAAACATATAATTCTAAATTTTGAAATAAAACGTATAAACATGTTGTTCACAGATTTTAGGTCTACTTCTGTAGACGCATAAAATAAACCAAAATTTGCCAAAGATGAACGCATCGTTAATATTTTGTTTGTTGTGTTGGTAGCACTATATTCTCTGTCATTAGCCCGGTTGTGAATTTTAGGTAAAGAGCGTGTGACGTGAGAAATCCTAATTTTATTTAATTACACAAGTTTCCGGTCGAGATCAGTGTTTCTTTCCTGTGCAAAGGATACCTAAGTAAGTAGCCTTTTCAAATACATAAAAAGATCAAGATAGTATATGCGTTTGGGCGCGGTATGCAAATATCATATTGCTTAAATTCTAACCTCATAATGCAGGATGCCATCTTTGATTTACCAAAATTTGTCTCTCGTGTAGACATCTTTACTGTAGACGTAGTGTCTACAGAAGGGAGCTATGTCAACAGAAGTGAATTAGTAATGCAATTTCACTGTATTTGAAAAAAAAAAGAACAGTGGTGTTACTCACTTTAAGAATGTATTTGTTTTTAATCCTTTTTTAACCGAATTGGATGATTATTCTTTTTTTTTTAATGAGCATATTTTAGTGCGGTTCCATATTAATTTGGTAGAGGTTGATGGGTTTCCTAGATAATTAAAGAAGGTTTTGTAAAAAGAGTTTCTTTTAGAGTTTCGTAGTTGAATAATGAACCTTTCTATATTTTCATCATTTACTTTGTCTGCCACGCCAGATTTTATCACTTTTACCATTCACTTTTTTTGCCATTTTTTTTTTGCATTTTTTTTTTTTTTGCATTTTGTTGCTTGCAGCGCATGAATGTTAGGGTATTTTATTTCAGGTGAAACGCAGGCGCGAACAGAAAAAAAATAGTATACGCCGTGCCGTACAATTTGTCACCTGATTGCCCTGAAAGATCAGCATCACCAGACTCCTCATCTGAGTATTTGCCTATACGAGATTCTCCTATTGCTCCAGCTACTCCTGAAGCTCCGACTGAGTCAAATTCACCAGGATTGTCAGATAGACTGACACCAGATCTTTCCATCGAAATATTCAGCCAAGCATAGACCCCAGAAGATAAGAATCTATTCAGACGACTCTGAGGCTTCTGAAAATTCACCACAGAAAAAACGGCCGAAGAATTTCATGTGTAACGATTCTGACGAGGATAATATATTTTAAAATTCTGTTCATTTATATGCCCACAGAAGCAAAATGTCTGTTCTGTGGACAAATTTTGATTATTTTTTTGTACTCAATTGGTAAAGATTTTTGATTATAATTTCTTTAGGGGTTAAGGAGAACTTCATTTTAAGTTTTTTTTCATTGTTTCTATTCTTGATGTTATTGAAGTGATTATATAAGGCCCATTATTGTTATCTTCTGTAGACAACACGATCTCTTCTGTAGACGTAAAAAAACAAAAAATGAGATTTATGCCTAAAATATCCAAGACTGATCTCTTGTGATATTATTGTAAGCACATTAATATCTAACTTTAAATGAATATAATGTTTCATAACAATTCGTGGAGTTTTATTATTTATATTTTGTAATGTTCACTTTTTGTGTATGACCCTTATATGTTCGAAAAAGTTGTGTGCTCGACAACGTAAATAACGCAATGAATGTTGATGAACTGTCAAAATGAAAGCCATTGCTACTGAGAGTGTGTTACGCAATTACCCCGCTGAAATACTGTCTTGGCAGCGACAAGGACAAGAAGTGTAGCACAATTTCCATATCTATTTGCGTTAACTTCGAAGACCATTCAATATGGTAACAGCTAACATGTTTGTCATTAATTTATCTATCTGTTTTAAATGGTAATAGTTAATCTCCTTTGTTATTTAGTCTTAGTGTTACTTTGTCTAAATCCTTGGGCTAATTACATAGTATTTGTTAATTTGCATCATAATTTTAGAGCGGTGTTAAACGTCTCCAATATTGTGTATAGCGTCCGTAAATCTAAGACCCCTTTCCTTTGCAAAAAGGTGCAGTGGAGCAGAAGATTTTTGTCTCGTTCAAGAATTTGAATGCGTAGCTATTTTATACGGGGTCAAACAGAGTCAAACTAAATTTACTAGCGAAACTCCGAAGTTTCTTTTTTGTATTTTTTTCGGGTGAGATGGATATTTTCGATATCTAAACATGATAAACAAAAAAGAAAACATATTATCGCAACTTATAACTACATTACCATTGGCCGTTGACGAAACGAACGTCAAAAAACATCAAATTAATTTATTTTTGGTTCCAACATGTTTTGATATCATCACGTCTGCGGAGTTCCGCTAGCTGATTTTACTTGACCCTGTATAAATGGCAAGATAGGAGGAACCTAAGATAACTTTGAATTGATAGTTTTGTTTTTTTTTTCTTTATTGTATGTATAGGTAACTATTTACACTAGATAAGTACTAGATTAAATGACTAACTAACTAACTATACAAATAAATACCATCATTTAGGTGAACTACGGAATTGGCTTTTAAACTGACAGCGGTGTACAGAGTCAGCAAACTATGGTGCATTACCCAAATAATGACAACAAAGGGCAACAAATGAATTGGACACGAATTTGGATTACACAACAGTCCCAGAAAAACACGCTCAATACTCAATGGGTAACTGTGTAACAAGCTTCCGGTTTTCACAGTCCACTGGACCGGAAATGTCAACGTCATTGGCGAATATTGGAACTGCTATCAAGATTTTAAATCGCTAGATTTGTCCTTGCCGTTACCGTATAACCGTAGTCACTTACTCACAAGAGCAGTGGTGGCACAGTGGTAATAGCCGCGACTGTAAATCGTAGTTTCGAAGTTCGAACCCAGATAGGTGCTTTACTTTGTGTAAATGATTTCATCGCCACTGCTCTCAAAACGGTGAAGGGAACCATCGTAAGGAAACCGGCATGTCCTATAACCCAACATTCGATTTCGAAGACATGGTGACATCTACTACACTGGGCCCGCGTGGTAGATTACAGCTCACTCCCTCTCGAAGAGCCTGTGTCCCAGCAGTGGGAAAATTATAGGCTGATTGTGGACTTAGTCACGCGAAAGTACTGCGACTGCGAAGAGTGAACTCACGTATTATTATTAAATAGCGTTGCCATGACAATCAAAGTAAGTCACTGCGTCATTGAGTGTCAGAGGTGTCAAAACGAATCACGGGGCTTACTCTCTAAGTCGTATAACGAAGATACTGGCCCGTCCGAAAGTAATTCGATACTTTGGAATGAGCCTTACTCCCGATGAATGAACTTTTTCGGAAGGGCAAAAATACATCGGGCGGGAGTAAGGACAACTGTCAAATCGTGTTGCCATTCATTATTAGTTTGAGCCCGAACTCGAAACTAATCTTATGTCCATAGGTGACATAGGGCAGGAAAGGCCCGTAACTTCGGCCGAAACACCGGAGTTCCTGATTAGTGAGCAGGCTCCCAGAAACGCAAAAATCTTTTGTCGCGGCAGAGCAAATCTATCGATTTAAATCTGCGACTGCTATTGAATCGCAATGTCATGTAACAAAGTAGTTCTTATCCAAATCTTAAGCAGTATTGCGATTTGCGATGTAACTAATTTGCTAATGATTGTTTAAGTAATGATTGTGTCCAGTTGTTGGCGATAGGACCGTCCCCTATTTCATGGGACTTAAACAACTGGTGAAATATGGGTGTACTACAGGTACACCTCTGTCTAACTCTTCGGGGATTCCGGGCGTGATGTTATGTATGTAAGAAATTGTTTTATTAGGTAGAAGAACGTTGCAGGCCTTGTAGGCTCACAGATGATTCGATTTGTTGACCATTTTCTTTCTTGGGTACTTGTTGACAGGCCTACAATGTCCTACAATACCTATTAACACTGTTGTTTAGAAATATTGTAAAGGACAATTATTTTTAAAAGAGTTTCTTACTGGCTTTTCTTCAAAGGAAACGTCAAATTGGAACCGTGCACCTAGCTTCTGGCGTTTTATAAGTGCCCATCTCGGTTTTTGTGAAATAGACTAGGTATTTTGATTCTGATTTTGAGGTACTTGAACAAGCAGGCTAGCTTTAAATAGTTCTTTATTAGTTAATAGGACAGTAACCTTGGAGAACAGCTGAAGGACCATTCTCGTACTTAAAAAACGTTCAAATACACGTCGCGATCTCATCTCAGTGTCAGAACTTGTCCAAAATGTAGGGAAATTAGATGGATTTTTAACAGATCAGACTGAGAACGAGAATTACGGGAACTGGCCCTCACAGATTATTTTCTATGAACATTAAAAAGGCAGGTAATTTTAACAACAAATGAATTTAACTCTGAACGACTAACTACACTGCAAACTCCATTGCGAAAGTAAACTTCTGGCGAGCACTTTTAGTTTTCGTCGGATATACCAATGACTACCTGATTTCTTTCGGCGACGCTCATTACAGTATGGCAACCATAATTTTACTGGAAAGTGGACTTTTAGATGCCGTGGGGGAAAGCTTGCGAGTGCTAGAGGTATAGCCGGGGCTTGTGGGGTGACTGTGTTCGCTGTTCTTGTGGTGAATGGTTGGTGTGCCCAGGATTTTATTATGGAAAGGGATTTTGTATCGGGCTTTGAATTCGGAGTGTCGTGATTGAATGTTTTGATGCAAAGAGTTTTGTACTAGGTAGTTTTAGGGTGTTCATCTATATTCATAGGTTATCTAATGCACTTTGGAGGTTTTAAGTGAGATTTATAATTAACGGTTCTTAACTTTGGGTGTGGCAGAGAATTAGAGCATGAGCGTTTTTTTTTAAAGTCGGCCAAACGCATTGTATAAATCCTAGTTCATTCCAACGGCGATGGTTCGAAAGCGGTACCTATAGGTATATAGACGTTTATTATTAGGAGCCTTTAACTCTGTATTAAATCCAACGGTTGATTTCAATAGGCTCGTCTCCTATTACATGGGACTTAAATTTGTCTGGCGAAATGTGGGTGTACTGTACGCCCTGGCTAACCCTTCGGGGAATACAGGCGTAATGCTATGTTAAATCCACCATGTTAGCATTGAGGCATTTTTATATTTCGTCTATAAATAACACATCACATTACCTCAGTTATGAAGTATCCTTTATTTACCATATAGTGTGGGCACACTATGAATAGAAAACATGGCAGTTTACCTGCCACGGTGTTTAGTGCAGCCAGCGATTCAAAGATGGATACACCATAGTGAACACAAGTCACTTCTCATTTCTCTATGTATGTACATATAATTGCAATTACACGTAGGTAATTAAATGAAAGTGTTCTCATGTTTATAGTACTTTTACAATTTTAATGATTGTGCTCGCATGTACAGTTCGAATTTTGTTCTTATACCTTGTGCTAACGGTTGGATGAATTAAAAAACAAAAAAGCGCGGCAAAATTGACAGGACGTTTGTTTTTTCGGATTCCGGTTGCTGTGGCAAAGTTCGTGTTACTATTCTGCCTATTACTTTGTACAAATAAGTATTGTTTTTATATTTTTTTTAATTTTACAGGTTTTTTAGTGTCTTCATATTTAATAACAGTTTTAACTGATATACTTTTAGTGAGTGCAAGTGACTGTCCCAAAGATTCCTCTGTGATAAATAAGTCAGTGATAAACGAGTGTGTTGACTGTTAACATTTATTTAGTTCCAGCCAAAGGAATTTGATAACCATGGGTAAGTTTATTTTTGTTGTTATTATCTATATGAAATCTTTTTCCATCTGGAGTTTAGTCGATTTTTTTTATATGGTAATATAAAAACGCAAGATTTCAGAAATGCAAGTTGTTACTTTCGCATTCGGTAGGAAGGTAGGTAACCTACCCGAAACTGTAAAATTTTCCCAATCAACCTTGAACCTTGATACTTTAGTGATAAAGTTAAAAATTTATTAAAGAAATTTGACAGATTGTTGTGGCTTGATGTGCTGGCGTTTGTACCTATGTACTTTTCATCGCTAAAATAGAAAATACAAACACAATTTCAGGGTACTTCTATCTATATTCTAGGTGGGAGCCCATAATTATTTTGGCCTGGTTATTTAAATTTTTGCTTTCACTTCCCTTCAGCAGTCGATTCCAAAGCGGAAGTGCAATGAAGCGCTAAGAAACGGCGCCAAAATAAACAACAACAGACGGTAGGGAAACAGTCAAAGAAAGTTACCGGTTGATTTCTTAGGTACCTACCTATCCACTAGTATCCACTATGTTTGCGGGCGGACCATATTTCTATGGGACCGACCAGACCTTTCTGCGCATCTCCTTGTGTGTTTACTCAGTTCGCATAAAAAAAGACACCACGACAAAGTAGTTATCAAAAATATAAAATCAAAAGTCATTTGTTCCAACTAGGCTGAGAATGAAGACTCTTTTAACGTCAAAATTATTTATCACAGTTCCCATAAACACCCGCCCTTCATCATGATGCTTTACAGCTTAACAGTAAGTTGTACTTCTACTTTTCTCTGACTGACTCCGAAACACTTATTCAGGGCCTATTCGGTCTAGCAAGTTTTTCTATTTATCATGCAGTCAATCTAAATACCTTTAATACCTAAACTAGTACCTAAATACTCCTGTATCCGTTCCTAATCTCTAATATACAATAAAATTCTCGTGTCGCAATGTTTTTTACCAAACTCCCCCGAAACGGCTGGACCGATTTGTATGAAATTTTGTTTGTGTGCATATCGGGTAGGTCTGAGAATCGGCCAACATCTATTTTTCATTCAAGAAAAAAAAAATATATTTAAAAAATTATAAATTATATACTAATATTTCCTAGAAATAATGTAGGTATAGTAGGTATATGGCAAAACAACGTTTGCCGGGTCAGATACTCGTATATAGTTTCTTTTATTTTTAAATGTATTAGGAACAGCGCGACCACATGCGAATTACTTACAAATTCCTCAAAATCGTGACGATTGAGGAAATTCGCATTTAGGTGAAAACCGGGTTTCCCACCTAGGGGAAAAGGTTATTGACGTTTTCGTAGGCAAGCGAGCAAGACGGCAAGACTTGCTTTTTCCAGACTAACCTTTAGCTCGCCCCTTATGTCTGCTTTGTGTTCCATTTATTTTTACGAGACTTCGATAGTCGTAACCAGTCTTACAAGGGGTGTATTATTACCCAGATACTAGGTTGTGGAGGTCAGACAGGCAGTGGCTCAATTTAAAATACTCGTATTCAGCTGCATCCAGTAAGAGTAGAAACCAACCCCAACGTACTCGTAGTTGGGAAAAAGAAAGGCAGATGACGATGGTGACTTTATAGCCATAACTTGGTAAGAAATATCATGCTTTATCTTACTTTGACCAAGGGAGTCTAATATGAGTAAGGACCTATCTCACAGTCCCTGGGGTAATTGCGTAACACACTAATAGTAGCCTGTCTGTTATTTTGACAGTTGAACAACATTCATTATATTTATAGTTGAACACAAGCAATAGATTAGCAATAGGTATCCTTCAAAATGATTCAGATTGTAATTGGTCGTGTGTTACGCAATTAGCTTACTGAATAGATACTGGCTTCCAGATCAATTAAAAAATGGAATTTGTATCTATGAAATTATCTGCCAGAGATAAGCCAAGGAGCCAGCCAGCCAGTACAGTAGGTATATGTATATAATGCGGGCAAAATTTAACTGCTTATTGTTACTTAGTAGACCGATTCCTGAATATATTGGATATGAAAATGTACTATTGAGTATGTTGACCCAATTTTGGTCAGCGCTTCATCTTTAATAATGTTTGGTTTTCGGTAAAAAAACAGTTGAGAAGTGTCAGTCGTGGGACAGCCCGGTTGCAATGAAGTCTCTTCGCTTTTCTCTCACTTGGTGAATGTAACAAAAGTGTCGAAATGTTACGATTTTTCGGTCTAGCTCTCGAAATGTCGTCAGAGAATAACGTACAATAAGGAACTTCGTTCCAAAAATGGTTCCTTCATGAAGTCCGTGGGAACACGCCCTCATGTTTATTTTTATTACGACCTCACTTTCGGTAGTAAAACAAGAATCAGTGGCATAATGCCCGTGCCTCAAGGACGTGCAGTTGACTCATGTGGATTGTCTGCAATCACAATTCACAGTTGTGCCGTATGCTACAGTAGGTGCGGTATTCTGATGGATAGCAGCGATGTAGATTTTGTATCGATAATATAATTGTGCCGTCTTGTACAGTTCCATCATCTGCCTAGCCGTTTCCCAACTATGTTGGGGCCGGCTTCCATCTAATCGGATGCAGCTGAATACCAATATTTTACATGGAGCGACTGCATATCTGACCTCCACAACCCAGTTACTGGTTGGAGTGTAGCTTTGGGTGTGCTACGGAGGCCTTTTTCGGAGATGTACCAATTTGATGGCAGTATCAGTGAACTTGTTCATAGAAAATAGAAACCATTCAGGGTCTGAGAACGCACGACGACGCATGAACCTACGACGCACCGTTTCCGAGTTATGAGCCTTCGAATTTTTTTATATAAAATTCTCGATTTTTTGTTTTTTTTCATAACATGATACCTGTTGGTAAGACTGGTTGTCAGACTTTTGGGCTTTGACTACCTGTAACGACTGTCATAAATCTAAATATTTACGAATTACAGCCGGGACCAACGGCTTAATAACTTTCCCGGCGAGGCATGGACGGGTCTTGAATCTGGATTTGTAATGGATGGTTACCCATCCACGAACCCACAGCGGCAAGCGTAGCTTACTGAACCTTCGATCGACCTGTGCAGCTATTTTTTTATTATCGAGCAGCCACGAGCCCCTCTTGCCTGTCTTGTAAAATAATCGATACAAAATCTACATCGCCGTTTATATTGATAGTTTTCTGAAATGCACTCAAGTGATAGTGGATTCGATTACTTTGGATGCGTACTTCATTTGGGCGAATAACCCGTTGACTAAACATAATACTAAACTGGTTGACATATCTGAGTTCCTTCCTGCCTTATCCAATACGTACATTTGCATGAACTTGTACACCGCACGTTATTGCAAACTTTACTATGTCAAGTCTTGAAAGTCTTCCAGTATTCTTTCTTGCGAATTCTAACATAAATGTGCTAATATCTTTAAAAATCACCGACACATGCTAACCTATAACGAGATAAATTTTTAAAGAAACTGTTGCTAAAAAACTGGACCCCACTACACGGAATCGTAGTGTGGGATCACACACACGGAATCCTAGTGTGGGGTCCAGGGAATTTGTAAAAATTTAGATCCTAAGGCTCCTATACAATCTATTAATTACTAGTTCTTTTCAATATTGTACCTTGTTTTTCTGAACTGAATAAAATTTTATTTATTCATTAATCACTAATGTCCTTCTTCCCGGTCCCATGTTTCTAGGGCGGGGCACAAAAGGTTCATCATTCATCTTCTTTTCAGTCATATCATCCTGCACCGTCCATCTATCTTTTATTTCGTACAAAACACGTTCATTGAATACACTTTATATATCAAATCACAATCTACAGAATACACCACCTGACTGGTACGAAGCCCACGTGCCTCGCTGACCCGAATGTTCCGCCGACGCACCGCCTCACACCTTTCCGACATTCCCCGCCGAACCCTGCAACTAGCAACTTTATCGTTTGTTTACTTTGCTACTGTCAATTGTATATGGAATTACGGATCTAGAAAATATAGGATACTTTGTATGGGAATTTAGGGAGCTTGCTAAAATGGACTTGTTTTTCAACTGAAATGTGACGACTTGGTCCCTAATGCATACCTGCTCGGGGTAACTAGAAGAAGTAACAAGTACATGATAATATAATTGTTTGGAGAGGTATGAAACTTAGGACAGACTGTAGCCTATATCGAATATTAGGTATATATGCTTGGCATACAGTTAAATAGATAGAGTTACGATTAGAGTTCATTATTCAGGGCGGCGGCGGCGGCCCAAGGATGCTACCCTGGGGTACACCATATCTATTTCGATTACTTTTTACGTTAGTATTCTATAAAGTCAGACACGTGATTATCAGCAGAAGCCGCAGCCCTAAAATAAGTTTTGACTTGCGTCGAAATCTATAATGTCCCATTTCCCTTATCAAGGTTGCACAACAATCGTATAAAAAGGTTTACTAAGCTGCTAATGCACCTACTTACTGTTCGTGACTTATTCAATATTCATTCATACACATGAGCATAATGTCATCGCATTGTAAAGTTGTCATATAAAATGCATTTTTTTGCACATAAACCACCCACAGGTCTGAACATGTAAACCTATAAATCAATTTGTAGCTTTTTTTAATGTACAGATAATAACATAAATGATATATCCTATGCTTTTATTGATGTCTTCGATTTCTATTTTTCTTCTTTTGATCGTATGTATTTGTATGTCTTCATACAAGTGTTGAAAATATGGGAACCCCTAACCCCATAGTTTTGCTACCTCCTTTAAATAATAGGGTGGTCTATTGAGTTCTCTGTTACCTGAGAAAAGGTAACATTTGGTTTTGTAAGAAAAATTAGTTTCAAAACATTTATTACTTTTGCTTTTTGTAACTACGTAAATTACTTTTTTTGTCAATACTCATTTGCTCATTAAAAGATTTGAAATAATCTGAATTTATGTGACTGATGATACCTACTGGTTAAAGGAGGGTACGTCACCACGTATTAGCACAAATATATGGAAACTTCGTGGGTTGAACTTTTTTGTATTCTGCGGATCAATGAATGAATTGTCTTGTATGTCTATTTATACCTCTGTGATTTATATACATAACTTTATAATAGCTTTTGGCTATATTTAGAATATAGTGTCATCGAATAAGGCTAATAAAATGGCCGAAGCGCTCATTTTGATGTTGTTCCATAAAACATACTTTGACTTAAACTTTATGATCAACTTCCTGGACATGATAGGTCTATATATTCCTGTAGGCTTAACAGTGCAAGAAATTGGGAAAGAGTGTTTTGCAGCTTAAACCTGTGATGACGTCCTTTTTTGCTTCCTTGCGGATTTATATATCCTTTGACTTTGAGGTATTCAAGCCAACATCATTTTGAGTCTTAATATCATCAGTAGGCAAGCATATCCTAGCAAATCACATTACAGTGACGAATGTAGGTACCAAAGTCTGGTGGGTAATAAATTGCGCAACATATACTAACAGAAGTAATGGCTTTCATTTTGACAGTTCAACAACATTCATTGCGTTATTTACGTTGTTGAGCAGACAAAGTTTTTGAACATACTATGAAGCAATGGATTAGCACTAGCCTTCAAAATGATGCAGAATTTGATTGATAGTGTGTTACGCAATTAGGGTGCTGTTTGCAGTCTCGCAATTAAAACAATACGTAAACATCATCATTATCCTATGTCCTACTTACAAAACAAAAAACGGCTAATATATCTCCATATATAACACCATATAACACCACTCCATTATTGTGTTCTAAGTTTTATTCCTTTGGTCATTTGTCAAGTTTTTGCTTACTAATTATTCCTTCACTAATCCTACTAATATTATAAACGTGAAAGTTTGTATGGATGTATGGATGTTTGTTACTCTTTCACGCAAAAACTACTGAACGGATTTGGATGAATTTTGGCACACAGATGGTTTATAACCAGGATTAACATATAGGATACTTTTTATCCCGATATTCCCACGGGATCGAAACTTATGCGGGTGAAACC
This sequence comes from Apamea crenata, assembly GCA_949629185.1. Lineage (NCBI taxonomy): Eukaryota > Metazoa > Arthropoda > Insecta > Lepidoptera > Noctuidae > Apamea > Apamea crenata. The sequence goes on from OX451372.1 coordinate 7,197,595, forward strand.
GAGGGGCGCAGCTAGTATCTTAATATTAACAGCTGGTTGCCCTTGAACTTGTTTTATAACGATAGTGTTATTTAGCTGTCACCGGACAGTAGGGTCACCATGAGGTTATCTATTGTTTTATCTATATCTATACTAATGATATAGCGATGGCTGCCACATAATGGTCGCAGTGATGGCTGTAATGAACATTTTGGTATCGGGGTTTGAAATTTACGGTTTCAAAAACGCTCTCTAGGGAACCACAGCCCCTTACTTACATAAATAACGTTTCAGTGACGTCATTCGATGGTAAATTGCAGACGCTATGTGGCGTTCACCGCAGTCATCGAAACTCCTAGCTAAAGCTTTGGTTTTCTAGGAAAGCAGTTCCGTTATATTATAACGACATTCATGAAAATCTGTACTTTTTCCCAGTATTTCACATTAAGGTCTCAAAAAATGATCTGAATTTTTAGTCGTTATTGTGTGATCGATGATCGCTTTCTTATTAAATTAAAGCTATTAGCGATGCATTCAACTATGCTACGTGGTGGTCTAGAAGTATTATTCACTAGACTGTTGGTGGTTTAGAAGTTCTGAACATGTCTAAAAATCGTGCGTTTACGCTGCATATCTTGCCCGTAGGGCAAGGAGTCCCCCTTACCCTACGGGGAATACAGGTGTGATATTATGTTATAGGCAAGGAATTATACATATTCTCCAATTTCCTGTTCTCGTCGTGGGTAAATGATGATAGATAATCGATGACAGCCACATCCTCCTAGATGCTGATAGCAAACTTTTATTGATTTTGACTATGGCAAGCGAAATCGCGGCAGGCCTAGACGGAGATGGGGGGATGAGCTGGACTCCTTCAACAAGAACTGGTCCTCAGAAGCTTTAAACAGAGAGAAGTGGAAAGAGAGTAGGGAGGCCTTTTCCCTACAGTGGGATATCACAGGCTTTAAATCCTATCCTACTAATATTATAAACGTGAAAGTTTGTATGGATGGATGGATGGATGTTTGTTACTTTTTCACGCAAAAACTACTCTACGGATTTGGATGAAACTTGGCACACAGGTGGTTTACAACCAGGATTAACATATAGGATACTTTTTATCCCGATATTCCCACGGGATCGAAACTTATGCTGCCGAAACCGCTGAGCTCAGCTAGTAATTAATAAATAAGTTGGTTGTTTCGATAGCTGCCGGTCTATTTTGTAAAAATCTCACCGTGAAAACTTAGGTGAAGTGAGCTGTCAATAGTGTCAATCATCCTGTCATTTCATCAAGTGAAGTGACAGCTCACTTCAAGTTCACTTCACCTAAGTTTTCACGGTCAGATTTTTACGGACATAAAAATCCTGTCTCTCGGTGACACACGACACACAACAAGAGATTCATGTTGTATCACGAAAGGTGACTCTCACTTTTCGTGATCACAACATGAATGATGAATCTGTTAATGTAATTACAAACATTTCGTGATAATCGGCAAACATTTATGTATCTTGAGTTTTAATAGAATGAAGTGAATAAAAACAAATGACTGAATACTTTCCAATGACTGAACGTATGGTAAACACCACGCTAATCTTCCCACGCGGTATAGATTACACTGTACGGCGTTATTATTCTGCTAATATTATGATTAATTGATTCGTTCAATCATTACGATGTTTGTTCAAGCCACACATGAACATTCAAAACTTAACTTTACCGAACCAACATTAAAGTACAATTTTCAATAAACGCAGTCAAATCAGGTGTAAATAAATGTGGCATTAGACGAGCCGATTTACTGCACGTTGTAATTTTTACGACTTAACTGTTCTGTGTATTATCATGGCGTGTATGTAAATTGCTAATATTCTGGATTACGGTTTTTGCAGCCTAACTGTGCGTTTGCACGACAGAGTCCGTCTGGTAAGCCGCTTGGATAGCGGAGCTTTACTGTTGTTGGCAAGTTGGCAGCATATCTACTGTTTAGTTCACTTAGATGTGCTCCAGTGAATGGTAAAATCTGGTGTCTATTATACGGTACTGGTTATGTAGCTGCAATTATTTACAGCTGCGTTCGTTGTCTGTTATTAAGAGAGTATGAAAGTAAAGACGGAACACAACATCAGTTGTCTGCGCTAGTGTTTTCTACTGAACTACTGTTTCATATTATAATTAAATCATCATCATCTTCCTCCACACTAATTGCGTAACACACTATCAATCACAATCTCAGTCATTTCGAATTTTTTTTTTTGCTCAACAACGTAAATAACGTAATGAATGTTGTTGACTTGTCGAAATGAAACCCATTGCTACCATAAGTGACTACTGTTAGTGTGTTACGTAATTACCTAAGTGCTCTTACCCTAATTTGTCAGCTATCATTTCAGTATTCACTAGTTACAACCCTTCTAGCCATATCATCTTTTACAATCCATTCACCGTTTCTTTGGTCTTCCCCTTCTCTTTTCGCCATCCTAATAAATACACAAAGTTTTCCTTAGGTAATTTATTTATCTATTGCTAATTCGGATCTCCAACACACAATTTCTTCTTTTCATTTGAAAAAGTACCTAATTAATTTTGTAGTAACTAGCAGCAGGTATTGTTTCATTGACTGCCACTATGTCTTGTCTATACGGGCACTTATACTAGATCGGCACAGTGAATTTTATCAACGGCATTGACCGAGTTTCTGAATTTAAGTTTCGTATAATTTTTCACTCTAAACGTTTTTGTCTATGATAATTTATAAAAAGTGACATTATAATAGTCTAAACTTGAAAATAATGCTTGGGTTTTACAGAAGTACACCTTCTTTTTCTTTTTAGTTTATCGATAGCAAAACTTCAAAAATCTTTGGTCCAAACATAATATCTCGCGAACTCCGCTCACTGACGCAGCAAGTCATAAGATCATCAAGTGCACAGGTGACAGAGCATGCTCCGGATGGAAGTGTTTAAAAAGTGTTGTAAAAAGTGAACTTGGTAATATTGCAAAAGTGTTGAAATAAGAATTAGTCATCCATGAGATGTTTTATAATAGTGCCAAGAGTATTTAATTGAAAGAGAATAAATTTTATAAAGCAATTGCGACGGTTGACAGTTGTAAAGTTGTTGTAAATCATTCAATTTACGATAGTCAACTATCACTAAACAGTTTATTATATCCTGTGTTGATAGTGGAGTTTCATTGCTCTCTAGCCATGATGATATTAATTTTTGATTTTGGACAGTAACTGTCATAAGGACGAAATTATAATTATTCCGCTCCACTGATTACTTGAAACAGCTTCTTTGTATTTTTCTGCATATTAAATTAACTTTCTCATCTACTTAAGACTACTAAAGATACAAAGATCTGTGAAAGCACCTTTTTATTCTATACTAGCTGCGCCCTGGTTTCACCCGTATAAGTCTCAATCCCGTGGGAATATCGGAATATAAGTTTCCTATGTCTTAATCTAGGTCATGGTATACCCATGTGCCTAATTTCATCCAAATCCGATCAGCCGTTTTACCGTGAAAGCGTAGCAAAACAAACATGCAAAAAATCAAATCGTTTTTCTTTTTAATATTAGATATCATAGATGAACTTCGCTTCTCTTAGAAGCAGTGGGTCTTCCATCACCGGCACATAGTTCACTTCTGGCGGAGGTCCCACTTTTAAAAAAAGACTATCATTCTCTTTGCTGTCTGTAGCTAATTATATCCACGTATCCACGACGAATCCCTCCTACATTAACGATAGACGTATCAATAGGCCTAAAAGGTGAAAGGGCCGTACATTTAGCGGGGTTCTGAGCCGGATCCGATTCAGCCTGATGGCCACATCTGGCTGACAATGCCGAGTACTGCCGAGGAGTGCCGAGGTGTGCTCGTGGGCGAGTTACGACACACACACATTGTTATCCTGATTGCTGATACCTGATGGCATTGCGCAAATAAACATACATTGATGAATACATGTGGGCGGGTTTTTCTTACACACTCACCTCGCCGTATGGTGGTAAATTAAAAAATTGTTTTGTAGAACAAAATGGCACGTCTACCTCTATAATGATGCACGTCTAGGTCTGTTGATAAGTGCTTGAATATATTTTCCTTGATGTTGCCATTCATGGCTTGAATTTATCAATGAAAGTCTAGCTACATGTAATTAATTTGAAGGTTTTTTTTTGTTTTTTTCAATGAAACTGTTCGTTATTTTATCTTTTTCAATACTACTTGCTTATTCATTAGTTCGACAGTGAGTGTCTCATTGCTCTCTATATGCCCAAGGGACTTGACAAAGATAAACCTTAGCAGACAGAGTTGGCTAACTGGAAATAGCATAGCATAATTTTTCGGACCAGAAAATTAAAAGTCTGAATGCAGATGCAGCTTGATTAGGTACAATAATGAGTCAATAATGTATAGTGAAGTCTGCCTATTCCTTCCAAACTTGCCTAATTATTATTCAAGAGACATTACTCACAGGACACTAATTAGCATTATAAATGTCACATCTAACAACATGGCGGTCAAAATACACGTACCTAACAAAAACAATGCAAATACAAGAAAAATACCGCGAATTCGGTGTTATCACGACACCCACAGCTTTGACGCAATTCTCGCCTCGGTCTCTAGCAGTTAGTGAGCCACACAACATTATAGTGAACGCGCGAATCCATACCGATTAGAAAAAAAAACACGTGACAAATGACAGCAAATTGTTTACTCTAAATTCAATAGAGAAAAAAAAAAACAGTCGCGCCTTATCACAGTTATCACTAGCATTTAATTTAGTCTGTGTGCATCTGCGATATTAGACGCACGTGTTTCGTTTCGGTTCTAACGGTGTTGTTGTGATTTCGATAACGGTTTTCGATTCTTTTTAATTGTTTGAATTTAATTTGTAAAATCGTTTTGTTATTAGTGTTGTGATTTGTGTTGTTTTGGATTGAAGTGCCATCATCGGCACTCACAGGTTGATTTTTTCACTATCATTTTTTGGTTTGATACGTCTATCTGACACTACTAACACTTTGAATGACATTGCGGGTATAGCCCCAGGATTATAAAATACTAAAATTTAAAATTAATAATGTGTTCAATTTTTTATTTGCAATATTTAGAAACATGAAACGTCCTTTGACTTCAAAAATAGATGGTATCAAAAACATAAAAACGCGTTTTTGGGATCTCAATAAATTGTCACAAGTTCATTAAAATCTCACCGTTAGCAACATTTTCGCACAATGTTAACAACCTAACACATACTTTTATGGGAGTGATGGATTAGTTGTTGAAACGCATAAAACAGCGTCGAAATTAATCAAATTCCACGATTTAAGAAATACGCGGGATCCGGTTTACTCCTTAAACGTTATTATAAAGTCATTAAAATATTTTAGACGCAGTATAATTAAGAACGTGAGACATATTAAGAGATTAAAGCAGGTTAACATGAAAAATATTAATTTAAAAGATCTGACCACGGAGGTCAACTAATTACACTCAGTAAAGAGGTCGCACTGAGACCTACTTACAGAATTAGCAGTGGGCGAAAAAGTAGGTAATAAAAGCAATATTGCTCTCACAATTTGACGCGTTTGTGATGTTATTGACATTTTGTTGTAGTGTGTAGACTAAGCTAGACTGTAGTTTGGTCAGTTTTGGCATCAAATTTAATTGCCAACTAATATAATAACGTTTATCGCGGCGCGCGGGTCGATCGAAGTTTAAGCTACGCTTGCTTGGTCGGTTCGTGGATGGGTGACCATCTATTACATACCAATTCTGTGACTCGGAAAGCATGATAAACCGTTGGTCCCGGCTGTCATTCGTAAATCTTTGACACGTACGGGCAGTCGGAAAAACAAAAGTCTGCCAAGCAGTCTTACCAAGGGCTATCGTGTTACCTAGTAACTGGGTTGTGGAGATCAGATATGTTAGACTAGAAGTCCTCAAAATTGTTGGGAAAACGCTGCATATTGAAGATTTGTCCAGATGATATAACATTTACCTGTCATGGATATGAGAAACGTCACAAACGTCTGTAACATTACTTATACTAATACTATCCACCATCTTCATATAGGTATCATACATTCTCTTGAATCTCTTCCGTTATTTAGAAACTGGCGCCTAATCGCATCACAGCCTGCCAGTACGTGACTTCTCATATAGTTGAGTAGTCTTTGAATAAATATTTATGCCACCTTTGGCTCGACAGTTAATGCTAAACGTGGCCAGTGTGGCGACAACTCAATTAGTGTAGTTACCGCTTTGGCTTCCTTCGGTATTACTTCACAGGTTGAGTAAGTTTTACCACCAAAGCCTTAACCAGGTCAGTATAGAGTTTAATAGGAAACAATGTGTATCTTCAGGTGTAATTATTTTTTTTGATCCTCCATTGATCGTATTTGTAGGATCCAATTCAGAAACGGTTCGACGACTACTTTTCAATTCATTTTTGACTTCTGTCGAATTTACAAAACACCTAGAGCGAATTTCACAGATAAAACAGAATGCGATCAGCACATTTATCGCGCATCGCGTTTAGGAGCTGTCAGTGTTGTTGTGTATTTTTATGAAATATTAATTTCATGAAACATTACGTCGCGACGGTATAGATAAACCTAATCTAACAAAGAGTCTTACCAAACTAGAACTATCAAATCTGATAATTGGACTCAAAGTAAGCCGTGTGTTACATATGGATTTATTCTAAAACATGTTATTATTCTGTCCCAGGCAAGATGTCATTGACTAGTCCAGCCAGAGCCCCGCGGATAAACATAGATTTAAGTGTAGGTACATCTAAATCTAGCTTGTATAAAGTTTACTGACTCGCCGCGTACTTAGGTACACAGACACGAGTGGTACGTGCGTCTTACAATCATTGTGGGTAATGATAACGATTGATAACAGACTAGCGTTCTTGTTGAAGGTGGAATTTTTCATTATTTGTTCTAATTCCCTTCATTTCTACAATCATATCATTGTTATCCTTTTATTGGATGTTTTCGGTTTTGCGAATGAAACGCTCTTTTGTGTTCATCAAGAGTTTGTTGTAACCATTGATATTATAAAAGGATTAACTGATCTATTGTAAATCTGAACCGAATTTGCATCAATACGTTCATCTGATACGGAGTCATTGAGTTCCGAATTACATTCAGCTCTTGCACAGCCATTATTGGCAAGACCATGCGCCATGCCATTATGATGTGCAGGTTGGACAATTAGGCTCCAGATTTTAAACCGCCATATAGTCTGTTTTCAGTTTATTATTTTACAAAGGATTATGTCTATTCCTGCCTACTTCTAATCGTACAACGAGCAACAAGATACATAGATACATGATATTCATCCTGATGGGTTCAAAAAGCCCTTCTCAAGCCAGATGGGTAGTCTTTTCACCATCTTCGTCATCATCACCGTTCTGTCTATATCCCAATGTTTTATTTGACAATGGTGCAGCATGCCTTCTGTATTTTCTTTTCCCAATTGAATGAACAACGTATGGGTCAATTCAAGTTCATAATATTTTGGCATAAGCAAGCCCCCAACAGAAAACCATCTCGTACATATTCATCTCAAACTAAACTCATTCTCGGTGCAATGCGCTTGCTCTGAAAGAAAACATATCGATCGTAGAGAAAAGCTTGTCTACGTTATGTGCTGCGGCTCTCGAGAAAATCACGTCGTCGACGTTCAACAAACTCGAATATCGTTGTAACATAGGTGTCTTGTCTTATGTCCCTTCAATGGCTTATCAGATGAATCATCTATCTGTTATTTTATGAGTGGTGCAAGTGCAATTATCAATTTGGATTAGCAAGAACTTTCAAGTAACTTGTTATTGAAATAAATCAGCACAATAGTGCTATCTACGAGGTGCAGTTTTAATATACAATATTATATAATTGTATCCGTTATAAATTAATGAATAGGTACTAATGGAAAAACGATGGAAGAAGACGAAAAGGTATCATCTAAAATAGAATATTTAAAAACTAAACAATGATTTATTCTAAGATTTCTTTTTTATTCTGATGGATGACAGAATGCATCAGTAAAACTATGATTTTGTTTATTCTGTTTCGCAAACTTTTCGGTTGTATGTGATGACGACATTATTTATCTAATTCGCAAGGCTAGTAGACTGGACACAAAATAACCGATAATTCATAGTTCGGGCTAATATGATGACGAATCAAAACCACTAAACAACAATTTTGACACTAAAGGACATTGTGTCCTTAATACTAATTTAGATAGTCAAACCGCAGAGGCTGAATGCACCATGAATGCTAACCGAAGTTATCTCAGAGATCGATGTTATCAATTAATGGACTGTTTGTCAATCGAGCGCCTGCGCATGCTATCGATGGATTAGACGTTTAGACTTGTTCGCCAGGTGGCCGCATTAGCATTTATGTTGATATATTATATTTTTATATTTAAATGGTGGTAATTTGAGATCTTCAGGTCAGCTGGTGCCTTTGATTTTATTAGCGTTCGAAGGGAAGGAAAGTTATCGTGCATACATCCGTGGGGTAATTACGTAACACGCTAAACTAACAGTAGGAATCGCTTTCATTTTGACAGTTCGTTATTTACGTTGTTGAGAACACAATTTTTTCGAACATATGGAGCAATGGATTAGCAATATCCTTCAAAATGATTCAGATTGGATCGGAAAGTAGCACTTCTAAATATTGCATAAATAATTTTGTGGCTTTTACATACAAGTATAATATCATTATGATAAAAGTGTAATATCACTTCACTCGATTGCTTTATAATGAAAACTGAACATAGGTTCATTAAATACTTGAATCAATAAACCGTTATCATTACATTATCCTGGAATCCAGGTCCAATTTACTTGAGGTTGGCAGATCGGCTTTCTTTTCTAACATCGCTATGAGCATCATCGCTTCAATTTTTACTTCCTATCATTTCTTGCCGAATCATCTTTCACACTATCCATCCATCAATTATTAGTAGTAGATATCCTGTATCCAATCCGGCAAGTTTCTGTTTAAAAATCAGGTTGAAATCACCCAAAAAAACTTGTCCCACTAATACATCAAACGATTTGCACACACATGAATTAACTTTAAAAATGCAACTCCGCCGGTTGGTCCTTGCTGCAATGGTTGCGTAGGCGCAGGTTGCAGCACCGTTCTAGATATCGATCGCGAGTCGCGACATCTTACTGTGACATTCATGACTTCATTACTTCGGTATCGGTTTGATTGGCATATCCTTCCGCTCAGGTGGATGGTGACATCAGCATTGGACCGGTTGGATGTGGGGGGGGGGGGGGGGGGGTGTGTAAGTGCTGTTATTAAAATTAGGTCAAGGTGAGGAGATGCGGAGGAATGTATGTTAGAGCAGGTTTTAACTTTCCTTGAAGAACCTAAAGAAGTTGAAGTGTAGAGCCATCATGATGAGGCTGGATACCAATCAAGTAATTAACCATGACAACATAAGCAAACTAAACACAGGTCGAGAAAGGCAAACGCTTGGGAAACAAGGACTTTCACTCACACCAGTCCCTAGGACTTGTTTGATGGGATACATCGTCATTCGACTGCAAATACAGTATACATGCTCTTGCTTAGCTCTCTCGGACCCGAGCATAGATCCGAGATTGGAAAATCCACGTATTTAAAGGAGTTCTAGAATCGTCTCCAAAAATAACAAAACACGAGTAAGGCACCTAATCCCACCGCTGACGAGGAAGCGACTAGCTATCAGTGATTTTTTCGCTCAAGAAACGTACATAAGATGGTCGGTACCGTGTAATTAAAAGAGATACATATAGCGAGTACTCGTTGGTCGTAGCGACAAGTGAGTACTCGCTCAGCGACTCGCTTGGCGGGCGGAACACTCGGTGAGAGACTCACGCAAGGTATGTACAGACGACAGCACATCAAGCTACTACAATCTGTCAAATTTCTTTAATAGATTTTCTACTTTATAGCTGAAGTATAAAGGTTCAAGGTTGATTGGAAAAATTTGACAGTTTCGGGTAGCTTGACCTGCTGGCGTCTGTACGTCTATATGCAAACCAGCGAGTAATCGCTTATCGCCGTTGCGCACTCGCTTGGTTAATCGCCGGTGGCGGGACAGGCGATGCCTAAGGTACCAAAGAAGAAAGGAATTCCTTGTTTAGACAAGTTTAATGTTTAATTTTATCCAAAGCAAAGCCTAGGAACTCTGCGGGAGCTATTTTATAGGACAGTCGATTGTAGACAAATGTTCTGATTAGAATAAATTATTCAGATTTTGCTTCCACTACAGCTCCAATAAACTAATCTTTATTAATATTCTTGATTGTAGAATTATGCTTGTATGTATGTTTATTGGTAGCTGATTTGTCAACACAAGTAAATAATTTAATGTCTTTCACCATCGAATAATTTTTTGGTAACTGTTTTGTGTCCTTCGCAAAGCGTTTGGCAAATCTTTATTTATTGGGTGGGAAAAAGTATCGTCATAAAATAAATAATAAAATTTATTTCCCCAAAAAGCTTCATGTACAGACGCCAGCACATCAAATAATAGATTTTCAACTTAATCGCTAAAGCATAAAGGTTAAAGGTTGACTGGGAAAATTTGACAGTTTCGGGTAGCTTGACCTGCTGGCGTCCGTACAATGAAATGTGTTTGGAACCTCCTTTTATGCAAACAATGCCTGTGTTAGGAGACTCCGCTCTTCCATATCTTAGATGTAGCGTTACAGTACAGTTAAATATCTTGCTATTCCTATCATCAATATACTAACATCTTCATTATATAATTATATGTATCATGTGGTAAGAAGCGTGGTGTGTCATAAAGTGAATGTGCCATAATTTGTGAGGCACTTAAGTCGTAGGCAGATAGACAATTTTCTAATTGGCTATCAATGCAATGGAGCCATACAAGGTCACGATATCGAAAACGAGCACAAATGTGCATCAACTCAAAGAGGTATTTGACCGATATATTTTTTTCGATTGTCATTTTGTCATCAATTTATTCATTTCTTTAATTTACAACTTTGAACTTACCGGGAAAACAGAGCCCATTTATTTTCATTTCCAACAAAATTGCAGCTAATTCACATTATGACGAGATGGCGAGTAAGGTTTTTCCTCAAAAAATTGCCCTTTCCTTGAGCAGTGACGGAAATTCATCCTTCCGGGTAGACGATAGAGATAAAGCTGTTTGTTTTATTTTATTGAAAGACTTGCGCTTTTATTCTAAAAGAAAACTGTGGTAAGAAGGTGAGAAATGTTACTTAGATTATATCTTCCAAATCCGTTACAACCGATCTATTCTGTACAAATGTCACCGTGAAAACTTAGGTGAAGTGAACTCGAGGTTAACTGTCGAAAGTGTCAATCCGTAGGTGAAATGATAACTCACGACTCGCTTCACCTAAGTCTTCACGGTGAGATTTTACTAGCTGCTGTTATACAAATAAAGGGCATTTTAATCGCGTTTGCAAATTTAAATATAATGGCATTATAATAAATAAAGCAGTGATTATGAATCGTAGTCACACCCTTGAATTAACATCATTATTTCACCATCTACGACGCAAACAATATACCTGACATTTACGCGAATATTATTCGCATTTATGTTAATGAAATGAATTTCATGGATTATTAAATCTCTCATTTGTTTATTTCTACATACGTTAAGCTTTTATTTAGATGTAGACTCTTATGTTATGATTGACTACGTCAGTGCTGCTTATGGTTTGAGCTACCTAATCATTTAATTGAATAATAATCCAAAATTGATTGCCGTCGTTTTTCCTCTTTTAATTTCATCATTTTTATAGTTGCGATCTTCAAGGTTATACGATGCTTGCCGAAGTAGATCCATGGACCATGGGTGATAATCTTAACATACCGAGACCCCTCCGTGCCTCGGAAAGTCGGTGATCCCGGCTGCCAATCCAAGATCTGGACAGTCGGTGTGGGTCGTCAGAAGCCCGAAAGTCTGACAACCAGTCTTACCAAGGGATATCGTGTTACCCGGTAACTGGGTTGTGGAGGTCAGAAAGGCAGTCGCCCTGTGTAAAATACTGGCTGCATCCGGTTAGACTGGAAGTTGACCCCAACATAGTTGGGAAAAGGCTAGGATTGAAGTACGTAGGTCGGTGACATGCTTACAGTATATATGTATGGTTGTTTACGTCATGTGTGGTATTCCAAGCTCTTCGCCTGATGCAGTTCAAACGATTGTATTGCTCAATAAAGCCATACAAGACACGATTTCTATTTTGTAATGTTTTAATATGATGTCACTTGCTTGTTTACTTTTCTATTTATACAGACTTACATGACCTACATTGTTTTCCTCTCAACTCCTCTATACCTAGGTAATATAGTTATTTTCAATGATTCCAGTGTACGAGGTATGCAGGTATGCAAGCAAAGCTGTGTATAAACAGCCCTGCTTGAATACCTAGCATACCTATATATCGATGTATGGGAGAATATTATTTCAACTACAAAGTGTTTGTCCTTCAATTTGAAGTCGAAAATATCGGTCGTATCTTGAAGAAACATTTTGTCTTATTTTGTTTTTGAGGCAAGTGCAACATGTGTTGAGCCACGTAGTCATTAGTTGTTGTTAGGCTAGTTCGTAAGTTTTACTAACATAGGTAGTTATTAAGTCGTTATTACTAATACTATAAGGATTGTGTGTACTTTTACTTAAGTGTGATCTGTAATAAACGAAATATATATATTTCATTCAATTCGGTCCACTCTCCACCATATCAGAAGATTTTTCTCAACTGCAAAGTTGTCCTTTTTTTAAATTGAACAGACAGCTGTGCTGCTGGGGAGTTTGTTACGCCACTTCTTCTTCCCAGCGATAGCACTAGTAAGTGCTGAAGGGCGGGCGTTTTTGGCGGACTGTCTTTTGTAATTTTGACGTTCAAAAAGTGCTGATTCTCAGCCTAATTTGAATAAATGACTTTTGATTTTGATTGATTTTGATGTCATTTGGGTGTTGTATCTGATCTATTCCTAAGGTGTCCTATGAGGTAAATGAGATTCGAAACTCATTGTTTGACGCCAAATATCTAAAATATTCTTTCAAGGGACAAGTATACCTATCAGCACTGTCGTCTAGTGTCAGACTTGTGAAGTATTAAGTAAGCCCGAAGAACAATAAGCCTGAGGAAGCCATTGTGAATCCGTCTTGCAGGACGACGACTAACCTGTAACGGCTGTAACCCAAGATGGCACAGACATAGCTAGTATGTACCTACATGTAAAATTGTAAACATACGCGACAAATGCTGTTAGTTTTCAACTTTTCCAGATTCTTCGTGACGCGTGGATCTATTTTACCCATTATGTTTTCATTTCTCTTCATTATTCGAGTTAATTATCTTTTTGTATGCACGTACGTGTTGCTGTAATAAATTAACCTATTTTTCTTCCTTTATTTTATCAATCATTGATGAAAGAGCTTTTTTTGCATGTGATATATCTATCTCTTTAAGAGTTTTCTAGTCTATCGACTAGAAAACTCTTAAAGAGTTTATTGAGAGAGAATATTCTAACATCGAATTTATAGAATCTACAGATTGCTCCAAATAATATGCATGCTTCTCGAAAATGAAGAATCTGCGTGATTATATCATTACAGATAAGATAGCGTTTTAGAGCAAGGTGAGACCTTGATAATGTTGCGTACCTACCTCTCGCAGAGGTGATACAGATGAGATATAATCCTTGTTACATGAAATTAGGTAAGTATAACTGGAGAATATTTTGCCCAAAGTCCGTATTGTTTTTGCTACTACAGCTTGATAGGTAATCAGTGCTATTATCACTATCAGCTAGTTTTACTAAGTCCCCTCAATGACCGATAATACATACCTAATTAAGTATTGTGAATAATAAATTACAGACACCAGCACATCAAGCTACTACAATCTGTCAAATTTCTTTTATAGATTTTCAACTTTATCGCTAAAGCTTATATACCTCGAAAATCCCTACATTTTTGACAAGAATTTGACATTGATTGTCGCCGAGATGAGACTTACGAGAATGGGCCTTCAGCAGTGCGATTCTGTAACCATCTCACCGTGAAAACTTAGGTGAAGTAAACGTGGAGTGAGCTGTCATTCCAAATAATGCTAGGGATTGACACTACTGACAACTCACATCAAGGTCACTTCACTTGAGTTTTCACGGTGAGATTTTCACAGAATGGACCGGCAGGTCTCACTATTGTTTTATAAATCCTCCTCTTGACTTTATAAAAAGAGTGTCAACGGATAATTGGTGGCATCGCATCCATGTCTGCCCTTCAGGTCGTCTGCCGATCGCCCAAGTAACCTTTCAGCTGTCCGTCAACTAAAAATCAAAAAATCCCACGTGAACTGTACAGGCAGCGTTCATATTTTAATCGATCTTGACATGATATCATTGTGAAAGGGTTCAACGACTGCTGGACGTTTTTGTGCACAAACAGAAGGGTGTAGTGTGGGCTGCAGTCTGTTTGGTGCAAGTCACTGACTGCTTGATGGCGACGACTTTGAAACTTTTAAAGAATAACTACTAAGACATACAGGGTAGCAGCCCGGACATCGACTCGCAAACTGTAACCATGAATTCAGCATATGATACCGGACCCCTGCGTTGATTTCTCGTCGGTTAACAAAAAAACATAAGATATTTTTCACAGAAAAGTGCAATATGTGCACAAAATGTATGGAACAACCAGTTTTTTTTTAATATACGACGAGAAACAACAACTAGGAGTTCAGAATCATGTACTGAATCCAGTTTGCCAGTCGATGTCCGTGGTGTGGCGTTTTCGGTAATATCACTGTCCTATTCAATAGACCCTGCAATTAAACATGAGCCTTTACAGGTAGGTTAATAACCAGACAAAACTAAAGACCATACCCCCATATTTACCAAGTTTGTATGCAATTAATGATGATATTGAAGTAATCAGAGCACTGGTACATGCTGTTCTGTTGCCCATCTACGAGATATTAACAATATTAAACATAATATACTACGGCGAAGACACATGATTAACCGTAGTAAAAAGGAGATAAGACCTGACCGATATATGCATCATAAAATTAAAAGAGCGTTACTCCCTATGATATTCCAAAATATTCTTACGAATAGCGCAAAGAAAATACAGTAAAGTTCAGTAGAGAGAGTACCACTACCAACTACAATCAAACCTTATCTTGTCCTAAGTGTAGCAGGCGAGTAACGATTTACAGATGATATCTAGACAACGGACACTCCGGACGGGAGCATCCATCCAACCGCGATGTAATAACAGTAGCACTCGAAGCTATTACGTTCCTGGAAATGCGAATATAACACGGAAATTGCGCAGAACCGGCGCGTAGGGACAGAAATACGATGAAAGTAAAGGAACCAGAAATGGGACTGGCTGGATATGTCATAAAGTATGTCTTGCTCTATACTTAGATAGGTATTCGATTCATACGCCTGAAACGCCCAATGTCTGGACAAAGATTGTTTTTAAAATTTTCAAGAAATGTAAAATCATAGTAAGTACCTAATTGTTATTTGATAGTATCAGAAATTATATAGAGACGACAGATATTGAAGATGGTAAGGTTCGAGCGGCAACAAATCCGCTAGGTGTAGGACATCCAACCCTTGAAAGACGTGATAATAAATCGATTTAAATACTGAACCTAGATTGAACCCGACAAACAATGAAAAACTGGATGACAAAGAGAGTAACCGGAAACATACTAACGAAGCAAGTTAATATAAATATTGCAAAAAGAGTTGACGGTGACAAAGTTGTAGCCAAGAGAGACAAATCAATTAAAAGTGGTGCTGAATGAAATTACGAACGTGATTAAGCTTTATAACATCTTAAATATGTCTAAGAGCTATAGGTATTGAGACCAGCCGATCGGTTCTGTAAAAATCTCACCGTGAAAAGTTAGGTGAAGTGAGCTTAGAGTGAGCTGTCAATAATGTCAACCCCTAGCATTTAGTTTGGAATGACAGCTCACTCCACCTAAGTTTTCACGGTGAGATGGTTACAGAATCGCACTGCTGCAATCATAATTGCGTAACACACTATCAATCTCATTCTGAATCATTTTGAAGGATATTGCTTCATATGGTCGAAAAAATTGTCCGCTCAATAACATAAATTTCTGTTGAACTGTCAAATTTAAACCCATTGCTACAGATAGTGTGTTACGCAACTACCCTGCCGTTGCCAAAATGCCAATACAAAAACACTAAACATAAATCCTAATTTGCATCTAATTACAATAAAATTACACCATACCGAATATTGCAAATCCGCGCACACCTCAAATTGTGGTGTCATTTAATAAGTAGGTGTTTATCTGTTCAACGGACAGGCTAATTGTCGATACGATTATACGAACACGGGTGTCGGCAGCAGTAAGGTCGGCCGTGGGAATAAATGGTATAATCTTTAGTCATTGAGTCTTGGAATCGTATAATTTTGCCACGTTAGAGCGGTTTCGCACTACGTCCGATCCGAATCCGAGAAATGACGGTTCGAAGTAGCCATAGTACTATTTGTATGAGGTGTTGCGCACTACATCCGAACTCAGTCCGTCTGAATTTAGAACATTCCCAATTCGGATTGAACTCGGATATTGAATTGATTGGCTCTTAGGCTAAAGCCTAAGAGAGCGGTTTCGCACTACGTCCGAATTTTGATCCAGCTTAGACCATAAATACTCTGGGCTGGAATGTCGTCAGTCTTCCAAAATTTAATAGATATATAAACCATTTATTTAGTGCACACAAAAGACACAAGTAACACAAAAGCGCAATAATAAACGAAAAATAATAATAACAAATAATAATGTTTCCCATATGAAATTATGGAGCCAGAAATCTAAAGAAATAAAGCTCGCACTTGTGCCAGCTAACATTGATTGTTTTTATAAATCGGTAGGTAATTATTAGGTTTTTTGCCAAAACAAATGACACCTCCTTTCTAAAATGTATATACTTCATAGAATGTTACACATTGCATTCATACATTCCTGATTTCTACCTAACTTCACCCACACTTCTACCTAACGGCTCCCAGTCTCCTCTAATTTTACACAGCGGTGTCATAAATAATCATCATTGTCCTGGGCCTAAATTCTGTATGGTAATTCCTATTCCCCGCGTAATCTTACCACTCGCAAACCACATCAATATCGTGCCTGTAACGGCAAGGAATCGTAATGTCAACTGTACGGACAAAGTGTATCTTGACTATTCTTGACAGTTCAAACCACGCCAACTTCGCGTCCATTTCACGCGGTTTCGTTTATTGTGTCATAGGTAATACGTTAATAGCAGAGGGGCAATTCTCGTAATTTTAAGAACTTCTCAGTCTCAAACTGTCAAAAATACCTTTAATTTTCCTCCATTTTTGGCAAGTTTTTGACATTGATTGTCGCTGAGATGAGACTGCGACTAGATTTTGAACGTTTTTTTTAACGAATTACGAGAATTGGCCTTCTGATGTCGTGTGGTTTCGAAATAAGGAATCAGTAAGTAAGTGAATTAGGGCCCTGCCCCTGCCCTTATCCCAATTTATAACGAGCCTGCATATCTTTTTCTTCCTACAATATCTTTACTAGGTATTAGCCAACATCTTAGTATTCACTTCAATCACTTCCTTCCTGTTCCTAGCCAATTTCACAGAATCCACTCTTATTTTAATTAAAACTCTGTTGTAACAAACTTCTTATAGAAACTGGCAGCATATAGGAGCCTAAACTAAATTAAAAAAAAAGGTTCTAATGTTCCGTTGACATTTTTCAAATCTTGACATTCAAAATCGATTTGATCTCCAAGGGAAGTGCTGTTTTATTTATTGCGAACAATTGCAAATAATTAAATGATTAAAGCAAGAATGATTTCGAACTACCAAAGAACCAGAGAATATAAGTTTATAATGGTAATCCAATCAATCAAGTATCTTGATAGATAATGAGTGTTTAGCGATAAGAATATTAATTTATGCAGTAGTTGAAAGTAATTTTGAGGATCCACACGTAATTTCCTAGCTATGTTTAGAAAATCTAAAAGTGTGAGTATTATTGATAGTTTTTGAAGCATATTTCGGTGTGAGGAAAGGAGCGTTTTATACATTCTATTTGAGGTAACCTATGTGGTTCGTTTGGGTAGGAATCGTCAGATTTCTAGAAAGCCGGGAAATTCCTTCCGTGTGTTTCCAATTATTGTACTTGGTGTTATACATTATTGCTGTAGCTTTTATTTTAATGTGAACAACATCATTCACTAGCTTTAGGAGATCAACGCTCTATGCCTATATTAAAAGTATCTAATGTTGTTTCAGATCGAGGAGGTTATGCAGGAGAAGGCGCCCGGGGTGCCTAGTAACTTAAAACTCCAGTAAGTCGTACATCTGATATTATTTTATATTTTTTATCAGTTATATTATTGTTCTTCACCTTAACAATGCTAATGTTTGGCTTGCAAACATTGCCCCTTATTCATGCGACTAGTAGCGCCATCTCTTGGCATAGCATTACATTATGTAGCAAAACTACACAAGCTCTTTTGTAGAGGGCGCTGCTACTACTATAGCGTACGCTATTTTCATCCACATTGTCAGCGGGGATATAGCTCAGTGGTAGAGCATTCGACTGCAGATCGAGAGGTCCCCGGTTCAAACCCGGGTGTCCCCTGAGAAATCCTTTTTGTATTTTTCTTTTTGTGTTTTTACAGACATCCACACACCACATCGTCTCAAGTATTGCGTGGCAAGAACTTTACGGCGAATTTTTTCAAAACTACTTTTAGCTATCGAAGCAAGGCGGTTACGCCCGCCTCTTCAAGTACCGTCGACAAAACTATCAAAATAGGCAGCGCGGAGACTAAGCCTGTAACTAGAAACAGGCCGAGGACAGGTAATACAGGAAAATATTACCATATAATATAAAATTTAATTAGGGAAATTACGATCTAAAAAAATATCTTTATTTCTAGCAACCTTATCTGATTCGGCAACTAATAATAAGGTTAAAGTTAAAAAGACCGCAGATCGAAGCAAGTCGGTGGGGCAGTACGTTGATAAGCAGGCCATCGAACCTGAACGACCACTCAGACACAAACCCACGACGCCTGACCCAGGCGGACCGAAACCTATCAAAGAAAGTGGCAAAAAGAGCGACACCAAAAGCTCAAATGTTATTCTGCAAATCGTAAAAAAATCTGCCAAAACACCAGCTCCAAAGCTCCCAGATAGCATCCTACCACCGACTTTGAGACCGAAAACCGACAAAAACTTGAAATTAACGAAGAATATCAACAATAACGATGTCTGGGCAACACCTAGTGACGTCAAAGTCACTCATCGGAGAGTTCCTACATTACCTGTAAAGTAAGTTTGTTTACATTTTCATTAGTTTACAAACAAACTTAATAAAACTGATCGGAGAAGTAAAGTTTCATTTTGAATTTTCGCGCCAACTGGAAACTTCAATGACTACCACAATCAATACACGACCTTACGGTACAGGTGTAAAGTTAAATTTCAATCAAAATACTTTGACGTCTCAAGTTGATTCACGCACGTGATGAAGATATTTTTTGTCGTTATATCCATCTCTCTCTTGCATAACCCTTCCTCTTTCGTATTGCTTGCGTAAGAAGGGATAAGGTATATTATAGTTGTTGTCTTCGGATGTGGTGAATGTATTCGGCGACGTGTTACATGATCAATGTCGGTTGATAGTTCGGCGTTGGTAGGTTCAGAGTGGAGCGCATGTTTCGAATTTGTTGGGGTTATAGAAAGAAATGGACGAACAGCGGTTGGCCGGTTGTTTGAGCACGGCAAGTAGCTCAACAGGCAAGTTTGTTTGGTGCGACGGGCCACGGATGTCGTGCCGTTGGCCGGGTGCTTTTTTTCGAACTTTTTTTGTGTTGGTGACAAACAAAACGAACTTTTTATGAGTTTAATCATGGTGGTTATTATTGTGCTCCTGTGATGTGTTGAATTTATGATTGGAATTAGTTTTGTGCATTGGTGTTTTTCAATCTTAGTTTACGTCGGTTGTATACCGAGCTAACAAAAATTGAACTTATTCAACCGAGTGTCTTATTACTCCCGCTTTCTCGTAATGGACAATCGGCCACTGAGCCGCTGATGACATGACTGACAGACGTTGTACCTTCTATAGCAACAGCTTTTGCTTTCTTTTTATTGTTTCAAAAGTGTCCCAAATTGTTGTCTTACCAGTCCTTTACTTGAAACATGTTTTGGTTTACAATCAGCTTCTAAAGCATCCCATACTGGCTAGTAATTAGTTTTTTAATGATGCACTTAAAGGAATTAGGTTAAGTGATGTGGGTAGGATTCCACTTCAGTTCTGAGAACTCAGATTAGTATCTATCTGTATTTCCAGTTTTTACCTGAGCACTAATGGGTTCTGAATGATGCAAAGCGGTTTACCTCAGTCTACCTATAACCTATAGTAAATAACAATGAATGTAAATATGCGATAAAATTTACATAAACGGTGTTACATCCATCTTAATACATATAAATGCTACTCTTCGTATTAGGTACATAGTTTATGTGCGATTTATAACTAGATACTTAGCTAGAATATTTAAATTACCGTTTCCGTTTAAAGAGATTATCAGGTAAACAAGTATGGTGGCAAATTAATGAGAGCCTTTATTCTTGATAACGTCATGGTCTGAACCTTCAGCATCCTCTTCTTAAACGGTTTTAATGAGTAAAGTTGGAACGTGATCGTCTTTGAGTTTCAAGTTTTATTAGATGCTCAACGTTAATGACTCCGACATTTTAAAATGTCAGGTACCCAACAGAGACATTCCATGTTGGTTTTGCAAACTTCTTTGACTCAGTAGAAATGTGTGTAATACAACTTATTCGAGACTTATAGACTTGCCACCAAGTTGTCTGATCACATACCTTTCTATCTGTAGACCTAGACACGTCTTACAAATCCTTACTCAAGGTGTGTTTCCTGTCTGCACAAACGAAATCTGCATTCATAATTCCGTTACTTTGATTACCAAAACGAAACCGCAGCAGGAAACAGAATTCATAATTCCGCAAAAGAATTATCATAAAAGAGTCATTCATCTGAATTTCATGAACGAATTATCCTGTTGTACAGCAAAAGTGCCTACTGAACTAAACAATACTAAAGTCATAACTAAAAATATAGTAGATACAAATTAATGGTGTTCCAACTGAGACGAAAATGTGCGACGTAGGCGCAAGGCTGCATATCCACATGTTTAAACAAGTTGTTTCACAATAACAACTGGTGTTACGCTGAATAGAGACTTAGTATTCGTAGATCTTCAAACAAAAGATCAACAATTGAACAGCAATAAGAGGCGAACAGCCCATTTGTATAGTTACATAAAAAGTGAGAATACGGAACTTGCTAAGTTAACAAATCTGTAACGAGTTAACTGCCAGTATGGTTCTCTATGACCAATACCAAAAGCGTTTTCCTTAACCAGAATAAAAAGGAAGCAAAAAATAAAGAGTTGTCGAGAAAAAGAGGAAGGAGAAAGGAATTAAACAAAAGACCGTACAGAAAAAACTATATCCAGGAAGTAATCTTAGCACCACAACTAAATGGCGCCTCAAAAAGATTGTACGTCATTTCAATCAACATCCAAATATTAAAATAAAATAATCTAATTGTACAATTTGAAAGTTGATTGACAGCTCTACATGTTCCATAAACTTTGACTAGTCTTGTTTTCAGAGATAATCCAAATAGATTATTTCGTACTGAAGATGTTGAATCAGAATATCTATGAATAAATCCCAAATCTTTGAACAATTGTTCAGTTTCAAGTTTATCGCGAGGCCGTCGAATTAGTTCCGACAAGATACAGCACGAATGAAGCTTTATCTGTTCACACATTCATATTTGTTGTTTCTCTGGCTGTATACTTGGATAACAAAGCATTGTATGATTGTACATAACACGTATCTTCAAGACCTCTTTCACAAAACTGACATCAATCTAATTGAGGATGAGATAGTTTTCCTAACTTTTGATATGGTTGACCATATGAATACGTGAGAACGAAAACATAATTGTCAAACTTTCGCAAACCGAAAGCAAACTCGTTGGTATTCACACGAGCAAACTATTTACTTAACAATACAATGTCTCTTGTTTATGTAACTGATGCACAGAGAACCTTGTGAATATCGAAACAAAAATGCTCTTGTCTGAGTCCGAGAGCACCGAGAGCCTTCACGTAGCGCGATAATTATTTTTGCAAACGTCCAATATCCAATGACTGGTTATATTCATATGGCACTTAAATATAATTAGTGACAAAGCATTTCTGTCTTCTGCATTTTTGACAGACTGAGCACAACTTTTTTATCGTGTCCTCAATAAGTTACGAATTAACATGACTCATTAAATCATCGCTGGTGGTACCATATGGCAAGGAATGTTGTACGTCCTACGCCCAAATTAGGCGCCACCGATCCGCAGTATCGAACAATAAAAAACCAATGACTTAAACGCAGTTGACTGTTGTTGTTTTGTGGCCAGAGCTGAAAAAACTACGCCCATTTTATGATTCATTAGAAGAATCCAGACAGGAAAAATGAGCCCTGTTTCAATCTGCGTAGGTAGGCCAATTGGTGACTTCGATTAAAACAATCATCACATACCATTCGACGGTGTTAACAATTGTTCTTACATCAAAGCCGTTCCCACTTTCGTACAATGAGGTATCTAACGCGTCATTTCTGACCAATAAGGTGGATCCGATATCCAACTATTTACACAAGTGTTACTCAAGGATTTGACTTTGTTCCTTCTTCGATCGTGTATGAATTTCGATGTCTTATTATTTTTTGGCTCGGCAACATAAGGCTCAGTCGTGCATTATTATGTCGTGGTAAACATTATGACCGTTACGTATGTGTATCTTGTTGTCTTCGCTTCCTGTTAGTGTTGCAACATGGCATAATATGTCACTAACAAACCGAGACCTTGTAATGAGTTTAATTTTTCGGAAGCCAAATTAAATATTCATGATTCAAACATACTAGTTTTACAACTAATTACAATACCTTAGTTTGTATTTAATTCACAAGTTTCCTCATCGTCACAATGTTCGTCTGCAACCTTATCTTATGCAAAGTAATGTTCTCTACAACCATTTGATTCAACTTCAGTCATATAAGCCTTGTAGTCGTCACAACTTTTTCTCCTTGCTTGAATCGCGATGTTTACCTAGCTACGCTTATTCCGAGTCGTATTGTTCGTTTGAACAATTCAAGTAATGAATGTGTCGGCGCCTGGGTGCCGTTAGCTACTACGGACCTACTCTACATGCCCTTCCAGCGCTTGCTGCATTATATCAGCAATTAAGTGCGACTAGCGACAGAATGCGCTGACGAATGTTTAAAAGCGTCTCACTTTACAAATATCTCTCTATGGACCCGTTACTGCTAGGGATGTGCAAATAACTGTCGTGTCTGGGAAGGTGTATTTACTAAATCTAAACTATAATCAAAGTTTGTTATAACAAAGTTGACATGGTATTATTTGTACGCATACATTAAGAAGATCATTTACACTGTGATGGCGTAACCGAACACACAGATAGTAGGTACAATACAAACAATGAAGAAAGCAACAGTAAAGTAATGCTGGCCACAGTTAAACAACTTCTCTAATAAAGCAACCACTACAGCTACTAACACAAACAGACGGAAACTTCACATGAAGCGCTCCCATCTCAGCAACATTGCTCTGAAACAGTCGGCCTTAGCACTTAGCTATATAATGGCTGTGCAGTTATTACTTGCAAACAGGTTTCGGAGTTTACCAAGAGAAAGTATCTTACATTGCAATCGTGAGAATTTATATTTATTCTTTGATGGAAGAGTCGGTGTTATGGAGATTATTTCTGTCTATTGTTCTGCTGAACCTGACATTAAAGCTTAATTTTCCATTCCCAAAAGATTAAGAAATAGAAAGAGTGATGGTAATTCAGATACTCCCAAACAGCCGAATACATTTCGAAGAATCAAATAAACAAATCTGATAAGCACAATATTATTATCCGAAACGAAAATGTTTAACGAAACGTCTCTAGAGTCTGTTCCACGATTGCGATCGGACACGGACGAATGAGCAATACTGTGATCTTCGGTTCAATAGCACACGATTGAGTTTGTAGCTGACGACTTTACTATTTTCTGTTTGACGAAAGTTGGTAACTTCTTTATTCTACTGGATTCTGAGAAGTTCAACCAGGTAGTTTAAGGACGTTGAAGTCAATTAACCGGTCATGACCCGTCTCAATGCCAAACAGAATTCTCCGATGGAATATACCCATAACAAAGATTGTAAACCTGATAAAACTGAGATAAAACAATACTCAATCATCGTAACATCCTCCAATCTAGGACATTTCATAATGCATTACATAAAACGGCCATTTTATGATTTTATCTATTCAGAAGCTTGAAACTCGTTTGAAAAATGTATTAAAATTTATGAGCGTATTCAGAATTAAACTGGCTTGTAGCTCATACAAGAAAGCGACCTTTCTGGGTCGTGGTTCAGATACCGGTCGTCAATCTTTCACCGTGCACACATTGCATTTCTCTTTCAAGTAATGTGTCATTATCACTTGCTGTGTTTGACGTTTATTCACGTACGTCTGTTTAGTTAACGTTTATTGTGTAAAGTCGACTTTTTCTGGCCGAGGAGAAGCTGTCTCATTAGATAATATCCAGTAGCTTGTTCAAGTACTTCGATAGTGTGAAGAATGAATTTAACCACTGCGTGGTTACGATGACTGCGTGGGATATTTCTGTCAATAATATTCTTATAATTAATGTTTCTCACGCACCTTATTTAATTGTATCCTTCAGAAAAGCTATTCTTGTAGCTTTATCTTTATCATCTTTAACATTTAATCCACTGTTTGGTGTGTAATTATTTGATTATACCTACAAAGTTACAGTAAATAACGTTAACACAATGGGTGGTTTAGTATCTACGTCATTCATCGTGAAATATTAACTTACTGTTGACGAACCCATAAAAGATAATTAAGGAACGGAACTAAGAATACTTCGGTTAAGAATACCATGTTCTCAAAGACTATTCCATATAAGGTAATCTAGAATATTGGCGATATTAACATGCGTTCATAAACAATGAACCCAAAAATGATTTAGAATTTTTATGAATCTTACAAAAATATAGATCTTTTTCTTCGTAAGCTATGACATAAAAGGCTTAATACATATTATTATAATCTACATCTTTACAAACTAGTTGAACATTAATGGCGTGACACAAGATTCTATTCGAAACAAGATTATAATTGACTGTATTGGTATTGGCTGCTTCCATATTGGCGTGGCGACCTCCCTAGGCCGCCGCGGCCATGGCTGGTCGTTCACCCGCCAGGCCGCCATCCTAGGCGCAAGGAATGTTGCTCAGTGCTCAATAGACATTTATAAAAAAACTTGTATCTTTTAGCGGGTTTTTGGATATAGCCTTTTACAAAAAGGAAAAATGTTTGACGAATGGTTCGATCTTTTTTGTCGAGTTAGCCTTTTTTGTGAGCGATAGAATTTGGGTTATGCTTTCAAAATTGGTAGCTTTATTTTTAAACGTTAAAGATGATTCGTTGTTATTGTCGTGCTTATGTTTTATGGAAATCTTCGTATTTCTTACTAGGTTTATGTTGCCAATAGTCTACAGTAGTCAGGAATTGCATCGTGATTTAATGAAAACTGCCTGTAGAATGTCGGCCAAATCCATTTATTTGAATGATATTGCCGTTTTGACCATGTTGACCATGTTTGTCTGTTTCTGCTAACATTGCTTATAATTGTTAGGTACTAGACTGGTGACCATTCTGCCTCAACTTGTAACTATTCCAACTATTCGTCCTTCATGTTTTCCATTATCTACAAATAATCAAGCTTTATCACTATCAGCCGGTTTTAATCGTTATTTATTTTCGATATTATAGTAAAGATTAAGTACTTAGTCATGGGGAATTACTCCTTTGTCGAAAACTCGCATTGGATACTCCTCAATCTTTTTTGGGATTCATACGAGCTTCATTAAACCCAGCTTGACGTAAAATCAATAAAATATCCGTTTTATTTTACTTTGTCTGCCCGTTGCGAAAACATCGCGATATATTACTCGGATTCGCACCGTTAATCCAGCCTCTCAATGGAGGGAATTCCAATTATTTCCAATTTCGTCTTTCTGAGAATCGTCTCCAAATATAGATGTTGTTGTATAAGCAAGCAAGTCCACTTTTTGCCAACCTTGAGGGTTTTTAATTGAGGTTTACATTCACTCATTTAAATTAATGTTTTATTCAAGCCTGGAGCTTGGCTTTCGTCATTCAACGACGCGGATAAGCAGGCACTTGAAAAAAGCACTGAAACGGAATTTATTTTTAGAGAAAATGTTATAATATACACTAATATTACAAAGAGGAGGTTTGTAAGTTTGGATGTAGGTTTCCCAAATTTCTAAAATTCTTTCACTAGAAGAAAGCTACACTATTGCCGAGTACCATAGGGTATATATTTATAGTATAGTTGACTAGAACGTGGGCGAAGTTGCGGGCAGAAGCTAGTTCATGATAATTTCTCACATATTGAAATGAAATTAAAAATATAAATACAGTAAGTCTTCTAGCAATAGCAACAGGGGAAAGACCGTGACGACAGTTACTACACACATCGTTACGTACTTGTACGCTTTATCGCTGATACAACGTGACCACAGTCAATAGTCCATACAAACATGCAAGCAAACGACTAAATACATTTGTTTAACTTTCTCGCTGTTAAGCTATTTAGATATTTACATATATAACCAATCAATTGCGTGTTGGACATGCACTTAGTGATCCAAAGATAGATAAATAAGCAGTAACAGACAGTCACTTGACAGCCACAGGCAAATAACTAGGTAGAATGCCTGCTAAAGTTATAGCAAGAATTACTTGAAGGTGGGTCACGGAGACGTATTCGGCTATAGGTACTAATGCGACAGTGAACATGACCAATTATAAAAGTGTCATGTTCCATTCGCCACACGGAACACTAAAATGTCGCCAATGTGGAAGCAATTTATATTCATAAAAGACGTCAATACGCCAATAAATCGTGCGTAGACGCCTAGTGAAGACAGCTCCTAATAAGGCTGTTAAAGTGATCGATCTGTAACCGATTTAATATTCGCTGGAGGTAGAGAAAGCGCATTCTTTTCAACACCTTGCCAGTGGAATTTCAATCGGAAGGTCTAAATTACTTGTAAATCGTGTTGGTGTAACTATTGACCATTTACATTCTTTATAAATGGTTTTTCATCATAGGACCCATTACTGTTCCTTGCGGAAATCATCAATCACCTGGTGGATTCTCACAATTGAGTTGTTTTTCATAAATTCCGACGAATCTTATTTTATTTTGAATTTATTATCAAAAAATTCAAAAGCTTAATGATATTTCTTAAAAAAAAAACATTATTATTTACGAAGGCTGTTAGTAAAACCTTTTTGAATGATCCTTCTGTTGCGTCACACTTCATTGATTGCTCGAATTAAATTATTGACTTCTCAAGTTTTAATGAGTCATGATTTATATTTACCAGACTGCACAACATACATATTATATTAGTTACATAATATGGTATCTGTTGAGACGTATAGACAATATCTAGTTCATATCTCTCTAGCTAGAAAATCTGATGCCGCAGAGCATCGACCTCTCATTGCATAGGACGAGGATTCTACTTCATTCCTATGTTATGTATGAATGAGTTAATCGAGACCTACACATCATATTAAGAGTACTACATAAGTCTGCATAACTGGCTCGATGTTTGAGAAAGTACTTGTAGGAAGGAATTCCTTTGTAAATCTTCAATGCGAAACTAATCCTAGGAATGTTTTGGAATTCATCGAGGTTGGTGTCTAGTCTGCTTTTAGAATGAATGCTGAATCACGAACTCACTTTTCATTATTCCGTTGATGTCATTGCTATCCCAACTTTAGAACCAACAGTTATATTCCCTTATTCTGCTATTCATCGTCAAGTACAGTTCTGTTCTTATAGCGAACATTATCCACTTTAAGTGCAGTACCATTCCTAAATCGGTTAGTTGGCGTCCGCTGGCGCGCACAGTCCACATACAAATCAGCCATTAATTTACATACATGTAACTACACTATAGCATGTTTCAATTGAATTACTCGAAGTAAATTGACACTGGGCTCGGCATAAGCTTCGCTGTTTGGACTATGGGTGTGGTGTTGTGTAGCCATAACAATTACTATGATTATGAGGGACTAACCAGACATGCTATTGTGGGAAATTAAAGCCGGACCGGTAGTTCCGACTTTACCCTTGATTATGTTTATGCGACAAGCCTGTTGTAGGAATATTTTTGTGGAACATAGGATCGGTAAATAAAAAACCAAAAGGACCAAAATATAAATGGAATAGACAAGGTGACAAATATGTGGCTGCAAAAAATGTGAAAGCATAACAAGTTGTTAACCAAACTCTTCCACACATTCAACAATTCAGAGACAACCTTTGCATTAAATATCCTATTGTAATCCCTGAATAGAATAACAAAAGGACAATAAACGTGACGATTTCAAATAAACGCAAATGAATGTTCCTGTTGCAGTAGAGACACGATACAAAGACTGCCCTTCGCCCGGTCCCCTATCTATTTGCATATAGGGGGACGCGATGCATGTCCTGCTCCGAATAACTTGGATTATCGGATAAGTGAGGGCCACCTATAGGGTAATTGTGTTTTAAATGTCGGGGAATTTTATGGAGAGTCGTCGTCCTTTTTTCCGTACCCGATGTGTATACGCATGGAAGCGTTCGAATTCCAAATATGAAGTGGGGTTCTGATTCCTTGTTGGATGTTTTGTTATTGATTTGAAAGGATGCATTATAAAAACATTATTTTGGCCATAATCATCTTCGGTGACATCGCTTTGGATGAAATATATTTCGGATTTAAATAATCTTAGTTTGGTCTTGGTTTATGTGTTTTTGGGGTCCATAATTATATCGTCTCTAAGTTGAATTCCTTCTATATGATGTATGGCTGCCATTTGGAATTTTATTGTGACATATTTCTGGTTTGCTATCAGGGCCCTAATTCTCTATGACCTTCGAAACCACGTCCATTCCTTAGCTAATCCCGCCAGTGTCTCGTTGATTTCGTGCGGTTTCGTTCATTGTGTCAGAGAATTACGGCTCTGATTTGGACCTATCGTTATCACCATGAAAGCGTGCTTTGAAATCAGTTCCAATAACTAAACACGTTGCATATCACTGTACAGTAATTGATGGATGCCACACTATTATTTACTCCACATCATGTATAATACATTGACTAGGTATCTGTTAATTAATACTGGGCGTGCTATGCAATTAAGATTAGTTGAGTCAGCCATACGATGCGTATTTATGTCATATCTCTAGAAAAGATAAAAATATGTCAATTCAATGAATAAGGGAGATCCTTATTCATTGAATTTTGTCATATTTTTATCTTTTATCCATTAAATCTCGATTAATTGTATCTGCCATGTTTGTGGTATTTTGTCCTATTTCTATATTATTAGTGGGTTCATTTTGTCTAAGGGAATGTTTTACCGCTCATAGAAAAATATATTCTTTTCTCACATAAAAATACCAATCGTTTTTGACTGTCAAATTATCTACTAAAGCCTTTTATGTCTCTTACGTATTTGTCCTTGAGTGTTACAACTAGCGTGGGATGATTACCAGCTGATACGGTCTACGTATTTATTTCATTGCCAAATCTGTATGGAAATCGGAAACTCTGTACCTACTTTATAGACACACATAATCCTTTCATTATTATCTCTTTATCTATATTTAAATGAGTTGATAAATCTGCCGCTTCAAAGCCAATCGATAGGAAAACTACGAGTATGTCAGTGCTCCGTGAACTGAGCACGTTACCTCTGCGAACACGGCTATCTTTATTAACTTTGATTAATTACCATATTTTATCTGATACACGTAGTTCAGATAAGATGTGTTTTGTACGTTGTCTCAGTGTCCTTCTTAATCGAGCTTGAGTAGTGAGAGTTTCCTGTAAAGATACTGACATCTGTCGTATGCAGCGATGCGCGGGAGCATCGGATTTTTTGTTCGCAGTCTCGTAGTCTAAAAACGTGTCGAGTGATTTCCGTTACGAAGTTAAACATTTAGGGGTGCTATTTTATTAAATGTTTAATAAAGAATTCTATTTTCTGAAGTTATAGTTATTTGTAGTAACGTTTTATAGTGAACCTCAAACACGTCAAAGTATTGTCAAATACAGTGCACTAATCTAATTCCGATCACAACAGCAATGTTCAAGTACAAAGTGAAACAAACGAAATGAAACCGAACTCCGATCAGTGAAACGAAAACGAAAAATGATATAAATAATTCAAGATGATGAAGTTCAAATCATTGTTCCGTAGAGGGCCAAGTCAGGGGAAGCAGGAGTCGGGGACTCTGAAGGGGGCTCCGTCAGTATCGAGTCTGGACTCGAAGCACCACAAAGTCGCACCAGCACGCGACAAGGCCTTGAAAATCTTTGGTTCAAAAGAGAAGTTACATAAAGCTCATAAGAAGAAGGACTTGGGGAATAACAATGCTGTTTTAGAAGACCCTGAGTTGAGGGAAGGTCTGGAGTATGAAGATGGACAGGTTGGAGTGCAAACGTACAGCAGTGCCGAGGAGCTGGGGTCCGTAGACGGGCGCGGCTCGCAGGAGTGCGTCAGTCTACCCGTGACTCTGAATGCCGATCACATGCCCGGGTTCCAGGAAGTGGAGCTCAGGCCTAGAGTACCATCTGAGGTCAGTAACTGTACTTTTATAACCAAGCATTAAGCACACTTACTTATTCCATTGGTCAGTTTAATTTTAATATAAAGGAAGTACAAGCAACGGTAGTTCGATATTGAAGCGTGTCAAAAGTCAGCATAACGCCCGATTACATCGACTATGTATAAAAAAATATTAGAGACGGTTGTATATTGACACAATTTCTTATAAATAAACAAAAACGAAGATTAATTTTTAAAATATCAAGCTCTGTGATATAAACAGGGTTCGTTGATATATATTATATCATGTTATATATCACGGTTTATACCAATTGATATTTTTTTATTGTCAAAACTAGAAATTATGCAGATTCAAAGTTTACCCTAACAACGCTTGACAAAAAAATACATGTTGGATTACTTTTCCCGAAGTAGTAATCTAATCTCTCGCGGATTCACCAAATAACGTGCAAGTACGGTTAGCTTTTTATTGAAATTCAAACCTTATTTCCATAAGATAGGGTTTATTGTAGGTTACCTTAATAATATAAGGTATTCCCATATAAGTAGTTAATATTTTTCAATTTTATGAGAACCCCCTGACGCGTACCGTTCGAATGCTTTCTAAAATAATTGTTGTGTGGGTTAGTAAACTGATTATTACTTATCAAAGGCTCGGACGTGTTTGTTTCTTTAATAATAAAAATATCAAATGATCAAACACAAACTCATATTCTGCAACTAAAACACACACTCTCACTCTGCACATATAAACAATGCAAATCGCGTCTTTTTTACACGACATAATCAAATATCGAATATTTTGATATATTTATTATAAATATCTGATTTTTACGATTTCAATTACGCTTGGAGGATTTTATGAGCTCTATCATTAACACCGAAAGCCTTGAAATATGACGAGTAGTTTTTAATTTCAATAATAGAATGGCAAGAATTTAAACGTAATTTTGCCTGCGTACCTACCTGCTGGATCATTTGTAATTCTATACACGGAAAAATTCTGTGTGGAATGAAGCCATAGCACATATTCAGCGATAAAA
This sequence comes from Apamea crenata, assembly GCA_949629185.1. Lineage (NCBI taxonomy): Eukaryota > Metazoa > Arthropoda > Insecta > Lepidoptera > Noctuidae > Apamea > Apamea crenata. The sequence goes on from OX451372.1 coordinate 7,229,582, forward strand.
AAAATACGATGTTTGTTAAAACGATCATATATGAAATGAAAATCTATCCCAAAGATATATTTACGACATAGGTTTCCGTATTCTTCTTTGCATTTAAAGATATATTTACGACATAGGTTTCCGTATTCTTCTTTGCATTTAAAGATATATTTACGACATAGGTTTCCGTATTCTTCTTTGCATTTAAATTTATGTTAGCCACAAAGTTTTCGTTGCATATCTCGTATCACAATTACAATACAGTTTATTTTTTCTTTAAAGCATTGCTCTCAGGCGTCATTGGCATCCGGGGTCCGGGAGATCGAATCGTTGAGAAGAGAGCTAGAAGCCACAGTGATGGAACGAGCTCAGCTGCAGGCCAAGGTCGAAGAGTTGCTGGAGAAGGTCACAGAAGCCGACCGGCTGCGAGGAGAACTGGATCGGATGAAGGTTTGTTCGATGTGAAGGTATTCTAGAATAATATGCTCGGCTAGTAGACTAATCAGCGCAGTGTAGAATCATGTCGCCAGCTACTTTATTTTTCCATTTCCATAAATTCCATTGCAACCAAAAACTTATTAGGACCATTTTGTTACAAATGGTCACTTAAAATCATAGAGAATATAACAGTATTTGCTTAAAATCAACTTAGAATACGTTGCACTAAAGCAGATAACTGATGTGATAACTAAGTGTCGATGGAATGTAAATTATCTGACATTATGAACACTGCTATAACTTGTATGTTTGTCTTTATTCCAGAGCATGGACGCAGAACGGGAGTCAGCACTAGAGCGGTTGGCTGACGAGAACGGTGCGTTGCGCGCGCGGCTGCGCGGCGTCGCGCACTCCCCGCTCTCCGACAGCGAGAAGCGACAACTGTTGCTTGCGCCCGCGCCGCGTCGCATGCACTCCTCTGCACCCGCATCTATAGCACTTGCTAACGTAAGTTTTCATAAACAGAACATCGTTTTTGAATATACCAAAATACAGGTCGTCTGCCTACATTTACAATGCCTTATTATGTTAGTTTATGCCAGTTGTTGCATCAGTACCATTACTTCCAATTTGAGCTAAACTCCCAATCCAGCTGGGCTTGTTAGATGGATCTGTACATCCATATCATAATGGTCGGAGTCTAGCACAGGTTGCATCGCTTACAGCAAAAAATAGAAATCTTGATCAAATTATTCAGTTTTTCGAAGCACATCTTGGCCATAAAGAAAATTTCACGAAATATGAATCCTAGACCACCGTTCTGCAAAAGAGTTGCTGTTTTCTATTGGTTTGTAAGTTCACACCGTATTCTTTGCACACAGGGTGAGGGTGACAGCGGCGAGCCGAGCACTCCGGAATGGGACAAGCACTCGTCGTCGTCCCTCAGCGAGGTGTCGGTCGCGTGTCTGCAGGACCGCATCCTGCAGATGGAGGAGCACCACTACAGGTAAATATTGATGGAGATACCTTGAGAGCGGCGCTCGGGGCGTTACGGGTGGTCAGAAGCCCGAAAGCCAGACAACCAGTCTTACCAAGGGGTTTCAGTCGCTTCACGTAAAATACTGGTACTCAGCAGCATTCAGTTAGATTGGAAGCCGAACTCAACATAGTCGGGAAAAGGCTAGGCAGATGATGATGATGACCTTACGATCGGGGTATACGGCTTGCGTGCATACCTTCATACATAGTTGAAGAGGGTGGTTTACGGAAAGACAGAGTGTTGATCAGATTTAGTATTCGCATCTCAAGGGTTTCCAATTTGTTTGCGTACCCAAGTTTTGGTTCATATGTGATTTCAATAATGTGCAAATACCTAGACTTGAATTGGAACTATACGCAGAGACCTAGCAACGTGGTGAGTTATTCCGTTTGTGCACCCAAACCCACCTTAGCGTGGAAAAAATCCACCCTAAGGTGGATAAGTGGAAACGCATGTCCGAGAATCCACCCTAAGCATATAAATTCCGTTTAACCAACCATGCCTAGGGTGGATTCTGGGACATGCGTTTCCGCGTATGCACCTTAGGGTAGATAAATGGACTAACCGAACGTTCACGACGGAATTTTCGATGTGAAAAGTGGCATTTCCTTTTTAATGAGACAGCACCGGCTAAAATTATGAAACCATCTCATCTGTCGAAAATATTTCTCCATCTATCTGTGTCCTAGCTTCGAAGTAAGCTCATCATATCTTATCATCTCTCTATTCCAGTACAAGCGAAGAACTGCAAGCCACTCTAGCAGAGTTAGCAGACTTACAAACACAGCTAGCAGACGCCCACGCTGATAATGAACGGCTAGCTGATGAGAAACAAGTGCTCTTGGAGTCCCTGTGTCGACAGACTGAGAAGCTCGAGGACAGCCGCACTAAGGTAACGAGTTCTTATACGGTTATGGTGGATTCCACATACCTATAGAGAATAATTTTCAAGCAAAAGCAGTCAGGGATCCAGATATGGGTTCACGGACGGCTCAGATCTCAAGTGCGTATGCGGCATCTCCCCACGGACAATGCCTTCCACCCAGCGTGGCATGCCCTGTCACCTGTGCACTTGATGATCGTATGACTGCGTCTGTGAGCGGAGTACGCACAGCTGAATTTTCGGCCAAAGATGTTTGAAGTTTTAGCCATCGATATTCAGAAGAAGAATGAACTAGAGATCTAGAGACATCTCTCTAGATCTCTAGGTCATTCTTCCGAACGAACCGAACCCGGTTCCGAAGACCGTATTTTCAGGTTCATCAACCTGAAAATACGGTCTTTATTTCAAAACCCCAGAGAACATACCCATACATAGGCTTTCTCCATCAAGACTTTTACTCAACTGAATAACGAGAACTTCCACAGTTGAGTTGTGGTCCTTGTCTTTTATACATTAGCGGCAACAAGCGCTACTCAAGCTGTGCATAAGGTCTTGGGTTCGTTTCCCGGTTCGGGCAAATCTTTATTGGGTTGTACCATCAGGAATTTCTCAATAGCAGACCGGAGTCTGGATTTGAGGTTGGTTGATGGCTACGCCCCCTGTTACATACTTATTTAATGTCATAACTGGTGAAATGTTGGTGTGCAATAGGTACGCCTCTGCCAAACCCTTCGAAGAAAACAGGCGTGATGTTATGACAGTTATGTTTATACAAAACTCGGTTTAATAGATTTCTGTGCTATATATGAATAATGTTTTTCTTCAGGTGGATACCTTGCAAGAGCTTCTATTACGTGAAGGCGTTGAGCCGGAGACGCTGGTGTCTGGTGACGCCGATCAGCAGCTGTTCGCTGTTCTCAAGGTCAGGAAATAAGTAAATAAATTTAATTTTGTAATTAAGACTTTCATTGAACTTATCCCGATTGCGATTAATCTACTACACAGGGTGGCAGGGACATCGACGCGCAAACTGAACCATGAATTCAGCACATGATTCTAGACCCCATAGCGTAGAATATTTTAGTAGGTTATCAAAAAAAAAAATCTACTGTTTCATAGAAAGTGCAATACCTACGCGGTTTAAATGTACTGAACGGCATTTTTTTTCCCACCGTTCAGGATCATGTACCATGTGTGTCCATCCATCGTTTCTTCGGATGGTTTGATCGAGTTAGTTATTAATAAAAATAATATTACAGCTATCTCAGGAAGAGCGCAGACACTTGCTAACGAAGCAGGAACAACTAGAGGCGGAGCTGAACCAAACCAAGACTGCGCTCGAAGAGAAAACCAAAGAAAATGAAAACCTCGCGGAGAGGATACGGTAAGAACCATCAGTCTTATCCACAGCAGCCCGGTGACAGAAAGAGACAGGTTTGAGTTACAGAGGCAAGAGTATAAAATACCAAACTTTTTCTTAAAATCAATGTGATATATTTACGGTCGTAAACTTACACGTGGTACAAATAAACGACCTTTAATTTTTGTAAAACGTGTGAGGTCGTACCCCCTTCAGAAACGAAGTTCCTTACGCGATACTCGTACGCAATACACACTCGTAAATAATAGACACAAAGAGAAAGAAAGTCGGATGGAGCGTTATGTCCCATAACGCTTTTTCCTTACGTGACGATTTGAACAAGTCAACTCCTACCGCAAATCGCATTTAGGAACTTCTTTAAAAAAAATACATTCTGCTTTGTAAAAAATTTTTTTTCGTTTTTCTGGGAAAATGAAGATTGTCATCCACAACATGTTACAGATTGATTAGATTAGCGATTATGTGGCTGAACACGTCAAATTAAATCATTGTTTTCAGAGGCGATACCATCATATTCATTTTTTCAATTAGTATGTACACCGAGGAGATTTAATTAGTAGATTTGAATATTTTAGATAAAGCAATTACACATTTTCTGTGTGATGTACAGCGGTTATGAAGATTTTAGCTGCATTCCTCATTGCAATATATCTTCCCCTATACTTCTTACGTGCAGCTAACGGGACACGATATTAATTGATATCACAAATGATCGCATATATTATTACTTACGTCGAAATTGTTAATATCAATGCCTTTTTAAAGAACATTGATATACTATACTGTATTAAATTGTAAAGGACTCCTTTAAAATATTTGGTTCGTCTCTGACTATCATTCTGATTTACTTACACTGTTATACACCGTAGGCGATAGTCCGAACAAATCTCTCAAATGTGGGTGTATACTATAGGTGCACCTCTCTGCCTGATCCTTCGAGGAATACCGGCGTGATGTTATGTGTTACTTAAATATTATATGGATTTTATGATGAATAATTACTTATAATGTTTCTCTAAACCCACAGTGTATTGGAGGCGAATGTGGAGCGCGTGGAATCAGAGCGATCGCGATGCGAGCACGAGACGGACACGGCGCAGGAACTCGCCGCGTCGAGGCAGCGTCAGATTGCTACTCTGACTGATTTACTTGATGCTGCTAAAGCTAAGGTAAATGGCCGATTCCTCTAATTTACGAACTGGGGGCCTAAAAAGGCCACTTCAAGCAATACCTCTAAAAGATATTCATTTCCTGAATTCCCAGCAGATCATTAGCAATTCCTCTAATTTTCGTTAAATGGTTACACATAATAGTTTATTCACCTACAATTCATTTCAATATCAATCATATTTGGTGTAAACATGGGTGAAGCTTTTTACGAATTTCCATACAAAACTGTCAAACAGGTAAATTGCGTGATATGAATTGCACACAGATCATATTATGAATTTTCAGTTTGTGACCATTTTACGATTTTTAATATGATTTATATTGTTATCCTATTATTATTCTGTCAAAGTGGCCTTTTTAGGCCCCATTTTATTGGTTAAAATTAAGAATCTTGTATTTTTACCAATAATGAAGCAAAGACCTCATAGCCGTGCTTAGTAGACCCTCCCATGTGGAAGTAGCTATCACACCTTGATCGACCCTTGCGGATTACGTAGCCGGAAATTAATCAGTAATAAGAGAAAAATTAAGAGGATGATGATAATAATTTGTGTAGATAGTCATCTCTTGCGTTTATCCCAGATTTTTTGGGGTCGGTTCTATACTCCTGCAGTCGTCATCTCGACAGTCACCCCCTTTTTAACCATATCATCATTCACACAGTCCATCCATCGTTTCTTTAATCTTCCCCTGCTCTTATAGCCATCCAAATTCATACTCACGACATTTTTATCATTCATCCGCACAAAATTAATCAAAATATTTCTACATCCAGTTAGAAGAGCGAGATGGCGTAGTGGAAGGCGCAGCGGAAGCGGAAGCAGCAGCCGCGGCCGCGCGACGCGACGCCGACGCGGCCACTGCGCGCGCGCTGGCGCTGGCCGAGCGGCTCGCGCATGCGCAGCGGCAGCTGGACAGAGCGCATTCCGATGCCAGGAAGATGCATGATGATGCTATGGTCAGTTAAGATTTTGCTCTAGAATAATTCTCAAAAAAAAAATGCACAGCGATTTCATCAACTTGTAAATGTGTCAATGTTTTTATTAGATATTGTTCATGAAAATTGCATACGCATAATCAGCCTGTGTTCCCACTGTTGGCACACAGGCCTCCTCTCTTCGATAGGTAGTGGGCTGTAATCTACTACGCAGGCCCGGTACGAGTTGTCACATGTCTTTTCAATCTAAGACATGCCGGTTTCTTCATGATGTTTTCCTTCACCGTTTTGAGAGGTTTCAATTCACTAGATTAAAATTGACTTTCCTAAAAGGGTAAATACTTACTTATAGGGTTCTTTTTAACTCGCATTAGAACAACGAAACATTCACATAAATTGTTTTTCCTAATTTACAATAAAATATTGCAGGTATCACGGAACAACGCAAAGTCAACGATATCAGAGCTGGAGTTCCAGATCGAACAGCTGCGACAAGAAAAGACGGCGATGCAAGGAGAGATGAAGACGTTGCAGGACAACGTGGAGGAGTTGCAGATTCAGGTATGATTTTTCTTTATTTACTAACTGCGCCCCGCAGTTTAACGCGCATGTGTCTTGATCCCGTGGGAATATCGTGGTAAAAGTATCCTATGTCCTAATCCAGGTCATGATCTACTACTACTATTTCATCCAAATCCGTTCAGCCGTTTTAGCGTGAAAGCGTAACAAATAAACATACAATAAATCAAATCTTTTCTTCGTCATATTTTTCGGCCATTAAATTATAATTGACTAGCTTTTGCCCGCGGCTTTGCTCGCGTTAAGAAGTAAACAGGCCCAATCGGTTTAAAATTGACAAAGTTTCATACAAACTTTCATCCCCTATTTTATCCCCTTGGGGGTAGAATTGATCAAAATCCATTCTTAGCGGATGCCTACGTCATAACATCTACCTGCATGCCAAATTTCAGCCCGATCCGTCCAGTGGTTTGGGCTGTGCGTTGATAGATCACTATGTCAGTCAGTCAGTCACCTTTGAGTTATATATATTTAGATTGTCATTTACCCCACTGGCCACTGACTTACAATTTTCTTATCTTTCCAGGTGCAAGTGGCAACAGATGAAAAGCTAGCCCTAATGAGTCGAGCTGGTGAGGCGCTCGCCAGAGTGTCAGACTTGGAGCGACAACTACAAGACGCGCGTGCGAGACACGCACAGCTAACTAGAGACCGGGAGAGAGATGTAAGTACAATTATAAGGTTCGAGGGCATTTGAGATTAAATAATAAACCTTAATAGCAGTGTTTCAAAGTGCAAATGAGACCACGTAAGTGCGATTGTTTACGCCCGATAATCCGTTGTATGTCTGTTTCGATGTTTGTCTAATTGAACACGTTCTAGCGCTAAAAATAAGATTGATATATTGAACGACTGCAGGCATTTTTCTTTTCCGAGCTCCTTTTTGTTTGCGTGGAATTTTAAGATCTTAATCTTCAACTTTGTAACAAAAGCTTAGTTTACCTGTAGTTAACAAGTAAATCAACTGCTGAAGAGAGAACTGCTCTCTTTTAAAAGGATTTTTCTGCGTCTACCTACTCATAAGTCCCCATATTATATAGTTCATATACATAGCAGCCTATAAGGTTCCCACTGCTGGGACACAGGTCTCCTCTCTTCGAGAGGGAGTGGGCTATAATCTACCACGCGGGCCCAGTGTGGGTTGGTACATGTCACATATCGTCGAATTTTTGGTTCTAGAACATCCGGTTTCCTCACGATGTTTTCCTTTACGGTTTTGAGAGCAGTGGTGATGATATAGTTAACCCAAAGTAAAGCGCCTCTCTGAGTTCAAACCTATGTCCTCTTAAGGCGCGGTCGTTACCACAGGGCCACCACTGTTTCTCAGTCCTTCATATACGACTTACACAAATTCATATATGACTTTTTCAAATAGGAAGCCGAATGGAAGCAGTTCCAAAGCGATCTCCTAATGACGGTGCGGGTCGCCAATGACTTCAAAACCGAAGCTCAAAGGGAGTTGGAGCGACTGGTCTCTGAGAACAAGGTCGCAAGAGACAGGATACGACTCTTGGAAGACCAGATGCACTCAATCAAGGGTAAGTGGAAGAACGAGGGGGAGAAACTTGCGGGTTTTAGTGTGGATGCGTTTGACGAAATTATGAATTGGCTTGTTGTATGATACACTTTGAGTTTGGTGTTTTTTATTACACAACTTTTGATATGGAATTATTATGTCGTCTATATAATAAAAAAATGGTATTTGTAGATAGCCACTACCCGTGTCCAATGTGAAAACTTTGATTTGAAGTAGTTTTATCTTTTCTTGTGAATAATCTTTGTTCCCTATTGGCTCAATTTGATGCATCCTCTTTGGTATTTCAATGTTTTTACTTTTGTGAGAGCACTCTATTATAAAGGTTTTATTTCCAATTTTTTTTTTTTTTTGTGGCACCAATACTGAAGTTATTACGATTGGCAGAATTTTCAACAAAAAAAAGAGTGTTTCTGCTATAAAACGCGCAAGTGAGAGCTTTGCATGTGTATGGCAGGTAGATTTGAAAGTAGTTTGGAGTTTGTTAACATCTAGTCTTTGCTTTGTATCTTGCAAATGCTCAAAAAGAAATGCAAATTAAAGAAGGTTTCTTAAAATAAGATTATGAAAGTTATTTTTCAGGTAATTCAACATATATTGTACAAAATTATAGTTATTGAGAAAATAATTTAGCTTTCGACGTTTAATGTTCATATTGCATGTAATTAAATAAATAAAACGAGTCGTTAAAACATTTTATACTGTTCAATAATTTCAGCAGAATTAACATGCAGTACCATGCGCTAATTCTGTGTAAAATGCTTAACTACGTAGACATTCATAAACTAACAGTGATCGACCATCAAATATATGTTAAACTATGTCTAATCTCAATTTGATGTACCAACACAGGTGTTGACAGATCGGAATCTATGGATAGCGTTTATTCAGATGACAATAAGTTAGAATCGAAGGAATCTGACAATTGTGACTCTCAAACGAGCGACGATATAAGTCCTTCCAAAGACATATTCAAGAGTATAAGAACTAGATATCTGTCTAGAGTTCACAGTGTTACTGATCCTCCAGCGAAAGAAGCAAGCTTGATAGAACAAGCATTCTTCAGGTCTAACGTCCCAGAACCGAAAAATGACTCGAACGATCTGTTAACAGATCAATTCAAACTTGAAATTGACAACGTTACCACAGATGAAACGAATGATGATGATAGCCCAAAATCGTCACAGGAAGAGTACCCGAGTAGAGTGTTAGCCGAAACTGTCTTACCTCCTTTCGAAACCAAGGAGCTGAAAAGACAAAACGCTATCGACCTTTACGATGAAACGGGTGTAAGTCCTCCAGCTAAACCAGAATTGCCGAAGAAACTAATCGATCTGAATCATAGTTTTAGGTTCATTAAATCAGATTCTACTTTCGCACCCACACCAAGAGCACGCACTATCTTCAGTACAAATCTGTCTGGAACATATCATGGAAAACCAAAGTCTTATAGTATGGATAATTTAAACACTAACGAAGAATATAAAGAAGCCTTAAATGAATCCACTAGTGTAGATTTTCTCAATATAAACGCTCAAAGTGATACATCTCTATTTACGGAAGGCTCTGATAGTGTCTTTCTGTCACCTATTGAGAAAAATAACAACAAAGTAAATAGTGCATTTGAAGCAAACAACAATGACGAAAATGAAGATATACCTGTTGTAAAGGCCGAAGAAGTTCTCCCTTTCCCATATCCTGATGATATTAAGAAAGCCCCAGCATTCGATTTGATGCCGCCTAAAAACCAAATACGGAGAGATACTCCTATTGATGATAACGTTGAGAAACAACTGAAAATGGTTAATGAGGAACTGAAAATCACATTCAAAGCTGCAATAGACCGAATTATTGGTAATAACAGAGCAAAAAGGGGTTCTCCTTGCACAAAGGTATTAAAAGAAAATGATGAGGAAATTACTTCTGAACCTGTTCCTATTACTAAAGATGAAATAGATAATATAAATAAATCAAGAAAGATTTCTCCACATAGTATTCCTAAAATACCAGAACCTGTGCCTCGGCGCGGTTCTAAACCAAAAGTAGTAGATGCCAAAGAAAATAGTTTAGTTACCAATAATGTAAAAATGCCCAGTTCAAAAGAAGAAAGTAGCATTTCTTTTATAGAACCCTTAAATGATACTGTTCCTCCTGAACCTAAAACACCAGTTCCTATAGATGATAATGTTAGCTATCATCTTACAATAAATACCACAGACTTAGGTGATGATATACCAAAGACAGCTCCAGTGCAGAGTAATCCTAATGCAAGTAATAGAGCTGTAAATACTTTTACATCTTTCTTGGCTCCTATCCAACTAGGTAACGGCAATATTTCACCGGCATCCCCGATAATTATAAGTCCCGTATTGATACATCCAGTGTTTTTTAAACCTCTTGCAACTCAAGAGGGCCCAGTAGAACACAAACAAGAGGCTAACAAAGGTACTGTATACTACAGTGATATCGACCAAGTTGATAAAGATAACAGAAATGATAGCAAAGTGACTGAAGTAAAGACCCTCGAGGACAATACTAAAAGAAAAGGTCTTTATCAAAAAAATGTAAAAGCAAAGCAACTTCCCTTCCTGTCATGGAAAACCTTCGGATCTAACGAAAACTTAGCAGAAAGGAAAACCCCATCACCCAGCAATAATATAGCTAAACCTTTACTTTCACCTTCGCCTTTAGAAATATCTAAATCTGCAAACAATTTTTCAAAGACCCCAATAAAGCCTTTAGAGCCACCAAAAGCTGTTAGCGTTGTGCCAAAAGCTTCAGCAAACACAACAGAAGTGACCACAACTGTTGGAAAGCTATCGAAGACACCGCAGTGGTTGATAGACAACAAATATTATCAACCCGTAGCAAGCGTACCGTTCGTCATAAATTCAAAACAGTCTTCTAATTCTAAACCCAAGCCAGTGGAAAGTAGTAAAGAAGTCGTAAAAATTACGCCAACTAATCCTTTTATACCTCAACTTGAACAAAGAAGATATTCCGAACAGGAAAATGTTTATGAAGAAATAGGACCTGTGATATCCGAAGTAATCACCAAAGATAAAAATATAGCCGATGACGAAAAGATATCAAATAAAAACCAGTCATTAAACGATGAACTGGCTGCAATACCAAGGGAAGACCTGCTTAAAGTACCGAGACGAATCAAGAGGCCTAAGACAAACGATAGGTTTACAAAATCGATATCGTTAGATTCCGAAGAGAGCACAAGTACAGCGAAGGAGATGGCCAGCATTACCAAATCAATCATATCGTTATCAAGAGCGCCGAGCGCGAATGAAGATCTACCAAAGAAACCAACTGGCTCTATAGTAGAAATAGTTCAAAGTTTAGAAAAGAAACCAGATGAAGATGCACGAACAGAGGTTGCGCCTAGAAAGTTTTCGCTACAGCATCCCACTTCTCCAAGTATAGATACAAATACAGGTTCCCTGCCAAGGGAGAAGCCATATTGGATGACTTTGGAGCACAAGCGGTTGTCGCACCCGTTAAGGTCACTGAAAGATCCCCCGCCTCGAAGACCTCTACGTAAGTCAGCGCTTTTGTGACCGGAAACCTAAACGTTCGAGTGTGAATTACATGTAAATAACTGTATCAATGTATGGAAACATGATAGTGTCGTGTGTTGTTGTCTCATTGGGTGGCGGTGACACGGTGGTGGTTTGTGTTCCATTTGTTTTTTATTGTTAAGCTTCTGAACGCTGGCTTACTTTTCAAAAGCCAGTTAGGCAGAAGGTACTGTGGGATGGTCCCGGGTTATACTGCTAAAACCCTGTGCAGGGAATCAGTGGGCACATAGAAATCATTGGGTAAGGTCACACATATCTCGCCTTCCATCCATCATGCGCTTTGAATTGTCTAAAATGATGTAAAAGCGTTCAGAAGCTTAACTTCCGCTTCTGTGAGAGTCATTTCACTTATTTTGGAGAAAAATTTCAAACACGTAATTTTAGGAATTGCCACTTCAATTTAGAATGCGTTATTTATTTTAAGGTTTAAGGTGAACAAAATATAGCATGATGAAACAGTATTTGCATTTATTTATTCGTCACAGTACAAGCATGGTTTTTCGCTTCAGTTTTATAGCACTGGGATTTGTCTGGTGTTGGATTATTAGATTATTTCTTGTTTGTATTTTACCAGACAAAGATGGACCTCTATTATATTTGCCCTTATCTTTCCAAAAAATATCTTGTTCTTGTCAATTTTTAACAGTAAGTAATTCTGACCCAAGCAAGACGCCAGAGCCCAATTTAAACTATCTTAACTGGATATACCAGATTCTTCATCTAAGAGCTCTACTAAGGACTTAAGACCTCCATTGTGTCTACTCTGACAAGTCTTAAATAATGACAAATAAGCGCTTACATTCCTCTATTTATCTAAATAAGAAACTGTCAATAACCTCATCGTCACCTCCAGCCATACCACCTCGAACGGAGGAGACGCCGCCTCCACCGCCGCTGCTTACCAGTGCATCGCTACAAGACATCATGGCCACCGCTGCCTCACATAGGAGGACTAAAGGTAACTAACGTATTTGAGCATATGTAAGGCATATAAAATTAAAGCTTCAAAGTAGTAGAACATCCCTGAGTTCTCTTTAGTTACAGTCCGGCCGACGAGAGAATGCGTTCTTAACACCTGTCAGTTTGATACAAACAAATACGTGTTTTGAGAATTAGATTTTTATTAGCTTATGAGCTACAATTTTGTCGCACTGACAGGTGTCAGGAACGCATTCTCTTGAGGGCCGGACAGCAATGCACAGACAGCCAATATTTTGCTACATCACACTGAATAAGAGTCCTTTGGCAAAGTTATTTTAATCTATTTCTATGGCTTTGGTTATAATATTATGGACTGTGAACCCATAGATTTCACTTTTTAACATACAGGTCGTAAATCTGCACAATAACTAGTCATCATAGGGCTGATTTTACCAAAGTCCGATATCTATTATCCGTGGAATAAAATTAACATCTGACAGTTCTAGCATGGAAAAACAGACAAAAATTCAATTTTTTTTTCTCAGAATAAGACTTATTCTAGGTATAACAATTTGGTGGAATTCACCCTTAGTCAAATCTGTTGAAGTCTTCTATAATTTTGCATTGTTTTGTTTCAGGGGTAAGCCGTCAAGACTCCCGTCTATCAGTCAAGTCTCTAATTGAAAGCATAGAAAACGCAGCCAAGGCAGCTAAACAATCACCTGCAACCACTCCGGTGGGAGAGTGGCCTCAGGTAAGGCCCTCTTACATTTTTTCTTAATATATCTGACAGTCGTAATGTTGGAAGGCCTCCTACAAGGTGGACCGATGACCTTGTGAAGGCCGTAGGAATCCAATAGATGCGGGAAGCACAGAACCGATCCCAGTGGCGGTGCTTTGGGGGGTATGTCTAGCAATGGACGTTTTCCGGTTGAAATGATGATGTTGAAATTGCATAGGAATCCGTAGGGGTTAGCTTTTGGCGGACGCTTCTTTAATTGAGAATTGTATTCATGCAGCTGCGACTTTTAATATGCAACAGACACAAAGCCTGTTTTGCGAAAACCAAAAAACATGTCCAATCACCAATCAATCTAACAATAAATCGATAGTTAATATCCTTTTTTTTTTCTTATTTTTAGCAAACTACAGTAGGAGTAACGACAACCTCAACTACAATAAAGAACGGTATGGCGGATTCCACGGCGCCAACTAATGGTATGGGCGGAACCACCTTCTCAACTAAACCGCCCGCTGCCAGAGGCAACCGCCCTTCACCCATCGCTAACGGTGAGTGTCTTACTGGTACCTACTATATTTAGAATATGATATTTTTATGTAGTTATAAGATTTATGGGTGAGGTGATGGTGTATGTAATTCTGAATTAATCTCCGCTAGTGACCGTAGGTTATTTAGTTGTGAAAATATTATTGTGAAACTGAACATTAAAAAAAAATATACCTTTTATCTAACTTCAAAAGTAGATGCATTATCACCTTGTCTAGTAGTTGTGTAATAGGTAGAGAATAACATTCCATATTTTGGGGGTTTTAATTAAATTATATGCATGGAAGTAACCAATTTATTTAATAAATACGTTTATTTTCAAGTTATCAGATTTATTTATGTAGGTAGTAAGGCAATTAATGAGTAGACAACCAGGATGTGTTATATTTTTTTTTATTATGACGTCGTCTATATTTAACCCGATACAGTAGGCTTTTCTTCAATAAAAAAAAATTACTCTTTCTATACCCCAAACTATAATCGCAAATACAATAAGTTAATCCTAATTTAAGAATCCCAATTCGATTAAAATACGTGAATCCCGTCCCCGGCTACATATAATCGCATGAAAGTCGCTTATTTTTTCCAGCATGGCAGCATGAACGCGGCGCATAGCCCAACCCTTGCCTAATTAACGACCAATTAACGATATGTGTTGTGTGCGACGTTACTAATTTATTTATTAAACTCTTCGTTCATTACATAATGCATGCCAATAGTCTTTTATTTTTTACACCCTGTATAGTATCAAGGAGATTTTTTTTTTGTTAATTGGGTTTTATTTTTGAGCGGGGCTTATCCTTTGTCTAATTCAATATCTACAAGTTTACTTTTGGGTTTCTTCTTATTTTTTTGTTACGTCGTCTGAAGATTAGCAAAATAATTAAACGTACAGACGAGACGCTAGCACATCAAGCTACTACAATCTGTCAAATTTCTTTAATAGATTTTCAACTTTATCGCTAAGGGATCGCGCATTAAGGTTCAAGGTTATTTGGGAAAATTTGACAGCTTCGGGTAGCTTGACCTGCTGGCGTCTGTACCTATTTTAACTATTTTTTTTTAATTCCACGATACTTACTCAAATCAGTATTTTCTTCAATATTGAGTTAGACAAAGGCAATAAAAATAATTATAATATTATTTAAAATCAACCGTCATTCCCAATCAAAATGGAGTCGGTATATTTTCCCGCCAACCTTTCCCCTATTCTAATGGAGTCGGGTCTTGCGGGACTATAAGTTCACTCACTGGGAACGGTACCACTCTGCATTGTTTGTGTCTACTCAGAAATATCCACACTAGCTGACTGTGTCGATATTTCGCTGTACCACCATCGACGGTTTTGTGATAAAAACAAATACTTAGTTAAAAAAGTTACCCGAATAAAATTGGAGTAGAAAACAACAGATAAAAATGGTTTTGTCTGCGTCACTATAACGAATACTGGTTGTGGATGCCTGGAGCATGGCTACCTCTCTATATTTAGCCGATTCTTACAAACTACAGATAATAACACAAAACAACCTCATAAATCATTGCGTGGTAAACTTGCGCTTGCGCGATGTAGGATTTATGTCAGTCGTAGTTCGTATATGGCCGTCTAGATGGCGCCACAGCTACACTATATTTCAAAGCTTTAAAAACCTTCACTGCTACTCTTATCACGAACGTTATCACAAATCCGTCTGGCGTGCGCTTGTTTGACGTTGTGCCTAACGGGGCGGGGCAGAGGCTGCAGCTGCGCAGGCAAACATCCCCGACGAGCAGCGCGCGCTGACGCTGCAGCAGAAAGCCATCGAGTCCTTCGTGCGCCGGAACAGCTACGGAGATATATGTGAGTCTGTTTGTGTGTTTGGTAAAGGAATTTTTAATGGGAAGCCAGCTAAAGAACTTAGCCGCCAATACAGAGGGCTTTTTTCGCTGACAATATCGTGACGAAATTTTATCGCTCACTGGATTTTCAACTATCGGTGTTGAACCGAGCATTTAGAATCGCAACAGAGCGCATACCAGTGCGTCAGAAAAACACACTGTTGGATTTTCAACTCTCGGCACCAAGCAGTGCGTTGAAAATCCAAGGCGCGAAAAAAAATCGCTGCGGGAAAAACGCCCGTGCGCACCTGAACTAATGCAATACTTAGTTGCAATATGGACTTGTGTAGAAAAATTGTGAGCCCTGTCTTATTACACGCCCTACACAGCCTATGGTATCGTTCACGTCTTAAGATGTGGAAATTAAAATCATTTTATTGACGAAATTAGGCCTCATATTATCTTTTAACCCTTCGTATGAACGTAGATCCACGCGAGACACAATGGCTTTTTAATTGTGTCTGTAATCATGGCATTCAACAGGTTAAAGAAGTATTCCACAGCAGGTAAGGTAAGTTTCTAGATACTAAGCTTAGCTTCTATGTGTCTGCATGATAAATGTCGCAAAAACCAACATAAATACACAATGTTCATTAACATTCACTAAGAAAGTACCATCTGGTGTACGAAGACGGCCGACATCTTCGAGATTGAATCAAATCGAATTCGATTCGATTAAGTGACAATTTGACACTTACTCGAATCAAATTAGAGTCGATTCAACATGAAACTGTCAAGAGTAAGCCCAGGTTCACATGGGCGTATTTTTATCGCGGCGATTTTTTCGCACACTGGATTTTAGACTCCGTATCCAACGCGTCAAAAAAAGACACCGTTGAAACAAAGTACACGAAAAAAAAATCGCCGCGATAATATAATACGCCCGTGCGACCTGGGCTTAGTCCGCAGGGCAGCTAGGTTACACTCTGAATTCTTATTAAAACAAAAATGAAATACTAGTATTGAATGAGTATTTCTGAATAATCACAGGTGAAAGAAAGGATCCGTTGAACGCGTTACAAGTGAAGAACGGCGGCTCGAAGCGCAACGCACTGCTCAAGTGGTGCCAACAGAAGACCATGGGATACAACAACATTGATATTACTAACTTTAGGTAAGTGCTTGTTTGATCAAAAAAAAACCTAGAATACATTGTTGCCCGTCTACTCTAATTTATAAGCATACACTCATAAACTAAAGGAATGCACTATATGAATTCAAGGAGCTCACATTATTTTTGCTAAAGTATTTATTAATACGCAGTGCGATTTGATTGCCTGTACCACTACCAATAGTTGAAGCAACAATAACAGTTGGACCGTCAAACCAGTGTTTAAACGATACTAGTTATTTATTGTATGCCAACGGCTAGAAACTTGCATCCCGTAAATTGTGTGCTGCCTGTGAGCCAGCGCTCAAAACTAGGCCTACTTTTATAAGCTGGCACTTATATTCCTTTTCACTTCGGTATAAAAAGAGGTATCATAGCCAATCGACTCAAAAGAATTAAAGGTCTAGTTGCAGCGCCAATAAAAAAAAAACATGAATGTATCCCTAACATAATGTTTAACTTTCTCCAGTTCATCGTGGAACGACGGCATGGCGATCTGCGCGCTCCTGCACTCGTACCTGGGCGACAGCCGCATCTCGTACGCGTCGCTCTCGCCGCACGACAAGCGAACCAACTTCTCCGTCGCCTTCGCAGCTGCGGAGTCCGTCGGTATACCTACCACACTGGTCAGTATTTTTTTATTGGCTTTAAACTAAGCACTTCGGCAATCCCTTGTGTATGATTCGAATCGAAAATCTTAAATGCACTGCCCTTTGGAAGAAAGATTGGTAGGTTACACTTACACAGACCTCAGTCTTGAAGACCGCCTCACTTTCTAGGATCATACTAACATCGTTGGATGTAAAAGAGCATACCAGTAGCCACTCCATCCACCATCCAAATAGTATCATCATCGTAAAGAAGACTAGAGAAGATTACATCTAAATCAGTGAAGCCAGTCATTTTGCGGGAATGAAGGACATGCTTCACGATTTAAAAATTGTTATATTTAGGCTATAACAGTTTGTAAATTAGGTTGTAAATTGAGAAGTATGTTCTTATATTATAACATACTTCTGCGCGAGACTTTGCCCGCGTGAAATTTCTTGTTCCCCGACCCACCCCATCGCATCGCATTGCCTGCCTGCTCTATAGGTTCGTTTTCGCTAAGCGTTTTTTCTGACTTTTCTTCTTTTTGCTCGCATCCTAAGGATCCTAGCGTGATATTATAGCCTAAAGCATTCCTCAAGAATAGGCTAGATTCCTAAAAAAATCTAATTAGTCCGTCAGTTAGATTATCAAAAAATATTGGACCCGTATTTTTTCTTTTGTCAATTATAATATAAAAAATGATGAAAATATCGCCCGTTAAAGTTCCGCGTGACCCACTCCCAAATTTTGACGCGCTTTATCTTTGTTATTTTTTGTTTGATTGACAAAAGAAAATACACGTGTCCATTATTTTTCGATAATCTAATTGGCGGATAATTATTATTTTTTTACCCAGGAATCTACCCTATTGGGCTATCAAATGCTTTTGGCTATCAAAAGATTTTTTCAATTCCGACTGGCAGTCCCAGAGATTAGCGCGTACAAACAAACTCTTCAGCTTTACTATTCAATCTGCCTAGTATTTTTCCAACTAGGTCGGCTTCCAGTCTAACCGGATGCAGCTGGTTAACTATTTGTAATTAGATATAGATGGTATTATTTGGAGCTGGTTATGTTCTTTTACACGTTCCTAAAAATGAGGCTGTCTACAAATAAAAGACATGTCAGTATACAATTTATATTTCATCTTCTGCTCCCAAGTGCCACGTTAGAATGTTTCTTGATCTGAAATTAAGCTATTTATCCCTTCTTTGTCAACAGAACATTCAAGACATGATCCAACAAGAGCGACCGGACTGGCAGCAAGTTATGGCATACGTCACCAGCATTTACAAACACTTTGAAACGTAAACCAATGTCCACCTTAATACAAGGTAATAGAGAACAAAGTCGTAGTATTATGGATTTAATGAAGATTACATTTGAATGTTACCTGGGCCATAGATGGCGCTGTATACCATGGTCCTTGTAGATCATGGGCCAATGTAATAATTTTGCTCCTACAGGATAAACAACATGATATTTCAACCCTATAAAATTAAATCTTGTAATCCATTCAAATAAAACGTAATAATTAGTAGATTTTTATTACCAGATTGTAGCAAAAAGTAATTCCTTGAGATAGGATATTCCATTTAAAATATTTATGATATGGTACTTCTTCCAATAACTTTTAAAAGTAGTGTTTGAAAAAAAAAAGTATTTTTAAATTGAAATATTGAATCAAAACTAGAACAATGCAAGTATACTATATGTTTCGCTAGATGTTATAAATAGTCGAATCGTAAGAAATATTTTACTCCTTCGAAAATACAGGCTGTATACATTCCTGAAATGAAATAAAAGCCTCATATTTTTGGATTGCTGAAACTTTAGATTGGGAACAAAGAAATCGTTTATGCTTAGAAAGGATAGTAAAGGGAAACCTATAATTAGGAAAAGAGCTGGCATGAATGTGATATTGTTTTTCGATATTGAAACTTATTTGAAGTGAAATATAGTTCTTAGTTGAGTGTCTTCTAATCTTGACTCCATTTTTTATGGATTGTTGATTAGATCTGTATTACCTTTGAAATAAGGTTCAATATCGTTCGACCGTTCAATGCGAAGCTAAAAGTGAGTGATAAAAAAAACTAAAATTGCCTTGTTTCGGCCTTAAGGGTTGTTTTGAGCCGTCTTTCCAGAATAAAGACTGATTCGCTAGATTGTTAGGAGGGATAACATCTTACTAAGGGATACGACCATTAATGTAGTTTAACTTATGATATTCGCCTTTAATTAGTGATGCTAAAGTAATAATTACTATACTAAACTAAACTCGTCTATAACCCTGATTAGATTATACAGGCTGACATTTTTTTGTAAAATAATTTTGTTAGTTCAATCCTGTATAATTTAGTATTTTTCTAACTATCGATGTTGTGAAAATCAGAAAGCTTTTTTTATCTTAAATAGTCGGATTGCAAACTTAGATATTGGTCTCAGATACGCTATTTAAAATAGAGAAGGCTTCTTTGAATGTATCTAAAAATAGGGTAGTTTAGTGACGTTTACGTTAAGGCAAAATGGCGCTGGTGTCTGTTAAGATTGGTTTCCTAAGAGAGTGGTGAACGTTCACAATCCGCTGTCCAAATGCAGAGCGTTTTCTGACGCCCTAATGTCAAATCCTGGAAAATGACAGATTTTCATAACGGCCTTTATAAAAATCTAATAGGTATACGGCTATGACGGCTACCGCGGCAGCTTTTCTAGAAAACCGTATCTTTAGTGCGTCCAATCAAAAAGATCTGTCAAATGAACTAAATGCACCAGTGCTAAATTCCTAAATGTAAGGAGTGCTTACTAATGGCTGAATTTTAATAAAAAGAGAGGCTCTTTACAGTGCCCAATATAATCTTCTAATTCACGGATATTATTAGTCCAGTCTAAGATCCACACAAAAGTAGTTCATATTTAAAATAATTACATAACATCTCTCGAGATCTCGTCCTCTTCCCTTTTGCCTTCGATGTATTTCTATGTAATAATATTCTAAGATACGATATGATTATGGCCTTTCAATGTAAACATGATTGTGTATTTATACTTATATGCATATGGCTAGGCTCTGACCATTATATAAATAGGTTCGCCTTTGCGCGTAGAGCGAGAGTGCATTTATGGAATTGATATCTGTGTTATGCCAATTTGTAGAAAGTTGACGTATTTAAAATATTGCTGTTGTTCTATAGCAGGAAATATCACAAAGGACAAGTAGTTTTTCAAGACGAAAAACGAGATAGAAGTCCTCGAAAAAATCTTTTCAAAATGTTTTGACAGTTCAAAATATCTTCCGTCTCTTTCTTACTTCACGTGATAGAAAGAGAAATGCATATTTTTAAAGTAATCAGGTTTCTATAGAATTGGCATCAATGTCTATTATTACCTACATGATTAATATAACATACTCAAATAATTATGTAACCTAATGTGTAACGCCAAAAACTTATGTTTCTTTAACATACGAGTGGGAAGATTCAGATTAGAGGTACCCGCTGTTGGTTGATTTATTTTACCCGCTTTTCTAAATGGGTAGATAAACATTTTGATTTTATTATTTGATTAACTCTGGGTTAGTTTTGTGTCTAGTCCAAAACATTGAGTAGATTATACTCTTAAGGGCGAATTTCACCTTGAATAAGTCTTATCCTGAGAATTTCGTCGAATTCCTGAAATTTTTGACAATTATTGTTCCAAGCTAGAACTGTCAGACGTCAATTATATTCCACGGATAAAAGATATCTGACTTTGGTAAAATACGCCCTTAAACGTTACTTAATTGGAAATGTCTGCAAAATCCAGCAATTTTATGAATTGGAGTTAAAACCGAGATCTATTTTTGTAGTAAATTATTTTAGCATTTGATTTTGTGTACGTATGTTGTTTGGCTGAATGTTTTGTGTACTAGTGTTCGTTTTTTAAAAAGTGATTTTGTTGACATCTATAAATAATCGAAAATCAAATACACGCTGTGTAAAACTTTATATTTGAGTAGAATTTCTATAAAAAAATAAATATTTATTGGAGGCTGTTTCATGCAGTGTGTGTTTGTTCAACGAGGACTTATCGGTTGATATTAGATTTTAAACTACTTTGTAAACTCTGTCCTATGTTGTTTGGCACCAAACGTAAATAAAATTATGAAAATCTCGACATACACATTCCAGAGTAATTTTCGTTTTAGAGAATTTTAAAAAGTGTAACAAATGCATAGCTATTAAATTTGTTGGCTACATTACTAATTAAAATGTCATAAAATACCAATTTCGTTACTGAAATAGTACATTATTATTTTATAGCTCGTGTGACTTAACCCCGCACTTAAGTCACGTTTTTCTGTGTAAAAATGAACTACTTAAGTCACAGGAAAACGTGACTTAAGTGCGGATTTAGGTCACACAGTGCTATAAATTATTTTATTTCATGCAAAAATAATATGTGGTATGCTTATTTACTATTTGTGTCGTGCAACATGGGGGAACTTTAGATATAATTTAAGTAACACGCGCTGTGTTACGTTTCTGACTCGGTTGTTGATGCTTAGTAGTTTAATTATTACATATTTTGAGATAATTGTATTTTTGTAAATATAGCTTTTAAATAAAGTTCCTGATTTATTATAGCTGATTTCGTTTTCTTTATTATTATAATAATGCACTTATTTTATTCTCTATCAATGGAAAGTCCGTGGAACTACCAGGAACTTTTATAATTAACGCTGATCAGTGTTCGTGGTCGGAAAAAGTGAGAGTAGGACGGCGTCTAAAAATTCTGTAGAAATCTCACCGTGAAGACAGGTGAAGTGAGCTGTCATTCCGCTTGATACTCTCACTTCACCTAAGTTTTCACGGTGAGAATTTTACAGAATAGAAACGGTTGAACTGTGACACGAGACATCTCGTTCCCGCATTTGACGACCATAGGTGCGAAAAATAATCACTCTGGTTAAATATAAAAAAGTAAAAAAATAAAACAACGTGTAAAATAATATAAATTATTATTTACAATATCCAAACAACATTATCAAATAAATTGGCCAATTTATGTGAATATAAAAATAATATACAAATGATAAATTTTAACTTTGGTTTTACTAGCTAAATTACCGAAAGGGCCGAGACATTTTACCACTTAATTAAAATTAAATTAAAAAATCTCCAATAGAGAGATAACCTAACAATAACAACATCGCGTTTTAAAAAAAATCTGTAGTTAATTAATAAGGATAGGTAATTACATTTGTACTGTGCAGGGCATATGCTTGGGTCAGTCTACCACTCCAGCTCTCCTGGGATGTACTTCTGGATCAGCTTCTCGTAGTAGGGCCACAGAGCCTCGATGTCGGGCACACCGCCGCTCTTGGTGTATAGGTCGTATTTGCTGCAAAGAGAGGAGGAGGATAAGATTGCAAATGCCTTATGCTATTGTGTTGGTAAAATGTACTCTGAGATCGTAAATCGTGAGCCGCAAAACAGTATTGCATCATTGACATTCCACCGAATACAGCATTTCCTAAGAATCCTCGACCCCCAGGTAGATAGAATATGCTCCTTATCATAGACTTCTAGTTGATCTGTACCTGAATCTACTCTTTAACAACTTCTGAGGGACAATTCTCTTAATTTCAAGAAACTTCAGTCTGATTTGTCTCCATCTGTTAAAAATACCTCTAAATTCCCTATATTTTTGATCAAAATTGACATTGATTGTCGCTGAGATGAGGTTGCGACTAGATTTTGAACGTTTTTAATTACGAGATTGGCCTTCTGATATGTGACTGTTCCTAAAATACCCTAGGGTAATAAAATTTTAGTTTTTAAAACTGCCAGTTGTTAAAAAACCATAAGGTTGCCCTCCTTTTGGGACAATCGGGTACGTAGTACTTACTTGAATTCCAAAACGTGCTGCATAATCTTCTCGTCCCCTGGCTTCATAAAATGTTTGTAGTCACCGCCCGCGTGCCAAGGGTACATCGAGTGATATCTGATGGACAAACAAACAACGAATAAGCAAGAAATCAAACACATCACAAAACGTTTCGTAACATTCAGGCGAACGGGGATAGAGAGCTTTTGCCACGTCAACGCCCGCTGTCGCTGGAAACCAGCGCTGGGGCTCTGTCTCGCATAGGGTCTGTAGCGGTATCTACAACGCCACATGCGAACAACGCGTCATACTGACGTGACGCAAATCCTGCATCTCGCAAGCAGAGTTTACCGTGCAATTAGCATAGATACAATTTCCCAATATCAATCATTGGGCAATTGCCCGCCAGACATAACACCCGTCTGGTTGGAGGATCCTCCCTTTTCAATGGAGGTTGAGTGAACTTTACACCCTGTTCCTCATGCCTCCAAAGGTCTTAACATTATGCTGAGCGATGGCCGTTTTCGGTAGATCATGTGACGCATGTTTTTCTCTTAATGCGTCATGTTTACCGCAAATAAACGTAAGTATGTATTTTCTTTCTTTCTTTCTTTCTGCCATAAAACCTAACCAAAAAATTGGAGAAAGACGTAGAGAATAAATAGCTCAAGTATAACTAACTACAGTACGTTTACATTTATTTTACCTATCTGAGTTTGCATCACTGTCCAAATCACAGTGATTGCTGCCATTGCCAAGTCTGTCAAAATCATTGTGATCTATATTCTCGTCTTAATAAGATTGGTATTAGGTTGCCGCTTCAGAGGTCAAATAACTGTGAACGAACAGCCGATCGATTCTGTAAAAATGTCACCGTGAAAAGTTAGGTGAAGTGAGCTTAGAGTGAGCTGTCAATAGTGTCAATCCCTTAGCATTAGTTGGGAATGACAGCTCTCTCCACGCTCACTTCACCTAAGTTTTCACAGTGAGATGGTTACAGAATCGCACTGCTGTAGGGCCCGTGGTACATAGAAAAGAAAAAACAACCGAACACATAAATATACCAAACGTGAGTCACCTCTCACCTCTGCCACACGTCAAATAGCGTAGGTATATTATACAGGGTGGCATGGACATGACGCGCAAACTGTAACCATGAATTCAGCACATGAGTTTAGACTTTAGACCCCATAGCGTCGAAATTTTTCGTCGATTATTAAAAAAAAATATTGCTGTTCCATACGTTTTGACCGCGTAGGTATTGCACTTTTCTATGAAACAGAAGATTTTTTTTTGATAACTGACGAAAAATTTCGACGCTATGGGGTCTAAACTCATGTGCTGAATCCATGGTTACAGTTTGCGCGTCGATGTTCCTGCCACCCGGTATTTGAGGATTTGACGTGTGACAGCTACGTTAGATAAAGTATTTATCATTGAGAAGAAGATAATTATAAGGGCTGATTTTTTTTCCACCGCCAGACAACTTTATCCGAGGAATAATTTTGAATTTCAGACAAAATCTGTCAGACGTCAATTTTATTCTACGAATAAAAAAAACTGTCGATGGAAAAATTTGCCCGTCACTAAATAACTTCGCGGAATATTACAGTTAAGATAAGAAACTATTGAGCATTAGGAAATAGGTAAATAACGCATCAAATTACGTTGTAGTTACAAAGTTTATCTCAAGAATGACGCAGGTCTACGTATGTTTATTGAAAACTAATGTTTTAAGATAGTGAATAATACTTGACAGATCACATGTTCCATCTTCGAAAACCATAATTTTGGAACTTTGTCGGTTACCAAACTTCGAAAGCGAGATTATCTGACGTCATTTTTGCTAGCGTGGGTCGAATCTGTACCATAGTTGCGTAACCCACTTTCAATCTCAATCTGATTAGTTTTGAAGGATATTGCTAATCCATTGCTGTTAATTATGTTCGAAGAATTCGTCTGCTCATCAACGTAAATAACGCAATAAATGTTGTTGAACTGTCAAAATGAAAGCCATGCAATTACCCCGCAGAGTTAATAAATATCATCCTTGTTATTTTGACCACCAAACAGTTCTTATTATACACGTAGTATGCGCCATACCTGATCATGAAGAGTCCCTCCTTAGGGAATTTGGCCTTGTTGTGCACCAGCACCCTGTAGAGGTACTCGTCATGTCCCCATGAGATCGTCAGGTTCTCCAAACCGCAATTAGGCTTGTAGATGCCGCATTCAGTGCTGAAAGAAACAACCCTGAATGAATACCGCGCCGAATTCTACGGTCTCCGATGGAATCTCCGAAATTCTCCGAAAAATATCCAGACTATTTTTGCCAATGTCCGGTTTTTTGTCAGGACTTTTCTTAAGAAAGGGTAACCCTACTCGAGAGCATATTAACTTAGCCGTTTGATATAAATCTTAGTACTCTATTTAGGAAATTGCAGTCAAAATTGCAAAAAGGGTAGGTTCGTAGCAGTCTCCGACTTACTTGTATTTGGGGTTGTATGTGTCAGGGTTGTCCTTGAAGCTGTCATCTCCGTAGACGATGGACGGGCCCCACTTGCAGCCCACGGGGAACGTGTCACCCACCACACACCATTGAGGCTCGTCGTAGAAAGCCATGACCTGGTCAATGACAATACATAACATGTACCTACTTTTGGTTGCTTTTGCGTCCGTCGATGTTATGTTACTAATACACTGCTATTTATCTAAAAGTCCAGACACAATTTGACTGTTTGCGAATGTTCGGATCGGACCGACACATGGCCGAGCCGAATATTATTTAAAAATGCGAAAAAAGTTCGGATCGTCTCAGTTGTGTTTTTGTCGGGATTATAGTCAATATTCGAAAGAGTGTAGGAGTGTAGGATCGGGACCGACCGAACCAAATAATAACTTCGTAGCAGGAAACGGCCGAACATTCGGCCGGTACTACTTCGGAGTAGACCCCCTGGATTGTGGCGGCATCTACATCGCCATAATTATGTGAACGCATCACACTAACGTCATGCAAAATCCTGCATCGCGCAAGCAGAGTTTATCGCGCAACTAACACATATACGACGTCGCGACATCAATCATTGGGCAGTAGCCAGACACATGTATGAGGAAAAGGGTGTAAAGTTCACTCATCCTCCATAGAAAAGGGAGGATCCTCCGACCAGACGGGTGTTGTGTCTGGAGGGCAACTGCCCTATGAATCATGTCAGGCTGTTGTACCTATATAATTATACGCTAATTGCGCGGTAAACTCAGCTTGCGCGATGCAAGATTCTGCGTGACGTCAGTATGACGCGTAGTTCGCATGTGGTGTTTTAGATACCGCTACATTATCATAAAACATTTACCTTTCCAAGATCATGCATGAGTCCAATAAGATGGAACCAGTCTTGATCAGGATGGTCTTCGCGGATCCTCTCGGCAGTCTGGAAGGCGTGCACTATGTTCGGTAAGTCTGTGTCAGGATCTGACTCGTCCACCAGCTCATTCAACTTGATCAGGGCATCCTTCACTGACATCTTGAAGTGGTTGAACTTCAGCCAATCGTCCATCCGTCCTGGAAGGAACATTTTTTACAGGGTGAAATTAAATTAGCTAGTGAAACTGCGCAGACGTGCTGGATTGCGATAGGTATCGAAACACGACGAAACAAAAAAGACATTGTTCTAGGGTCATCGACCGCAGGTAGTAGTCACTTGAAAAAAACTTTTTTATTTTGGTATAAACTTCAATATCTAAACAGGATAAAACAAAAGAAAACAGATTTTCTCAACTTATAATTATTGAAGTTACAACACTATCAGCGGTCGTTGACTCCCAACAAAAATCTCCAAATCTTTTTTATTTAATTTAAATAGCTAGCGAAACTCTGCAGATGTGATGGGTATACATCACGTCTGCAGAGTATCGCTAGCTAATTTAATTTGACCCTGTATATGGGTTGCCTAAAAAACGTTGTATGAAGTGATAATATATTTGATTTAGTTTCTTTATCTTTCGTGGATGTCGTCAACGACTGTACCCCTCTAATTTTAGGTATGGTTGATTAAATTTACGTAAAAAAAATTAAGACGTAAAAATCTTTGCCTACGCTCAGCGCTTCTTGTCGAATGTCCACTTGTCTATATTGTGTCGAAATTGTTAGCAACTACCTATAAAGTGTTTATCATATATTTTTTTTATTTAGATTAATTTGATAGTTAAATATTAAAGTTAAAATAGATAACCTAACCATTTACTGCTATGCGATAGTGATAATACCTACTTAATTACTTAATGTTAATTACTTAATTATAATTAAGTAGGTAATTAGCATGAAAGTAATAAAAAAAATTGTTAATAAGTTAATTATAACTATTAAATAATTAACATCAAAGTAAGTAAATAATTAATTATTATAATTAAGTAATTAACATCAAACTAAGTAAGTAATTCATTATTATAATTAAGTAATGTATTTTTTTTTATTAATATTAAGATTCTTAATCGTATACCTATTTATCCAACTATCAATAAATTAAGTACAACAGTATATGAAAAATTGTAGTTTACCTTTAACAAACTCGTAGGTTTGTTTGGTATGCATCTCGTAGTAAGTCCTGCGCACGCGTTCCTTGATCGGATCGTTTTCATCAATATCGTAATTCCGGAACGCTTCCACTGGCTTCCCATCATAGACCTTCTCCGGCCGCAGCAGGAGTGAGGGGTCCATCATGGAGACGGGGGAATCCTGGAAAGGCCCAGGCTTCATTATGCTTTGAAGAGAAGCAGTCAGCATTGTAAACAGACTACGCGTGTGGTTCAGAAATGGTATAGGTGGCGGACTAAGATGAGCCGTCGTGTGATCGCCCACGATTCTGTAATGAGTCACTTCCCTTGTCGTATCAGTGTTGACGACATAGGCTGTTGATACATTGCAGGTTCTTTTTCTTCTGTTATTGGAATTTTTCTGACTGATAAGCCATGCTTTTTGGCCCGACTGGGCTGCCATTAATTGCAAGCTAAGATGGCAAAATTGATGTAGTTACCTCTCTATTCTCAAGTAAGAGGTGTTTTCTGATACATTTATTAGTTGTTCTCATAGAAATATTCCAAAAAAAAAACCATGGTTGTACTCCAAGGGATCACGATACTTTAATGCCACTCCTAATAGCGTGCGTCCAGAAAACTGTCATGATTAGTCACAAAGAAATGGGTAAATGCAAATTAGACATATTTTTATATCTTTGTGCGATTGTGTTCATAAAATATATCATACTATGTATCTATTGTGTACAATACATTAGATACTAGAAGTCATTTCATCTATTTCCAAGGTCGCTGCTTCACTATATTATTCATATGAACACGTTTGGCATTTAAACTAATTAGCTGCAACATTACTTTATTGAGCGTGTATAACTCCAGCTTCCGCATACGTGATATAATAATTCTACCTATGCCAATATTTTCCCAGTCTTAATTTAGCTGCCACAAAAACTTCGTTAATATGAGTCGCTTAGTGTGTGCTAGCTGGAGTGATGTCACCCCAGCTCCCTCATTCAATACAAGCAAGCCAGTGAGGTTAGGGTTTTGGACTTTAGTCAGAAAAATAAGGCATAATAGCTGCACATGTAAAGGAAGAACTGAACGGTAATGTCAACAGTAGGTACACTTAAGCTAATAAATTGTGTAAATAAATAGTAATACTTAAAAAGGGTCTAAACTATGATCAAAAACATGTGTGTAAGCTGGAGTGACGTCACCCCAGCTGCTCATGTCATATCTTAAAAACGAAAGAAGATAATATTATGGTTATGTATTATAGCTCAAAAATTAAGGCATAATATTCAAATCTCTAGCCCTTATAGTTTCCATGTAATAAACAAGGTAAGGAGCGGCATTGCCGTTCCGTGCGCTACATTATGTGGGAAGCGGGCAT
This sequence comes from Apamea crenata, assembly GCA_949629185.1. Lineage (NCBI taxonomy): Eukaryota > Metazoa > Arthropoda > Insecta > Lepidoptera > Noctuidae > Apamea > Apamea crenata. The sequence continues at coordinate 7,258,686 of OX451372.1, forward strand.
AGTTATAGATAAAGGTTTATGAATTAGTATTTTTATAGTTTATTTTAGTTTTATTTTGCTCAGAGTGTTACTAACGTAGTTTTAAATGTGTTACTAACAACAATATGAATCAGTTGTATTCGAAATAAATAAATAATAAAAATAATAATTATCAGTTTGGAGTAGTTTGATCTAGATTATAGACAAGGAGCCGACTACACACTTTAATCGTACTAGGTAAGTATTCAGGTTTTTTATAGACATATTGTGTGAATAGGATGAAAGAAAATTAAAAATCTAAGTGTAACAATTTCGTATATTTTTGTCATAAATCACATTTTTGGCATAATTCTAATAGAGTTTGGTTGATCAAATCCACCATTATCTTCTATGTTATGATCAGGGATTTGCAGCATCGCATCAACGACCTTGATAAGCAGTTTGGAGGTCAGAAACATAAAACGCAATACGCTATATTCTGACCTGTCAAGGGGTCTGTCCAGAACTCTAGCTGTACCCGAAATAACATAGTAGATAAGGTAAGAACTACGATTAGGATTTATTTTGGAAGCTTTTTCTTCATCATACTGAGGAAAACTGACTGACCAAATATCGATGGATGTTTTCGAATTAAATTAAATTAAATTAATAGAAATAAACAGTTCATTTATAAAATTAAATTTTATTTGAAAACCTCCATCGGTTTTTTACTAAACTTCAACTATATCCGACGACCCTGGTTACTTATCTCTTTTGGTGATTGTACTCAATTAAATGAACTATACGAGTACAAACAAATACAAAAACAAAAGGACACTTAGGCGTCGAAGTACTCGTCCGCATCGCTGCTTCTGCAATTCTTTGGCCAAAGAACGAGCCACCCCCTGTCACGTGAAATGTCGATCAGCCGGCGAGAAATTTCCTTAGAAAGGAGACGCGCACTCGGGCCCCGAGCGCGAGCGTTTCGAGTTTGCTTGTCTAACTATTATAAATATAAATAAAATTCACTCACTGGTTTCGGCTTCATGGTTAGGCGTTACTGTGGCTATATTCTCCGTCCGAACAGTAATGGGATCCGACTAGTCTGTGCACAACTTAAATGATAACTGATAACAGATGGGGTCAGGAGTTAAGTCAGGCTATCGGTGTTTAGCGTAATGTGATAATGACTCGCGAAAATACTTATAAGTGACCAATGACTTGACGTGCTAAGTAATTAATATTGTTGAAGATAAAATTGCTTAATGTACTTGAATTTTTTTTTTATGGATCCGTAATATTATCGGGTATAATATGATAGGTACGGGTTCGATAAAAGTTCCAAAATAATAGGTACTTTGTGAAGCGTTACAGCGTAATGGTGGCGTTACAGAGCAGTGGTGGTGGTGGCCCAGTGGTAAAGGCCGCGACTTACGAGTTGTAGGTCGTAGGTTCGAACCCAGACAGGGCGCTTTACTTTGTGTTCATTATTTCATCACCACTGCTCTCAAAACGGTGAAGGAAAACAATGTGAGGAAATCGGCATGTCCTAGAACCAAAATTCGAAGACATGTGACATCTACCCGCGTGGTAGAGAGGAGGCCTGTGTCCCAGCAGTGGTAACATTATAAGCCGATTATGACAACGTAATGGGGGGGATGAGTCTCTAAGTCAGACTCAGTTGCATCGGACATGTTCACCACCCCTCCCGAAAAAGGCGATCAGATTGGTAACTTTTTTGATTACTTGGTGTCACACAACATTGAGTTTCTAATAATATATTATTATCGATACCTCCTAATTAAAACAGGACCAAAGGTATGCTGACTATCAATTAGCATAGAAAACTTTTCGGCCACCAGCAGGTAACTGGACCTCTGGTCGACACGTGTAGCAAAAGAGTAGCCTCCTTTTTTGAAGTCAGTTACAAAAGGCGATTGATTCAGAACAAGACCTTAGTTCAGACATAGATTCTATAGCTCCTCAGTGTGCCATACACGTGTCAACGTCTCAATGAGACCATTGGAACATACAGTATACACTGCTTGTCTTCTTACGATGTCACTGTCATATTACACCAATGAACTCTTCAATGGAACTGGAATAATTGAATGGTATGGTTGAAGAAGATTGTGTTTTGTTAACAGAAGCATTGTTGGTTTATTTCTGGCATTTAGCTGATTGTTATGCTCACAAGAGAGATCTTTTTGTATGTTATGATATTGCGTTTTGAATTTAAAACGCATTTAGTTTAGGTTCAAAGTTAGCTTAGTAGGTATCTACTGGGTGTAGGTACGCGTGTAGTTGTTGACCACCACTTGCTTGGGACCTGCGGGGTACACTTTGTAGGAATAGGTTTCATTTCGACAGTTCAACAACGTTCATTGCGTTAATTAGGTTGTTGAGTAGACAAATTTTTCGGACATATAGCACCAATGGATTAGCAATATCCTTCAAAATGATTCAGATTGTGATTGATAGAGTGTTACGCAATTAGGGCGCTGGGACTACGGATTAAAGTTTACTCATGTACTGGACTAATAACGATTATTTCTGTTCTGTGCCATGGCAACATTTAAGATCGAGAAGGTAATTGGAAATGAAAAGATTTAATTTTTATTCTTGAAAAAAATTCCTAATATGTTACGTATTTTGAAATCATCAGCCCCACCATCCCTCCCATCTCGAGTCTATAGTATAGGCTGTATAAACTATACGGAGTCACAGCTAGGGACATCGATACGCAACCTCTCACCATAGATTCAGTACATACACACAAAAAATAACTGCTGTTTCATAGAGAAGTGCAATACCTACGCGGTCAAAATGTATGAAATAGCATTTTTTTATAACTGACGAAAACATTTTTTCGCTAGGGGATATACAATCATTCTCGAATTCATGGTTTACAGTTTGTGCGTTGATGCTGGTACACTGTATATTATAATAATTCAATAACTTTATCTTTTTGCTGTGCCCTTACAGGGTCCATATTTTTGTTTTAGCTTTTAAGCTTTTTGTAAGATCTTTTTTACAATTTATGGAATGCAATAAATGAATATGAATACCTTCGTACCTCACCTTACCTTACCACGCTAATAGGCTAGATGCCTAAAAAATCTAATTAGTCCGTCAGTTAGATTATCAAAAAATATTGGAACCGTATTTTTTCTTTTGTCAATTATATAAAAAATGATGAAGATATCGCCTGTTAAAGTTCCGCGTGACGTCACGCCTTGCTACACTTTTTAGCATGGCGTGACGTCATGACCTCCCACTCCCAAATTTAGACGCGCTTTATCTTTGTCATTTTTTGTTTGATTGACAAAAGAAAAAATACGTGTCCATTATTTTTCGATAATCTAACTGACGGACTAAATATAATTAAGTATTATTTTTTTACCCAGGCATCTACCCTATCTGAATCTATTTGAAGGATATTGCTAATCCATTGCTTCACATGTTCGAAAAATGTGTCTGCTCAACAACGTAAATAACGCAATGAATGTTGTTGAACTGTCAAAATGAAAACAATTACTACTGATAGTGTGTTACACAATTAGGTACACCGCAGCTTATCTTTCGATGTTGAATTTAAAACCACATTTGTGACTTGATGTGACGCACATAAAAACATGTCGCAGATATTCAATTGAATCAAGGTCAGAAGAAGGGACTCCTTGACCTTAATATAGTCGAGGAATAAATAAGGAAGTATTTCATTAAATCATATAAATGGAGGGCAATTGTATTCCAGAGAAACATTGTGCAGTAGGGACCTATAGGTACCTACTAATAATAAAGCTGAAGAGTTTGTTTGAACGCGCTAATCGCTGAAACTACCGTTGGATTTGAAAAAAAAAATTGCTTTTGACAATAATTCTTGAGAAAAGCTATAGGCCCGAACAAAAAGAAAAAAAAATAGAAAGAACGTTAAGCGAAAACGAAGTAATGCGCGGCAGGCGATGCGATGCAAAGCACGGACAGAAGCTAGTCAAAGATATTTAAATCACCATCTGCGTAGCCTTTTCCCAACTATGTTGGGATCGGCTTCCAGTCTAACCGGATCCAGCTAAATACCAGTATTTTACATGGAGCGACTGCCTACCTGACCACCACAACCCAGTAACTGGGTAAGATATTTAAATATACCTTTTAAATATAGCGTTCTTGATGTTGTACAGAAACTAATTAAGAAATTGGATATTAATTAATTACCAGCCTCTAAGTATACCTACACTTATGTATTGCCATCTTACTAAAGAGGAAAATAAGGAAATCCTCCGTCCATCGCAGTGCACTGATCTAAAAAAGCGGTACCAAAAGACGTTCTTGCACAGACCAGTGGCGTGCATTGCATAAAGGCATATAAGCAGTGCCTACCTCGACAAATCACCACAAGCCTGCCAACATTTTAGTGTGTGTGCTTCACAATTAAGAAACTCACTAAATTATTTTTTTTTTTAATATCATACCTAAAAAAAACAAAATCTTCATACAAACTATGCGCGGCAGCAGGCAGTCGCCAGACGGCCTACTCGGCTCCCGTACTAGTCGCACATTGTCATTGCAGCTCTTTACTCGTTCAAGTTAATACGACGAAATTAAATTCCTGCCTACCTATTCTGAACTGAAACCAATGCACGCCACTGGTACAGACTAGCATAATCAGCATATAATGTTCCCACTGCTGGGACACCGGCCTCTTCGAGAGGTAGTGTACTGTAATCCACCACGCGGGCCCGGTCCGGTTTGGTGGATATCATATGTCTTCGTATGTTTGGTTCTAGGGCATGCCGGTTTATTCACGATGTTTACCTTCACTGTTTTGAGAGGAGTGGTTTTGAAATAATTTATACAAAGTAAAGCGCCTGTCTGGGTTCGAACCCATGACCACTGGGCCACCACTGCACAGACTATCTAATATAATGTAATTCTTCGTGCACAAGTGACGATTCGACAGGCAGTATAGAAGTCTTGACTTGCCTAGGAGATGGCATGAAGTAAAGTTACAAACAAAGACATTGGAGGAGGTCGGAGGTCAAAAAAATATTATTTTTAATTTACATATTGTTTTAATTAAAAATAATTATAAGTTACTATAGACGCGCAATAATATAATATTATGATTGTATAAACATCCGTACATATGTCAGTGCATCAGTAGATAACAGTAGTAGTTTGTTTTGAAGACCAAAACCATTATTAAAACAATTCTGTTTGGACACAAACAATTTTCAGAAAAATGCCAATCGGTTATACTTACTTCTGTCATTCTTACCTTTCCCTTTTTTCATAAAATAGGAAAGTAAGGAATGAGCTACATTAAAATCAAAAGAAATAATAAAAAAAAAACAAAGTTGGTTTAGGCATTTGGGAGCTACGATGGCGCAGACAGACACACAGATACACAAACACACACGTCAAACTTATAACACCCCTCTGTTTTTGTCGGGGGTTAAAGACAGACGTTACACAATTGCTCGGGTCCCATTCGGCAGGTCATGGTCAGGTGATTACCACTCGCAGACTCCTGGGATGTACTTCTCAATCAGCTTCTCGTAGTAGGGCCACAGAGCATCGATGTCGGGGACGTTCGTGCTCTTCGTGTATAAGTCGTATTTGCTGAGGGAGAAAATTACTTTATAAGAACACTATTTTAAAATACTAGGGAATAAATGGATAAGACTTGTATTTTCTGAAATCACTGAAAATGAACATCACCTGTATATATATTTCGTTCGAAAATCAATCAAAAAAAAGAAAAAAAATGTACAAGTACTAGAAAGATGACGCCAAAGTTTGGTATCAAGACAACTAGCAAGTATACCTAGACCCATCCTAAGCCAGTAAAATTGATTGATTCAAACATTTCCCGAATTGGCTCTGCCAGGATCGATTTTGATGCCCCACATTTTTATTCGTTGTTAAGTAAGCTCAGTTGGAGCATGTACATTAGGACTAGTATATCTGTTGGAGCATGTACAGACGCCAGCACATCAAGCTACTACAACCTGTCAAATTTCTTTAATAGATTTTAAACTTTATCTTAAAGTATTAAGGTTCAACTAATAGCAGCCGGGTTGTAGATATGGAGTCGAGTCACAAACAATGCTCTACCTCCTATCCTGCCCTCTGTGCCCCAAAACATGCAGCTCTGCGCTGCCACCTATAACGCCGTGGAAGTGGCAAAGTTTTGAGCCAACAAACTAGCCAATAACTGCCGATCGATTCTATAAAAATCTCACCGTGAAAAGTTAGGTGAAGTGAGCTTAGAGCGAACAGCCGTTCGATTCTGTAAAAATCTCACCATGAAAAGTTAGGTGAAGTGAGCTTAGAGCGAACTGTCAGTAGTGTCAATCCCTAGCATTTAGTTGGAATGACAGCTCACTCCACGCTCACTTCACCTAAGTTTTCACGGTGAGATGGTTACAGAATCGCACAGCTGTTGTGCCGGCGACACGAAGAAGAAAGAGAATAAATTAACCTGTGGTAACGTAAAGCTTTTATTGTAAACGAAGTTTTAACTTACTTGAACTCGAGCACCCACTGCAGGATCTCTTCGTCCTTCGCGTTGGTCAGATGACGGTAGTCACCACCCGCGTGCCACGGGTATAAAGAGTGGTATCTATGGACAATCATCTGAATTTATAAATGGTCACAATTACACAAATCTAAACCACTTTAACTTTATACTAGCATTTGAACATTCATACTGTTTTTCTGGAGACATTCTTATACTGGATGAAGATAACTTGATTGATTATCATAGAATGTTACTTATAGATAACTGGCGAAATGTGAGTGCACCATAGGTTTACCTCTGTCTAGCTCTTTGGGGAAACAAGGCGAGATGTTATGTTGTGTTGTTATGGCTATTAGAGCTGCAGTTACCTGATCATGTACAGTCCCTTGTCGGGGATCTTGGTCTTGTTGTGCTTGAGGAACTGGTACATGTACTCGTCGTGGCTCCAGGAGATCTCCAGCTTGTCCAGGCCGCAATTAGGCTCGTACATGCCATACTCGGTGCTGAGGACAAGAAGAAACTATTTATTATCTGGGATACGAATACAAGGAAGCCTAGGGGTGGTGAGTAAGAAGTATTTGTAGTTTTAACGCACACACACAGTTGCTTGGACTTGAACTCACCAAGTTGTTGCTAAATTAGGTAAATGCTCAATCAAACAGGATAGCATATCGGCTTGCATTCAATAAATTATTATAAGATAAGAATATCATGGCATATAGATCCATGTGAAGAAAGAAGAAAGAAAGAAAGAAAATACGTTTATTTGCGGTAAACATGACGCACAAAAGAACATAAGAACAATATTATAGAAAATAAAACATTAATAAATAGTTGACATGCGTCACATCCACGCAAAACGGCTATCGCTCAGCATTATGCTGCGACCCTATGCAAGACAGAGCCCCAGCGCTGGTTTTCAGCGACAGCCGGCGCCGACGTAATGACGTCGTCCGGTGCAGCAAACAATTATTCATCAACAAGTAATAAGACAATTATACATATTTTAAAAGCAAACAGTTATTCTGGCGCTGTACTGGTACAGCGTACTTAAAGCAAAATAATACATTTTAATTTAATTGTGATAGAACATTATGTGCAAAATGCACAGCAGTGCACAGACATTATGTGCAAAATACTACTTTAATGGACATATGGAGCCGAATGACACAAGCAGACAAGGCGAAAGCAGAGTAGAGAAATATGATAACGTCATAAACCGAAAGTTTATAATCTACATGAATACTAACTTGTACTTAGGGTTGTAAGTGTCGGGGTTGTCCTTGAAGCTTTCGGGTCCGTATACGATGGAGTCTGCCCACTTGCAGCCCACGGGGAACGTGTCGCCCACCACGCACCATTGAGGCTCGCCGTAGAAAGCCATCACCTGGTCAAAGGCAAAGAGAGAAGTTGCCAAGGGATATATGTCACAGACACATTGGTTGTAATAGTGTTATTATTGTGACATCTCTTCTCTCAAAGCTGTGAATCCATTTCCAAACTTATCAAATCAAATCGAACGGTTTATTTGTGATACACAGGTTACAATATCATCGTCTTTTTTGTATGGGGGCAAATTTTACTGCCAAATATGATTAGATATAATATGTGACTGCCAGAATATATTTCATCATCCAGGTCTTCTATATGCATCAAGCTACAACTTTCTGCTTAGCAGATTCATTTCTTGACTTTTCAGTAGTAGGTAGGTACTGTTATTTGAAATGTACAGTTTTAACGCATTTGTAAGTAGCTATAAATGAGAATAATAAACAATTAAGCATCATCATATAGTATAATCATCGTGTGCTCATGTAGTGTAATTAACGCTGATAATACATGATGTATCTGCTCTTATTTTCTAGCACATTACTTTGATTGCAATAGAATATTTTCCACAAGCTTTACATTATCAATTTTACTGAAGTAACTCATGTGTTCCTAAAAATTCCAGTAAGGGGCGCCGGTATCAATGGATCAACAATTAAAAGGTCAGAATCGTAAAAGAGGTTATCAATAACGAGTAGATTAGCCGTGTTTATGCCTATGTACTCACATTTATAGCTAGGTAGGTACTACATAAGTATTAAGACCACGTTATTATTATGTTTCTATTGCGTTGCAAATGGTTGTAAAATGTGTTTTTTTACTCGTTTGCCTGAGTTTCAGTTTACATGACTTTCTACAAAGACCTTTTTTTTATCAATTCATCCGTAGATTCTCTTACTTATATTTTATACTAGCTGCTGCCCGCGGCTACGCCCGCGTGGATTTCGGAAATTATCCCACGGGAACGTGCTACCAGGATAAAAGGTATGTCCTTCCCCAGGATGCCATCTATCTCTTTGCCAAATCAGAAGTTCAGTGGTTTAGGTGTGAAAATGAAACATACAGTTTCAAGTTCAAATCCTCCCCTTAAAAATTGAATACCCCTTTTTGCCCCGTCAGGGGTCAATTTTCGACAACTTTACATACTTATTATTAATTATGAAGCGAAATTAATATCAATTAGTTAACATTACTATTCTAAAAAAAATCTTTATAAACTATACTTTTGGTTTTTCCGTCGGGTGCCAGAATATAAAGCCCGGAAGCGTTGCTAACCCTTGAGAAAGCAACATAAAGTTGGCCATCAGAAAAACAGCCGGTTCTCAAAATATCAGCCCCAGCAGCTTTCAGTTTCTGTCCCTGTGACTTGTTTATTGTCATAGCAAAGCATGTAGTCACAGGAAACTGTGTGCGTTTAAATTGAAAGGGGAGATTCTTGGCGATGAGTGGTATGCGTGGTAAGAACACAGTCTCACCGGCACCACTCCCAGTGAGGATTACAGCTACAATAATATTGCGTTGTAAAACCTCAACTATAAGTCGGGTTCCATTACACAGTTTCGGCGGTGTCAAATTTCGCATCAGCATTATCGGAACACCAACTTTGAGTCTTATTTTATGAGCAGGGAGACCACTCGCTGTGAGTGAATTGAGGAACTCAACTGGGTAATTGGTGGCGTCGTCCTGATTGACTACGTTATCAAAAGAAGTGTAAACGACTTCATCTCCAATAATTTCCCCCAATTTTTTTTCATTTATTGATGCAGCTTGTTCGTTTTTTGGGGTCGATATAACGCGTTCACATAACCACGAATTTTCATGGTTTCTTATGCTCTGAATCTCCCCAAATACTGATTGTATAAGTTCCTCTTCGGAGGCAACAACTTTTCCAAGTATATCAGGAACAGTCACCAGACCTGAGCAGGAAGGAGACCTTCTCCAACTTTTAATAATATTTCTGAAAACTCTTGGGCATGTGAATTACCACCAAGCTGGGCTTATTCTCATTTTTATTGTTAATCTTAGCTTTTGTATGTGAGGCCATAGATACGAATGTTTTAATGAGGCGTTAATCTCATCTGTATAAAGTGATTTTCACATCAAATGTTCCTGATCCTTGATTTTTATTATCTCGGCGGAAAATACTCATCAGACCAAACAAATTTTGTTAAAATTTAATGTCTGTATATGCCATAGTTTAGCTGTGCTCTCCAAGTTCCACATCAGATGTTTCAATCTTCGAATTTTATTCTCCCAGCAGAAAATACTCATCAGACTGAACAACTTTTGCAAAATGTCATTCCTATATATGTTATGGTTTAGCTGTCCTCTTAGAGTTCCACATCAGATGTTCCAATCTTCGAGATTTATTCTCGCAGTAGAAAATGCTCATCAGACTGAATAACTTTTGCTAAGATGTCAAACCTATATATATTATAGTTTAGCTGTGCTCTAAGAGTTCCACATCAGGTGTTCCGGATCTTCAATTTTATTCTCGCAGCAGAAAATGCTCATCAGACACAATTTTTTTTTAAGGCGCCATTTTTCTAACTCTTATAGTTTAGCTGGTCTGTTGCGGTTCTGCATCAGGTGTTCCAGTTTCCAAAATCAATTATAGCCTATATGTTGCCCAGGTTTAGTAGCTAGATAACAAAAAAAGTTTCATTCAAATCCGTCCAGTAGTTCCGGAGATTAGCGTGTATAAACAGACAAACAGACAAACAGATAAACAGACAAACAGACAAACAGACAAACAGACAAACAGACAGACTTTTTTTATTAGATTCGTGTTCTATTACTGTTTCTTAACCCCCCTCAATTATTCTTTTTTAAATATATTCAATGTACAGACACAACTTTTTTACATTCTTATTATAAGTATAGATATAGATTTGCGAGATTGTGGATTACCTATATTATTATTTGTTTTCAGTTTCTGCTGCGTTAATTATTGTAGGTACCTACTTATGCGGCGAGATGTGACTTATCTCCACATCTAGCGAACATAATTGATATATCCACCTCGGTAACTATCTGTGTGTGATTTAATTTGTAAATAACTACGAGGACTACCTATTGTGCTGATTATTCAAAGCTATCGCATGGGGTATATGGCCCACAAGACGACTGTAAGCTAATCTCAAAGACATTATATTAATGTCTTTGCCTATAATGAACAACAGCAGACTTGGATCTGATGTCATTTGTTAATTATGTTCTATAATAAAAATAATAATGGTTACGATGTAGGCAAATTATGAAGAGAAATGTCCAAGGCATCATCAGATCTTGAACAGCGTGTGGCTTTTTACATTCGTCTTGCTATAAAACTAACGGACATCGTGTAGATCATACTTCTTTGAAAATATAATAATAATAATAATATCCCTGGACATTTCACACAGCACCATTTGTCCCAAGCTAAGCAACGTAATGCTTGTGTTATGGTAACAAGATGGCTGATAAACTACTTCTAAACAATTTTTTTTTTGTAAATATATACATATTATTATAGATTGTTGTCGCTTCAAAGACAGACACATATTTACATAAAATAAGTTGCATATTTTGATTTAAGATTAAATATTAACTACATTTAGCTATTTAAAATTAAATAAATTAGTTACTAAATTAATTATTATTTTTAGTTGGCAACACTGGTGTCGCGCCATTATTGCCCCGTTATGAACTTCCGGAGCAATGGTGGGGCGACACAGTTTGCCGCACGAATATTGGAAGAGATGATCGGCAGTTGGTCGTTGGACACAGTGCGAGTAACATCTCCAGAATTATTATAAAATAGTGTAATATTAGAAAATAAAGTTATAATTATTCCTTACGTGTGCAGTTTGATTAAAGTCGTTTATATCAGAAGTGGTACTGAAACGCGCCCAGATGCCGAGAAGCCGCAAGCGCACTCGAGGGAGAAGAAGTGAGTCAAAAGTAAGTCGTACGTGTGGCTCGTCATCAACCTCTGGATCGCCTTCGTCCAGCAGCAGCAGCTCTGATGGACACAGGCGCAGGAAAAAGAGACGCACCAGGCGTGCGTCTCCCGCAGTAAGCCAAAATGTTATGTTATCTTCAGTGATTCCTGATTTTGACCCATTGGTGGATGATATTGAAATGTGGATAAATGTTGTGGAAGCCAATGGTCGTGCTTTTCGTTGGTCTGACCGTGTCCTACAATATCAAGCGTTGCAAAAATTGCGTAATACTGCTAAAACATGGTATGACTCACTACAAAAAAATAAAACTTCTTGGACTACCTGGAAATGGAAGGATTGGCGAAATACACTATTAGATACATTTCAAATAAAGCGTAATATGTTTTGTTTGCTAAAAGACTTGGTCCAAACGAAACCCTCGGATGGCCAGTCATTATACGAATTTTATTTTGTACAAAAAGGAAAAATTGACAAGATGAGATTGTCATTTTCTGAACAAGATATAATTTCAGTAATCGTAGGATCAATTGGCGATAAAAATATAATCACGGCAGCAGACGCTGGCAATTTTAAATACTGTGATGAGTTGGCCTCATTTTTGCACGGGAAAATTCATGTTGACCCGGAACAAAAGTCCGTTCAGAAGAATAAAAATTCAACTCGCTTATTATATAGTAATGTTGATAAAAAGACAGACAGTTTTACAAACTCTAATGGTACTCTATCGATACATAGTTCTGGTTCCAATGCTGGTTCAAATATAACATGTTTTCGCTGTGGTGAACCTGGTCACAAAAAGACCAGCTGCAGTCAGAAAGATAATGTCAAATGTAATGTGTGTAATAGATTTGGTCATTTAGAGCTTGCATGTAGGTCTAAGCCTAAAATGAAATCTGAAAAGGATAGCGAAGTAAAATTAATTGTTGAACCTACACCCAAGGATAAATTTTATAAGGCAATTGTAATTAATGGATGTAAACAACAGGCTTTTATTGATATGGGCAGTAGTTGTTCTCTAATAACGTCTTCTTTGGCACACGAGTTAAACCTTACAATTTTCCAATTAAATAAACCTGTTTTATTAACAGGATTTAAAACAGATTCTTGCTCTGAGGTCACACATGGTGCACAGGTTGACATTATGGTTGATAATGCTGAGCTTAATGTGGTCCTATATATTTGTGATGAATTAGCTGGCTGTCCTATTTTAATTGGTAGAAATTTTACGGAGGATAAGAGAATTATGTATGCAAGAGTAGGAAGTAGCCTTTCTTTTTGCCCCATAAGTAGCTATCACGTCGCTTTAATAGATTCGTTTATGTTCAACTCTGATTCTGTTGAACACATATCTGTGTTACATGAAATATTTTCCAGATACCCTCGGGTTGTTTCAAAAGATTTAAAATCGTTAGGGCAGACTTCTTGTGTTGAGTTAGACATTGAACTAATAACTAATAAACCTGTATACCATAGACCCTATCGTATGTCTGAATCTGAAAAGGCAGCGACCAGGGAAATTATTGATGACCTATTAAAAAATGGAATAATTCGCGAAAGTAATTCTGCTTATGCCAGTCCAATTCTCTTGGTCGATAAACCTTCGGGCGAAAAACGTATGTGTGTTGATTATAGATCACTAAATAAAATTACTATCAAAGAGAAATATCCAATGCCCATTGTAGAAGACCTTATAGATAAACTTAGAGGATGTAAATGCTACACATCGATTGATTTAAAAAGTGGCTATTATCAAATTAATGTCCATGAAAATTCTATTGCTAAGACTGCATTGATGATTGATTGATGGTCACTTTGAATTCAGGAGGATGCCATTCGGGTTATGCAATGCACCATCTGTATTTCAAAGGTTAATGAACACAGTCTTGGGTAAACTTCGTTTTGATAAAGTTATTTGTTACATGGATGATCTATTGATAGCCACCAGGGGGGTGACCACCACCTCTTAAAGCAGTATTATTTTAATCTTACTTCGTGTGGGAAAAGGATGGAGCTATACGGAATGTATAGCTCCATCTCTTTCACACACGGAAGTAAGGTTATAATAATACTGCTATAAGAGGTGGTGGTCACCCCCCAGGTCAGTGGATGATAATATTAGGCAGTTAGACGAAGTATTAAAGATATTGCAAAATAATGGCTTGACAATAAATTTGGAAAAGTGTCACTTTTTCCAGAGCTCTGTTAACTTCCTTGGGTATGATATTTCTGAAGATGGTATACGTCCAGGTAAAAAGAAATTAAAGGCAGTGGAAAATTATCCTGAACCTAAAAATGTGCATCAAGTACGACAATTTTTAGGCCTCATTAATTACTTTAGAAAATTTGTGAAAAATTGTGCTCTTATAGCAAAACCGTTAACAAAGCTCTTAAAAAAGGATATCACATGGGAGTGGGGATACGATCAAGTTTCAGCGGTCAATAAATTAAAACATGAGTTGTTACATAATGCTTCATTAAAAATATATGACCCCAAATTACCTACTATTTTATATACGGATGCCAGTCGTGATGGTATTGGCTGCATACTGACCCAAGTTACTGCTACAGGTGAAAAACCAATCCATTTTTATAGTAGACAGACTTCTAATGAGGAGAAGAAGTACCACTCCTTTGAGTTAGAGTTTTTAGCAATAATTGTTGCACTTCAAAAATTCCGTCACTATTTATTGGGATCTACTTTTAAAATTTATACAGATTGCAATGCTGTTAAATATACAATAAATAAGCAAGAAATTAATTCTAGAATCGGTAGATGGGTATTATTTACACAAGAATTCACGTTTGAAATAATTCACAAACCAGGTGCTCAAATGCAACATGTTGACGCTTTAAGCCGAAACCCAGTTGATACAAATTCCACCCCCATATGCAATGACAGTGTGTTGGCTATTACTGAAGCAGATTGGTTATTGTCAGTTCAGTTACAAGACCCAAGTATTTGTGCAATAAAAGAAATATTACAATCAGGTCAGGCCGAGCTAAATAAGAAAGTGTATAATGAGTATGAGTTGTTAGGTAATAAGGTATACCGTCGGACTGATTACGGTAGACGATGGGTTGTCCCTAAACAATGCATCTGGCAAATTATAAGAGCTAATCACGACGACCTTGGCCATTTTGCCGTGGATAAGACGGTTGAAAGAATAAAATCAAGTTATTGGTTTCCCAAAATTAAGAAAGTAGTATCCAAATATATTAAAAATTGCATTAACTGTATTTACTATAAAAATATCCATGGAAAAAAGGAAGGCAAACTGTTTCCTATACCTAAATATGCAAAGCCCTTTCACACGCTTCACATAGACCACCTGGGTCCATTTGTAAAGACCACGCGTAAAAACACCTATCTCTTGGTGACTGTTGACTCATTTACAAAATTTGTATTTATAGCACCTGTTCGTAACACTAAAAGCCAAGTTGTTATTAGTGAGTTAGACAAAATATTTAAAGTTTTTGGTAATCCTAAGCGTATTATATGTGATGCTGGAAGTTCTTTCACGTCTAAGTTATTCGTTAGGTACTGTCAGGACAAAAATATACGTCAACATGTTATTGCTACTGCTATTCCACGCTCAAACGGTCAGGTGGAACGTTTTAATCGCACCATCCTTGACGCATTGAGGAGTATGGGTGCTAATACCAGCTATGACAAATGGGACACTCATATTACTAGTATCCAACAAGGTATTAACAGTACCATTAATAAAACCACTTCAGCCATTCCCAGTGAAGTATTCTTTGGATACCGACTTCAAACTGATGCTGACTTGTTGGCACAGGAAGACCATTCAGTTGATGTCACGTTATTGAGGAATAACGTCAACAGTCGCATTCAGGTCAGTGCAGACAAACAAAAGCAGGCTTTCGATTCCAAAAGAAAAGAAGCTCGCAGTTACAACGTTGACGATTTGGTAGTTATAAAAATTCCCAGTCAATCCAATGACGGGAAAAGTACTAAATTATTACCACTTTTCAAAGGACCTTTCCAGGTGATTGAAGTATTAGGTCATGACCGCTATAAAGTAAAGGATATGCGTGGCGCTGAAAGAACAAGCAAGTGCTATGAGGGGACCACGTGTGCTGAAAATATGAAACCTTGGATCAAGTTGGCAGACCTAGATGTTGAAGGTTCGGAAATGGCCTAAGATGTTGTCAGGTATTTATTAACCCAAAATAATGATTCAATGTATTCTTCTTATAGTATTTACTACTATTTAACATAATTTGTCTAGTGCATTTGCTTCAAACATATTTTGGTATTTGGATTGTTTTAAGTTACAGTATTTATCCGTGTAAAATAAATCTGTGACAAATGAGTTTAGGGTTTGTAGTGATATGCAACTAGGGTTGGCCAAAGGCATCGCCTAGGGAAAACTGCAAACTCTAAACTTAACTGACCGCTGATGGAACAGTTACATATACTCATAGGTAAAAAAAAAAAAAAATACCAACATATGTAATGTAAACAGATCTTTTGAATTGGGGTTCTTTCTCTGCTGGCCGTTGATGGGATAGTAGAGTGGATGCTCAGTTCAAATGAGGAGTAATTAGTAATCACAGCTTCACTCTATGGAATATTGTGACTAATTGTATATACTTTGTTCTCAGCAATTGCACCAGACTGGGACGCTATCCGAGGACGGATGCGTGCGCAGGACGGCCGGATGTTGTCGCTTCAAAGACAGACACATATTTACATAAAATAAGTTGCATATTTTGATTTAAGATTAAATATTAACTACATTTAGCTATTTAAAATTAAATAAATTAGTTACTAAATTAATTATTATTTTTAGTTGGCAACACTGGTGTCGCGCCATTATTGCCCCGTTATGAACTTCCGGAGCAATGGTGGGGCGACACAGTTTGCCGCACGAATATTGGAAGAGATGATCGGCAGTTGGTCGTTGGACACAGTGCGAGTAACATCTCCAGAATTATTATAAAATAGTGTAATATTAGAAAATAAAGTTATAATTATTCCTTACGTGTGCAGTTTGATTAAAGTCGTTTATAAGATAGAAAAACACCCAGACTCGGAACAAATACAAGTAGGTCATACAAATATTTGTTCCGTGCGGGAATCGAACCCGCGACACGCAGCGCAGTAGTCAATCGCTTAACCACTGCGCCAACCAATATGATATGTACTTGTATAGGTATCGTTGCTGACGGTATGTTCATAAAGTGCATAGTAAATAGTAACAGACCTAATTTCGGCCATGGCAGCCAATCTCAGCGGACACTAGCCATCTACGCAGGAGATATTATAGTGCGCAGACAAACCCAATAACACTGCCCGAACTGGGAATCGAACCCAGGACCCCACGCTCAGCAGTCGCGCTTGCGACCACGAGACCAACGGGGCTGTCAACAGAAGCACAAGTCAGCCGAAGTGAAGGTTTCAACCTATTAATTATTTTTTTCTAGTTCGAATAACTGGTCATAAAATTTTTATTCTTCATTTTTAAACTAGGTAGGTATGTATTAAGTAAGCAGGTACTTAGGTACCTTTTCTATTATGTTTGTTATGTCTATCACAAAACGTTATCTAAACTGGAATTTCGGCAAGCGGGGTAGGTACTTTTTGATTGACATATTACTACGTGGGAGAAAAAATAATCAAGACCTATCATGGTAACCGAACGAAACTATTGTGACAATCAAAAGTGGCCTTTGACTCTTCCGATATAAGATTCAATATGTACTAGATACCTAGTAATGTATCTACCTAGATAACTCAGTGTTTGTTCTTCAACATTTGACTGACAGTTTATCTGAAGTGGAACTTCGCGGGGAATATCTCTGAGGTCTCCTTGCAAAATGTACCTACTGCATGGCGCTTGATACTTGGGTACCTACGTCCGTAGCTTCTTCTATGGATTAGATTGCAAAAGTAGGTACCTAAAGTTAGTGTTGTTAAGTTACCTATTGGAAATCAAGCACGCGACCCACCTGATAGTTTGTGGCCAGTTAGGGACAAACCACACTTCCGTAAAGCTGAACGGATGCATACGAATCTCCATACAAAATCGTTATTTTCTATGGACAAAAGCTGAACAGAGCTGAATAAGTGTGGTCAGACCCTAACTCGCCACAAACTAACAGATTGGCCGCGTCCTTGATTACTGGATGGTATGAGGATATCTGCAATATCTATACCTACTTAGATAGTACGCTACGGCAGCGGGTCGGACGAAATAAAAAAAAAACAAATTAAAAAAAAAACAATAGTTTAGTTTGTTATAAAAAGTAACGTTTTAATATGAATCGGTACAACACATATATGTTTTACTCAAAACGTGAATAAGTCCAGGACTCCAGGAGCTTTGATAATAATAATAATAATAATAATATCCCTGGACATTTCACACAGCACCATTTGTCCCAAGCTAAGCAACCTAATGCTTGTGTTATGGTAACAAGATGGCTGATAAACTACTTATATACATTTTTTTTTTGTAAATACATACATATTATACGAGTAGATAGAAAAACACCCAGACTCGGAACAAATACATGTAGGTCATACAAATATTTGTTCCGTGCGGGAATCGAACCCGCGACACGCAGCGCAGCAGTCAATCGCTTAACCACTGCGCCAACCGTGCCGTCAACGTGCCGTGCCGTGCCGTTTGATGTACAGTGTATCTACGTTTTGTCGTACGAACCGCGTCAGTTTTGAAATTATATTTTTTTCTTACTTTTGTGATCATACGTAAACGTAAACTGTTCATTTATTACGTAAGATAATTTTAACCAATTTCTGACCTCCTCCCCCCTACGTCGGAAAAAATAAGACTTGAATGAACCCCTCCCCCCCTTTCAATCTTACGTAAGATCAGTATCTACCAAAATTGCAAAGAAAAAGTTGCAATTTTATTTTAAACTTGTAATTTTTGCTTACCTTTGTGATCTTACGTAAGAATAATATAGACCCCTCCCACCCCCATGTAAGAAAAAATAAGACTTGTTTGGACCCCGTCCCCCCTCTAATCGTTTTACGTAATAAATGAACAGCCCCTAAGAGCAATCTAAACTCGTCCCACCCCCATGTAAGAAAAAATGAGACCTTGTTCGGCCCCTACACCTCAAATCGTCTTACGTACTTAATTAATGAACAGCCCCGTATGTACTCGCACCCAGCAACGCCGAGCGCTTGGCTAGGTTATTTCCTCCTCCTATTTTGTGTTAAATACCCATTTATTTGTATTTAGGGCTGATTTTTCCGATGCCAGATAATTTTATCCGTGGAATAATTTTGAATATTTGACAGTTCTTCCATACAAAATCTATCAGACGTCAATTTTATTCAACGAATAAAAATTATCTGTCGATTGAAAAATCAGCCCATTAGACAGGTTAATTTATTCAGCAACGTTGGCGTTTTATTTACATTCCACCACTCAACACCAACTCCATTCCGCGCAAACGAACAGCATACTTAGCCATTTTTAATAATATAGTTTATTTTTAGTTACATGACGTCACAAATTTGATACTAAACAAAAAATTCGCTATAGCATTCGCCAACGTCCATACTACGTTGAATACACCGGTTCTCGTCCGATCACCGAAGTTAAGCAACATCGGGCGTGGTCAGTACTTGGATGGGTGACCGCCTGGGAACACCACGTGACGTTGGCTTTTTGCATTTTGTAGTTCTGTGTGACTAACACCAACCTCGTCTGATTTTTATATTTTTTGACGTGTTTGTAAAATATCACCTTACAAAATAAACATCATTTATTACTTTTTGTGTTAAAACATTCATAGCACGTTTCTGTCTCCACCAACCCCAAATCCAGATAAATAAAACTAAGTCGGGTTAGTTACACTAAGAACGCCTAGACAGATTTTTATGATCTTTTGGATTTTTCTCCGCCCCGAATAGCAGGGGAAAAATTCGCATAAAAATACGACGGACGGACCCGGACGTCTCAATAAAATTCAGATAATGTCATAATCATAAATATGCATGTATGATTTCGACATAAAATTCAGATGTCTATTCGCCAACGTCCATACTACGTTGAATACACCGGTTCTCGTCCGATCACCGAAGTTAAGCAACATCGGGCGCGGTCAGTACTTGGATGGGTGACCGCCTGGGAACACCGCGTGACGTTGGCTTTTTACTTTTTTTTAATTTGTGTTGGAAATAATATTATATTAGCGCAAAAACATGACAAAATATTTTTCATAATTTTGATACGTAGGTACTTATTTGAAAAAAGAACAAATCATAGGAAACTATGTATATTTATTTAATTTGCCATATAATAATGCACATAACGTTACAAAAGGCTTGTGTATCTTCAGAGCATGCTTTTTACACAATTTTGAAGAGATTAATGACGTCACTCATTTATTACTACAAGTCGACCAAGACAAGTAGACCCGACCAGTCAACCTTTATTCCAACAAATAATTTCGTATGATATTTCGACTGACAGGTATCAACTTACCCTACGGCCGACGAGAGAATGAGTTCTTGACACCTGTCAGTTTCATACAAACGAACCAGGAACGCATTCTCTCCAAGGCCGAACTATAATCAGCTAGTATAGTTAAACAATCCGGCACCGCGGTAATAACAGATATAGTACAATATTGATTGTCTTATTTAATTCTAATGCTAATAAAAATGTCCAACAGTCCACCTTTACATGGAAAGTAAGTTTCTTCAACAAAATACAGAGGAAGAAAGCACATTTTTGTTTACTTGGTGTAAATTGACCATTTTAGGTGAGGCTTGTTGTATGGAGTCCGAGATTCCAGCATACGCGTAGCGTGCCTAAAGTGTATTAGAAAAGCATCCTTCCAAAAAAATATATTTGAAAAGCAATATGAGATTATACCATTGTTGATGTACGATTATAATTTTGTATTATTTATGTACCAAGGGAGATGAGTAACCAGGGCCGTGGGGTATAGTTTAGTAAGAAACCGGTGCTTTTTTGTCGAATGAAATTTAATTTAATAAATGAAACTGATTGTTTTATATTAATTTAATTTTATTCGAAAACCATCAGTTTCTTACTAAACTTCAACTATATCCGATGACCCTGGTTACTTATCTCCTTTGGTGACCGTACATACTAGAGTAGTTGGCATAATAATATCTCGGAGGCAATTCCCGTTTTTTAAGAAACATTGGCGTTCTAAAATGCGTTCAGTTATTTTACACCTGAATTTGCATTACTGTCAAAATCACAGTGAGCGTTATTGTTGTGACAATAAGGTTGCTATTCGTTTCCTGTTGTCAGAGGTAAAATAAATATGAAAGGGTTGTAATCTCAGTTTTAATTGGCAAAAATACATACCTCTGATTTACCTACATTTTTGACATTGCCGAGATGAGATTGCGTCTAGATTTTGAACGTTCTTCAACGGAATTGGCCTTGTTACCTGACATACAGATGAGTAAGTACGAGGTAGCAGTGCAAACACTTCTTATCCATACAAAACGTTTTTACGCTTTGCGCATTCAAGTTGTTTATGACTAGCATAAATCAAAGATTTTTATCGCTAGATTTGCCCTTACCGTACTTAGTCACGCGAAAAATTATCCATACTGAGAATAATGAGCTCACACATTATTAATAACGTTCCATGACAATCGAGTCAAGTCACAGCGTGATTGTGTGTCATAGTGACTATCGAATAGATTACCTATCGAAATCTATAGAGCTCCTGGTACGAATTTTAATTCTTTATGTGACCGCTAGGGGCGCTGTACAGTATTTCATTTATATTATATTATTTACGGACACGCTGGCGAGTTTGGCTGTTGAAATTCATGGTAGAGCTACTGATGTGTCAAACGAAACGCTACTATCTTTTGACGCGGTGGGGCGAATCTAACGATTTAAATCTTTGGCATAAATCATACAGTTAATACCTACACCACTTATAAATAGATTTCTGCTGTATACACAAATAGTAACGACAAAGTACTTAAAACACACTTTTTATTTTAAACAATAAAGTTCTTGCTTGTTTGTAACATGATCATAAAATATGTTGCAGTATTTACCAGTATTTAAAGTTGCAATATTTAAAACAACGATTTTGTATGGAGTTACGTACGTATCCGTTCAGCTTTACGGATGCGTACGCATGTCCATACAAAATCGTTGTTTTCTATGGACAAAAGCTGAACAGAGCTGAACAAGTGTGGTTAGTCCCTAAATCAATGAAATACAAAGCCTGTTAAAATAATAATAATCTACCATACCCTTTGGCTTTGCCGTAGTCGGGTATATACTGCAACATATTTTATACAATAATAAAATCGTAATGGAGTATAATGCCCGGCACGAGTCGTGAGCACAGATGGGCAGTAGTGGGGGCAAGCTCGCGCATGTACACTTTCGGCCAAATTTATTTAGTACCGCTTTTGCTCAAATTTTTCATATCTGTACTTACGCAAACTATAATTAAAATATTAGTGGTACTTGAAATTTTACTTTGATAAAGTAATGTTGTAGGCCTTTGTGACTTACGGCCAGTTTCTTCATCAACACAATCAGTCAAAGTATTAACTTTTACTTGACCTTTACTGATACTACAGCAAATGTTTTCTTCGTTCAAGTAACTGATAAAATAGTGAAGAAACAAATTTAACCGTTACTTTGACTTAACAAATACGAATTAACAAAAATAAACTATTTCAAAATTAAAAACGTAAGTCATTTAAAGTGCACGAAAGTGTACAGTAGCCGAATGACACGTGAGAGTCCAATAGACGACGAGCATCGACAGACGAACCAATCGCGTGCAGCCTCGGTGCCCCCCGCCTTCTTCATTCCGCCAAAGAGACCGAAAAATGAACTACTGCGCAGATGTCAGTTTCTGCTCACGACTCATGCCGGTTACTATACTTGCAATCACAACAAAAAATGATTACACCCAAACCTAAAATAGATCTCATAAACGCGTAGGATGTTTTAAATCTACTTAAATTCATTTAAAATTATCAAAAATAACCTAATTATATTCCATGGATTATTTATTCTGTAAAATGGTTTCTCATTATCTATATATTTATGTGTCTTATGTCTTATTTAAAGGATTAAAATTTCAAAACATCAAATAACGCTTATTAAAAAAGCCAGGCTTTCTGTCTGCAACTCTGCAGGTCCGGCTGTGTTGGCTTTAATGTCACTCAAATATTTATTTAAAATTCAACCTTCTTCAGAACTCAATACAGTGTATTTTAAAACGCGACCGTCTTAAGATAAAATCATCGAAACATCAGCTATTTAAAATTTAATATTAGCATGCATTTTTATTAGAAACTTTACAACCATTACACGAAGTTCAATTTCTATTGCAATATTTTTATATCTATTTTATACACATTAGGTAATCATTCTAATATCAACTTAATTCACAAGCCTGTAACGTTGAAATTTGTGTGATTCTTAAAACTATTCATCTTTCTTACTACCAGAAGACTTGGAATCTCCTTCACTATCACTAGACCACTCCCCCTCACTGTACTGCCTCTCTTTCTTTCTCCTTCTATCTCTTACTACGTCCTCATCAGAGGACACTCGTCTTACAAAGTGTTGTGTGTCTTCTAAGTCTTGGAGAACTAACTCTTTGGTGGGTGAGGAATTGCGAAGTTCTTTCAGAGTGCTTGTCAAGTCGATGTTGACGGCTACTGGCTGCTGTTCGTCTTCGACTTCGGGCTGTCGACGCTTACGTTTGTTTTTAGAACTGTGCTTCCTTTCCTTCTTGCGTTTTTTCTTCTTTGAACTGTGAATAGAAATGTTTACTGGTTGAATACATGTTGTTAAGGATCGAGTTTGATTTATACGAGTATTTCCATCTACCCACCCTTCTACACTCTTATCTCATAAACTTCTACGTGTTAGGTTTGGATAGCAAGATTTTCTCGATACGAAACCTTTAGGAAGCGGCGTTCAAAATTGCCTTTTTATGGCCTACGTGCAATAAATGATTTGACTTTAACTTTTAGTTCTAGTACAGACGCCAGCACATCAAGCTACTACAATCTGTCACATTTCTTAAGTGGATTTTCAACTTTATCGCTAAAGCATAAGGTGCAATGTTGATTGACAAAATTTGACAGTTTCGGGTAGCTTGATGTGCTGGCGTCTGTACAAATACAACATAGATAATAAGTTTCTCCACTTTGTTAAGTTAATCATGTGCCGAAAAATGCTACAAATAAAGAGATCAATATGACGTTTAGTGATTATTTGATAACTTACCCATCGTAATCCGATTCGTCGTTTTCATCCGACGACCTGTGAACAATATTTATAACGAATTAGGATATGCAAATAAAATAGTTTTGTCAGCTCGGTGGCTAAGAGACACTATGGGTAATGCGGAGGAAAAAATGCTAGAGAACGGTCTCTAAGACAATCATCGTCTATTCATCAGCAAACATATACAATTCATGACAAATCCCATAAATACATACATACTTTATAAGACACAATGCCTGAGAAACGCTGGCGCGACGAACTAGACTCCTTCTTAACTGATTGGCCGGAAAGCGCAGCAGACAAAGACGAATGAAAAAGTAC
Source organism: Apamea crenata (assembly GCA_949629185.1). Taxonomy (NCBI): domain Eukaryota; kingdom Metazoa; phylum Arthropoda; class Insecta; order Lepidoptera; family Noctuidae; genus Apamea; species Apamea crenata. The sequence goes on from OX451372.1 coordinate 7,283,030, forward strand.
GGGGGAGACATTTGTCCAGCAGTGGAACCGCACAGGTAAAAAAAAAGGCTTATATTTTTAACTTACCACCAGATATAGTAACATATAACAGACAAAAATAGTAAATGATCACCAAAATTAAACCCGCATTTTAATGTAAACTTATAACCAAGTTTTAACATTTCACTATCACATTTAAGCAAAATGACTCCAAATAAATCATGTTCGGTTCTCGACAGCCTGCAAAAACAATCTCTTTTTTTCCATATTTTTTTTTTTCTATACAATCTAGTCGTTTCTGGCACTCGTCGGCCAGGATGAAAAGTAGTGGTGACGGTGGAGGTGGTGGTAGTGATAGCATCTCCCTGCAGGGTATAACCTTCCGTGGCCCACTTTGAAGCTTCTGAACAGTATCCGGGCACAAGTGGGAAGATGTGAGTCCAAATTGGTAAAGTGGGGCTATCTTGACAGAACGGCAGTAGGGTGTGATTGTGGAGCTATATCACAAACCATGCTCCACTTCCTATCCCGCCCTCTGTGTCCCAAAATAAACAGTTAGAGTTACTTTCGCATTATAATATTAGTATGGATTGGAACTTACTTGTACTTTCTGCGTTTGCTCTTTCTGTGTGACCTCTCAGATTCGTCTTCGTAATCTGAAAACATAATTTTAACTTCTTCATCATGCCTTGTAGACCATGGATATTTTCACACATTTCTCCAAAGATTTCATACTACCAATCTCAATCTGAATCATTTTGAAGGATATTGCTAATCCATTGCTTCATATAATATGTTCGAAAAGTGTCTGCTCAACAACGTAAACAACGCAATGAATCTTGTTGAACTGTCAAAATGAAACCCATTGCTACTGAAAGTGTGTTACGCAATTACCCCGCTGTTTGTACACATTGCAGGACTGAAAGGGAAAGTGCAAAATATGTGTTCCAACTTTGCACACATACTCAAATACCGGGTGCCACACAATACTTATTGAAACACTACGAAAACAAAATTATCAAACGGACTTTACGGACTATACCTAAACTTCTACTAAAATTGTTACGGATGTACCTACATTTACTTATCGTTACGTTCATACTTACATGGGATGCCAAACTAAATACCGAAATTAAAATAAACAGCATTACTTTTTGTTACTGCTCAGCTTAGTTTACTAATGGTTTGGACGAAGTACACGCCAAACAGAGCTTCAATACTTAATAATGATACAAGGTGGCAGGGACTGGGCTGGGCTGGCAGGGGATGGATTCATAAAAATAGCTGTACCGTAAATTTTGACCGCGTAGGTATTGCACTTTACTATGTTTATTATAACAGCTATTATTTATTTATTTATAACCATCGAAAATTTTCTACGGTAAATTAGTGAATGGTTCTAGTTTGCGAGTCGATGTCCCCGACACCCTGTATTTATTGCATTCCATAGTGTAACAACAATTATTATTTAAACAATTATTCTTGTGTGAAGTATTTGCAAAACTGCATGGCAGCGTGCAAAATAATACCTGAAGGCGAATTTTCGTATTTTTACAAACGTTCAAAACCTAGTCACAATCTCATCTCAGCGACAGTAAAGCGCCTTCCTCACCGGATCGGCGCGTTTTCATTTCGTTTTTGTTTCTGTACTGAATCTGTACGGATTCTTTACCGAAATCCACTTCTTGACTGGCTCGATTTGCTACGGTTTTTGTCATTTGTTATGGGTCCTGCGGGGTGGGGCGGGAGTGACGGGACGGGCGAGTCGAATGGTTCGGTAGTACTCGGTACAGAGACGGATATGCGCTCGGTAAAGAATCTGTACCGAAACTACTCCGTGAGGAAGTTCTCATTTAATTACATGCACTCGGTAAAGAAACGTTTGTATTGTATGCCCAAAAGGCAGGACATTGCTGATCAACATCACTGTAATTCTTAACACCTGTATCTATTTCTGTACCTATGATCCACAATAAACATGATTGATTGATTGAATCTGTACAGATTCAGTACAGAAACGAAAACGCGCCGATTCGGTGAGTAAGGCGCCTAAATATCAAAAACTTGATTGAACTTTAGTTTTTGACAGATTGAGGCTGAATTTACAGTTCTTTCACGGCTATTTTACCTCTGATTTGGTCACTTATTAGATAATTAATAAACATCACTGTCAGCTTTCAGTCACAGTGAACTTTATTGATTATCTAATAAGGCTGATGGGTTGGTGTCTGTCAAAACCAATGCGATCTTTATTCTCGTCACAATAAGGTTGCACACTGACAGCTGTTGGAGATAAAATAAGAAAAAGACTGTAGAATGCGAACGTTCTTAAAAATACGGTAATTGCCCCTCTGTTCCACATATCGCGACTTAATATAATGAATTTGCGTATTTAAAGCTTTGTCTGACGCCGCGGTAACAATAGAATTTTAGTCTTTTCCAAATATCTCACCTCTTCTGTCGCGATGTCGTCTCTTGTCGCGCCTGCGACGCTTCTCTTCTTCTTCTGCCTTCTTCTTACGGATCGACTCCAATGTGTCCACCTGTGGCAATAAGAACTTTGCGTGATCAAGTGTGCACATCGAAAACCTGAGGCGAAGAAGAACCGTAAAATGATAAAAGCTTTTTCTTTCATTTTGTCTTTCTGTCCATCTGTTTATTCCGGCTAATCTGCGAAATGGCTGAACCGATTTTGATGAACTTTGGTATGGGATACTTTGAACCCTGAGGAAGAACATAAGTTTACTTTTTATCGACATACCACGCGGGCGGAAACTAGTACAACATATAATTGAGAGACAGTTATTAAGCTTGACATACACATGCTATTAGAAAGCACACTTGAATGCTACTAGATATACTGATCATTAACAGCATGCTCCCCGTGTGTGCAAAAGTCTGATACTTATTCCGTTTACGCGAGCTAAAGCTTCGGCCAAACCTACGCGTCAAGTGAGCGGGACGCGGGACGCGAAGCCGGAGCGTCAAAACCGCGAAACTAAACGTTAACACCTGCACGACTACAGCAGGTGTGCAAGGCACCATAGATAAACACGAGCAGCGTCCGACGCGCGTCTGACGCTCTCTCTGCGCAGTCGCTTTGGTCGCGCAGCTTTTGGCCGAAGCGTAATTTTATGCTACTAAGTAGCATCTGCCTGAAATTGGCGCCGATTCCCTTGTTCACAAACTAAATTTAAGTTTAGTGCATTTTTTTCTTTCTATTTCATTAAGAAAAGGAGACAAGATAAATATTAGTTTAGTCCTGTCAAATTGCTTAGTTGGCGCCTGACGTAAATTGACGTATTTTTAGTAGCCATGTTTTTAATCACGTCTAATTTGTGTATTCTATGGAGTATCTTAATTTGACAGAACTAAACTAATATTTATCTTTTGTCCTTTTCTTAATGAAATAGAAAAAAAGACGCACTGAACTTAAATATAGTTTATTTTGTGAACCCGGGATCGGCGCAATTAGCTAGCTTTTGTGCAGCATTTGCTTTCTAAGCGGGCTAAAGTTTAGGAGCAATGTACATCTACATACCATGGCGCTGGCTAGTGAGGAGGTAGGCAGTGCGGCTGCGGCGGGGTCTACTCCTACTTTCTTCAGGAACTCGGCAGCGCGACGACGTCTCTCTTGTTGCTTTGCACGTTCTGCCTCCGTTTCGCCTTCAACTATTATACAAATTAAGAATTATTGGTAGAAAGTTCCTCTTCCCATTATTGCCATAAAATCGTTCAGAATAAAGAGAGCAAACTTGAAACTAAACTGAAAATATAGAAATACGCCTTCTTTGAGAAAACGAAAGTTCGGAGCATAAGGGCCTTTGTACACACACGTTTTTGTTGCCGAGAAAAACTACGGCTTATTCGCCGTGTGTCAGTGTTGTGTGTATCACTTCGGAAGCTTGTTGACGGACACGTTTTTTTCTACGACGCGGTTTATACGCCGCACCGTAAAGAAACCATGCCGTATCCATTTATTTATTTTTATAAGTATATAGCATACTAAACAATATAACTAAAACTAAGCCCCACAAAACCGTAGTAGTGGTTTGACTGTGGGGTCTGGCGAGTCTTTATACACTACTTAAACAACGCTGTGTATCGCACTGAGATATCTAAAGCCGATTTTAACTTCCTTACACTTAACATTTTAAGTTACTGTATCACTTAGCTGGCAAATGGACAGTCAAGTTTTACTGTGGTTTCACTATGAAGAAGTTTGCATTATCAATAAATAAATAACTAAGATTAGAAAAATAACATGTTTGAAATAAGTAAACTTACCTTTAGAATCCGATTGATCTCCCGTCAAATCAATCAGATCATCGGAATTATCTTCCAAAGATATAATTTCGTTCTCCAACTCGTCCTTACTGTGTTTAGTTCTCTTGCTTTCTCTTTCACTCTCCTTGACTTTGTCCTTGTCTCTCTTCTTTTCTATGTCCGCACTTCGTCTTTCATTCCGCCTTGATTCCCTACTTTCAGATTTGGATGTGTGTTCCTTCTTACGATCTCTATGCTTCTTTTTGTCGCTTTTGTGGGAGTTGCTGTCTCTTTCCCTCACATGAGGACTGTCCCTCACGTGAGGACTGTCCCTCTTGTGAGAATTTTCTCTTTTATGAGGACTTTCTCTTTTATAAGAGCTTTCTCGCTTATGAGGACTCTCTCTTTTGCGTGGACTCTCTCTTTTGCGTGGACTCTCTCTTCTGCGAGGACTCTCTCTTCTGCGAGGACTATCTCTCTTTTGCGAGCTCTCCCGTTTTTGTGGACTTTCTCTCTTGTGAGGACTGTCCCTTTTGCGAGGACTGTCTCTCTTATGAGGACTGTCCCTACCTTTAGGACTGTCCTGTTTCTGTTTTGCCTCTTCTCTTTTACGGAGTATTTCCCTCTCCCTCTCAATAACTATCCGCATTTTATCTACAGCTACGGGAACCTCATGAAACGGATCTTCCTTCATTTCTTCAATGGCTGGTGTTAAAGGTAATTCTGGTGGCATAACAACAATTTCTTCCTGCTTCGGTATTTCATTTGCTTCTGGCATTATTACTGGTATGGCGGCCATTGCGATTGGGTGCACAGGTTCAGCACAGATCCTCGATAAGGGCTCGTTATTAAATTGTGGGTCAATCTTGTACATGACTACAGGCGGTATGTGGTTAATAGGGTATATTTGTGGGTACACTTTGGGAGGTTCCCTAATTTCGTCTTGTGGCTGTCTGTCTAAGGGTTTCTCCGAGTCATCTTCTGAGCTGGACTCGTAAGGAAGCGCTGGTTTTGGGAGGATTGGATCTGGTTCCTTCAGTTTCTTAATGGAGAATGATACGGGTGCTGTAAAGGAGATATATAAATATAAAATAACTTTATTTTGCTTGATATCTATCTATAGTACTAACATTAAAGGTGCACAGTTTGTTTTTTTGTACGCGCTAACCTCTGGAACAACCAGTCGGATTTGAAAAAATCTTTTTAATTTTGTATACGCAAAAATCGTACAGCGCTCTCCGCGTTCAATATAACAATGCGTTTAGGATACTGGTGGAGCTGCCCCGTTTCTGTAGTGCGTCAGGGTTGTTCGCAGATGCGCATGTAATTTGCTTTTACGCAGCAATGCGTAAATGGTGCGCCTCCCTGGTGCGCAGGGTGTGGGGCGGCTCCAACAGTGTCTTCAGCATAATTGCGTCTCCTAGACTGTGTACGTGGGTCACTGTTGTGCCGTCTCTCATGGGATGTCGCAACGGTGACCGACCGTTATTTTTTTATTGTTTTCCTTGTTTTTGTTTAGTGTCTGTGCTTACTAACATAGTCGTAAGTTTTAATAACAATCTTGTTGAGTCTCTGTTACTTGAATAAAGACATTTCTATTCTATTCTATTCAATAGCCCAATTCTTGAGGAAGGCTAAGATAAAGTTGGATAAAAATACCACTAGACTCAACACAGAATATAGCCGAACTCTTGGACATAATCTTACACAAATATTTATTTTTGTTTAGCCTTGAAACTGACAGAATCATCACCATCACGAGAAAGGCATAAACCCAACTATGTTGGGGTCGGCTTCCAGTCTAACCAGGTGCAGCTGAATACCACTATTTTACATGAAACAACTGCCTATCTGTCCTTCACAATCCAGTTACTGGGCTATAATACGATACCATTCGTAAGACTGGTTTTGACCACTTCTGACTACATGTAACTACTGCCAAAAATCCACGAATGGCAGCCAGGAACAACTGCTTAGTGTGTTTTCCACGGTCCAACCGCGGCAAGCGTAGCTTAACCTGATCGATCGATCCGTGCAGCTGTTATTACTAAGACACAAGCCCCTCGCAGAAAATTATGAAGTTGTAATTTCAAAAACTCACCCGCCCTGTTTTTCTTATCCTTCCCATTAACATCAATTCCCCGTTTTTGCTGCATCAGCCTCTTATAGTACCCATGGTAAATGTTCTCGGGGTCGAGGAACGTGAACCGCGGGTCGTTCTTAGCGCGCACGATGTCCGCGAACTCGTCTCCGTTGCGGGCCACGTAGGACGCCATCTTGTCTATGACTATCTGTACATCATCTGGAGGTGTGATGATTGAGAGTTTGTCTCTGCTGTCCGTTGAGGAGCTGTCGTCGTAATCTGAGGAGTAGAAACAAAAAAATCAGCTTTTCAGCACATTTATGTTCGCATAACTCGATAAAATATAGGGAACATGTGAATTTATACCGCGATTTCAGATTTGGTCCCAAAGTTAAATTTGTTCATAATGATGAGAACAATGACCTTAAAAGGTTCCCAGTTATTTAATTACACCTTGTATTGGCGTATGTCAATTACTACCAAGATTTTTCAAAGAAATAAAATCAAATAGTTCCCTGAATGTAAGGATACTATTAGGACAAAATGTTGGATTTCTTGCCAGCAGTTCTATTTTTTAGACATTATTATGTTGTCGACTCTAAAAAAGTAGGAAGTTTTTGAAGTGATCACTTGTATGGAATAATTTTAAATTTTAAATACACGATTGTTAAAGTCTAATAAACTTGGGTTACAGTGTTTACTTGACTTGTGATTGTTGTTCCTGAGCAAATGACTGCTTAACTCACCCGACATTTCGCTGTCCGAGTCAGTGTTGTAGTTCTTCATCAAGCTAAGTCCGGTCGACTTGAGCGAGGGCGGCTTCTTGAGCTGCGACTGTTGCTCCTGCGCTGAGTACTGGTGGTAGTGCGCCGCGTATTGTTGGTACTGGGCTGAATGCAACGGAGGGGCGGTGGGGTCTACTGGAATACAAATGGTTATGTTAGTTTAGTTTTATGGCGTGTATTTTAACGTGACTCGCCGACTAGTGGGGTAATTTCGTAACACACTGTAGCGGTATCTACAACGCCACATGCGAATAACGCGTCATACTGACGTCACGCAAATCCTGCATCTCGCAAGCAGAGTTTACCGCGCAATTAGCATAGATACAATTTCCCAACATCAGTCGTTGGGCAATTGCCCGCCAGACACAACACCTTCTGAGGATCCTCCCTTTTCTATGGAGTATGAGTGAACTTTACACCCTGTTCCTCATACCTCCAAACTACTCCCTTTTCTATGGAGTATGAGTGAACTTTACACCCTGTTCCTCATACCTCCAAAACACTATCGGTAGCAATGGCTTTCATTTTGACAACATTCATTGCGTTATTTACGTTGTTGAGCAGACATATTTTTCGAACATATATGAAGCAATGGATTAGCAATATCCTTCAAAATGATTCAGATTGAGATTGATAGTGTGTTAAGCAAATAGGATGTAGGTTCCATCTAAACTAGAACCTGTAATAATAAAAAGTCTTCAAACATGAATTTTAATCACGCTTGTGTTAGTTAAATATGAAGAAAATGTTGTTTGTGACATGAACATTTATGAACCAACAATTTAGACTGGCTTACAAAGTTGGGGCTGGCAGTAAAAGTGGCTAAGGGATGTAATATTTTACTGTTTAAGAGATGAACGAATATCTCCGATATCTGAAGGCAAATTTCCGTAATTAAAAACGTTGAAAATCTAGTCGCAATCTCATGTCACCGACAATCAAGGTCCAAAACTTGTCAAAAATGTAGGGATTTTAGAGGTATTTTTGACAGAATGCGACCGAGATCAGACTGTGAATGTTCTTAAAATTACGACAATTACCCCTCTGATCAATTCAAAACCGTGTTCAATATAGTCTTTCAGCAGCAGTTTGGTTCATATTTAGTCAAAGTAGTTTGTTGTCAATTTGTCAATGTGTGAGCGACAGAAGACCAAAAGGTCACTAAATATTTCCTATAACTAGGAATGGCTCTAATGACAATGTAAAGCTAAATTATCTATATTTGAATCGCGACATATTTGCCAAAAATGTATACAAATGTGAGTTTATGGAAAAATAACTTTAATTCCTACACAACAAAGTTTTAGTTTTAGACTTAACACATTCATATTTTCTCTTCTTGTTCTCACACACTATTGTCTACATTTCTTTTTTACTTCTCTTTTCGCAGGTCTGCTGGAATAAATTTCTTAAGAAATAAGCAGTACCTTTGTACTCACATTATATATATGTCATATCACTTCGTATTTTACTGTGTGTACATAAATAATAAAATAAATAAATAATAAACAAAGTTCAGTTTATGCTACAACTTCAAACATTTTTATAACTTTTTCAATAATGCTAGTCACTCTGAAATCAACTTAATTGTCATTAAAATAAAGTTGATATTTGTTTAACTTGAAATAACGTCTATTTGAAACATAAATAAAATTTGGATATACATCAAGCACTCAACTCACCATGATTCCCATCCGGCCCCTTGGTGTACATGACGGGCGGCCTGTAGATGTCCGCGGGCGCGCGCTGCGGCGGCGGCTCCGTGCCCGGCGGCGGCACGTCCCCGCGCGCGCCCGCGTCGCCCGCCTCGCCCTCGCCGCGCATCTTGCTGATGAGCATCGTGTAGTCGCAGTCGGCGGACGGCTTGTAGTGTATGCTTGGGATTGCGGGGGCCTGGTAGGCAGGAAAGTTGTATGAACTTTATGTAAGTTAAATAAAGGTCATAAATTGGTAAAATTGTTGTTTCATTTAATTTATTTACATCCGTTTTAGGTCAATGCATGATGTAAAATGTAAGCAAAATTCTTTCATTTTCTCTGGTCTATTAACATCCTCCAATTTGGATAAATAGAGAAACAAACTTCAGCCATGTGTATTATATTAATTATACTTACAGATTCAATGACAGTGGATGCCAAACTTGGGTGCAAATATTCTTCATTTTCTTGTGGTTTTTCTGCAACAAAAAATTTAAAACATTTAAATTAATTGAATAAAGAGCCATACTTACTCATTTTATGATATCAAACCAAATAAAATGGAACTACACAAAACTCGCTACTGAAATAAAATTCTATTCTAAAATAAAATTCTATGTGGCAAAATCGCACCAAAAATTAATTAAAAAAAAAAAACCGCACAACAAACATACCTTCAACCACCTCAACCTTCTTCTCGGGCCACTTCTCTGCCTTCACAAGCCCTATAAGCGCCGTATAGTAAGGGTTGAGGTTCGAGTCCCGATTGAGGAACTTGAACTGCGCGTTGTCCCCCTGCTTGGCCTTGATGAGGATCTCCATCTGAGCTCCTTGCGATGCGATGAACTTGGCTGTCTTCTCTATTATTGCGTTCTGTTTTACGGATTCGGGCTGTAGGAAAAAAAAGACATGTTTAGTTTGAAGAAAGTTTTTACTTGCTTCTTATTTTACGGCGTTACTGACTTTTTTCTAAGGCAATTTTTGGGTTCCGTAAAAGTATAAAAAAGTACATAACCACATTGTTTTTAGGGTTCCGTACCTCAAAAGGAAAGACGGAACCCTTATAAGGTCACTTCGTTGCCTGTCTGTCTGTCCGTCTGTCAACACCCTTTTTCTCAGGAACGCGTAGAGTTATCAAGTTGAAATTAATATCAAATACCCAGGGCTGCAATCCCTTGAAGAGTAAAAAGATCAAACTTCTAAGTCAACGCAATCAAAAGATACGGGCGTTTATATTCCGTTTATGCAGTATATTTTGACACTCACAAGGGAATCAAAACCTATATAGGATAGTTCCCGTTGACCTAGAATCATCACAGGTTGTCCCTTTTGAACCAGAATAGATAGACACTTGAAATTTTCACAGAGTATTATACTATGGCCACTATAATAACAAATAATAAAAACTAAAGGGGGTCCATACAATAAACGCGTAAGTATAAAGTATTTTAAAAAAATGTGGTGTTAAATATTGTAAGGTGGTACGGATGGTACCCTTCAGGGCCGTTTTTTTAAAGCAGGTAGGACGTTACGTTATGTAATATGGTATGCATACTTACAAACACAATATCAATGGGCAGCAGCGCCCTGAACGCCGGCGTGGGAACGAAGGGTTCTTCATCCACTTCGACGGGCTGTGGTGGCGGTTCGGGTTCCGCGGGCGCGTCATAGTTGAACCCCACCTGCCCGTAGCCTGCTGCGTGCAGGCGCTTTAGTTCTTCCTCTGGGGAAAAAGACGGTTTGAAGAATTCTTCATCTATCTTAAATTCGTTAATTTACAGACACACAGCTCAAACTACCCAGCGGTCTCAGCTGTGGAACGTGAATAGTCATCATCTGCCTAGCTGTGTCCCAACTATGTTGGGGTCGGCTTCTAGTCTATCCTGATGCAGCTGAATACCAGTATTTTACATGGAGCGATTACCTATCTGACCTCCATAACCCAGTTCCTGGGTAATAGCCCTTGGTAAAACTAGTTGTCGTTTCGGGCTTCTGACGACCCTTAACGACTGTCAAAGATCCACGAATGACAGCATGTAGAATAATGAAATTTTAACACAAGGGTAGATTATTGAAAATTCATTCCCTAAACACGTTAAATAGGAAATCAAAGTTCGTCCTTTGTGCTGTTGGAAAATCCCATCAGGCACAGGGCTTGTTGATGAATCAATCAAGTTTTTCTAACTTTTAACAGACAGGTGAGCAGTGGTGGCACAGTGGTAACAGCCGCGACTTACGAGTTGTAGGTCGTAGGTTCGAGGCGCTTTACTTTGTGTAAATTATTTCATCACCACTGCTCTCGAAACGGTGAAGGAAAACATCGTGAGAAAACCGGCATGTCCTAGAACCAAAAATTCGAAGACATGTGACATCTACCAACCCGCACTGGGCCCGCGTGGTAGATTATAGCCCACTCTCTCTCCAAGAGAGGAGTCCTGTGTCCCAGCAGTGGGAACAATATAGGCTGATTATGATGTGTTGCTGGGCATTGCCACTTCTTCTTTCCAAGTCAAACACAAGGAAGTGGTAAAGGGCGTGCGTTTTCCGGACAGACTGATGTAATTTTGTCATTCCAGAAGTGCAGGTTCTAAGCCTAACTTGAAGAAACGATTTTTTATTTTGGGGAGTATGCTGTCAGGGCTTAGGTGGCCTGGTCTACAAACTGTGAGTGAATAGTATACGCTAAGCAGTTTTGCAAGGTTTGTAGTGAGTTCGATTTTGGGACTCATGGCGAGTTCAAAGAAAATAAAATGTAAGAAAGTGTTATATTTTGTTTCTGTGATATAAATGGAATAAGAACATTCTGCTTATTTTTTATTTATGACAGTGTAGATAAAGTTAACGTACCTAGTAGTTTTTTATGCAAAATTAAATGTGTGTGACAAAAACTTTTAAATACATTTCTGCAGTGTAAGTACAACAGTACACAGATTGCATTGACCTTTGACATTGATATTAAATTTATGCATGATAAACAATGTTCTTGAGTGGAGACCGCGAATCGGTAAACGTTAGGTAGGATACCCTCAGGCTAGGTGGAGCGACGATTTTTACAGGATGGCTGGTAGCAGCTGGATGAGAGTTGCCGAAAATCGAGTTGAATAGCGTGCAATAGGAGAGGCCTATGTTCAGCAGTGGACTGCTGTAGGCTGATGATTATGATGAAACAATGTTTCAGAGATCCAACAAAATTTATTTTGTTTTCTTTTGTAAGAAAAAATAGATAACTTTTATTGTATTGGATCTTTAGCAAATACCATCATCTGCCTAGCCTTTTCCCAACTATGTTGGGGTCGGTTTCCAGTCTAACCGCATGTAGCTCTGATCGGAGCTTCGGATTTTACATGGAGCGACTGCCTATCTGACCTCCACAACCAAGTTATCTCTAGCAACATAAGTTGTAGGTAACTTAAAAAACACCGTCGTTTTTGCGTCGGGGGTTAAAAAAATGTAAGAAAGTCTCATAATTTGTTCCTGTGTTAATGGAACAAGAACATTCTACTTAATTATTTATCAACATAGATAAAGTTTATAATTATGCATGCTAAACAATGTTTCAGAGATACAATAAAAATTATCTTTGTTTTCTTACAAAAGAAAACAATGATAACTTTTATTGGATATTTTCTTTGATTACGTTTTAAGATGTTTATTTAGCAAGTGCAATAAAGTATTCCCTTACGATATTGATTACTGTCCAGTCTGCTATTGCGACATTTATTTTTAAATGTCGTAGCATTATGCTGAGATAGGAACCTTTTGGCCTCGTACAGGACTTTTTTGTTTCATTTTTCTTTTTGTTACTTCTTTTTTAAATAATTTGGTTTTGTTACTTTTATTATATATGTATAATTTGTTTTATTTTTTATTTTTGGTTGTGTTTAGTTTAGTTTTATGATCTTTCTGTACGAGTTGCAATAAATACTTTTTCTTTCTTTCTATTGCATCAATCAGAGGGACAATTCTCATAATTTTAAAAATGTTCACGGTCTGATCAAAAATACCTCTAATTTCCCTACATTATTCACAAGTTTTTGACTTTTATTATTTATTTATTTTAAAAAACGTTGCCCCACACTAGGAATTACTTCTGTATCGTGGGTGCGTTCACAAACATTTAAACTCACACACACAAACAGCCAGACCCGGAACAACTACCTGTAGGCAATACAAATATTTGTTCCGTGCGGGAATCGAACCCGCGACACGCAGCGCAGCAGTTGATCGCTCAGCCACTACGCCAACCGTGTCGTCGTCCGTGTCGTACTTTTGACAATGATTGCCACTTAGAAATGTTCAAAATCTAGCTGCAATCTTAATCCGTGGAGTTTCTTGCCCATTCTTCTCCATAGAGATCTACGTTTTTGGAATGGGCACCTAGCTTCAACTTTCTGACTAACTGACCGACTATTTAATTTTGACAATTCAAAAGTGCCTGTAAATGGTTTAATTGAAATAAATGATTTGAGTTTGAGTTTGAATTGCGGTTAGATTTTGAACATTTTTAATTACAGGTATTGGGCCTCTTGTTGTCATCATAATAATCATTGCTGTTGTTTATCATAAGAACAGCAATTTTATGCCACTTACATGCTGTTTTCATGATTATGTAAAGAATTTTTTTTTTAATCATGTAAATTTCAGAAATGCTAGTGTTATTTCAAATTATGCATTAACATTGCTTAAATTTTTAGTCACAAACCGAATAGCAAAATAAACACACACCTTTATACATTTCCTCTTCATCTTCATCGGTGTGCAGCGCACGGTATCTCTCCTCGTCACATAGCTGTTCCACATCCAGCTCTCCCCGAGTAAGTTCCACCCGCCAGTCGTAGCCTCCCGGCGGTGCTTCTAGCCTGGTCAGGTCGTGCAGGGCTCCCCGTGCATCGTACCTGTCCAGATAATATTACCTTGCATTATTGGTACGTTTTAACGGTTAAAACAAGCCAGAATCGTTTCATGGTTTAGGAACCATTTTGCGGTAGAGATGTTTTTATTTGATGGTCAGAGACATATTCTGGGTGTAAATTTAGGTGTTTGTAATACTATTTTAACCAGATGTCAAGGTAAGCAAGGAGCTGCTCTTTGGTTAAACTAATTACAATTGTTGTACTATGTTTAATGCATTTGATAGTCAACATATTCTATTTATAGTTTAATTTTAAAGCAGATTCTTCCTTATATCATGAACTTTGTTCTAGATATTTTGTGTAATCTTCGAAAGCTTATAAACAATATGCCAGTTTCAAACTTTACAAATCTCCTGAGATTTAATAGACACTTATGTTAGTAATAAGCCAATAGTCAATTTAAACAATTAAAGTAAAACAAAGATTTTGAATATAATACAATGATAACAAAATATGGAATGTTACATTAATACCCTACAATTCTCTTTACTTCTATATCTAGCATAATATACCAAGTCTAAAATGAACATTATCAGCTTGTAAGAACATAGAAGAGAAACTTTGTTTAGGGATTGTTTGGATGTCTCAGAATCGAGGGGATCTCTAACCTATTATAACACCTGGATTTTAAAATACATACTCAAGTGAACCGTTGCAGGTTATACATACCACCGGCGGGTGTCACCATAACATTACGCGATGCCACAAGCACCTGAGGCGCCCGACGCTCGATCTTCTTACACAGGACTTCGTACAAACATTCTCTGCGAAATACTTAAAGGTCTTCCGAAAATTTATTTTTTTCTGATACATAACTATCTTTGTAGGTTTATAGCGCCACAGTTAGCAGTCTTATAGTAAAAAACTGGTCGAACCTGTCGATCTTCAACGTTTCATCCCCCATCCACGGAATGAGGTGTTTGCCTTGGTCAATGTGAAGGGCTTTATCATCGTCCCTGAACAATTTGCACGAGTAGCCGAACACGAATAGGTCTTCTTTCTTCTCCTTGAAATCACTCTTTCTTAATATACCGGACTCTTGACTGCCAGTCCACTTCAGAGACATTTTTATATAAAAAATAGAAAATTATCAACACTTAGAACCCATGCCGAAGGCGCACCATGATAAGAAACGTTCAGAAATGGTTTACCAAATGACAGCAGGACAGGAAACCTTCGCTGAATAAAAATAATAATCTATGTCATATTACTCTTAATTCAGGAATTCGGTTTGTGTGCGTAAGTATATAAATATTGTGTACCTAAGCAATATAAACAAATAATATATGTATTTAATTTCCGTTATAAGTTTTTCACTTCTAAAAATAAAGAATTTTATCAATATAATCAATAGTTGTTTTTGATTTCTGAACGTATTTGTAGAGACGAGACAGATAAAAAATAAATGTAACGTTCAAAAATCTTATAAGAAAGAATCGGAAAGAATCGTGGCTATTTTATTGATTGGAAATTGGGTAACTATGTAAAAAAAGCCACAATCACATGTGTGTGTGGACAGCTGCAATGAGTTTATATTGATAAAATTGATCGGTGGTTTGAAACTGTATCGTTTCCATGTTGTCAACAAATCTAAAATTGCAACAGTTTGATAAAAATTGGCTACAAATTGCCAATCATAAAACAAAACTTTCAAAACCATATTACAGCCAAATAGCTGGCTTAATAATTGAGTTTATTACATAACACGATTCAAATGAGCATTCCGTAGCTTAAAAATCTCCAATGAGTTGAATTTACTAGATATCGATACTCTTCCATGATTACTTTCCATACCACAAAGAACGCCGTTTTTCTAAAAAAAACTAAACAATGGCAACTGGATATAACTCGAATAAATTACGGATGCCAGAAATCACTCAATAACGCGCTGCAGTATAGCAAATTGAAAATGGTCGTGTTATATACGTTTCAAAAGGCATATGGCGGACGTTTTATATATTTTTGCATCGAAAACTGATAAAATCTTTTAGTTATGAGTATCTTGTGACCGCTAGAGCGTATTTGTTAAAAATTAGATGATAAACGTTAGTTTGTAATGTGTAAATAAGTCTATTATATCTAGAGTCTTATAAATATTGATAGTATTTTCGTGCGTGGACGTTTTGATCCGTATTGTTGAAAAACGAAAAGTCTGTGATATAAACAATACATAGGTGATAGATTAATTTCCTGAACAATTTTGTATATATTGTAAAGTTGTTATAGAATTTTAGCGAAAGTAATATATTGCGAGAAGACTGAGTAACTGAGTGGAGGATTTGCGAGCTATGTCAGCTGTGAACCTATTGTCTTCCTTGAGGGAGAAACCGACCGACGAAAACCCGGATGATGGCTCGAACCCCGAAGGTAAGTTACCAACACACTCCTTTTGTTACATTTTGTACATATACCGTCATTGGTGCATTATCTTGCGTCAAAGATCCCTACGCAGTTTACAAAACATTGACCCTGATTTCTTCAGTTTTCCAAGGGTTTTGTTGATGCCTTGCAGGTACCGTTACCAATTGGTGGTTGTCCAACCTTATGAAGTTGTCAAGTCTTTGTATTCACTGCATGTAATAAACAAATCTTGCAGGTTTTTATGTAGGTCACAAGCATAGCAAGATCTAAAGTTTAGTTCACTATTTTTGGACCCCAATCATTTTTGCTTAGGGCCTACTCTTTCTACTATAAACCACTAAGGTTTTATACTTAGCTTTTAGTATTAGAACAGGTACATCTTTCTAACTATAAGACTTCTATTGGGTTACCCTTGTTAATTGCATTAGAAAAGTCTGCTAATGTTGTGTTTTGCAAATTGTTTGCATAATGTAGGTGATTATAACAAGCCTTAAGTGGTTTAAAATAACTATCAATAGAAGATGATTATTATTATCTTATCTTGGTTATCATAATCTGTGGAAGCTTGTCATAAATTTTCAATTTCTTGATTGACTTAATGAATAGGAATGTAAGTGATTGAAAGCTTATCATAGTTTCTAGTGGTAACTAGCATTCCTTTTATTGAGACCACTTTAGCAGGATTTGCAATAAGTATTCTTCTAATAAGGTTGCATGTACCTTATTAGAACAATACATTAGTTTGATATATATCATCTTTTTACTGCTCTCTCTCTTTCTGTCTCAATGGATGGATTTGATGATTATAATTTCCTTTTGATTGCTTTATGTGTGTAAAAACTATGTTTACTTTTTCATTTTACACAAAACACATCCTCTGAAAAACAATTGCATTAGCAAAACAAATGTACCAATTTATTGCTGATAGCAACACCAATAATTGCATGATGTGTACAAAAACTGTCTTGATGTTTATCACTCAAGCGTCACCAAGGTACTAGTGTACCCTTAACTGTAGACTGATTAGTAAAACAGAATTTTAAGTATACATTCCTATGGACAAAAGGAATTGAACTCGGGATGTAACATAGCCACTATTTTCATATAGCGTCTGGCTTTGTATGTAAATTTTGTGGGTGAACCTACAAAAACAAATGACTGCTGTGAGCTGGGCTGGCTTTTTAATAATAACTTGTCAGGTATTCTGTCTTGTTATGACTTAAACTGTTCATAATTTTGTGTATTAATTATGAAACTTATTGCAATAGCGTTTTCTAAAGGATTCTCAATTTGACTTTCACTTACATTGCCAGAGCCAAGGTACTTAAAAGATTTTCACAAGAAGATCTAGTAAGTTTGAATCTCCTTATGTGTAGTTCTCTTAAATGCCTATTTACTGCTCAATATTATGTAAAAAATAGACCGGATATGGAAAGTGAATCAACATAACAAAATAGTTCTACCACTGTTGCTGAAACCAATTTAAAATAAGCCTATTAATCTCTCACTTTTGACTAAACTTTTCTTAACATTATGCTATTTCTTTCAAGTTTCTACAACGGAGGCCAATAATGCTCACTTCCTTTAAACATAAACAAATCGTTTTGCTGACCAATGGTAGCATTTTTTATTGCCAAACTGCATGGAATATAAAAAAATCATAAGCTAATTATACCTGTGATAGCTACTGCCATATGGGGTCTACTATGCAAAGCTATATGAGGTCTATACTTAATTATTGGTAAAGATACAAAAGTCTTAATTTCAACAAATAACGGGTTGTAAATTTTATAGGAATCAACCATAAGATCTAAAAATCAAAGTAAGTACTTAATCAATTTTAATACTTAAGTTCATGCATGAGCATAATTAGCCAATATTAATAATTGCATTAAATACAAGCATTTTTCTCATGCAGTGTATGAGATAAATATTGTTATTGGTGTCATATTAGGCATTTATTATTGAACTTATTATTATCAACAAGTAACAGACATTTTGCAATAATAATACTCCTAACTTATGATTTGCAATAGAGTTTAAACATTGGCCTGAAACCCCCAGGTTTATTTTATATGTATTAAAATATTCATGTACACAAAAAATGCTTTAAAAAAAATAAAAGAGCACAAAGATACTGGTGGTTTCGACAAACTGTCTTAAAGCAGACCTGCAACACGAGAGTTGGATGAGAAACATAGACACAGAGTGTAATAAGTCATTAAAGGCATTAAAGGGTTTCTTTCTTATAAAAAGCTGAGAGTATCTAAATACTTTTCCTGTATTATCTAGTAAAAATATTTGAATACTTCTGGGGTTCCAGGCATGTGTATGTCTGTATCTGTACCTCTGACTAATCAAATTAAAATAATAAATAAACTACTTGAATAGATGCATTCAACTGTACAGCAAAACTACAAGCATTTTGGACAGTGCACAAGACTATTACTTAGGGTACATTTATATGTTAGAGGATGTAAGTTGTCAAAAGTTGGAACTACTATTACACTTACATAACACTGGAGTAAGCTGTCCTGTTCCCAGTGATATTGAAAGTGTTGGTACTAACATTTTTCTAGCTAGCAACTGTTTTCAATATCCTCTTTGTTAGCAGACTTTTTTAGCTTCCTAAATAAGGCTGCTAACAAAATTGCCAATATTACCGAATCTATGTTCGGCTATTGCGAAAAAGGGATTTGAAATTCGGCCAGCCATGACTTTCAATACCCCAACGTTGTAAACTTCTCTATGATGCACGCGTATATATTACTTGCTTTTTCTCGCGGCTTCGCCCGCACGTAGGTCGGAAAATATCCCACGGGAACGTATCAGGTCATGGTCTATCCGTTTGCCAAATTTCAGCCTCTATGGTGTGAACAAGTAACAGACAGACAGTTAGGTACTTTCGCATTTATAATGTTTTTTTATGGATTAATAAGGATTGTTATTATGGATAGTGTACGCGCCCTTATTTCGTAGTTTACAAGCTTCTGTAAGTAATTAATCACAAATTATTTATGGCACTTTTAACTTATTACAAAAAGATGAAGGAGTTATTAGACCGTTGCGTTGGCACAAAGTATTTATCATACTTGCAACATTTTCGTCAGGACTGCACGTAAACAATGCGACGCAGCGACACACGCGCGATTTTAAGTGCAATTAAAAAAAAAACAGCTCCCTTGTTTTTTTATTGGCATTGGGATTTTTGCGTGCTGGCCGAAAAGTATTTTGTTCAAGAATGTATCCGATAATATTCGAATCGATTTGTTTTTTTTTGTGTAGGTATTCGTAGGTAACGAAATAGGTGCCTACCTACCTGTCGTGATGAATAACAACTTTCGCAGTTGACATGATTTCACTGGTTCCTTCTGGGGTAATGGACGTGCTTGCATAGCAAGCTTGATGTCGCTGAATTTGTTGCCGTTAGTCACCTGTCTGTATTTCACGGCTGCATATTTCTATGCATAACGGGAATGCCCGAAACAGACAGTTAGGATCGATCTTTCGATTTGGCAGCCTTGTAATAAGTGGGATGGATCGCAGGAGAAATATCGGCTAGCTTATTTCATTTTCTACATACAGACAGATTTACAGTTAATAGGCCAATGATCTGTGTAATGACTGATTAATTATACAAACACAACTTAGGTATTTATCGCGTCGAAATTGCATGCGGCATTGAAGAAATTAGAAAGCTTTTTTATTTGTGGACATTGTCTTGTCCTATGCTGGACAAAGGCCTTCCTCAAATTCTTCCAGGTACCTTACTAACCGACTGTATTATATTATCCATTTTCTAGACTACCTACTTATCTATTACATATAATATGGAAGTTATGGAAGTTAGAACAAATCCGTACATATTTATTGCTAAACTTTTTCACTGCACCTAGTTGTTTACAATATCTACCATCAATTTCTCTGATATTTCAATATGAATACGGTCGCCGTTCCATGCAAATTCAACCAGGTGCGTGATACGGCAGCTATCGTGTCACGAAAAACGATTTATTTAATGAAGTTTATACGAATTATAGGAAAAGTTTGCTAACTTATGACAGTATATCAAAATGCTAATTAACAAGCTTGTTTTCTGTGCAAGTTTTTATAAGGTTTTATGCCACCAGTCCTGCCAAGTCCTATGTACTTTGAATCGCTCGTGCACGGAAAATGTCACCTGCCTGTAACGCATCAAGATTCAGTTTCCAAAACGTCATTCGAAAAATAAACGATGAAATATTTTTCTAAATAAATCGAAGAATTCTTTAAAGAGTTTATTTGTAATATGGGGTCCTTTGTATTTTCCATAGAACACTATTAAAGTGATTGCGTTGCACGAGTCGATCCGGTCAGCCCTTAACGTTTTGTCTGGAGGGGTAAATATTGCAGGGAGGATCAAGGTCAATTGTGCCGTTCTCCCTGATTGTGCACAGTGCACAGCTCTCAATTTGCACCCGTCCGTTGCAACGTGTCATCAGTTGAGATAGATGATTTAATGGCGTCCGGCATCGCCGTTTTCTGGTTTTAATAGTAAAAAAGGTCTTATTAGGTATTTGGAAAATTCTCCTCTCTAGTTTCCTCAATAGTCAGTTGGTATATAAATGAAAATATGAAAAGTTTCGTTCAGCGCGTCCTCCCAAAAATAAATTGTGATTAACTAATAGGTTGTGAAGTGATAATGTGGTGCAAAAAATTCATACAGTGGCATTTGACAAAGTGCCATGACAGACATGGAAATAAGGCTAGTATGTTGATAGTTGATACCTTTAATTAATATGTGCATCGCGTTCAAAAATTATAAAAAAAAAATGTTTTTTTTATGAACCATGGCAAATGTTCACCAGCCTATGTTACCCGGGATAACGCAACGCTTCTAACGATATCCGTTAAGCCGTTTAGAAGTTATGGTGGAATAAAGAAACATACATGAACCCTGAAAACAAACTCGTTTTTTGGTCAGTCGTGTAAAAATCTACTTACTGACGAAATCAGTAGCTTATCATCTCACTTTTGCAGATACCATTTTTTATCAATTTTCTGAACATAGTGTTTACGAAAGAAAACATGATGTTTGTCTTACCGTTTTGTTTACGATGTTTCCAAATCGTAATATTGAGTAGCGCTTCAATAATGTTTCTTTATTTATCCATTTTATATCCCATCGATATGAAGAAATAAAATGTATGGGGTTTTCACATAATTGGCGTAATGGCTAACCCATAGAAATCTAACCGCTAGTGTGTAGTTGGTAGCAAAGCAAGTATACAAGTTCAACACCTGTATCCATACAACACATACCCACAGTCACTAGGCACCTACAAACTTTAGCCCAGTTCTTAATTTCCGGGATTGTTCTAAATGTAAGCTTTATGTTAGTGTAAATGGAGTTAACCTAACACAAAAGAATGGGGAGTTCAAAATAATAATCCAACTTGCTGTATAGGTTTTCAGCACCCATTGAATTATAGAGGCATGAAAACAACGAATACTGTATACACATTACCTACGATGCTCATTTTGATGGGCAAGAAAAAAGTTACATCGATAAAAAAAAAAATTAGTCTGCAAATGATACACCTCATTTTACATCAAGCTTTATTCCAAGAAGATTCGATACTTATCGACCTTCATATTCCTTTACTTCTGATGATAACGTAATTCAATTTACATTTCAAAGTCGGAAGTATTTCCGTATTCGCAAACTATACTGTATCCGTAACAATACATCTGTATGTGCAAAACCGCATTGCAGACGCTCTGCAGGATATTTTGACGCTTGAACTAATATCCATACGAAAATGTAAGCGAAAACACCGAGTATTCATTAATATTGCATTGAAAGTTTTGATAAAAAATGTCATGTAATTGCAAAAACGCTTCAAATGTACCAACTTAGTAAATGTTGTTTTTCAAGTTAAGAAATTATTTATCCGTCTTTGTTCGTCTGTCGTTACGATTTGAACCAATTCCTACGTTCTAGAACACCTTTTATTAAAATAGTGTCAGGTAGTTTTGCATCACGAAAATCTTCCTTGATCGCGATCTTGCGAAAAATATACAAATGTTGAGGGTAGTCCAACTTCGTCGAGTGCTCGACGCCCGTCAATTTGAATCAGTCTTTGAGGCGTGTTCGTGCGTTCCGTGTCGTTTGTGAAAATCCGTGATTTTCCTCTTTTTCATTCATCTCTATGACTATACTCTTCTTCTATCGTGGTAGGAAATATTACGTCGGTTATACGTAGATGACCCCGCCTTCTGCGCAACCGTCTCTCTGACAACCCCTAGTTTTAGCGTTTTAGTGAGCTTAGGTTTATGTTTACTTGTTTAGTGTTTTATATATTATTTTATGTTTTACAATCGTTAATCTTATTTATTTTATCGTTAGGCTAAGTTTTAGTTAGGTTATTTTTTACGACGCCATTTTGTGGTGTCGCGTCATCAGTGTGATGACTGATATGGTTAGTAAGGACTCTGCGCCGCCGGTAGGTGAGGTGCTAAAGAAGCGGCGTCGTAGGACGCGCCGGCGTCGCGCGCGGACCTCCTCGGCCACGCTAGCCGCTGTTACAGCTACTATCCTCGAGAAGACAAGTTCCCCTGCCAAGTGCGCGGTGCACGCGTTTCTGCTCAAGTATCAGAGTGCGATGAGGAAGATTCCCGCTCAGCTGCCTCCGAAGGTCCACGCTGGTCACCACCACACCACCAAGAGGGTGAAGCGCGTGTCTTGGCGTAAGTTACGTTATTTCGTTTGTTACATGTATATAACCTCCAATTTTGATTTTGACTTCAGAAAAAGGACCAAATTGATTTATTAAAGTATGGAAAATGTCAAATGGCTTAATTGTTTTCCGATAGCGACTAGTAGTGGTTCGATTAGACTTCGAGATTGGTTGGATCGAGAATGGTGGAGTGGCGCGGTCGGATGCGAACATCCCGCCCTCGTGTGAAAGTGACGGTCATTTAGCCGATACGGTACGTCCATATTACCAACTTCGTTAGTATCGTGTATCGTGTTTTTTACAAAATTTGTGTCGTAATTATTTTTTATTAGTCATTGTTTTGTTTCTGCTTATCTTGTTTGGATAAGGAGATTGTGAATATTGAAATGACGATTAAAAAGAACACGTTTTAAAAATAACATGATTGGGTTAAACAATTTAATTAGTAACTTGGATTACTTACATAAAAAACTACCCATAAACTAACTAAATGGCATAAAAAAGGTGTTTGCTAAACATTGCCTTTATAATACTCCCTTAGTATTTTTCCCCTTTATACATAAACGTTGCTTAAAGTTAAGCAGTGTAGAGACTATTTAACCATACATTTTGACGTTTGGACGTCATTTAACTTTAATCATCGTTTATAAGTAAACCGCTATATGTGGAAACCCCTAAACACTAATCTAAGGTGACAAGCATTCTCCAGACAATAATTTTATTCGCTACAGACATGAAACCTGCATTGATTTTACGATACATTATTTGATCATAAAATACTATGGAACGTTCTTTCGAATATGCGTTTACGGATTTATCCATACTACCTATGTTTGATGTTTGTTGAAACGTACATTCAGAAAAATCAATACCAGCAACAAATGTTTACAAAATAGCTCCCTCGCGTCTGTCAGTCTGTACGTTCGGGTTTAACTCGGAAAATGCCGGAAGAAAATCGTAATACTTCGAGCCAAAGTTAAAAATCGCTCGTGAATTTTTATTGAGGCAATAGATTAGCTTTAGAATTTATCGGAGAAAGATTCTTCTGTTCACTACTGTAGCTAATGATATTTAAAATTGTAGATTAACGACAGTATAAACTCATGAGGAATTGACAAAATTACCTATGCGACAATTAATGTCGGGACTACTTCTAGTTTATAACCTTGAGTCATCCATGTAATATATAGTTCCGTCGCACAACTTACACGCCTCATTAGAATAATTGCACAAGAAAATATATTTACGTGCAGCGAAATGTGGTGATGCTCTTAGCGACCATGTTAAATATAGAGCATTGTTGTCGTCTATTTGAGTGCACAGGCCGGGTTATATCAGGTGGTAACTGGCGGCTACCCAAACCTTTCCTTTAATACTGTTATTTATTTTATAATTAAAGCCAATAGTGTCCAGCAAATCCTCGCTGTGCATAGCGCCAACATTTATTTCGTGCTCTGAAAACGAAAAACATGTTTTGTCACAATTCTCAGGTGTAAATAGGACGGCTCGTCTTCCTAAATATATTTGTAGTAGACAGACTAACCCGATTATGTTTCACTTAGTCATAGACTTGGTGCAGACATCAAAGTGTCACATTTAACGATGCGTAAAACCGTCTTTACTACATATTTATGCCAGATGGTATAGGGAAATCATTATTACAAGTTTTAGAGCCTTTAAAACGGCGAAGGAAAACATCGTGAGGATACGATGTCCGAGAACGATAAATTAGAAGACATGTGACCACATGTGATCTACCAACCCGCACGGGGCCCGCGTGGTGCTTGACGGATTTATTGCCCACTCCCTCTCACAGAGAGGAGGCCTAAATCCCAGCAATGGGAACATCATAGGCTGATTATGCTTAGTCTTATGATCTTCGTGATCATCTCCTCCTCTGCTAACAAATCTTTCGTCAGTTGCTGTCTAGGGGGTCTTCTAAAACCACAGCCAACGAAAGAATGGCAGATAAACACTTGGAGGCAAAATGTCATACTTTATCAGAGTCAGAGACCTTCAAATTGACCGACACTTTCAAGTAGCGATTTGGCAGCCATTGAGACTCTTCAACGTTGCGGCATACGTTAGCGTATTTTCTATCGCTCGTTATACAAATAGGTCCGTGAAAGTAGTTAGTAATCCATTATTAGCCGTTGAAAGTACGCCAGTGTCTACCACTCTGTATACGTATGTAATCTATACAAAAGCGGTGGACAATTCGGAACTAAAAGTAATATTGTAACGAATTTTTGAACATAAACAATGTTTGTATTGTTACACTGTCGAGCAAATTGAAATACACGGTTGTACATTCGTTTCGTTGTTATTTGATTATTTATTTTTATTGTTTTCATGCTCGATTTGTAAAGCAATAAGATCACACTTATATTATGGAAAGGGTATAAATAATAAGTTGCATGATTGTTAAGTATTAATTTATTCAATTTACAGTTGGTATTTGTTTGACTTCTAGAGCAAATATATTCAAGTTCATTGACCTCTAGCTGTTTTTTTTTTTGCACGTTTATGTATGTTTGTTATGTAAATTAGAATATTGTTTTGAATGTTATCAATTTTAAAAACAGTGACTGACCTTATCTTAATCTGGAGACTAAAAATAAAAATATAATCTCTTCACGGGGGGAACTGGTCCTTTCTGAGGAGTCGGGTCCATACTGACACACTGACATGGTTGTTTGTACAGTCAGCGAGTCAAGTTAGTTAACTATAACACCAGTCCAAAGTTTCAGCATAGATAGGTAGGTACCTATAAACGGGGTGAATCGGGACGAAACTTTAAAATGGATTTTAAGGTTGAATATAATATGGTTTGTTGCCAACAAGGGCACTTAATCGTTAATTATAATAAAATAAACACATTCGAGTCCTTTTTGATAGCACACCATATTAGTTCAATGTTAAAATCCCTTTTAAAGTTTCGTCCCGATTCACCCCTGCTGCCTATTCACCCCGTTAGGCGGTAGGTACCTACCCTACAATCTAGCAAATTATTACCTGCTTTTAATTTCAACGGAGAGTGGAGAATACTTTGATTGCTTTGATAGCCCTCATCGAATTCCCTACTCTTCAATAAATTACCATATTTAACATTAATTTTTATTAGACTCTACGATAGACTGATCGAGTTACTAAAATTTAGGAATGATCAGCGAATTTTGTCGCCGACGTGTACCTACGTTGTTGAGACCTACGTAAAAAAAACATTTTATTTAATTTTTAACTTTTTAGTTGTTCCTACCCCATACAAATTCATATAACACTACTGGTTATGTAAATATCAGTGACATGAAGTTATTAAAACATCATCATTATAAACTAAGTGGTGAAATAAATCGTATTATTGAAGCTAACTCAAAAACTACCCAAGCAAAGTTAACTTCTTTCTATACTCCGTGGGACCACCCTTGAGGCAAATCGGCTTATAAATAACGGAGTTCTGAGGCAACAAACATAAAAAAAAAATATTCAGCCCAATTGAGAACCTCCTCCTTTTTTTGAAGTCGGTTAATAAAGTGCATTCAACATTTTTAATTTATTGCGTTTACTTGTATTCTTTTTTGTACCAAACGTTCCTTATTTTGTATGGCCCATTGAATGAACAGAATGAACTACATATTGGGTTAAACGTAATTTGCGTACGAGGTACACTCAAGGTCACTTGCTGACGAGGGGATAGAATAAGGGCACGGGGACATAATAAGCGAACGCACACATTGGTAATAGTAATACATGAACAATCTACACGCACAAAGCGTCAGCACTCATTGACTCGTCGACGCAAATGTGTGAAACATAACTTCACGCCTGTATGCCCCGACGGGGTCGGCAGAGGTATATAGCAACATTTCACCAGGTTGCTACTTAGAATTTTCTAATGGAAAAGCCTCACTTCGTCGGACCTAGGCAACCGATGGGACGGGACGGTGTGTAAAACTTAATCAACATCTAAACCAGGACTCCAGGAATCACCCACTGCTAAAACCTTTCCTTTGTCATTCTGACAATGTGTTCAGCTCAACCCGCTGTTGGACGTCCTGGGTTTTTTTTAACCTGACCTTGACCCTATTGGCAACAGTTATTCGAGGCTTCTACATGTTGCCAGCAACAGAAAAGGGCTTACTGAAACAATCTTGTGGCACTTTTGTTTTCCATGAATTTTATTTACTTATTTCACCATTTATGTACACACACACAATCACTTATTCAAACAAACATTTACCCCTATATTCATAAACGTTGCTTAAAGATAATTGGTGATTAGCGACTGTTTAACCATACATTTTGGACGTTTGAACGTCTCTTAACTTTAATCATCTACCCCATAATATATGAGAATATACAACCTATCTACCTAACCTACTTTACCTTAATTCTTATGCCCTTCTGTTTCCCAGGTGAGGACAACGTGGTGTCGGGCGGCGGGGGCGGAGACCCGGCCGTCCTGGCGGTGGGCCCGGCCCGCAAGACGCTGCAGTACACCCGGGACCAACTCATGCGCCTGCGCAACTCGCCGCTCGTCAAGCGAAACTTGGAGAACGCGTTCGCGAACTGCGAGGCGCTTGCGTTGTAAGTACTCAGTCAATGTGTGATCTATTGACGGCTTTCGTCTTTGGGATATATATGTAGATAAAGACCACCCATCGGATGGATGGACTGTGTGAAAGATGATTTGGCTAGAAAGGAGGTGGCTACCGATATGACGACTAATAGAGAAGTATGGAAGAAAAAGCCATGTTCCGCCGACCCCAAATAAACTGGGTTGAGGGCAGGGAACGATGATGACCATGACCACGCATCGGGTGATGTGAGGCAACCGGCATGTACTAGAATTATAAAAATCGAAGACTTGTGACGTTCACCAACCCGCCCTGGGTCTATGTGGTAGATTATGGCTGCTAAACTAAACTGTAAATTTTTATAATTTGAAGCTATAAGTATTATGAAAATTTCTTACCGCCGTTTCAGTACAATATTCTGCTTTTCATCAGATTATGGTCAATCTATCAACCAAACTATAAACAGCTATAGCATAACGATTTAAGCGTCAAACAAGCAACCGCCACGACCAATGTTCGAGTCCCTTTCGTTGAACTATGGCAACGTACCCTTCTCACATAAGCTCTATTGGCTTTGTGAAAAAGGTGAACTTGTTTATTAGTAATTTGAAATACATATCGCAGATTGCTAATAATCAAATATTCTTCATTCGTTTGTAGTATAAGTTAGTTTATTGCTTGGTTAAGGGATATTTTCTTAAATAATGGCTTAGAACAAAATGGCGAAAACCAGGGGATGCTCGACAGTGTTTTCTTTCACAGTTTTGAGCAGCCGTGGTGACATTTATAAGAAATATTTTTCTTGTAAAATACAGATTTCTACTTCTATGCTTCTTTCATGCAGTACATAGGTACTGAGGAGCCAGCTCTTAACGTGTTTGTCGCTAGCCATTAATGACGAAATTAACATGTCCAACAGGGTGTTGAAGAGACGTTCTGATTCGCCCAACGAAGAAGACCGAGGTGCGAGAGGAGATGCACCCAACGAAAACCATAAGGTAACCAAGACTACGCTAAAGATATTAAATGCTTATTTGTGTATGTGATGGTGAAGATTGACCTAAGCTTGCGTACCGTTAAGCAAGCGGGACGAACGGTGTTTAAATTCTAAGCCCCTTATGAATGAATACTGAGTAAAGTTACAACCTTTAAGCAAGCGGGACGAACTGTGTTTAAATTCTAAGCCCCTTATGAATGAATACTGAGTAAAGTTACAACCTGTATAACCATCAGATTGAACATACATTTTTCGAGGATCCATGCGAGATACAATGACTTTTTTAATTGTCTCTGTTAATACAGCATTCAACCGGTTATGTTTGGCATAACTTTACTCTGCGTTTATTAATAAGGGTACCCCCTTATTATCATACCATGTATCAAACCAGCATCAAAATATATTACCTCATACATATCATGTCATAATATGTCTCAATGTCATCGGTCGACCGTGATCGGGATGCACCCTTGGCCCGTATTGAACAAGGATACTCAAACATCGTTTCATCTCTGATCACTCTAATACTACAGTATTTTATCACACGACGTGACGCGCGCTTTACTTGTGGTAGGTAACCAAGTATACAAACACGCTGTGAAAGTGTGCGTGTGGATTAGTGGCGTCAGCACATAACACATACACACACACTTCCGACTTCGCCATTGTCTCGGACGGTACCGAGAGCTCCTGCGCTTACACACACATTCACAGCGTGTTCGCACACTTGGTAACCACAAGTAAAGTGTGTGCCGCTTCGTGAGATAAAAATACTATACTAGTGCTTACTGCTTAAGCTAATATAAGACGCTTCACTCGTGTGAAGGTTCATTTCGGTATCATTCCACAAAATTACATAGTTCATACATTCATTTTCTCATTTTATTTCATTTTTCGATCATTCGGAGCGCGAGTTAAATCTAACATCGTTGCATGAACGCACTAATGAATTCATTTTTCACTTTTGATTCATTTTGCGGTCAAGCTCTTCACTTCGAATGAAAGATGCCGAATTAAGGACTTAAATGAACAAAAAGTGAAGCGTCTGATACCAGCTTTCTACTTGAGTATAGATCTCACTCTCTACCCTTGGGTAGCGATCTCAGCTGAATCTAGATTTAAATCTTGTCTCAAACGGAGATCTCCTATTTGTCTGTGGATCGGTCTGTTCTTGTTTACATTTTGGTTTACTCGTTAACTTGTTCGTCTTTAAGCGTCAGCAAAAAAAAATATTAACGTGTATTTTCGCCTTATTTTCGTGTAAGTTATATTTTGTTAGCTGTGTGTATACCAAATAGCTTGTTCTTGTGGTGGTTATTGTACAAAGTGTCCTAACAAATTCTCGAATTGAAAAAGAATATTTTGATAATGTTCGTCGCAAGGAAGAAAAATAATTATACCTCTCAAGGGAGCTAATGAAGGACTTCACAGAATTATTTTAAAATCAGGCACACATAGGCCGAACTAGCAGGTATTCTGCTATTATCTCGAATCCAAGTAAGTGATGTATATGTTCATGCATGTTTTCAAATATTTTATTTTCTTTTCTTGTATTCAACTTATAATGAATGATGTTTTCAGGCGTCGGGTGAACGATTACGCCGCCTTTCGCAAACCTTGAAAAACAGCCCGAATTTACCTTTGCCGAAGGCGCGCAATGACCGAATAGCTACTGATGCGGGACCTTTGACCCTGGGTTACATCAACTCGGACCTAGGTGCGTCCCAGCCCGAAATACCGGCCACCACCTTAGAGTACATCTTGAAGTATAATTCCCATGGTAAGAATTGTTCATTTACATGGAGAAAATGCAGCTTATTTTTTTTGAATCAATATTAGTGTAATCTCATCATGAGAATAATATTTTCATATTGTTAGTTTGTGTGCATACAACGGCACAGGTAACTGCAGCCCTCGACAACGTGCCGCTCGTGAATTTCAGTACGGCGCTCAAATACATGAGCGACATGTTGTCGACGAGTGTCGACCGCTGCAATTGCCTCTGCCATTGAGGCGTGCTGCTCGTGTGTATGCACACTTAAATAATGATATGGGGAATTTCCAATTACGATCATTTTAAAAAAAAACCGTGCCGTTGTCTGAGGATAAAGTTATCTTAAAATTGCCTTATGGCACTAAGTCCGCCTTAAGTATCTTCATCATAAAAGTGTAAATAAGTATATAAACATGTATGTACAAAAAAAAACAGCTATTTTAGGTTACAATCAAATATACACACAAAATAACCTTTAAGATTGCATGTTCAATAATACTTTGTATAATTCGCAGGAAAGTCGGTCGATCACCCAAGTGGCCAGTTGCAATCAGTAAATTTAGATGGGCCGAAGCTTACTGAAGGACCTAACAAGCTCTGTGAAAATGAAGAGCTTCAAATATTAAAGAGGGAGCATATAAATAGGGAACGCAGGGCTGAAGAAATGCAGTCTCCAAGTCAGGCTTCTAAAGGAGAAACATGACTTGGAGATGAAGATTTTGCCAGAAACGGCCAGGCTTTTAAAGGAGAAACATGAAATGGATATGAAGATTTTACCAGAAACGGCCAGGCTTTTAAAGGAGAAACATGAGTTGGAGATGAAGATTTTGTCAGAAGCGTTAAAAGAGGTACGGGCGAAATTGATGGTGGCAGAAAGTGCAGTGCATGAGCTGGTGAAGGATCAGTATTTTGGTTAATAAAGCTGTCCGCACTGAAAAGTAGCCGGCGAGCGTTTTTCAGCTCATTTGATCGCTAATGTGAAACCGTTTTTTTTTTACATAATTTGCATTGTGTTGTTAATAGTTAAATATGTATAGAATGTTTTTAATATACTTATGTGCTTTATAATGTGGTTTGCTTAAAATAAAAAGTTATATAGATTTCTGAAATACACATTCTGATGTAATTCGTTTTTTTTATATGAGTTTTTCAATAAATAAAACTATTTGAAATGTTTTTTAATTACAAATGATCGTGCCCACCATGCTTCGTAAGCCAAACATGGGCCTATTTCATCATATTTAGTAGTATGTGATTAAAGGGTGATTTTTCGATCGTCAGATAACTTTTACCTGAAGCTAAAATACGACGGTAGAAAACCTGCCGATACAAATCTCTCAGAAAAAGTATATATCATCGGCTATCTTCGTTAATAAGAACGTGCGATGATGAGATGTAATATAGCCCTGTAACAACCATGAAAGTACTTATCTATTTTGTATTACCATGGTTACAAAATTAGAGATAAAAAACTCAATGAAATTACAAAAATACTTTTGAGTTGTTGAGGTGCACCTAGGGTTGGTAACTCAACAGAGAGTAAGCATCATACAAACGCATAATGATAAGTGCCGCGCTTTGTAATAACAAAGCGCGGCGGTAAATACCTTGAAATTTGGCCTCTTTGAGGGGTTAGGGCCTGTCCACATCTCCACGTCACGACGTCGTCAACGTGTTTTTTTTTAGTTTGGTGGGTTTGGATGTGGCAGGATGTGGAGAGGCTCTGCAGCCCGACGTTCGTCGTTCGTCGTTTGTTCGTTCGTCGTTCGTTCGTTCGTTCGTACTAATTCGGAAAAACAAAGCTTACTGAAGCGCATACCTTTTCTGTATTAACTGTACTTAATAGTATACAGGGTAGGTTTTGAGACGGGGCAGTAAGAGCAGGTACTTTAATCATCGTAGATACAGGAAAACTGTCTTAGGAGATAACTTAAAGCTTAACTTTGATCCGCATTCAGTTTTTGAGTAAGATTACAGTCGGCAAGGAAATTGCAAATTTTCACAAGAACTTTTTTTTTAATGCCAATCTATTATTTATATACTAAAAGAGCAGCAGCTAAAAGTTACTTGACGTTCAAAAAAATTGCTCTTTTTTTAAATATTTATTTATTTAAAAGGAGTTTTATCACATAGGGCTGGCTTTTGAATAGTCAGATAACTTATATCTCAAGACTAATGACAGCTTGACATAATTTCTATGCAAAAGCTGTCAAACTGCAATATTTATTCCTCATTTAAAAATGATCATGCCACACCCGTAACGGGGGGTGACATACGGGGGCCTCGTAGCAGAAGATATTCAATTCCAAAATCAAATGATTGTGTCGTTCCTATTAATTCTGGTAGGTAACTAACAACAATACCCACAATACTCCAGCTTCCTTGGTCAACGGGGACTCTTAGATATTACATACCAAACCAAATAGACATTGTCTTTCATGTATCCTCAATCACCCTACAAACCCGACAGTTTGGCACAAATCAGGATTTAATATTTTTATATTCAATAATCAGGGCGTGTACGGCCGCGACCGCGACCGAGAGCGCCGTTCCGCCGACCCTCGGGAGCGCGTCCGCAAGGAGAGCGAGCCGAGCGGTGGCGGCATCGTGCTGTCGCCGCAGCGCCGGAGCTTCACGTCAGGCTGTGGGGCCCCGGGCGCCGCGCCGGCCCCTGCGCCGCCGCCGCACCTGGCGCGGACAAGACCGGAGTCGCCGCTCGCAGCCGCTGCGCCAGCCGGGCCCCCGGCTCATCAGCCCGCGCTGCATCCGGCGAAACCTGAACAAGGTATGATCACAGGAATTTGTGACGAAGTGATTCAAAAGTATGTCATACTCAGTGTCATACTTTTGAATCACTTCGACGCCACACAGTTCTGACGCGAACTCCGTTATTTAGTATTGAATTTCTGATTTTGATCATCTACTTTTGCTGTTGACTGTACTACCGACTGAAGTATTATTTAAAATAAATACTCCAACAGAATATAAATTTTACATTAATTAATTTAAGTTATAGGTATAATATCTTATAGGTCAGATAGGCAGTCGCTGCATGTAAAATACTGGTATTCAGCTGCAACCGGTTAGACTGGAAGCCGACCTCAACATAGTTGGGAAAAGGCTAGGTAGATGATGTAAAATGTCTTATGAATAGGCCAATTACAGGTGTTCATAAAATTCACATACTTAAAACAATATCTATAATTTAATTTTTTTAAAGTATGATAATTAAATATGAATTTAAAAAAAAGCAAGACGTTGATTGTTGTTATGTATACTAATTTTTAAAGATGATCACAATATTATGTATGGTGTTTGCTAAGTGTCTGTTTCACCTAAGATTGAGTTCCCGTTCATTTGGCAGATAATTTCAGACAAATTTTGTTCCATTTCTTAACATTTTCGGTGTGCAGTGGTTATTCATACATCATGAAACAGACCCTAAGGCCTGCTTGCACCACAAATAGCAAATTACGTGGACTGCTAGGTATTTAAAACAGCGCTCTGTTTCTGTCAAATTGAAGATGACAGAGACTGAAGGTTTTTAGCCCTAAATGCATTTGAAGATTTGTGGTGGAAGCGGGCTAAGTGTCATAATTATTATTTTAAACTAAGTGGTCCATTCTGTAAAAATGTCACCGTGAAAACT
Organism: Apamea crenata; assembly: GCA_949629185.1. Taxonomy (NCBI): domain Eukaryota; kingdom Metazoa; phylum Arthropoda; class Insecta; order Lepidoptera; family Noctuidae; genus Apamea; species Apamea crenata. The sequence continues at coordinate 7,316,830 of OX451372.1, forward strand.
AAGGTGGAGGTGGAGTGGTGGGGTGGGAGGTCAGCATCCCTAGCATCAATTGTAATGACAGGCTCTCACTTCATCTAAGTGAGGAATGGAAGGTCCTGTCTCCTGTGATACAGTTTTTTTTACTAGGACAGGATACAGGTGATCTTTTCCACTAAAGTTAAGTACTGTAATTGTATTGCATAGTTTTTGCTAATTAATAACGAGTGGAAAAATAATCTGTAACACTGTTTTTGTAACAAATTATTAAATTAAATTAGTTTTCACGGTGATAATTTTACAAAATAGATCAGCTGAATATTTTTTAAATTTTTATTTAAACAAAATCATAAAAAAATCTTTATGGCCGCATCAGTACAATATTCTGTTTTCCATCAGATTATTGTCCTTGTATTATCCAAGCTATAAACAGCAATAGCACAACATTGAACTATAAGTCGGAAATTCTAACATTAGCTTATTGGCTTTGTGGAAATGTGAAAGCGTGAATATTGCTAATTTGAAATACATTGCAGGTTACTAGAGTTCTAATATAATTCAGGCAGGACGTATTGTCAGGTATTGAAAGTCAGTTTATTGCTTGGTTACAAAATAGGCATATTTTCCCAAGTAATGGATTAGAACAAAACGGCAGAAACCAGAGGAATGCACGTTTAAGCTTTAACGTGCAAATGCTTCCTGAAACCACTACAGCAATTAGTTTCTAAGATACTGCTTCATTATTTTCGCTTCTTGATTCTTTTTCTAAACATTAACCTTTCATTTCCAAAGGCAGTGCCATAACTCCTGTTTCCGCCGCAGGAGGTCGCCGCATCGGCTCGGGCCGCATCATGGTGCGAGACGTGCCGAACAACGCGTGGGAGGAGGGCGAGTACCGCGGGGCGGAGCCCTACCGCCCGCCGCGCGAGAGGGAACGTGACCGCGAACGTGAACACAACACCAGGCCTAATAACGACAGGTATGATTCGATTTTTATCATCATCTGCCTAACCTTGTCCAACTATGTTGGGGTCGGCTTCCAGTCCAACCAGTCTCCCAATCTCACCTGCACAATCTAATCACTGGGTAACACGATACGCCTTGGTAAAACTTGGGCTTCTGACTACCCGTAACGACTTTCCAAGACCTACAAATGACAGCCAATAAAACGTGCTTTTCGGGCACAGAGTGGTCTTACAGTTTCAGTATATTGTCTTGGTTTTTGTGCTAAATAAGCAGGTGACCGGTGACCTGATGATAAGCGTTCATACACACGAGCGGCACGCGCCAACGGCAAAGGCAACTGCAGCCGTCGACAACGTACCGCTCGTGTATTGACTACGGTGCTCAATTACACGAGCGGCACGTGAACGCACTAAGTAGTTATTGCCTATGGACATCTGAAATGCCGAAAAGCATAGTTGGTTCCTTGCCATCCTAGAGACAAGGAATCGAGTACTCTTTATTATGTACGGTCACCAAAGGAGATAAGTAACCAGGGCCATCGGATATAGTTGAAGTTTGGCAAGAAACCGATGGATGTTTTCGAATGAAATTTAATTTCATTAATAGAAAACAAACAGTTTATTTATCAAATTAAATTTCATTCAAAAATATCAACGGTTTCCTACTAAACTTCAACTATATCCGATGCCCTGGTTACTTATCTTTTTTGCCGACTGTACACCATATAAAGTACAGAAAGCTGAAAGCTGTAATGTCATAAATCATAATGATTTGTTCTCCTAATAAACGTTATTGATAAGCACTTTTATTCCTTGACAGCTTGCTGATATATTCAAAAACACCTTGTATACTAACTTTCATATTTGATACATAAATTAGAAACTCGGCATTTCTGACTTAAATGCGGACATTTCAATAGGTATTTAATATATAATTTATTATGGCCATTTCTGTCCAATATCTTGCACATCCATCAAGATTTTGTAAACAGATATTTTTTGCGTCAATAGACCTACGGCCAAGACTTGACTTGACCATTGGACTGTGGTCGCGGAGTAGAAAAGAATGTTAGTAATGGTTGGTTGGTGGTGGTTTATGAACGGTGGTGGCTTCACATGGTGAACTGAACATTACTAGTATTCTGTATATATGCCTATGGCCTAAAACAAAATGGCATATAACAGGTGATGCGCGTATTAAGAATTTACGTGCGTTGTATATTACTGCCTACATTTTATTATACAGGTGAATTTAAGATTGAACACGTACTTATGCGAAAACAGAGAGGAATATATTAATTTTAGAGAAAGATTTTTTGGAAAATAAAAACATCTGTTTTATAGTGTATGTTGCAAAACATAGTGTTTCAGGTGCGATAATTTTGACATTAAGCCCAGGTACATACGGGCGTGTTTTTCCTGCGGCGATTTTTTTTCCGCACTGGTTTTTCATCGCTCTGCTTAGTGCCGAGAGTTGAAAATCCAACAGTGTGTTTGCTTGACGCGCTGGGATGCTCTCTGTTGGATTCTCAACGCTCGGCTTAATACCGAGAGTTGAAAATCCAGTGCGCGATAAAATACCGTCGCGATAGTTTTACGTCCGTCCGAACGGAGGCTAAGGGAGGGCCAAGCAACTTTTGTCTCAGAACTAATTGGTCTCTCACATCAAGCCTACGGGTTTGTATGTACGTAAGTGCGCGCATGTAGCGACGCGATAAAGACAGCACTTTCATACTTTTTGATGTGAGAGACAAAGTTGCCGAGACAAAAGTTGCTCGTGCCTTCCCTAAGAATTTCACAAATATAAATCACAGAACATCAGTTCCTTCTATCTTCGATTTTCGCCTCGCAGTCCCATCTCAAAAACTCACTCTGTATACTGCTGTGTCTTACTACAATATTACGATATAAGTTATGCGCCTCGACAATAATCGTCGCAGTTTTTAAAACAACTTATTTCGCACAGGTTCGAACGGCGCTCGTTCGGTAGAGACTCCTACTCCTCTGACATCAAGAGGGAACGGGACGATCGATTCATCAACGAGAAGATGCAACACAGGTTTGTACTTATTTATTACTCTTGTAGGTATGTAGGCTATTGTGTATGTGTGACTTATTGCACATAATGGCACTGACAATTGCACCATTATTCATTTGCTGGACTTGGAATACAAGTCCGAAGTTGTATTTCGTTACTTAATGATCACTCTCCTGCCCTTATCTCAATTTATTTAATTAAAAATTAAAGATCATCTTCATTCGCACAAGTAGCGTGTGCGAATGAAGATGATCTGTTCTTTTAAGTCATTGACTGCCACTGCGGTCACCGGTGACCGCTAACAATAGTTTCTTTTTTTTTTCTATTGTCTCTGTTGTCTGGCAGTCTACGTAAAGATCAAGATGATGAATAAGAATAAAAATGAATGAATGATGATGAATAGGATTTCGGCACTTCTTTGGACGCTTTTATACTTTTTGGGGAATAATTCTCCAAAATTCCAAAGGCGCGGCAGGCCGCAGATTGAGTATAGCATCTCGGTGTTAGTCCTTCATGACCTCTATACCTACTAATTTCATTTTTTATTTACAGAGAGGACAACCGTAGATCTGGTGGTCGCTATTCTCAACGACGCCTTGAGAAAGAAGATGAACCCGAATGGTGAGACTTATGCATACTTATTTTTCCTCAAGGTATATTCATTTACTTTTTAATGATTTTTATTATTTGCACTGTACCGAATTCTATCAGTCAATTGGTTCTCTGGAGTAAGTTTGACTGACATAACCCCATTCCCTGTCATCATGAAATCAATACCAAATCTAAAGAGTATTTTGTTCAGCCTCAAAATCCGGTAAAGTTCTTAATAGTTAATACGAATGTATGTACTTTAGGTTTAGTGCAGGCCCCACATCTCAGTTGGAGACGATCGAGCTGCGCGGTTTCGACGACCCTATAACTAGTAAGAAGAATGGCAACGCGAACAATAAAGAGACTGAGGTGAGTAACACTACTGTTACAGCATGGTTTTATCTGTATTGTGATCCTTATCTTTCTTATTTTCATAGAACGAAGTTATCGTGAATACAAACAACTGTTATGCAAACTGCTTAATAGTCCAACCAAATCTGTAAATAGAAATGCCAATGTCGGCGTCAGTCAGATAATACGGTACACCGTATTATTCGACTGACACCGACATTGTCATTTCCAACCAAATCAACCAAGTTTTCAGAGGCGCGTAGGAACGTAGTCGTACGTGCGTCTGAAACCTTGGTTGATAAAACGTGCAGAGATTGCAGTACGTTTTGATTCTCAGACGAAAAAATGATTCTGCCTTTCTCTTCTTCACTCCCACGTACAGTCCGAAAAGTGTAGACAAGTTACTGTTCAAAATCCACACTGTATCACAGCAGCATAACATGACATTAGCTATGTAAACACGTATGTTTGGTCCAGAAGTGGAACAACAGCGGCGGCTCGCGCTCTCCGGCGCCGGAGCGCTGGCGCGAGACCTCGTCGCCCGTCGCGCAGCCCGCAGACTCTTCTACCTCCAGCAATGTATGAGCTTTATATTCTTCTAATATAATGTAGAACAGATGGCTAGATGTATAAACGTAAACGAAGCGCGAGGAGTGTGTAAGGATCGCAGCAGTTGTTTTCTGTAGTTTCTGCCTACCTCTATGGGAAGAATGTGCGAGCTTATGTATGTATGTAATATATAGTGGAGTGATTTGAGAGAAAATAGTGGCCAAAGACTTTCTTGCCCGTTCTTCTCCATACGCACCTAATATGCTTTGGAATGGGCAAAAGTCTTAATCTTTCTGACTGGCTGACTCCTAGACCTTTCATAAGTGCCTGGTGTAATTGAAATAAATGAAACTAAAGCTACATTGTGTTCCCCAGGATAAGGATTCTGGCGTGGAGTCGAAGAGTGAAGAGCCGCAGCAGAACAACGAGCAGCCGGAGTTCAATCTTGACGAGTTCCTCAAGTTTGACGCCATACCCGACGTACTCACCGTAAGTACATTTAAACTTGTTTATATGCTGTATTCTAAAGTCATTGCCCCATAATACAAAACAAGGTTTTTCTTTAGATCTGGGTTAAGCCACCGAGCGAGTTATTGAATTAAGAACATAACTGTTATAGAAATGTAGTTCTTTATACAAAAATTACAGCTTAGTTCGGTGCTAAGTTGAACTTTCCCTTAATCGAATCGAAATACAAATACTGGTTCAAACGTTTAGGCTAAAACTAAAGTTAGATTTCGTTTTGTAATAAGACGGATTAAGTCACTGTCTGAGAGCCTTAGTAGAAACACCGCATTAATGTTCCTAGAAATTGCATATGTTACAAAAACAAAAAAACAAACCGCTCATGCTCATGCTTATAGCTTATACTAAGGCGAACTGAAAAAAGTATAAGAAACAGTGATACTCGTAATATTAAAAAGATGACCTTGTCATATTTAGCGATCGTACTCCATAGATTTACCAGAAATATTTTGCAAGATCAAAGGCAGTATAAAATTCAATTTTTTTGCTTTCTCATCATAAACTGCTTCTAAATCACCATAAAATCCTATACAGTATATTAAGTAACACTAAACTCGTTTTAGAACGGCGGCGGCGAGTCAGAGGGCGGCAGTCGGTTCAGCCGCTGGTTCCGTCGCGAGAGCCCCACCAACGACGCCAAGCACTACGAGCGGCTGCTGCACAATATGGTCGACGGTGAGGCCAATTATAATAAGGCTATGAGTTGGATGCTTGATCCTAGGTATGCTGTCATTAAATCAGACCCCGTAGAAGCTGGACGAGCTAGACAAAACACACGACCAGTGGTCCTTATTAGACCTGGGGGTCTACTCCGAAGTGGTAAATTTATCGTATCGGCCGAATGTTCGGCCATTTCCTACTACGAAGTTGCTATTTGGTTCGGTCGGTCTCGACCGAACCGGTCCGATCCGACTGAACTTCATTTTGACATTTGTTGTATCGTAAACCCTACTCTGAACGAGAAAAGACCTACCGATAATTTGATTTTGACAAGAGTTACAGCGTCAAATTACTGTCAAAATACATGACAGCAAAATAGCTATCGTTTGAGCATCGTAAGTATCGAATTTGGGATTCTGCCGTTTTGCCAAAATTTCACTAGGTACCCAAACAAATTTTAGCAACCTTTTTTATACCAATGCAATGATTTTAGTACGCACATTTTCATTTGGTCTACTTGGCAGAATATTATCAAGGATAGTGCCATTTAGGCATTTGGTCTTTATATGAAACTAGCTTTTGCCCGCGGCTTCGCTCGCGTTAAGAAGTATAGTTTGACAAAGTTTCATACAAACTTTCATCCCCTATTTTATCCCCTTGGGGGTAGAATTGATCAAAATCCTTTCTTAGCGGATGCCTACGTCATAACATCTACCCGCATGCCAAATTTCAGCCCGATCCGTCTAGTGGTTTGGGCTGTGCGTTGATAGATCACTATGTCAGTCAGTCAGTCACCTTTGAGTAATATATATTTAGATGATTTATTACAGAAAACTTTGTCAAATGATGTGAATAATCTTGGCCTGCTGTGTTCTGCACAACATGTGCCTATGGGCCGGAGTGAGTGCTCCAGAGTTGACCCAAGGTGAATCTGAGGACCGGCAGGTCATATACCAGCCTGCTACATCCGCCACAGAGACTTTCAGGAGACAAAGAGGGAGGGAAAGACAAGACAAATAATGAATAAAATATATTTTTTACAATACTAAACAACTAGAAATAATCTTCACTTTGTTATAAGTAAAAATAATATAGCATTCAGCATGGTGCAAATTTATTCCCACAGTCGATGATTCAGCGTACGACCATCGATGCTCCTCAAGTTTCCATGAGCCAAATCTCGATGCTCTACAAGGAAATTAAGGAGAGCATTCATTTGTGCCGCTGTCGGTCTGGACATGGTGACTTCTTCTTGCAGAATGTTTGTTCATAACTTTCATTTCCAAGCTTCCAAAACACGAACATGGATAAACCCAATGGGCACTTTATCACACGTAAAGTGAATAATTGAAGTAGTTTATAGTAAATATATTTAGCTTGTTTTTTGTATACATCTCAAGACTTCACTTTCAACACTTTAAACTTCAGTCAGCACTTGATGATAAACGTCCGAAATACGGTTATTGCTATAACGATAGCGACTGACGAGATTTGGTCTGAGTTTATACTTTTTTTTCAGTTTTTTTTTCAATTTTGCAATAATAAAAATCTCAATCTATTTAATTGTTTGTTTACTTGTCATCCTTTGACATTTATCGTTTTTCTTTTTTTTTGACAATCGGCAATGCCATCTGTATGCCAGCTACAAATATATTGTTTTTTCGAGAAATAGTACAATGTTCCTAGGTATAAATATTGAAATAAAAGCGAAGTTCTATTTTCTTACTATAAAAAATTATTTTACTCAGTAATTCAATAGTTTAATTATATCGACATGAATAATAATGACTAATAAAAACATATCGATAAAACGTTCACCTCTAGCACTACATTTCGTTCGGTCCTACGTTCTTCCGAATATTGACTATGGTTCCGACCCAACTGAGCCGATCCGAACTTTCTTCGTAGTAGGACAACAATATTCGGTTCGGCCATGTGTCGGGCCGATCCGATCATTCAAATGTGTGACTTCGGAGTAGACCTCCTGGATCGTAAGAGTTGGAAGCCATGGGGAGAGGCTTTTGCCCAGTAGTGGGGTGATACAGGTTATCAGTAAGACGTTCGAAAGTCAAGATTGTAATCAGAGAAGCTAAACGTGATGCACCTCCCCAGAGCTGGACACAGCGCGCTCGCCGCCGCCGCACGTGTTCGCGCCCATCGCGCCGTGCGCGCGCGCGCCCGCGCCGCCCCCCGCGCCGCACACGTCGCTGTTCGACCTGCTGCTGCGCGCCAACGCCAACAGCCACGACAACAGGCCGGGTGAGTTGCTGCCCGCCCTTAGTGCGCCCGCGCCGCCCCCCGCGCCGCACACGTCGCTGTTCGACCTGCTGCTGCGCGCCAACGCCAACAGCCACGACAACAGGCCGGGTGAGTTGCTGCCCGCCCTTAGTGCGCCCGCGCCGCCCCCCGCGCCGCACACGTCGCTGTTCGACCTGCTGCTGCGCGCCAACGCCAACAGCCACGACAACAGGCCGGGTGAGTTGCTGCCCGCCCTTAGTGCGCCCGCGCCGCCCCCCGCGCCGCACACGTCGCTGTTCGACCTGCTGCTGCGCGCCAACGCCAACAGCCACGACAACAGGCCGGGTGAGTTGCTGCCCGCCCTTAGTGCGCCCGCGCCGCCCCCCGCGCCGCACACGTCGCTGTTCGACCTGCTGCTGCGCGCCAACGCCAACAGCCACGACAACAGGCCGGGTGAGTTGCTGCCCGCCCTTAGTGCGCCCGCGCCGCCCCCCGCGCCGCACACGTCGCTGTTCGACCTGCTGCTGCGCGCCAACGCCAACAGCCACGACAACAGGCCGGGTGAGTTGCTGCCCGCCCTTAGTGCGCCCGCGCCGCCCCCCGCGCCGCACACGTCGCTGTTCGACCTGCTGCTGCGCGCCAACGCCAACAGCCACGACAACAGGCCGGGTGAGTTGCTGCCCGCCCTTAGTGCGCCCGCGCCGCCCCCCGCGCCGCACACGTCGCTGTTCGACCTGCTGCTGCGCGCCAACGCCAACAGCCACGACAACAGGCCGGGTGAGTTGCTGCCCGCCCTTAGTGCGCCCGCGCCGCCCCCCGCGCCGCACACGTCGCTGTTCGACCTGCTGCTGCGCGCCAACGCCAACAGCCACGACAACAGGCCGGGTGAGTTGCTGCCCGCCCTTAGTGCGCCCGCGCCGCCCCCCGCGCCGCACACGTCGCTGTTCGACCTGCTGCTGCGCGCCAACGCCAACAGCCACGACAACAGGCCGGGTGAGTTGCTGCCCGCCCTTAGTGCGCCCGCGCCGCCCCCCGCGCCGCACACGTCGCTGTTCGACCTGCTGCTGCGCGCCAACGCCAACAGCCACGACAACAGGCCGGGTGAGTTGCTGCCCGCCCTTAGTGCGCCCGCGCCGCCCCCCGCGCCGCACACGTCGCTGTTCGACCTGCTGCTGCGCGCCAACGCCAACAGCCACGACAACAGGCCGGGTGAGTTGCTGCCCGCCCTTAGTGCGCCCGCGCCGCCCCCCGCGCCGCACACGTCGCTGTTCGACCTGCTGCTGCGCGCCAACGCCAACAGCCACGACAACAGGCCGGGTGAGTTGCTGCCCGCCCTTAGTGCGCCCGCGCCGCCCCCCGCGCCGCACACGTCGCTGTTCGACCTGCTGCTGCGCGCCAACGCCAACAGCCACGACAACAGGCCGGGTGAGTTGCTGCCCGCCCTTAGTGCGCCCGCGCCGCCCCCCGCGCCGCACACGTCGCTGTTCGACCTGCTGCTGCGCGCCAACGCCAACAGCCACGACAACAGGCCGGGTGAGTTGCTGCCCGCCCTTAGTGCGCCCGCGCCGCCCCCCGCGCCGCACACGTCGCTGTTCGACCTGCTGCTGCGCGCCAACGCCAACAGCCACGACAACAGGCCGGGTGAGTTGCTGCCCGCCCTTAGTGCGCCCGCGCCGCCCCCCGCGCCGCACACGTCGCTGTTCGACCTGCTGCTGCGCGCCAACGCCAACAGCCACGACAACAGGCCGGGTGAGTTGCTGCCCGCCCTTAGTGCGCCCGCGCCGCCCCCCGCGCCGCACACGTCGCTGTTCGACCTGCTGCTGCGCGCCAACGCCAACAGCCACGACAACAGGCCGGGTGAGTTGCTGCCCGCCCTTAGTGCGCCCGCGCCGCCCCCCGCGCCGCACACGTCGCTGTTCGACCTGCTGCTGCGCGCCAACGCCAACAGCCACGACAACAGGCCGGGTGAGTTGCTGCCCGCCCTTAGTGCGCCCGCGCCGCCCCCCGCGCCGCACACGTCGCTGTTCGACCTGCTGCTGCGCGCCAACGCCAACAGCCACGACAACAGGCCGGGTGAGTTGCTGCCCGCCCTTAGTGCGCCCGCGCCGCCCCCCGCGCCGCACACGTCGCTGTTCGACCTGCTGCTGCGCGCCAACGCCAACAGCCACGACAACAGGCCGGGTGAGTTGCTGCCCGCCCTTAGTGCGCCCGCGCCGCCCCCCGCGCCGCACACGTCGCTGTTCGACCTGCTGCTGCGCGCCAACGCCAACAGCCACGACAACAGGCCGGGTGAGTTGCTGCCCGCCCTTAGTGCGCCCGCGCCGCCCCCCGCGCCGCACACGTCGCTGTTCGACCTGCTGCTGCGCGCCAACGCCAACAGCCACGACAACAGGCCGGGTGAGTTGCTGCCCGCCCTTAGTGCGCCCGCGCCGCCCCCCGCGCCGCACACGTCGCTGTTCGACCTGCTGCTGCGCGCCAACGCCAACAGCCACGACAACAGGCCGGGTGAGTTGCTGCCCGCCCTTAGTGCGCCCGCGCCGCCCCCCGCGCCGCACACGTCGCTGTTCGACCTGCTGCTGCGCGCCAACGCCAACAGCCACGACAACAGGCCGGGTGAGTTGCTGCCCGCCCTTAGTGCGCCCGCGCCGCCCCCCGCGCCGCACACGTCGCTGTTCGACCTGCTGCTGCGCGCCAACGCCAACAGCCACGACAACAGGCCGGGTGAGTTGCTGCCCGCCCTTAGTGCGCCCGCGCCGCCCCCCGCGCCGCACACGTCGCTGTTCGACCTGCTGCTGCGCGCCAACGCCAACAGCCACGACAACAGGCCGGGTGAGTTGCTGCCCGCCCTTAGTGCGCCCGCGCCGCCCCCCGCGCCGCACACGTCGCTGTTCGACCTGCTGCTGCGCGCCAACGCCAACAGCCACGACAACAGGCCGGGTGAGTTGCTGCCCGCCCTTAGTGCGCCCGCGCCGCCCCCCGCGCCGCACACGTCGCTGTTCGACCTGCTGCTGCGCGCCAACGCCAACAGCCACGACAACAGGCCGGGTGAGTTGCTGCCCGCCCTTAGTGCGCCCGCGCCGCCCCCCGCGCCGCACACGTCGCTGTTCGACCTGCTGCTGCGCGCCAACGCCAACAGCCACGACAACAGGCCGGGTGAGTTGCTGCCCGCCCTTAGTGCGCCCGCGCCGCCCCCCGCGCCGCACACGTCGCTGTTCGACCTGCTGCTGCGCGCCAACGCCAACAGCCACGACAACAGGCCGGGTGAGTTGCTGCCCGCCCTTAGTGCGCCCGCGCCGCCCCCCGCGCCGCACACGTCGCTGTTCGACCTGCTGCTGCGCGCCAACGCCAACAGCCACGACAACAGGCCGGGTGAGTTGCTGCCCGCCCTTAGTGCGCCCGCGCCGCCCCCCGCGCCGCACACGTCGCTGTTCGACCTGCTGCTGCGCGCCAACGCCAACAGCCACGACAACAGGCCGGGTGAGTTGCTGCCCGCCCTTAGTGCGCCCGCGCCGCCCCCCGCGCCGCACACGTCGCTGTTCGACCTGCTGCTGCGCGCCAACGCCAACAGCCACGACAACAGGCCGGGTGAGTTGCTGCCCGCCCTTAGTGCGCCCGCGCCGCCCCCCGCGCCGCACACGTCGCTGTTCGACCTGCTGCTGCGCGCCAACGCCAACAGCCACGACAACAGGCCGGGTGAGTTGCTGCCCGCCCTTAGTGCGCCCGCGCCGCCCCCCGCGCCGCACACGTCGCTGTTCGACCTGCTGCTGCGCGCCAACGCCAACAGCCACGACAACAGGCCGGGTGAGTTGCTGCCCGCCCTTAGTGCGCCCGCGCCGCCCCCCGCGCCGCACACGTCGCTGTTCGACCTGCTGCTGCGCGCCAACGCCAACAGCCACGACAACAGGCCGGGTGAGTTGCTGCCCGCCCTTAGTGCGCCCGCGCCGCCCCCCGCGCCGCACACGTCGCTGTTCGACCTGCTGCTGCGCGCCAACGCCAACAGCCACGACAACAGGCCGGGTGAGTTGCTGCCCGCCCTTAGTGCGCCCGCGCCGCCCCCCGCGCCGCACACGTCGCTGTTCGACCTGCTGCTGCGCGCCAACGCCAACAGCCACGACAACAGGCCGGGTGAGTTGCTGCCCGCCCTTAGTGCGCCCGCGCCGCCCCCCGCGCCGCACACGTCGCTGTTCGACCTGCTGCTGCGCGCCAACGCCAACAGCCACGACAACAGGCCGGGTGAGTTGCTGCCCGCCCTTAGTGCGCCCGCGCCGCCCCCCGCGCCGCACACGTCGCTGTTCGACCTGCTGCTGCGCGCCAACGCCAACAGCCACGACAACAGGCCGGGTGAGTTGCTGCCCGCCCTTAGTGCGCCCGCGCCGCCCCCCGCGCCGCACACGTCGCTGTTCGACCTGCTGCTGCGCGCCAACGCCAACAGCCACGACAACAGGCCGGGTGAGTTGCTGCCCGCCCTTAGTGCGCCCGCGCCGCCCCCCGCGCCGCACACGTCGCTGTTCGACCTGCTGCTGCGCGCCAACGCCAACAGCCACGACAACAGGCCGGGTGAGTTGCTGCCCGCCCTTAGTGCGCCCGCGCCGCCCCCCGCGCCGCACACGTCGCTGTTCGACCTGCTGCTGCGCGCCAACGCCAACAGCCACGACAACAGGCCGGGTGAGTTGCTGCCCGCCCTTAGTGCGCCCGCGCCGCCCCCCGCGCCGCACACGTCGCTGTTCGACCTGCTGCTGCGCGCCAACGCCAACAGCCACGACAACAGGCCGGGTGAGTTGCTGCCCGCCCTTAGTGCGCCCGCGCCGCCCCCCGCGCCGCACACGTCGCTGTTCGACCTGCTGCTGCGCGCCAACGCCAACAGCCACGACAACAGGCCGGGTGAGTTGCTGCCCGCCCTTAGTGCGCCCGCGCCGCCCCCCGCGCCGCACACGTCGCTGTTCGACCTGCTGCTGCGCGCCAACGCCAACAGCCACGACAACAGGCCGGGTGAGTTGCTGCCCGCCCTTAGTGCGCCCGCGCCGCCCCCCGCGCCGCACACGTCGCTGTTCGACCTGCTGCTGCGCGCCAACGCCAACAGCCACGACAACAGGCCGGGTGAGTTGCTGCCCGCCCTTAGTGCGCCCGCGCCGCCCCCCGCGCCGCACACGTCGCTGTTCGACCTGCTGCTGCGCGCCAACGCCAACAGCCACGACAACAGGCCGGGTGAGTTGCTGCCCGCCCTTAGTGCGCCCGCGCCGCCCCCCGCGCCGCACACGTCGCTGTTCGACCTGCTGCTGCGCGCCAACGCCAACAGCCACGACAACAGGCCGGGTGAGTTGCTGCCCGCCCTTAGTGCGCCCGCGCCGCCCCCCGCGCCGCACACGTCGCTGTTCGACCTGCTGCTGCGCGCCAACGCCAACAGCCACGACAACAGGCCGGGTGAGTTGCTGCCCGCCCTTAGTGCGCCCGCGCCGCCCCCCGCGCCGCACACGTCGCTGTTCGACCTGCTGCTGCGCGCCAACGCCAACAGCCACGACAACAGGCCGGGTGAGTTGCTGCCCGCCCTTAGTGCGCCCGCGCCGCCCCCCGCGCCGCACACGTCGCTGTTCGACCTGCTGCTGCGCGCCAACGCCAACAGCCACGACAACAGGCCGGGTGAGTTGCTGCCCGCCCTTAGTGCGCCCGCGCCGCCCCCCGCGCCGCACACGTCGCTGTTCGACCTGCTGCTGCGCGCCAACGCCAACAGCCACGACAACAGGCCGGGTGAGTTGCTGCCCGCCCTTAGTGCGCCCGCGCCGCCCCCCGCGCCGCACACGTCGCTGTTCGACCTGCTGCTGCGCGCCAACGCCAACAGCCACGACAACAGGCCGGGTGAGTTGCTGCCCGCCCTTAGTGCGCCCGCGCCGCCCCCCGCGCCGCACACGTCGCTGTTCGACCTGCTGCTGCGCGCCAACGCCAACAGCCACGACAACAGGCCGGGTGAGTTGCTGCCCGCCCTTAGTGCGCCCGCGCCGCCCCCCGCGCCGCACACGTCGCTGTTCGACCTGCTGCTGCGCGCCAACGCCAACAGCCACGACAACAGGCCGGGTGAGTTGCTGCCCGCCCTTAGTGCGCCCGCGCCGCCCCCCGCGCCGCACACGTCGCTGTTCGACCTGCTGCTGCGCGCCAACGCCAACAGCCACGACAACAGGCCGGGTGAGTTGCTGCCCGCCCTTAGTGCGCCCGCGCCGCCCCCCGCGCCGCACACGTCGCTGTTCGACCTGCTGCTGCGCGCCAACGCCAACAGCCACGACAACAGGCCGGGTGAGTTGCTGCCCGCCCTTAGTGCGCCCGCGCCGCCCCCCGCGCCGCACACGTCGCTGTTCGACCTGCTGCTGCGCGCCAACGCCAACAGCCACGACAACAGGCCGGGTGAGTTGCTGCCCGCCCTTAGTGCGCCCGCGCCGCCCCCCGCGCCGCACACGTCGCTGTTCGACCTGCTGCTGCGCGCCAACGCCAACAGCCACGACAACAGGCCGGGTGAGTTGCTGCCCGCCCTTAGTGCGCCCGCGCCGCCCCCCGCGCCGCACACGTCGCTGTTCGACCTGCTGCTGCGCGCCAACGCCAACAGCCACGACAACAGGCCGGGTGAGTTGCTGCCCGCCCTTAGTGCGCCCGCGCCGCCCCCCGCGCCGCACACGTCGCTGTTCGACCTGCTGCTGCGCGCCAACGCCAACAGCCACGACAACAGGCCGGGTGAGTTGCTGCCCGCCCTTAGTGCGCCCGCGCCGCCCCCCGCGCCGCACACGTCGCTGTTCGACCTGCTGCTGCGCGCCAACGCCAACAGCCACGACAACAGGCCGGGTGAGTTGCTGCCCGCCCTTAGTGCGCCCGCGCCGCCCCCCGCGCCGCACACGTCGCTGTTCGACCTGCTGCTGCGCGCCAACGCCAACAGCCACGACAACAGGCCGGGTGAGTTGCTGCCCGCCCTTAGTGCGCCCGCGCCGCCCCCCGCGCCGCACACGTCGCTGTTCGACCTGCTGCTGCGCGCCAACGCCAACAGCCACGACAACAGGCCGGGTGAGTTGCTGCCCGCCCTTAGTGCGCCCGCGCCGCCCCCCGCGCCGCACACGTCGCTGTTCGACCTGCTGCTGCGCGCCAACGCCAACAGCCACGACAACAGGCCGGGTGAGTTGCTGCCCGCCCTTAGTGCGCCCGCGCCGCCCCCCGCGCCGCACACGTCGCTGTTCGACCTGCTGCTGCGCGCCAACGCCAACAGCCACGACAACAGGCCGGGTGAGTTGCTGCCCGCCCTTAGTGCGCCCGCGCCGCCCCCCGCGCCGCACACGTCGCTGTTCGACCTGCTGCTGCGCGCCAACGCCAACAGCCACGACAACAGGCCGGGTGAGTTGCTGCCCGCCCTTAGTGCGCCCGCGCCGCCCCCCGCGCCGCACACGTCGCTGTTCGACCTGCTGCTGCGCGCCAACGCCAACAGCCACGACAACAGGCCGGGTGAGTTGCTGCCCGCCCTTAGTGCGCCCGACGGTGACAAAAGGCCAGATGGTTCAAAGAGAGCGACGAGACAGACAGCACTTTCGCATTTATAATATTAGAATGTATCCACGTACGATGCGACCTGTAAAATACAATACAAACTATTCTTTTTGCAGAGGTGAACCACGTAAGTGGCGGCAAAGTACATAGCTTGGAGGAATTGGAAGCGCGTCTTCGGCCGCAGCACTCGCAGCCGCAGCAGCATCACAATGTACCTGATCATGATCTCACTGCCTTTAAACGACTTGTGAGTAGATCTTATTCACAAATAAATCCTCGACTATGTATATTATGCAATGTCTCAGTTTCAAAAAACCTGATCAAGTAAAGCTGGAAAGAAAATCATTATGCGTGAGCGTGACTGATGCTGCATTCCGTATCCCGTCAGTAACATACACTTGACCTCGAGCGCACGTACAACCACGCGAGGAATATCAGGCTCGCTTGATGTTTCGATCAGGCTGATAAAAGCATCAAGCGTGCCAACGAAATATGGTTGGATTCAATTTATTTATATGTTTGTCAAAAACAGTATTTTAGATACTTCAACAGTATCGTTGATACTGCTAAAACAGAAATTGACACGGAAATTTCTGAATTAGATCGCATATTGTCTTTTTCTCAGTTAAATATTTTTTTTTTTTGAGGAATGGCCCATCTCTTGGCCTCTGTACATAATTGATGAGGCTATTTATCACAGTATGAAATTGTGTCGACCCCTAAGTTTGTTTCGCATCTAGTTTATATTTTCTTATATGTCGTTTAAAAGTGATTCTGATATCCTATTGACAGAATAAACGATTTGATTTAATTTTGTTTTTGTTTAGTTGGCGCAGGTGTCGGGCGGGCACGCGGTCACGGCCGCGCCCGAGCCGCCTCGCCCGCAGCCGCAGCCGCAGCCCATGAGCTTGTTACAGGTACACCACACACGCATGCACTTGTTTCTTAGCTACCTATCCAACATTAACTTAACATGGAACATACAACCGGTTTCCCTGAAGTAGTCTTGATGATTCTAATGATAATAATTCTGTAAAGTCATATTTTTTGCGGTTGCGAATCGTATTATAATCAACATACAACCTGACACTGACCTGCAAATTGTAAAAACCTTTAGAAAATCTCAATTCAGAAACGGGGTTCCAGTAAAAATATGTCTTATCCATAAAAAAATAAAATAGAAAGTATAATCTATAGGGAGAAAAACGGGCAAGAAACTCTCTCCACTCCGTCTTTTGAATCAAGATATTACAACATCCTGGGTACATAATTCTTGTTGTTTCTATATGTCGGAACAATGTAATAATATAAAACAATTTAAAATATAATATTAAAAACCGACCAAGTGCGAGTTGGACTTGCACACCGAGGGTTCCGTACAATTTAAAATTATTAAAAATATTTTTATATAATGATGTAACTAAAAATTTACGGTTTTCGCAATTTTTTCTTTATCTGTGCTGTAAGACGTTGCTTCGTACCAAATTTCAAGATTCTGAGTTCACGGGAAGTACCCTGTATTTTTTGATTCCCTTGCGAGTGTCGAAAATTTGCGGAAATTTACGGCATAAACGGCTGTATCTTTAGATTGCGTTGGCTTAGAAGCTTGATTTTTTCACAGCTCCAAGGGTCAGTAGACCTGAGTATTTGATATACATTCCAGCATTCCAGCCAGAGGTATCAACCTCTACGCGTTCCTGAGTAAAAGGGTCTTGACAGACAGACAGACAGACGGACGGACGGATGGACAACAAAGTGATCCTATAAGGGTTCTGTTTTTTCCTTTCGTGGTACGGGACCCTAAAAATAACTAATCACCTACATTCATTGGGTTCCCTAACGCATGATTCCCAACAAGGAGCTGCAAAATGAGTAACCTATTACTGACGGCGTCCTTGTTCACATAAACCCCTTACATACTAATAAATACAGAGTACTGTTTTGCCAAACTAACTTCGTTTAATTTGTCGTAAAATCGAAGATCAACTTTCCAAAATAAGTTACAGTAGTCTGCCGGAGCGTATATCTGCGAGTTATTATCGCACTCGCGTACCATTTTCCGCGGCAGACAGCGCTTTATATACGCGGTGTGGCTGTGTTACGAAAGATTAATATTATTTTAGTTCAAATGTCTCCCGAAAGTGGTGGTCTACCTATACTTACTGTCTCATAAAACTCAATCATAAATTGATTCCGTTCAGATGCTGAACAAGAGCATGGAGCAGCAACAAAAAGCGCAGCAGCAGCAACAACAACAACAGCAGCAACAGCAGCAGCAACAGCAACAACAACAGCAGCAGCAACAACAACAACAGCCGCATATACCGCAGGAGCTCCTTTACAAGCTCTTGCAAGTGCAGGTAATTTACTGCAAAAAATTGATTCACTTTTGTCATATTAGGCCTCGATTCTTTTCAATTTAGGGCTGATTTATCAAGTCAGATAACTTTTATCTCACAGTCGACATATTTTCTATACCTACTTATAATTGTCAAACCGCAATATTTATTCCAAAGATGAAAGTTATCTGACTATTGAAAAACTGACCAAGTGCGAGTCGGACTCGCGGACCGAGGGTTCCGTACAAGCTTTTAGTTTAAATAGTTCGTTCATCGAATCGAGTTTCGAAGATTTTACCAATAAATCAGTCCCCAAAACGTATAATTACAATATTAGTGTCTTTACAGATGAAACTTGTATGTTACCTCATAACTCCGTCATTTATGTTTATTTTTTATTTTATAGGGTATAGCTCCAAATTGGTCCCATTCAAATTTCATCAATATCAGTCCAGTAGTTTGGTTGAAGTCGGGTTTTCATCAGTAAGATTATAAATGATTATATTACATAGATTTAGAGACAATCCACGGAACAGAAGTCTCTTTGTCCTGTGATACCATCTATATACCTAATTACCTATCTATGTACTTAAATTACTAAAGTTCATAAACTATGAAAGTACCAAATATTGCTCTAACGAAAAGATAAACGGACGGAACGGACGGGACAAATATAACTTTGGCGTTAGAAAACTGTTGTCCCCATACATCGACATGGGTCGCGGTTCGTTTACCAACTGCAAATAAGTTTGTACATAATCTCAAAAGTATTTTTTTTTTTGTGATGCAACTATAAATTTACGATTTTCGGATTTTTTCCATTACTTGTGCCACATGACATTGCTTCATGCCAAATTTCATGATTCTAAGTCAACGGGAAGTACCCTATAGGTTTTGATTCCCTTGCGAGTGTCAAAATATGCGGCGAAAACGAAGCATAAAAGGCCGTAAATTTTGATCGCGTCGACTTAGAAGTTTGTTTTTTTCACTGCTGCGAGGTTCCACAGACCTGAGTATTTGATTATTAAATTATTAATTTCAACTTGATACCTCCACGCGTTCCTGAGAAAAAGGGTCTTGACAGACGGACAACAAAGTGATCCTATAAGGGTTCCGTTTCTGGTACGGAATACGGAACCCCAAAAATCAGCCCTTAGGTAAATAAATTGCAGTGTTATTCCTATAACTTGATTCATTTGTAAACAATGGCTAAGTCAACGTAGCCATAGATAACTTGGTTGTTCTTTTTTTCTTCAAAATCTATGATACTATTTTTGTCCTCAGCAACACCAACAGCAGCAGCAACAACAACAACAGCAGCAACAAGCGGCGTCGTCCAACGAGATGGGAGGCGTCGCGCCTGCAGACAGAGAGTTGTTGCAGCGACCTGAGGCGCAGGCTATTGTGCGAGGTCAGTCATTTACCGTGCTTCCATTTTTAACCGACTGAGCAAAAAGGAAGACCATTATCATTCTCCTGTCCTTATCCCAATTTATTTGGGGTCGGCGCAACATGTCTTTTTCTCCCATACTCCTCTATTAGCCGCCATTTCGAGAGTCACCCCCTTTCTAACCATATCATCATTCACACAGTCCATCGTTTCTTTGGTCTTCCCCGACTGTTATAGCCATCGACATTCATACTCAAAACTTTCCTCACGACATTTTCTTAATTCCTCCGTAACACATGCCCAAACCATGACAGCAGGTTTCCACACAAGTTTTCAGGTACCGGTGCCACTTTCAGACTTCCTCTTATATACTCATTTCTTATTCTATCCATTCGTGTAACACGACACATCCCTCTCAGCTGCATGCAATTGCCGTTCGTTCATCCCTTTTGTAGCCCAACATTCTGATCCATACAAGACAGCAGGCGAAAAAGGAAGAGTATATTCAGTAGAGAACACAACGACGAATCCTCGCAACGAGCAAGGTCTCGACTTGAATATTGCAACATGGTATCAACACCCAGTGCAAATACTTTTAAAAATAAACTTCATACAATGAACACTTTGGAGAGGGGCTTCTGGCTAAGTAATAACAGCCGCACGGGTCGATCGATCAGGTTAACCTACGCTTGCCGCGGTTGGTCCGTGGATGTGTTACCATCTTCACATACCAAGACCCCTCCGTGCCTCGGAAAGTACGTTAAGCCGTTGGACCCGGCTGTCATTCGTGGATCTCTAACAGTCGTTACGGGTCGTCAGAAGCCTTTGACAACCAGAAGAAGAACCAGAAGAAGTTTGACAAGCAGTCTTACCAAGGGGTATCGTATTACCCAGTAACTGGATTGTGGAGGTCAGATAGGCAGTCGGTTCATGTAAAATACTGGTGCTCATCTGCATCCGGTTAGACTGGAAGGCGATCCTAACAAAGTTGGGTAAAGGCTAGGCAGATATGATGAACACGTCGAATAGCGTTTCGTTACTCAATGCTCAACTTATCCCAAGCATTCAAGGTTAGATTTTACACTTACGATTTATTTCAACATAATACATATCATTTATTTAATTAAATTTTATTGCACAGGACTGAAAACCGGTGAGATAACGGCGCAGCATTTAATGCAACAGCTGAGCAACCCTGGGCTTCAGAGCCGCCACCGTGAAGTGTTGTTGACCATACTGAGATTGCATCAGCACCAGAGACAGGTACTGTGATATTGTAGTTGTTCAAGAGGCTTTAAATTTACTACCACAATATCCTTTAGAAGGGCTGTTTAAACCAGATACGATGCCGGGCCAATATAAATTTCTACACAGTTTGGAGGGCCGCTGAAACAAATGGCAAATTATTAATTTAATGAAGAATAGTACTAGACGCAAAGGTTAAAAATAAATACTTAGTTTAAAAAAAGAAAAAAACTCGCTTTTAAAACGCAGTAAAAATAATAAATTTATAATTAAATTGACTTAAATTAAATTATAAACCTCTTGAATAAAATAAAATAAAATAAATTGAATTCTAAAAGCGCACTTATAATTAATTCACAAAGCGATCCACGCTTTTAGGTCTGTTTGTATGCAGGTTATTTTTATTCAGGCATCTCTATAACAGCCACGATAACCGGGATAAGTTTCGTTACTATAAAAGAAACAACAAAAATCACAGATATCAGATAAACATGATATTGAAAGTTACTACAACATTTTCTTTTTCCTTTGTTTTCTTGTAAAGCTACGGCCGTTATATCAAATTACAGAGCGTTTAATGACACCTTAATGTCAAACATTGGTGAAAATTACAGATGTTCATGTCGTCCGGAAACGCTTTTCTACGAAACCCTAACTTTAGACACTGTAACGGATTGTGAATATATCGTAACATTATAATTCCCATTAATTACTGTATACAAGCTAATTCTGTATTCCTCTTCTCAGATGGGCGAGTCCCCGCTGCCGGGCCCGCAGCACCTGATCGTGCCGCCGCACCACCAGCCGCTGCGCCTGTCGCCCCTGCCGCACCAAGGTAACAACATCACCCTTAACACATCTTTCATCTTCATTGCCAGTTTCAACAATATAATTGGCACACTTTCCCTGTCACCTTATTTTCAAGTCCATAAGGATAGCGCATACATTATTGCGACAAACACGCCGTGCAACATAACTATATAAATTGATTTTATACTCAGGCCTCCTCAAAAATCATCAATTTATCGCGTATTTATTGTACACTTCTGATTTCGAATAGGAAATACAGCTTAATTTCCAAATTATTATTGAAAGTTTCAAAACGCGTGGCGTGTCAGCGGCACTGAAGGGTTCCTGTTTGGGAAAATGTATTTACTTAACTTTTCATTCATCTCGGTATAAGTTTCAGGTTAACTAAGTGATACTAAAATGCTTCTGAGGTAATGTTTACTAATATAACATCTTGAAGGATTTTTCCTTACTTATCTTGGTCTTTTTTTATATTTTTAAATTAATTTGTAAAACATTCATAGTATCCATTTGTCGAAGAATTTTTATGACTTCATTTACTTTATCATGTGCATTAGTATAGTCAACCTATTTCTTAAGCTGATATCAGACGCTTCACTTTGAGGAAAGGTTCATTCGAGTGAAGGTTCACTTTTGTTTCATTCTTTATTGACAAGAGACCGAAAAAATAATTGGAATAAACGTTCATCTGCTCCTTTCATTTTTCGATCATTCGGTAGCCGAGTGTAAGATGCCGAGTACGGAAATCCCACAGTGTTGGATCGGTTCACTAATTTACCAGTTTTTATTCATTTTGTGTTCAGACATTTCACTTCGAGTGAAAGATTCCGAATGAACATTAAGTGAAGCGTCTAATATATGAATTACTAATACAATATTCTAACATGTAATTTGTCTAACGGACGCAGCGTTCTGTGTGTCGCCTATAATGGCCACCAGTCCCAACACGCTAGCCGTGCACCACCCAGGTAGTATATGTTTCATTTCAATCGATATAAGCGGGAACAGCCGAACGGCCAAGGTGATGACTGGCGAGCTAGAGGACGTGAGTTCGATTCCCACTCTTTGCATTGCAGCATAAACATAAGTGGCTTAGTTAATACCAGTGAAGAATAACATCAATTTCTTTCTTATACTGTCGTAACACCACTGCATTATAAAGCTTTTCCCAATTAAATATTAAATTAATGTCAGAAGACTTTGTGCTATAGTTGCACTTCTGTCTAATCGTGCGTGGAATAGAGGCGTGATATTACGTTTTAGTATACTTATGTGATCGCAGAATCTAGTTGGTGGAGCCGTCATCACGAGATTCCAACTTTCTTCGTATGATAAGCCAATGGGCAAGATTGGTTATATGGCTGGCTGCCCAGCAAGCGTTGGATGTTAGATACGACGAATGCGCCATATCAAAGATGGCTATTCAAAAGGTTGATGGTTATCCAGCCAGTTTCTTTCTAGCTAGCAGAAGAGTGTGTTGGAAACTTTCTTGTGTAGTAATGGCTAACGTGGTTGCGCAGTAAAAAAACTAACATTTCTACTATGTCACCGGTAATTGCTTATCGGGAGTCTCACTCAGGTAAGTCCTGTAATGTACCAATGTGGCATGACTCATTATTTCTTTATTTGGCCAACCTATCGGGCATACAGGCGTGATGTTATGTTATATTTATAACAAGAAATAAGAATTAATCACGATTTATCCCCACAAAATCGTTTTAATCTTTTTCTATCAAGCTGTATACATGTCAAAACACAATGTTGTTCCACTAAATTAATGAATGAACCTTTTCTGGCAGGCGTGCCGGCCCGCATTCCTTCGCCGCGCGAGTTAGCTGCGCACACTCAGTCCATAATGCAAAATGCCCTCATCAAGAAGAAGCTGGAAGAGCAGCGAGAGAACTACCGTCGCAGACAAGAGATGTCGCAGCCCAAACAGTCTACGCCTATATCATTCACTCCCACCTCGGTGAGTATCATTTATAAGGGAGGTTGGGGTTACAAAGGAGCAATGGTGCGTGTACAAGTAAAAAAAATACTGCAGAAAGCGGACTTAATGCCTGAGGCATTTTCTACCAGTCAACCTTAGGGTGATGCAGAGACAAAACATGGCAGGTGCAACATACGGGATAAATAGCTAGGAAATGACTATAAGATACAAGAATAAATACTAATATATATATAATATTAGTATTTATAAATATACATATAGACAAAATGAACTGTCAGGAGAAAAAAATATTGGTAGAGGAGAAAACAAATCCAGCAAATCCGCTCTGGGATGTTTCGGCCAACTTCAGACGGATATGTTCACGTGCCTTCACTTTAAAAGATAACCGACTGGTTTCCGTCCTGATGTTCAGAGGGAGCACATTCCAAAGAAAGACCGCCTGGATAAAGAAAGAAAAATGAATGAAGCCAGAACGGGGAAATATATGGATTTCTGGAAGTTTACTAATCCAATTAATTAGCTCCACTAACCGTCAAACTCATACTTATGATTACTAGTCCGATTGGCTGCCAGAAATGAAAACAGCCAATCAAATCACATGTCATGACTGTGTTTAACAATCTAGTTCTGTTTTGATTAGACTACTAAAAACCTGAAGGCCAATTCCCATAAAAAAACGTTCAAAATCTAGTCGCAATCTCATCTCAGCGACAATGTCAAAAATGTAGGGAAATTAGAGGTATTTTTGACAGATTGAGACTGAGATCAGACTGTAAACGTTCTTATAATTACGAGAATTGCCCCTCTGGTTTTAATTTCTCGTTGATCTTTTACAACAGTCTACCTCGTGCAGCCACAAGATCACTATAGCTTTATCCGTACTATCTATAAAACCGTAAACGTCTTGTTTCAGGTATTACGTAAAATGACTGCAGAGAAAGAGTCTGACGCGCCAAGTCCGAAGCAGCAGCAGTGGGTGCAGCCACCCAAGGTGCCGCAGGGCAGGCCTATAGTTAAGGTGAGTCCGTACTACACATCAAACATGCACAATATGCTTGATTTAAAATACCTACTGTGTTGAATGACAAATCCCAAGCAAGTAAACAGTATTCCGCTAGGTATTTGTATAAACATTAAGCTTTTGAAAGTGCAGCCGTCATAAACTACATGCAGGTCTACGGAAAGAGATTGTTACAATTTAGTTTTTATGTGAAGTGTGAACATTCTGAGACGAAAGAAAAGACGATCACAGTCTCTTGTAAAGTCCAGACATAATCTTGGTCAGATCATGTGAAAACCATGTAGATTGGTGTCTGAAATGTTTTGAGGAAAGAACCACAGATTGAGTGGACCTGTACAGTCAGTGCACGCGTTTGTCAGTAATGAACACTAGACACTAATAGATGCCAGAGATTATGATGCTTATAAACTCCTGTTATTGTTACAGGGTAACCAGAGCGGCACAGCGCCAACGATGGGCTACGCGACACCCAATGATTACCAACAACATTATATCAATCAGCAGCAGGTACGTTACTTGTAAATTGATGTATTTGCATCGTATAATATGACCAGCGATCTAAGTATGTTTAAGGTTTTCGTAAGTCGACCATGCAGATGAGCAGTACGAGCATAAATAGATAAATACCTTAACGATTCGCAAAATTCATAAGCATTTTTCTAGCAAAATAAGAATTGCAACTTTGAAACAAATAATATAGGGTCGATACTACTATAGAGTTATAAACAACAGGGTGGGGTAAGGTTCACTCATCCTCCATAGAAAAAGGAGGATCCTCTGACGTGTATGGGTGTGTGCCTGATGGGCTACTGCCAGACGATTGATGTTGGGTCGTTGTATGGTAGTCGTGCGGTAAACTCTGCTTGCGCGATGCAGAATTTGGCGTGACGTCAGTGCAACGCGTAGTTTGTATGTGGCGATGTAGATGTCGCCACACTATTATGTTCGTAAGACCATAAAATATCTATCAATACTTTAGTAGAATGGAATCTTGCGCCAGTATAAGGTATTTATGCTCGTGACTGTACTATACAAAGTCGACATGGATATTTTATGTACAGTCCTGGAACTTGATTGTTGAGCAGTTACACACACAGTACGCATTTTTGTCGTGTTATAACCATTTGTTGACTGACGAAGAATTATCAGTTGTTATTTGAATTAACGGACAGTTTATGTTGATCGTTAATTTGATTGTCAATCATGTTCCCGGACTGTTTTTGTGTAAAGTGTGTGTGTGTGTGTGTTTAAGGAGATCTTAACTCAGAACTGAAGTAACCTTAATAATTTATTATTTACGCCTCTTGGTGAAATTCTCTTGATGTAGAAGTAAAATAACTATCTTTTTTGGAATGTTACAGCAAATGCTGGGTTCAGTTCGTCCCTTCCCTCATCCTCCTCAGAGGCAACAAGTACCAAATTCGGTAAGTTGTATTACAAAACAAAGATATTAAACAATTTGAAGAGATCAGTTATTAAAACAATTAGTTTTTGTATGAAAGATGGCCCCACAGAGTCCAGAATACCATATATTTAATTACAACTACATATGCTTCAAAGTATATTTTATAGCTAGCCCCTATTACATGAGACATACACTTAACTAGCGAAACATGCATGTATTATGCACCTCTGCCTATTTCTTCTGGGAATACAGGCCTGCGGGGTAATTGCGTAACGCACAGTAGCAATGGCTTTTAATTTTGACAGTTCAACAACATTAATTGCGTTATTTACGTTGTTGAGTAGATAAATTGTTTGAATATAGCTATGATAAGTGCTTATTATTTTTAATTATTATTTTGTATTTTTGGATTTAGTAATCGATGCTAATTTTACATTATATTTTTATTTTTGCAATGTTTAATTTTGTCATTTGACATATATTTTTTTTGTTAATTCAATAAATATTAGACTAAATGATATATTAAAAAAACACAATTTAGAATTCAAAACACTTGCACGCCATAATATGTGGCAAACATGTCTGAACGAATTTTTATTTATGTCATCCTACACGCACTGTTTTATTATTGTATGTGTACACATGTTTTTAGCAAATAAATATATCTTATCTGAAGCAATATCCTTAAAAATGACTCAGATTGAGATTGATAGAGTGTTACGCAATTAGGGTGGTGCTGGTGTTATTATTATTAATACAGGGTGACAGGAACATCGACATGCAAACTGTAACCATGAATTTAGCACATGATTCTAGACCCCATAGAGTAGAAACTTTTCTTCGGCTATAAAAAAAAATCTGCTGTTTCATAGAAAACGCGTCAAAATATATGGGACAGCTAATATTTTTTTTAATATTCGACGAAAAATATCAACGTGGGGTCAAGAATCATGTGCTGACTTCTGTTAACAGGTTGCGATGGCCCTGCCACCCTGTATATATATATTTTTAATCTGCGTTTCCATACATTCTATCTGTTAGTATTTGCCGTTTGTATGGAACAGATTTTTTGTTCATATTTCCGAGTCGGTGCTACTCTAAAACTTGTTAAGTACTTTTTATGTACACTCTCCCTTAAAGTATATCCCTCGTTGAACCCAACATAAATCAATCAACTCAGCTTATCACACTCTACTCTACTGCTACTACTCCTACTCTACTCGCTGGACATAGGTCTCTTCCAGGCTGCGCCATAATACCCTGTCCTCCGCCTTCCGCATCCAGTCTGTCCTAGCCACCTTCTTAAGGTCGTCGCTCCATCAACCTAACTTATTGTAATGTAAAGCTGGCGTCAAATAATGTGTCTTTATTTAATTTGCAGTACAATAACATGAACAATATGGCCCGCAACATGGCTGGCGGCACCTCACTTCATAAACTACTCATCCAGTCGCACCAGAGGAGTCTTAATGGTGAGTACTCGAATTAAAGGAGAAAAAAAAGAGCGAATATCATCGTCATCTCAAGTTGACTTTCTCAACTATGTTGGGATCGGCTTTCAGTCTGTGTATGCAGCCGAATACCAGTATTTTATACGACTGCCTATCTGTTTGGCCTCCACAACCCAGTTACTGGGTAACACGATACCCCTTAGTAAAACTGGTTGTCTTTCGGGCTTCAGACGACCCGTAACGTCTGCCAAAGAACGTATACAAACAAAATATTGAAATAAACTCAATTGAATCAATGTTTCTCGAGTTTAACGGATAGAAGAGTTGAAATTACGTAATCTACTCATATTTTTGCATTCCACTACCTATTTGAACTTACATAGATAGACCGGTCGGGCACAGCAAAGTAGGAGAGAGGAAGAGGGCTTTAATTTGACAACTTAGTTGTTATAATATATATTATTTAAGTAATGATTTTATAAAACATGTTACTTAAAATTCGTCATTTAGACATTCATCGATATTAATTTAGCATTAATTTAATAGAAATTGTTATAGTTTATTTATGAATTAGCCTTACCCCATGGGATAAAATAACGAATTTCCATACAAACTTTCATCCCCCCGGTTTTAACTCCTATATGAGATGAATTTTCAAAAATCCTTCCTTAGTGCTTACATTCGTTGTATAAGGAACTCTTGTGCAGAATGTCATGCTTTTAGACTTGGCGGTTTAGGCTTTACGTTTCCTGTCAGTAAATAAATAAATGAATTAATTCAAGATTTTTATTAAGTAGATGTATTACATTTTTGTTCTTCTTTCATTATTTCTAGTAATTTTTAGTCCACGACAAAAATAATGTAAGAATCAGGTAATTTCGCAGACATGGCGGGCGCGGGCGGCACCGGCGGCGGCGACAACCAGCTGGCCCGCTGGTTCTCGCCCGAGCTGCTGGCGCGCGCGTCGGCCGGCAAGCTGCCGTCCGTGCACGTGCCCAACGCGCTGTCGCTGGAGGACCTGGAGCGCCACCACCACAGCTCGGCGCCCGTGCACAACTGAGCTGCTGCCCTAGACGCCGGCCACGCCAGTCAAACAACTTCTCTAACCGTGGATCGTCTTCCCTATCTAAACTTATACATAACACGCTCGGTGTGTTTCGGAATTTTTTGCGTCGAGACTTCTCGCCCAAAACGACACCTCAAATTGTTGACAGTGAAAGGAAGATTTCTTTTTAGGTCTATGAAATGCTCATTTGTTCAAATCGACCCTCGATTCCTGTAATAGCAATAATGGATTTGTCAAACTCCCATTTAGAAGAAGTAATATAGTATTAATCTACTCCCTTTGTATAAAAGTCGAGGTAAAACGTATAAGAGAGTATTAAACTCGTATTGTGCGCAAAAATAGCGTAAATGAATGACGTAAACGCGCAAAAAATTGCATTGTATTAATAATTTTATGCAAACAACATTATATTCGAGATTTAGATCTGAAGTATTTGTTTTCGGTTCTATAGATTTGTCCCTTTTTCTATTTATTTGGAACATTGAAAAGAAAGATAATTACATATTCTAACCTGCTTTCAAGATTTGATGAGTGGGATAACTTACAACAGCTATCTACCATAATAGAAACTAAGATATTGAGCTGCTAATAATCTCAAGACATCGAAATACGTTGATAACTTACAAGCACGGACGAAGTATGAAGTATGTAGGAAATAGTTTAACGTATATCATAAGACCTGATTTTGCCTGTTAGTAGAGAATATCGAAATTCATTAATACGTCCGCGACTTGTAACCGTAACTTTGTAGAAATCTCAGAACGAAGAAAATTTTTTATGTAACAAAATTAGGATGTCAATGTTCCCTTCAAATTGTATTACTGGACAGGACTAGTATTGACAAAAGGTGAAGCTGATGGCGAGTAACAATTTTGATGTATTAATTTGTCTAGGCTGTTTCGACTGATAGTCATTATTTTAACCCGCTGTCAGCTCCCAACTTCCAGTTGACTTCATAGTGGAGTAGTAACTCCTTCCATGACACCCATGGACAAGCACTGAATGCAAGAAATGAACGGCCAAATTGAAGAGTGACCTCGTTTGTTTGATCTGGTTTTCTTGTTTTCGGTGCTACGTTAGGTCGGTCGAGATGCAAGCGAGTGTGATCGAATGTGTGAACGTGAGTGTATACGTATGTCTACGGTTGTGTTTGTAAGCATTTTTGTTACTACGTCGTTTATGTGAGGAGAAGGATTTTTGTTGATAAAATAATAATAGAAGTATTGTCTTTCCCCGCGTCTGGACTCAGCGAGGTGGGGAACAGGCGTAGTTAGGGCGACCGTTTTAGTTCCGAATCGCGATTTCATTTTGTAATACGATTTTGGAATTTAACACAAGTGTAACAAAAAAAAATAAACACTTGTGTTTTAAATTCCTTGAATATATTTTTTTATGAATTTTACGATTCTGCGATTTTAGCGATTCTTTTTTCATCATTGAGACCTGAGCTAGATGCATGTCAATTATCATTTCGGTTAGCCGCGCGGTAGGAGCGTATACAGATTTGTTATCGACAGTATAGGTATTACCAGCCTGTTTTAGTTAAATGTTCCCTGTGTACGCCCTTACGACAAATATAGAGTATTACCGTCCAGAAAGCGTATGTCAATCTCTTTGTTAGAAACTCAAGCAATTATACTACGTACATAACGCCTATGCCTTTTAATTAATTGAATAATAATAAAGTATAAAACCCTATTGTTTTAGACCAGCAGCATGAATTGTTCAGAATGGACATTTTAACCAAAGTTTACAGATGTTTTAAAAGATGCAATGTGTGAAATGTTTATTTATCTATATTCAATCTGTTGTATAACTATCAAATATATAATGGAAGCTAGTCCTTCGTCCATCTGAACGTACACTGGTCGTAGAGCGCAGGTTTCAAAGCATTTTGATGACATTTTGAGACGGATTTGACGGACTCTAATCATGAATTGATGATTTATTTGTGAGGGGACGTGGTGCCGTGAGTGACGTATGAGATGCTTCACTGGCGGTACCAAGGTACCAAGTTTTACTGGCGAAATTTTTAGTTTAACGGGATTGTGAGCCGTGGCGACTAGCACGGCGGCACGCAGCAGTGCCGACGCTTACTTGTAACAACACGAGAATGTCTGTAAGCTTTAAATTATTGATTAAAGAAAAAATTGAAAGTTCCTCTTTGTTTTATTGTTTGTACGGACACTGGAGCAGTCTCCCCATAGTTCCTGTCGATACTCTTCTTCAAAGTAATATTGTTGGTCATAATTTACAGATGTGTCGCAAACGCAACTTCCTGTTCCATATTTGAAAACTCCTCATCTATCATGGTTGTTTCGACGCATCAAGTGTCTGGATGTGAAAATGTCTTGATGAGGAAAAAATTGAGAATACTTTCTTCAAGTAGGTATGTAATGTATTTAGTAGAACACTGTTGGCACAACTGAAAAGTATTAAAACAACAGTCGTGACATTTCATGCACAATAAAAAACATTTATTCGTTTCAAAATCTTTATTATTATGAAGTACATTATGTAGAGTCGGTTACAAAGCTAAAAAAGGGAAAAAAACCTTATCTTATCTCAACGCCTGTTCGGTGATACAATATTTTTTTCGAAACTCGATGGCTCAACAACGTCATACTAGCATTGAAAACAAAATAAAAATAATACTGTTGGAGCAGACTACATACATATTGTAATCGGCATCATTACACGGTCTTTATCAGAATTCAACACTCTAGTAATATTAAAATTATAGGTAGGTACTTCAACTAGCGACGCGCCCTTGCTTCGCGCGGTTTTTACAACTTTACAAAGTATCGAGATTTCCTAATTTTAAGTTTACATGATCCTTCCGGAATAATTTTTCTGAATAAGATAAAAAACCGCTCAAGAGTTGCGTGTTTGGAAGAACAACGCGATCACACAGACTCCCAACTATGTTGGGGTCGGCTTCCAGTCTAACCGGATGTAGCTGAATACCAGTATTTATTAGCGACTAGTTTATAGTATGGATTGTTTTTTCAAACATGATATGATTAGAAAGTGGGTGTCGACTAACAGAGAAGTATGGAAGTAAAATACATGTTGCGTCGACCCCAAATAAATTGGGATACGAGTAGGAGAATGGTGATGACGTTGTTTCAAAGTACCTATTCTGAACGGCAATAGACATAAGTAGGTACGTACAATGTCGACGTTAGCTGGCTGATAATAAATTGCTACATAGAAGAAGCGTTACTCTAATAATAATTTAACAGCAACCAACATGTACTTATGTAAAGATTCGTTCACCGCATCAGCAACATAAACTTGTTTACAGAGAAAACTTCAGCTGCTTGCCAAGCAAATATTGTATCAATGCTTGCTTGGTACATAGTTAAAAACAAAATAGAAATTTACATAATAGGTTTAAGCCAATTAGCACTTCCCGAACTTCGATTATAAAAGTTAACTCCTAATGACGCCCACTTTTATTGAAGTTTGCTTCATAGTTTAGAACAAATATTATTTTTTACAAATAGACTGAAGCCAATAACACTTGTTGAACGTCGAAAACAAAATACAGCTCCTTGAAAAAGTCTTGTGAACCGCATCCTGTTGTTATATTCTCTGTAACTATAGTGATGGACAAAATAATGACCGTGATGAGGAAAAACGTCAGTGTTTATCGAATAAACTGGCCTTGGTCACCGTTAACAATGCAGTTAAGGTAATGATAAGCACTTTATAGTTATACAGAATAAAATTTCTATGTATAGCCCTGAGAATGCTTACGTGTAAAACTATAAAATATTTTCCTCAAAAAACACAATGTTAAACTTGTTGTAAAGGAAAAACACTGTTAAACCACACCAATACTTCATTAAATACCTTACATTCATTTATTTAACTGTAGATAAGTAGATATTCCGTTATTAAAATAGAAAAGACCTTAAAAATTTGTTTATAATTATACACTTCCACGTACGAAATAAAAACTTAAAACTCGTTAAGTACAAAAAAATAAAAATTAAAAAATGCGACACACCCGTCCCCTGCGTTGGCTATAAGCGCACTGGATGGATTCTGTTGTGCTGTTGTGGAACACGAACAGTGGAAGAGAAGAGCGGACGACCGCATTTAGCTAGCTATACAAAGTACATACAGCTCATTTGCGGGGTGTCGTCACTCTGGCAAGTCAACAGACAATTAGACATGCGCAGTTAGCGCAGTAGGTACTCGGATACTTGGAATTTGGTCGATACAGAAATAACCTTGTAGATAAATGTTTTTATGAGCAGCAACGTGTAGTCAAGAGACAGGATTTAAAGTTGAA
This sequence comes from Apamea crenata, assembly GCA_949629185.1. NCBI lineage: Eukaryota > Metazoa > Arthropoda > Insecta > Lepidoptera > Noctuidae > Apamea > Apamea crenata. Next base: position 7,349,219 of record OX451372.1, read on the forward strand.
CAGATATCGAAAGCAAAAGTTGACGATTGTTTTGTAAGAGCTGATGATGAAAAGTTGTTAGCAAAAAAAAAAAATGTTTAGTATGAAATATTATTTTGAGTTCGATTTTGGATAGGTATTTAGCAACTTGTTCTGCCTTTTTTTCAGTTTATTACATCCGCAATTAATTAATCTTCTAGTTCATAGTTATTTTTAAATTTTTGTACAGTATGAGACCGAGGTCAACAGAAAGTACCATACTGAGTCTACGGAATTTAATTACGCCATTACTTATTGAATGCTCAGCCGCAGTCGTTTGACCTAAAAGTAATGTTATTGATAGTATGGCAATAATTAGTATTTTTTTTGGACTCTGTAGCGCATGTTGAGACTCGCTACGGCGGAAATCTTAGCCCAGAATAACACTGTACTATAAACGTATAAACACCATCTGCTCCAAAAAAGGTAAAATCCGAGCAAAAAATGCTAATTTTTTAGCGTAAAAAATGTTGTCGTCCGCACCGTGAGCGTCAAAATGGCGGGATCAAGTCTCCAATTTAAAATGTATCACATTAAAATGTTTGTACTACATATGTACTAATTGTACCCTTAAGAAGGCATTTGTACCTCTAAAGGTAAAGAAAGTATGTCAAGAGATCCCTGGTCCCGCCACTTTGACATCAAAGTGGCGGTACCTTCTGGAAGCGCTACTCAGAGGCAGGTAATTCATGTACGTCAGGCTGGCCCGGCCCCATGGAATTTAATAATGAGATTGTTATCAATCCAATGTACCCGGGTATACTAATATATGTAACACCTTCATTTTCAATGTAACTCTTTTTAAAAGAAATTACGTGCACTTCTTAGTGGCCGGGCCAGCCTGACGTTTTCAGCCCGGCCACCTTGTTTCCCACTAATCTACAAAAAATACTGGCAATATTGTGCTACAGATGAAATATACCCTATAATTTATGCATATGTAACACAAAATCGAATCCTAAAATGCAATAGCATACGAAATATTAGCGGTTGCAGGTGGCCGGGCTGAAATTATTTCGTTACTATAAAACAGTAAAACTGCAACACCTACCAAAAAATAATACCAGTACATAATGAGATATAGAGATATAGAATACATGTAACGCTTTCATTTTAAATTATAATACATATTTAGAAAGAATAATCACTTGAAATTATATTTCAGCCCGGCCACCTAAAAGCGGTAATATTCCCTAAAATCTTATGCTAATTTGTACAGTAAAACCTGATACAGCTATGAAATGAAAGTTACATTCGTTTTGTTTTAGTCGTATACCTTTAAGCCTTCTGTTTGACTAGATTATCAAAATCTGAGAAACTTTCCGAAGAGTGACTATCATTTATTAACTAATTTCAGGACATTTGGTTTGTTGAGTGAAACAAAATTGGTAATTGTCATATTTTTTTAATAATCATTTTTGAAATTAGTTAGACAACATTTGTACTTATATTAATTAGGTACTATAACAATTGTTAATTATAAATAATGTAAAAAAAGGTTACACATTGATAATAACACAGTTATCAAAAAATTATAGTAATATCAATATTACCTTAACATCGAACATTCATTCATTCAGAATATTAGAAGATAATTTTTGGTTAAATACTTATTATACCTTGGTAAAAAATCACAGATTTTCATAATGATTTTTACATCAACTTTGAATTTAAAGTTTTGAAAACTTTCAATTAAAATTATGCTAATATAATTATTACAACAATTCTTAAATCTCAAACTCAAACTCAAAGTATTTATTTCAATTAAACCAATTACAGGTACTTTTGAATTGTCAAATAAAGAGAGAACCATAGTTCTTTCAGTGGCAGCTAATGGAAATATAGCTATGTAGTATATATAATTTAACATAATATTAAAATCACAGCTAAAAATCACAATGTTAACTTGTATTGCTAATATAATAATCATTGCTAGCCTATATCTGGCATTTGTACTATAAGTATTTAATAACACAATTGGTTTAATTATAGAGCCTGTGGCATCTAATGATATGGTTGGTCGACCATACTCTTGAACATATTGTTTGTAATATTTTATTTGTTCTTCTAACCAGTAGTAAATATGAAAAGTTGGTTTCATTAAAATTTCCTGAATTACGGAAGAGTATGTTGAAGTATTTGCCATAATGACAACAGATAATATTTGATTGGTATGGTACCATTTCTGCTTCCTTGTTTCATGACGTATTTGGCGTAATGCTCCGACTGATGGCAATACAGGTGGTTCCTTATCTTGAAATATCATATCATGACTCGCTATTTGTTTTCTAACTATTGTTGCTGAATCAAATTTTAATTTCTTAGATAATGTTCGTCTTGAGTACGGAGTGAGTCGTATTTTTTTTAAAGGATTATGCTTAAAATTTGGTTGAAGTTGATCAATTTCACATAAAAAATCAATAATATGATCAGTCTTATCTTTATTTTGAATTTTCACTGTTGCTTGACACTGAGTGCAACGTCCGTAGAATGTAATGTTAGCGCCTTGAATAACATGTCTTTTAAATGCTACAGTACAAGGTAACTTATAAAACTCCCAGAGTTTTTTTCTTAAAAGACCGGACCACTTAAATTTGGGAATAGCTCTGTACGTCTGATATCTTGCACTAGGTTTATTTTTATCGTGTCGTTTATACGTATAACTTAAGGGTTCAATTTTCTTCCATTCATGAACATCAATTGGAAATTTAAAACTAATTTGATGAAGTAAGCTTGCTTGTTGAATAACTGGAGAAGACCCTGATGATGATGTTGACGAAATTATAATACTATTGGTATTATCTTCATTTCTTTTAATGAAGCACTCATCTTTTGCCCGAGGTGAGTTCTGGTTGTTTAAAAAGTTTCTTCTAAAGCTGAGATATAGTGCTTTTGGTGACATCAGATAGTTTATATCTTTTGCTATGGTATTGTATATAATAGAACTATATCTTGTCGTGGTGATCAAGCGTTTATGTTTCTCAAATATTTGTTTTTGAGCCACAATATCTAACGCACTACGTTTTCCCATGGTGTAGGCACGCTCAACTGAAATAAAATATATTCATTTTAACTATGGTTTCGTAATAGGTATTCATGTAGGCTAAATAACTACATTAATATTTATTTAAATACAAATTCCCTAAAAAGATAAGTGTATGCAGTAACATTTGCATGCATTATCAAGTATATACATAAATCTATTAAAAAATATTTTAGCACCTAAGGAAAGAAAGAAAGAAAGAAAGCAAAGAATGTTCATAAGAATCAAATTTACTTTCACAAAACTTATAACTTTTGGGACATTAGAAATATATAAGATAGAATAGAGATGGGGAGAGGGGCGCGTGTCGCGGGACGAGGAAAAGAATGCGGTGAGCGAGGGACGTGGATCGCTGTGGCAGGCCGTACAAGGGGGAGTTACAAGAAGCGCGGGTACAGACGAACACCGTCGACGGTTGCCTGATTACAATGAATAATTCACTAAAATCCAATATATAAATCTTACAGTAATTAATAAGAAACTGATTAATTATTGATTTCACGAAATAAATAAGTACACAATAATAATAAGTAAATACATAGGGTAGGTACACAACAATAAGATTCACAAAAACTAAACACTTACTGTTAGTAAATCACCAAAATTATTACCTATTGACTATAAACGAAAGGATAAAATATATTTAGTTGATGGCATTGTATGGAGTTTTATTATTAAGTAAATGAGTGTTTAGATTTACTTTACTTTACCTGTATATTTTTTTAAATAATTACTTAGCTACCCATTAACATTGTTTGTCGATATATTTTAATTTATCAAAACTATGACTTACCTTAAAAACATCACATCACAAACAACTACACTGCAACAACTGATCAAATTTTACACTCACAGTAATATTAAAACGTAAAATATTATGTCAGAAGTGTTGATAACTACACGGCTCTTGCGCATCTATTCTGTCTACTCGGGGAAAATATCTTACGACTTAGGTTGGGACGCGACACAGGCGCCGTCTAAAAATCGGTGGTAGCGTCTGTGAACTATTATCTTTGTATGGTTATGTTGTGAAGCCAAAAACGGAGAAAATATATATAGGTTTAGGTATTATGTATCCAACAATTATTATGTGTGATTTATACTACTTAGTTTATTAATAAAAATATCATAGTAACGCATTTTGTTTCACTCAACAAACCAAATGTCCTGAAATTAGTTAATAAATGATAGTCACTCTTCGGCAAGTTTCTCAGATTTTGATAATCTAGTCAAACAGAAGGCTTAAAGGTATACGACTAAAACGAAACGAATGTAACTTTCATTTCATAGCTGTATCAGGTTTTACTGTACAAATTGGCATAAGATTTTAGGGAATATTACCGCTTTTAGGTGGCCGGGCTGAAATATAATTTCAAGTGATTATTCTTTCTAAATATGTATTATAATTTAAAATGAAAGCGTTACATGTATTCTATATCTCTATATCTCATTATGTACTGGTATTAGTTTTTGGTAGGTGTTGCAGTTTTACTGTTTTATATTAACGAAATAATTTCAGCCCGGCCACCTGCAACCGCTAATATTTCGTATGCTATTGCATTTTAGGATTCGATTTTGTGTTACATATGCATAAATTATAGGGTACATTTCATCTGTAGCACAATATTGCCAGTATTTTTTGTAGATTAGTGGGAAACAAGGTGGCCGGGCTGAAAACGTCAGGCTGGCCCGGCCACTAAGAAGTGCACGTAATTTCTTTTAAAAAGAGTTACATTGAAAATGAAGGTGTTACATATATTAGTATACCCGGGTACATTGGATTGATAACAATCTCATTATTAAATTCCATGGGGCCGGGCCAGCCTGACGTACATGGTAATTCACACCCGAAGACTTAGTACTACATATGTACGGGTATATACTCAATTTTCAATACAATTGTAAGTGCCAAATTCAAGTTATGTGATTAAAACACTGGTCCCGCCAATTTGATGATTCATGTTATCGCTGAATTCATATGAAAATCGTTAGAGTTCGTGCAAAATCAAATGTGGAAATTTAGTACGTCCTAAGTACATGAAAGTGTGTAATTTTCATATTCATAACCTAAGTAAATCAAAAGTTATCTATCATTCATCGTTTAATCGTATCATTTATCTTTGAAATGGACACGTCTATGCAGAAATGAAACAAGCAATCTTAATAATTCTGATATATTTTGATCAGTGGGAACCCTAGTTACGTAGTTTGTATTTGACTAGATAATTAACTCATAACCGTTTCTATAAGTTACTAGCTGACCCGGCAAACGTTGTTTTGCCATATAAATTATTTCTAGCTGCCCGGCGCTACTTCGTTCGCGTGGTGTCCTACCCCCTACCCTATCCTACCCTACTCCTACACTACTCCTACCCTACTCCTACACTACTCCTAGCCTACTCCTACCCTACTCCTACACTACTCCTACCCTATTACTACCATACTCCTACACTACTCCTACCCTAGCCCTACCCTACTCCTACACTACTCCTACCCAACTCCTATTATCCCCTACCCTACTCCTACACTACTCCTACCCTACTCCTACCCTACTCCTACACTACTCCTACCCTACACCTACCCTACCCCCTACCCTACTCCTACCCTACTCCTACCCTACCCCCTACCCAACTCCTATACCATACTCCTACACTACTCCTACCCTACTCCTACTCTACTCCTACCCTACTCCTACACTACTCCTACCCTATTCCTACCCTACTCCCTACCCTACTCCTACACTACTCCTACACTACTCCTACCCTACTCCTACACTACTCCTACCCTACTCCTACCCAACTCCTACCCTACTCCTACCCTACTTCTACCCTACTCCCAACCTACTCCTACCCTATTTTTTAAATTTTTCTCTGCGTAAGAACCATCCTCGTACTTCAAGGAATATTCTAAAAAAAGAATCAGCCAAATCGGTCAAGCCGTTTTCATGTTATGTCGTGACAACGGAAAACGGGTTTCATTTTTATATATATAGATGAGAAAATATAATTGAACTTGGGGGTAGATTGCGTTTCAACCATACCGTTTTTGCGGCGGAACCGTGTTGTCATTCTGTATGTGAATGCGTTTGATAACAACAGTTAATTGTTGTAATATTGCCTATTTTAATATCCGTAGTAACGTGAGCGACATAAATAGTATATTTTGTTAGCTATGCGAAGGATTAACAATGAAGAGAAAAATACAAACAGGAAGGAAAAGTATAGTGCTGTTGGAAGACCAAAAAAAGGTATTTGAAAATAACAAATCATCTTTTATTCACGGAATACCATCATCGAATGACGTTGTGTTTACTGATATTAGTAGACAACCAAATTTTAAAATGACCCCGAAATGTTTATACCTGTCGGTAAAACGCAATTTATTTTTTTTATGTAACTGAATCTTTAACGGATAGCGATAATAACGATAAGGAAATAGAACATGATGAAAGTAGTGACTACGATGATGATAAATTGCCTGTAAAATCTGAACAAATACAAGTTATACTTGAAAGAAAGAAAGAAAGAAAATACATTTATTTGGCACAAACTAAAAGACACAATACATCAGATACATACATCAGATAAAACAAACAATAAAAAAAAAGATTAAATAAAAGTGTGAAGTCCGATGTAAGAAATTAATTGCACATAGATGGATCAATATATATGTATAAATACAATTATTTTATCAAAAACATTTGGCTTGTTTCATTTCTGCATAGATGTGTCCATTTCAAAGATAACGATGAATGATAGATAACTTTTGATGTACTTAGGTCATGGACATGAAAATTACACACTTTCATGTACTTAGGACGTACTAAATTTCCACATTTGATTTTGCACGAACTCTATCGATTTTCATATGAATTCAGCGATAACATGAATCATCAAATTGGCGGGACCAGTGTTTTAATCACATAACTTGAATTTGGCACTTACAATTGTATTGAAAATTGAGTATATACCTGTACATATGTAGTACTAAGTCTTCGGGTGTGAATTACCTGCCTCTGAGTAGCGCTTCCAGAAGGTACCGCCACTTTGATGTCAAAGTGGCGGGACCAGGGATCTCTTGACATACTTCCTTTACCTTTAGAGGTACAAATGTCTTCTTAAGGGTACAATTAGTACATATGTAGTACAAACATTTTAATGTGATACATTTTAAATTGGAGACTTGATACCGCCATTTTGACGCTCACTCCGCACCCGGTTGAGAGTGCAATGCCTCATCTACTGGTAGGTAAGTCCAGTTTTCAAAGATCACACCCACTTCAACTTCTCATAATATGCATTTCGGAAATATCTGTCTTTGAATTTGCAAAGTCGACTTGGCACTTGCACACCTTGCACAAAATTTACTAGTTGGGTTGTCCGATCATCATTTGGCCCTAAGTTTGAGCTATCTAAACTATTATAACCTAGGGGCCAGTATAATAATAATGGAGCTAAACTTCCTATATAGCTCCATCTCTCTTCCACACTGAAGTTATCAAGAGGTGGCGGAAGGTTTGTGTTGTAGTTTGGCAAGTCGCGTATGTGTGAGCCATAGTTTTACCGTGAGATAATTCTTAACAGACGAAACGCATTAGGATTTTTAGATAAGTTATGAATTCGAGTCCGGACGACTAGACTAAGCAATCGGCGCATAGCCCATACATATCCATGCTTGATAGTCTTCTATCCATAAAATGAAATGCTATGCGTTGGCAAATGCATCACTTTCCGATTGGACCCGATTTGGCTATTTTTGATTTGTTTTAAAATGTTCGTAATAGTCAATGTTATTAGGATAGAAAAATTTGATAAGTTGCCCGGAAAATTGAAAAAATCAGGAAAAACCGAACAGTACAACCGGCTGTCGGTGTCGGGTCAGTCAGTATACGAAAACCCTTTAAATTTACAGATCATGATCTGTGTTAGGACAAAGGATACTTTATATCCCTGAAGTACCGTACGTTCCCGTGGAATAATTTCCGACCTTTCGACAGAAAGCTAGGCTTTTATAAACTTTCATTACTTTATTCACGAGCTCACGACTCACCGTTTCCATGAGCATGGGTGATGGGAATGATCGACCAAGTGTAATATATTTTGCGCTATTAGTGGCGGCTTCCGAATTATAAAACCTAACCCTAAAGTCGTCGTTACTTGTTATACCTAATTATCTCGTGTGAAACCTATGTAGGTAGTCCATGGATTTCTATAACGCTTTCACCCTTAGAAAATGATCTGCTTTCACCAGTATATAAATCATCATCTCGGTAGTAAAGCTGCTTTCAGACTACGCTATACTATAGTGCCATATAGTATAGCAAAGAAGGACCTAGTATTAATTTTAATAGTAAGCCAATAATATATAGTACAGTACAGTGTGAACGTGTCCATAACAATGTATGGTGCGCGATATTGTTGTGCTGTGAGCTATATACTATATGCTATTGTACCTATTATAGCGTACTCTGAAAGCAGCTTGGGCTAAGAGAAAGTATGGGACAAAAATACATGTTGCGGCCGACCCCAAATAAATTGGGATAGCTAACGGCAAGAGAATAAATGACGATGAAAATAATTATAAGTCAATTTCACCATATTACGGGATGATGTTAGATTGAATGCACTAAATGGGTGCCGCTTGCTTACACAATGCACCTTTGAACTTTGTAGTTCTTCTAATATAATCGTGCATGGACCTGCGCATAATATCAAGAGCGTAATCAACCTAGAGCGTTCCCACTGCTGGGACAATTGGCCTCCTGAGTGCAGCCGTAATACAACGCGCGGGTGGTTACCTACGAGGCTACGACAGTACCTACCTAAGTTTATTTCTGGATAAGGCTCATTAATTGGAGCTAAGACGCTTTTTAACCGACGAAAAACTGAGGAGGTTCTCAAGTCGACGCGTATATTTTTTTTTTTATGTATGACCACGCATAACTTTTTACGGAGTAGTCCGATTTTGTTAATTCTTTTTTTATTGGAAGGGGTATACCCCAAAGTTGTTCCCAAATAAATTCCAACCCTAAGGGTGGGAAAATAGGGGTGATTTATTGTTCACTCACAGATTTGAATGCCGAGTTGTGTATTATATTTATTACTCTACTCAGTGACACATATGCCTGCCCTTTGGCAAACAATTAGTAGATTATAGCCCCAAAAAACTATAAAATAAAAACTTTTTAACAAATAAAAAAAAACCGCCGAAAAAACTGAAAAGCAAAAAATAATAAACCTTTTTTATTTAAACTTAATAAGTAAGTTCTTAAACTAATGTAATTATACCTAATAATTTCGAGTCGGCGCCGTTTAAAGGCAATTTAGTGATCATGTTTATTGATTGTTTGGCGCCGACTCAAAATTACTTAGGTATAGGTACTTACATTTACATAAAAAAGGTTTATTATTTTTTGCTTTTCAGTTTTTTCGGCGGTTTAATTTATTTTTCTATCCAAATATAGCCAGTCCACTCTCCCAATATTATTCGGGCGGGCCATATTTAGTTCTGCTGCGGACAGGGGACGTCCGAGTCACATTTTGCTTGACAAAATGAATCAGCAGATCTAAGTACAGACGCCAGCAGGTCAAGCTACTCGAAACTGTCAAATTTTCCCAATCAACCTTGAACCTTAATGCTTTAGACGTAAAGTTAAAAATCAATTAAAGAAATTTGACAGATTGTAGTAACTTCATGTGCTGGCGTCTGTACATCAGTCTACTGCCCGAGTCTGTAACGCGACCCAGCTACCTACTTATTTACAAATCGTGTCTTGCACTCGATTAATTCTTTGGTTTCAGCAAAAACATAGTGTTCAATGATCATTAATATAGGTCGATTCGCGCTCAGTAAGTTCCACAAAGTAGTATGACTCGACAAATGATTATTATGAAAGCGTGTTACCCGAAAGTTTTTAGGCCATCATTCATACTCCAAAAAATATTTTAGCTTTGCCCATCTGCTAACGAAAGGCCAGCGAGAGGTCACCGGCGCAGATGTATAGCACGGCAAAGGATTTTCGTAAGCGGAAATGATTTTGAATCGTATTTTCATACACTTATAGCACTCACATTTCGTTGATGTTGAGATATGAGAATACCGCGACAAGCAGCAGTATGCCGCAACCGCAACGGGCTTTGGCGTACCGGGCCATACAATCATTGTTAATGCTTTGCCGTGCCATGCCGCATCGTGTCGCGAGCCTTAACTCGTATTGAATGCTGACGTAGTGGTGCGCTATACACTTTTAATTTTGTCGTTGGTTTGTATAATACTGTGTATCATTAAATCATTAGATGTGCGATGTCGACTTTATAATATAAGATTGATTAAGTATGTAAATTCTGTTATGTAAAGTTTCTGATTATGTTCGCAGGAATTAACTGGCGCGCTGTATAAATAGCTTTTAATGTCAACTGTCTTATGTCTGCTGATCTCCTCCAACGGTGTGCTACGATGTTATTACTCCGTTCTAAAGACTACAGAAGAACTTACTCCGAATTTCAGACGGAATGCATTCCTATTCCCAAGTTCTAAAAGCATACGTGCATTAAAAAGGAGTCTCGGCGACTACACATCCTAGCGTACATTTGCAGTAAAAATGAAGCCCATTTAAAAAATTCTGCCACCCACTTTGTTACTCAAACATAAACAAGATGGTCGAGATTCCAGGAAGCGTTGAAAGGTTTATGGGTTTGTACAGGTACCTAAAGAGAAGAGACAGAAGTCAAAGTACCTACCTACCTATCTAGGTGAGAAATTTACACATTGGTTTTCATGATACATCTGAGAAAGAGATAGTTGCCTTTGGATGTAATCATTCAAGTGCATACGACTATTCTTTGTAAACATGATAAAGGAGAGTACCTACGTATCTTATCACTAGTAATTATTAATGTTTGTCTGCTTCAGTCTGTGTCTGCTACAGACAACTAATTACAAAAAAACTGCACATCTTTTAATTTAGATACGTTAGTATTTAGTTTAATTTCTTATGTGAAGCTAAGTCTTATAGGTACTCGTCCCAGGTTTCTTAAAACCAAAGTAATTAGCAGCACAGCACCTAGGTACCTACTACTTATCTTATTTTAAGCGCTTATTACACTATTCAATTTTAAGGAATGCTAACTAGGAAATCGGCAGATGTAATCGCAGTTAGAACAGTTTGGATCCAATTTAGTGTAAATTGGAGGTCCAATCGCACTACTTCCTAAATTGTGTACAATCGTTCTTCACGAATGCGTCTGCATGCGTCGTTTGACCGATTTAGAATCCAATTTAGTGTAGTGTAATCACTAGCTTCCGATTTCCTAGTTATAGTGTTCCTACTTAGTTATAGCATTCCTTAAATTGGATACCTAGTGTAATAAGCGCTTTATTATGACTTTACCTACAATGGAAAGATTTTTTCAGGAATTGAGGAACTCCGTTTGATTGTCAATTCTGGTTTCGAACATAGTTGGTGCTGGCTACTCATGACTTAGTAAATTAAACTCCTACATACCAAATTAAATAGATACCTACCTACTCTGCGTTTAATACTTCATTACTTATCTTATTGTTTTCATCTTTGGAGTGTTCGGTACTGTTAGTTAAGACAACTTGTTTTATGTACTTTCGTCCTACCCAGGTACTTGGATGGTGGCATCTACTAACCATTATCCTCATCCCTTAGCTGTAAGATCAATTAAAAGATATATTTCAACTGTAAGATCGAATAAGATAATTTATGTGGTTGCTCATTCCCACTCAATTTTGTTGTAATAGGTATTACGTCAGTCAATAAGTGCGACTCCGCGCGGTGCAACTCACGCAACACGTCCGGCACACGGCACGAATTCGGCGCGGGAAATGTAAGCCGATACCTATCAAAATGTTGATATTTGTGCGCGACGTAAAATTATAAAGTACCTAGGTACATTTTGTCTACAAAATTAGGTTAATGGTTACTTTTGCAGATACGATACGACTTTTATATTATGCCATGGAATCTTTAAAACCAAAATTTGTCGCAATATTCACTTTAGTATCACAATATTTCGTTACGTAACATTTATCACAAATATTTTAATAACTGACGCCTAACTTCGCACTTGACAGGTAACTGACAAATAGACTTTCTTTTTAAATACCTGCGCGAAGACTGCGCAGTTTAGAATATTGATCGTTGATGCCATTTACAACTTGTGTCTGGCTGGTCGACGACGAAACAATCGACGTCACGGAAAAAAAAGCTCGCGAATATTCTAGAACGTGTCACTATTACCTACTCCGAGTCCGTGTGAGTGAGTGCACAAAAATGTAATGGCGACGTGGCGGGCGGAGCAGCAACACAATAGGATTTAAGTGAACGAGCAACACACCCGGCGTGCCAGAGCGGCGGCCGTCCGTTGAATGATAATAATTCCAACGCCGTTGGTGGAGCCCTAGTCAGCGCGGTGGGGCGTGGGTCGCCGTCCTTGCGCCGTCGCTACTAACCCGCCAGCAGTCGCCATTCGCGCCCGAGAGACGAACAAAGAAAAACAGGAATCGAAAATTACTAGTAAAGTGATAATGCATATTGCATTCCCACTAAAATGACAACAAATCCCTGAAGGAGTGATATAGAAGCCTAGGATTGTTGATTTTGTCTTGATTTTTTGAAAGGTTAGTAGTGCTTCTTTGAATACGTAATTTGGCCAGATAGGCGTTGTTTAACACATGCATGATGGCGTCGTGAACATTTCTTATTGAAATAGGAATTATGTAGGCCAGTGCATGACGTTATAAAGTGTGAAGCCAAGTGAGGAACGCATAAAATACGATTAGATGTGGTGATAAGTACATTCTGAAATATAAATAATTAAATGCCTACCCTTAGAGTAGAACCAAACATGAGTACCTAAGTATTGATTATCTATCCATACCTAAGTACCTAATTCCGTAAGCTAGGAGAAAAGTAGGTAAGTATAAATTATTGTCAGGTACCTATCAGATAAACATAACTGTTACCTACCTAATTATATTTTTTGCTATTTATTAGCTGCTCAACCGGATCAAGATTGGCCATCGGCCGTACCTATAATAAAATGTCGTGGAGTAACAGGTATGTTTGAGATGAAATAATAATCATGTTTTTATTTCCCGGCAGTTAATCTAGGCACATTTCTATGGTATGTAGATTAATAGGTAGAGGTTCAAATTAATTAAACCTCATGATTGAGCACCACTTCGTATTATTAGGTACGGAAGTGACATAGGTACAAGTAGTTATGAATACGACAACAAATCGCTATTTCCGTTATGTTGGTAAACCTGATAAAAATTAGGAGCAATTTTACTTACCTATCTTTAATACATTAAAAAAAATTGTGATATTAAATGCTATAGTTATCAACATAAACATTTTAAAAAAAATTGAAAGAACAATAAGTCAGTACGCTCATTGATTTACGCTTTTAGTGTGAGTCGCCATTTTGAATCGCGTTCATTTCTTGCGACGGCACGACTCGAAGGGGACGCTAGCAAGGGCGTGCGGACTGCGGCGCATCTGCGCCGCTGGTGTATGACGCCATTACTGTTGCGAGGAATCACGTTTGATTTTTAGGTGTGTGTGCGTGATGTGATGTTGTATCGTAATTTATATTGAATATATTGTTAAGTTTGTTAATATCTGTTGAGTGATTTGTTAACTCTAGGTGTATTTGAATAGAAGGTAGGTCATTAACTTTGGTTTCATTCTGATCGTGTGGTATTTTACTTGCGTTTTATTTGTTCATAGCTCGCGTACATATCTATATATATATATCGTTATTTTACACAAAACAAAAACACAATACCTACATTTCCGTAAGTTCGGAGTCTATAAACTGTATTTAGTCATTTCAAAAACAAATTGTAGGTACCTACTTATATAAACTACTGTGTATCGTGGTCGTTTAATAACGTTTTATAATACGAGCTGACCAGTACTTTTCAGAGTGAATTAAGATTTCTATTACCGCTTTATTTTCGTCTCAAAAATAGTGAAGGATGATGTCCTGTCGAGGTGATGATGATAGCACGGGCTACAAACAGGGAGATAAAAATCCTCTAGACATAGCTTTTCTTGTGATTGAATGTTATTATTTGTCTAAGCTTGCTAGAATATCAAAATAAAATTTTGAAAAATAAATGTAAACTCTTTAGTTTTCAAAATTTTGTTTCGATATTCTATGGAATGCTAAAATATTACTCACGGTAGTTTTTAAAATTTTGGACGAGTGTCTGGTAGATTTTGGTAGTTATCTTTTTTACTTGGCAACATCGCGGAATTGCTAGTGATGTAAGGGAATCGACTAATATTTTTACTCGTCGATATAAGTTAACGTTACATTTCTTTTAAATATTAAATTTGTTTGAAATTATAGGTAAATAATAGTTAACTAGAAATTTATTTTGACCAACTTGTACCCTTAAAAAAATACAACCGAATTGAGCACCTCTTTTTTTCATCCTCCTTTTTTTGAAGTCTGTTAAATATACGTTAAATCAATTTTCAATGATGTGAATTTTGACGCAGTAGGACATCGACGCACAAACTGTAACCATGAATTCAGCACATGATTCTAAACAGATGAAAAATGTTTTAGAACTGACAAACCAGTTGAGATCTTGGAATTTCAACTTTGTTGAGGGGCAAATTCTAATTCATTTGCATTAAGATTTGAGTGTGCACATTGTATAAGAAAATGTCATTTGCAAATACTCTTCCTATTCCATTTTATTTGCATATTTGTGAATACATATATAATGACCGAGGCGATCGACGTCAGCAAGGATCATCATATTTTGACTTCTGTTTTTTGTACTTTGGATTGGTTCTGTACGAAAACAGTTAGTTTTTACCCGACTACGGCGAAGCTAAAAGAGGTTTATGATTTTAACTGGTTGTTTAGTTGGCTTTACAATTACATGACAAATATGCCAAATAAATATGCGTAAAGCTTAAATCGTACAGATTACGTGGGTTTACTCAGGTTATACGAAAATTATGTTATTTTTAATTTGTCTGATTGTGATGTCATGTTTACTCGATTTTTGTTGGCGTTTTTTTCGTAGTTGGGTTTTAGTTTTTAATTTTCTCTTTTATTTTAGTTTCGGAACTTTCATAAGATATATTGATTTTTTTGTTGATATTTTTGACAATCTCCGTGTTTGTTTGCTCCACGCACACATAATTAAATATCAGATATAGGAGTTTCATAAGGCTTACCTGATAATTAGTTATAACTAGTTACTTACCTATTTTGCCCGTCGGTATTATTAATTGAATGTCACAATTGTATTGACTAGGTGATTTTTTATCAATTTGAATTTATTCGATTCTTGAGGTTTGATATTTAATAACGCGTGTATTCCTCGAAGGATTAAACACAGATATTACACCCACACTATCGACATCGGTACATGGTATTGATTAACGTAAATGGGGACCATGCAAGATTATTTTATCACCAGAGAGGCGCCACTTTGGAGTAGGCTGAGTTTGACAGTTCAGACAGATCTCTGCGCGGAGATGTTAAATTACTATTTTAAACCCGATAAAAATTTAAAAGTACTACGGATTATTGTTATAAACGAAAACTCTCCGGCCATCGAATATTCGTATTTGTAGTAGTGTAGTGACAGAACGTCAGCCCAGTTCACAGAACACAATAAATAATTCCGGCTCACCAAATGTCCTGATGTGGTGAGCTGGAATTATTTTACCCTCATTGTAGACCTTTTGCCGTCAATAGTTCATACTTGATACCATTAGGATTTAAGACACAAAGCAAAGCTTTCGTCAATTAATGAAATCAATCCAACGAGGATCGTGGACTATTGCCGATTGATCGATCAGAAAAGGGTTGTCAAATTGAGATCTAAGCATCGATGCAACGATGACAACTTTATTGGTGTCGATAAAACCCTTTGTAGTTGGATGTGGAAGAACGAGGTCTGTCTGCGTTGGAAGGCGAGAATCCTCCAGCCAGACGGGTGATTTTGACAGGCTGGCCACTGACAGAATGCTGTCGGGCACAATCTTTAACTTACACGGAATATTTCGAGCTACTTTTTAACCCACTCTCTACATCAGAATCTCTTAGACCTACCAAGGTTCGATATAGCGTGCCTGTTAAGACAAAAAACTGCCACAGCTGCTGCTTTTGTTGACTGTTGACTTGCATGTTTTTGAAATTGAAAACTTGCTGAGTTGCATTTAGTAGCAAGTAACCTTTCTTTCACCTCCATAGAACTTGTTTTAAGATGTATGTCAATTCTTTAATCGGCCAACTTGGCCCCTTATTTACATTATTATGATTTTGGGCGGATCAGATTCCTCATGAAACTGCGCGGTGGAAGATTGTGGGACGTCAGTTTTGACCACACTTTCGTATGTCTTTAGCTTAATGTTTGTGGTTTTGTAGCCACATGATATTTACGATTTCTAATATTTATCCGTACCTATTTACTCAACTTTTCGGATCATAATGGATGATGAAGATTTTCAAACAATTATTGCAGATTTTTCCAAATTCAGTTAAGCTTCTGTTGTTTGGATTTGGATGTTATTAACATTACGTATTTTAACAGGGTAAAGCATTTTTATTATTAGTGAATGGGTGAAGTTCGTAGGCGGTGAAGTTTGAAAAAACGCTGAGCGAAAACGAACTAATAGCGTGGGCAGGTGATGCGATTGGTTGGGGAACATGATATTTCACGCGGGCAGAAGCTAGTGTTAAATAATTCAAAACCAAGAATGTACTACATATCGTATTGTAGTGTAAAAGAGATTTTTTCAGAGACAATGAGACAATTTCCGTTCATCATTAGTTTATTTATTTTTGGTTGGATTACATATCAGGACACAGACATTGCAAGTCTATTTTGTTTCTTCGATTGAAATGCATGTTCCCAATTCAAAAAACATTAATGTTAGGTTAACTCAAATACATGAGCGTCGTCGGCTCGCGGCCTGTCGCCGAAACGCGACGACGGTTGCAGTTGCCTCTGTCGTCGACGCGTGTCGCTCGTGTGTAGGTATGTACTAACCCGACTAAACGTGCGAGTAAGCCTTAGTAAAAAACACGTGATTCGGGTGATGCTTGGCATGACTACTTGCTCGGAACCTCCCGAGGTTCAATAATCATCGTAGATGTGGTATTTGTGTGCTTGTGGCGTGACGGAAATTTGTAAGAGATGATTTGCTAGTTAGTACTTATAACACGTGCTTGGCCATTTCACGTGTCTCCGGTATAGCGCTTCCGTACTTGTTCTATTATCTAAACAAAGACTGACATGGTAATAATGTAAATTGGTAATATTTACAATATCTTCTTGTGGCTCGTCATCTTTGAGAAGTTGACAAGCCCGGGACAACGAAACCCACAAAATCTCCGTGTTATACCTTAGGGCTTGGGTACTTATCCGAAACCATAAAAAAAACCTAAATTTGAGATCGTAAACTAAATATGTTGAGATACCTATCGGCTAGTTTAAAAAAAAAAAAACTTTATTTAAGGAGCTTGGTCAACAAGACCAAGTCGCTCCGTAATTCGGCTTTCTTATCATATGATACTGTTCTTAAGTAAGTTTTTATTTTCTACGAATATCGATTCGCACAGGTTTATACAATAGCCTCGCTGTTTCTGACAAAGGGAATCTTACTATTTTATTGCATCTTCCCACCTCTTTAACCATCAACACCAAAGTGTATTTATAACTTAGCTCAGATCTTATATCAGGATTCTGGAAAAATCTCATCGAGAAAACTTAGTCGAAGTGAGCATGAACTGAGCTGTCAATAGTGTCAATCCCTAGCATCGAGTGGAATGCCAGCTCAATTTACACCTAATTTTCACTATGAGATTTTTACATAATAGATTGACAGTTCCTTCGGTGACTACTCTAAAGAATATTTCGGTGCTTGGGACTTATACTGGCGACCCTGTAGTTTCTTCGGTGACTACTCCTAAGGATGTTTCGGTACTTGGGGCTGATACTAGCGACCCGGTAGTTCCTTCGGTGACTACTCTAAATGATATTTCGGTACTTAGGATTGATACTGATACTAGACGACCCGGTAATTCCGTCGGTGACTACTCGAAAGGATATTTCGGTACTTACTTGGGACTGATACTGTTAGTGTGATTCGCCAAAACAATTCATTCATGTCGTGACATGTAAACCTGGAAATAATTATGGTGTCTATCTAGTTCTTTGAATAAGAATTCAAAATGAGAAAGTAATGGCCTTAGTCGCAAGTTTTCGGTACTGTTTATTAACGGTATTTTTGAATAAACAACGATTTAATTGTGCGACGCTAAGTCATGCGTGACCTTACCAAATTCTTTTCACGTAAATTAATATTATCTTACACCTACGTCTAGTTGATGAAATAATGCAAGGTCATAACGATCCAGCTACATAAGAAGCCGTTGCCATAGCGCCATGTGTTGCGTAAATCAAATGGTGTTCTCATAAGGAATTAATCGGCCTTCAACGTAGAATTTTTAGTCCTGGTAATGATTCCTTCCACAAAAGACTATCAAACTATACATTTCTATTTTTAGCTGACCTCTCATTGTATAGGCTTTTCGTACAATGACAAGTCAGCTTATACTTACTTGAAATGTATAGCTTGCTTGAAACATCGTCGTGCGTATCACGTTGGTTTAAGGAGGTTCATAAGTCTAGTTGATGAAATCTTTCAAGGTCGTAACAATCGATCTACGTAAGACGCCGTCGCCATAGCATAGCGTCTTGTCTTGCGAGAAATGGTGTTCTTATAAGAAATTGACTGGCCTTCAAGTTGCAATTTTGGGTCCTACTAATTATTGGCTTGTGCAGTTGTTGTAGTTGCGGGGAGTTTGTTGCGCCGCTTCTTCTTCCCGGCGAAAGTACTAGGAAGTGGTGAAGGGCGGGTGTTTTGGAGGACTGACTTTTCTTTTCTAATTTTGACGTTCGAAAAGTGCTATTCTCAGCCTAATTTGAATAAATGACTTTTAATTTTGATTTTGTACCACTTTGGTTTACGAAGATTCTAAGGAATTCTCCTTCCCTCTACTAATAATAAGACAAAATTAAGTTAATATTAAGACAAAATTTTAAAATTTTCACGTCACGGGGATACCGGTAGCCGGAATCTCTTAGCGATATTTTGAATTTTATGTTTCCACGTTATTCAGAATTGAAAGTTATTGGAGGCTCTGAGGGTGTATCCGCAATATTGGCTAGAACGTTGAGGTTCAGAGTGTTATCGTATTTAATAAAATAACGATCGGCGTTTTGTTTTTCTTGATCACAATCTTTTGTAATATGTTTCGTCCTTCCACATACCTAAAATCATAAAAAAAAACAATTCATTGTTTAAGATTATTTGATTCCTAATAGTTGAGATGTTAAACTATTAGGAATCAAATAATCTTAACCTTCTCTTGTTTTGGCTTGGCTTTTAGCCAAGCCAAAACTAAGCATTTTTTGATGGTGTGTCATGGTCAACGTTTTCTCGACTCTGCAACGGGACCCAAACAATTTAAAAAAATATTTTAATAATGCACCCTATTCTAAAATAAGAACATTTCAGTCGCATAGTCGGATATCCGGGTAAACATGGCGTGGTTAGAGGTCGGGTATCCAGGCAAACATAGCCTGATTAGTTCGAGATAGTCTTTTAAGAGTGAAGCTACTTATTAATTGATACGATGCACATCCTGATCACTTTCACTTCTTAGTTATTTACTTGATATTGATATAAACAAATTGTAAATTGCTTGTTAAAACGACTTAAAATAATGTTATTGTAGTTCTATTTGTTAAGACTTAACAGTGGCTTTCTTCATCAAAATATGATATTTAAAATAAAATCGATTTTACGAATTGCCTAAACTATATCGTAATTTGCTGAAAATCCTACTATGCTAGCCTACTTTATTCCGGTGTCTGGGATTATTATACTATCGGGCCCGATACCTTATAGTTGTCAGATATCCGTTGGTGTTTCATCTCTAATCTAAATGTCTCAGAATACCGCACATACCCCTTTATTCATAAACGTTGCTTAAAGTTAAGCAGTGATTAGCGACTGTTTAACCATACATTTTTGACGTTTAAGCGTAACTTAACTTTAGTCATCGTTTATGAATAAACCCCATAGTGTTTACACACGTAGTTATTTCTTGTTTTACTCAGTTGTCTCTTACTAAATATTCATATTGTAATTTACGTGTTTTGACCTTGATAAAGATAATTATAAGAATTGGTGATAGTTCATTCGTATTTTAAGATTGGATAGCTACAGGCAGCGTAATCTGCAGCGACACGAATTATACTTTTGTAGAATATGTATCTACAGAACAATGTAGAACCGTTACCATTTTCAAATTTAAATGTTAAAACTATTGTTTGCGCTTATAGTTAAAACATGATTGTTTAAACTTCTTGTACATGATTGAGACACAGCTTGGTTTATTGTATTTTTGAATTACTGTAAATAGCAAACGCATTAAGTATACAAGTAATTGCTTTACAGCCGCCAACATGGGTGTAGAATACGACCTGAAGTTCGAGGAGATGAAGAAGTATATACCATTTCTGGATGGCATGATCCAGAGACTGGAGGCTAACGGCAAAGTGACTGGGAATCCTCGGCAGGCACAGCTCACTAAGATCAAATCTCTAAGGGACTTGCTATCAATCAAGAAGAAAAGGTTATTAGACTATTTTAATATTTCGCATGATATACGAACATAAAAGATGCATGCGCAGGTAAAGAGCGCGCATAAAGAGTAAATCATTATTAAGTAAAGTGATATAATTATCACTATACCTAATCGTTACAAATAGTTTTATTAAGTTGCGTACTGAATGGATCTCTCAAGTATTTGTTTTTGACAGTTCGTATTCGAGTAATGAAAACATTAAATCGAAAATTTTCTGAACAGCTTCATGACGATTATTGAGATCCTTTTTTGATTGTGTTAATTCAAGTAATATCTGGTTTACTAATATTAAAGAACGATCAAATGTTTGTCTTATCGATACAATTTTGTGACTACATTATTTTGATGTTTATTTTTAGAATGAAAATGGAGAACCTACATAAATGTGAACAAGTTCTGGTTAATTTGTACGCAAAAGTGGAGACGCAGGCAAGTTTATTTCTGTTAATTTTAATAAAACAATTGTTGTGTATATGTTATAAAAAGTGTGTTGTTGGATAACAATATATCTATTTTTTTTTTCATTGCAGAAGTTGGGACCAGATCCAGGATTTTCTATAGATCCTCCTACGCCACAAGAAAAGTCTGATTTAGAGGCTGTTAGAAATAAGCTGAAAACCGTGGCTAAACGACAAGAGGATGAGGAGACGTTGCCTGAGATATTGAGGGTTGATGAAGTTGAAGAAATGCACACAGCCGGTTCTAAAGAGCCAGCTCTTTTTCAGAGAAGGCCAAATAAAATGTCAGTATCGCCGACACATCGCTCTCCAGCTAAAATAAAAGAAGATAAAGTTTCACCTCAATCTTCAGCTTCGAAGCGAAATTACACTCGAGTTTTAGTGTCACCCGATTCTAGCAAACGACGTTGGTCTACGCCTGATTCAGCGGAAGATAAACCTCTTTTTAGCCGGCGGTCACCCCGTAGATCTCCGAGAAGGTCCTCTCCTTCCTACCATAAAAAAGAAAGAAAAAAATCTTTAAAAGAACCAACACGTAAATCAAAAGGTGTTAATATAACTTTGAATGTGCCTGAACATAGCTTAACCAGTTTGAATACAAAGGATATATTCAACAGAATTATTGACTGCAAAGATGGTGACGTAGACATCGATACATTACGGGAGTTGCGAAAGCAGATACTTAGTGAACTAAAGAAAACAAGAAAAAAAGATGACATATCCGACTTAATATTGAAGTCTTATAACAAGAAGAAGAACAGATTAAGAAGAAAGGGAAAGGAAGAAGTTGAAGAGGGAGAACTGTCCGACAGTGAGAGTGAAGTTATTGAAAGTCTATATGGCAATTTGAGCGGTAACTTGGTACTTAAAGATCAAGGTGAGGTCAAAACTTCTGACGTCAAAGACAAAAATCGTAAAATTCAAATTTGTCTTGTGATAAATTCTGATGATAGTAACCCTGATCGCAATACTAATACAGAAAAGATTAATAATTCCGACGTTTCGGAACTAGAAATGTACAATGAAGAGAGCAAACCGCTAAGTAAAGCTGGTTCTAGTAAGGAGAAAATTGAGCAAGGCGTAATAAAAATTGACGAGGAGGATGAGTCGATAGCGACAATACCCGATTGGAAAAAGAATATTAAAGAGGATAGTTCTACTGATAAAGAAATAGGTAAAAATAATGCCTTTGACGAAATACAACAACCGTCAGACGAGGAAAAAAAGGTTATTACACCAACAGAGCCAGTCAAATATAGAGCTAACTTCTATAAACCGTTGACAGATAGTTCTGAACCTGTAGAAGAAAATATAATACAGGACAGCAAAGAGGCTGTACATGCACAGGTTGGAACTCAAGAAGGAACTGACATTAAAACTGACCGTAACACTGAAACTACTGTTTGGGAAGTTCCTGAAACTAGTAAAGGTGTGTGTTTGATTGAAGCAGAACTAGAGAAAATGGAGAATCCTGTGGAAATACCATTACTCAATGAGCCAACAATACCCGGGACACCAACTAATAGTATGCTTTCAGAAATAGACATTCTACAAGCCCTCAAAAATGAAATATTGAGCGAGTCCATAATTATCCCCGGCTCAGAAGCAGGCACACCACTTTTACACCAACCTAAAGTCAACAAAGTGGTTAGCGCCAAAGAAATGTTGCCCAAGAAAAGGATTTCTATAGAAAACTATAAACAGAAGACAGACAGAGAAAAAATAATGAGTTCTATAAAGTTTTATTTAAAAGATAATGAATCTAAAGACGATCTAATCAAGAAACCCAGTCTTAAATTGACAGAGAAAGAATGTGAAAGGTTTAATATACAAAAGAAAATGTCTTTCGATGATGACAGTTCAGTCAGCGACGATGGAGGTGACATTCAAGCAAGTGACCTTTATAGCGATCTCGCTCCTAAATCTCCTGACCGCGATGAGTCAAGTAATATGGAAATGTCTCCTCCACCCATAATACCTGATGATTCTGCGAAGGCTGTGCCAGTAAATCGCAATGTAGATGTAGATATGAGAACTTTGCCGATGTTGTCTCCTAATCAGAACAATGCACCTACGTTGTTCAGTACCATAGTAGGTCATTCGCTTTCAAATACGAACACGATAAGTGCTACAATGACTGATCAAATCAAAAGTCAAAACAAACCTGTGCTTTTTGATCCTCGTGTTAGAAGGGATGTAAATTCTAGCCAAAGCCCTAGTCCGCATACTGCTCATCCTGATAGGACGCCAAAATCATCGTTTTCGAGTATTAATCAAAGTCCCGCCTCAAATGCAGTTGCGACGCCTAATGCCAGGTCGTATGACATGACTCACAACCACCAGTCGTTTGACGTAGACCAATCTAACAAGCACGTATATATGCCATCGTTTACTATGTTTGATTCTAAAGAGAGAGAAAATTCAGTGGCAAAAGATTCGAATAAGAAGCCACCTCGTGAAAGGAAATCACGTTTTGAGGATATTGGGGACACCAGTAGTTGGAGTTCAAGTGACGTGTCGATTAATACGCGTACTATAGACTCATTCACTGGAGACAAATACAGTAAAGGAAGAAACGATAGGTATAGCCTCGAAAATCGGGATTGCTTTTCTTATAATAGATCAGAATGTCCCAGGACACCTTTACCGTCGTTTGGAAGATCTGATGTGCCGGTCACGTCGACTCAAATATTTAGTAGATTAGACAAACCAATGACTCCTGTGCACTCGTTTGGCAGGGCTGAGTGCCCTACTACACCAAGTCATCACTTTGGAAGATCGGAATGCCCTCCCACTCCGATTCACTCCTTCGGAAGGTCAGATTGTCCTTCCACCCCAAGTAATCCTTTTGGGACTCTTTCATTTAACGTTAACGAGTGCCCTCTTACTCCAAATCACCAATTCGGTGTGACCGAGTGCCCGCCAACGCCATACTATGGAAGAAATGATTGCCCGCCTACACCAAATCACGGATTTGGTAGGTCTGACTGTTCATCGACGCCAAACCATCCGTTTGGAAGATCTGATTTTCATGCACAAAACTATATTAAAGATCCTAGACTTAACAGAAAACCTGAGTATGAGTCAAATTCTCAGCTAAACGACAGAGATCGCGGGTATTATAAAGATAGTGGCTACCACCGCGGAAGCTCTTACAAATCTCAAAAACCGTTCAGCGGATCAGATACTTATAGAAATCATGATAGAGAACAAGGCAGGAATAGTAAGTACAGGTACTATGCGCCAGAACAAACTGGACGTCAATTTAGGAAAGATCCACCCAGACGTGAACAAACCGTTGGTGGTTTAATGCCCAACGATAATGAAAATGATCGACTGTTTTCGAGAGAACGCGGACAGTACAACAGCGGGTATGAAGAAGTTGCTTTGAGACGCGGCAACCAGCGAGAAAGAAGTATTGGGCGTAGCATGCATCCAGAGGATAAACATGAAAGAGGTGTTGGACGGCACAATCGCCCCGAAGATACCTTTACACGGTCATCGTCTAGAGGACCTAGTGTTAGAAGTTCTATTGAAGCAGAAAATAAATTAATATCAGTAAAATCTGGCACTGGCTCATTTAAGATTGACACCAGTGTTAACGAAACATTCCAAAAGTTCCTTGAGAGTGGTAAAGGTATTCAAGTATTTGAGTACAATTTTGATGCGAGAAGACAAAGAGCTGCGAGTGTAGGAAGACCATTAGTTCGAGAATCCCGTTGTGAACAGGTGTCTGATGGCTCAGAATCTCTTAATAAAAAAGAAGTGTTTCGAAGAGCGTCAAGTATGGGTAGAGATTTGACAGATTCTTCAGCTGAGGAAAGAAGCTTCCAAGAAATTAAGGCTGATTTTAAAACGTATAGACACCCTGTAAAAGAATCCAGCAAATTTGACACTGGTAAAATACGAAATATTGATACTAAATCCAAGACTAATGCGGAAAGCATAGGCCGTAGTAGAAGAGAAAAGGAATCCTATGAGAAATACAAAGAAGAAAAGCGCGCTCAAAGTACTTCAAACCTGACATACTCTCCTAGAAGGAACTCTAGAGATCCCAGAATGCACAAAGAAATGAAAATGAAAAATAAATATGAAGATCCCCGCGCTAGGAAAAGTGGAATAATATACTCGAATGACAATATTGTTAAGGGTGCTATCTTGGCTTCCGGTTATGGTGTCAAAAACTACAAGATTCCTAAAATTAAACGTGTTGTGGAAGAGAAAGAGGTGGAGAAAGCTAAAAAAGAGGAACCTGTAAACAAAAAGGACGAAAAAGATAAACGAAAAAATATCGAAAAAAGAAAAGAAGGAACAATTACAGAAAAAGCAAACGACAAAAGTAAAGACAAAAATGTAACACCAAAACCAAAGACCAAAGATACACCAAAAGAAAGATCCGACGAAAGTCCTCAACATAAAATCAAGGAAATATATAAAGGAAAGATTAAAGAAATTATAAAAGAAAGCGATACTAAATCTGATTCAGAAACAGAAAAACTTCAAATAGACATTGATGATACGAGTGAGACTGATGAACATATTGGAAGGAGATCATCAAGATTGAGTAGAAAACTGGCAGTTACAAACATTGTGAAAAATGCAAGAACTAGAAAACCTAAGAAGTCAATAATAAGTGACTCTGATTCCGAAACGGATAATAGTGTCACAGAAAAACTTCCTAAAGTCGATGAGACGGATTTAAGTACTACAACACCCGCAACACTGCCACAGGTAAGTAGTCCTGTCAAGGAGAAAATTGTACCCAAACAACCGAACGCTATCGATATGCACACTAATTTTGGGTTAGAACTAGAAATGTTTACCGATAATGTTGTATCGGACCCCGTACTCGATAATATCAATGCCCTGATTGCAGACCTTGATAACGACCTTGATGCTTCTAAAAACGAATCGAGTAATAATTTCACGAATGAAATTACACTTGAGAATATGATGCAGAATATCACTTCTCCACAGGACAATTCAAGTGAAAGTAGAGATGATTTTACAAATGTACTCAAAGCTGTTGATGAGTTGTCTAAAAGAACTGATAAAAAAATGCACGAAAATTCTTTATCAGATCTAAATAAAGTTACTAGCGATATTGCTGCTGTGAATACAGAAGTTTCACAAATACTTAAAAATACTGAGGATTCCAGCTCAAACAAGAGTACTGCTACACAAAGTTTCGACAACCTGCTTGCCTCAGTACAAAATGAAGAAGTGAAAAATAAAGAAAGTGAAGCTTTAAATTCAAACCTACACTTAAGCAAACCTACTTACGAGGATATTGTTTCTACTACCGAAAAAGATAAGATATCAATTGACAATAAATCACAAATAGATGAACGAAGTATGGATGGCTGCTCTACTCCGGACAGTACCATTGACTCTGATGTCCTAGAAAAAAATAAAAGCGATGACTGTATTGCTGACAGCACAAATGAAGAAGTGCACAGCGAAACGAATGTTACTTCTACAGATTCTGTCGAACCTGAACCCGAAGCGGAATCTGATTTAGAATTAGGTAATTTGCTAACAATGTTACAAGACAAATCTAAAATAAAAAAATTGCTTACTATGTTAGGTGATCAATCTGGAGATAACGATAAAATTAAGAAAAAGCTTGAGAAATTAAGCGAAATAGTGTCCGATGACGATCAAGAAGAAACAACGCAGCAACCAGAGAAAAGTAAAATTGAAGTTGCCGTTATCACTGATGATAAAAAACCCGAATCGAGTCCGATAGTCGCTGAAGAGGCAACAATAGAAACGGAGTCTCGATCACATGGTAATGAGAAAACGAAAATTAATAAAAACGATGAGGAAACACCATTGAATAAAAACATTAAGGAGACTCAATTGAATAAAGGCGATGAGGAGACGCAATTGAATAAAAACGATGAGGAGAGGCAATTGAATAAAAACAACGAGGAGACGGAATTGATTAAAAACTGTGACGGGCCACCATTGAATAAAAACGATACCGAGTCGCAATTGAATAAAAACGATGAGGAAACGCAATTGAATAAAAACGATGAGGAAACGCAATTGAATAAAAACGACGAGGAAATGCAATTGAATAAAAACGATGAGGAAACGCAATTGAATAAAAACGAGGAAACGCCATTGATTAAAAACGATGACGAGACGCAATTGAATAAAAACTATGAGGGGACGCTATTGAATAAAAACGACGAGGAGACGCAATTGAATAATGATGACGATCAAGATAATGACGATCAGGATAACGATAGAAGCTTTGAAGATGTAATAGACGAAGACGCCGCCGAAGCAGAAGAGATAGATCTTCAAGTAACAAAGACTAAATATAAAAGGAAAATGACTGGCAAAAAATCAAAAATGTCTAAGAAAGGCCGGCCTAAAAAAGTTACGTCAGTTTCAGAGAAACGCGTCACACGAGCAACAGCTGCGGTTGAGACAAAAAAAAAACCTAAAAAACCACCACGCGAGCTGCAAAAACTTCATGAAGACATTAGGGAAATGTTTATCAGAGATGATATTTTGAGTGCTACTGGCATAAGAATGTGTCGTTTAGCAAAAATGGTCGATGAAAAAACGAAGGACGAGGTAGTTTTACCAGAACCGGAACCCGTAGTTCTTTTGGAAAAGTTCAAGAGCTCAGCTGACAAAAGCCGTGACAATCCTGTTCCTGAAAAAGTCAGAAAAAAGCCTGGACCTAAACCTAAACCTAAAATATCCACTGATAGTTCTGAAATAGCAAAGCCAAAATATAAACCTGGACCCAAGTCAAAGACTAAAAATAAAAAAGAAATAGACCCATATGCATTTGAAACAGAATCAGCAGGAGACACCACGGTTGAAAAGGCGAGCGAAGATGAATCTGACAGTTCTGATTCTGAAGTTGGTTCGCTGGCATCTTTGAAAAGCTTTGGTAGCACCGAAATTCTATCTGAAATAAAGAAAAAGAAACGTAAAAGAGGGCGTTGGCAAGATGGAGTGATAAAGCCTAAAAATAAAAAGAAAAAACTTGAAATGAAAGCAGAATCTACTCTAGAACCCCCGGATTGTATCATGCCAACAGAAAGAAAAATTATCGCTCCAGATCCGAATGCTCCATTTACTGATAAAAACTACTGTTTCCGTAAAAATGAGTTACATTATCCGTGTCGCTTATGTGAGTTCACTGGTTCAGACATCGTACATCATTATGTAAGTGAGCACCCGCACGTTGAAATCCCGCTGTCACGAATGGCTCCAGCGCTAGCTAAAGAAGCCATAGAACAGTGTAAAGAGATTAATTTTAACGACTTTAGCAAGATCTCCTCCGATAAATACGTTTGCATATTCTGTTATAAAGAATTTGCTTATAACTCCTCGGTTTTGGAAACTTTCTTTTGGCATATAGTGAGCATGCACACTGGTGAATACAAGCACACTTGCAGTGAGTGCTCAAATGAGAATCAATGCACGTTCCGTTTGGATATTCCACCACCTCCAAACGAAACTAATGGTCAACTCATTGGCTACATTTGCAAAAAATGCAATTTCACTCAATTATCTCTTGAAAATCTTAAAAATCACGTCATCCGTCGCCATAATGATGAACAAACTGCTGTTTATACCATTAATTTATCAGCCATGTCTAAAAAGACACTGAAGGACTTCTTACGTTTCACATTATCTAAGCCACCGGCAATACCGGCCATTCCTAAAGTGATAACAGACAGGCTAAATAAAAAACCAAGCAATGGCGCAGAAAGTGAACGGCCACCTTCGATAAAGGTTCTGCTAGCAAGTATTAAGTCTAAGATTACCTTTGAAGCTGATGATAATGTAGGTGAATTATTAGATTTGACTGGCGATGACTCTAAAATAAAAATTGAACGGGTTGAATCGGAGCACACGGATGAAATTTTGCAGGACGAACCGCAGTCTAGAGACACAAGTGAAATAAGCCAACCTGAAAAGGTAGACCATCAACCTGTCCAGCCTAGGCATCAAAAGGACCGACAACCTAGCGTGGACGCGGGAAGAAGAGAAGAAGAGAAGATGAAGAGAGAAGATCTAGCCAGTCAGCCTTCTAATGACATTGTTGACTATCCACATTTCAAAATTAACATCACCGAATCAGGCGCTAAAGAATACATTTGTTGTATCAATGGGAAAGACAATCACTTTAAGACGACTCTTTTGATTTCAATGAAGAAACATGCGCAACTGAAGCACTCTGAGAATTGGGACGGATACTGTTTCATTTGCAAAGTGATTGTTACCCCACAAGGAGCACATAAATTCAAAGACTGTTTTCAACATTATCTTGATAAGCACTTGGATAACTTTCCTATTTACCAAAAGGAAGTTGTGCCTGAATCTGCGCCTGAAAAAGTTTCAGATATACAAGTCAAGCAAACTGAAAGCACTGCTGCTTCTAAGCCGTATCTCAATGTTAGACCTATTAATGAATTGATATCTACAGCGGCAAATGATACGCCAAATGAAACTTCAAGTTTCCCGATAATCCAGAGTGTAGTGAGCCTCGGAGCGGAGTCTCCGCGGTTGAACCCTACCTACCCGACAGTGAGACAAGAGAAAAAGCAAACTGAAGTTAGTTTTAAATACGAGGAAGTGCAGGCGAAAGTGATGTTGAATAAACACCGAGTTGTTCTAGAAACTATGATGGCTCCAAACAAACTGATTAAAGTGTTTAAATGTGCGGGCAGATTCTGTTCATTTACATCCGACTCTGCTGAGGATGCGCTACTACACGCCTCCACGCACCAGCGCATAGGAGGTGCCGACGCCTTGAATTGTTCCTATTGTGATTTCGATGCTCTGGGGAACGCTATCGACCTGGTGATGCACGTGTTCAAAGCGCACGGCAACTGCCAGTATTCTTGCGGGCGATGTTTCTACCGAGCTGCGGCGAGTCAGTCGGTGGGGGCCCACGCGACCAGGGTGCATGGGGTAGCACAATCTGGGGCCACCGTGCTGCGAACTACTGTCGCAACTAACGCTAGTGATGGGGGCCGCATGCTGACTCGAGAACAGGCCGTGCCGTACTATATTTGTCATCACGGTAAGTTGTTTTAAAACGATTTTCTAATCTTGTTAGGTAATAGTGCAGACAATAGCAGTGCACCGTTTTGTTTATTGAACATACGTACGTCTATTGTCTTAAGCGTCGCGCTTGCATTCTTTGGATGACGCAGTACGCTAATTGCCACGCCACACTGCGTTGCGGGGACTTTTCCCGCATCGGCATTGCTTTAACGACAAAACATCACCCCATCTCCGCCATGCCTTGGTTATCCCGAGTGCATGTGCACAGACTGTGTTCTATAGAAACGGTAGTTTCTTCCTCTTCTAAGATTTGTTTGTCTTTTTGGTTTCAGTGGAAAGCGGTAGCAAATGTAAGTTCCGTACTTACACCCAGGATAAGTTCTGCGAGCATTTACAACAGAAGCACGTTGACGCCACCACGCATCCGTGTTATGTAAGTATTTAAAAGTATAAACACGATATAATATATAAAATCTGAAATGGATAAAGAAATTTGCTAAATGTTAATAAGAAAGTTAGAAGTTGCCTAGTTGAAGGGCCGCTATGGAGGGAATATTGTCTTGCAATACTTGACATAATTTCTTGCATATCTTCAAACAAGCAACTTATAATTTTTATGTATGTATTTATCATTATTATTTATGTATGTACATAAAAATTGGATGGATTCAGTACATGATTCTGAACCATACAAAATTTGCTGTACCATACATTTTGATCGATAGGTATGACAGTTTTCTATGAAACGGCTGATTTTTAAATGTCCCTGCCACCCTGTTATTTTTTTATAGCAAATTTTGAAATAACGACATTTTCATGATTGCTGTGCATTCCAAAAGTTGGCAACTGTCAGACACTTACCGGTTTTGATCAATTTGATATGACTGTATGGAAATATGAAGTATCACTCTATAATTTTACATAAACTCAGTTCGTACATCCCAATTTTGGTTTGACCGCTGACCCCCAAACTAAGTAGGGCTTATATCTTGTGGGACGGAGTGTGAATGGGCAGAAAGAAATGTTGGTTTACATGATTGTCAGTTTAATAAAGCGAGTAATATGTTGTGTGAGTGTGTGTGTTACCGCAAACTGAAAAATGCCCTTTTCACACCACATACTGTAATTGTGTTGTAACAGTTTGTTCATTGTTATTCATCATAATCAGCCTATATTTTCCCACAGCTGGGATACAGGCCTCTCTTCAAGAGGGAGTGGACTAT
Source organism: Apamea crenata (assembly GCA_949629185.1). NCBI lineage: Eukaryota > Metazoa > Arthropoda > Insecta > Lepidoptera > Noctuidae > Apamea > Apamea crenata. The sequence goes on from OX451372.1 coordinate 7,380,729, forward strand.
AATCTACAAATATGTGTTAACAAATAAATAAAAACCGGTAATATGTTGTCGGCTATTTGCGACGTTGTCAACTTTAAGAATGTTAATTTGACATTAGAGAAAAAAAATTGGAGAAGCAAAACATTTTTTAATTTTAATCGAGACTAGACAGTATCCTCTACAGTTCTATCATTAATTCTATTACAGAATTGCCAACTGGAAGTGTCATCGCCATCAGAATTGGTCCAGCACATGAAGTCCCACGGATTGAAGTTATACCAGTGCACTTGGTGCGTCTTAGGGGCTGACAACGAGGCGGAACTACTCGCCCATGTCTCCACCGTGCACCCGACGAAGCAACCCCAAGCTTATTTGAGAATTATCACTAACAAGGTACCTATATATTTTATTTTACCATTTACGTATACACTTATAGAAGACAAGAAAAAAAAAGAACAGAAAAATAGGTACAGTCTCCTCTGTGCTTATTTCATAAGAAATCTCTTCCAGCATACCGGCGATAGAATAGATAGAGAGATGTAGACATGATGTAGTGTGTGAAAGAGTAAAGGAGACAAAAAATAATACATAAAATCATAAACAATTCACTTTGGGCTTTATTTTGAATTTTTGACAGTTCTGCCATACAAAATCTGTCAGACGTCACTTTATTCGACAAATAAAAATTATCTGTCGATTGAGACATTAGCCCCTAAGGCTGATTTTTTAATCATCTGATATTTGAGGAATAATTTTGTAATTTTGACAGGTATTTCATACAAAAACTGTCAAACGTCAATTTTATTCCTCGAATAAAAGTTATCTGGCGATGGAAAAATCAGCCCTTATAAATATCACTAGAATGATAATAATTATAACATACTCAAAATAATAAATACATACACAACTAGGATGAAGTGGAAAGGTAGTGTTCTTTTAAGTATGGGGGTATCTACTATATTCTACGTGTTATACAAAAACCATTGAGATGACACCCGGTCTCTTAGAAGGATTAGCATGTAACTGCTGTCTGAAATAACTACAGCCAATCAAATCACTTGACAGGAGTTTATAGTCTTTTGGCGATTTTTTGTGTCAATAAGCCTTTTAGAACATGGCAAGTCTGGCTATAATGCCTTACAAATGAAGGCCAGTATTCTCATGTACAATTTCTATTCCAGGAGGGATCTAACGAGCTGAGGGTCCTTCCGCTAGCCTTCCTGAACAAAATGAAAGTGCCAACCATAGATGTGACTCCGAGCGCAACCAAGGAGAACCCAGTGCGTGAAGCAGAGCGTTCCATAGACCTGGAGAAACTTATCGGTCTCACTATGATGATGGAACCACAGCTTGATCTGAGCGAACCCACTCTAGAAGAACATCCTCGAGATATGATTCCTGAACCTGTTAAACAACCAGTTTCATCTGTTGTGCCTGTTGCGCCAACTGCACCTATTATGCCTGCTGCACCAACTGTCTCCGTCGCTGACCTAGAAGCCGGAATCCTTTCACCGGTTTCAAAAGCAGTTGCTTCAATCACCGGTCCTAGTCTGACAGATGTTACAAACCAACCTTCCGTACATACGCCAGTTACAGCTGAACCGCCTCTAACTATTACGAGAATGTCTATTAAAACTGAGATCGAAACACCTAGGAGCATGCGCCGCGAGGTAGTAGTGCTGGACAGTGACGACGAGGACCAGCAGCCAGTTATCGACCTCTCGGATGAAGACACCGCCAGCAACAAACAAGCGCCGACGCAGGCCGTCAACCAGAAGGTGCCGACCGAACTCCTGAGCACGTGCCCCAAATGTCTGCAAATATGCAAATCCATAAATGGCTTGAAAAAACATTTCTTCTACTGCTATCCTGACAAAGAACAGGGCTGTAAATGTGCGCATTGCCCGTACATGGCCAGCAACAGAGATAACATCATGCACCACTACATGAACGACCATTGTGACCGAAATGTATACCAGTGCGGTGTCTGTCGCAGCAGTCTGGTGAACCTGGCCATGGTCAAACGACACCTGAAGTATGTGCACAAAGAGAAAGACTTTGTAGTCACGACCACCACAGAGAACGGGATCTCCTTTTTCGTCGTTAATGTAGCAAAAAAGGAGAAGAAAGAGTTGCCAAAGAGGATATTGAGCGTCAGTGCCACCGAAACCTTGAGTAAGCGGCGATTCTGGCCTCAAGAAATTAATCAGCTTCCGATAAATCCTATTTTGGATCAATTGGTTTACTGTGAGATTTGCGAGTTTAGTACGAAAGTGCGGCTGAATATGGTGCGGCACCTGCAGCTGCACGCGGAGCAGCAGCCGGTGGCGCAGACAGCGCCCGTGAACCCCGTGCCGCACCTCGAGACCAACGAGAAGCACTTCGACCGCATGGTGAACCTGGCCTCCAGCTCGCTGCAGCCGCGCGCCGGGCCGGCCGCGCCCGCCGCGCTGGCCGTGCCGCGCGAGCTGGCCGCGCGCTACCCGCAGCAGATCTCTGCGCGCGCGCGCAACACGTGCGGGGCCGTGGGCTGCAGCTACACGTCGGTGGACGAGCCCATGCTCAAGCGCCACTGGGAGGCGCTGCACTCCGGCCCGGCCAGCTTCAACTTCCGCTGCGTGCACTGCCCCGACAACCAAACCACTGATACGTCGAAGCCTATCACCGCCAACCGAGTGGTGCAGCATCTGAAGATGCACGACGACACCCTGTACGCTTGCTCTAAGTGTCACCTTTATCACTACAAACGTGATTTCATTGAGAAGCATATCACGGAGGTGCATCAGAACGCTCCGCTGTATATAGTGCGTGAGAGCGCGGCGGCGGCGACGGCGACGGCGACGGCTTCAGCCGCGGCGACACCCAGCGCCGCGCCTACGATGGATTTGAAGCCGTGGCAGTGCGGTTTATGTAAATTCAAAAGCATGTTGCGTCCCGAAGTGACGGAACATTGCTTCAAATTGCACCAGTCAAAAATGCAGTTCAGGTGTGGCTACTGTCCGTACAGGGCGTCCGCGTTGGAGAACGTAAACAACCACCTGGCACACTCACACGCTAACGAGCCTGAAGATGTGATCTATTACTACTATAGAGAAGGCTCACTACCGGATGAGGCAGACGGGACCCCTCGGTGGATGAAACAGCGGCAGAAAATGGGCTCTAACTTGCCTGAGGTTAAGACTGAAGAGCTGGAAACCCCCAACCAGACACCATCAGTCCCGCCCCCTCCCGTCAATATCGACCTGAAATTAGTCAAGAAGGAAGTTGACGAGGCGGTTCCGGAGTCATCGGAGTCCATGGGGGATTTGTGCAAGAGATTTGGACAGTTCTGTGAGCCGAATGGAATCAGGTTCAAGTGCCCACTGTGCAACGTTATAACAGAAGAGACAAGAGAGGCTATGCAGTCTCATTTGTATGAAGAACTGCAGTACAGGAAGTAAGTAAACTGGTTTTAATAGGTACTTATGATAATTCACACATTTATGTCAATTCAGTGATATTTTGCCTCACATAACATTAAAATAAAACGCTGGGATTGCTGTGCTTCTTGCTATACAGATCGCTTTTTATGCTAATAATATTGAATTCTGCAATAAAATTTGCATTTTTTTTAACTTTGTAGATTTTTATTAGCTTTAAATGATATTAGACCATTTATTGAATAGCAAATCTTGTAAATATAACCTTCGAGCTTATGAGAGGTCATTTGATCAAAAACAACAGCAGCATGTACCTACAATTGTTTATTCTCAACGTAAAATCTTCCAGGTGGGGATGCGGCCTCTGCAACTACAAGGCTTTCCACAAAGCCGGCCTCACGGAACACATGAGCATCGAGCACTTCAGGCAGTACGAACACATCGAGTTGCCCAAAGACGTCAACAAAGAGAAGTGGGTCGCGGGACAGTTGGACCATCAAGCGTCTATTATAGACAAGCATAAGGCCAACTTGGCTAAACAGAAAATTATTGTAGAAAAAGTAACCAAACCTGTATCCGTCGCTGCCCCTCCTACCGTTGATGTAGTTGAAAAGTTTTCTATGACACAGATGGAGCAAGCTTTCGGCGAGTTCGGAGAGCCGAGTAATAGCATGTACTGCTGTCCTAAGTGTGACTTATTGACTGGAGACGAAACGGTCATGCGAGACCATTTGGAGATGGAGCTTAATAAGATCAGGTAAGCTGGTCGACTAAGATTAGTATAATAATTACTTAGGTTATTTATGTTATGTTGCTTTTGGTGCTATCTTAGGCTAAGCGCGCACTACGAATTTTAATCGTTGCGAAGAAAATTCGTTAATCTGTGATCAATAGAAATGTACTACAATCCGCGACTGCGAAAATAAATCGTTTGCGATTTAAAATAGCAGATGCGTAATTGTACGTATATTTTGTACCCTATAGAAGCGGTACTGGCTTCGCGCATTGCGGAAAAAAATCGCAAGCGCAGCGGTCAGTCGACTTGTGATTTTTGACGATGTCACGTGGCACAGTGACTGTCTGGCCTTGGTATTTCGCAGGCAATAATAAAACGTAGTGCGCGTAGGAATTATTGTCGTTGGCGATTTTATTTCGCACTTTAAAAGTCGCAACGAATAAATTTCATATTGCGTGCATACCCTTACTTTCGAGTTGCTTTAAATTTAGTAAATCACTTCAAATGCAAAACTTTTGTTATAGTCCGCGCTCCGCTAGTTGGCCGCGCCTTGGGTATGTTCACGGTGGGACTGCGTACGTGTGTTGCAACCCGCCGCCTCCCCCCCGCTGCCCCTCCCGTCCCACCGGGAACATACCTAAAGCGCGGCCAACTAGCGGAGCGCGGACTATAGTAAATTAATTTCTCAGCTACATTATGTAGCTCCAATAATTATTTCAACATTTTCAGGTGGGGTTGCACTAACTGTCCAGTCAAATATCAGACGTATCATGAAGCGCAGTTTCATAGCAAGGGCCACGACGGCCCGTCCAGGCCCTTGGAGGCGATACGAGACCCGTCTCTGCGCGCTGCGTGGGTCACCAACTGCATACAGCTGCAGAAGAAGAAGATTCTGCAGTGTGCCTCTGTTAAACCCTCAGAGTCCCCCGCTCCTGATAAGAGTTTTACCGAAACCGATAATAATTCTCTTCTCGTTGTCCGATACGAAGAGCGCGTGCCTACACCCGATCTAGTGCTTGCCAGCCGGAAGAGAGCCGCGCCAGACAGTGATGACGAACGACTCGTCATCGACGAGACTGGCCCCAAGAAGAGGGTTCTAAGACCATGCCCACACTGCCCCTACAAGTCTAAATTTTACAACTCCTGGAGAGAACATGTACTTAAACATCATAATCTGAAGCCCTACGCGTGCTGCTATTGCGACTACAGCTGTTCCTACCGGCAGGGCCTTATAGGACACACAGAAAAAGCTCACCCCGGTCAAACCCTGTTGATGAAAATGACAGGCATACCACCCGCAGAGTCATACATTCTCTCGCCGAAGAAGAGACTGTCAGCAGAAGAAGAAATTAATGTACCCAAAATAATATGCTTATTCTGTGAAAATTCTATACCAGAAACTGATATTGACAATCATCTACATGAAAATATCAGACCCGACTTTGCTAAAAAAGGCGATGTGGTCGTCAAATGCTGCATTTGTTTAGTTCTGCGCCTTGACGTGAAATCTCTACAGGAGCACCACAGCCTAGCGCATCCACACATACCGGTCAACTACGCGTTGTTCAAGCTACATCATAACACCAGAGAAACACATTTCTGCGGTCACTGTGACGATATAGGATTTAAATTCCTAAGAGACTTGAAGACGCACCACAACGCTGTTCACCCTACGCTTCTATTCAAATACACGACTGTGCCGTATGTACCTGCGGATGGCAATAGAGAAAGTAGGAAGAAAGAGGAGCCTCACCCTCTGAAGAGATGCGCTAGGAAGTCGACCACGAAGCTCCCGGGCGGTAAGACTGTCGCCAAGAAGTCTACCACCAAACTACCTTACAGTGTTCCTAGTACTTCAGATGACGGCTATTCTTATTATAAGACAAAGCCTGAATCCCTGGAAAACTATGCTAACGTCACCACTCTTATGTCGTTCTGCAACAGAATGATGCCGTTCACTTTGAAGAAACTGAGTGAAATCATCAACATTGAGCCTATAGTTATTGTGAAAGACGTTCGAGCTGGCACCTCCAGTGATAATATGACACTTTAAAAGTGAAAAATAAGTGTAAAACGCGGACAAAGTGATGAACAATCAAATTGAACTTAAGTCTTCATTAGTTTAGCAGTTGTATCGTTTTAAGGCCAGATTTGTGTTAGTTTTATCGTCGCTTAGCGATTAAGAGACTCGATCTTCATACTTGAGACTGATATACATTTTAATTAGTGCGATGTGAGTAGACTTACATGTTGACTAAGCGCACTTGCACTAAACAAGGTGTGTACCGGCCGTGGGCGTTTTCTTAAGGGTGAAACAGCCAAATTAGAATTGCCAATCATTTTTAGCATACATAGTAAATATGTATGTAAGCTTTCTGTCAGTAGTAATAGTAGTAAGAACTATTATTTGTTAAAATAAATGCAAATATATGATATAAAAACGCAACTATTTAGTCTACTTGTGGCACCTACATCCTATTGCAAATCTCATCTCTATGAATAATACATTAAAAAAAATGGCACTTAATAAACCTGAAACGATATTAAACATTTAATTAGTATGGAAATCTGTGATTTACGATACATTCTTGTAAGATTTATATGTTAGTAGTAAGTAGGTATGTATATTTAATTAATAATTTTGAGCATTTATGATACCTTAGCGGTCGAGTTCCTTTTTGTTTTGTTTATGGTCGTCAAGCCGCGGATTTGATTCTTGTAACATTCAGTCCTTCTGTAATAAAGCTATAAAAGCAAGCATTGGAATAAATATAATACTTAATATTATCTTTATGGCTGATATCACACTGACGATTCGCGGCGCGCGTTAAGTTTTATGATGTTAATATTCTTAGAAAACTTTAAACTGCATTCAAATAATGCACATACATTTATACTCACGACTCTTTCCCATGGGGTTAAGCAGAACTAATGTTTAATTCGTGTAATAATAATTGTTATAATAGTAAACCCATTTTATTCTCTTTATTTGTTTGAAACAGAACTCAATTATTTTTTTTTTCTTTTTAAATTCCAAAATTTTTTCTTGTGTGAAATGTTAAAGTAGAACATTTCCTGCCATTTCTTGAATAATGTAACATGTTTAGAGTAAGTACAGTGTCTGTACCATTGTGATTTATCTTGTTAATAATTTAAAAAAATAGTTCATTTGCCAAATTATATTTCCATTCAGACAGAATAAACAATTTTTGTAAAATACTGTGTTATTGTTTTTTATCTACGCTCGTATTTTAAATAAAGCGTTCAGGTTAAGAATGTCCAATTTCCAAAATGTCCAGGAGTTCAAAATGTACAGACGCCAGCACATCAACCTACTACAATCTGTCAAAATTATTTAATAGATTTTCAACTATATCGTTAAAGTATTAAGGTTCAAGGTTGATTGGGAAAATTTTACAGTTTCGGGTAGCTTGACCTGCTGGCTGTACAATTATCAAAATGTCCAATTCCCGAAATATCAATTCCCAAAATGTCCGAAATGTCCAATTCACAAAATGTCAAATTTTAGATTATGTGGTAAATTTGTTCAATAACTGGGTAACCAAACAATAAAAAACAAGATTCTGAAATAATAAAATGAGAGGGGCTTGTGGTAAGACAGTCGCACGGGTCGATCGATCAGGTTAAGCTGCACTTGCCGCGGTTGGTCTGTGGATGGATGACCATCTTTACATACCAAGACCCCTCCGTGCTTCTGAAAGCACGCTAAGCCGTTGGTCCCGGCTGTCATTCGTGGATCTTTGACAGTCGTTACGGGTCGTCAGAAGCCCGAAAGCCTGACAACCAGTATTACCAAGGGGTTTCGTATTACCCAGTGATTGGGTTGTGGAGGTCAGATAGGCAGTCCTTCCATGTATAATACTGGTACTCAGCTGCATCCGGTTAGACTGGAAGCCGATCCCAACAGTTTTGGGAAAAGGCTAGGTGGATGATGATACTGAAATCCTACTAATATAAGAGCTCCGAAAAAAAATTAAAATATGAGCATACTCAAAATATGAAATTTACTGCTATAAATACTACTTTTCGACAACTTATAAGCGAATACAAATAAAGAAACCTAAGTAGTACTTTAAAAAATAAAAAAAATAAAAATTTTGTTCAATACCTACCTACCATATTTTTAGTTTCATAAAAAATTACCTATTTGTGTAAGATAAAATATATTTAATAGAAATATTGCCTACTGTTGATTTTGCATGTAAAAAAGCTTATGAGTGTTTGATTTAAAAGATTAATATACGAAAAATATTAAAATACATATATTAAGTATCATTCTTTTATTTTTATCATCAGTAATATACGTGGGTTCACCGACCCCACGACTAATAGAAGCGGTACTATTTTTCACCACTAGGTACCTACAGTTAAGGGATGAAGATTTTGAAGAGTTTTGCTAAAGTAAAATAAAAACACTAAGAAAGGGTTAAAGGGTCTCTCTTGTTTCTTGTGGATAATTTAATATAAACACTTTCAAGTAATCGCCCCGTGTTTTCTAGGCTTGCCTCGGAGGCCGTCTTCAGACAAGGCAAACAGAAATGGCCAGCTAATAGCTTGCACAGCAGCAGAGTCAACTAGGTTGCTTGCTATCATGACCGCCAAGATGACGGGATGCCGCCAGGTGTTTCGTATATCATGTGGATAGGATTTAGTACAATATTTCTACTATTTCATACTTTCATAGTAAAATTTTATAAGTACCTACTCATAAAATTTCAAAATTTTCTACGATGAAAGTGGTGGTGGCAGGACCATTGTTCAGTTAATGAAAAACAAAAGGCGTGATCTTAAACTGAACATACCAAATTTTAATACGATAAAGTACGACTACGTTTGAATCATTAATAAATACTTTTAAAACTGAAATTGAAACGTGATAGATGCCCGTGCGGCTGTTAGTATTACTTACCCATGAGCCCCATTAGTCAAAATATTCTGTTCTGGTTCTGTTAAAATAGCTAAGGTATTTATGATAATGCTGTATTACCGAATAAACGTAGACTCGAGTAGGTAAGTTAAGAAATGTTTATGAATAGAGCTGTAACTCAATAGTGGACCCACAAGATTTAACGAAGTCTGCAAGACTTCGATGGTTAAGAATAGGATAACATAATTATTTACATACTAGGATTTCTTAATTTACTTTTTAAATGGTTAAATAAAATATTAAACTGTAACAGTTTTCATCATCACTGCCTGCGAATGATTTCGTGCATAGCGAAACTTTTTATTAGTTATTTTACGAGTCGAGCATAGGGGAACTAACCGAGTAGAATGGTTGTTCCGAAGGGAAGCCGGTAGGAATGGCGTTGCATGAAGCCCTCGCCTCTGGTAGGGTAAATTTAAATAAATTCAATCTTGGATAAAACGTCCAAATAATCATGTCAAATCAAATGACAATACAATGAACGATTGTATCAAGTTTTCAGAAACTGGTTGAACTAATTGTGTGGATTTGTGATAAAAGTAATGAAGTCAGATAGTGCGCCAACTATAGCACCAAATCAAAGTAAATTACCTTCCTACCTAATTTGTTATCGTCAATAAAGATAGCGGTAGGATGTGCCCCAATCTCATACCAAATCTAGGTACAGCTACTTTCTCATTTATAAATACACTCTAAAAAAAATTTATTGCTCCTAACAAGATTGTGATTATTGCAATCAAGCATCTTGATTCCATACGAGCCTAACAAGACGTTAGATAAATCAAATAAGGTGATTTTTATTGCTCTTACTATCTGCTTCTTAACTAGAACAACTAGAACCTTAGTCAAAGTTAACATGAAAATTATCAATATGACGAATTCAACTTAATAGATTCATCTATAATCTTGGTCAATATAAATATGAAAATGACTACTATAACTAATTCATCTTCGTAGATTTTCTAGATTCTTCTAGATTCTTCGTAGATCTTCATAGATATAGTTTTTTTTTGTGAAAAAAAACTTCTGTGCCTTAGGCCACACACACACAGCTTTGGTTCACCTTTTATACCCTGTTTTTATCCAGACGGTAAGAAAGTCAGTGGTATGGGCACTCATAATTTACAAAACATGATAACTAAAATAAAAGTGCGTCACCACACACAGTGAAGGATTCCAAAGTTTGGATAATTATTTTAGCATGCACACCACGTGGCGGTCAATAAAATCAATAGGTCCGCCTATTGATTTAATTGACCGCCAAAATAAGTTTGTATTTTACGAAACACAAATTTAAAAAAATATTAAGGTATTTCTCGAAAAAATGAGATATCCGGACGGACACACAGCCCCTATCCTGCTTATGCGTAGGAAGTTTCATTAAAATCGGTTCATGCATTTCGAAAAACATGGACTTGAAAGTTTGTATGAAATGCCGTACGTTGTAAACGCTCTTGATGTGTTTCTGTTTCGTTTACAAAAGAAGATTCACAGCCGTTTAGCAGTAATTTGCAGCGCAAACAAATTGCCGCAAATAAATGTATTTTCTTTCTTTCTTTCTATAAAACTAATAAACAAAGATAATAATAATAAAAACTGTGCGTTTTGTAGCTGCGTCTTGTCGCTGCGACTAGACGCAGGGCAGGAAACGATCATTTTCTTTGAGTATTCAACGCGCTTCGACGTCCGATTAGAAAACATTGACATCGAACTTATCCATGTTGAGATTCATACGTACCTACACCTTTCTCAGCGCTCACACTGACCTGAAGATGACCTGTGATCTGCCGCATGCGACTGTTATCAGGCATCAGGTGTGCGCGTGCACCGTGCACCTAGTCGCTGCGACATATAGCGAGAGCATGCGACTCCTATAGCGCCTCGGCAACTCGACGCCAATGTCGGAACTTTGAAGAAAATATAGAGTGGCATTGAGATCGATACAACCTGTTACCATGTATTCAGTACATGATTCTGAACCGTCATACGTTGAAATTGATCGGTGATAAAAAAAAATAGCTCTCGAATGATGTGCTGAATTCATGGTTACAGTTTGCGCGTCGGTGTCCCTGCTACCTTGTCTATGAAAGTCGTCGTTGTTGCGTCTAGATGCCGAGCTTGCTCAGCAGCATGCCGCATAGTGTGCGCCATGACTAATAAAATAAACAGCACACGAGGCTTCAGCAGAGCATTTAATGTATAATAATATAATCACATTTTTCTGAGTATATTTTATACTTCAACAGTCAATGTTGCGTTCTGTGCTCCGAATTTGCTGACAGGTGCCACGACACGAATTACCACTCTGATGCACACCACGGCGGAATCGTTGTCATCCATGATCCTGAACTCGATGGGCAACTGAGTTCCCTGTAATTAAATAAACAAACTTGTCATCATCTGCCTAGCCTTTTCCCAACTATGTTGGGGTCAGCTTCCAAATACCAGTATTTTACCAGTAATACGATACTCCTTGGTAAGACTGGTGGTCAGACTTTCGGGCTACTGACGAGCCGTAACGACTTTCGGAATGAGTGAAAGAAAAAGTTCTTATGCAGTTTTGAAGTCGACTGGCCATCATTTTGGTGTCATCATTATTCTAAAGAATTCACGACCATTTATTTATAAGTAGATATTTACATAGAATGAGCAAAGAGTTTGAATAAAGAGAGTTTTCCGGGAGTGTATCTTTGTCGTATACTAACTTATTTCAGAGGTATTTTTGGACTTCTTCCTGGAGTAACTTCTTTTCATTTACTTACCTCAGGCATGAAATCCTCGATGGGCATGTTGAGCGTGTACAAAATGACCTCGTCACGAACCACGGGACAGTATGTGTTAGTCAGGAAGTTACAAGTCTCTGCCTTCTCGGCGAGGCCGTACGGGATGGGGACTATGGATATGTATGCTACTGCTACAGTCCTCATCCGGTGTATGACGTGAGCTGAAAAATATATAAGTGACGAAATTAGGCGACTCTTTAATTGTTTGGTATGGCACTCTTATATTAAATTATGGTTTGACTTAGATCAAAGTAATCTTGTACCAAACCTCAATATTAAGGGTAGATCTTATACATTTCCTTCAGGGACAATTCAAAAACACATTGGGCAAAAATGTATGGAAGCTAAGTCCATAGATATAGGAAATAAGGAGATATGCCCGGTAGTTGAAAATGTATCAGAACTCGATGTCGCTAAGACGATCCCACTACCGCGCCACTAATACACATGTAGTACAGTAAAAGCACAAAGTAGCGCACACACTTGCAATTCATAAATCAGAACGTACTACACAATCAATAATTATAAACCTAAACTCATCAAACATAGCGTGCATTTACCATGCACTGTACAACTTACTCACACAAAAACATCTAACGCTATCGTTGTGCTGTGCAAAAGCCATTTATTTTACATATACGCTAGTGATTGACTAAATCGGAAAGTTATCGATTCTTCCATTTATTATTGTACTAAAAAAATTTGGTGCTCTGAAAAAAAAATGTCCAGAAAATATTATATTATGGATCAATAAAAAATAGCAAAAAAAAATGTTAATAAATAAAAAAATAACATTATTTAACATCTCAAGGTTCTTCCAAAACCGGATTTCAACGTCATCATTTTAGGTCTACCAACCGATTTAAAACGGTTGACAGATTGTACATACAACTAACTATATATTCCTTGGGTAATCGACATTATTGTCGATAGCCTATGTTAGTGGATCTGCACAGCGACATTACTAATTAGCCGCAAGAAGCAGCCGCCGTACCATGCGATGCACCGCATAAATAAAGTATCGTTTCGTGATTTTTACATTGCTTGTCTAGTCACTTAGCGACATACTTAGGTAGTGGTTAAGGAGCAATCTATTTCTATTACTGGCACAGATCTTGTTACAAATAAAGTACTTACGTGCTCTGAAGACTATTTGGATGACGGCATCCTGCCCCTGTGGTAATAGGCACGGCGGGGTAATGCAGCCGGCTATGTACGCGTTGATCGGCAGGGGACCGGCATTGCCACCAGGGCCTGAATGAAAAAGAAAAGTTCAAATCACACGGTTTAGACCACATTCACAAAAATATCGCGATGGGATTTTATCGCGCACTGGATTTTTAACTCTCAGTGTTGAGTCGAGCGTTGAGAATCCAACAGAGCACAGCTCAGCGTGTCGACAAAACACATTTGGATTTTCAGCTCTCGGCGCTAAGCAGTGCGTTGCAAATCCAGTACGCGATAAAAAATCTCCGCGGGATAAACGCGCCCGTGCGAACCTGCGGGGTTTTTGCGTACCACAATCAGTAGCAATGGCTCTCATTTGGACACTTTAACAACATTCATAGCGTTATTTACGTTGTTGAGCAGAAGAATTTTTCGAACATTTAGAGCAATGGATTAGCAATATCCTTCAAAATGTTTCAGATTGAGATTGATAGTGTGTTACGCAATTAGGGTACTGCTACGGCTTATGGTTTTGCTACACGTTGGGCGTCGCATTGCTGGTCTTGGTCACTGATCGCGTAGTCCTCCAATCAAACCACGTGTTCACAGGTTATAGGGTGATATAAATTACAAGGGTACCTCTGTGTCCTACCACAGTAAATGGCATACAAAAATATTAAAGAAAGTATAACAGTTAAAAATATGATCGATGGTTGCGGCTCGAACTTCAATAATTTTCGTTCGAGCTGCAATTTTGTTTGTTTATTATTACACAAACTAGTGTTCGTCTATTCATCAATCAACTAAAGTCAACCAAAATTAATCTCGCGTAGTATGTTAAAATTAAAAGTCATTTATTAAAACTTGGCTGTCAATCAGTACTTGTTGAACGTCAAAATTACATGATAATCCTCCAAACGGGCGGGCGTTTGACTCCACAACTTCCAAGTGCTTTAGTTGGGAAGAAGAAATGGTGCAGCGAACTTCCCTGATTAGTTAGTTATTTATTATTATAGTTACTCACATCGGCTAACTTCGGTGGTCTCCCCTTTGGTCAGAGCCAGCACGGCACAAAACAATACCACAGCCCGAAACATTTTGACTCCCGGTTGTGACTGACTGATAACAGTTGCTGTTGCGATTAACTTATATTTTAACACACAATCCGTTATCACTTGGAATGATAATCAACACGTGTGCTCAAATACATTGAAATCCATGATAAATAATCGATTAATTTTAACAGCTGCTGTTTTGCTGTGATTCACAGCGTAATCGAAGGATTAAAAACAAAAAAACCGGCCAAGTGCGAGTTGGAATCGCGCACCGAGGGTTCCGTACAATTTAAAATTATTAAAAATATTTTTATATGATGTAACTAAAAAGGTAAATTGCGGTTTGCGATTTATGACGTATTAAAAAAGAACTACTTTCTAGATCTAACCAATTTTCGGTGGAAGTTTACATGGTAATGTATACATCATATAGTTTTTTTAGTTTTATCATTCTCTTATTTTAGAAGTTACATGAGGGGGGGGGGGGGGGCACATTTTACCACTTTGGAAGTGTCTCTTGCGCCAACTATTCAGTTTTTTTTGTTGTTTTTTTTCTATTTTTGTGTGAAAATTTAATGCGGTTCACAGAATACATCTACTTACCAAGTTTCAACAGTATAGTTCTTATAGTTTCGGAAAAAAGTGGCTGTGACATACGGACGAACAGACAGACAGACATGACGAATCCATAAGGGTTCCGTTTTTTGCCATTTGGCTACGGAACCCTAAAAACAGGTTTGATTTGGCAATGACATCATCCGCAGCCAAACTTCACCTACTGTTGGACATAGGCATACGCATAGCATAATCAGCCTATAATGTTCCCACTGTGCACTGCTGGAACACAGGCCTCCTCTCGATGAGAGGGAGTAGGCCATAATCCACCACGCGGGCCCAGTGTGGGTTGGTGGTTGTCACATGTCGAATTTTTGGTGCTAGTACATGCCGGTTTCCTCACGGTGTTTACCTTCACCGTTTTGAGAGCAGTAATAATAATAATAATAATGCTTTATTGAAAACAAAGTAAGTACACAGTTACATAAGCGCACTGCCTCCTGAACTAGGTTGTAAGCCTGTATCTCAGGAGACAGTTCCCTTCCAGTTTACATAATTACTAGATTTTTACAGCGTTCTCAAGTAGTTCAAACTAAACACAAAAAGTAAAGATTATAAGTAAGTTACACAGTACAAGGTTAATTTAACTGAGTGTGCACGTAGTGTGCATGAACTGTGTGAACTGAGTGTGCATGTGTATTGGCACTGTTAATATGTGTTCGGATTAGTGATGTTGTAATGTATGTATGTAGTTGTGTATGTGTTATTTATGTATGCATGTATGTGTTTGGTATGTATTAAAAAAATATGCGTAGATTTGCGATTATACAGTCAGTTTAGATATTGGTTAAGAGTAGGCTTTCCACTTGCTCATAATCTAGCTTGTTTAACCAATCGAGAATACTTATACTGAAATCGTGGTTATTTAAGCTATGACTATTATTTGCTGTGAGTTTGTTATAGATACGCGGTGCGATTGAGTTATAAAAAAAAAGATTTTACCCAGGGTGTTGGACAAATAAAGCGTCTCTTGCTGGTCGGCAGTAACTGCGGAATTGTAGTGCGGTGATATCTACGGAGCACCTGACTTACGTAAAGTTTGCTTTACGTAAGTCAGGTGCTCCGACCTGACTTACGTAAAGTTTGCGAACTGATAGAACACCAGTGCGATGATATACGTCCGTTGTGGGGCGGTATGGTAGAAACATAAAAACTTTAATAATTGCGCGCCGTGCACGTTCCAGTTCAATCATACTTGTTACGCTGCAGCACCCCAACAGCAGATGCCATAACTAAGTATACACTTGCATATATATAGCAGTGGTGATGAAATAATTTACACAAAGTAAGGTGCCTGTCTGGGTTCGAACCTACGACCTACAACTAGTAAGTCGCGGCCGTTACCACTGGGCCACCACTAATTTTGAAAGGATATTAATTGTAAGTTATGGATAATTTTATTCTTAAGGATAATTTGTAAGGACGTACTCACTATGTAACCTTCTTCATGTCGTTAAAAATTATGTTACTGGCCGTTAACCGTTTTTAGAATGCCATTAGCTTTTTTTTAATATTTTATTTTAGCAATTGGCATTCTCTGAGTTTTCAAATAAAACAAGTCTTCGTAAAAAAATATCATCAAACTTCTATTTTGAGGCTAACCTCCTTACGTACTTGGCAGGGGATTTTTTTTTCTTGGGATACCTACCCCAAGAAAAAAAGCTCGAGTGCTACTTGTGGTGACTGGTCGTCTTGCTGACCATAGTTTTGTTATTGTTATTAGTAATAACTGTTTATTTATCTTACTTCGATGGTCCTAGTTAATCATTTGTGACTTCGATCTATCACTCTTATTTTTTTCAATTTTTAAAAATTATTATTTCTTTAGAATAAATGACAATAACAGCTTTATTGCATGGAAAATTCTCTTACGACTAAAAATGTATTATTGCATTACTCTATGAACCATAACACAAAAAACCGGCGAACATCTTTACTAGCGATTAGTGGATGATACAGCTAAGCTTTGGCTATAAAATTTCCCTGAAGAAGGTGGTAATCGGCTGGTACGCTCGAGATCTAAAGCGGAAAATACGTCGTATTATATTCTTACAGTTCTGAATCTCAGTGGTTGGTGTGTTTATAAAGTCATTAATGATGTTTCAATTGAAAAAATATCGTCTATAATTTGTATTCTACATTTTTTCAATTATTTCATTAAATATTTATACCATTACAATTATTTGTAAAAGGTTAAACTGGTAAAAAAATTAGCTTTCATTTGACATTTTGAACGCCTGTTTTGAATCACTGTACGCTGCACTATAAACAAATAACTTCTTTTATTTCTCCTGTAAAAATCGATTTTTGATATTACCGCTTTATTGCCCGGGGCCAGCGATATATTATGTAGTATGTATATACAAAGTTTCATTTCGATACGACGATTAGAAGTAGGTTAAAACAGACTTGTAAGATTTTGTTACATAGTTTGTTAGATAAAAGTGAAGCTAATAAAAGCGTGTTAAAAATAATGGGGAAAAAATACCAACAAATGCTTAAAGATCCAATTTAATCAACAGTTTGCTTTACACCATCTTACATAATCGCTTATTCTGAAACCGGGGCGACGATCTGGATGGGTACCCGCAGACACGCAAGGGAGTTGTTGTTGCTCTCGTCAACTACACGGAACTCGATGTCCACTTGGGTGCCCTGGAAAAAAAAACAGAATTTGTGTTAGGCGGATCTGACACTACCACCGACCACGCACCCCTCTCTGGTGCGCAGGACGTAGCTCGAGCTGCGCATCTTCTTCGATAAGCTACCTCACGGCGGCGCATCTTCATAGCACAACTTACTCGTACATTATAATTGTGCATCTGAATATCAAAGTTTACATGGGACTTAAAGAGTCCGAATTTACACACTCAGTTTTAGAGCTTCTAGGGTTGTTACACTTTTTTCTTCTAACTGAATGATATTCGTATTACTGATTCGCGACGCTTCATCTTCACATCATCTTTGGACATCTTTCAGCTGAAATGATGATGATCCACTTACCACAGGGAAGAACGGCTCAATAGGCATCCTCAGAGTGTACTTCAGAAGCTGACCTCCTTGCACAGGGCATGAGGCGTTGGTCAGGAAGTTGCAGGTCACAGAGTTCTCCGCCAAGTCGTACGGGATGGGTACGGTTATGAATCCAATACGCATATATGCGGTGGCAAGGGTCCTCATGCTCTGAACCGGGCCAGCTAAAAAGGAAATATGAATACATGCACTTTAATTGCTGGTATTTTTGGTTGGCAAACAAGTCAAGGCCTGATGAAAGTTCATCAGCATAGCCTTTTCCCAACTATGTTGGAGTCGGCTTCCAGTCTAACTAGATGCAGCTAAACACATATATAACATACCATTTTACAGGGAGCAACTATCTGACCTCCAGCACCCAGTTACTGGGTAGCCTGATGAAGGTTATCGTTGCCTATAGTTACAAGGAACACGTCAAGGGGTTTGAAGAAGCATTGCTAAGTGAAGAGATAGTGGTTAATGATTTGATTTTATCTTGTACGCGTGTAATATCAACGGCACCAACTCTTTTACATCGGAATACAAATAACAAAGCTGCCCAGTGGCAGAACTTAATTTGATTCCTAATCTTCTAGTGGTGTTATGTTATTATAAGTTTTTACAGCGAGAATAATATGGAATTAGCTACATAAGCCAACATGCTCCTGTAGGGTTTTTGAGAAATAGGTTTCTAAATCATGGCCCTACGAATGTGCAACAGTACACTGCTACAAGGACCTTTCGGCAATCGAATGACGTTGAGAGGGGGCGCTGTTGGTAAACATTTGTGTAAATTGTTTTGTTAAATGTATTGAAAAAACCAGATGACGGCGTTAGTTCCGATTTTGGCCACGCGCCAAAAGGTTCTTGTACAGTCACGAGTACTAATATGTCAACACTTGGAAACTTTCAATAGCGTGAATTGACGTAAGCAACAATTATGAAAAAAAACCATTGAAATATAAAATTTCATTAAAATATAAAGGAGTAAATCGCTTTTGAATAAAGCCAAATGTATACATACTTATGCTCGTGACTGTACAGCTATTTATGATACTAACGTGTGACGAAGTCAACGTTGATGACAGCATCTTGCAACTGCGGCAGTGCACACGGCGGAGTGGAGCACCCCTCGATGTACGTGTTGATGGGCAGGGCTCCGGAGTTGCTGGTACCTGTCACGAAAAACAAAAGAATATTAACTATCGCAGACTATACGTTCTTTTCAGAAATTTAGACAAACACAACAATATATAATACACAGATGGTTTATAACCAGGATTAACATAAATTATAGGATACTTTTTATACCGATATTTCCACGGGATCAAAACTTATGCGGGTAAAACCGCGGGGCGCAGCTAGTAACATTATATTTTCACACCACCTGCTCGCTAAACTCTAACGTCAAATCTAACCAAAAGCAAGTCATTTAAGCTCTAGGCTCTAGCCGGGCATTAATGTTGTACTCAATTTGAATTTGGAACCTCAACTGAGAACAATGCGTAGAAACTTTTATCCAAAACTTTTTTCTATTAATGTACAGACGCCAGCAGGTCAAGCTACCCGAAACTGTCAAATTTTTCCAATCTACCTTGAACTTAATGCTTTAGCGATAAAGTTGAAAATCTATTAAAGAAATTTGACAGATTGTAGTAGCTTTCGTATTCGTATTCGTTTATTTGCATTATACAAGGTATACAGATGTTCACACAAGGCTTATACCTAAGAGCCGTTGTAGACCCTGTCTAGCTGTCTGAGCTTGATGTGCTGGCGTCTGTACAGCTCGACCACGTCCACACAGTTCTCCCTTCATAGGTTTTAGTTGCCGTTGACATAAAAATAATTTAATTTCGCAATTTAGTAGAGATATTATAGTAACAATAATGTATACTAATCAAATAGAAAAATATCTCAACAATAAAAACATTTGTTTTCTAAATGTATAATAGCCAAGGATCCTAGTCTCCCTTGTTTCGAGCCCTAGAATCCTTTGTTGCGTTCGGGATTCAAAATAGCGCCCGTGATTTAAGACACTGCTTTATCCCCTTAGTGAATAATCTACTATTATTAAGTAAACAATCACACTAATAATAAAAAGGCGAAAGTTTGTGAGTGTGTGTGTTTGTATGTTTGTTACTTCTTCACGCTCAAACGGCTGGACCAATTTTGATGAAATTTGGCATGGGCGTAGCTGACACCCTGGATTAATACATAGGGATTTTTATCCCAATATTCCCACGGGATCGAAACTTATGCGGGTGAATCCGCGGGGTGCAGCTAGTATTTTCATAAAAGTTACTGAGAGTCAAAATATTTATTCGTGTGCTTTTTGGTGATACAGCCTGCTGTATCACCAAAAAGCACACGAATAAATATTTTGACTAATAAATGTACTGTAAGACCTGTCTTACAGTACATTTATGGAAACTCAAAAGGCTACCCATTGGGCATACACTCTTCAACAGTATAAGCATTTAAAATTGATATGGTATACAAAACAAAAATGTCAAAATTTAGATTACAATACAAATTAAAATACAATTAATTATTATTACAAACATTAAAAATACAATCAATAATTAATAAATTGCCAAGCAGAAATTGTATAATTGTCAGTTTATAACATTTTGTCAAGAAGGAATTCGTCGATGGTATAGTAGCATTTTTCATTAAAAAAATCATTAAATTTTCGTATATTTCGTCAAATTCAAATCTTTGATAGCATTTGGTATTTTATTATATACATATTTTTGGAGCCATGCAGAGAATACTTTTGTGCATAAGGGCCGTCTTTGAGCCTCTTAGACATAATACGTGTCGATACTGGTCTTGTTGATCTATAACGTTCCTCTGAAGCTTTTTTAAACAATTTACTGTTTTTCTTGACGAACAATGCTGTCTCATATATGTAAAGGAAAGGCAAAGTCAATATTATATGGATTTAAAATAGGGTTTAAAACTATCCGTTGGTTTTAAATTACACATCGATCGAATGCACCTCTTCTGTGCTTTAAAAATGTTATTTTTCTCGCAGGAATTCGCCCAAAACATTAATCCGTAGCCTTATGTGGAATCTACATTGCCATAATATGCAGCTATAACAGCTGCCTGATTAACTATTTTCTTATGCTTGTATAGAGCAAAGGAAAAGCGACTTAATTTTTTTATAAGGATTGGTGCATGTTCTTTCCAAGTCAGTTTAGAGTCAATAGTCAAGCCTATAAACTTTATATGCTCTACTTCTTCAATTCTGCTATCGTCAAATAATACATTTATGTCAGGAGTAGTTAATCTTTGTCAAAACTGCATACTTTTAGTTTTACTTCAATTTAATTTTAAATTATTATTATCAAGCCAATTAATTGATTGTTGCAATGAGTCTTTGATGCCACATTCATAGTTTCTATTTTTATTTTGTCTAACAATTATTGTACTGTCATCAGCAAAAAGAACCATAGGAAAAGTGACGTGTTTTAGAAAGTCATTTATGTAAACCAAAAATAATGGCGGGCCCAACACGCTGCCCTGTGGTACGCCAAAAGTTATGTCACGTTTTTCAGATACATATTTAAGTTCCTTTTTTTCTTTTATAGAAATTCGTTTAATTTCCGTACACTGTGTTCTACTGTCCAGATAAGATTGTATAAGGGAAACTGCTTTGTCCCTTATTCCATACGGATGAAGTTTCCGTAGTAGAGTATTATGATCAACTAAATCGAAAGCTTTTGTCATGTCCATAAATATAGCACTAATAGGAATTCTTTTATCGATATCTGTCATTATAATATTAAGGAAATCATAGATTGCCATATTTAAGGATTTATTTTTTCTGAAACCCTTCTGTTCCTTTAGTAAGAGGTTGTGTTTCGTGAAAAAGGAATCTATACGGTGATAAATAGCTTTCTCGAATATTTTTGATATTACTGGTATCAGGGCAATGGGTCTGTAGTTATTAATATCAGTTTTGTCATGTTTCTTAAATAAGGGCTTAATTATTGTTGGTTTGAGTTTATCAGGATAAATTCCAGAGGAGATACTAACGTTAATGGTGTGGCAAATGGGGCCAGATATAACATCGGAAACAAATTTTAATACTTTTGTTGAGATCTCGTCATATCCAACACTAACTTTTTTTTATATTCTGTATTATTCGATACACTTCATCAGGTGTAGTCGGGGCCAAGAACATTGATTGGCAACATGTATTCGGAGTCTCACAGATTGCAGATTTTGAGGCCTTCGAAAGTAATTCTGCTTGATCCACAAAGTGATCATTAAATGAGTTCGCTAAATCGCTGGGGTTTGTTATAGTAACCCCGTTCCTTCGTATTTCCGTTATGTGTTCATAAGGGCAGTATTTATTTCCACTAATGATCTTCCATGTATTTTTTTATTTGTTTGTTGATGTCATTATCCTATGATTATTTTTCGCCTTTTGTGTCAGTTTTATTATTTTCTTAAGTCTTTGTGAGTAATTTTTAAGTTAAGTTATTATTATTGGGTTTTGCTCTTAGAGAAAGATGAATGAATGACAGAAGTCTTAACATTTCCAAGTTGGCGGGGGCTTTTTATATCAAACAAGTATAAAAATGCTTATTAGAAAAATTACGATACCTAACATTTTTTTAAATTTTTATTTATGGCATCCTGCAGTTCAACCTATGAGGTGGTCGTCTGCTTAACCGGGCTTGCTTGTGGATGCCTTAATAAATTAAGGCCTCCAACCAGGGCTTAAACAACTTAAAACTAAGCGACTAAACGTTAAGGGCACCCCTGTGGGGTACGGACCTCGGCTTAGGGCGTCGCTGGGTGAGGGCAGCACGGGACAGGTTGGATCGGAATTAATACAAAAGAAAAAGTAAACATTTATACTCACACTGCCTAACTTGAGTAGTGCTCCCCTGTACGAGGGCAAACACGGCACAGGACAGAACCACAAATCGGAACATGGTGCTTTAAACAGTAAGTAATTACTGATGACTGAGTGAAGACATTACCACAGTTAAGTTATTTATACACCAGTCATTATCAGGTAATCATGATAGTACGCACGTGGAAACAAAATGCGCTGACTAATTTTGATTTTATCTGATTAATTTATTAATCTATAGGTTACGATTTTTACGGAAAATAACATACTTTATTAATTACTTTACTATTAACCCGTGACTTCGTTCGCATGAAATTTCTGGCTTCTTCGCTTAGTTAATCTTATCATGGTTTGGCAGTTTGAGTACTTTATGCGACCTGCCCTAATGTCTTTTCCTTGGTATTGTTCATCGAATCGTTGAGCTCCTTAAGTTCCGAGTTGAGCTGCACGATTACTGACAATTGCGTGGCTGGACAGGTCCACTCAAACTGTCTGGTTCTTCCCTCAAAAGACCATTTCAGACACCAATCTACATGGTTTCCACATGACCAAGATTATGTCTGGACTTTAAAAGAGACTGTGAATCCTCTGAGTTTGTTTCGGCCTTTCTTCTCAGAATATACCTAGTCAGATAGGAAACGCCGACCTCATCTAGGTTTTTTAAAATATGATTGACGTGTAAAAATGTCTGTACCTACTTACAGAAATAAAATCCTTTATCATTATTGGAATACCCAGTTCACCACACATGTGTTGTGTGATTATGATCTGAAGGCCAATTTTCGTAATTTAAAACGTTCAAAATCTAGTCGCAGTCTCATCTCGCCCACAAACAAATGTCGAAAACTTGTCAAAACCTAGGGAAATTAGAGAATCTAGGGAGATCAGACTGTAAACATTCTTGAAATTACGAGCATTTCCCCTCGGTTAATTTGCTGAACACCTGCAGTGTTATCAGCGATGCATAGAACACCTGCGTTGATAACAGAGTCAACCCCTCACACCCGCAGAGTTTAGATTTAGTGATAAAACTCGTATCTTGGAACAAACAACTAATGAGTTAGTTATCAGGTGACTACGATGTGGAAGTGTCTAAAAATCGGTGTCTTTGGTTTGTAGTTTCTTTTTTTTTACAGTGTTTTTAGGGTTCCGTACTCCGTAGCAAAAACGGAACCCTTATAGGATCACTTCGTTGTCCGTCTGTCTGTCCATCCGTCTGTCAAGACCCTTTATCTAAGGAACGCGTAGAGGTATCAAGTTGAAATTAATATCAAATACTCAGGTCTGTGAACCCTTGAAGCAGTGAAAAATCAAACTTCTAAGTCGACGCGATCAAAAGATACGGCCTTTTATGCTCCATTTTTGCCGCATATTTTGACACTCGCAAGGGAATCAAAACCAAAATCAAAATTCAAATTTCATGATTCTAGAATCATGAAATTTAGCATGAAGCAATGTCATGTAGCATAAGTAAAGGAAAACATCCGAAAACCGTGAATTTGTAGTTACATACCTACAATTTTGTACGGAACGCACCAAGGGGCGCGAGTCCGACTCGCACTTGACCGTTTTTTTTAATTCAGTAGTGTTTATCTTTGGAAGTCGGTTGTTCTTAAAAAATAGTTATTTTTTTAGTTCCACTTCTTGTAAATAACAGTGACAGGAAGATCGTCATTATACAAAAAGTGTAATAATTACGTATTATCGAAGCTTACTCAAAAACTTCTCAAGTGAAGGTTAAGAAAATTGATATGGGACCACCGCGCTGGCTTTCTGCCCATTGGCGTAGCTAGGGATTGTCTAGGGAGGCAGCCTTCCAGCAGAACTAACCAGTCATTTAATGAGAGATCTTATATGCCGCCTAGTAATAAATAATCCCATGTGCATCATGTTTTTTTTTTTAATTCCTTACGTATTTCATATTAATTTCAATTTGATACCTCCGCGCGTTCTTGAGAAAAAGGGTCTTGACTAACAGACAGACTGACGGACAAAAACTGCTCCTATAACGAGAATCTAGTAACTCTTAGCGTTAGAAAATCAATACTGTCGATTTTTATAGGGTGGGCTAAGAAGATGCTAGAGTGGGCATTGACTACCCTTGCCCTCCTCCCCCCCTAGCTACGCCCATGTTCCTTCCTCTACCAAATGAAAAGAGAATCATGTTAATCGACCCAATAATCAGAGAGTCGGTGTACATAGGTGGTTACGTATTATAATATCTAAAGTATAATATTATTTGTCCATTTGGTACATACCTAGTTGAAATATATCATTAGATTATCATTCGTTAGTGCAATATTAATTTTAGTTTAATCAAAATTAAGTAAGTAAAACAGTAGCTCAGCCGACCATGATGTGTGAACTTATGTGAATCAACCGTAGTTATCTCGAAAATAGTTAGAATGACTTTAGATGTTATAATACGTAACCTACATAGGTATACAGAAAGAAAACACACCGAATGCATAACCTCCTCCTGTGTGTGTGCTCGTCGTTGGTTTTCAAACATTATCATCATCAGCCTATAGATATTGAATAAGGCAAACAAGATGGCGGCCGTTACATTAAGAAATGATTAATGGTATTCAACCGAATCGAGAAGAAAAGCTAGATAAATGTCGCCCAACACAAGTACCTAAGTAAGTAACGTCTACATAAAACTGACATAATATTTTTCACAAAGCTCTTTAAAAACGGTGTCGCACCTCTAGTAGTAGCGTCTGAGGGTTAAGCCTAATCTTTATGATCAACCGCGACACAAGTGGGTTTAGCACCACTCTATAGTGTGCCGTTCGTGTCATAACGGACGCACAGGGTTGGACAATTTTCTTGGCGAGCATTATTTAAAATAACTACAATTTTATCTAGACTGGTACCAATATTGTATGCACTTTATATGTTAATTTTAAAGGAAATGACGGTGAGAGCAGCGGTGGTAACTGATGCGGCTTACAAGTTTGAGTCGGAGTTTCGAACCCAGAGAGGCGCTTTACTTTGTGTAAATGAATTCTGTTCGCAAAACGATGAACGAAAACATCGTGAGGAAACCGGCATGTTCAAGTGGGAAAAATTCGAAGACATGTGACATCCCGCACTGGAGCCGCGTGGTGGATTACGGCCCACACCCTCTCACCGAGAGGAGGCTTGTGTCCCAGAAAATTAGAGATAAGTAATAATAGTGATATATTACGGTCATAAAAACATCGCATCGTGTCTGAAATTGCCAGTGTGTAGATGGCAACGTGGTTATCTCTGCCTTTCTTCGCCATCTCTGACCAATGGCTTTATTTTAACGTAACTAATAATAAAAAAAGGAGAGTCTATTACAAAATTAAGTTCAGTTTTAATATTTATAGCTCAGAACCATTCTTTAGGTAATGTATTTTTCTTTTTGTCACCTAAACAATTGAAATGACAAATGAATGAAGAATTTGAAAGAAGACTGACAATATAATTCATCGTCTAGGGTTTATATTGTACAATATCACGAGTTCCGCAATGTTTTTGACCGTCTAGGGTTAATAAAGAAATAAAGAAAATAAGTTTATTTGACCCAGCACCAGGACCGTAGGTACCGCTGTATCAGCCGTATTAACGATACGGGGCCCTTGAGCTATAGGGGCCCATGAAGTGACGTGTGTAAAAAAAGAATTAAAATAAAATGTAGAACATAAAATTGTTATTTATTTATTTTAACTATCTATGTAAACACATATATAAACAGAGAAAAAGAGAATGACAGAAAAATAGGTACTATCGCCAAACCTATATCTGACCATTTTGAAAACCAAATCACGTGCACATGATGACCACAGCTGCGTCCGTAAGTAAAACAAAAGAGGATCATTTTTAGGTCGACTATTATATGCGCTGCAAGCAGGAGTCCTTACGGTGGTCACAAAGCTGATACTTAATCAGCATTTTCCCACTATTGGGACACAGGCCTCCTCTTCGTGAGAGGCCGTAATCACCACATTTTTTTTTTCTAGGACATGCCGGTTTCCTTACGAAGTTTTCCTTCCCCGTTTTGAGAGCAGTGCTGATGAAATTATTTACATAAAATAAAGTGCCTTGCCTTGTTGGTTCGAAAATACGACCTACTACTCGTAACTCGCGGCCATTACGACTGGGGCACCACTGCTCCCTTCTCCACTGCAGTCGGGTAAAGAAAAAAGGGCCCCTAACATACGTTGATACAGGGGCCCCTTTAGGATGAGCTACGCCACTGCCCAGCACCCTAATTGCGTAACACACTATTGATCTCAATCTGAATAATTTTGAAGGATATTGCTAATCCATTGCTTCATTTATGTTCGAAAAATGTGTCTGCTCAACAACGTAAATAACGCAATGAATGTTGTTGTACTGTCAAAATGAAACCCATTGCTATTGATAGTCTGTTACGAAATCACCCCGCAGGTGAGGTAAGGAACATAATGATATTAATAACTGTGGAATGATTGAACTAAATTTTGAGGTATATATATATATATTTTTTCATTGCGCCGTGAAGGATCAGTATTGCGTAATATTTTTTGACTGCCTGGACGCCTAAATTTATGAAGGCACCCTCAAGATAATCCGGCTATGCAGCCAACCACTTCCTAGGTTGACCTCACGTGAAAACGTGGCCGCTTTTGAGCCGTGGGTCAATATGTATATGTAATTGATCATTTGAGCGCAAGGGGTGACTCGGGAGTAAGGAGCCCGGCGCGGCTGACCAGGGGCGTCCGTCATCCGACCAGACAGGCCCGAGTTGAGCCGAGATTGGGTGCGACCATTGTGAGAATGGCCGCAGGAACAGCGGGTCGAGGCCTATCGGGGGAGCGGTGAATGCTTATGCGAATCTCGCACCCGGCCATAGGCAGAGGTAGAACACCGCGATGGTTTTAGCCGGTAAGAGTCCGGCATACCCCTCTGTCACCCATGATGAATGATGGAGGAAGTTCATGAGGATTTCAACCGCGCACCAAAAAAAAAAAGGAGTCAGAAGCTCGAAAGTCTGACAACCAGTCTTTACCTGGGTAAAGACTGGTTGTCAGACCCAGTTACTGGGTTGTAGAGGTCAGATAGGGCTCAGATAGTCCCGGGAGGGTTGTGGAAGTAAAAGGCTAAGCCGGTTTCCCATGGCCCTCCCATCACGGCGATGTGGGAACACCGCTGAGTTTTAGTGGGTATACTGTCTTTCCGACAGGGTTTCCCACATACCCCGTCTCGTCCCCCGCGAGACGGGGATCCGTAATGCATTTCTCAGCAACAAAAACAAGGGCTCAGATAGTCGCTCCATGTAAAATACTGGTATTCAGCTGCATCTGGGCCATGAAGCCGACACCAACATAGTTGGGAACACAATACGCCGCAATGGGAACATATTAAGCCTGGTTGTCAGACCCTCGGGCTTCTGACACGTAACGACTGTCAAAGATCCACGAATGTCCAACGGCCTAACGTGCTTTCCGAGGTACGGAGGGGTCTCGATATATGTAAAGGTTTGTTTTTTTAAAAAAAAAAACATAGCCCCACACTAGGAATTTCTCCTGTGTCGTGGGTGCGTTTACAGACATAAACTCACATACACAAACAGCCAGACCCGGAACAACTAATTGTAGGTCATACAAATATTTGTTCCGTAAGGGAATCGAACCCGCGACACGCAGCGCAGCAGTTAATCGCTTAACCACTGCGCCAACCGTGCCGTCAAAGGTCACCCATCCACGCACCAACCTAGGCAAGCGTTGCTTAACTTGACCGATTGACCCGTGCGGCTGTTTTTACATAGCTACGAGCCTGATATTTTAAAACTATTGCTCCAAAATACGGAAAAAAAATATAATTGAACTGTTCAGTGATACCCCTGAATGACATAGGGCGTGGTAATCTGTACCATCAATCATAATTCACACTTTCGATACGCCACAACGGCGTACATTGATAACGGGGTACCTATGTGACGTGAGGCTTCCTCGATAAGAGCATGTGTCCCTTATCACTGGAATTCGGCTCTTCGGAGGGAAGGGAGGAAATAGTTTGAGAGACAAGAGGGTTTTGGATATCTTATGTACTTTCAACGTAGCGTCGAAGTGGAGGTGCTTGGGGGAGGCCTATGTCCAGCAGTGGACAACTTTCGGCTGAAATGATGATGGTGTATTTTCTTTGGTGTTAAAGGGACTACTCGTAAATAAATTAACCTGTTATTAACTAGTGACCTTATCCACCCTCTGTGTCTAAAAACTTGCAGTCAAAGGGTCCTCTGTGCTGCCACCGAGGACGCCGTCGAAATGGCGAAGTTTTGGGCCAACAAGGTCTGACAAAAGTCGTGCTAGGGACACGGAGAAGAAGACTATAGGCCAACCGCTGTACTGAGACGTCACGCGGAACTTTAACGGGCGATATCTTCATCATTTTTTACATAATTGACCAAAGAAAAAATACGGTTTCAATATTTTTTGATAATCTAACTGACGGACTAATTAGAATTTTTTAAGAAACTTGCCTATTCTGTCTTGCGAGTGGCCAGTTCCTACTGTAGGAGTCAACCTCATCCCACCATCTTCGTCTTAGCCTGCCGCGATGGCGTCGGGCGTTTAGTGGGACACAATCGGTGGTTCTCTTAGCCCAACTGCAATCTGACATGGGGCAGACATGTTCGGACCAGTCCCACTTAAGTTTAGCTGCTTTTGGGAAACGTCCGTTATCGACATAATATATTTTGCTATATTTACAAACAACGTGCACCAGTAACCGTTAAAGAGTTCTCTCATAAAACCGCTCCTAGCTGCAGCTTGCGTCAGGACTGATGTTACGTTATGTAAAAAAACTTTATTATAAAGTTGTTTGCCACCGACTTCCGAAATTAAAGTTGTACTTAATCCACACCAAAATTCCCTTACATCTTAATGCATCCACATTTCCACTAAGCCATCACTGAAAAGTTATAGGAAAGCAAATCAGCAATCTCGTTTACTTGAATTTTTACCAGTAATTTTGGTTTAAAAACCAAATTACTGAACCGATTTTGATGAAATTTCTATGGGACCAATCTGAAAGTATATTCTTTCACATGAAAAATAATTTTGCAAATCGGCTTATAAATAACGGAGTTCTGAGGTAACAAACATTAAAAAAAATCTATTCCACTGAATTGATAACTGCCTCCTTTTTTTTAAGTCGGTTAAAAATGTAAAAGAATTACTTGTTCATGAATGAAAGTAAACAAGAGGTGTCTTAAAATAAACGGAATGTTCACCTAAGCGTTTCATTTCCGTGTAATTTCGTGACGTATTCGTTCACCGAAGGTACACGGGTATCTATGGTATGGTATTACTTTTCCAATTGAGTCTTCGCCTTCTTTCCTGCTCATTGATCACCTGTATTGTGTGTTGAAATTATTTATCTCTTTTTATATTGAACGATATTTTTTTCGGGTTAAAAATAAATGTTGTGCCTGTTCTTTGAGATCTTTTGGTAGTGTATGATTTGGGTACTTTCTTGTGACTTATTGCAGCTTGCAAAAAGGGTTATGTTGTGAGCCTTTGTTATGGTCCAACGTTGGGCAAAGACATCCCAGTTTTCTGTTTCTTCGTTCGCTGAGTCATTTAATAATTTGGCGATATCCTGACGAAGCCTTTGACGAAAGAACCAATGCTATTGTTGTAAGCTTCAAAAGCTGCTTGAATTAATATTGGCGTTTGCCTCGTGTCTTATTACAAGTTTAAACACTCCCTGCAAGACTGTGAGCCTCTCATAAGCGAAAAATATATTATCACCATATCCACCATATTTCAGCTCTACACCTTTCTAAATCCCATTAGGTTTCAATAAAAAGTACCTACACAAAGCAAAATTACTTTACCTCCAGATCGCAGATTTTTCGAAAATTTTCAGCAATTTCCACCTCATTCAGCGGCCGGCTGGTCCGCCATCTTACCTGATTTGGAATAATGCGACCAATTTCCCGCCACTTCGGGCTCAGATTCAGGATAAGAAAAGCACCGCTTACTTTGAAATATCGCTCGCTCTAACCTGTAAATGCTGTCGTAAATGGGATTGTCAAAAACGTGGCACGTGAAATAGGGCTGACTTGGTGTAGGTATGTTTAACCCTGGTGTACGATTGAGGGGAATGGTAGAATAGTTGCTAGTGTGAAAATCTATTATAGCTAAAAATTGTATTTTTTTTGTAGGTGTAAAAATACTTTCAGAATTCATTTTCATTACGTTCTCACTGAAAAGATTTTGGCGAAATATCTATAAAATAATAAATAATGAATAATAATGAATATATATATATAATGTCTGTAACTTCAAGATATCAAAACAAAATTTCAAGATTTCGAAAAAAAATACTCCAGTACTTTCAACTGGACGGTTTAAGCAAGACTGCTTTGCTTTTTAGAGTCTGCTTCAGTGCTGGCAGTAATGGATCGGCAACAGTTACTTAGTCATCTTGAAGTACTCGATTGGTGTCTAACGACTTCCAAATATTATGTGGGCTTAAGTAAGTCTCTGTCTGTGCTACGGCTATCTAGATCAAATAGACGTTCTATTTTTCACTCAAAGAACAATGGCAGCCACCCTTACATAAATGTTAGCTGAGATTAAATTCTTGCGTCTTTAAATGAAAAATATATTGTTTAACTCGGCGTCAACTTCTTTTTTTCATATTCATTTTCATTTATTGCGAAAATGGGTAATATAGGTAGGTAACATACAAAATACATATAAGTCTCTCCATAATCCGCCTGAAGGCATGCAGTTTTACAAATTATTACTGATTTATCAAATTCTGAATCGTTCTTCTTCTTATTTATTTATTTTACCATTTATGTACACACATATAAATAGACAATGAAAAACAGAACAGAAAAAATAGGTACAGAGGTGATGCTTATTTCATAAGAAATCTCTTCCAGCATACCTTAGATAGGACAATAGATACAGAGATGTAGACAGCGTGTGATAGAGCAAAGGACACAACAAAATGATACAAAGAATTAAAAAAGCAATTCACTTAAAAACTAAACAAAAATTACGAGCCTGAACTAACATACATACAAATAAACATACATAAATATATACTTCTAAAATAAATATTACCAGAATGATAATAATTAAATCATACTCAAAATAATAAATATATACACAACTATGATGATGTGGACAGATAGTGTTCTTTCACTCTTCTTTTAAAGGCTGCAACCGTTCGCGCAACTCGGCTCGGCTCGGCTCGGCTCGGTTCGGCTTCTTCGTTTGTGCAAGAAATTTTGTTCGAGAAGTCCGAGAATAATAGAAATTCAGTCATGAACTTTTGTAGGTTATGTTTATGGTAATTGCAATTCGAGGAAGTAAAAGTATATTAACAACTACTTGCTAACTTTCAGATAAATAAGTATTTATAAAATCCTAGAGTGTGTGTGGAATATGTTGAGTAAGTTGGTAAGAATTACATTTGTAGCGGTATCTACAACGCCACATGCGAACAACGCGTCATACTGACGTCACGCAAATCTTGCATCTCGCAAGCAGAGTTTACCGCGCAACTAGCATACATCCAGACATCAATCGTCGAGTAGTTGCCCGCCGACGAGACCGTCGGAGGTTCCTCTCTTTTCTATGTAGGATAAGTGAACTTTACACCCTGTTCCTCATATCTCTAAACATTAATATTTATTCTTCGTCATCCTCTCTTATAAATATTTCATCCAGAAATTCTGCAGGTGCTGTAATATTTTGCTGATATCTGGCCCATCCTAAGTACCAAACTAGCGTTATTACATGAGCGCAACATCCTACTGTGCGCCGACCAACTAACACAGCAGTACTCACTGATTCCTGTCCGGACAGGAATGTCATTTTCTATTATCATATACACATAATATTGCTATACATATATCACAGGGGAATATCACAGTCCATAAGCAGTCCGGGTCACGTGAAAATTAAAGATAACGGAAAACAATCGAGAGCAACACAAGGCACAATGCGCAAGCGTCTTTGACATGAGTATCACTAACAAGCAACAGTAATTGTCAAACCAAGTTATATATTTTTTTAGACTTGGGATAATAGTTTTTTTGCCAGTCGTTAATTGAAAGTAATTCATTTATTTTTACACTACAATATTTTTACCTCCCTGCAAGGAACACTTCTACTTAGAAATAAACACTATTGTTAATTCATTTAGGTACTCCTTTTTGTTACAAAAACAAACTAAAACTGATTATAATACAATAAGGCTGTACTTACTGTCACTTGGCAGAATAAATACAAAATGGCAACACTAAACGTCAATGAAAAAAATCAAACCACTTTTCATTTAAAATATTGTTTTTATCCGGACTTATCTAGTTAATGTGATACTTTGAAAAAACGTAGGAAAATAATAGAACTGCCTTCGTATATAAGTCACTTTCAGACGCTCAAATTAAAGTCAGCTAAAATTTCGCCATTGTTCTTTTGGAGCTGCACGAAGACTCAACAAAATCAGGTTGCGCGAAAAATACAACAATGTAAAACAGTTTCAAAAAACAACATCAATGTAACTTTGTGTTTCGATAGTCATGTAAACTGGAATTCAATTTACTTTTTTTGAAACAAATGCCGGAAAGCCGTACTCCAGTGCGGCTGACATGTATTTTCCATTCGACGCTTCTAACGCTGGTGGCGCCATCTATTTTGGGAACGAGTTCATTCATCACTACCAAATCCGGATGACCGCAGACGCCATTTTGGAGTTCCAATAGACTTCCAGATTTGAAATTGGTTTTAAAATGATGGAACCTTTGCGTTCAGCATCATGATGAACCGGAACTCGTCTTTCTTTGATTGATTGTTTATGGTTGAGACTAAATGGGTAGGGCGCAGTACCTCCTGTACCTAGCCAGATTACTGTAAAATATAGTTCTGTAAAATATATCATGGTGTGTAATTTCATTAAACTCATTTGCAAATCTACTGGCAATGAGTAAGTTAGCCGCAGAAGTAGTAGGTAAGTTTTATTCACTTAAAGGACCATTCAATCAAAGCACGAGAAATAACGTGAAAAAGAATTTTAGTTTAAAACAAAAACATTCCCATTCGAAATATTACGGCAATAATAAACTCGGAAATAATGCAGCATTGGCCCACATGGATATATTCCAATATCAATTTGGGGAACAGTGACGGGCATCCGTTTTGGCGCGAGGGGCGTCTGACAGCTGCGACCACGCTTCGATGCGTTCAGAAATTTACGCGAATGACACATTTGTGTCGCAAATGCAACGAAGTATAAATGAATTGTGGTGGGTAAATAAGCGTTTTATTTTTTGTATTGGATTTCCCTCGCGAGTGACGGTAATACGATATTGTATGCTCCCCGGTTTGCCGTCTAGCGCATCAGGCAGTCAACCCTACTTACATCACTGACTGGCTTATCTTTTCACCACGGTATGACTAAAGCTTAGCTCGACACGAGATAATAATATCCCTGGACATTTCACACAGCACCATTTGTCCCAAGCTAAGCAACCTAATGCTTGTGTTATGGTAACAAGATGGCTGATAAACTACTTATATACAATATTTTTTTTGTAAATACATACATATTATAGATAGAAAAACACCCAGACTCGGAACAAATACATGTAGGTCATACAAATATTTGTTCCGTGCGGGAATCGAACCCGCGACACGCAGCGCCATCAGATAAGAACGGATTAATAACAAATCCCGATAAAAAGCAGTGGTGGCTCAGTGGTACCGGCCCCAACTTACGAGTTGTAGGTCGTGAGTTCGAACCCAGGGAGGCGCTTTACTTTGTGTATTTAATTTCAACACCACTGCTCTCAAAAAGGTGATGATGTCCTAGTCAAAAAAAATATTGTAATGATGTCCTAGAATCAATAATATTCTATGACATGTGACATCTACCAACCCGCACTGGGCCCGCATGGTGGATTATGGCCCACTCTCTCTCACAGAGTCCTGTGTTCCAGCAGTGGGAACATAGGCTGATTATGCCGATAGAAAATCAGACATGGCACTATTGCTGTTATGGACCACGTGGAAGGATGCTAGATGACTAGTAAATAAAGATGACAATAGAGGACGCATAAATGGACTGATATTATTAAAGAGGCTGTTCTAGTTGTAGTTGTACCTACTCGTATCATATCTACCTTTTGTTTTAGCGTAGATAATAGTACGTGTACGCTAATTCAGTTCTTTTGTGGCCGATAAATCATCAAATGTTTCCTGTTACAAAATGGACAAGTATGTGACACCGTGAATTTACTTTTCATAAAACCAGCCGATCGATTCTGTTAAAATGTCACCGTGAAAAGTTACATAAGTGAAGTGAGCTTAGAGTGAGCTGTCAATAGTGTCAATCCTCACTTCACCTAAATTTTCACGGTGAGATGGTTACAAAATCGCACTGCTGAGCCACGCTTGGTTCTTAAAACTAGAAGGCTGATATTTTCCACGAAATAGTTCATATTTCGCAGTCAGAGCACCAGGCAGGCGAATTTTAAATTCTGTCTTCAATTTAACTGATTGGTAGCCATTTTGGTACGCGCGGCGACTGACAGCTGCCCGCCACGAATGGATGCGTTCGCGAATTTCCAAATGGATGACAAATAAACATCGCGTGGACACTGCGAACGACGAGCTGTGCTATAAAATGGTGACGTGGATGAATCGAGGACGAGGTACGCTTCACGTAGGTATAAAAACTTCTTAGAGATTTTGTTTGTTTGTTTGAGTAGATTGAGCACCAATAGCATGGCGCCTTAGGCACCAATTGTCTGGTGGGTTAGGCACCGGGCTGATGTGCATACTCCATCATATAAATATATATAAGTAGTTTTATTACAAAAGGTTAGAAATAACCAATCATACAAAGATGTTTAATTTTTTAATAAATAAAAAAATGTACCTAGACTCTGTACTTTTACAGGGAATCTAGTAATCGCTTAAATATGAAAATTTACTTTTATTCAGGTTCACGGTCTTCGAAAATAGGGTTTAGAAATAATAGACACAAACTTGTTCAAGTACTTATTTATTGTATTTCTCTAACGCCCAAAATCAAATATTCGAGCTTTAGTAATCCTATCTCGACGTCTTATGGACGACTGAGCTCGCAAGATAGGCGTTGTGCCTATCTTGGGAGCTGACTATTGTGAGCTCCAAATGACGTTTTCCCACCATTAAATCTTTATTCCAAGCAACGCGCTGTGATTGGTTACTTGTGTCATCTGAACTCAGTCGGTATTACAATAGTCAAAACAATTTTAACACGTTAACTGCTAGACAACAGGCAACAGAAAATCTATTGTTGGCGGTCACCGGTGACCGCGGTGGCTGTTAATGCCTTAATATTAAAATCAGATTGAATAAAATGCTATATAGGCGCCGATTCCCTTGTTCACAAACTAAACTAAATTTAAGTTCAGTGTATCTTTTTCTTTCTATTTCATTAAGAAAAGGACAGAAGATAAATATAAGTTTAGTCCTGTCAAATTAAGATACTCCATAGACAAATTAGACGTGATTAAAACATGGCTACTAAAAATACGTGAATTTACGTCAGGCGCTGACTAATTTGACAGGACTAAATTAATATTTATGTTCTGTCTGACTGAACTTAAATCCTAGAACCTAGAAGTCGAAGACATGTGACATGTACCAACCCACACTGGGCTGGCGTGGTAAATTATAGCTCACTCTCTCTCCAAGAGAGGAGGCCTGTGTCCCAGCAGTGGGAAAATTTTATGCTGATTATGCTATGTTGTTTTATGCTATGTTATGCTATAGTCTTAACTCCACAACTTCCTAATACGGTCCTGTATTGTCGCATTCAACTGAAATATTGTCAGAAACAATAAATTTATATCCAATTATATTTTAGCCCGCGTTGTTTGTTTCAATAAAATCCTTCGTCAACGTCCACGAGTGAATTAGATTGTAAATATGGGCGAAAAATTCTATCTATGTAGTTGCTATATTTATGTCAGTTGGTATGTTTATGCGAATTAAATCACAGGAAAGATAATTTTGGAAGAAAACGTCAAGGGGTGTAGTATAATCAGCCTTTAATGTTCCCACTGCTGGGACATAGGCCTCTTTGCGGTGAGAGGGGGTGGGCCTTAATCCACTACGCGGGCCCAGTACGGGGAGGTAGATGTCACATGCCTTTGAATTTTTAGGTTCTAGGACATGCCTGTTTCCTCACGGTTTTCCTTTATCGTTTTGAGAGCAGCGGTGATGAAATAATTTACACAAAGTAAAGTAACTTGGGTTCGAACCCATGACCAACTCGTAAGTCGCGGCCACCACTGGGCCACCACTGCTCTACCAAGGGGCTATAATATAATATTGCTTCAAGTTAGCGTCTGCTTCACCACACTAGCTCATTGGTCTAGTGAACGCAAGCACTACTGCTGAGCATTAGGTCCTGGGTTCGATACCCAAGTCAAGGCAAAGTGTTTTTGGGTTTTTATCTGGAATTTCTCAATAGCAGCCTGGGGTCTGGATCTGGAATGGTACATCCGGTTGATGGCAATAGGCTCGTCTTATATTACACTAGCGAAATGTGGTTGTTCTACAGGTACACTTCTGCCTTACCCTTCGGGAAAACGGTAATGTTATGTAGCCATACATTTTTTGACGTTTAAACGTCTCTTATTATTAAGCAACGTTAAAGAGTAAAGGCGCTAATGCCCAGCCTTTTCCTAACAGTATTTTTGTCGGCTTCCAATCTTACCGATTGCAGCAGAATATCAGTATTTTACATGCAGCAACGAAATTTGGAACTAAGTGAGATAAAAATCGCCTAGAAAGAATGTAAGAAAGAGAAAAAAATACTGACAAATTGGACATCGGACCAGACGGCTCTGATGTCGAGATTTATTAGATCAATCAGCAGGAGTAGCACTTAATCATTCATTCTTTACCATCATCATCTGCCTAGCCTTTTCCTAACTTTGTTGGGGTCGGCTTCCAGTCTAACCGGATGCAGCTGAATACCAGTATTTTACATGGTGCGATTGCCTATCTGACCTCCACGACCCAGCACTAGCTTGGTTGTGGAGGTGGAAGGTAACACTATATTCCTAGTTAAGACTGGTTGTGTAACTTTCTGCTCTCACAGATCTGAACAACGACTCGTATTTCTATGAATGCACTGCTTCTTCTTTTTGTATCGATGGTACTCTTCCTGGTTGTTTTCTTTTTGTTATACAAGTAAAGTTTTAGTATATTTCTTACCGTATGTTAACTTTGATTGCGGTATCAGTGGCGTTCTTTCACACCTACTGTGCTAAATATGCCGCAATTAACGTGGCCGTTGATTGCGGCCTCAGTGGCATTCTTTAGGTCATCAATGCAGTGCTAAGAATCCTACTAAATGCACAAACAACTTATTTTTCACCACATAATATTCCATACACACAAACAAATCGGACGACCCATTATGTAAGCAACAACACACGACAACTTAGATTTGTGTGGAGCAAATTTCCGCAGTTGAAAATAAAATGCTCACAAAACAGTACGGTATACTTTTTGCTTTGGACTTTTGTGAAAAATAAAAGCGCAGAGAAAGTTCCACGTTCACATTTCACCGTCAGTGGCAGTTTCGAGTTCAGTTCTCGAAATATAATCTTTTTTCCGGCGATTCGGGAAAGTTTCGCTTTTTGCGGGAGGGTAGCCTCCTGTGTTCGGGTGTGTGGCTTATGATTTCTGTGTAGTTGCTGACCGAAATGGTGCTGTGGTGTAGCGTATTCCGTTTGGAAAATCGCGGTCTTAATTTTCGTGATGATGGGTTTTGTAACTAAGGAATAATCGCTTAAGATAATAGATTGGTATGTACTGCCTTCTCTTGATTTAATTCCTTTGCTACCTTGACCGTGGTATCTAATGCCTGCTGTGGAATTTCTTCGCCAGGAACCACTGGCAATTTCAATCTTCATGTTTCATTTACTCCTTAAGTCCTATCATTAGATACCAAACACCCCTTAATATTTTATTTACAGTATAACTTTAGGTACGTACGCTATAAGCCGCCATGTTTGATTTTATGTGAAGTGACATATCCTATATAACCCGCGGAACAACATGACGCTTCCAACGATACCAAAAGGCCAATTCTCGTAATATAAAACGTTCAAAATCTAGTCGCAGTCTCATCTCGGCGACAAACAAATGTCAAAAACTTGTCAAAATGTAGGGGAAATTAGAAGTATTTTTTGACAGATTGAGACTGAGATCAGACTGTGAACGTTCTTAAAATTACGAGAATCGCCCCTCAGGTTTATTACAACACGACCAAAAGTTTAGGACTTATGATCAACACATGAACATCATATCCTATTAAAAGCAGAACCCTCCTTTTACGTTGCCGCAGTCGGGTAGAAACTTGCCTGAACAAGTACCTACCTAAACAGGTCTAGCCTTTCGACTTCATAGCAGACAAAATGGCTACCGGTATACTTTCCCAGTATCTACCAAATACTTGTATTATATTTTCGTATTTATAATAAACATTTTTTACGGTAAAAGGGCAAGAATTTACATACAGCAACACCAGCTGTTAGTCTATGTAAATTTGTTTCTCTGTACAGGGAAAAATGAAGCAGCAGGTAGCGTCGAACTTGATTGATGTTTCGGCTATGCGGTAATAAATTGAAGGCTGTGCATAGCCCAATGGCGTCGGAGCTGTGAGCGTTAGATGAGTTCGATTTCGAACCATAGACGTTCTTGTAGGACAATTTTGATGTTCTTTTGTAGGCCAACCGCATAACTGAGACGTTGCCTGAGGTGGCAGCGCAGTGCGGAAGGGATGTGGCGTGTGATGTAATCAAATATGTTGTAACAATTTTATGGTTTAAAAGAGTGTCCGTGGAGTTTCTTGCCCGTTCTTCTCCATAGGAACCTACGCTTTGGAATGGGCAACTAGCTTCATCTTTCTGACTGACCGGCCCTTTGACTATTCAAAAGTGCCTGTAATTGGTTTAGTTGAAATAAATGATTTGAGTTTGAGTTTGTGACGTGTTGTGAGAGCTCAGTGATTCGTCAACTTGTGACAACTATCACCCCTCCCGAACCGCTCAGCTACCTCAGGCAACGTCTCAGTGAAGCGGTTGGCCTATAGCCGTGTTCCGAGTTCCGACATCCACGCGGGCACAACCGCGAGCAAAAGTTAACCCTAAAAAATAAGAAAAGATAGGTCTTTGAAACCAGAATTAAAAATTATATTATGGCAGTAATGCCACAATATGATTTTAAATTCAGCTGTAAAGCTGAAGTGGAAAAATGTCAACTAACTTTTGGCAGTTCAGCCCAAAGGTTTGTACACGTTGTCGGGTAGTACGGGACATATCGTGACGTTATGGGGCCCGTGGGCCCGGCCCGACTTTCGGGCCCGTCTCACTGTGATTTATAAACATTGGACTTTGATTTAAGGAGCCTTACCTCGTGTCCTAACCAAAAGCGATCGACGTGAGAGTACGCGACGATCGTATTTGTAAGAATTTTGACGTACAACAAACGCGACTTGATGGTTCACGTGACTATGACATATTCATATAAAAGAGCGCGACAATCACGTACATGTACACGGGCGGCGATCGCTTTTGGTTTGGACGCGTGTCCTTACGATACCATTTTGAATAAGTTGTTTCAAATAATTTTTATTATTCAAATGAAGAGTGAAGCCCGGTTAAAACTTTATGGCGGCTCTGAAGTGCTGTATAACATGCACAGAGACCTACGAGTTCTAGGTAAATTAATTATTTAACTATCTTGGAACCGCAACGAAGAAAGTTAGAGAGTTTTAAACTTGTCGAATAACGAATTACTTAACCTTCATGTTGGTAAAAATATTTTCACATAAAAAAAAACTATTTAATGTGAATAGAATAATAAAGGCTATTTTTCAGAACACCCTTAGGCCCTTTGTACAGACGCCAGCAGGTCAAGCTACCCGAAACTGTAAAATTTTCCCAATCAGCCTTAAACCTTAATGCTTCAGCGGTAAAGTTGAAAATCTATTAAAAAAAGACAGATTGTGGTAGCTTGATGTCTGGCGTCCTGTACACACAAGTTTTTCTTGCCTTAAAAAACTACGGTGTAAGTATTGTAGCCACGGTCGTCAGTGTTGTATGGATGACTATAGAAGCTTGTTGACGGACACGTTTTTACTACGCTACGGCGCGGTTTATACGCCCGTTTTATATTTTGTAGTGTTTGCATGATGTATATTTTTGTTATGTATTTTTGTGGTATACAATAAAGTACCTATATAAATAAATACGCCATACGATCGATTAAGTTAAGCTATGCTTGCCACGGTTGGTCTGTGGATGGGTGACCGTATTTACATACCAAGAGCCGTTAAGAAGTTGGCCCCGGCTTTCATTTGTAGATCTTTGACAGTCGTTATGATGAAATAAATACGCCATACTGTAAGGAAAACGTGGCTTGTTTAAAGGGCCTTACTAGGGTCGAGCAAAACAGTAATAGATTAGTCGATCACTAAAATCAAAGCCAATATTATTCCGACAGTGTTATCAATAAGCTGAGTATAACATCATTCCATCTGCTCCTACCCCAGGGGTGCCGTGATGATATTTTAGCTATCCAAAATACCTCCTTATCAATATTCCGGCCTCGTCCAGCACGTGATAAGCCTGTTGATCGTCAATGATTGATAATACTACAGACCCCATCGGATCTGCTAATAATCTGCCTATTTGTTGTGAATACAGTCATAATTTTGATAAGGTATTTGGTATTAATTTTTCTCCTCATTTATTTTTGGTGGCCTTTTTTTCGTTGGTCTAGTAATCTGCAAGAGGTGGTGAGACGATCTAGAAACGTACACCGCAAGAGTTGGATCGAGGTGGCGCTAGAAAAGGATGCCTGGAACGATTTGGGGGAAGCCTTTGCTAGGCAGCACCCTCTCGCAGAGGGGAGGCCTGTGTCCCAGCAGTGGGAACATTATAGGCTGATTATGCTTTGCTCAGCTGTGGGACAGTTAAGGATAAATAAAAAAAGAAAGTACCTAGTCGCTAGCACTACTGCTGATTATGATGTCCTGGGTTCGATTTCGCGGTCGGGCAAAGTGTTATTGGGTTTATCCATCAAGAATTAGGAGCAGTCGGAGTCTGGATTGGTGTTACATGGGACTTGAACACAACTGGCCAAATGTGGGTGTACTATAGGTACCTACACTTCTGCCTAA
The DNA here is from genome assembly GCA_949629185.1 of Apamea crenata. NCBI lineage: Eukaryota > Metazoa > Arthropoda > Insecta > Lepidoptera > Noctuidae > Apamea > Apamea crenata. Next base: position 7,422,543 of record OX451372.1, read on the forward strand.
CCCTTCGGGGCATACAGGCGTGATGTTATGTTACTATTTTTCGTGCCGAAATTGTGACACCCCTAGACGTAAAAAAGTTATTGTTACAGAGATTTGTCCCTCTGCTTGTCTTAAGGTTGTAAGTTCATCCAAAACACTTTTCACTCTACTATTTGTACTGGTTATGGTGGGGTTATAATGAGCTCAGGGTTCGCCGGGAGTTCAGTCTTGCCGCGTATAAAGTGAAGCTACTGCGTGGCGTAGCACATAACCCGGGAGTGGAGTGCTGGACCGGTACGGGTGGGGGCGACGACGCCCGCAACTGCTAAATGTGTCCGTGGCCTGAAAGCACCCCTCACCCGAAAAATCCGTATGGTGAACGAAGTCCATGAGAGTCTTTTCGTGCTCTTTGATTGAATTCGCAAGAGTTTTATTAAATATAGTTAGTTATGAAAGGTAAAAGTTATATTATTTGTTGTTAGGTATGTAAGGTTAAATAAGTCATTTTTAAGTTGATAACTGCACTGTCGCATTAGGGTAAATAACGCAATGAATGTTGTTGAACTGTCAAAACAAACCTCAAACGGCGAAAATATTCCAACCTAATTGGGAGTTATATTTTCGAGCCGTTTGGGGTTGAAACACTAGGGCCATGGGGTCCGAGTGCCCGCTTGGTTTTTCGAGATATCGCCAAGCGGTTAGTCGACTTTTCACGTGACCAGAAGGCTGGCCTGTTTCTTGGCCAAAGAATTAGCATCGCCATACAACGTGGCAATGCTGCTGCCTTTTGGGCACTGTTCCTGTTGACAGCGATGCGGACGAATTTTTTGATGCCCTATGATTCTTTTACTTATTTTTTCACATGTACATGTTATTATTTTAAATGTTAGCTTATATAATGTAATTATTATGTTTCATGGAACTAACAGGTCCATGAAACAGTCAATATTACTGATAGTGTGTTACGAAATTAACGTGCAGAAACGATGGTAACAATAGGTCATCCTTGAGTTAGAGCAAGAATGACACCAAATTTTGAATTATTGACAGTTTTTACATACTCGACAGATGTCAATTTTATTCCACGGATTAACTTTGGTAGAACCACTCACTTTATTGATTACAGTAGCCCTTCGGAACATCATCATCTGCCTAGCCTTTTTCCAACTATGTTGGGGTCGGCTTCCAGTCTAACCGGATGCAGCTGAGTACCAGTATTTTACGAGTACATGGAGCGACCGCCTATCTGACCGCAACAACCCAGTTATTGGGTATACCTACCCCTATACCCCTACTACTATACCCCTTGGTAAAACTGATTGTCAGACTTTCGAAGATCTGACGACCCGTAGCGACTGTCAAAGATTCAAGATTGATAGCCGTGACCAACGGCTTAACGTGCTTTCCGATGCACGGAGTGGTCTCGGTCACCCATCTACGGACCAACCGCGGCAAGCGTAGCTTAACCTGATCGATCGGCCCGTGCGGCTGTTTGTACTTAGCCACGGGCTCTAAGTCCTCCAGTAGCCCATCGGAACGTGAATAATTATTACGACATTTTCATACCCACAGAAAGAACCATTTTCATTCAGCCTCCACGACCCAAAAGATAAGTTGACAAAAGAAACCCTTTCGTTTCATCATAGTTTATTTGAAATATGAAATAAAATGTGCCACAATGGCGGCGCGGAGTGACAAAGTTGTGCCTCTATACAAATATCTCTACGTGGTACATGCGAGCTCGGATGATGTATTTTTATTCGTATTTCAACAACAATGCATTGTCAGAAGACGTACTTGTGTTTTCCGGCCGACTATTACACCGAAGCGAGCAATTTTTCTTTTAGAATATTTATTTTTATTCAATTACGTAAGTCTACATACTCACGAGCGACAGGCGTCGACCACAGGTGTAATTTCACTCATCGACAACATGTTGTTCGTGTATTTATTTGGCCACCGTACTCAAATACACGAGCGACACGTTGTCGACGGCTACCGTCGACGCGTGTCGGCAGATGCAGTTGCCTCTGTCGTCGACGCGTGTCGTTTGTGTGTATGAGTACTAAGATAGGAATGGTCATTTCTTTTGGATAAGCTAGTATTGACCATTTTATCATTGAGTACTGATTACTTCTGCTTCTTAAGGATTTCAACACGAAGTGCATAAATACTGAATGGGTATAAATTGCTGTCACCGCGCGCTTTTCGTTCATGAAGGCGTCTGTCTGTGGCTTATAAAGGCAGGGACGAGGAACCTACAAAATTGAAATCTGACTAGAGTTTGACGACAGTTGTTAGAATGTAAAGTAAAGTTAGGAAGCAGTTGTTAGTGTTCGTAGGCGAAGGTTACCCTAGACTGGAAACAAGGGTTTTCGACGTTCTTAATAACATAACATCACGCCTGTAATCCCCGAAGGGTTAGGCAGAGGTGTACCTATAGTACACCCACATTTTTTAGGTCCCATGTAATAGGATAGGCGTCGAGCCTTTTGCTATCAGCCGGGAGATATCCAGACTCCGCTCTGCTACTTAGGAATTATTTTCCTTATAATAGACTAAAAAAGCAAGTCCAGCGCCTTGCCTTTCTTTATAAGCTACGTTGACTGCGTAGTGTACAGACGCCAGCACATCAAGCTACTACAATCTGTCAAATTTCTTTAATAGACTTTCAACTTTATCAATAAAGCATTTTGGTTCAAGGTTGATTGGGAAAATTTGACAGTTTCGGGTAGCTTGACCTGCCGGCGACTGTACCGTCTGCCAGGTTGGTACGCCTAGTTCACAAATATTAAGTATAGTAATGTTACTTTGCCACAGGACACGACGGTGTGATAAGCAGCCACGTGTCGTACTCCCAGTAAATAACATGCATTTTTATAAAAAGGCGGGCATTTCTCCATGTCGGACGGAAATCCCCGTGGGTATTGGGGCGTAATGATAGCATCCAGCATCCGGTCCAGCCGGCTTCAGTCAGCATACAATGACGACAAATTAGTTGAAAAAACTGGCGTGTGTTGCTGGATATCTTATTTAATAATTTTATTTTGCGTTTTTTTTTTCTTGTTAGAAGGTTAGGCACGGGCCATGTTGTTTCATTCGAACGTTCGAATATAGGAAGCAGACAGCTAGATTTTTGATCATTGTTTACCCAGACTCCATTTTTTTACTTAATTATTTCGGGAATTCGTTATTGTAAATCCGTGAAAATTACTGAATGGATGCGCCGTAGCTCTATCCATAAAATTCAGAGGTCGAGTAATCACTTCCAAGATCTATGATGAGGTTTGACCAGCCCTTGTCTAAATCTTTCAGTCCAAAGTCGATATGAACAGGTTGTTCATTTAGTTAACTCCTTGAAGTATTATGTAATGTCATCATCATCATCTGCCTAGCCTTTTCCCAACTATATTGGGGTCGGCTTCCAGTCTAACCAGCTGAATACCAGTATATTACATGGAGCGACTACCTATCTGACCTCCACAACCCAGTTACTGGGTAAAACGATACTCCTTGGTAGGACTGGTGGTCAGACTTTCGGGCTTCTGCCGACCCGTAACGACTGTCAAAGATCCACGAATGACAGCCAGGACCAACAGCTTAACGTGTTTTCCGAGGCACGGAGGGGTCTTGGTATGTAAAGATGGTCACCCATCCACGGACCAACCGCGGCAAGCGTAGCTTAACCTGATCGATCGACCCGTGCGGCTGTTATGAATGTGTGTGTAACATTTAAATTCAAATTGGTATTGAAACGTAAAAAATATATTGTTCTGTTCGTTCATAGACTTCTTACTTACAAACTTCTTAGATTTTATGCAAATAAACGATTTCGATTTTGTATTGATTGCCTATTTCTTCCATGTCAAACCCTACACAATAACTTATTTTTTCAGAGTATCAAAATATGTATCGACGCCATTACAACGAAAAAGGGTTCACACTATCCTTTATGATTCCTTCCTCTATGTTTGAACCCTTTCAAGGGCGGAAAACAGCTGTTATCATCTTATACATCACGCAAATGACGAAAAACGAGTTTGGTATCCAAGTCATTTGACACCATTCAACGCAACAATTTATTTTCTTTCGTGCAAATGTTGGTACAATGTAATGACTCTAATGACATAAGGCTTTAAGTGATATTTGGCTGTGTTTGTGAGAGCTTTAAATTGAAATGTGTGCGTGTGTGTGAATGACACCGTCGACGGATGAACTTTCCCTGAAAAGTCATAGGTACATATTAAACCCTGGCTGTCAGCTTTCAACGAGTGACAGCTGTCAGAGAAATGTCACACGGAGGCTGCCATTATTTACGCTTGACTTCGTTAGCCGAAAAATGTCAATTCTCATTTTGAATTTTCTATTTGTTTATGTATTTACGGCAGCCTTTTTGTTTTTGACAAGGGTTAGATGAGTGAGAACTCGTTAAAATTGCTCATAATGATAATTAATTTTGTTTTGTTATAGTTCTTTGTTTTTGGACTGCGAATCGCATTTTAATGCGGAAATATTGTTCTTGGTTACAAGGTAAAAGTTATGTGACAACTTGTTTACTATAAAAAATGCCCATTTGTGTACCTACACAGATTATCTGTTGTTTTGGGGCATTGCATGCGAACATTGAGAACTTGCCTCAATAAATTAATGCTTCCAGGCAGGACTTAAAAAAACTTAAAAAATAAGCGATAACACGCTAAGGGCACCCCTGTGGGATATGGACCTCGGCTTAGGGCGTCGCTGGGAGAAGGCAGGAAGGGATAGGCTGGTTTGGAAGTAAAGCCTTATCTTTTCTGTACAACCCGCAAGAGTGAACTTTAGACTTCGCTCGGATGCCGTAAGCGTGCGGTTCTGAGGCGACGATGGTGAGAGCGGTAACAGCGCGGGGGGGGGGGGGTCCACTGGGGTCTCAAGTAAACTCTTGTGGGTAGTACATTATTACAGTAACTACCTACTGCAATCAATAAATAATGTGACAAAAAATATTAAATACTTTGTCAATGACGGCGCCGCCGAGGCCGGCCCAGAAAGAGATGGCGAGATGACCTGGACGCGTACCGCAAGGGCTGGTTCAAGGTGGCGCGGGAAAAGAGTTCCTGGAAGTATTTGGGGGAGGCCTTTGCCCAGTAGTGGAAGAGTATGGGAAAAGTCGCAGTACCATAATGAAATACCTACGTAAGTATATAATCTACTACTAGACAGGACTATCGTATAATTGCTCACCAGTTGGCGCCACTGTTGATTAAGGTCCAGAGGTATAGTTGTCAAAGGCGACTTTATAAGATCGGCGCCGAAACAAAGTTTTAAATCTTGAATCTTATTAAGTTTATTAACCTGTTGAATGCCGTAATTACAGACACAATTAAAACGCCATTGTATCTCGCGTGGATCTACGTTCCGGCATACGAAGGGCTAATTATAAATAACTATCATCATATCGAGTAGCTATACTGCAATGTTGTGCAGTTCCGTTTTGTTCGGAAAAAAAAAGACACATGTTTCCAAAAGATAAAACTGTTCTAAAACAGTGGCTAGTGTAATTATCTTTCCTATTCATCCTGATTTGAGTAACTTTTACGTTACCTTCATCTTTTGTAATCTTCTGTTCACAAATTTTCAGCTACTATAGCTATATACTACAGCTAGCCATTCAGAATGTTCTTTAAATCTTAAAATTGCATAGCAAACACAAGCTATGTGCTTGCAGACTGCCTTTGGCCCTTTACCAGCAGCACACTCACACATGGACTGAACAACTTTTCCATCTGCCTCAATGGCAATATTCACAAAGTATGACAACGATTTTGTCTTTTCAGAGTGTACCTGTCCTCTATAAAAAAGCACATCATTTTGATTACATGTCACTAAAACCATTTGGTATTCATTAATCATCATGTTATAGCCCTTTCTATCTACTGCAGCATACTCAGTCTTTCCCACATTGTCTGCGTACACTTCTAAATAGTAGTAAGTGGTAATATTCACGAAATCCAAGTCTGGTGATTCACTTTTAGTCATTACGCTGCTGTACAAACTGTCTGAAGGCCACTCAACAGTATACACCGAATCGTTTTGTAATACTATGTTTTCCTTTACGTTTCCAAAGTAACTATGTTATTCTTTCGGTCATACATAGTCTTGAAGTCTGTTATTAAGAATAATCATAGCTGTTACCTCGGCAAACAAGCATACTTTTGGCAAAAAATAAGTTTGTTAACAGTAAACAAACACACCTCTGAATTAGCTGCTCTTTGAGGCCGCTTATTTTTGCGCCGCTTTCAAAGCGTTCACATTCATCGCCAAATAATCCATATTTTTCACACACCCATACCCACACTTACACACCCACACACCCTACTTTGCTGTCTGATGATTAATTATTTGCTTTGTATTTTCCTTGTTATACATTATTATTATTTTTTTCTTTCATCCCATTATCATTATCATCAGTAGACGTGATACAAACTGAGGCCGTGTGTCCACGGCAAGAAAAACAAAGACTTCAGTCTTGTGCAGCGCCGACGCAGTGTACACTAGTCGTGTGTAGAAACGACACGAATTCTTGCATAGACCCGGCGATTATTCTTGCCGTGGACACGCGGCCGTACTGTGTGACTTGTCCGTGTAGTATGGAGACCTGGAGACCTGTAACCTGTAACACAGGTATTCCTAGTACAGGCTCCAGTCTCTACAACATCAATGTATTTTTGAATACAATTGTGTATACAATGTACCTATTGTATTAAAGTTTCATTGTGTGGTGAAGAAAATAAACGTTTTTATTATTGTTACTATATTATATTTGCGATAATTTCACGAAGGAGATCACTTTTCAACGGGTAAATGAAAGAAATTATAATTTATGTCACGAAGCCCGCCAAAACCTGTGAAAAGTGAATGTTATTTTACCTCACGCGACACAAGCGCCTCTAGTGGCAAATACACGCGATAGCCCCCCTTGCATAGAATGTCTATGCTATGCTAGTGTGCAAAAGAAGTACAAACACTCATCAAAAAGGCTGTACATGAAGACTCTATTATTGTTAATTAGTCTCGTCTCTTTATAGGAAAGGCACTGTACTGCACTCTCATGGAACTTCAATATTGAAATTCCTTTCGTGATTAAATGTAGGTACCTACACATAATTATGTATATTCTACCTATGTAGAAAAATGTCCTCTTGAATGAATGGTTTCTTCGTATGTTTATTTATTGATAATTTTACTAAATGTAGAAGTATGTATAACTTATTACAAAAAAAATACTGATAAGGAATAAAAAATCTTTTATTTTTCTGTACTTACAACCGGCTATTTTTATTTTAGAAATACCCGTAAACACACTCAACTTATTTACTTTACCATCCTCCTCACTGTTATATCATAACAGAACCCATAAATTTGAGACCTCGACAGACTTATCCTAACGACGCTCTCAGATGCTCTTGTAACCAGCCATTACTCTAAGGTAACCACCGGAACGAAGCCGCCGCTAGGTGGCAGCACTGACTAACTTGAGGTCTAGTAGGCTATGATCGCGTGAGCCTTGCAAAGCTCTCGACTCCACAGACCAATAAATAACAGAGAAGAATATGAAGAATACTACTGCAATATTTACATCCTTTTCTTTCTTACGAAACATCCTCTGAGGTAGAAAGAGTATGCTATAGTTTTTACATGTAGGCGTATGGTTACCAGTGACCCTAAGGAAATGGGTCATATTTTTTTAGGCAATATTAATCTTAGGCTGTGATCTATAAACGATACTTAGCACGGGTTAAGACTTAAGACATGTCGCGACTCAATCTGGTACTATTTTTATTTTTTGGCAACTGAGCCGATGTCGACTATTCTGCCAGCGTTGTATTTGTAGTTTGACAGTTCTGTGACAGTGACAGGATTAAAGCTTGGCCAAAGTTCGTGCTAAGTATAGCGCTACAAGATCATTTTGGCGCGTGCCCATAATCGGAACAAACACCGCCATCTTGTTTTTCGTCATTTCAAGTGACAATTTACAGAACAATTGTACAAATGTTTCCGTACAGCGCCACTGTCAACGTCATTTGAGCGCCAAAATATATGTAGCAGTGTAACGTTTATTATTATAAAGATCTCGGCCTTCAGTCTTCTGTGGGGTAATAGCGTAACACACATAAAATGACAATTTATCGCATTGGGTTTCATTTTGACAGTTCACCCACGTCCATTGCGTTATTTATGTAGTTGAGCAGACGATTTTTTCAAGCCTCTGAAGCAATGGATTAGCAATATATTTCAACTCTCGCGATTAAGATACGTAAGCAGGGTGCTGGTGACCTACGCGTGTGCGGTTGATATAGCAGAGGGCTCTGTTAGTTCTTACTCTGAGTTCGTCTCTAACGAATGATATAAGTGGTGGCAAAGAAATGGGGGAAAGCTTTCAAGAGGTCTGAATACCTATTTCAGAGTTTTCTTTTGAATTGAAAACGTGTTTGAAGTAGAAATGGCTGTTTGGGTGAGGTTTTTTTGTAATGAATAAGTTGGTTGGAAGTGTAACTTGTAAAAGTAGCTGTTTCTAATTAAATCGAACTACCGTATACCTACTATAGGTAACGTCAGTTAAAATTATGGAGCAATTTGACAGTTTGCTATTTTAGATATTTTTCTCATTAGGGACAGTTTACCAAGTAATAGAGGGGCTTGTGGCTAAGTAATAACAGCCGCACTGGTCGATCGATCAGGTTAAGCTACGCTTGCCGCGGTTGGTCCGTGGATGGGTGAACATCTTTATATACCAAGACCCCTCCGTGCCTCGGGAAGCACGTTACGCCGTTTTGGTCTCGGCTGTCATTCGTGGATCTTTGACAGTCGTTACGGGTCGTCAGAAGCCCAAAAGTCTGACAACCAGTCTTACCAAGGGGTTTCATATTACCCAGTAACTGGGTTGTGGAGGTCAGATAGGCAGTCGTTCCATGTAAAATACTGGTACTCAGCTGCATCCGGTTAGACTGGAAGCCGACTCCAACATAGTTGGGAAAAGGCTAGGCAGATGATGATGATGACAGTTTAACATGTCTGCCCAACCAATGTGTCAAGAAAAACTGGACATATTGGCCATAAGTTAGACTTAGCTACAAAACTCGAAAGCATTTTAACATTTCTCCAATAAGTTTCACGAGAATACACACAACAAAACTACACACTCAAAACAAAAATATCTCTGTACATTTTGCTTTTATTCCGAATCCAACATTGACAGAACAAAAATAATAAAAAAATGTCCAATACTTCCATTATCAATTCGAACTCGATGAGTCTATTAGTTTCCGAAAAAAACTGCATGTAGACGATCCCTGCAAGTGGCCCGTGAACGACTGGCAAAAAGTTCAAGGGAAAATAGAAAAACTGGTGTTTGCAACATACGAATATAGACTTTATTGCAGTTGTAATAAGTGCTGTTGGTCGTGGGAAAGATGTTGGTAGACTGGAAGTGGCAGGGAATTTATTGAGAGCATGGATTGAATATATTATTAGTTAAACAGACGTGTGCTGTAGGACGGTGGTTTCCAAAAGAAATCTTAAATTATAACGATCAGGCACCAATGGGGTAATTAACACTAACAGTAGCAATGACTTTCATTTTGACACTTCAACAACATTCATTGCGTTCTTTACGTTGTTGAGCAGACATTTTACGAACATAAGAAGCAAGGGATTAGCAATATCCTTTAAAATGATTCAGATTCTCATTTATTATAGTGTGTCACACTAGGGTGCTGGATAAGTTGAGCTGATTTTGCTGTAAGGACATTCATTGACATTCATACCCCTTGGTGCCTCAAAGAGCACCAATTCCGGTCGTAGTCTGGAATTTCGGATTTCGGAATTCGGATTTGGACTGATCGGAATCTTACACCCCAAAAGCCTGTCGATCAATGTTAGTAAAGATAAATCTAGATGTTGAAACCTTTTATTGGGTACAAACGTCTGCCCGCGACTTCGTCGGCGTGAAATTTTGGCCCCCGACACACCGCGTCGCCTTCCTGATTTTGTTTTGATTTTCTTGGCTCCTAAGGAACGTTGCTCGATGTTAAATAATATAAAATTAAGCCTATAGCCTTTCTCAAGAATTGGACTATCAAATGTATTTTTTTTTTATTCCGACTGGTAGCTCTAGAGATTAGCGCGTTCACATAAACAAACTCGTCAGCTTTATTATTTAGTACAGATTGGCTGTTTGTAAGTTGAATTCAACGTAGATGGGGAAAAAAAGGCTGACAGCACGCCCACTTTATGCTGTTCTTCAACCCATGAAAAAGTTTCCGATTTACATATAACAATCTCTTCCAGCATATTGCAACATCTACGTTTGTGCTTTGTAGCTCTGTCCAGCAGTTTTCATTTGACTTTTTACTTGAGCATGGAGTTGTATTACCCGGGGCAGGCGTACTAAACCACTGTTCAATAAAGTTCTGCTGGGATGAATATATTTTGAAGTCATTATTAAAGTTGAATATTTCCTCTCTGAGATCGCAGGACAATATTGCTTTCGGTTGTATCTTTTTGTCCATTGTGGTAGAAAGGAAACTATAGTTTCGTGGAGCCGTATTGAGTTTGTTCAACTAAACCTGTTTTTTTTTCTGTTGAATTGAATTTGTATGGATTCAAGATACATATTTGGAATAGTTTTAAAAAGGTAATTATAGAATTAAATTCATTTACTTGGATAGTGAAATAGATAGATATCGAAGTATACATTTTAATGCTAACAACACATATACCAGGAGAGGTTGTTTCAAACGGTTGGTGAACGTAGCATACGTACGTCAAATAAAAACGATTACGTACTCGTTATTATTTGAGGTACGGCAAGGCCATCATTTTGTAATTGTAATTTGAAACAACGCTTTTATGTTAAGTAAACAAAACAACTGACTCTACAAGAAAAAAACCTTTATAGCTGAGAAAACACTGATTAAATAAAATTGATAGAAAAAACCTCCTTAGACATTGAAAAACAAAATTATTTTGATAAGTACTCTACTCTCTCAACTAATAAATATTTAAGTCTCATCACGTCGCTTATATTCAAATTTTATTTATCTTTCAAATTGACTTTATTTCAAGTTAAACAAATATCAACTTCATTTTAATGGTAATTAAGTTGATTTCAGAGTGACTAGCACTATTGAAAAAGTTATAAAAATGTTTGAAGTTGTATCGGAAACTGAACTTTATTATGTAGGAATCAAAGTTATTTTTCCATAAACTCATATTTGTTTACATTTTTGGCGAATATGTCGCGATTCAAATTTAGGTACGACAACAGAAATACAAAAAATATGTTTAAAAAAAAATATCTACACCTTTTAGGCTATTGAAAAAGTAGGTTTAAACAGTAGTCGGGCCTTAATATGAGTAATCAAGCTTTACAAAGAGACACAGCTATGAATGACAGAGCCGACGTTCTACAAAGACTAACATTTTATAAGGTGTCCTTGCACCACAAATCACTGAATACATTTAGCGCTAAACATATTTAAACAGAGCAGTGTTGGCTCAGTGGTAATTGCCCCGATTTACAAGTTGTAGGTCGTGGGTTTGGAGCCACGTAGGCGCTTTACTTTGTGTAAATAATTTAATCGCCACTGCTCTCAAAATGGTGAAGGAAAACATCCTTCTGTTCCTGTCAATTTCAAACAATTGGCCGAAATAGAACGATGTCTTATATTCGTATTTAATGATTTGTGATGTAAGTGAGCCCTAAGGCACGCTTGCACTACAAATCCCTAAATACGTAAACGTATTTAGGGATTAAAGCGCGCACGCGCGAGTTAGAGCGCTAAACGAATATAAACATCATTCTGCCTCTGTCATCTACAAACGTTTGACAGAAATAAACGATGGTTTAAATTCTTTTAGCGCTAAACGAATTTAGGAATTTGTAGTGCAAGCTTGCCTTAATCTTGATGTGTCATATTTATGACCGGTTGTTGTAGGTAAGTATTTAAATTAAATAAGGTTGTTAACATTACTATTTAAAGAAGTAAATACGATTTTACTAGGAATCCTAGACTCGTAGGTTTCATGAATAACAATATATCCAAAAGGGAGGTTCCTGTCAAATCCATCTTGGTCGACAGGACTGCTGGTATTTGTGCCTTTATCTTCCCTATTTTTGCCTCTCTTCTCTTTATGTCTGCTCGTCAGTATGGGAGACCTTTGGACGCCTTCGTCTCTGCGTTGGCCTTCTGGGTTTTCTTCTGAAAAAGGTTCTTCCTGTAAATGAGTTTTTAAATATTCAACACTGCAATAATATGTGACTAAAACCTATCAACTAATAATGATAAGCTTGAGAATTAACGTGGCTTCTAGTGAAAAATATTCACTGGGTCCTTACTTAGACATATATTTTTTTATAATTTTGGTACCAATTTCTACCATCTAGCAGGGTTTGAAGGACAGAGGTATTTGTGAAATTACAGGCAGAGAGTTTTTAGATTTGTCTCTGAATAAAGAGCGCAATGCCATGACACATCTAGTAAGTCTTAACTCATCATACCTACGTTTGCATGTTGAATGCATTTGAAAAATGTAGAGATTATGTTACGGTTTTACCTCTCTTATACATGCCAGTTACGCTTGTATCCTCCGAAGAGGTTGGCAGAAGGGGATAGACATCCACAATTCTTGTCTAATATCACCAACTATTAATTCCTTCACTTAAGTAACTACCTACAAATCTAAAGACACAATACTACAGCTGCAGTGCGATTCTGTAACTAACTCACCGTGAAAACTTAGGTGAAGTGAGCGTGGAGTGAGCTGTCATTCCAACTAATGCTAGGGATTGACACTATTGACAGCCGATCGATTCTGTAAAAATCTCACCGTGAAAAGTTAGGTGAAGTGAGCTTAGAGTGAGTTGTCAATAATGTCAATCCCGAGCATTAGTTGGAATGACAGCTCACTCCACGCTCACTTCACCTAAGTTTTCACGGTGAGATTTTTTTTAATACTCACCACATCATTTCCCGTATTGACATCGCTACTTTTGGCAGTTGTTCCCACATTTTCTGTATCTAAATTATCATCATCAGAATAGTGCTCATTATTAGCATCGTCTTTAGATTTTGTAACATTACCAACAAGGATGTCACTCGAAGATCTACTCATTGTAATCCTTGGTGTCACTTTTATTATAGGATCAGTTCTACGTCGCTTTGCCGGTGAAAATGATAAATCTGCAATTAAAAATATTTATTAAATACTTTCAACATCAAGTAAGGACACTTGATACCACAATATACACTTCCAGTTTAAGCCAATGACGTAGTTTATATATCATTGGTTTAAGCTGATCTCTAATTGTATGGAATGCTTATAAAATACAACTGCACTACAATACTGGAAATGTATGGCTTGATGTGTTGTCATATGTACCCAGTGAATATATACAAATATCCATGCTCCACCTCCTACCCTGCCCTCTGTGTCCCAAAACATGCAGTCATAGTGATCTCTGTGCTGCCACAACGCTGTGGAAGTGGCAAAGTTTTGGGCCAACAATATATAAAATACAGTCGGGCCAGCGACTCGTAGAAGCTCTAAGAAGTGAAGATATAGGTAGTTTATTTTGAACTGAATTTACCTCTTATCGAATCGGCAATGACATTCATTCAGAGGAAAAGGAAAACCAACGGAATTCAAATACCCGACATATAGTTTAAGTGCATTGCACCGCTTACATTGCATGCAAAGAGTCCAAAGTATATGAAATCTGTCTATAGTTTTATGTTTTGACTGCAATATGCAATGGAAGGTCAAATCTACATCATCAACATTCTCCTGCCCATTACCCAATTGATTTGGGGTCGGCATGACATGTATTTTCTTCCATACTTCTCTATTAGTCGTCATCTGAGTAGTCACCCCCCCCCCTCTAACCATATTATCATTCACACAGTCCATCGTTTCTTTGGTCAAATCTACATAATATTAGAGGAAAACTTTTCGTACTATAACGACACAAAAATGAAAAGTGTTTGCGCACACATTGTCTTTCTTCCTATGAAAAACGAAGAGATATTGTGTATCATTACTTGTGACAATGTAACATGGAAACGACAGAATTCTGCGTCATTTAGCTAATAATATGGTGCCAGCTTACTGCTTCATCGTTTGATGTTACGTTTATTACTTTGCCACTTTTGACAACAATTCTTAGTAAATTGAAACTTCATTAAGGCCCCCTTGTAGGTACCACAAATCTCTAAACACATTTAATGCTTAACGAATTTAAAACATCTTTGTGTTTCTGACAATTGGTTGATAATGACAGAGACAGAGCGTGGTTTTAAATACCTACGGTTATCGTTGGATATAATAACTGATTAGTGGTGCAAGCAGGCCTTAGGGCTGATGTCATTGCCACACAGTTAAATAGACTAATTTTTTGAAGTGCCGGTGATATTCAACCTTAAGGTGGTAAAGCGTTTACGAGGCGTTAACTAGAAGCGTTAACGATACAAAGATTTTTTCAAGGAGACTTTATAAATAATCATTTTAGGGAAAAGAACCCTTTCCCTATTGATCCTATTCTTAATGATATTTATTTAAAAGCCGTTGTAATTGATACGTAATGTTACTGACCTGAAAAATTAACCGTAGCTGGTTGTCTCATTTCTTCAGGAACTTCGTCCATAGATTCCGATTCCGATTCTGATTCCGTCGAATCAGAACTTTCTGAAGCTGAAAAACATACATTTTTAAGGTCCTGTAAGTTCAGACTTAACGTAACTTTTACATTTGAAAGCAGCGAAACACTGCACATAGGTATGATATAATAATTGTTGAGAGCTTTTCCAAACAGTTGCTACGACAAAGAATTTTTACACGGATCAACGTACACACGACGAGTCGACGACACAATAAAGCTATTAGATATTTATGCTGCTGAACATCGCATTATAGGCTTTCCGGATTCCTGCGGCCTTCACCAGGTCATCGGTCCACCTTGTGGGAGGCCTGCCAACGCTACGTCTTCCGGTACGCAGTCACCGCTCCAGAACATTTCGGCCCCATCGGCCATCTGTTCTGCGAGCAATGTGTCCTGCTCATTGCCTCTTAAGTTTGGCAATTCTTTGGGCTATGTCGGTTACCAACTTGCGTACAACTTCTTTAAAGATATTTTAGTACTAATTCTAATGGCCCAAAGTTACTGTCGGTTGGCAATAAACCTTACGACTGGGCACCAGACCCACCCATTTGTACTAACTACATCAATCCTTGTCCTTCAAGTGAGTTTCCGAGTTGTGATGACGTACATTTGCCCTTTACGTGTCTCTTTAAGTATCTGACTTGAACTTCAGGGCACCATTGTCTTTATGGAGTTAAGATTAAAGTGGCATTATACGACTACTAGCTACCTAGGCATAGAAATAGACATGAGTCTCCTTCATGCCTGTATTGCTCGAACGGTCGTGGGCTTGATTCCAGGGTCAGGCAGTGTTATTGGGTTTTCCATCTGGAATTTCTCAATAATATCCCGCAGTCTGGATTTGTGCCCGGTCGAGGGCAACCACTAATATAGCGATCCGGCAACCACATTTACATACCCGATAGGACCCAATCAGTGAGTGGACACACAACAGACGGCTTGCAGAAGCCAATTTAAATCCTTACCGGCCAGCAAATGGCCAAATATCGAACGGCATCGTAAAGTTACAAGATTAAGATATGCTCGTGAGCACATCGAATGGGGTGAGGACGAATGGCCCAGAGTAATGTTTCTGGTGAATTGAGATTCCTGTTATATAATCATATCGGGAGACGTCGAGTATACATACTGGCAGAAAAACCTTTTACACAAGAATGTTTCGAAGAAAGTCCCCTACGGGGCGGTTCTGTACATGTGTGGACCGGTGTTTCATCAGATGGCTGCATGGCGTTAGTGCCGATAGAAAAAGGCAATAAAACCGCTGAGAATCTAGTATACGCATCTCAGCAAACGAGATTCTCGGGACCGTATTTGGTCAGTGTGGGCAACAAAGCATTGTTTATCCATGATAATGTCCGGCCCCACACAACTCATGTGGCCTCAACCCTATTGAACACGCCGGGAACGAGCTTCGTAGACGTGTTAGAAGTCGAAATCAAACTCCAGTCACACTTCATGCTCTGAAAAATGCACTTATTAAATAATGGGAGAATATTCCTCAGCATTGTTGAGGAATTTGGTACTCAGCATGCCAAATCGTGTAGAAGCCATATTGAGAGCACGCAAAGGCAATACGAAATACTGGCGCTTCCCTTCCGATTCCCTTGTTCACAAACTAAACTAAATTTAAGTTCAGTGCATCTTTTCTTTCTATTTCATTACAAAAAGGACAGAAGATAAATATTAGTTTAGTCGTGTCAAATTAAGATACTCCATAGACAGTTTAGACGTGATAAAAAATGTGGCGACTAAAAATACGTCAATTTACATCAGGCGCTGACTAATTTGACAGGACCAAATTAATATTTATCTTCCGTCCTTTTCTTAATAAAATCGGCGCCATTGAATGATTAAAAAATTAAGTTACAATTTCGTAAACCCACTTTTGTTTTTCATTCTATAACACATTCTTTTTTTAATTTTTTTTATTCAATTTGGTGTTTTAATGTGTTATTAAATACGGCGTTGATTTTCACTTCAAGAAGCTATCTTGTATGAAAATATTTCATGAGAAGTCAGTGGCTTTTATATTGCTCGTCAGTGTACATATAAGGTTGTCACAGGTAATATAACTGAAAGGACGGTAGTGTAATGAGCCTTTACTTGAGTAATATATTATTATGAACTCACATGAGCTGTCAAGTCGTTCTCGCTTCCGACGATATATCATGTCCTCGTTAATTTTTTTGACATCTGTTGATAAAAAGGTTTATATTTTATTTTATTAACTTATGCAGTGTTCATATACATGTGAAAATTGAAAGTTATTGACAAGTTTCCATTGATAAACATAAATAAAAAGAAATATAAATTAGGAAATAAATAGTTCGCGACCCACTAATACAAACTAATAGCTGGTAATTGTTAACTCGAACAATTACTCTTCCGTGAAGTAGCTTTTCACCAATAAAATAATCACTGGTAGATATTGAATATATCTATATATATAAAATTCAAAGTCCTGACTGACTGACTGACTGACTGACTGAGACATCAACGCACAGCCTAAACCGCTGGTCCTAGAGACATGAAATTTGGAGGGTGTATTCTTTGTGAAGAGTAGGTATCCACTAAGAAAGGGTTTTTCGAAATTCCACCCCTAAGAGGGTGAAATGGGAGGATTTTGTTTGTATGAAAAATCTTATTCCTTGAGTTAATAAACTTGAAACTTGGCACTACTACTTATCTAAGTAAATTATGAAGTTGGGCATTTTTTGTTTTTATAAACTACCCCCTAAAAGAGGATTGGGGGGTTTCAAAGTTTGTATGGAAGAATTTTAGCGCGCAGTCCGATTTAATCGAAACTCAGTATTTATACCTAAAATTGAAAGAGAAAAATAATGTGTATCAGAGTTTTTCGAAAATCTACCCCTGACGGCCTGAAAAGGGGTAGTCAATTTTACAGGGGAGGATTTTACAGCGTGGCTCGAAAATTGGTATAAATAATCTTTAAGTCCAGTTATGAACACATCCCAAATGATTTTTCAAAATTCCACCCCTGTGGTGGTGAAAAGCGGGGATACAGTTTATATGAAAAATCTTATTCGTTAGGTTAATAATCTTGAAAATTGGCATGAATACTTGCCTAAGTAAGCAATAAAGTTTATCATTATTAGTTTTTCAAAACTACCCCTCAAAGGGGCTATGGGGGTGTTAAAGTTTGTGTGGAAGAATTTGAACGCGCGGTCCGATTAATTCGAAACTCAGTGTGTGTGGACTTAAGACTAAAAATAAATAATAACACGTATGAGGGTTTTTCGAAAATCTACCCCTAACGGGGTGAAAAGGGGTAGTTAATTTTACAGGGGAGGATTATAATAAGTGGCTTGATTAATTATAAAATTGGTATAAATAATCTTTGAGTCAAGTTATGAATTTTCATGAATATCCTAAAATTCCACCCCTGTGGGGGTGAAAAGCGGGGTACAGTTATATGAAAAATCTTATTAATTTAGTTAATAAACTTGAAACTTGGCAACAATACTTGCCTAAGTAAGTAATAAAGTTTATCATTAAGTATAAGTTTTTCAAACTACCCCTCAAAGGGGGATATAGGGGTGTTGAAGTCTGTGTGGAAGAAATTGAATGCGCGGTTCGATTAACTCGAAACTCATCATTGAAACTTTCGACAGAAAATAATTAATAATAAGTATGTAAAGTTGTCGAAAATTGATCCCTGACGGGGCAAAAAGGGGTAATTCGATTTTTAGGGGAGCATTTGAACTTGAAACTGTATGTTACATTTTCACGCATAAACCACTGAACTTCTGATTTGGCAAAGAGATAGATGGCATCCTTGGGAAGCACATACTTTTTATCCTGGTAGCACGTTCCCGTGGGATAAGTTCCGACATCCACGCGGGCGAAGCCGCGGGCAGAAGCTAGTGTATATACAAGACAACAAAACATGCGGTTATAAAACGATTTAATAGGAATATTGACATCAACAAAGCAAAAAAAAAAGATTTAAAAACTTGGGAATTACAATGCTGGCATTCGTGACAGTCCTTACGGGTAGTCAGAAGGCCGAAAGTCTGAAAATCAGTCTTACAAAGATCTACGGATGACAGCCGGGAGCAACTCCTTTCCGTGGCATGGAGGGTTCCTTGGACCATCGCAGCAAGCGTAGTTTAACCCGGTGCGGCTGTTATCATTAGCCACGAGTACCGCCTACTGAAGGTAGGCGGTACTCGTGGCTAAATGGCTAAATGAGAGGATAAAACAGTTTCTCAAAAACATTACAGTATGAAATAAAATAGTTTCTTACCATCAAACAGCTTTTCCAAGCTTCGTTTGTACAGCTTGGCGGCTCCTGCAATGAGGTTCGACGAGGCTCTGAGCGACAATCTTCTGGTAGCCAGGACAGATTCACTTGTTACCCACGAATTTAATTCGTTGCTGAAAAAATAATGGAAACCCTATTAGTTTTACCGTAGTCACATTTTTGTAACCCTACCTACACTTTTTTATGATGATATGGTTAAAAAGGAGGTGACTACCTAGATGACGATTAATAGAGAAGATTGAAAGCAAAAGAGATGCTGCGCTGACCCTAAATAAATTGGTATGAGGGCAGGAGAAGTACCTACACATATTTACGTAATACAAAAAAGTTGGCGTCCTCTAGAGAATAGATTATAAAACTTTTATTTCAGACAGGAGTCCATAGATTATTTACAATTTTACTGAACTTCTACTGTTAGTAGACACAGATATACAATTACAATTCAGCGTGGAGCTGCATCCACCTCCGCAACATCGGGTAACTATTTAGTAATCTGTGCTGTTGGTGCTGCCGCCAACACGCGTCATCAGGGATGCACATCTATGCCAATTATAGGCGGCAAAACCATTATTAATATTATCCGCAAACACCCCTGATACACTATGCAACCACAATGCCATAATTGCCAGCGCAATGTGTTATTTTAAATCACTGAAAAAAAAAAATGACACCGCCACTAAATAATTTAAGCAAGCATACCAGATTTTTGGCAAATTTGATTTTTCGATGTTTTCAGTAGGTATGCTGTGAGCCACCTTCCACACATAGCCGAGCATTTCACTGTTTAAAGCACTAAACATGATTTATGTTATAGTCTGTGATATGTTACGTAGTAAGTTTCAATGGCCGAAGAAAAGTTTTGCCGATTTGCCGCGCATAATGCAGTTACCTACTTTTTTCTGGGAGTGATTTTGATATCGAGGCATACAGCCTTGTCGGTACATTTTTTTAAACCATTTTCTTATTTTCCTGATTATGCCTTTTATAGTTTCGACTAAAGCAATAAGTATTTTATTTTATTGTTTCGAAATAAAATTAATAATTTTGAGGATTATAGTAATTAAAGTTTTTAAAATGAATCCTCACAATGCATCCTTCTTGATATCATTCAACGTGACATTACTGGCCACCAAAGAGTATAATAATAATAATACGGGCTGGCCACTATCGGTTGAAAAAACTTTTGGATGCCATTATTTTTTTTTTAATTTACTTTTTTACCTCAGGAAATAGCATTTTATGAAAATTTTCAACTTAAACAGACAGTCTTTATAAATATTTGAATCAAACCTATTGAGGTTTTAACATAGAAATGTAAAGGTTCTCACCTCCTTACGCACGTAGGCATTTATATTTTTGTATTTTAGGTATCCTTTTTTTTTAAATCCGCTTTGAAGATTAGGGACAAAAAGAAATTAATTTATTACCTAGAAGGCATGATTATTTCCTCAGAGCCATCAATAAGTATTTCTTTTTATGCGAAGCAAAGGCAGAAGCCACAATTTTCTTTAAAATTATAGTTTTTCATTTTCTTTGTTTGAAAAATATAGGTGTATATTTTTCTTTCATCGGAACGTGGCATTTTTATTGCTTCGTGTATTCTCAGCTAGGGATGGCAATGCGCGTACCATTTCGCATCATCTAGATATGTATATACTATTACTATACTAATAATAAAGCTGAAGAGTTCCATTGTTTGTACGTGCTAATCTCTGGAACTACCAGTCGGATTTGTAAAATTCTTGTTGTATTTGATAGCCCATTTCTTGAGGAAGCCTTTAGGGTACTGAACATCACCCTGGGACCCTTTTTTTTTTCGGGATGGGAAATCATCAAATGAGCCCTCCCGCTCTGGGTGGAGCGGAAGGGAGTGTCAGACTCTTACTGACTAAAACCCACCCGTGTTCCTTCCTTAGCCCTTTCTGTTCCAGGGCAGCGGTAACCCTTTCGGATGATCCCGCCGCCCTGGCAGGCTTCGGCCCTATCGGGCCCCGTCCTCTGCTGACATCTCTTTGAGGCGCGCGTGGAACACAACGCGCCGTCCGGCACGGGCCTGGTCCTGATCGGACGGTGAGTTACCCATTACTCACCGCACCCTGGGACCCTTAGGAGCCAAAAAGAAAAAGAGTCAGAAAGAACGCTAAGCGAAAACGAAGTCATAGTCCGGGTAGGTGATCCGATGCGACGGTGTGGGTCGGGGGAACAAGAAATTTCAGGTGGACAAAGTCACGGGCTAAAGTTGTCAAAAAATAAAAGACCCGTTTTGACATTGACAGTTCTAGTATTTAATAAAGATCAAATTCGCAAAGCACGTATTCGTTTGTATGAAACTGACAGGTGTCAAGAACGCATTCTCAAATGTCAAAACGGGCCTTTTATTTTTTGACAACTTTAGTACGTAATATTCCTGGACGAGCAAGACTTCTTCGACAGTATTTTGCAACGTTTCTGAACAGTTTTACATCGTTACGGTACGGACTTAACGGAATACTATGACATTCGATCTTCGCAATTTATCAACCTTAAGTAGGCGCGCCTATTCATAAGCAACCGAGTATGAATGTTAAAATTAAAAATATACTTCGTAATTTGGCCGCACGAAGGAAGAAAGGGATGGATAATGAGGTCACCGATAGTGAGGTAAAAATGAAAATCCAAGATGGCGGCTGTAATAAATTTCGAATTTTTCGTCATGGGTGTCGTTTTCATAGTTTTCTAGGGTGCTGGAGCCGACATTAAAGTCAAAATGAAAATCCAAGATGGTGGCTGCAAAAATTTTAAAATTTTTCATCATGGGTGTCGTTTTCATGGTTTTTGAGGGTGCTGAAGCCAATAGTGAGATCAAAGTGAAAGTCCAAGATGGCGGCTGCGAATATTTTAAAATTTTTCATCATGGGTGTCGTTTTCATGGTTTTTGGGGGTGCTGAAGCCTATAGTGAGGTTAAAATGAAAATATGGACTTTTTGCCCTAGGGCTTTGCGTTTAGTAAATATGTGGTGTCTCCACGTAAGGCGTCTGTCAAGGTATATTCCAAGGTATCGTGTGACCTCTGCTTGCGGTAATTCTATGTCATTTAAGGTCACAGGTGGTGTTTCTTTGCGTGTGGTGAAAGTCACCTGGACTAACTTTGTTTCGTTGAGTTTTATCTTCAAATCTCTAAGCCATTCGGAGATCAGCTTTAGGCGGTTTTGCAGTTTTTCAGAAGACAGTACGGCCGTATCATCGGCAAAAGTGCATATTAGGACATTTCTATCTAACGGCAAGTCGGCAGTAAATAACAGGTACATTGTGGGACCCAAGACACTGCCCTGAGGCACTCCGGCCTGAATCGCACGTAGATTTGTGACCTCATCTCCCTGCTTCACTAGGAAGAATCTCTCGCTGAGGTAGGAAATTAGTTGGGAGATAGGTTTTTATTTTGGTCAGTAGACCCTGGTGCCATACACGATCAAAAGCCTGCGAAATGTCCAAAAAGACCGCAGAGCAGTACTAGCTTATTTTCAAATGAGGTGTTGAGTTTTTCCACCAGTCTATGTACCTGTTCTATAGCACCGTGTCCCTTCCTGAATCCAAATTGATGTCCAGGATTGAGGTTTCTCTCCAGGAGCGGCATGAGTCGCTTTTGTGCCGTCCAAGGATTTGGTGTTATGTAAAGTGAAGTGAATAAAATATAATTTTTCACTTTTGAGTTCATGTCGTTGGTTCTTATTATATTATTTCTTTGAAAAAAAAAAATAAATTAGTATTTTTCATATCCTTTTATTCCATTTTTTTTTGTTCGTTTATTTTATTTTATGCTTGTATTAATTGAGATAAAAAGGTGCTTGGGACGGAAAATTCGTTTTTGTGTCCGAAATATTAACGTAAATGTACAAATCTGTTTACCCCCTAAAACAAGCGTGATTTTATATTATGGAATGGTGTAAACAATACATAGGCATACGATCGCCGCAATCACGGGTCATTTGCTGTTAGTTATAAAAGGGTTCCATTGTCTATCTCCGAAGATCTTCACGAGATCCTAATATTTTACATACCAAAACCATACCTTCCCTGAAAAATATATATGCATTTAAATAACGAAAACCCCATCCAAATCGGACCAGTCGTTTTTTAGAAAATCGCGGACTTACGTACACATACGGGTCGAATACAGCCCCCTGTGCAGAGCTTGCATGGAGGCTGATGAAACCGTCGCGCATGTGCTCTTTGAGTGCACAGGCGTCACCCAGATTAGGTCGCAAACCCTCGGGACACCCAGATCTTACACAGATGTTCTCAATAGACCAGGAGACTTAATAAGCTTCTGGAGGGAGGTGGGCTGGTTGGAATAACCACCGACGGCCGCCATGGCCCACGCACAATGGTCCACTTGTAGGACTAAGTGCGGAAACCGAATCCGTAACATAGAACATACGGGTCGAATACAGAACCTCCTTTTTTTGAAGTCGTTTAAAAATGATTCAGATTATGATTGATGGTGTGTTACGCGTGTGTTGTTGTGTTACTAGTGTGCTGGACCCCACGCTCAGCAGTCGCGTTTCCAACGACGACACCAACGGGGCGGTCGGGGTGCTGTTATCACAACAGTTATAGCAAGCTACTGTTCCCACTACTGGGACACAGGCCTCCTCTCCGTGAGAGGGAGTGGGCCACAATCCAGCACACGGGCCGAGTGGGGGTTTGTGGATGTCACATGTCTTCGAATTTTTGGTTTTAGGACAAGCAGGTTTCCTCACAATGTTTCCCTTCACCGTTTTTGAGAGCTGTGGCGATGAAATTAAATACACAAAGTAAAGTGGGTGGGTGGGTGTGTCAGACGGAGCTGATACCACTGGGCCACCGCTATAGCTACTCTCTGCAAACATATAATCGAATTAAATCCAGAACAAACAGTCTATCAGCTGTGGTCTAGATAAGTGCTCGTCGCCATTAACACAGACAATGTACTGTGAAGGTTTATTGTGTAGAACTAGCGCAATTTCTTTTGTTTTGTTTTTATCTACGTCTTTGAAACACGCGATTGTTAATAGATGGGGGCTATTTATTTAACTTTGAGGGTTGGTTTTAGGTTGAAATATTGCCTGGTAGTCTTGTGGGTTTTGGATAAAGTGTGTAAGGCCAGGCAGATCAGGGCTCTAATTGCGTAACACACTCATCATCTGCCTAGCCTTTTCCCAACTATGTTGGGGTCGGCTTCCAGTCTAACCGGATGCAGCTGAATACCCAAAGACTATATGTATATTCTCTATGTGAATACCAGTATTTAACATGGAGCGACTGTCTATCTGACCTCCACAACCCAGTTACTGAGTAATACAATACCCCTTGGTATAACTGGTTGTCAGACTTTCGGGCTTCTGTCGACCCGTAACAACTGTCAAAGATCCACGAATGACAGCCGGGACCAACGGCTTAGCGTGATTTCCGAGGCACGGAGGGTTCTTGGTATGTGAAGATGGTCACCCATCTACGGACCAACCGCGGCAAGCGCAGCTTAACCTGATCGATCGACCCGTGCGGCTGTTATTACTTAGCCACAAGTCCCTTGCGTAACACACTATCAATCATAATCTGAATCATTTTGACAGATATTGCTAATCCATTGCTTCATATGTTCGAAAAAATTTTCTGCTCAACAACGTAAATAACGCAATAAATGTTGTTGAACTGTCAAAATGAAAGCCATTACCCTGCAGTTTGGTCCTGATTTAGGTTTCGGTATGTGACAGGTACGCACGACTACATACAAAGCTATACATTTCCTGTATAAGCTGACTTCTCATTGTACGAAAAGCCTACAATGCGAGCTTAGCTAAAACGGTAAATGTATAGCTTGATATGTGTTCCTACCTAGTTTTTTCCATCTACGGGCTACTACGTTTACTCATCATTTTCCTGCCCTTATCCCATGTTACTTGGGGTCGGCGCAACACGTTTTCTTCTTCCATTCTGTCAACCGTCACGCTATCACTCCCTTCTCTTTCATATCATTCCTCACACAATCCATCCATCTTTTCTTCGGCCTTCCTCTCCTTCTCCATCCATCAACATGTATATTCATCACTCTTTTAGTCACATGCGTTTCGTCCCTTCTCATCACATGCCCATACCAAGCTAAACGATTTCCTTTCAACTTTTCTGTCACTGGCGCCACTTTCAAACTTCCTCTTATATACTCATTTCTTACTTTATCCATTCTCGTCACTCCACACATGCATCTCAACATTCTCATCTCCGCTGCATGCAATCTTCTTTCATCCGTCTTCTTCACAGCCCAGCATTCAGACCCATAAAGTACGACAGGCCTTATCACACTACGTCTACTACGTCTACTATCAATAAATAAATAAAAACCTTATTCAGTTCACAAAAACACGAACGATAAAACAAAAACTAGTAGCAGATTACAAGGAGCTTTAGGTGCTAGGTTTTTACAAATGCCCTGGACCCCACACTAGGATTCCCTGTGTCGTGGGGTCCAGTCTCTTCTATGGTAAGGCAAACATTTTCATTTATGTAAGTGAAGAACAGACGAAGCTACTAGAATCTGTCAAATTTCTTTAATAGATTTTCAACTTTATCATTAAAGCATTAAGGTTCAAGGTTGATTGGGACAATTTGACAGATTCGGGTAGCTTGACCTGCTGGCGTCTGTACAATGTATAAAAAACTAACTAACTATCTCACTCGATTACAAACGACTAAGTAGGTAATAGATGTGGTTTTATGCTTGCCTTCGTGAAACAAAACAATTCTTTCTTTCATTGCCGAGCTTAAGGCCGGGACTCCACCAATGCGGAGACGAGACGAGCGGAGAGGAGATGTTTTTTAAACAACCAATAGAATTGTGTTTTTGACACATCTCCTCTCCGCTCAGCTTCAGTGGAGATTGCTGTGCGGAGATGTGTAATATTTGTATGGTGCGATGGAAGCGGAGATGTGAGCTGTGCGCGGAAGACGCGCAGTGGAGACAGTGGACACCGCACACATCTCCGCTTTGGTGGAGTCCCCCGAGCTGAAAAACATCTCTTCTCGCACAGCACACAGCACACCGCACAAATCTCCGCTTTGGTGGAGTCCCGGCCTTAGGGTCATTAATGGGTAATTAAAAGTTAGGCAGTTTAATAAAACGTTTGCATTCGATGTGGTACATAGTATTACCAAAGTGCTACTTTTCTCCATGTGTCATTCCGTTTCATAGTTTCGACCAACCTGTGTTAGTTCACGTTCCACGTTCAATTTTGGCCGAAAGCCGAAACTTTAACAAGAATTTCGTACATTCTGCCGACTGCGAAAAAGCTCTGATAGAACTCAAGGTGAGTTCTATCAGAGCTTTTTGCGAAATAAGCAGAATGGCTCGGATGTGAGCGTGTAGCAGTCGGCGGAATGTACGAAATTCTTGTAGCGTTCTGGCCACAGCTGGTAGTTGGATACCGAATAAGGAAGCTACAGACTAGGGGCCTGTTTCATAATCATTCTGGTACTGTTGAGGGATTACCTACCTACCTTAAGTTGCAATTATTTGAAAGTATCTTTCATAATTTGTGACCTATTCTAAGTTTTAAAATAATAATCACGTAGTCAATTAAGTTAGATTAAAATTGCTTAGTAGTCTTATAGGCTAGATTGTAATTAATTATTAAGAACCTGGTTCTTTTTAGTAAAGGATAAAAAAAAACGACGATATTGACGTTTGGTTATGACATTAGCATATCAGCCTTTAATTTTCCCAATGCTGGGACACAGGGAAGGGTGTGGGTTGTAATCTACTACGCGGGCCCAGTGCGGGAAGGGAAATTTCACATGTCTTCGTTTTTTTGGTTCTAGGACATGCCGGTAATATTTGATTGTTTACGGTTAAATCAAAATTAGTCAATTTCGAATATCACCATTATAAAAATAATGATCATCATTGGCCATAATGCGTATAAGTTCTAGAGTTATTTTATTCATAATGTTTTTCAGAAACTGGTAACTTTTGACAGTTCCTCTTATGCTCGGTTCCTTTGGACAAAAACAAATCGTTTTGCTTACCAATGGTAGCATTTTTTATTGCCGAACTAGGCATATAAATAGATTCGAAAGTTAATTTTACATGTGATTGCTTCTTACATATGGGAGGATCAACTATGCAAAGCTATGAGGGCTTTGCTTCATTATTAGCAAAGATACAAGTCTTAATTTTAACCAATAACGGCCCGTAAATTATAGGAATCGGCCGTTAATGACCTTTGCGCTGAACCAACGATGCCGTGATAGTGGCGAAGTTTTGGGCCAACAAAATTTTATACACTAAAAAAACTTTAAGATTTTAGAATTACAAGATTATTAGGGCACATAAATAATATCGTAAGATGACATTAACTTATAACAATTACAAGATTTCTTTTTCTAACTACAAAAATATTCATCGTTTAAATACTTTAGCTCATTCTCTATAATTGCTTTGATGACCATAAAAGCACATACGATGACACCAAGCAACATTATTTACATAAAAAATGTATTTCAGGAATCACTGAACGAAATACAAACTCAATTAAGTACAGTCCTCATCAGCGATGTTTAGGCAAGTCAATTTTAACCAATAAAGGTCTGTAAATTATAGGAATCGGCCATTAGTAAATAAACATTACAATATGTTCAACATGTAACATGTAATGAAAACAAAAATCCTCGCTCATTCGTGTTAATTTTCACCGAAAGCTCATCTTCCAAGATGAAGAATATCTTCCACTTACAAAATAATTAGTATTAATATTTCCAGCAGCCGCGGCGTAATACAACAGAAGTAATTAGGGTGATCAATCCTGTTGTCAAATACTGCTCATCCGGCAACCACAATCTTATCAGGGCAGGAGTCGTTCACCCCACGCCGACCACTCTTACACACGATAGGGTGTCTACAGATTGGATGTGTGACGCGCGATTTGACGTTAGGGTGAGTATTTGGCCTGATTATATCTTTTATTCATGTGCTGTGCTGAAATTAGAATTTACTAACACGCAGCTTACAGTAAGAGTAAGTTATTTTATGTGAAGGCTTTTGTAGGCATCTGGATTGTGCACGTTCTGGATTGGACATAATATAATTAAATAATATAATTATGGCTTTTCATAGACTTGACTTTTATTAATAACGACCTAAAATAAACTTACAAATGAGTAAACCAACTGAACATTTTCACATTTTTTCTAATCAATTTCCATTCTAAAATACCAAACCATAATATGTGTGCAGTATAGGTACTCCAATCTATTAAGTTGAGGTACGATGCAAACGTGCGATCCTCCCGTACCGTCTGAAGAGGCAGCATACAGACGGAAATTCGGCAGAACCGGCAGAGCGGCAGTATCTCATACCTCCCCCGTGTGTCGAGTCGGGAGGACGTATCGGTCGGGTCGGGAGCTACGCGCGACGCGGTTGTGTGACTGTGATTGTGTGATCGAGCATGTAAGTTGGCCTTTATATTGTTTTTATAACATTTTTTGAATAAAGAATTAGGTTGATTTTTTTCGTGGTATTTTTCAAGTGTTTCTATTTTTAAATTATATTTTGGGACATAGTTTACAACCATGTTTTATTTTTAATTCTACTGAATTTAAAGTGGCTTATTATTTTTAAGTTTGTAGGAAAATCAAGGCTGCTTTTTTGCGTTTCATTTAAAATTTTAACAAAAAAAAAAAATATTATGTATGTGTGGAAGTTTTTCCTGGCTGCAAATAAAAAGTATTTAGGGATAGGTAACACAGTTTTCTTTACAAAGCTGTTATAACTCTTTTTTTACTTAGCTTCACGCAAACTGTAGATGTAGGCACATAATAAGTATTTACTTACACACAAATGATTGATGTAGGTAATTGGTAGGTACCTAGCTTATTAAAAGCTTTTAATTAATATTTTATTTAAAAGTTAAATTAATAATAACAATAAAAACAGCTTAACCATTTCTTTTTATAAGAACTTTAACCAATTAAAACATTAAGATTGAAAGAGAAATTACAGATGTTTTAAAAGAAAAATTTAAGAAACGGCGCAATAAAATTCTCAAGACCAAATTAATTAATTACGATAAATGTCACACTTTTCAAATAAAACAATATCTCGGCCTTGGTTTTTCAACGCTCAATATAATTATAACAAGCTTTCTCAAGTTTTACACTTTGAAGTTGTTTTTAATCAATTTATACTTTTTCATTTACATTTTTTTTTTAAATTGGTGGACCAGGTTAAACGATATGATATGATGGTGATGATGTGTTTTCTCTGCATCACCCTAAGGTTGATTGGTAGAAAATGCATCAGGCATTAAGTCCGCCTTTGTACAGGATTTTTTTTTACTACTGCATAAAGTTTTAATAAATAAATCAATGATTTTATTTCTGTAAGTAAGTTTGTACAAATACTTTTACCTACTCGATTATCATATTTTAAAAACTAAGTGAGGTTGGGGTTTCCTATCGGACTACTAGAAGAAAGGCCGAAACAAACTCTGAGGTCACAGTTTCTTTTAAAATTCAAACATAACCTTGGTCAGGCCATGTGAGGACCATGTAGATTGGTTATGGTTACTTGTTCTGAGCTTGTTTTTTTTTAACGTCCAAAAATATAAACAATTAGTTTAAATAAAGCCCTGTATCTTTTTCATGGGTTATCACTTTAATCGGCTCGAGTTTATTTAATTAACGTCAAGTAAAAACTATAATTAAAATAAAATCTAGAATAAAACCTACTTACAAACCAGCAACTGTGCGACCGGGTTGTTCTTCTAAACTACGCAACAGCTTTTGGTGCGGATTTCTCCATCGTTCAGAGAATTGATTCCGGAAGGCTTATATGTATATAATACATAATAAACTAACACATAATAAAAAAATTACCATGTTTTATCAAGCCACATAACCGTGCGAGGCTTGGGTGAGTCGTTAGATAGGTTTACTTCAGTTATTAATATTAAAATGCACCAACTCGTATTAATGAACTGGTTTTATTTTACTGTCATACACCTAACTCGAGAATTAAATGCACTTGAACAGTGTTTACTAAAATAATAGTCTTTTCTAAGTACTTATACTCTTTTTTCAGTAAGGATATTTGGCCCATAATCATCACCATCATCTGCCTAGCCTTTTCCCAACTATGCAAAGCTATAAATATGTTGATCTCCTTCACTTTTAGTTCACAACCCTATTAAAAAAAAATCGATACGCAAATCTGTCTTTAAAAAAAATACCTCAGTGTGGAAAAAAAACGGTCCATTTTTGTCATACTTAAATAAAAAAAAAACCACTCAACCTTTCAAACGTTCCAATTTTAAAATTAAATAACTATAAATTAATGTTATATACAGGCTGCTTCATTATTCGGTTCTTTCATCCAGTACGCTGACTCTGCCTAGAACTTGCAATTCAAAGGCTAAACGCTTGTTAGTAAAAGCAAAACGCAGACCGTTTGACAAGCTTTTATGTCGACAAACTTCTAGTAATTGATTTTACTTCAAGTAAATATATTTTTTGAATTTTCAGTTTTCTATGAATCTAGTAACATTCAAATGAATTTCTTAATTTCCTGTAAGTATTTGAATTTTCGTGTTTGATCTTCGGTTCGACATTAACTTAAAAGATTTTATTTTTGAAAGAACGATATCAATAAATTTAATTGATATTTTACGTTGTCCACTCAATTACCTTATATATTTAAATATTTAATTTATTTTATTTTGCAAATATGAGTTCAGTACCTACATGATGGTATAGGATGATGATAGGTTTAGCCATATTTTACTAGTATGAATGTTATGAAATATAACACGAAACTAATCTACTAAATTTTAACAAACAGAAAAAATAAACATAAGTACGAAACTGCTAACAATTTGACACTACCTACTTCTTAGGTAGTAGCAGAATGTTGTTCAAAGGTCGACCCAGGTATGGCCCGGCCGCATCGCATTGCAAAAATCGTTCAGCAACACTTTCGTACATATTGTATGAACCATCGCTCTCTACACGCGGGTCGCACCGCACATTTTTCGACAACGGAAATAATTGGTGTTAGACGAGCCGTTGTTTTCCCGGTAGTGTATATGTGTCTAAATGAGTGAAGTACCGAAGTAAGGGTGAAACCAATTAATTCGATTTTTTGTTGTATGTACTGCTACCGTAGCATCATACGAGCATTTGTATTGATCATATTAACAGCAATCACTATACATACAACTTGTATGATTGTAGAGAAAAGACAACAGATTCAATCAAAAAGGATTTTTAAGTGGATATTCTTTAGGCGCGTTTAGCGATTTTTGGAAGGGGAAAATCTAAAGATTGGGTTCGTATCACCGACATGCTAATGTTAACAGTCTGTAGCTATGCATAGTTTTAAGATGTCACTTCTGTGGGCAGCCTCCATGACTGCCTTTGTTTTCTTATGTACAAAATCAATACCTATCTAAGTATTACTATGTTCAATTCTACTACAAATTCAATAGGTATCCGATACTTAAAAGCCTCCAATTTCCTTATTTTGTATTCTTTCCAATTAGTTTTTCCTCTGTTTACTTCGATGTAAAACAATATATTTGGTAAATGTTTACAATTAGAAACCCTAATCTTTTCCGGAACAAATTGGTTTAAGATTAGGTAGTTATTGTAAATTAATACCACTTTGGAACAATGGTAAACTTTGTTATTTTTGGTAAGCAATATTTTGATTAAAGGTATAAAATAATTTAATGTTGAATATTATAATTTAAATTTGTGATATTATTCACATAATTCTTGTTCGTCAAAATTTAATCTCGTATTGACACCGTTTTTTTAGGAAATTATAAATTTATACAAAATATGGTTTGGTATCAAAAGACATAGAACAACCTGTACATATATTTAACAAAATATGTCTCATTTCAAATTCTAAATTCGAAACAAGAAGGAGGTCCATTTTTCTAAAACGCAAGCACAATGCGGCCAGTACTTCAGAACAATAGACAAACAGATGAACAAAAGGTGTCAACGTGGGGTTTTTACAGCCCTTTCTATGCTTTGCCCATTCTACGGCCTTTCTTTAGGAATGACTAGACAGTTCTCATTCTAAGTCGTGTGGGCCGTTGTGGGCCGTTGTCGTCGCCCTTTCTAAATAATTGTTTGGTTATCTAATGCTTTTCATGTTGTTGGCATGAATTAGTTGGTATTGTTACAATGTATTTCATGGTTTTGTTTGTCATTGCCGGTCGGGGTGGATTGTGTGGTTGTTTGTTTATTTTTATGGGCACTTGACGATGAAAGGTGTTGCGTCAAGTGAAGGGAAGATATTTCGTTTTTTTTTAATTTCTGGATGTAAGTATAAGTCATTCAAAGACAACAATTTTGTGGTATTCAAATAATTGGTGTCTATACAATTAAAGTCGCTTTTCATGTTGTTTTTCTAAACTACACAACGGATTTTGACACCGTTTTCAACATTCTTCAGATAATTTATTCTGGAAGGTTTATGTGTGTAATAAATAATATTAAACGTAGATATAATGAATAAATCTTCATGTTTTGTCATGTCGTAAAAACCGTGCAAAGCAGGCGCGGGTCGCTAATCTTGTAAGTATAATATTCAGGGTTCGCTGTATATATCTGTGGATATATATCATGATATGTATATTACGATATAGGTATATCAATATTGATATTGATGTGGATATATATCACTTGATATTTAAGCTCAAAATAATAAATTAAGCAGACTTGAAGTTTACGCTAGCAACTGTTGACAAAAATCTACAACTTGGATTACCTTTTCCGAAGTGGCAATCTAATCATAAGTTTCGGGGATTCACCAAATACGGTTATCTTTTTATTGAAATCCAAACCTTATATCCAAAACATATGAACTAATTAATCTAACTCGAAAATATATAAATCACTTACAGAATGAAAATCGCATCTTTTTTTATACACGATAAATATCCGATATATCGGATATAGCTAGGATATCAAATATTTTGATATTTATCATAAATATCGGATTTTTACGAACCCTGATAATAATTTACTAGCGTGTTTTAGGTAAGTACGTATACTAACAGTAGGTAATCTTATTGAGAGTTCAAATAGAGGTGATGAATTAATAACAACTCAGAAACTACTAGACAATACTTGTAAATAATTTTATCTCGTTAAATAAATTGGAATTTATTTTCGGTTGACCTTTATCATAAATTATTACTTAATGGAATCGTAAACATCTATCTACGTAGGCAGGCATTGTTTTTACAGTCGTTAAGTCAACAATAAATACTAGAAATACTCCAAAGTTTAATTTGGCATTATTTTAAATCAGCATTTCGAAGTGAAAACTTCTTGAGGCGCACTTTGTGCTCTTTCTGAACAGTGAACCAAACTATACTCGGCTTCAGTCTGTCGGCGACGCTGAATCGCGTATACTCGGCTCTGAATCGCGTATACTCGGCTCTGAATCGCGTCTACTCGGCTCTGAATCGCGTATACTCGGCTCCAGTCATTAGTTTTCACTTGTATCGTGAGTATAAGCACACACCCTCTTTTTTTCGTCATGGAAATCCAAAGAAACGATGGATGGATTGTGTGAAAGAGAAAGAGGGGTGTTTAGTGAACTACTGAGATTACGACTAATAGAGAAGTATGGAAGAAACACAATATGGACAAAACACAAATAAATTGGGATTAAGGGCAAGAGAATGATGATGAGATATAGGTAACTACGGTTCTGAAAGCCCTAATCAATTTAAAAAGGCTATCATATTTTCATTATCAATTATTTAGATTTATTTGCGGGATTTTGTCTTTATATAATATAATATAATATAATAAAATATCCCTCGACATTTCACACAGCACCATTTGTCCCAAGCTAAGCAACCTAATGCTTGTGTTATGGTAACAAGATGGCTGATAAACTACTTATATACATTTTTTTTGTAAATACATACATATTATAGATAGAAAAACACCCAGACTCGGAACATATACATGTAGGTCATACAAATATTTGTTCCGTGCGGGAATCGAACCCGCGACACGCAGCGCAGCAGTCAATCGCTTAACCACTGCGCCAACCGTGCCGTCAAACGGGCTTTCACGGGCTTTTGAGGTTGATGAGGTTTTAAAAACCTCATTAATAAAAAATAAAATTCTTTGCTTGCTTGATTATTTGCAAATAATCTTGGTAACCGGTAGGTACACCTGGCTACACATCAAGCTATACATTTCCAGTTTTATCTGACCTCTCATTGTATAAGTTTTTCGTACAATCAGAAGCCAACTTATACTGGTTATGTATAGTATAGCTTAATGTGTAGTCGTGCGTACCCGTAATAAGAAAGAGTTGTTCTAGGTATTTTCAATACTCGTAAATAACAGCAATGCATAGGTACTCTAATATTATAAATTAGAAAGTAAGTTACCTTTTCACGCCTAAACCACTGAGCGGATATATCAATATTTGGCAAGGAGATAGATGGCAGCCTGGGGAAGGACATATTCGGCTACGTTTATCCCGGTAGCACTTTCCCTTGGGATAATTTCCGACATCCACGCGGGCGAAGA
Organism: Apamea crenata; assembly: GCA_949629185.1. Lineage (NCBI taxonomy): Eukaryota > Metazoa > Arthropoda > Insecta > Lepidoptera > Noctuidae > Apamea > Apamea crenata. The sequence goes on from OX451372.1 coordinate 7,457,081, forward strand.
CGCGGGCAGAAGCTAGTTTAAATATAAAGTACAGTATTATATCTCACGAAGCGACACGCGCTGTACTTGTGTGAACCAAGTGTACGAACACGCTGTGAATGTGTGCGTACACTCAACGCAAACGCACACACACTTCCGATTTCGCCATTGTCTCGGATGGCACCGAGAACTACTGCGCTTATACTCACATCCACAGCGTGTTTGTACACTTGTTAACCACAAGTAAAGCGCGCGTCGCTTCGTGAGATATAAATACGTATGTATAGCTTTGTTATTATAATATAAAAGTTCATTCATACAGACGGACGGGTCCTATGTAGGTACGGTAAAGTTATTTGACAGTCGTGACGTTTTTCATTAAGGAAAACGTCTGCTTTCATAAAAGTTTGTAAAGCAATTGTAATGAAACCATGTGTGGAGAAGTTTTATAATGGAACTCTTCACATTTGGCTGTTCTGATTTTTATTAACATTGAAATATAACTTAAATCATATCTGCCCAACCTTTTCCCAACTATTGAAAAGTTAGAAAAAGAGCAAATTTGAGGTCGGCTTCCAATCTAACCGGCACCCTAATTGCGTAACACACGATCAATCGGAATCAGTTTCATTTTGACAGTTCAACAACATTCATTGCGTTATTTACGTTGTTGTGCAGACACATCACACATTTTTTGAACATTGAAGCAATTGAAATAATTGAAAAGATCGTCGTAGATACGAGTACGATAGTCGACCAACGGCTTAACGTGCTTTCCGAGGCATGGGTGGGTATCGTTATGTAATAGATAGTCCCCCATCCACGAACCAACCGCGGCAAACGTAGATTAACAACAATCGACCCGTGCGGCTGTTATTATTTTACCACGAGCCCTACATTAAAATATAACGAAATATTTTTAAACAGTTCATAGTTTCATTCACTATGATTTTTCATATAGCATTTTTATCTCACGAAGCGAGGCGCGCTTTACTTGTGGTTTACAAGTATACAAACATGCTGTGAAATAGTGTGTAAGCGCAGGAGCTTTCCGTACCGTCCGAAACAATGGCGAAGTCGGAAGTATGTGTGTTTTATGTACTCAAGCTACTCGTGTTCATACACACATTCACAGCGTATACACTTGGGAATAAATAAATACTGTATATGAAAGATTTACTATTGAAACAGCTACGAAACAACGTAGATCGTCAAAGGCCTATTCATATGTTATGATGGACTCAATCCAGCAGTTTCATATTTTCGCATTTAGCAATATTAGCACGTTAAAGCGCCTTTTAAACGTCGATGAAAAATGCCAGAAAACACCCTTTGATAAACTAAAACATTTTGTTGGACTAAGTTCTAACTTGCAAAGTCTTAAATACTAAAACCTTAGCTTTAAGCAGAAATATTTAAAATAACACTTTGCTCTTAGAGAATTTAAGTGTAAATTAAACACTTCGCATAATATTAACATTTTAGACTCTAGAGAGTAAACTAGTTAGTGTTATGATCTCTAAAGTTTAAACTCTCTAAAGTCTAAAACCGTGGTAAACGCCTCGCGCGCCATGATATCAAGGAGCTGTTTAAGTTTATTAGGGATTAACATGAGCGGGGCTAGATTAGACTAGACTTGGTTTAGGACTAAGGTTCAATAAGATTAGTAATGATGATAAGGGGAAGACTTGGTTCTTTATCAGTTATAGTGTTTAAAATATATTTCTTTGAGCTTTATCGATTGCCTTATAAAGTTTGTAGGTAGTGAGAAAAGAGCAGAAAACTGAAAGAGCCAATATGTACAGTTACGAGCACTAAATCAACACTTGGAAACTTTCAATAGCGATTTTTGCGTGATATAACGAAAACAACAATGAAATACGACACATTGCAAAAACCTATGGGTTCGAAAATACTAAGTTCGTAACAATACTAAATTTCATTAAAAAAAAAAGGAGGTAATCGCTTTTGTATAAAGCCAAGTGTATACATACTTATTCTCGTGACTGTACATAAGCTGTAGGAGAGCTTTACGAGTCCTCAGGGTACCGGGAGGAATCAATTAAAATCACGGTTTGTCGTACTTTAATAATTATTCCTAGAAATCGTTCTACGTGATTTTTATTTTTTTTCCTTGTCACGTAAATCTGACACCGATCTTTTACCGCCATCTCAAATCGTATTGGCGGTTATCTTATAATGTTATGCCATTATCTTATACTTATACCAAAATAGTTGCTTGCCACAAACCATGCAGATCATAATGTCTACAGTCATCTTTAGTCCACTGCTGGACATAGGCCTCTCCTATTGCACGCCATTCAACTCGATTTTCGGCAACTCTCATCCAGCTGCTACCAGCCATCATGCGAAAATCGTCGCTCTACCTAGCCTGAGGGCGTCATACCTTACGTTTTGCGATTTCGCGGTCTCCACTCAAGAACACGTCTACCCCAACGGTCATTGGTTCTACGGCTAATATGACCGGCCCATTGTCACTTCAGCTTGATTATTCTGTGAGTTATGTTGACAACTTTGTTTCACAAATGAAAATATCTAAGTCAGTAACATAAGTAATTTCATTTCAGCAGCTTTCTTGAATTTAACAAGTTATTCAATACCTACTACATCGTTAGTATATTCATCATAATCAAATAAAAAGAAAAGTGTTTTCTTATTCACCCAAAAAATAGTCTTCATGAAGACGCAATTCGAATTTTAATATTCCGAAATAAGTATTATTTTAGGCTGTTTATATGCTAATCTGAACAGTTTATTTTGTCTGGCAACCCAATGAGTTTTTTTTGGCGCGAATAGTGTCATTTTCTCTTTTTAAAACTGCTAGTTCGTGTCATGGAGCTCTTTGCTCTTCAAACAGACTTAAGTGTTCTGGAGCGTGTTAAAAATATCCCGTTTTCTTGAAGAGAATATTTAAAAAGAATTTTAGAGTTCTTCTAGACACAAATATGGATGTTCTGTAGAGAATACATAATACGTATTGGCTATTCTGTACTGTAGCCTGCCTGTTGTTAGAACGGTGTCGTATTTATAAATAAAACAAGTCAGGTTAGTTACTTCATTTATAACTCAAGAACGGCTAGACTGATTTTTATGAGCTTTGATTTGTTGGATTTGTCTTCGCCCCGAATGGCAAATTAACTATTAAAACATGGGCAAAACGCACGAAAAAAAAGCAACAATTAATTTTCTCATACATTTTGTATGGAACGGCTTTTCTGATGATATCTCGAGAACGTATTGACAGCTAGTATGTAGTAGATGGTCAGCGGGTTTTTTTTTAATTTTAATATTAAATTTAATTTTAACCGTATAATCCGTTGTGTACGCGTGTTAGAACAACGCGGTCACCCGGTTCTTGTTATCACCATCATTTAGAAAAATTATTCCGGAAGGTTTTACGTACGCCTGCACATCAAGCTACTACAATCTGTCAAATGTTAGTAGATTTTCAACTTTATAGTTATAGCATAAGTTTCAAAGTTGATTGGGAAAATTTGACAGTTTTTGATAGCTCGATGTGCTGGCGTCTGTATATAGGTACAGTCACCAAAGGTGATAAGTAACCAGGTCGACGGATATAGTTGAAGTTTAGTAAGAAACCGATGGACGTTTTCGAATTAAATTTAATTTAATTAATAGAAAACAAACAGTTCATTTATCAAATTAAATTTCATTCGAAAACATCTATCGGTTTCTTAAAAAACTTCAACTATATCTGACGACCCTGATACTTATCTCCTTTGGTGACTGTACATTCATATTAAACTTACACATAATAAATAAATTCGCAAGCAATATATAATCATTACACATCACGTAAAGGATTTTGGTGCAGTTTGCAAAAGCTAGTTTTGCAAACTGCACCAAAATCCTTTACGTAGTTCAGAAGAACAACGCGATCACACAGAGAGACAAGAAAAGCGACTTTAATCTATAATAATTATGTTCAAATCTAGATAAACGGTAGAGAAATCTAAACTCGACTAACCTTATCTACAGTCTAACAACACTAAACTCAGGGTTGCCACATTAAATTAACAAACGCCAATTCGCCCAAAAAATTAATTATTCGTTCAAGAGTTCATTACACTTGGGGACGAGAAAAATGACCTATTATTAATAGATAAATGTTCGTGAAATAAACTGGGTTGCGTATCTGAGGGCAAGGGTGAAACGATAGGCCTTGCTTGTAATGAAGCAACTCTGTTGCGACAGTTTGTTTCCTCAGATGGGCTTTTAATTGCTTCTATACTCCATTTAATATAGCATTTGAAATATAACGGCAAAATAACGACGAAGTTATTGTGTTATATTGTTGAAATTACTGCACTTTAGAGATATTTATTTTTATTTTAATGGTATATAGAAAAATCTCACGTTATCTTACGTTTATATTTAAATACCTAACGAAATAGTAACAACCGTTATTTTTCTAATATTATGATAAAAGAAGTATAAGTGTTTTAAAGACTTGTTGCTTTTACCATTTATGATTTTGCGAGTTTAATCCTAGGCGCGCTATTTCGTATAACGTCAGTAGGCGTTAAAAATCAACAGCGCGCTCTTACCCAAATTTTTCTACGGTCCTCACATGATCTAGCCAAGATTACCGGACTTTAGCCCGTTAGTTTGTTTCACTATTTCTTCTCATAGATAGTCAGATAGGAAATGTCTACACCATCTAGCCCAGCTTATAGCGGGGGCTATCAGAATACACGCGCTACGGTATTTATTTTTTAAATTTCGCAGTTCGCGCTATACGCTATATTTATTCATGTATTTTCTTGATTCATTTCATGATACCACTGTTTGTCTCTACAATGTAATGAATTAAGAAAATGAGGAAAAAATATTTTTAAATACAAGTGTTAGTGAAAATGTCAACACAAATAGAACAAACATGGTGATCAATTTCCTGTTTAACAAAAAGTCTGTAACTTTCTGAAAGCCAATATTTTCGTGAGACGGTTATGGGCTGATATTATTTTTATTTATTACCTACGATATATAAAATATTCCGCTAAAATATGTTCAAAAATGAGGTATTAGGTAAGATTAACATCGTTCCAATATATTTTCGTTATTTATTTAAGCGTGTGTTGGGCCAGTGAATAGTAAACCGTACAGAAGGGAATTCGCAGAATAGAAAAGAGCGAACTCTTGAAGAACTTAATTTTTTCGTCTTTTTTTTTGTTTTCGTCGTCACTGTAGGTGATAATTTATTCAAATTACAATCTAGCATAGCTAATAAGTAATTTCAATATAACCAAGGGCTTATTTTTCAATCATCTGATAACTTTATTCGAGGAATAATTTTGACAGTTGTTTCATACAAAAACTGTCAAACGTCAATTTTATTCCTCGAATAAAAGTTATCTGGCGATGGAAAAATCAGCCCTGAAACTGCTAAGTAACAATAAAATTAAGAAATCGTATAATAACGTTTTTGTTAGAAAAACGTTATGATTATAAGAGGAAGACACAATTCACGTTCTCTTTATAAATAGAGCACTTGCACTGAATTTTATTTTATTTCATTTGGACGAATGCCGATGCCATTGAAATGGTCACTACGGCTAACTGCTACAATTCAAGCCGTAACCCAGGTTGTCAACAATATCTATGATCGAGCGCAGATCCAGATAATCGTGAAGAATGATTTGCTCATCCCAATTTATTTCAAGTTGGCGCAACATGTCTGTTTCTTCCATACTTCTCTATGAGTCGTCATCTCAGTAGTCACCCTCTTTCTAGTCATATCACCTTTCACACAGTCCATCCATCGTTTCTTTGGTCTTCCCCTACTCTTATAACGATCCAAATTCTTACTCAAAACTTTCCTCACGACATTTGACTCACTCCGGTATGATTTACATATTTACCTATAGCTTTTAAAATGTCCGATCACAGCCGGAGATTATTAAATAAACCAGCTACTGCGCGCGACTTTGTCCGCGTCTAATTTCTAGTTCCCCTGACCCACCCCGTCGCATCGCATCGCCCGTCCACGCTGTTACTTCGTTTTCGCTTACCGTTTTTTCTGACTTTGCTATTTTTACTCTTGTCATAACCTGATACTCAAGAATAGGACTATCAAATACAAAAATAATGTTGCAAATCCGACTGGTTCCAGAGATTATCGCGCTTATGGCTGATTTTTTAATCATCTGATAACTTTATTCGAAGTAGTTATTTCATACCAGCAATACAAGTTATTGTATATAAGTAGTTTATCAGCCATCTTGTTACCATAACACAAGCATTAGGTTGCTTAGCTTGGGACAAATGGTGCTGTGTGAAATGTCCAGGGATATTATTATTATTATACAAAAATTACTGTGAAACGTCAATTTTATTCCTCGAATAAAAGTTATCTGGCGATGGAAAAATTAAGTCGGACAAAAAAACAAACTCGTCAGTTTTATTATTAGTGTAGATAAAAGAACGTTTATTTCTCTTCCACAAAGGCGCCTTGAACTACGGGCTGATTTTTCAATTGACAGATAAAATTTTAATTCCTGGAACAAAGTTGACGTCTGACAGTTCTGTATGCAAGAACTGTCAAAAATTTAAAATTGTTCTTTTGATAAAATTATCTGGCTTTGGAAAAATCAACCCTAATACCGCATTTACACAATCGTGTTCGCCATTCGCCTCGTCACTCGACGAACATTCGACGAAACATTCGTACCTATACGAGTGCCGTGCCGTCGCGTCGCGACCTACTGTTCACACATTCGCGGGGTGAATTATTTTGACATTCGCTCACGAATAATCGCGAGGCGAATAGCGAGCGCACTGTTTACATATGCGTGTTCGTTATTCGCCTCGCGATTCACACGAATGTGTAAATGCGGCATTAGGAAGATTATAACATCTGAATAAATAATCCTTATCCCTAATACCTACTAGAAAAACCTGTCACACCCGTCTATACATTTTTTACTCTATGGCCCTCCCCAAAGAACTCGCTGAAAATATTTGAACGACAAAATTGGCTCGTTACTTTTTCATGTGCCTAAACATCGCTGATGAGGACTGTAATTGAGTTTGTATTTCGTTCAGTGATTCCTGAAATACATTTTGAATGTGAGAAAAGTTTTTTGATGTCATCGTGTGTGCTTTTCTAGTCATCAAAGCGGTTATGAAGAGACTGAGCTAAGTATTAAACGATACATTTTTTTAGCTGAAAATAAAATCTTGTGATTGTTATAGTTAAGGTCAACATTTTTTTTTACTAGCCTTCGCTGTCTCTCTCCTGGCCAAAGGCCCTCCATTCCTTCCATCTTTCGGGAGCCCGCGCGTCCTCCTTCCAGTTTTAACGGAACCTATCCAGCTCGTCCCGCCATCTCCTACGTCGGCGACCACACCTCACTTTCTCAGGGCACCAGTTCTGTGTTATTTGGGCCCACAGTTTGTTCAGCATGCGGCAGACATGTCCTGTCCAGTCCCATTTAGTTAGGCAGCCCTTTGAGCTACGTCTGCTGTCTTTGTTTTGGAGCGGAGTATTGTTTCGAACACGATTCGTTAATTTAACGCCTAGTATACTGCGGTCTGCGATCCGCGATCAGTTTTACTTTTAGCGGATGAGTTAATTTTTTGGGACACAGAGGGTGGGTTGGGATGTGGGATATAGTTTTCGCTGCTTTATACCTTCTTTTATTATAGTAAAGTATTTTAAAGATTCTTGAAAGGCATACATATACCGTTATTCGATACCATATTGATACCCAAAAGCTTACAACAACCATTAAATATTAAATATCAAGGATAAGTACTTAAAACTGCTAGAAGATAGGATTAAGTATCTAATTATATAAATTCCGTTCGTAGTACCTAAATGCTTAACTTCAAGCAGCGCTAAGCTACTTAAGTATATATATTATTATCTTATCGCCTAACGTAAGCTTAGATTTCACAAGGAACCGCAGTCTAACTCCAAACGTGCGGTTTTCGTTTGAGGAGACCAATATCTTCTGAAACTAATATTAAATTATTTTAGTGTAAAGTATGATCACAACAAGTTTGTGCATTTTGAAAGATTAATCTACTATATAAAAATAAGTCGGGTTTTTAAAAAATAGGGTAGGAGTATGTTAGGAGTAGGGTAGAAGTAGGGTAGGAGCTGGGTAGGTAGGGTAGGAGTTGGGTAGGTAGAGTAGGAGTAGGGTAGGAGTAGAGTAGGAGTAGGGTAGGAGTAGGGTAGGAGTAGGGTAGGAGTAGGGTAGGAGTAGGGTAGGAGTAGGGTTGGAGTAGTGTAGGAGTAGAGTAGGAGTAGGGTAGGAGGTAGGGTAGGAGTAGGGTAGGAGTAGGGTAGGAGTAGTGTAGGAGTAGTGTAGGAGTAGGGTAGAAGTAGGGTAGAAGTAGTGTAGGAGTAGTGTAGGAGTAGGGTAGAAGTAGAGTAGGGTAGGGGGTAGCACACCACGTGAACGAAGTAGCGCCGGGCAGCTAGAAATAATTTATATGGCAAAACAACGTTTGCCGGGTCAGCTAGTTTATCATACATACGTCTATAAACACACGCCCTCCTCTCATCGGGGTAGAAAGAAACTACACAACGCAACTTGCTACGATCCTTCCATTCTTTTGCTTCGTTTACGTTCCTACACCTGCTGATCGATTCTGTAAAAATCTCACCGTGAAAAGTTAGGTGAAGTGAGCTTAGAGTGAGCTGTCAACTCAATAGTGTCAATTCCTAGCATTAGTTGGAATGACAGCTCACTCCACGCTCACTTCACCTAAGTTTTCACGGTGAGATGGTTACATAATCGCATTGTTAGTTAACACACACGCCAGTTGCGAGTACTACGCACCTGACCCTTCTGAAGAGCATCACCAATAATGTCCTACTTGGGTATCCCCTGGTGTAGGAAAACATCGTAGGGAAACCGGCATGTCCTATAGAACCAAAAAAAATCGAAGACATGTGACATCCACCAACCCGTACTGGGCCCGCGTGGTGGATTACAGCCCACTTTCTCTCAGAGAGGAGGGCTGTGTCCCAGTAGTCCCCTCTCGGCGTTTTTAATTTATTATTAAGTGCTTTTTAATAAATTATTTATTTCTTTAAAATTTTAGCTTTAGTTACCTACCAAATATTTTAGTACATTTCCCAGGCAAAAAACAGTAGATTCTATCTCAGTTTTTAATTTCCTTTACAAAGTCGGCGTAATACCAGAGTAGGGATTAGTAGAATTCCTTAGTGGAAAAAGGAAATTCAGGTCTTAGAGCTTACGAACGCTTTAAATACGGTTATATGCATAGCAATAAACTGCTAAGAGGCTGAATTGAACTGCTGGGCTGGAGAGGGCTGTTCTTGGAGTGAAGAGATCCGCTAGAGAACTAATATAACCGACATAGCCCAAAGAATTGACCAGATGGCCGATGAGGCCGAAAAGTTCTGGAGTGGTGGACCGATGATCTTGTGAAGGACGCAGAAATCCGCTGGATGCGAAAAAAACAGACACGGTCGAAGTGGCGGTGCTTAGGGGAATCCCATATCCATTAGTGAGTGAACGTCTTTCGGCTGAAATAATGAAACTCAAAGCACTAACTACAGGCACTTTTGAGCTGTCAAAGAGTCGGTCAGTTAGTCAAAAAGTTAAAGGTGCTGCCCATCCCAAAACGTAGATAGAAGATAGAAGAACGGGCAAGAAACTCCAAGGACACTCTTTTAAATCAAGATATCACAGACTTGGGTAACAGCTTGAAGTGACATAAAACTTACGATTTCCATGGAAAAAAACACAGAAAAACACTCATGGTAACAACATCACTAGTGAAAATAAATACAGTCACCCGTTTCTACCAAGTCCCGTTACATTCCCCAATATGTAAGCCTGAGCACACACGCTCCGACGAAAACTAAAGCAATTACGTTAACTGCTCATTGTGACGGGTTTTTTCCTAACCCTTTGAGGTTCACTCGAGTTGACTCGAGTGCCGTCCGACGACCTCTTATAGTATTGGTATTTTGTGTTCCGGGGCTTATAATTAATGATTAAAATGTTTTTTCTTCGCGTTGTTTTGGTTGATTAAACGTTTTTGAGAATACTGCGGGGTAATTGCGTATCACACTAACAATAGCAATGGCTTTCATTTTGACAGTTCAACAACATTCATTGCGTTATTTATGTTGTTGAGCAGACACATTTTTCGAACGTAGGAAGCAATGGTTTAGCAATATCCTTCAAATTGATTCAGATTGCGATTGAAAGTGTGTTACGCAATTAGGGGACTGTTGTATGGTTGGGTTTTATGGCAGATCGTAGTTATTTTATGCAGGCTGACGATGAGATTGGTCCTGAATAAGAGATGTCGGTAAGTAGATTATTTTGATCGTACTGTATTATTTCGTCAAGATTAGTGATATTGTCGGCGACTGAAATTAATGATAGCAGACTTATCTTTCGACTCAACTTAGCTATTTATTTATTTATCTTATTGCTTCAACAACCATTGTTTGCACTGGTTTTATGCTAAACTGCTGATTTAGGGGTTTATTTATAAACGATGATCAAAGTTAAGTGACGTTTAAACGTCAAAAATATTTGGTCAAACAGTCGCTAATCACTACTTAACTTTAAACAACGTTTATGAATATAAAGTAAAATGTGTACCTAAGTCGGTATCTGCAATAAATATCTACCTAAATGATTATTTACGTCGAGAAAAGCTTTATAAAATAGGCAGTCATGGGACTGCCTATGGAAGTGAAAACTTAAAACTATGAAATTAGAGTGTTCGCCCTTATAGTTACAAATATACTATTATGGATAACAAAATAAGCAAAGGTTACGTTACACGTGATATGTTTGTAAGTGTAAATCTTATGTTGTAAATTATTCTATTAATCTTCTTCATTACATTTTGTTTATTTTTACAAGTATTATTGTTTTTGGTGTATAAATTGTGCTGTACAACGCTTTGGAATTAAATTCTGTAATGTTGTGCATGAATCTTAAAGAAAAAAAATTAAAAACATTGGTATGTCAGTGACGCCAATCCAAAATCCCAAAAAACAAAAACTCGAATACCAAAAATGTATTAGAAACAATAATTAATGGTAATTGCGCACTCCTAGACAACCACAAGACCCCAATACAAAGTATATTATAGTAATAGGTAGTACCTAGTGGTTGTTGTAGTACAAAGTTTACCTTTTTGTAAATATAACCTTATAAAATCTTGCGATCACCGCCTCTCATAACATGAAAATCGAGATCCAATAACATACCGGTATTTTCGGGATGTAGGTTTACGAGGACTCACCTCAATCCAACCCTTGTAAATCACAGGTTATGTTTATCATAAAAATTGCATGAAAAACTCTGCAGTAAATACTTACATTTAAACGGCATAAATATAGAACCCATTCAATGTGAGCTTGACCGGTTCTTTTATATACCTGTGTTTACCGTCACAGACAAAATATAGTCGTCAACCTAAGGGGAAGCTATTTCATGAAATATCAATCAATAGATTACATGAACTTGAGAACAACTAAAATTTCAAAGAAATAAATAATATATTTACATAGCGGAATAAAATCCGTGGACTAAGTATGGAAAAACTGTCAAAAAATCAAAATTTATTCTCTGTATATGACTCATTCTTGGTATAAAAGTTTGCTGAAAATCGTCCAAAAAAGGTTTTATGTTAATGTTAACTCAACAAAAAGGTCAAAGGTATTTTCATATGTATCACCAATTAAATATAGTCTTCTATGCAATACTCTGCTCAGTAGCTTCAAAAGGTATTATGTGTCCTGACTCGATAAAGGAAAGAATTTGAAAATAGACAAAGATATAAAAGACTTGACCGTACATAATACACGTCAACCTAAGCCTCTTAAATGAGGTTCGCAGCTGTATTTGTGCTTGGATTACGGAAATATATAGGTGGACCCCACTTAAGGAAACCTGGCATAAAAGAAAAAGTTCGGGATATTTTTTCGTTCCAGGTTTAAGTCGCAGTCAATAGGTTATGAAGGTTTAGGATTAGGAATAAAAATAGTACGGTTTTACCGGTATTAGAAATGGCTGGAATGACGGTTCGTACTTAAGTTTTTTATTGAACTGAAGTTGTATACTAGCGATTTTTATTCACTTTTAGCACGAAGCGGTCGAAAGCAAAAATCTATTTTTTTTTGGAAATTATGAAGTAACCCCGGGTGTTTAAAAATAATCTAAACATAAATAATTTGCATTGGCAATAATTATTTTTAGCCCTATATTTTATATACTGGTAGCATTGACTATTTGAATCTTCTCTGTGACATGAACTTTTGCTCTTGCGTAAAATTTTATATAACTCTTTTGGAAATACATTTGACTGCAAAAAATGTATATGCATTTATTCTACACGCTTGTTGTGGTTCTTCGAGCCGGATGACAAGCATTTTATTCTACACTGTAATTGTAATAATTATTTTAATTATAGTTAAGAACTCATTGCCACGTGTCGTATAGCTACATATCGATTTAAAACCAACAATAATTAATAATCCTTTCAACTCAATACGTTATTAATAGTCCGGTATTCCATAAACCTGCCAAAGAACAAAAGGCCTGAAAATCCCTCTTGTTTAAAATGTCACCAACAACGAAACACAGCCGCTCATTGAATTCAAAAGGCATATTGCACCGGTTATGCGATTCAATCGAATATTCGATGTGTAATCTCGATAATCGGATACTGCATCGATACGGAATGAGCGTTGGTTTAAGTATGATTTGAGCATTGTGCTTTGATATTGGGAGCATAATATTTAGGAGGTGTTTTCATGGAATTTTGTTTTTGTGTTGTTTTGCTTTGTTTTTAGTAGGTTTTGCCCGATATTGTACAATCATCATCATTCTCCTTTCCTTATCCCAAAATATTTGATGTCGGAGCAATATCGTCCATACTTCTCTATTAGTCGTCATCTCGGTAGTCACCCCCTTTCTACTCATATCAACTTTTACACATTATCGTCCATTTATAGTTCTGTGGGCTTCCCCTACTCTTATAGCCGAAAACTCTTATTGTACAATGCATAAACAGGCAACGTTCCCACTGCTAGAACACAGGCCTCCTATCTGTGAGAGGGAATGGGCCGTAATCCACCACGTGGGCCAAGTACGGGTTGGTAGATGTCACAATGTCTGCGAATTTTTGGTCCTAGGAAATGCCGGTTTCCTCACAATATTTTTCTTCACCATTTTTGAGAGCAATGGTGATGAAGTAAAGCGCCTGCGTGGGTTCGAACCCACGACCTACAACTCGTAAGTCGAGGCCGATATCACTGGGCCACCGCTACATTATACTACTAATATTATAAACATGAAACTTTGGATGGATGGATGAATGTTTGTTACTCTTTCACGCAAAATCTTCTAAACGGATTTGGATGAAATTTGACACACATATAGTTTATAACCAGGATTAACACATAGGATACTTTTTATCCCGACATTCCCACGGGATCGAAACTTATGCGGGTGAAACCGCGGGGAGCAGCTAGTATTATATATAGATATACTTGTACAGCTATACCTTGTACCTAACTCTCTCATTAAGGACACTGGCCATCATTTATAGATGAAACTACAGATTGACAAAGCTGTCTACGTCGTCGGTCGACCCAGTGTCTTTATCTCAGTAATAACAAATGAACGACAAAGGTCAGACGTAACCATATCAGAGGAAGACAAAAATGTGATTCATTTTTTATTTATCTTTTTGTGTCTTGTTATAAGTCACGGTTACTTATGAATTACTAACAGATCAATGGGCAAAATAACGTCGGCCTTCGTCAAAAATAAAATCAAAGATATTTCAAGCGTTTTTCTTGCTAAAAATACTTAAAAGGAATTTTTCGACGCAATATTTTATTTAGATTATGATAGTTTAGGTTATATTTTAATAGTTTCTAGTTCATTGAGTATAAAAAGTTTATCCATTGTGTATATTTTTATCCCTATAGTAAAGTATATTTTCTAGTAAGAATTTCAATACCTACAGCAAATAAGTAAATGCTAACATGACTTCGTTACTTGTTACAATTTCAATACATTTTTTACACCGGCTACACTTATTCTAATAAGTATATTTTTTTATCTATGTTGCGTCGTTGCTACACCGCTAGTCTACACAATAATAAGCGATTTAGTGAAAACGACATACTATTTCTTAACCGAAATACTTTTACAAGTAATCTAGCTAAAATTCTGAAGGATCAGCGGTAGATTCCCTAAGCTTTAGTAAATTATAATTATTATTTCTGACTCCCAAGATACAGGCAAATGCCTAGTTTGGAGGTCACCGTCCTATCTATCTATTCTTGTACAAATTGTGATTATTAATACTTAAATACATTTGAAATTATAGCACCCGTTATACAAACAAGAGTCTTGTTTTGTTATTTTTAGTTTTAGTCTTTTGTTCATATAATTAATGTTGGCCTGACTACAATAAAATTACGTTTGCCATCAGTCTGTAAATTATGTATCTATTGTATTAAAAAAAAAACAAAAAAAAAATGGCCTCTGAATACGTCATAATAACACCTGCCTGTTACTGTCCCACTGCAGGACCAACGTCTCTTCTCATATAACAGAGAAGGCATGTTTGAAATCGCCAACCCGCTTTAAGCAAGGGTGGTGATGCTTGCTTAAAGCGGGATGGAGATTTCAAACTGGTAGAACTGTAAGTCCAGCGGGGTAATTGCGTAATATACATACTATCAGTAGCAATGGGTTTCATTCTGACAGTTCAACAACATTCATTGCGTTATTTAAATTTTTGAGCAGAAACATTTTTCGAATACATGGAGCAATGGATTAGCAATTGGTATGCTTCAAAATGATTCAAATTGAGAGTGAAAGTGTGTTAAGCAATTAGAGTGCAGGGGGTCTACTCCGAAGTGCAAAGTGCGAATGTTCGGATCGGACCGACACATGGCCGAACCGAATTTTATTGAAAAATGCGAAAAAAGTTTGGGTCGTCTCAGTTGGGTCGGGACCATAGTCAATATTCAAAAGAGTGTAGGAGTGTAGGATCGGGACCGACCGAACCAAATAGTAACTTCGAAGCAGGGTTTCCTCACGATGTTTTTTCCTTCACCGATATCAGTGATTTCCAAAATAAACTTAGAAAGTACATATGAATTGAAAAGTTAAATTGGTACCGGATTTGAAACCATAATATATCATATATATACCATATACCATCACATCAAGAATAGTAAAAATCCCAGTAAACATTGCAAGGGAAGGTCCCTTCAAGTATATCAAATGGCAATGTTCTGGAGACTTCTAAGCTTATCAACACTTCCTAGAATTTTACAAAGTTGCATATCAGCAAACGTGAGACGACGCCGATGTACATACTAGGAATTGTAAGTCAGATAGATAAATGACTGATTCGAATATAATTCCTTATTAATGAACAGTTTGTCTGCCAAAAATGCGCTGTCCATCACTGTTACATGAGTAGATAAATTAAATAAAACAGTTTCTTGTTATTTATAATTCTATTTCAATTTATCCTAATTCTATCTAATTTTATTCTAATTTTGTTTCATTTCATCAAGTTTTGCCCAGTTTTATTATGTAATTTTATGTCAATTTTATGGTTGTATGACATGTGTTATTACTAATATTGACTGATAACTTCTACGTGTGGTGCAAACTATTAATATAAGTTGGTTATTAATAAATAAATAATATAAATAAACATGTTGGAGTGACCAGTGTCCATACAGCTGTACTTCTGAGGACCTAAAAAGTGGCAGTAATAGGTACTATCGCCAAGACCTATATCGGAACATTTTGGAAACAAAATCCTGTGCACATGACGACCACAGCTGCGTCCGTAAGTAAAACAAAAGGGGATCCTTTTTAGGTCGACTAATAATATGCGCTGCAAGCAGGAATAGTCTTTACGGTGGTCAGATATATAGATTTTGGTGGTAGTACCTCGGTTGGCATGGCTACCTACTGGGCCCAACTCATCTAACGTAATGTAATATTTTTATCTTTGCCATCGACTCGAAAAGAAGGAAGTCCATTGTTAGACAGCTGCAAACGTTAAACAGGAAACCAACCCCGACAAAGTTGGGTAAAGGCTACACGGATGAAGATAATAATGAAATAGCACACCAATTTAGGAATATAATCCCCTGTTGCCTGAAAAGCCATAAGTACTGGAGTAAAGTTGCCTACTCTCATATTATTGATAGGTAAAGTTTGAAAGTTTGGGTGTATGAGGTTATCTCCAAAACTGCTCATCGGATTTCAAAAATTATTTCACTGATAAGCTTCATTGTTTCAGGGAAACAGTGTTTCCTAGTGCAGCTTACTATCAGTGATATGCCATAGGATTTTATGGTATAGTTGACGTCCACGCCCACGCGGATGGTGTCACAAGTAGAAGCTGGTCTATTAATCTATATATATAGATTCTGCAGGGACCTTGCAAGAGTAATTTAGAGTGTGCCTACTTAGCTTAACAAGTTGAAAGTTCATCAAACTACAAAATAATAATAAACAAAAACAATGGAATGTATCAGTGCTGAGTGTCAACGTTCAACCTTTCACATAGCGATACTGACGCTACACAGGCCCAACGACTGATAACTTGACGTTTTTAGTACGCAGACAAGAATAGCGGGCGTGTTTGATCGACTTCTATTGTTAGGGTGCTTGCATAAAGAAGCGCGATCGATGCGCTCACACATAAAGAAACGGGTACAACATGTAACCGTTTCCTTCCCAAGATCAACTTGCAGAGATCTATACCGAGAGTCGGTCCCGAAAACCCGCTTCTTTATGCAAGCATCCTTATACTGAAGTTACGTTTTTTTACATGTAACGAAATAGAAAAATTGTAACTTCAACTTAATCTTTGTTGTGTCTATGGCGCGACAGTTTGTTGGCCCAAACTTCTTCGCCACTTCCACGGCATCGTTGGTGGTGCATTTTTTGGGGCATAAAGTGCAGGATTGACGGCACAGTTGGTGCCTTTTTTTTTTTTTTTTTGGATGGGAAGTCATCAAATGACCGCTCTGAGTGGAGCGGAAGGGAGTGTCAGACTTACTGACTAAAACCCACCCGTGTTCCTTCCTTAGCCCTTTCTGTTCCAGGGCAGCGGTAACCTTTTCGGACGATCCCACAATTCGTGCCTTAGTTTTTGTTCTACGTGTCACGGTTTCAAATCCTTGACGAAATAGATCTTCGTTCAGTCGGTAGGTAGATACTTAGTATTTCAGGTATGGGTAAGACATTTATCTATTTGTCTCTACTCAAAATTTATTGAGAATTTACAAGTTTGGGGCAGGGTACTTCTCTAAGCCATGGTCCGGGGCGAGAGGGAGTGGGAGGCAGTCACCTCCTTCTGCGAAGCAGTCATGCTAGCGAAGGAGGTGGCGGGAAGGCTGAGGGAAAGAACCTCACGCCTCAGCCGCCGCGGGAGACGCTCCGGGCGTCGGGAGCCACGTGACGACTCCTGGCCACCGTAGGCGCGGGCCTGCGGGCGGAGAGTAATGGGTAACTCACCGTCCGATCAGGACCAGGCCCGTGCCGGACGGCGCGTTGTGTTCCACGCGCGCCTCAAAGAGAAGTCCGCAGAAGAAGGGGCCCGATAGGGCCGAAGCCTGCCAGGGCGGCGGGATCGTCCGAAAGGGTTACCGCTGCTGAACAGGAAGGGCTAAGGAAGGAACACGGGTGGGTTTTAGTCAGTAAGAGTCTGACACTCCCTTCCGCTCCGCCCAGAGCGGGAGGGGTCATTTGCTGATTTCCCATCCAAAAAAAAAGGGTACTTCTCTCTTCTTAGTTGCTGAGAATTGTGACTTCGTTTCAATTTGTCAACGGTCTGTCTCCATATGTTAAGATCGATGGCCTGATGGAGTGCGGTGATGATAGTAGGTATCTCTAGTTATCGAATATTTTATCAGACCATCGCCCCGTAGGTCCTCTGCCCTCTATTTTTTCTGTCACCGTTAGAAAATCCATGTTGTATCTCTCGATTCGTTACAGACAGGTTGAAGACAGTTGTTGTGCTTTCCATAATTTGAGTTGTTTAAGATCGAGATGTTGTGCGTGGGCTGTCCCTGGTATCCTTGATAGGTATTACTAGAAGCAAAAATACACCATGAAAATGCCATCATTTGTTGTTTATTTAACTGTAATATACCTGTTCCAAAACTAGCCAGGAAAATACATGACTCACTGATGACATGAAAAATATTTCTCGCTAAAGAATTTTAATAAGTAAGTAGCGTACGTGACAAAATGGTCCAGCTGCAAATGTCGAAAATGCAATTAACAGTGTCCTCTCGATATATTCAAAATATTGTAACTACTACTACTAAAATATTCATGTGCAAAATATTTTAACTGCATATTTATTTGGCATTCGATATCGGTTCATTTCACAGAATATAATTATTTTAAAACGCACCCACGATACAGGAGTAATGCCTAGTGTGGGGCAACGTTTTTAAAAATAAATAAAATAATAAGCGTTTGAATTTTTGTTGTTATGGGCGTTTTATTGGTTTAAATATTTTGTTGGTTTATTATTATACTAGCTGTGCCCCGCGGTGTCACCCGCGTAAGTTTCGATCCCGTGGGAATATCGGGATAAAAAGTATCCTATGTGTTAATCCTGGTTATAAACTATCTCTATACCAAATTTCATCCAAATCCGTTCTGTAGTTTTTACATGAAAGAGTTACAAACATCCATCCATCCATACAAACTTTCGCGTTTATAATATTAGTGGGATTATTCTGCCTATTGGACTAGCTATATGAATAGGTATAGGTAGGAACTTCGTTAGGGATAAGCACTGCATATATACTACTAGCTGTTACCCGCGACTTCGTCTGCGGTCCAGTATAAAAAGTAGCCTATGTCCTAACTTAGGTTATTGTCTATCTGTGTGCCAAATTTCATTCAAATCCGTTCAGCCGTTTTAGCGTGAAAGTGTAACAAATAAAATTACTTTCGACTTTATAATATTAGTTAAAATTATTGTAAAGAGGTAAAATTTGCCAGATTGTATGCAGTGGGTAGTCTTTGGAACTACAAACTAATGATCCGATTCCGAAAACCCTTTCACTAATGAGAAGCTGCAGAATTGCCGAGTGTCATCATAAGATATACATATTTTATGTTACAAAAGAAATTTCACGCAGGCGTATTCGCGGAAACTAGTCATTTAAAAGTGGACTATGTAGAAGAGACCACTTAGGTATAATATTGGAAAGGGATGCATCCTAAACTTTCATTTTCGATACTTAGAATTATAAACAACATCAGATTTAAAAACGAAGCAATCTTTGTAAACCACAACCACTACGCAGACTTATATAGATACGAGTAGGTATGTGTTAAAGAATACCAACAGCATGTTATACATTCAACATTTGTTTACAAAATATTAAGGAAAGGTATTACTGCCAATTTATACACAAATTATAGGTGTACGTAACATAAAATTTTAAGAGAAGACTTTTAGGCAGAAGCTGCATAAAAACTAAAACTAACTATTAAACTTATTACACACTTATCGTAAAACCAAACTACAAGACAATAACTTCATACAATTTAATTTTAAAACAGTTATCATCACATTTTCAACAAAAAAAGTCGCATTTCGAGTTACAACGTTTTACACCGCTCTTTTTATTAGGGTCCCTCTCCATTAGCGGGCCCTCTGTGCCCAGTTAACGACGACACCTTTATGAGCGAAGGCTCAAAAGATACGGTTTTATAGTCAGTCCCTGCTTTCCAGTTCAGTCACTTACGTGTGTAAAGTAATTAAAAAGAATTGTGAAGGAAGAATTTTATATTGGATATTATGTAATAGGATTATGGGAACAATCTGCGACTCCCGCATTCAACTTATGGGGAAGATTTGTAAAACAATGGTTAGACCTGCTCTGTTGTGGCGGTCAGATAAATAAAAATA
Organism: Apamea crenata; assembly: GCA_949629185.1. Classification (NCBI taxonomy): domain Eukaryota; kingdom Metazoa; phylum Arthropoda; class Insecta; order Lepidoptera; family Noctuidae; genus Apamea; species Apamea crenata. Next base: position 7,477,037 of record OX451372.1, read on the forward strand.
CTGATATTCAGCTGCATCCGGTTTGACTGGAAGCCGATCTGAACATACATAGTTGGGAAAAGGCTAGGCGGATTATGATGATAGACCCGCTGTCTTGTATGGATTAGAATGTTGGAGCACAAAAGGGATGAATAGGTAAAAGGCAATTGCATGCAGCGGTAATGAGAATGTCGAGATGGAGGTGTGGTGTTACGCGAATGGATAGGATAAGAAATGAGTACAAAAGGGAAGTCAGAAAGTGACACCGGTGACTGAAATGTGGTCGGTTGTCACGGTATGAGTTGCATGTGATGCGAAGGAATGAAGAAAATGTCGTGAGGAAAGTTTAAAGTATGAATGTGGGTGGATATAAGAGTAGGGGAAGACCAAAGAAACGATGGATGGACTGGGAAGGTGATATATAGCTACGAGTAGATAGAGGGTGACTACCGAGATGATGAAAGTGTGATGATGAATGTGAACTTAGTCTTAGGCAAGATTAGCACCATCGTCAACCAAATCTTTTCATACTATTAGGTGAGATAGTGATCAAAAGCGAGTGTTTCAATTTTGAAAAACCAACTAAACCTTTTTTTTTCTTGAATCCATTATTCGTTGGTCTAGTGTTCACTAGAGCTACTGCTAAGCATGAGGTTGGGCAAGTTAACAGGTTCTCTCATTAGAAATTTCTCAATAGCAGCCAGAGTCTGGATTCCTGGTTACCCCCTATTACATGGGACCTTAACATAACAGGCGAAATTTTGTTTTTCTATAGGTCTTTGGAGGTATGAGGAACAGGGTGTAAAGTTCACTCAACCTCCATTGAAAAGGGAGGATCCTCCGACCAGACGGGTGTTATGTCTGGCGGGCAATTGCCCCGTGATTGATATTGGGAAGTTCGTAAATGTATGTATGCTAATTGCGCGGTAAACTCTGCTTGCGAGATGCAGGATTTGCGTAACGTCAGTATGACGCGTTGTTCGCATGTGGCGTTGTAGATACCGCTACAGGTCTGTCTAAACCTTCGTGAAAAACAGACGTGATGTGGTGTTATGTTAAATCAAAAACAATAAAAAATTGCTGACAGCAAGCAAGTTTAGCCCTTATTCAGCACATGAAACAGCCGCATGAAACATCAACACGTTGACACCGCATCATAAAGTTAAAATGAAATACTTTTTAAAACATTCACAAACACGCATGCAGCGTTTGTACAGTAGCTTTTACTCGTAGAAATATCATTTTAAAAGCATTATCTTTCATACCCGCTAGGTATTTTACGTTATTTATTTTTCTGCTGGAAAAAAAATGTTTTGAAGAATATTGCGTTACAAACTGGCAGTTGGCACCCTTTGACTGTCAGCCGTGCGTATAGCAACATGGATTTAGCAGATGAACAATATGGCTTCGCTTCATGTTTTATTACTGTCTGAGCTCCCTCAGACGGCGTAATGTTTTTGATTTTCCGGAATGAAAGCATCTTCTTTCCTTTCTCCAGGTAATAAGGTGCTTCAATGTGAAATCTTATAAAAATTGGTTCTTTAATTTAGGCGTAACAGCGTACGAAATATCAACATAAGGCCGACTATATTCTTTATCTATCAACCATTGGGTTAAAATAATATACCATTTAAACGTAAATAAGGAATAAATACATGCATGTATTTACGCCTGTATTCCTCGGAGGCAGAGGTGCACCTATAGTACAAATTTTTCGTCAGTTAAATGTTAAATTCCCATGTAACGGGAGACGAGGATATTGCCATCAAACGGGTACAATTCCAGACTTCAGCCTGCTAAAGAGAAATTCCAGATGGAAAACCCCATTAACACTTTGAATCGAACCCAAAACCTCATGCTTCAGCAGTAGCGCTTGCGAACACGAGGCAGGGAAAAATAAAGCGTATTAAAACGAAATAAATTACGACCCTCCTCCACATAAAGTTCATAGGCCCACTCATATTTCACAAAACATTACAACTGCACTTACGGTGTTTTGCCCACCGTATCCGGTCCCAACCTCTTCGACATAATTGAATACGTAATACAATTCATAAATAACTTTGTTCTGACTTCGTTAACAACCCTTTGTGGAGCACCTTGGACGATTTACATACAAATCGCATGCACACACTCTCTAATTACTTTTAAAAGTTATAATTAATGAATTATACATCGGTTTTCAGGGGTTTTGGGGAATCTGTTGTGGAATTGTGGATGTGATGTTTGGGCAGTCGGGCGCTTAAGTTAATTGTGTAGTGGCATGGACTGTCCCGTGTAAACCGACACAAGTTTAATTAACAAGTGTGTTTTCATTGTCTGGCTAGGGCCTTTAGTGAGGGTCTGAGAGCTGTCTGAGGGCCGTGTCTTGCCGTTATCAGATGAAAACCCACTAAAGACCTGCGGATTTTTGGGCATACCAAATTACCTACCTCTCGACTAAGCCAGAGGCTGATTGGTTTCTCCTTACATACGTATTCTACACGTGTTTTTTCATCTAAGGAAAAGGTATGTAAGGATATTTTGCTCAAATTGAAACTGGCAAAAGTAATTTGAAATGCAATCATACTTAAATGAATACATAACGTTTTGAGATTTCGCTCGTGTGACTTGTAATATTAGAATTGGTGTCGTTTGTTCGTGTTTAATTTCTATTTACTCTCTTCCTGTTTACTTTACATTTCAGAGTAACAGCTACTGATAGGAGAGTAGGTATTTGTCAAAGAAAGTCGCATACAGCTACATTTGTGTATAATTTGCATTTAAACTTCGATTTATTAAGCGTGATTTGACGTATCTTTTAGTATTTAAATCATTGTTTATTTGATTTGAAGATATCTTTTAGTTTTCATAATACTATATCTTCAAATCCTTTGACTCGTAAACGTCCGTATCTGATTAAAAAAATGTCTTCTTTTACTTGCGTTCAGAATTAAACAGCTCCTGACAAAGTTCATATTTCTTCACAGCTTTTTTGTACTACTTTTTGTACTTCTCAGCTTTTTTGTACTACTTGCTTGCTCCTCAACATCCAGGAGGCCTAAACAAAGTGACATTCTCATTTATTTCAATTAAACCATTTACAGACACCTTTGAAGTGTCAAAGAGACGGTCAGTTACTGAAACACGTTGTTATTAATATTGATTATTGAAAAAGTTGAAGCTAGTTCCCCATTCCAAAACGTAGATCATTATGGAGAAGAATGGGCGACACGCGCTTTACTTGTGCTAACGCTACTCGTCTTCACGCACATTCACAGCGTGCTTGTTCACTTTAGTTACCACAAGAAAAGCGTGTGACGCTTCGTGAGATTAAACACTGTAGTTTTTATTCGAATTAACGTAAAATTAAGTTGGTAATCAATTAATTTCCCTCCCTTCTATAATACTAACCTAAAACTTTAATAATAATAATATGAACCGACCCTAAACACGTACAAGCAGCGATGATACTCTAATGTGAGCCTCCTGAGGTTTGCGGTCCGACTAGAAATACAATCTTCATAACGTATGGTGGACCGGGGACTTGCCATTTATACTACGTAGATACGTATATTATAGAGGGAACATCGTGAATATTGTCTAATTATTTCAATGTACTGAACGTATTTTATAGTTTCATTGGCCCGTACCTACAAGGCGGGGACGACAATTTATACGACAGTAAATTAAACTTCGTGTATCAATGACGTTCCCGTGGAACGGCTCGAGGCTAAGTAAGAACGGTAAGGTTAAGCTACGCTTGTCACGGTTGGTTCGTGGATGGGTGACCATCCTTACATACCGAAACCAACCGTGAGTCGGAAAGTACGTTAAGCCGTTGGTCCCGGCTGCCATTCGTGGATCTTTGACAGTCGTTGTCGTTACGGGATGTCGGAAGCCCGAAAGTCCGACAACCAGTCTTATCAGGGGGTATCGTATTGCCCAGTAACTGGGTTGTGGAGGTCAGATAGGCAGTCGCTCCATGTAAATTACTGGTATTCAGCAGCATCCGGTTAGACTGGAAGCTGACCCCTACATAGTTGGGAAAGGGCTTGGCAGATGATGAACAAACGCAGACCGATATCTTCTTGTGAAGCGTAATGGTGTAAAAATACAGCCTAGGTAGGTACTTTATATTTCATGCTTGATATGATTATTATGACAAACTGACATGTAATCAACCATACACATTACATAAAGCGTTTACTAATCTAAAATCAACATAATGATCCTCATTTCTAAAATTAATTCCAATACTAATTTGACATATTCATTGTCTATGACGATTGAATTCCCGCCATTTATACCTGTCACCTAATAAGAGTTGGATCGACTAGTTCGAAATCCGAATAGTTGCGATTAAATTAATCGAGTCGACTCGACTGAATCGATTCATATCGCCGCCGCATTGAAATTCGTGTTCGATGGCGTAGAACTTTGGAAGGGTAAATAGATTGCAGCCGTTTTGTTAATTCACCTGTATTGAGTTCTTAGAGGAAACTGGAGGCAATCAAGGGGAATATACATAGATGTAGTTGGGGTTTCGTCATTTATAAAGGCAATTTGTGAATAAGAGTTCGGTTTGGCGACTTGGTGGGATAGAGAAAAAACGAATCCGTAAGAGGAAAAATAAAAGTATAGAGTCGCTGAAAGCAGAAACTTTATAAATGATTGGTCGGGGAAAAGATCGTGAGCTGTCTCAATCATAAATACGGAAATACTTCCTTTTGGGAAAATAAACTTTGACATACTTATAATCATGTCATTAGATACTTCCTTAATCTAAGGTTCCGAACTAATGTTATAACGAGATAAAATTGTTTGTTTGTGTTATCTCTGGAATAACTGGATTCAATTAAGAAAAAATGTCTGTTAGAAGAAGAAATCAAAACAAACGACCAGTGGTCCACTTTAGCCCTGCACCCTAAATGAGTAACACACAATTAATCTCAATCTGAATCATTTTGAAGTATATTGCTAATCCATTGCTTCATATGTTCAAAACACGTGTCATTTGTGTCTGCTCAACAACGTAAATAACGCAATGAATGTAGTTGAACTGTCAAAATGAAACCGATTCCGATTGATCGTGTGTTATGCAATTATGGTGCTGGATCGAAAGAGCTGGAAGTCATGGGGAGAGGTTTTTGCCCAGCAATGGGATGATGCAGGTTAACAGGCTGCACTACGTGTCGAGTGGAGAGGATAATTATGTTCTTTCCACGTGGACGGTTCGTAAGCAGGAGCTAGTCGTCGATAAATCAACTCAGGCTATCACAGGACGTACAATATAATAAAAATTGCTCAGAAGTAGAAGAGCTCTTTGTCAAAGAACCCATGCATGGAAGTACAAAGTACCACCATATTGAGGTTAAAAAACCGGCCAAGTGCGAGTCGGACTCGCGCACCGAGGGTTCCGTAAAAATTTGTAGGTAGGTATGTAACTCAAAATTTACTGTTTTCGGATTATTCCTTCACTTGTGCTACATGACATTGCTTCTAGCCAAATTTTATGATTCTAGATCAAAAGGAAGTTTAGGTTTTGATTCCCTTGCGAGTGTCAAAATATGCGGCATAAACGGAACATAAACCCCGTATCTTTTGATTGCGTTGACTTAGAAGTTTCATTTCACAGCTGCAAGGGATTGCAGCCCTGAGTATTTGATATTAATTTTAACTTGATAACTCCACGCGTTCCTGACAAAAAGGGTCTTGATAGACGGACAGACAGACGGACAACGAACCTCCCCTTTCCCTTTTGTGGTACGGAACCCTACAAAATGGTTATGGTCTAAATATTGCACTTTTTCCGGTCTAGCTGTCATTACCAACAGAGAACCACAGATTATAACGTGTCAAAAGTAACTTCGTTCGAATAAGCAATTTATAAAAACAACATTAAATGGTGTGTGAGAGGAACAAAGCACCTAACAAGTTGATAACATGTTAATAAGTTAATCATTGCTTAATGAAGTGTAATGAGTTGGCATATCAAGTTGTGCTTGTGTCTCAACTTAGTTTGTTACGGTACAACTTTAAGCTAAGATTTAAGCACGCGTCGGTGGGTCTGGTGGGTTAAGTGAAGGTCGATTGGCGATTTTACAATCATAATCAACCTATATTAAATAATAAAATAAAATCCCTAATAAAAATAACCCCCCCTCCCCCCCCCCCCCCCTTCCTTATAATATCCCTGGACATTTCACACAGCACCATTTGTCCCAAGCTAAGCAACACAAGCATTAGGTTGCTTAGCTTGGGACAAATGGTGCTGTGTGAAATGTCCAGGGATATTATTATTATTATTATATTGTTCCCACTGCTGGGACACAAGCCTCCTCTCTTCGAGAGGGAGTGGGCTACAATCTACCCCACAGGCCCAGTGCGGGTTGGTAGTTGTCACATTTCTTCGAATTTTTGGTTCTAGAACATGCCGGTTTCCTCACGATGTTTTCCTTCACCGTATATAGTCTTTACAAATGTATCGAAAAATATGTTCGTTAACAATACCAGCACCCCAATTGCGTAAAACACAATCAATCAGAATCTGAATAATTTTGAAGCAAATTGCTAATCTATTGCTCCATAAGTTCGAAAAATTTGTCTGCTCAACACGTAAATAACGCAATGAATGTTGTTGAACTGTCAAAATGAAACCGATTCCGATTGATCGTGTGTTACGCAATTAGGGTGCGGAGCCTATCTTATGAAAATTTAAGCCACCAATCGAATAAGTAGGTTTTGTAGTCGACCATGCATGCATAACAATATGTTTTTGACATTGTTAATTTGTTTAAAAACTACTGCATGAATTCTTTTTTGTTTTAATTTTTATAAATAAGTTTACTATAACTTTAATTCGGATTTTGTATGCCTATCGGCGGAACATGGTTTGTGCATTTGACAGTTTTATATTGAAAAACACCTGTAATGTAATCACATAATTATGTTCACAAAATAAATAAATAAATAAACCATGCAAGTTAATGTAGAATTAATCAGGACAAATATGTTAATTTCGGCATTCGGTGAGTGTCATGAATCTTACGCTGATAAAAAAAAAACCCAAGAATTTGAAATAAATTTCACCGTAAATTCGGAGTTTTAAAAGAAAGATGGCCAGTCTAGCGTTGTTTTAATTCAGATCTATACCTACTAATAATAAAGCCGAAGAGTATGTTTGTTTGTTTGAACGCGCTAATCTCTGAAACTTTCAGTCGGATTTGAAAAAATATTTTTCCATTTGATATCACAATTCTTGAGGAAGGCTATAGTGTATAATTACCATCACGCTAGAACCCTTATGGGCCAAGCCAAGCCAAGTAGGTGGGTACTTTCTATTTCTAGATTTATTTATTTCATTCTTTTTTGGGTAGGTAATACGCACATATTGGGTATTTATTTTAGTTTTTCATTCATTACAATACAACACACATACACACACATACATTTATGTCACGACATTTTATTTGAATTTATATCATTTAAATTAATTCTCTCAATTTATTATAACGGACACACACTTCCCTATGTGTTTGTTATTCCAGCGTATGCCACTCGTGGGTTGCAGCTGAAAATCAGCGTCAGGTGTTACACTTGTGTTGTCATCTGACATTATGCTGAGCTGAGGCCCTTTTGGCATTATAATCTTTGTTTTCTGTTAGGAGTGGAGGGAGGCCTTTGCCCAGGAGTGGGACAGCGTAGGATAACATAAAAAAGGTGTATTCATTTTGTGTAATGCCAATAAACGCATTTTTCTTTCTTTTCTTTCTTTTAAGCAAAGATAAAAAAGTCAGAAAGAACAAACAGTACTAATGAGGTAAAGGCGCGGGCGGGCGATGGGATGGGACCCGGTAGGTCGGGGTTCGAAATTTCACGCGGACAAAGTTGCGAGCAGAAGCTAGTAACTAACTAAAGAGAAAAGATAGTGTGCATTTTATTTAATTTTATTTATTTGGGACAAAAAACAGCTATGCGTTACAACATTAACAGTTAGCTAAGGTATAATAGTAAACAAACGCATAACCCACACGGAATCATATCGATTTTAAAAGAAATACGAAAACGGAATGCATGTGTGTTAATTTCGTAGAACTAAGAACAGAATCCTCTGGCTGGCTTAATTGTTATCTAACGTTTGAATGCGAATTTATAGTATCTCACACAACCTGCTCTCCTCTCCTTCCTCACACGGCAGCCCACAGGAAACTCCCCGATGTTATGATTAATAATTCAGGAGGGACGGAACATACCTAACTTAATCTCACATAATGAAATAAACTTCCACCGTTCAAGTTATTTGTTATCGTAGCATTACATACTTACTTCAAACTAAGCTGCGGTTTCTCAACACTAAGTATTTTCATTATCAACTTGGCCGTGAAGTTACGTCCAGGAATTTAATTAAACATTTTAGGAAGTTTCTTTTTTGGGGACTGACTTTGTGGTTGTGTTATATGTGGGTTGGTAAAGAATGAATAATAACAGTCGCACAGGTTGGTCTGTGAATGGGTGACCATCTTTACATACCGAGACCCTTCCGTGAATCGGAAAGCACGTTAAGCGGTTGTTCCCGGCCGTCATTCGTGGATCTTTGACAGTCGTTACGTAGGGTAGTCAGAAGCCCGAAAGTCTGATAACCAGTCTTACCAAAGGGTATCGTAGGTATTAGGTACCCAGTAACTGGGTTGTGGAGGTCAGATAGCCAGTCGCTACATGTAAAATACTGGTATTCAGCTGCATCCGGTTAGACTGGAAGCCGACCCCAACAAAGTTAGGAAAAGGCTAGGTAGATGATGATGGTAAAGAATGAATGAATAAGTGCTACTCCTGCTGATTGATCTAATAAATCTCGACATCAGAGCCGTCTGATCCGATGTCCAATTTTTGCCAAAATCACGTTTTAACCAAATCGTATGCAAGTTCTTTTTTCTCTTTCTTTCTTGCTTTCCTTAATTGTAGTTATTGCACTTTTGTAGGAAACAGGTGTTTTTTTTTTAACAAATGACGAAAAATAACTTATAGTGGTCCAGAATCATGTACTAAATCCATAGGACAGGTTGTACAGACGCCAGCAGGTCGAGCTACCCGAAATTATACCAATCAACCTTTATGCGATAAAGTTGAAAATCTATTAAAGAAATTATGCAGATTGTATTAGCTAGATGTCCTGGCGCCTGAACATCGATGTCCCTGCCACCTCGTATAAGAACGATGGTCGTGTTTGTTGTTTAGAATTTGATACCTTCTTTGTACACGTGTGATTTTCGTACCTAATAATATGCTTTCTACTTTACCTATATTTGTGCCGTAGGTATTTTTCGCAGCGAACCATTTATTGCACCGCAACTTGCTACTTCCGTGTCCAAGGTCTCTCTTCTGAATATAAATGCTGAAAACTCTCGACAAAAAGCGCCACACACGACACATATTTGATTTCGTCTCGATCGTGGATCGCACTGCCTATTTGACTAACAAATTCTCCCATTGTTTGTCTCGGATCAATTGTTTGCCCCACTCGTTAACGGAATGCCATTGCTTCCCGTTTTTTTTATTTCATAAAAAAAGTTTTACGTGTCCCTACTCCCTAAAATTAAGTAACAATGTGACCTTTTTGGTTTTGTTTGAATTTGAGGCTGGAAAGGTTAGGTATGAATTTGACTTTTCTATTGTGTTTTAATATTCTACTTTTATTAAAAAGGAAACTGTCTGATTTATGGTAGAAGGAGATATCAATTCTTCATCTTTTTCTGCTCATATCAAGTAGAACTTTAGTCCCTAATTTCGGCAGTTTTGGATTCAAAATTTCTAACCGCGTTAAAGCCTTAAAATAAAATAAAATTGTTTATTCTATTCATTGGATAGTACTTTGACCGCCATATATAAAAATAAGCTAGATGTAGTCGACATTTCACAACTTTATAGCGACAGCTTATTTTAAAGACTACTACCCCTGGGGCTGCAGTCTCGACTCGACCTTCATAGCGATCGCTTTACGACCGAATACGGTCACAAAGTCCCGGATTGACAGGTGTAATGTATGGAGTGACAGGACTTGCGACCGAATTCGGTCGTAAAGCGATCGCTATGAATGTCGAGACTGCAGCCCCTGAGAAGAAATGGCGAAACAAACTCAGGGGTCAAAGTCACTTTTAAACAGAATCTTGGTCAGCGGAGTAATTGCGTTCCTCAATAACAGTAGCAATGGGTTACATTTTGACAGTTCAACAACATTCATTGCGTTAATAACGTTGTTGAGCAGACAAATTTTTCTAACATATGTATGAAGCAATGGATTAGCAATATCCTTCAAAATGACTCAGATTGTGATTGATGGAATTAGGGTGCAGATCAGAACCTGCTAGATAGAAATAGCTACAAGTATTATTTCTGTCTATAAATTCTGTCCCAGCTTTAATTCCTGTAGCTAGCTAGGCTTTGATTAAAAAAACGTGCCTTTGCATCATTGCTAAGAAATCAAAGCCCTCTGAAACCTGCTTTACCACCAACACAGCCCACTCGTTATGCAGTTTCACGGTCTTAAAACCGTAAAGTAATTACCATGTTCCTTTGTCGGCACTGGACAGGATTCCTTTCAGCCTTCTAAACATAAACCTTTATTATCCTAGTCTCAGAGATAAGTAGACTTGCATTATTGGACACCTCATCTGCCTAGCCTTTTCCAACATAGTTGGGGTCAGCTTCCAGTCTTACCCGATGCAGCTGAATACCACTATTTTACGTGGAGCAACTGCTTATCTGACCTCCACAGCCCAGTTACTGGTATTCAGCTGCGTCCGGTTAGACTGGAAGCCGACGCCAAAATAGTTGGGAAAAGGGTAGGCAGGTGACAACAAATTGACGTCTAGCATACGTAGGTATCTGACCGGCTTATAATAATTAATTGTAGATTTAATTGGCAGTTTTTGATTCTCCAATTAGACGCAAACAAAAGTGTTTAGGTACAGACGCCAGCAGGTCAAGCTACCCGAAACTGTCAAATTTTCCAATCAACCTTGAACCGCGTTAGCGATAAAGTTGAAAATCTATTACAGAAATTCGACAGATTGTAGTATCCATATATAGTATGTAAGTACTGGTGTTTAGAAGCTGTTATCACTTATGTAGGTAATTCCAAAACTCTGTTATCTGTTTAAGATGGAGTTATTTTAGACTAACTTCAGAAATACTTTTCATACGTAAATAGAATTTAATATGAAGATACATTTAAAAATAGATTAGTACCGTTAAATAAATTTATTGTGTAAAACCTAATTACACTAATATTTTAAAGGCGAAAGTTTGTGAGTGTGTGTGTGTTTGTTACTTCTTCACGCTCAAACGGCTGGATCAATTTTGATGAAATTTGGTATGAACGTCTGACACCCTGGATTAACACATAGGCTTTTTATCCCCACATTCCCACGGGATCAAAACTTATGTCATGGGAAGTATCAACCAGCCGTTAGTACCTACCTAGATTATTTATGGTCATAGTATCGTGTCAAAGTAGCCAACAATTTTTTTAGCTTTTATTAATAGTTAATAGAAAAAAAGTAATTTTTTCTTAGCTAATTAGTTCGGTTTTTGATTTATTTAAGTAGTCTAAGATAAGAAATTCCATAAACTGGCACGCTAAAAAGCCTTTAAGTCATAAAAAACAACCACGAATTTTCATATAAAAAAACCATTAAAAAGTTTATAAACCTTTATTTTCAATCTTCAATAATATTTAACCGAACTTAAAACCCCGTTTATAAACAAAATAGAACAGTTAACCGCATCCCCTTAACTTAAACCCAACTTATCAGCTATCGTGAACCAGTTGGTTAAGTTCACCGAGGTCAACAACCCCGCTCTCGTATGCCTCTGCTTTATTTTTCTTTTGTCATCTTAGGGTTTTTGTTATCTTATGTTGGTAGTAGGAACTTCAAATAGTAAATTATTTACTTTTTTTGTGCTGGTAACTTTACTAAGCTTATTTGTTTTTTTTTCGGTTTTTGTATGGGATAGGTACCGGATAGGATATAAAAACCGAAAAAAAAACAAATCGGATATAAGTTGTCCAGTGTGGGTTAAAAATATGTATTTTTTCTATTTTCCTCATGCTAATTCTGTTTTCGTGGCTTACTTAGGCTTACGTACCTACCTATTTTCTTAGAAGGCAAATTGGTTCATGTTTTTTTCCTTGCGTTAGAAATATAGACATTTAATATGGAAAAATAAAATTGTAGAGTAAAAATAAATCATTCCTTTTATTTTAAAGTTCCACGTAGATAGGTTACAGCTATTTCGCCGTTCCCTCCCAAGCCTCTTTAGCTCAGTGGTAGAGCACTGGTCTCGTAAACCAGGGGTCGTGAGTTCAAACCTCACAGGAGGCACATGGCAAAGTAACTTTTTTACAATGCTCGTATGTTTCTTATACTTATTTTTTAAATATTTTCTATTTTCTATAGACATTTTTTTAAATTGAAGCTTGTTTTTTTCTTTAAATACATAAGTTAGAACCCATTGAATGTATATACTAAAGTGTACATACATACAATTACAATACATTACAATACAATTTTCTACTGATTTCTCTATGTTTATTAAAGTATTGTTTCGTTTATAGAAAAGTATAAAGGTACATGAAGAAAAAAAAACGAATTGGTTTTGCTATAAGTTTAGGTAATAATAATATTACATTTACAAGGAATAGAAACTCAAAACTCTTGAAAAATAACACCTAATCAACAACAACCAAGAAAATAAAAAATACGGTTACGATAAAAGTTGAACAAAAGAAAAAAAGTTAAGAAAAAGGTAAAAGAAGTTTACGCTCGAACGCAACCCTAACGTAATTTAATTTTTTGTTACAGAACTGGCGGTTCGCAGAAATTCAAATTCGGAATGACACATAACAACGCTACTCCAAATTTAAAAATTTAGAATCACCGTACGAATTTAACGTGCTTTATAGCCATCTTTGTTTTTAAAAAGTTTCTGTCAGAAAAGTTTAATTGTTGTAGAAAAAATAGTAAAAAAATCCAAAATGCTTCGATATTGGTTGTGTTTCGCGAGTGCAGTGTGTTTGGCGGGGCATTGCGGTGCGAATTATTGTAGGGACGCGAATCTATGTTGTCCGGGCCGGGATAGTTCATGTGTTATTCAGAAAGCGCACCAGAACGCCATCATCGAGGACTTGACTGACAAGCCATGCTACTGTGACCATGCTTGCTTGAAACTTGGTGACTGCTGTCCTGATTTCCGGGAAACTTGTGGAGGTAAGTTTTTTAATAAACTTTTTTACTGATGTTGTACCGGAAAGGTCTGTTTGTTCCTTATCTGATAGATGTCAAAGATTATTGTTCACTAGTTTACATTGATATACTAGTTGATAGTGAGTTGCGTGCTAATTGATAGTAGACACTTTGTGTTTGTTTTAATCGATAATGCTACTTTATCTGAAAAATACTTTGGCATACAATCTACATTGACGCTAATGCTACGGCTACATTGTCGCGATAACGCGAACTACACTTTGCGCGCTCTCTGTTGTACAGCGAGACGTTGAGCGGTGTGCGAGAGAGAGCACGTGAAGTGTAGTTCGCGTTATCGCGACAATGTATCCGAAGCATAAATGCTTTTCATAGTACATAAATACATTATATACCTTTAAGTACAAAAATAGCTGTCTAAACACGATAAATAAATGTAGCTGATCTTATTTATTTATGTTATTAATCTTATACCGTACCTACATTTTGAACAAATAAAATTCTGATATCGTAATTGGGGCAATGTACTGTAAATACTTAGTTGCAGAGCAGTGGCCGACCCCTCGGCGATAGGTCCCCTCTTTGAGGAGTGGCTAGAGAGGTGCCTCGGCACCCTCACCTTCCGCCTGACGCAGGTCCTCACCGGACACGGTTGTTTCGGGAGGTTCCTGTTCAGGATAAAGCGGGAGGAAAAGCCAGGGTGTCACCACTGTGTAGATCGCCCGGAGGACACGGTGGAGCATACGGTGGAGGTCTGCCCGGCTTGGGCGGAGCACCGCCGCGTCCTCGTGACGGCGATGTCTCGCGTCCGGCCCTGGTCCAGGCCATGGTACGGAGCGAGAGTTTTTTTTTTTTTAAAATCTTTATTTAAAGAGCTTTTTCGCTAAATGCGAATATGACACTCTGTATTTAAATCAACAATAGTGCTTTTTACATCTAGGTCCTGGGTCTGTTCTTCAAGGCGAACTTAACCATATTTATTATAGCAGTTATATTATCCGATAACGGGTTTGATAGGTTTATGTTATGAGCACCAATTTGTGTTCTGAGCGATTGATTCCGGACACATCTCATCAAAATATGATACGTGTCCTCATCTTCGTTACACGTACTGCAAGCAGGTGATGTTAACTTTTTCATCATAAAGCCAAATTTATTGAGAGGCATATGTCCTGAACGAAGCCTTAATAATATGGTTAAGTCCTCCCTGGTAACAAAACACTTATCAATCCAAGGTGAATATGAAGGTTGTGAATGGATTGTTCTATACCAAATGCCTTTTTCCCTGGAACGAAGATCAAAGTAGTCTTTCCAATTTTGTAGACATATCTTTTTAAGGACAGGAATGTAGTCCGTGTAATGTGAATTAACTACGAAATCTGTGCCATCCGAACATGCTTGTTTTGCCAAATAATCTGCCTTGTCATTACCATCTATACCTATATGGGACGGAATCCACTGAATTATTATTTGTTTACCCTGAGATTTTAGTTTTAAAATTGATTTTATGATTGTGTAGGCTATCGGTCTACCTCGAAAAGTCGAGGTGCATCGAGCCAGATGTTGAATGGAACTCTTTGAGTCTGTATAAATAACATATTTGCCTTGGTCCAGGGATTCAATAAATGATAACGCTTCAGAAATAGATATGAGTTCGGCAACCATGATAGACACATTGGTGGAGATTTTAAATTTCATGAAACATTCAGTTTGTTTGTCATAGAATGCGCATCCTATATGATCTCCGTCTTTTGATCCGTCCGTATATATTTTATAAAATTCTGAATATTTAGACATACATTTTAATGTTTCCTCTTTTATTTTAGAAATACTATACTTATTCTTTGCTTTATTAATTAAGTCTAAGTTGGTTTTTAATACATTATTTAAATCAATATCAGCCATCCATGTGTCAAAGGAAAACATTTCTAGTTGTTTACAGGAGGTAATTGGAAATTCTTTTAATTTATTGTGAATGATGGCGAGCAGGGGCATTTTATTATTTCTTTCATTATAATACATGTCACTTAATTTTGATAATGTTGGCGTAACTGTATTAGAATCATAAGAGTTAATTTTTAACCAAAATTTTCCTGACAAAAACCATCTTCTAACCTCCAATGGTGGTAAGCTAAGCTCGCATTCCATGACATGGGTAGGTGTAGTCCTAATAAATCCTCCAATTACCCTCATACATTGATTTTGTGTAACATCTAACTTATGTAAATATTTTTTGGCACTTGTATTGTACAAAAAACTAGCATAATCTAAACGACTTCGAATCACTGATATGTATAACCTTCTTAAGTGCTTTTGGTGTACCCCCCAACCAGATCCAGACAAAACTTTAAACACGTTAAGGAATTTGTGGGTTTTCTCAACAATTTCATTTAAATGTTTCCCCCATCTAAGGGAACAATCCATCCACAGACCCAAATACTTAACACAGTCCACTACAGGTAAGGAAGTACCATTTACATTAATATCAATTGGATATCTAGAATATTTACGACCTTTATAGAAGAGACATACTTTACTTTTGGAAGCAGATATTTCAAGACCCAGACCTGCTAGAATAGATATAGTGTTGTTCAACATGTGTTGAATATCAGTAACGGCGTCTACCATACATTTGCTTGTTACATACATAACCATATCATCTGCATATTGAGACACGGCTACGTCATGATAGACTTGTTTACAAATCTGAATGGTTGCCACATTAAATAGTAGTGGAGATAACGGATCCCCCTGCGCTAATCCAATTCCCGTATTTCTGTGCATAGACATAGTGTCACATTTAATGAGCAAAGATCTCTTTTTCAAAAAATTAAACAAATATGAACATATTTTAGAACCCGCTCCTAAATTGTCTAGAATTATCAGTAAATTATGTACATCGACATTATTATAGGCATTATTTATGTCTACAAAGCAAGATAGAGTAAATGAATTCATAGCAAAGCCATGCTGTATTTTAGACACAAGACTAGACAGACTATCCAGACAGGAGCGTGTTTTCCTAAACCCCACCATGTTATTAGAAAAGAAATTGTTTTTTTCGATGTACCACTCCAATCTTTTATTAAGAATTGTATGAAATGTCTTGCACAAGCAAGACATCAAGGATATTGGCCTAAGTGAATCTGATGAGTCGGGATTTCTTCCTGGTTTTGAAATGGGGAAAATACGGATATCACGCCACTGTCTGGGGACAAAACCATTTTGTAAAAACAAATCGTATAAATTAATTAATATAAGTTTAGCATTAGTAGGTAAATTTTTTAACATTGAAAATGATATACCGTCACAACCTGGAGCTGTATCTGATGATTTTATACTTTTCTCTAATTCATGTTGGGAAATACATTTTTCTAAATCTAAATTACAGGATTTAAAACTTGGTACCTTATTACTAACATAATCAGGTGTCAGACTTTGTAACAATTTAATTGCTTGGTTTTCACTTACATAACAGTTTCGATTATTGTGATAGCCTTTAAACCATTTCATTTTTCTCCACATATCATTAGAACAGGTTGAACAATCAATTGATGAACAAAAGTTTTGAAACGACTCACTTCTCGCTCTTCTCAAGTCTCTTTGCGCGATTCTGATTTTAGATTGTAACAACGATAAATTATTAGGAGTAGGGTTACCACGAAACTGAGCCAGTGCAAGTCTTCGTTCCGCCACAGTTTTGGACAACGTGGGATTCCAGTAGGTTTTAGGTCTAAAGTTATTGCTAGGGTTTTGATTGATTTTTATCACTGGAATGTGGTGCTCCGCTGCTTTATTTAAAATATCCAAAAATTTGTCGTATGTCTGTTGTAAATCATATGTGACGTTAAAATCATAAAAGGCCTCCTCCAGATATAGGCGGTACTGCTGCCAATTAGCCCTCCTAAAGTTTCTTCTAATATCAGGTTGTCTGGTTGACTGAGATTTTAATGATAAGGTGATCGCTTCCTAGGCATTCATTGGTCACGGTCCAATCATACTTTACAGCAATATCTGTAGTTATGAGTGACACATCGGGAGATGTTCTTTGTAAAGTACCGTCTACCCATTTAATTCTGGTCGGAGCTCCGTCATTCATCACTATAAAGTTGTGACCCAATAGGGAATCAAAAAGTTGTTTGCCCCTTGTGTCATTTTTACATGACCAGTTGCTATGGTGCCCATTAAAGTCTCCAAGCAGCAGAGTTTTATCATCACAGATTGATAATAGATCATCCCAGTCCTGTAGACATGTGCGCACGGAGGGTGGGCAGTAAACGGATATAATATTATTAAGGTATTCACAATTATATACCTTCACGCGTATGATTTCAAAGCCTGGATTTCCAGTCTGGCATTGAACAACCTGGGCTTTAATTGAGTGGTGAACTAAGATTAAAACTCCTCCATAACCATCCCATCTATCTTTCCGATATACATTATATCCACTAACTCGCAGGTTGAACTCAGGTTCCAACCAGGTCTCTGTCAGTGTAGCAATATGTATCTTTTCTTGAGAGAGAAGGGCTTCTAATTCATTTAACTTTCTTTTTAAACTTTGGCAGTTCCATTGGATAATTTTTAATTTATATTTACCTTTAGTTTTCTGAGCCATTGTTCGTATGTAGCTGAAAACCCGTCAAGTCAAAGATCTTATCTAAAGTCAATTGTATGAACCACTCAAATAGTATGTGCAAACAAGTTTTAATTTTATTAGATAAAGTATCTTTCTTCTTAAAAATAACTGCCTTAATTTTTTTAAGTAGCTCCCTTATTTTGTTGGTTGTAGTGTCTTTTTTGTAGTCTTTAGATTTTTCAGTATCTTCTTCTTCTTTATTGCTATTATCACAATCCGAATCAGAACATATACATTCCCACTCATAGGATAAGCCCGTATCAATAATTTTCTGACGATGTTTCTTTTTCTTTGGTTTGTTAGTAGTACGTGAAGTGGAAGGGATTACTGGATCTGTTGGACTTTTAGTTACTTCAGTTGTTATCAAATTGGGTAAACAAACAGAAGAATATAACTGCCGCGGCGTTTTTTGAAAAGGGGTTGTACTCGTATTTATATGCTCAGTCACAGATTGGGGTACAGAGTATGGTGCAGAATTAACTGTAATATTGGTTTCTTTCTCTGGAATAGGAGTCGAAGATGGAACGTACAAGGTGAGAGCTTTTTTGTAGGTACAGTTGAATTGAGACATTATACTTCTAATTTTCTTCTCCTTTTCATACATAGGACAAATTTTACTCAGTGCCATGTGATCCCCTTTACAATTAACGCACTTATACGAAGTCGTTTCGCAACATTCGTGGTTTTTGCTACATTTAGGGCAAACAATTTTCTTGTAGGGACAGATTTTTTTGTAATGACCGAATTTCCAACAATTAGAACATTGTGTTACTGGATAGACATATGGCTCCACATTTATTCTAACACCATACATTCGTATATACGCCGGCAATGAGGAGCCTTTGAAGCATACCCTCAAGGACTCGCTCTCAGTCCATCCAGAACCATCTGTCTGTCTGCGACTAAGCCGTTTAACAGATATTATTTCTGAATCAGACGTCAAACTTTCTATTATTTCTTCCTCACTGCAATCGAGTTCTATGTTTTTAATTATCCCGTAAGTTATTTCAACTTCCATGGTTTTTGAGACAGCCCATTTCTTTTCCTTAAATTCTGTACAGTTAATTAACTTTTGTAGATCCTCATCACTTTCAAATTGTAAAAACACTTTGAACTGATTAACATATTTTATACGTGAAATACGACTAATGTTGTTGGCTTGCAATAGTTTAGCTAATTTAAACTGTTTAGGTAGGGCCTCCTTACAAGTGATTGCAACTTCTATTTTTTCTTCGTTGTCTAGAGTAGCCAAGTTACTTAAACTCTTATATCTTTTTCTGTTTTTATTTTTATTAATAACAGTCCAGTTATTATCTAAGTCATAGATTGATCTTTTTTTTCGTGTTTGTAGGTTATCATTTGTTTGTTGGTCTTCTAAGTTTATCTCCATCTCGTCTAATTGTGTACTATCTTCTCTCTCTTGGGCATTCGTCTGCATGTAAGTTGAGTCAGTATTATTTACTAATGGGTTGGGACTCGACATTGTTTACACTTCGCGCGGCCACACAGGTAGCTGTTATCGCGACGCCGACCCGAACACGTGCGGTGCCGGTGGCGTCACAAAAATAGTTTTAAACGACAAGTAATTAGCTTGTTATTGTGCACGTCAATCTCGACCGTTGGACGAACACACACTCCAGCGAGAGTGCATGGGAGGCCGTCACCTCCTTCTGCGAAACAGTAATGCTCGCGAAGGAGGAGGTGGAGCGCGTGAGGGAGAGGCAATCTCTGCGCCCTCACGCCCCTAGTCGCCGCAGGAGACGCCCTGGACGGGAGTCAACAGCCGTCTCCCGGCCACCGTAGGCGCGGGCTTGCGGGCGGCGAGCAATGGGCAGCTCGCCGCCCGGTAAGGACCAGCCCCGGGTCGACGGCGCGGTGTGTTCCACGCGCGCCTCAAAGAGATGTCAGCTCGAATTGACGGGTCGCGGGTTGTTCGAAAGAGATACCGTGGCCCCTGGCACAGGCAACTGAAGGAACATGGGTGGGTTTGAGTCAGTAAAAGTCTGACACGCCCTTCCGCTCAGCGCAGAGCGGGAGAGGACATTTGATGATTTCACACCCAAAAAAAAAAAAGTGGTAACGACCCCGATTTAGGAGTTGTAGGTCGTGGGTTCAAACCCAGGCCTTACTCTATGTAAATAATTTCATCACCACTGCTCTCAAAACGGTGAAGGAAAACATCGTGAGGAAACCGGCATGCCCTAGAACCAAAACATCGAAAACACGTGTCATCTATCAACCCGCACTGGGTCTGCGGGGTGGGTTATAGCCCACTCCCCATCGAAGAGAGGAGAACTCTGTACTAGTAGTATCATATAGGCTGATTATTATTTTTATATCTTAACATATCTCGGGACCATGGCGTCCCGGTCCTTTGGCGTACGAGGCGTACGAGGTGGCCGCTAACTCGCAGAGGCCCCTTAGCAAATTTTATTGAAATGTGTCACCACCCGACGATTATCCCTGTATGCACTATGCAAGTGCACCCAAGGATAACCCCCGGTTAGTGTAGGACTATTGCAGGATATGGAAAAATACAGATTTGGACTATGGGTTTGGGTGGCTAAAGTGGACTGGTTACCAATAACTTTGGCCCCTGCCTGATCAATGTTTTATATATACACGGATAAAATGTCAGGGGGTGACTTGCACACTCAATAATGGGCCCCCGAAAACGGTCGCTAGCACATAGTGTCGTAGCGACAAGGGGCAACATGTCCTGAGGTGCTTATGAGGAGTGGAGAGGTATTACGAGGACAATCCCGGGAGTACGGTCAAGGTCCCACCAGCATCTTACTGAAATACTTCCTTCCTCCGAGCACGTTTGCTCTTGCGAATCTCCACTCAATATATATAGGATGATTATTATTACTGTACTTATTGGTATGAATGTGCTCATTATGCTCATATAGTTGTACACTAGCTACAGTGTTTTGGTCTATAAGTAATTATGGCAACTAATCACAGATTTAGTTCATTCAAAATAATTACTTTTTTTGTTACCAAAACATATGTGACTGTGACTGTGAATATAGGATATATTTTCTAGCTAAAAACTAATTTAGCTAGTATTTATTGTGTAGTGGTAAGTAAGAGCTTTACCTATATTATTCTTATTCATGATAGGTCCGGTTGTGTTGTTATCGTAATTTCTCTTAAGATTTTTCTTTTGAGTATTTTTTGACAAAGACAAATGTTTTATTAGTAGGCCATTAAAAGGTACTTGAACGTCAACACAAAAGCTCGTGGCTAAATAATATCAGCCGCACACGCTTAGTTAAGCAACGCTTTCCGCGGTCGGTTCGTGGATGGGTGACCATCCATTACTTATCGAGACGCCTCCGTGCCTCGGAAAGCATGTTAGGCAATTGGGCCCAGCTGTCATTCGTAGATCTTTGACAGTCGTTACGGGTAGTCAGAAGCCCATAGAGTCTGATAACCAGTCTTACCTAGAGGTATCGTGTTACCCAGTGGGTTGTGGAGGTCAGAGAGGCAGTCGCTCCATGTAAAATATTCAGCTGCGTCCAGTTAGACTGGAAGCCGGCAACATACTTAGTAAAGGGCTAGAGGCAGATTGACTGAGTCAACACGAACACTCACGCATTATCGAAAGACGAAGGTAAATATGGAAATAACAATAAACAAAACACCATCGATATTCAATTTGTAATTTGCTACAAAACGAGTAGGAAATGTAAATAACTTCAGAACAGAAAATACAAGCGTACTTAAGCCTCCCGCCGCCGCGCCGAGGGGAATACACGAACAAATTAAATAAATAAACAAAACCAAACATGGTAGCAAACTCATTTTCATAATACAAATGTACTTAATTCGTAACCACAGACCACGATTTTGTGGCAAAGGCATGCAAAAACAAACAGGTACAGTCAGCCACAATCGAAACGCAAAAATAACTTGAAAGTCCCGCTAGCCTTTTAAATCCTACTTTTGATCCTTTTCATTCCCTTATTCGGTTCCAATTACGCGAAATTCCACGAATGATTAATTTTTAATCTCTACTACAATACGCGAGGGTTAAAAATAATAAATCGGTTTCAAAGAAAATGAATTTATTAATATCCTTTGAGAATATGATATTGCAGCTCGTGAGCGAAATTCGTTTTTAGGAAGTAAATTAATAATGACGGTGGATTTTTTGTATAGAAGGCTTGTTACAGGTTTATTTAAAAAGAAACACCTTTTTGCGTCGATCCAATACTGCTGTTGATTGAAGTGTTAAAGAAAAATTGCTGGGTACAAGTAAGCACAAAATACATTTGATTATTTTAATCGTCTGAGATTTTTTTTTTAAAGAGACTCACTGATCGAAATGTAACCCAAAAAAAAATCCCTATCATAAAGTACTTACCCAATGTTACTTACATTGGGTAAGTACTTTATGATAGGGATTTTTTTTTTGAGGGTTTAATTACAAACATTTTCAGCAAGAAGTTGCTCACGGCGTAATTTTGGTCGCAACAAAAAGTTGTTAATGTAATTATTGTTTGCTACAAGAAGTTTGCGTGTTATTATTGTTCATAAACTTGCCCTGTAATTATCTTGAGTCATTACTATGCTCAAATACGTTTGAACAAAACATGGTAATACGTGTAATTTGGGAACAGGTGTTCATAATTGCAAATATTCGAAATATGGACAATAAGGGGTAATAGAATTGGGTCATTTATAATGGTTTCTTGTACATATGTCGAGGGGGTACTAATTTAGGCTTAGTTATTTTTAAAAGGTACACGGTATCGTTTGTGTAGGTATATGTAATATTAGCAGAAATATTTGGTTTGGTTTCGTTTTTTTTTGTATGTATATACTTGTTTCTGTGACAAAGAAACATAATTTTATTTATCCTTCTTTTCTTTCTTTCAACGAAACTGCAAACATCAATCCAAACGTGTTGATTCTTGCCATAGAGAACTATAAAACGTCAAGTTCGTCGCCTGACCGGTTGATTTCAAGAAAATGGTGCTCATTCTCATGTAAGTAGGTACACCAACTAAACTAATATTAGACTATGCTATTTTACGATTTCATTCTACATTTCCAGACAAACTTTTATATAAAAAGCTAGCAATATCTTAAATTAAGTTTGGTGTACAGGAGCATCGTTTGTAATTAATTCTCCTAGTTCGACTTGAAAAATATTCATACTCCAACTCCTAAATCGCGCAGACGTGTCATTCCCTATCTTCCATAACCAGATCAGTATCGGTCTCCTAACTAGGTTTGCTTCATTAAGCGTGTCGCCTTCATCATTGTTGCAATCGCTGACAGCATACCCGAGGGTATAAGATTGGATTCCTATGTAATAAGCAAAACAAACGTAGCGTCTGATGGGGAGCTGATGGAGGTTTTCTTCATGTCTCCAATGGATTTAGTGACCTCTTAAACTCAGTTGACATTTTTCCACATCAGCTGTGATGCCGCATTATTATTTAAAATTAAAAAAAAAACATTCGGGTACGCTTAAGGGATTACTTGATTATTTTTGTGATAAGTCAAAGGAATGGTAGTTAATTAGTCAATAACAACGTTATAGCAGTTCAATCATTTGTATCACTAGAATTTTAATTCAATGTGGTGTGTCACAGCTGAAGTGGAAAAATTTCAACTAACTTTTGGTGGCCACTGTATGATCTACTTGCTCACAAACTCCTGGTCAATAGTATTTTCTTCTCTGAGCCAGAGGCTTTAACTATATAGTGAAACTAGCACCCCTGTTTAGCACGGTTTTTACAACAAAGCATCGAGATTTTATATTATATGTGAGTTTGATATTAATTCTCTAAATGATGGTGAAAATCGCATCAAAATCTCAACACATCTCAAAACAACGCGATCATACAGACAGACAAAAAAGGTGACTTATGAAAACTTTAGGTATAGATTACAGGCTGGTATAATTAAGATATAAGTAATGTGAAGAAAAAACACAAATTTTCCTTGTCTAATTTTCTTGACATTAATAAAATAAATCTTTCAGCGTCAGAAATTACCAGTCTCCTTTCCCCACGTACAGCAACATACCCACCATTCATACTTATTTAATAAATAAAGTACTCCTGTAATTCTGTTCAGAAAGCTTACAAATATGGCAGGTGCCGCGTTAAAAAAATGTACATTTAATATTTTGCCAAGGTAATAACAGACTAATCCTCGGGTAATACAGTCTGAGCCCTGCAACACCCTTGCCTCCGACCTTTCTCCTCCCCCCTCTCTTAGAGGGCTTGACTTGATTCCCCTTTATATAAATCCTGGTCGTTTGCATACACCGGTGTTATGACGGCTCAGATAAGTTTCACTGAAAAATCTTGGTGTAGACGAGGGTAGAATGTTTGTTTATAGGTGTGGAAAAGCTCGGATTTTAAATCCTGTCAATGATTTGTGCGTTTTGTGTAAGGACTAGTTTATTATTGGACTAGCTTTTGCCAGCGGCTTCGCCCGCTTGGGAAATTATCCCACGGGAACTTACTACCGGGATAAAAGGTATCCTGTGTGTTAATCCAGGTTATAATCTATCTGTGTGCGATATTTAATCCTAATCCGTTCAGTAGTTTTTGCGTGAAAGTGTAACAAACATCCATCCATCCATCCTCACAAACATTCGCGTTTATAATATTAGTAGGATAGTAGGATTGGCACATTTATATATGAACATTTAATCACTACTTACAGAGAACCCAAAATAATAAATAATAGTTCATTTCCTGCCATCGACCAAAAAAAAAACATATTGTGTAAAGTGCTGCTATAATTTAATACACTACTACACAGTCTAAACGCCCACAAAAGCGGATAAAACAATTAAAAATTCTCACCACATCACTTTGATCACGAAACACTTTACTACGCCACTGTACACACGAGATTACATTTTAATAATGTTTTTAATATCACTGTACTCGAGCGTACCTAGTCGTTCGTGCTCAGAATATGATGAGTAATCCGAAATTTGAAGGATTGACTGTACATCGTGTACTCGCGTGGCTGTGAATAACTAATGTTCTGAGAATTACCTTTATTTTTGTTTTTTTTTTAAGAATGTAAGAAAGTTTTCGAAATTCTTTATTTAACTACGATTCTTTACTACGATAGGGGTGGGACATGCGATTTTAGTAAGATAAACAGCACGGTACCTTACTTTTTAATAAAATGCTCTATTTCTGCTTGTGTATCAAAAGTTTATTTAATAGCTTCAACAATTATTTTTTTTAAATACAGGGTGGCAGGGACATCGACGCACAAACTGTAACTATGGATTTAGCACACCATAGCATCAAAATCTTTCGTCGGTTATCAAAAAAAAATCTTCTGTTTCATAGAAAAGTGGTATAATACCTACGCGGTCAAAATGTATGGAACAGCAATATTTTTTTTTAATAACCGACGAAAAATTTCGACGCTAAGGGGTCTAAACTCATGTGCTGAACCCATGGTTACAGTTTGCGCGTCTATGTCCCTGCCACCCTGTATAACAACACTCAGCATACCTGCATCCTAATTGCGTAACACACTGTCAATCACAATCTAATCCATTGGTACATACGTTCAAAAAATTTGTCTGCTCAACAACGTAAATAACGCAATGAATGTTGTTGAACTGTCAATGAAGCCATTCCCACTGTTAGTGTATTACGCATTTACCCCGCTGGGTCTAGTTGTATTACTTACAACTATTAAAAAAAAACAGCATTTTCTTGTGTCAGCCAAAGCACAATATTGCGCTTAAAAACTTTGCAAAGTCAAGAACTTCGTAATTTTGTTACTGTTCACGCTTTAGCTTGCTTTTTCTAGAGCCAGCTTTTTCTGCCTCTAGAAAAAGCAAGCAAAATTAGGTTAATACTATCTAACTAAAGTTTCAGAAGAGATTTTAGAGTATAAACTTGTTAATCCTTATTTTGTTGAGAATACTTTAAATACTTGCATATTGATCAAAATAAAAACATCGTTCTATGAGTAAAACCTTGCAGCACGCACTCGGTTGAACGCTGATTTTTTTAAATAGTACCTCTTATATTTTTATTTTTTTGTCGTGCTCGTTAGTGAGCCTAAGACGTCCAATACTTTTTCCGTTTTTACCCGTGAAAACCTATAATTGTCTCTGAGTTTCTATGTAACTGTTATAACTGTTAGTTCTCCTGTAATTCAATAAATAAATAAAATAAACATTCTCAAAGATCACAAACTTACGTCGCTAAATGTACTTTGTAATTGTTCTTATGTTCTTTTGTGCGTCATGTTTACCGCAAACAAACGTGTTTTCTTTCTTTCTTTCTTTCTTTGTACATTTTATCGCACCTCCAAAACCCGTGTCACAAACTCACAACTTTAAAACTTTTCACAAGCTTTAGCCAACACTAAACACACATTATGACATCTTATGTTTTGTGCCATTTATTACGGTCGAAAGTGTAAAGTGAACTCAAATAAGCCACCGACCACCAATGACTAATGCGCCCTACTCACTTACACTTGCAGCCATAACTAACGACCCACTGTGGTTTAGTTTTATTTCTTACAATTTGTCACGCTGTGTTAACTTTGGTTCCTATACATTATTTAGGAGTTCACAGCTTAGAGGGCAAAGCTTTTTGTTAGTGAATAACTTTTACAGATGTTTTAATAAAACAACACATGACATCACCCCTGTATTCCTCGAAGGGTTAGGCAGAGGTGCACCTATAGCACCCACATTTCGCCAGTCATGTATAAGTCCCATGTAATAGGAGAGAACCCTATTGCCATCAAAGGGGTACACATCCAGGGTACTGAGAAATTCCTGATGAAAGAATCCAATATCACTTTGCCTGACCTGAGAATCAGACCGGACTGGAGTACAAAATATGTTTTAGGGTAAAAATACAATTTAGGGGTTAACACCCCGATTTTTTACTTGTTTAAGCTGCCGAGGTGACAGATAACACAAAAAGAGATCATAATCAGCCCATAATGTCCCTCTCTTCAAGAGGGAGTGGGCCGTAAACCACCATGCGGGGCCAGTGCGGTTTGGTAGATGTCACATGTCTTCGATAAAATATGTTTTAGGGTAAAAATAAGGATTTAGGGTTTAAACCCTGCTTTTTGTTAATTTATGCTTCCCAGGTGGTTTGAATTGTCTATATACCTAACAAAAAACATGTCGTTGGGTTCGCATTTTCGTTGTTTGCCACCGACTTCCGAAATTAAAATTATTTTTCACTTTGGTTGGAAGCCTAGTCTTCGTTTTTTTGGAAGTCGGTTGATTTTTTTTTTTTGTATAAAGTTTCTGCGTTTAAAAACCAAACAATAAACCGATTTTGATGAAATTTCTATGGGAACAATCTGAAAGTATTTTCTTTCAAAAATGAACTTTGTAAATCGGATAAAAAATGGCGGAGTACCTACTGAAGTAACAAACATAAAAAACAAACGAATTGAGAACCGTCTCCTTTTTTTGTAGTCGGTTAGAAAAAGGAGATCGCATGGGTTCATATTGACAATGAACTATCTAAAATAATATTATTTCGGTCATTTACCATTTCACTTGTTTAAAATATTTTGATTTACCCCACCATTGTTCTGTATTTTCAGTGAGTACATGAAATATCATTGTTGTGTAGTCCTATTAACCTGGCTTATTTCATTGTTAGTTAGTTAGTTCAACGTGAAATGAGAAATTACGGCTATTTAGCTGAAAGGACATGAAATATAGCACCCATTTTATATTCTTTTTAATGTTTTTTGTATGTAAAATTTTATTGATTTATTATGGTGATGGCGTAAGTTTGTTTTTAATTAAAATAAGTAGTACATTCTCTGTTGACGAATGGACGAAAAACACGGGTCTTTGCACTGGGTAAAATTGTTTTAATTAATGATCACACCGACGTACATAATAATTATTATCTTCTGTGTGTTTTATTTTAAAATGGTGTACCTCGGTTTTTAAGGTTAATGTATAAATCGTGAACTAGATTTTTTAAAATACATTAACGTGTGTATTTATATTAATATACCTACAGGGTGGCAGGGACATCGACGCGCAAACTGTAACGATGAATTCAGCACATGAGTTTAGACCCCATAGCGTCGAAATTTTTCGTCGACTAAAAATTTTTACGCTGGGGTCGTAAAAATTTTTAGTCGGTTATTGAAAAAAGTGTGTTCCATACATTTTTCCCGCGTAGGTACAAGGCAGGCAGGGTGTAGGGCATTCTAGTACTTACGCAATTTTTTTTTTAATAACCAACAAAAAATATCAACTCAGGTGTGTCCAGCCAGAATCATGTACTAAATCCATGGTTTGCGCGTCGATGTCCTTGCCACCCTGTGAACACTACTTAATAACCACTAATATACTATGATATTTTAGTGGGTACTATCATTACGGCCCTAAAACTTTGCATTTCTGCGTAACCAACACGTTTTAACTACCCTTAGTAAAAAGAGTTGATCTATGAACTTCTAAACACTCTTCTAGTTTCATTCACGGCTTAAAAAACAGAAAAACACAGTCAAAATACGGTATCTTAGTCTTATGACAAGCCGCCGCGTTCCTTCCAAGGAAACAACATTTAAAACAGGATAACATAAAAATAAAACAAGTCAGTATAGGGACCCAGTCCGGACTCCATACATAGTTGTAACCTGAGGTCATCAAACTGGTTGGACCTCGGTCAAGTGGAGCCATTAGTTAGGAGGGTAGATGCATCATTTATCACAATACGTCAAAACTCCATGATTCATTGAGTATGGAACTAAGTTGTCTGTCTGTCTATGTGTAGGTTGAATGATGGAGAATGCCTTATGGCATTATGTATGCTTGATCTGTGCCCCATAGTTGTACAAGTATCTTTTGTCGCGTGACCAAAATCGGAACTATCGCCGCCACCTAGTTTTTTGGTTTCCGTACCCAAAGTGTGCCAACGAGACCCTACTAAGCCTCCCCTGTCCTGTGTAAAAGGTAGACAGTTGTAATTGTCACAAAGTGTGAAAATTTCATTTCTGTCACCGCTGTAACAAAAAATAATAAAAATGAAATAAAGTTAAAAATTAAGGGGTTTTCCATAAAAGAATCGTATTTGTTTCGGGGTGTGTTGTCTTGCGGTACGGAACCCTTCATGTGCGAATCAGACTCGCACTTGGCCAGATTTTTCAATACAATTTCGCAAAACAATTGCACAAATGTTTACCAACAGTGGCTCTCTGTAAATGTCATTCAAGCGCCAAATGATCCTTGCAGCAGTGTACTTGTACGAGTATAGCTGTATTGAGTACTAGTTGCACCGCGCGGTTTTACCTGCACAAGTCTTGATCCTGTGGGAATATCGGGATAGTAGTATCTTATGTTCTAATCCAGGTCACGTCTACCCATGTGTCATATTTCATCTAAATCTGTTCAGCCGTTTTAGCGTGAAAGTACACACAAGCAAACATACAAAAAATCAACTATTTTCTCTTCATAATATTAGTTTAGTTTATGTTTAAATATCTAAAATTACGTTGTTAAAAAAGATATATTTTTGGAAAAGTAAATGTGATGTTAAATTTGGTTTCTTAATCCTTCTTATCAAGATTATGTCTGGACTTTAAAAGATACTGTGACATCTAAGTTTGTTTCCGACCTTTGATAGGAATCTCCAACCAGCATAGCTATTCACAATCATTCGATACGCTATCGTATCGAAGTTGATACATTTCGATGACATAATTTGCCTTGCCCCGACAGCAAACAGCTGTTGGAAGAATATTGGACGTCTATTTGATTTAAGTTGACAAAATTTTCAGGTTTTCGACTTGCGAACAGCGATTAGAGAACGATAACATTGATTGATGTTCGATCCGGTACGGAAGCGTATCGAGTGGTTGTGAAAAGTTGTGCTCATCTAGTTTTTAAAATACGATTGACGTGTAAAAGTGTTTGTTCCAACCTACTTACTGAAATGAAATCATTTATCATTAATTAAATGAATATGGACAGGTACTTTGCAACTTTTAAATGGTTATAACATCGGTAGGATTAAACAGTTAATCCTATAACTCCTGTCTAAACTTTTACGGATTAGGTTACCTTTTAGGAGTGAGGCTAACTAACCATATGCTACGTTTACATATTTTGCAGCACCGATGTATCCATACAATATCGACACAATTTCATATCTCTTGACTTAACCATAGTGATATTGATATTTCCTACTATAAACGCGAAAGTTTGAGAGGATGGATGGATATTTGTTACTCTTTCACGCAAAATCTTCTGCACGGATTTGGATGAAATTTGGCACACAGATAGATTATAACCTGGATTAACACACTTTGTATAAATTATTTCATCACCACTGCTCTCAAAACGGTGAAGGAAAACATTGTGAGGTAATGTGACATCTACCAACCCGCACTAGTTCCGTGTGGTAGATTACGGCCAATTCCCTCTCACGGAGAGGAGGCCTATGTCCCAACAGTGGGAACAATACAGGCTGATTACGTGTGATAATTACGTAATTTTTGAGTACATGACCAATTTTTAGAAAGGAAAGCACGTTAAGCCGTTGGTCCCGGCTGTCATTCGTGGATCTTTGACAGTCGTTACGGGTCGTCAGTAGCCCGAAAGTCTGACAACCAGTCTTACCAAGGGGTATCGTATTACCCAGTAACTGGGTTGTGGAGGTCAGATAGGCAGTCGCTTCATTTAAAATACTGGTATTCAGCTGCATCCGGTTAGACTGGAAGCCGACCCCAACATAGTTGGGAAAAGGCTAGGCAGATGATGATGATGACTAATATTTAGAACATAATAAAGTACGAAAGGTATTCATACTTTATTTCTGTTTTAGATAGGTATATGAGTACTTAAATAACCCGAATATCTACACGGTCCTCTTTCAATAAATCCTCTCGCATACACACAAAATGTATCTACGTAGCTATGTCCCTACAAAGATATTTCTTGTCACCAATCCTCAGTTCTATCAAAATAATGCGGGGGACACTTTAATGGATATCTCTCGTCCGTGACAGCCATCCTTGCCCATCCTTGCCCGGGGCAGCATAAATAAATCCGCCTAAATCAACATTCGGCTTTACCGAAATATGAGGTATGTGGCGAAAAAATGGGGTACCAAGTGACCAGTATATGTTGACCAACGGTTGAGTTTCCGAGAATGAAAAGGCTGAAATATGTCAGAAAATTATGATTTTCATCAATCATGATGAAAGTGAACCAATACCAAGATTAAAGACTCCCCCACAGGCACGTTTTATCCGTCGATAATATCGGATGCGTTATTGCGATAATGCGTCCTGATTCCTTGCCACACAGCTGCGTTTTATCGTCCAATATTTCTAACATGTGCGTGTAACCTACACTACCAGGCCCCCACCCGCACTACACGTTACTACGTTATTAATGCTGGTGTGTGTGTAAGGTCGTGTGTTCTAATACAAAATGTTCTAAGAACTTATATCGGAATATCGCAGGACGGAGGAACGCAAGCGTCCTACTTCTATTGCGTCGTTATTATCGCAGCAGTGAGTAACTGTGGCCATCCTAATACAAAATGAAAACAGATATGGCATTATCGCGACGGCACGGTTGGCGCAGTGTTTAAGCGATTGACTGCTGCGCTGCGTGTCGCGGGTTCGATTCCCGCGCGGAACAAATATTTGTATGACCTACATGTATTTGTTCCGAGTCTGGGTGTTTTTCTATCTATAATATGATCAAAAAAAAAATTGTATATAAGTAGTTTATCAGCCATCTTATTACCATAACACAAGCATTAGTTTGCTTAGCTTGGGACTAATGGTGCTGTGTGAAATGTCCAGGGATTTTATTTTATTTATTTATTATCGTATCCGATATTATCGACGGATGATAACGCGACTGTGGGGGAGAGCCTCTACCTTCAAGAGTGGCGATACTTTAAATAGCTTCCTCGAGGAGTGATACTTACTTAAATACACGTCCCGTGAACCCTGAGCAGTCTCAGACCTCGCTATGATCACGCTGCCAGTCGAAGTGGCTTACATATAAGCTACTCACACACAGTATGAGCTATTTTAAGATATTTCGTGCCGAAACTAGAGTAAGAAACCTCGAAAACCCGAAATAATATGTTACTAACCAGCAGCGCCCCGCGGGTTCACCCGCATTAGTCTCGATCCCGGGGGAATATCGCAATAAAAATCCTATGTGTTAATTCTGGTTAGAACGAAATACTAACACCGAATGTCACCTACTGAATATTTTAATTTTGTGTTTTGTATAACTGTACCTATGTGATCACAGAGACTGTATCTACTTTTATTAATATTTTCTATACATTTCTCATGATGTAAGTGAACCGTAATGTTCTTTTTCTGAGAAATAAAATGTCTTTAAACCGAACTATAGGTATGTGTGCCAAATTTAATCCGAATCCGTTCAGTAGTTTTGGCGTGAAAGAGTAACAAACATTCATCCATCCATCTTCACAAACTTTCGCGTTTATAATATTCTCATTATAATTAGTAGGATAGGATTAGTTAGGGTAGGTTGGTTCCATTTGGAAACAGCTTGGAGTTTGGATTTGTTCCCGGATGATGGCAATATTTTTTTTTTTTTTTTTAAAACGTTGCCACACCCTAGGAATTTCTCCTGTGTCGTGGGTGCGTTTACATACATATAAACTCACATACACAAACAGCCAGACCCGGAACAACTAATTGTAGGTCATACAAATATTTGTTCCGTGCGGGAATCGAACCCGTGACACGCAGCGCAGCAGTCAATCGCTTAACCACTGCGCCAACCGTGCCGTCCGCGTCCATTGCTCACACCCCATAATAACATGGGACTTAAAAATATTACTGGTTAAATGTGGGTGCCTCTACACCTGTGTACGTAAGGTACACTCTGTCAAACCCTTCGGGGAATGTAGCCGTGATGTTCTATTATTTAATTACCTCATCAAATCACTAATTTTATTCTGATTAATTTGCCATATTTTTTTGGGTTTTAATATTTTTGTGTAAATGATTTCTTTACCACTGCTCTCAAAACGGTGAAGGAAAACATCGTGAGGAAAGGTATAAACATTAAGGGTCATCTTAAGCTGGGTACCCCAAGCCCCCATAAGTTTGAATTTGATCCCCGCCTTGTTTTAGCCGGAAACGGAAAATATTGTATTTGAGGTTTCTCTCTTTGTGGTTGTTATTGTGTGATTTGATTTTCCATTGAGCTTTGTACATGTGTAAAATGACCCTTCCCGAAGTTTACATCAACGCATTCTGTACATCATAAGTACAGACGCCAGCACATCAAGCTACTACAATCTGTCAAATTTCTTTAATAGATTTTCAACTTTATCGCTAAAGCATTAAGGTTCAAGGTTGATTGGAAAAATTTGACAGTTTCGGGTAGCTTGACCAGCTGGCGTCTGTACTAAGTAACTTTGCGCAAAAATAGCCGGGAAACGATTTTTATTTTTGGTGTGAAATTTCGCTGTTTGCGGTAGTGACGCAAGCTAAACATTGTGCTTGTTTTCGTAAAAACACATTCAAAAGTTGGAACATTGACGTTTTCTCAGTAATCAGAAGGTTCCCAGGTATGATCCCGTACAACAAAATGATCGTAATAAAGTGAACAAGACGTGGCTCTTGGCTTCGTTAAGGGTATTTTGATACCCGTTATACAGGGTGGCAGGGTCATCGACGCGCAATCTGTTACCATGGATTCAGTACATGATTCTGGATTCCAACCATCTTACGACAGAGTTTTTTTTTGATAACTGACGTAGTTTTCTTTGCTAGGGGGTCAAGAATCATGTGTTGCATCAATTCATAGTTACAGTTTGCGCGTCGCTGTATACGATTTCGGTATAAAATAGGTGTACTTAGACCTAAGTATTTACCTGCAAAAGCAATAATATCCTAACATGGATTAAGGACAAATTATAGTTTAACATTACAAACTGCGGTCTAAGTATGGATTTATTGTGCTTTCTATTAAGTACAATCAGAAGTTCATATTCCCTATTTTTCAAAGGATCACTCACTTTATTTACTGTATGCTAAGTAATATCATTTTAGTTTAAAAAAAGGCTCATTTTTATACTTGTATGAAATACCCCCGACACAAAAAAAAAAAAATACTGTCTTAAAATATGGTAAGTTGCAAGTTACTTACCAAACCTTCATATTTCCTTTCGATTGGTACATACTACTAAATAAAATATATTCAACAGTTGGCTTACAAAGAAAACAAAATGCATAAATACCTGTCTATACAAAAACTTATTTTCCAACTCCCATTTTCCGGGAGCCACCCCACCACTCAATCCACAATACAAATCTGACCCGCGACTCCACCCCACTTTGTTTGCAGGTCATTCGCACATGTAAATAAAGTGGGGTGGAGTCGCGGGGCAGATTTGTAAGGTCGCTTGTCGTTTGTCGCATCTACGTATCCCTTATTCATCACTACGACGGGACATGTATCAGCATAATGCTAGATGAAGCTTTTGTTCGTGTTAGATAATGTTACTTTTGTACTGAGCCGTAAATATAGCTCGTCCAGTGTTAGTCAATATGCTTCGTTTATTAAGAGTTTTTGAGATCGTTACGTAAATTGGATGCGTTGTTTCCGAGGATCTAAAGAAATAAATTGCAATTAAACAAGGGTGAAAGATGTCATTCATTTCATGTCGATTCGATGTCATTAAATTCGCTTCGTAATTTACAAAGTATATGTTGACTTAATTAATTATAATGCTTTATAGAAACTCGCTTAATAGAAATTGGCAGTACAAGGGTTTGAGTTATATAATTGATATTTGAGTTATATATATGTATAGAAACTCAAACCCTTGTACTGCCAATTAGATGATGATACATGAAGAAAAACACTTGGAAAACAAACAATAATTGTCGACATATTCAATAGTAGTTGCTCACTATGGCCATCGAGATTCAACTGCCTAGCCTTTTCCCAACTATGTTGGGGTCAGCTTCCAGTCTATCCAGACGCAGCTGAATACAAGTATTTTATATGGAGCGGCTGCCTATCTATCGACTGTATATCTAACCAACCCGCACTGGGCTTACGTGGTAGATTACTGCCCATTACCTCTCGTAGAGAGGAGGCCTGTCCCAGCTGTGGGAATGTAGGCTGATTATGCGAATATGACTGCCTATCTGACCTCCAAAACCCAGTTGCTGGGTAACACGATATTTCTTGGTAAGACTAGTTGTCAGAGTTTTGGGCTTCTGACTACCAGTAACGACTGCCAAAGATCTACGAATCACAGCCGGGGCCAACGGCTTCACGTGCTTTCCGAAGCACGGAGGTTTCTCGATATGTATTTATTCGGCCTCCATTTACCTCTACACCTTCTTCGTTTCG
The DNA here is from genome assembly GCA_949629185.1 of Apamea crenata. Taxonomy (NCBI): domain Eukaryota; kingdom Metazoa; phylum Arthropoda; class Insecta; order Lepidoptera; family Noctuidae; genus Apamea; species Apamea crenata. Next base: position 7,512,270 of record OX451372.1, read on the forward strand.
CTTGCACGACTGTATTTTAGATTTTGTTGGCCCAACATTTTTCACTTCCACGCCCGTTGTAAACTGTTGCAGGACACTCTTCCCCCTCCTACTTTTATCTACCACCAAAGGAGCATCTCCCTGTAGGGAGCCTGAGGAGCCTGTAGGTACTATAGAGGTTGTCTGCCGAGGGCGACCTCATATAATGCAGGCTGGCTATATTTATACGCGGGTTCCATTCAAACATTCAAGCAAGTGTCTTATTTTCTTATTAGAATTTTTGTTTAGTTCAGTCAGTGCTATTTTAATGAACAAAATGTAAAGTCGTTTCTATAATATAATCTTAAAGGAGTCATAAAAGTTGTTTGATTCCTTCTGATACTCAGAGGGCTCTTCTAGACCTCTACAGTACCTCTACGCCAAAAATACCTAATACCTTATGTCCTACGTTAATTATTCAAGATAGTAGGCTACAAAGACATGTCCTCTAGTGGACATCGACTGGCTTTTATGACGGAATCGGTGCCAAAACAAGCAATTTCCACACCCCAAGACAGGAACACTGAACAGACTGTCCTAACTAAAATGTCGTAAAATGTCTTGTAGGTACAGTCAGCCCCACATCAATGGTAACTTTACCGATTGTGTAAGAGCGATTTTTATAGTGCATGTGTTACAACTGTTAACTGTACTTGGCGCAGTCCAAAACTTGCTGTCAGAAACTTTGTATTATATTGTATCTGTGGTTAGGAGAATGACCACTATATTATACAGAGTGTATACTGATGTTGTGTTTATACAGGCTGATGGAAATTGTTTTAGATAATATTGTTAGTGTAGCTTCATGTATATTGTGGGATAACATATGGGAAGTTCAGTAATAACATAACGTAACATCACGCCTGTATTTCCCGAAGAGTTAAGCAGAGGTGCACTTATAGTACACTCATATTTCGCCAGTTATGTTTAATTCCAGTGTAATTGGGGCCGATCGTATTACCGTCACCAATCACAATCGGGCACAACCAATGTAATAGGGGTCGAACGTATTGCCATCACCAATCACAACCGCGTACAATTCCAGGCTCCAGGCTTCTACTGAGAAATTCCAGATACAAAAACCCAAAAACCATTTGCCCGCCACAAAAATCAAACCCAGGACCTCATTCTCAGCAGTAGTGCTTGCGAGCTAATAGACCAACGTGGAGTTAGGAATAAGTTAGTGAAATGATTACTACCTTCATTTGCTGCCGTCAACTTGCACAAAAGGACTATCCTAGCCAAACAGCAATAGATTAGCGAGGGTAAGCACTTGCTGGGGACGGTCCTTTCTACCTTTCTGTATGTTTGTGTCGTCATAGTCTGAATTTAGAGGGGTCACATGCTCAACAGTAGCTGATAAACGATCTGCAGTACACACTAAAATATGATGTACAGTCACCAAAGGAGATAAGTAACCAGGGGGTCTACTCCGAAGTAGTATCGGCCGAATGTTCGGCCGTTTCCTGCTATGAAGTTAGTATTTGGTTCGTTCGGTTCCGATCCTACACTCCTACACTCTTTCGCATATTGACTGTGGTCCCGACCCAACTGAGCCGATCCGAACATTTTTCGCATTTTTCAATAATATTCGGTTCGGCCATGTGTCGGTCTGATCCGAACATTCGCACTTTGCACTTTGGAGTAGACACCCAGGCTCGTCAGATATAGTTGAAGTTTAGTAAGAAACCGATGGATGTTTGCGAATGAAATTTAATTTCATAAATTAACTGTTTGTTTTCTATTAATTAAATAAAATTTTCGAAAACATTCATTGGTTTCATACTAAACTTCAACTATAACTGACGACTCTGGTTACTATCTCCTTTGGTGACCGTAGATACCTGAGTCTACACTAGCTTGGGACATCACAATGACCTATTTTCGCGATCCATTCACTTACAAGCCGACAGCAGCCCGTCCGCTGTTTGCTCAGTATAGAAGCACAGATTGCCTTGCACACAGATGTGGCACTTTATTACGACATAGATTACCTCGCGAACAGAGGCAACGCCCAATCAGCCAGTATTAGGCAAACAGTAACCCGGCGTTAGTATGACACTGTCACACATACACAAGCCAGAGGCGATGCTCTATTAATTTGATAATATTGTAGGTTGTCAGGCTGACAACCAGTCTTACCAAGGGGTATTGTGTTACCCAATAGGTATACGAGTATATAGTCCTTATCGATTCCTATAACAGCGGACCTTTGAAATGATTATTTCCTAACGGATGCCCTAATTTGACTCGCCACAACTACAACATATGTAGATCTACAATCGGTTCCTAGTAATTCGAGTTTGAAAGAACCAAAAACCATATTTTTGCCAACAATAGTTTCGGACAGTCGAACAGATTCGCTGGTTTCCAGTCCTTAAACACTTGTTATAAAAATATGATATTTGTCATATTCAATATAGCAGCCGGGAGCTTAAAGTAGCCTTTCGCTGTAGTAGTAATAATGCTCAGATGTTATTTCCCATAAGAAAACAGTACTCTTTTTCCTGGCCGGCTTTTAATTTTTGGGTATAAAATGTTCGACACTTGAATTACGTTCTTTAGTTTTGAATACCCGGTCACAACGAATGCAATAGAGTTGGCCGGCAGAGTTAGAGATATAGATATAGTCGGGCTTTACCTGGACCTATGCGAAGCGAACCTTTCCCTCCTGGCCTATCTGTTACCCAGTAACTGGGCTGTGGAGGCCAAAGGCAGTCGCTCCGTGTAAAAAAAAATGTTTTTAATCTAAATTTTTAAAATAAACTTAACGTAAGTAAGTTAGGTCTTTTCATCACGGAACATTAGCAATTATTTTATACTTAGCTAGTTCTAAATAGAGAAACACTTTTTATAGCACCTATTTCTGAGAATAAATGGCCTGTTTCATAATAGGTCACATTAAAAATAGGTCACTGGTCAACTGGGCGGTATAGCAGGGTATAATACTGAAATCGATTACCCACTAAGACGCTAAGACGGGCAGAGTATTTTCCAATTAAAATGTTCACAGGGCTTGCTTCATAGACTTGCTTACATGGGCGACTTTATTTATAAATGTTGCGTTTTTTAAAGTTAAGAGACATTTAAACGTCAACATTTCTTCTTTCGTTCAAATTTATTTATTAATCACAATTAGGTAGTACATTCACGAGCAAAAGTATGTATACACTCGGGTTTATTCAAAAGCGATTTACTCCTTTATTTTTTAATGAAATTTTATGTTGTTACGAACATAGCATTTTCGAACCCATATGTTTATCTAATGTGTCGTATTTCAACGTTGCATTCGTTATTTCACGAAAAAATCTCAATTGAAAGTTGCCAAGTGGTGACATATTGGTGCTCGTGACTGTACAAGAATACAATAGACGGTGACCCCCAAACTAGGCATTTGCCTGTATCTTGGGAGTCAGAGTTGCGACATTTTCAAAGTGTGGTACTAACAGACGCCTGCACATCAAGCCACTACAATCTGTCAAATGTTTTTAATAAATTTTCAACTTTATCGTTAAAACATTAAGGTTCAAGGTTGAGTGGGAAAATTTGACAGTTTCGGGTAGCTTGACCTGCTGGCGTCTGTACATGGTGATTATTGCAAGACAGGAAAACAAAAATTAAAATTAAATCGTTAATTAACTTTAAGCAACGTTTATAAATAAACCCCGGGAGTTGTAACTGTTATACAGGGTCAGATAAAATTAGCTAGCGAAACTCTGCAGACGTGATGGGTATCGCTATATACACTAACAACCACTATTTATCATCAATATTAAATAAATTAAATTAGCAAATTATATTAAGTCTTATTAATAATTTTATTTTTTTCGAGATATCGCCAAGCGGTTACGACTCTTCACGTGACCAGAGGGCTAACCTACTTCTTGGCCATAGAATTAGCATCGCCATACAACGTGGCAATGCTGCCAGCCTTTTAGGCATTGTTCCTATTGACAGAGATGCGGACGAATTTTATGATGCCCTAGGATTCTTTTGCTTATTTTTTCATATACATATACGTACATATTATTATTTTAAATGTTAGCTTTTCATCATCTGCCTAGCCTTTTCCCAGCTATGTTGGGGTCGGCTTCCAGTCTAACCTAAAAGATGATTAAATGTTAGCTTATATTATGTAAATATTACCTTGATTAAAACAAATGCAGAAAAACCCAAACCTCGTGAGCTCTGAAGATAACTTCTCCTAAACACATGAGTTCATTAATAAATTCCTATCTCCTCGTCCGAAACGTCCATTCGGCGGTCCTACTTTAATCAAAGTAAATACTGCAAAGTGTACCTGAATCCAGTCGTGCATACGGTCGTAAAACGGAAACGTACATCGGAAGTCCAGTCGGAAGCATTTTCTTTGCATTATTAATATTCGCGCGTAATTCCGCCGGTAATTCCGCGCGTAATTCCTACTAATCCTCGTTTAATTTCCGAGGGAACGGCCTGGAAATTATACGGGGTCGTCATTGTGTACATTTATCTTAAGGTTTGAAGGAAATAAATGACTTGTCTGTCGACCTAAGTCTGTCTACATTGCTGAAGGAAGGTTTTAAAGTTATTAAAACGGGAGCGTGAAATTAAAAAGGTTGTCCTCGTTGGCTCAGTGGTATTGCTTCCATCGCGAAGGGATTTGAATTTATTTCCATTTTACGAAGACAGATGATGTTGTTTCGATTCATAAACTTCTGACATGGAAATAATAAAGTGTACCTATGGTGGTAACACTTTGACCTACGAGTTTTTTTATTAATTAATTTAAGTTTTGTTGATTATGATATTTATTTATTTGCCAGAAACATGGTATGTTATAAAGCTGTTCATAGTTACATATAACATGTCTCACCGTTTTAACGGTTTGCAAAAACAATTTTATAATTATAATTACATACATGAATTTACAATGAACATTAATCACATTACAATAATAATACAATATATACTTTGATTTGATATATACATATATACTAATTAATAATATTTCGACAAATGTAATTTACTCTATAAAATCTCGTAGCTGGCCTTTGTACGGAGTTCCATAAAATAAACAGCCATTTTATTCTGTTTTTTGTTTAACATTGACGGGCCAGTTTGTCTACCGCTACGACAACGGGACGTCAACGAGAATGAGATGACGGTGCCGAAGTAGCGATACATTCCACACGCTATGGCCACGTGTCCACCGCACACCGTCACCTGGACGATAAGATCGGTTCGAATAATTTCGTTTCTCGTTGACGTTGGAGGATGGACAAACTGTGTAAGCTATCTGATTCGTTTCGGAGTGATCGGGACATGCTTTCCAAATGCCTGTCTTAGATAAATCAATCAAGCAACTCAGCCTATCGCAGTCAGACATAGGTATCTCCCATTCTGAGGCACAACACCCAGTCCTCCGCCTTACGCATCCAGTCTGTTCCAGCCACCTTTTTGAGGTCGTCTGTCCATCTAACTGGGGTGTCCCACACTAGGCTTGCCGCTCCACGGTCTCCACTCCAGGATTCGTCTGCTCCAACGACGATCGATCCTTCGACAAACATGGCCAGCCCACTGCCACTTTAGCTTACTTACTCTGCTAGCTATGTCGGTAACTCCGGTTCTTTTTCGGATAACTTCGCCTTAGATAATATTAGTACTGTAAATGTCCCACTCTAGCTCAAAAACTCTTGCTCTTCTCATACATATAACAACGAACATTGATTACCATGCTTACGTATAAGAACCGCGACCACAATGTACCATAAATTTATGTTACGACAATCTTTCCACCCATCCTGTCGACAACAACAAGAATGATGACAACATAAATAATGATCCATCCATAGGATTAAAGCTACCCAAAGCCTCACTCACTATACGTCATCCTCCCATCCTCTATCCCCACAGTTCAAAGGCGATCCCAGCTTATTGGAGGTTGCATCGCTGTAATAATTCAGAACCTCATTGTCCGCTAACCAGCAGCTTCTAATAAATCAACACTTGCTTCTATGTTGAATACTCGTATAATGCCACAGAATAGATTGATGCAGAAGATCGTTTCCATACGTTCGTTTGTGATCGCTGCATTAGGTACGATTCTATTGTTTGTTCCAAAAGTATGTGATGAAAGTGTAAACAAACCCTGTTCACTATTCAGGTTAAATTCTCACGCAACCATAAAGGGAAGGTTTCAATTGTGTGTTTGAATAGTATTATTATTAATAAATTATAATTGAAAAATTATAGACGAGAATTATTGAGGTTATAAAATTGGCCCATTGTCAAATGAAAAACGTCTTTAAGGTGATTTAAGTATTGATAACATCAAATCAAAGCCCTCAATTTGTTAGTGGCACTACAAATTTGCATCCATAGGTACAATTTCTGTCTCCCGTTTGTTTACATTTTCATTAGATACTTTTGGAACAGACCATAATTATGTGTGCGTGCACCTGTTTTCGCTTATTGTATTGAGCTGACCTTCTGTACGTATGTATTCTGTGATAACACTATCGGCCATACGCAGTATGTATCTTGTTAGTTAATTACATGCCTGAGAGATGGGGTCCGCTGGCCATTTAATAATACACTGTCGGGCGCACCTGTAATCCTCTGGATTAGTGATGTAGTACAGTTGCTTGCAGGAGCATTAGGTCCTCAACTCCTGTGTTGATAGGTCGGAATCATCAATCAACTCGGCCTATTGCTGAAGTTAGGACTTAGTTTAGTGTAAATTTCCTAACAGCTTTTGCCCGTGGTTTCACCCGCGAGGTTGTCGGAAAATATTCCAGGAGAACGTACTATCGGGATTATAAGTATGTGTTAAGCCAGTTATAAAACTATCTATGTGCCAAATTTCATCCAAATCCGTTTAGCCGTTTTTGTGCCAATCCACAACATACATCCAGTCAAACAGACAAACGGAGAAACATTCTTAAAACTATATTTTTGGCATTAGAGTCATTCCCACACCGTAGGTATTAGATTAGCATTTAAGTACTCTTTTTCAAAACTATTTTATTTTATATAATGTAATATAAATGCATACCTTATTATGTATGTCTCGTAACATATGCCATAGTGCTTCCTTTACATTATAACGAGTGCAGTTGTAAAGTAGACAATAATGAAACAAACATAAAAATGCAAATAGGCCAATTATAATACCTTTTCTGTCTCTGGTAACAGTTTCTCCTCATACCTCCTTTTGCGAATGTTTTTCGTAATATGTACCTAATAAAGGTACTCAGTACTTTATTGCATTCCATAATGTCAAATCTATATTCAGTCACACACTAAAACCTTGCTATAAACTTTGTGAAAAACTTGTAAAGTGAGCCTCTAAATAGAATTTCACGATCTACGCGTCATAAACGCCTGGCAAAAAATGTCACGCAAAATAAAAACTTGTAAAAATAACGCGTTCCCTTGTAAAGCGAAATAATGTTCAGGCGCTTAAAAAAACTAGTGGCTTGTCGTTAGTATGTAGATGTTCGCTTGTCTCATTTATTTTCTAGACTACACGATTGTAAATATGCCTACCACCTAAGGGTAAAGTAAATAAAGGTTTATGTTTAAAACAATTTCCTGAACCATTTTTCCACCCCTGCACCCCTTTATTTATAGCCTCAAAGGCCTTCTCTATTTAGCGACGCTTGTTTATAATATGTCTTGTATGCGAGCTTCTATAAAATTTTAGTGACGAAGGAATTTCTTTTTGAAACAGGAGAGTATGTAAAATATTTTTACGAAGGAATTATGACACAAAAGAGGTTTGTTGTTGACGTAAGAGGCTCTTAAAGTATGTCACGGTATGTTAAGAAATATGATTACTCTAAGAGCAGAATTTCTTGTATGTGAGTTATTGCTGTGATAAAATTATCAGGCGTTGAAATGTTTTAGAATCTTACTGAAGCATGGTTAATCAGGCAGGAAAAAATAACTGCATGTTTGTTATTAAAAAATTTAGCGTTGGCGTAAAAACTGCACCTTTTATGTATTGGGGATGTCTTTACTTGAATGTCGTAGACAATTATTGGCATAACTGGTAAAGAGCCAGTGTAGGTGTAGGAACAAACTCAATCTCAAAGCATTTAGGAATCAATTACACGCACTTTTGAATTATCAAGGGTTCGGTCAGTCAGAAAGATGTAACTAGTGTTAAGTTTTGTTTTTGCTACGAAAAATTGAAAAAGCTAGGGGAGTTACATTTATATTTGGGCATGCTTTCGGCATCGAATATACCTAAGCGACGATGGTAGTAGATTTGAGAGCTCCTATTACATGGAACTTTAATATAACTGGGTGTAGGTATTATATTACATCCCTGGCTACCTCTTTGATAAAAGCTGACGCGCTGTTATATTATTATTGTATCGTAATTACTTCAAAAATAACTTGCTAATTTTAACCACATAAATCTAGCTACATTTAGACTTTTGAGAAGCTTCGATTGCAAAAGTTTCTACAGCCGGATGCCGACCATCAAAATCAAATTACGCGTTCACAGGCAGATAGGAAGTGCTTTAAAAGTTCATGAAACGTCGATACCCGCTTCGTATTTGCCTCCACATTTTATTGAGCTTCTTCTAAATATTGCATTCATTTCTGAAGCAATCGATGGTACTTGAAAAACTACTCAATACCCAATGCAGGTAGAGTTTGCTGCATTTCCTTTGAGCACCGTATTTTTCTCGATATATACTTCACTGGTTTTGTAAAGGACGCTTAAATTGTTTCTACGGAACTGGTTTACTTATTAATTTTAAATAGATTAGGAACGTTATTGCTATTTATGATTCGTTTTAATACCACGCGGGTGAAGCCGCGGGCGGAAGCTAGTTACCAATAAATAAAAATTTCGCTTGACTGCATAGTCAAGCCCAGACTGTGGCCGGTGAAGAGAACCTTTTCAATCTCAATACACAATTTTCAAACTGCGAGGTATTTGTGAAATTTCCCCTGAATCACTGTTGTGAACTCGCTCGGGACATTTCTAAGGAAATACCTACTTGAATTCTTACAAAAGTTTGAGCGCAGTTTGTTCTTTGTAGCAGGAAGCGAAGATGTAAAAGTGAACTGTATAAGCCTTTATGATAGAACACCTCTCTGTTTCTGTAGGAGGTTAAAAAGGACTGATATTACTTGGTTTTTGTGTTAAGAATGAATCAAATACGTGTACTAGAAGAATGCGTGTTGTTAACATACTTATACAGGGTTATTGGTAAAACATTAACGACCTCTCAGGACTATATTACTAACATCATAAACAACAACTTTTGTTCTACCTATGACTTTTGCAATTTTGCAATTGCTTTGGCAATTTTGACGGCACGGTTGGCGCAGTGGTTAAGCGATTGACTGCTGCGCTGCGTGTCGCGGGTTCGATTCCCGCACGGAACAAATATTTGTATGACCTACAATTAGTTGTTCCGGGTCTGGCTGTTTGTGTATGTGAGTTTATATGTTTGTAAACGCACCCACGACACAGGAGAAATTCCTAGTGTGGGGCAACGTTTTTAAAAAAAAACAAAAAATAATTCATCGGACTTTCATACAAAAATAAAATATTTCAATTCAATGAATTGAAATATTCGATTTTCTGTTACGAACTCTACGCGAAGCAAAACGCCTGCTACGATCCCTTCATACTCTTTTGCTGTAGGTCAGACGTGAGATTCATATTTTCAACATTTATATCTGTGAACTAGCTGACGCGACACACGTTGTTCTGTCCAAACAAATAGTTCATATAAAAAAGCATGTTCCGAGTTTCCTGAATTTGAAATTTTTCCGAAAATCTTTTCCCATTTTTCTTTTCATGAAAACCTAATTCGGACTATTACGAAAATTTTAAAACTAAATGTCCAGGGATATTATTATAGGGATATTATTTCATTTTTACTATATTTATTTATAATAAGCACACCAACAGCACAGTCACTTACAATTCAAATTAAATATCGTCTAAAATTTGCATTACAGTAACCATGCAAATAACAGGTATGCATGACATTTAACTTAAAAAAAATATTGGAGACAAAGGAGGACAATAAAATTTATATAAAATATAGACTAGCTTATGCCACCGAATTCAACCGCGTTAAATTTCATGTTTAACCCACCGTCGCATCGCATCGCTTGCCCGGGTTATTACTTCGTTTTCGCTTAGCGTTCTTTGTGACTATTTTCATTGAAATATCAGTCTAAAAATCTGTTTTTTTATATGTGATGGGTATCGATAAGTAAATACTTACGGTAAAACAAAATAAATCATATTTTCTCAACTCGTACTTCAAGTAACTCAAGCGGTCGTTGACGCGCCAAAGAAAAACGTCAAATCTTTTTTGTTTTTATTTTACAGAGTTTCGCTAGCTAATTTAATCTGATCCCGTATATAGCACAATTTCACCAGGTTTGTTTAAGTCGCAAGTAAAAGCAGGCGAGCTTATTGACACCTGCAAACGGGCACGGAACCAAACTCCAGGCTGCTACTTAAAAAAATCTGATTGAAACCCCTAATAAAATTTTGTCCGATCTGGCAATCGAACCCAGGACCGCATGCTCAGCATTAGCATTTTCAACTACCATCATCATCATCATCTGCCTAGCCTTTTGCCACCAATGTTAGGGTCGACTTCCAGTCTAACCGGATGCAGCTGAATACCAGTATATTATGTACAGTCGGCAAAAGAGATAAGTAACCGGGGCATCGGATATATCCGAAATTATTTTTTTTTTTTTTAATTTCAATAATTGAAGTTTAGTAAGAAACCGTTGGATATTATTTAATGAAATATAATTTGATAAATAAACTGTTTGTTTTCTATTAATGAAATTAAATTTCATTCGAAAACCTCCATCGGTTTCTTGCCAAACTTCAACTATATCCGACGGCCCTGGTTACTTATCTCCTTTGGTGACCGTACATGGACTGGCTGCCTACCTGACCTCAACAACTCAGTTACTGGTTAGTACGATACCCCTTGGTAAGACTGGTTGTCAGACTTTCGGACTGACGCCCCGTAACTATTGTGCGTTTTGTTTGTGCAGAATAAAATATTTTTCTTTCTTTCTTTTACTGTCAAAGATCCACGAATGACAGCCGGGCCTACGTGTGAACGTGCTTTCCGAGGCACGGAGGCGTCTGGGTATGTAAAGATGGTCACCCATCCACGGCCCAAACGCGACAAGCGTAGCTTAACCTGATCGATAGAACCGTGTAGCTGTTATTACTTAGCAACAAGGCCCTCATAGAACGTAATTCTTTCATCAATATGTAAGTATTTAAAGTATTCTCTACCGTTCAACAAATAAGGATTAGCAAGCCTCCGTTGCGTTTGAGACCGGTAGATAGAGAATCGTGTGGCAATTTAAGATGATTTGGTAATCAGAGGGGCAATTCTCGTGATTTTAAGAACGTTCACAGTCTGATCTCAGTCTCAATCTGTCAAAAACACCTCTATTTTCTCTACATTTTGACTAGTTACTGACATTTGTTTGTCGCCGAGATGAGACTGCGACTAGATTTTGAACGTTTTAAATTACGAGAATTGGCCTTCTGATTTCATCCCACCATTCGTCTTATGATACACACAATACAGTAGGTACATGAGGTGTGTCTCATTTCAAACGCTATCTATGCGTTTGTAGAGTCCTCTTGTGCCTCAACATGACAAGGCCACTCACCTGCCTTAATTAGCATCAAAGGGTGAAATGATCTCATGTCTAGAGTTGGAGGGAATCAGGGCGGAACTCCGCACGACCCTTGTAAATCAGCCAATTGGATTGGATTGCCGAATTTGATTCAAAGTGACTTTTGGGGTCCTTTAGTCTGTCATTCTGATGGATGGTTGTCAGGAGCGCATAGTTTATCAGACGTTTTTATTTTAAGTTGAAGTTGTTGCTTTATAAGTTCGCAATATGAAGACTGCTGAAGACTGCTTGAATGTCGGAAAACAAATTGAATTTCATGGGTTTCATTGTTTTTTTTTTGCGCGAAACCTTTTATTTTTGTTAAATATGTCTAAATAAACCCCTCATAACATCAGCTCTAAGCCAGTGAAATTCCTTTCCGAAATTGGTTCAGCCGTTTCGGAGATTCGCCGGAACAAACAGACGGACAAAAATTATAATCATTGATTTTTTGTTATAGCTATTGTATTTACTTTCATATGCATTTAGTAAAAAGCTGTTATTTTGATATTACAAACAGACACGTCACTTTAGATTCTCGTAATTTAAAGAACGTTCACAGTCTGATCTCAGTCTCAATCTGTCAAAAATACCTCTAATTTCCATACATTTCCGACAAGGTTTTGAAATGGATTGTCGCTGAGATGAGATTGTGACTAGATTTTGAACGTTTTTAATTACGGGAATTGACCTTCAGGATTACGACGCATTCATGTTTTATTCTTTTAATAATATAATGCCTGAAGGCCCAAACAGCCAGGTACCAGGACCAAAACTAATTAGGTACGCAAAGCTAATGCCCGCATTGGTACCCATCGAACCCAAAAACCTATTCAATTGTTCACAAAACTATTTTCTCGCTCATTTCGTTCACTCACACACAACAGAGGTATTATATTCATTTAAATAATATTATTACTGGCCAATAATCGCTGACCGAATGTAATGTAGCGGAAAATCTCATTGAATAATAAATGAGGAATGGTTTTATGTTATATTCGTTTTGTCCTGACGTTCGAGGGTTTAATGTGAACAGGTTGTATTGTTCAAACTGTATTGTAAGTACCTCGTTGATAATGTCAAATACAATTTAAACTAGGTGTTAGTTAATCCTGTTACATAACTGTAAGTTTAATATGCCGGAGGGGCTTGTGACTAAGTAATAACACCCGCTCTGGTCGATCGATCAGGTTAAGCTACACTTCCCGAGGTTAGTTCGTGGATGGATGACCATCTTTACATAACAAGACGTAAGTCCCGGCTGTTTTTACATCCACCTATATTTTACAAATAAAAACTTTGAATTTGCCTTTATCGTACTTATTATTATAAATGTGAAATTTTGGATGTTTGTTACTCAATCACACAAAAACGGCTGAATGGAATTCGACGAAATTTGGCACACAGATAGTTTATAACCTATACGTATAATATAAATAACACAAAGGACCAATCAATCAATAGCCCTTTATCCTGAAACTTTCTTGTGCTAGTTTAATTGCTGTTATTTTCTTTCCTGAGTATATATCTCGGAGTTCAGTGTGCCTCTTGGCAAAGGTTTTCTCTAAGGATTTCTATTGCTTTTAGTTTTTTTACAACTCTTCTCCAGTTTGGACCTGCTGCAGTTCTTCCCTTACGTTGTTGAACTCTCTTTCGGTTATCGAAATAGAATACATAGGATACTTTTTATCAAAGTCCATGCAGACGAAGTCGCAGGTCGAAGCTAGTTTATTAGATAAAGCTAAAAAAGTAGATATTTAACTTTTGCGTCACAGTAGATATACGACTACTTGTCTTGTGGACTCCATCAACCTGCCTTATTTAGGGCATCCATCTTAGGTAGGGACTTCGGGAGCGATGTGCTGAGATAAAATAAATTAGAACTCATTTATTCTCACTAAAACTAAAATAAATTAGAACTCATGTTTTTTCCTACGTGGGTAGGCTTGACATAATACACGTACTTTTAGCTCTCATATTTAATATTTATTTAAAAATAGTTATTTGTTTCTTTTTTACCATATTTATGTGCTAATTTACCAATAAACCCACCTTCGCTTGGAATTTCCTTTCACTTTACTATACCACATCCACAACACGTGAAACACTCCAACAAGCCATGGACAGCAAGCTTGTGCACAGTATGGAAGAACTGGAGAAGCTGTTTAGCTCTCGCATGCGCGAGTACGAAGATAAGCTGCTGAGAGCTACTGCTGGAACTGGCCCTGCACACTCGGACCTTGCTGCACTTTCCGCTGACTTCTCTGAGTTTAAATCCTTCGTTTGCAAAACGTTTGCTCACTTCAAAACTCAGATAGAACTCCTATCTCTGAGTCTGGACAGACATGAGACTGCAATGCGAAGAAAGGTCCTGCTATTTCACGGTATTCCTGAGAAGCCTAATGAAAAGCTGTGTGACGTGATTCTGCTCATGTTGTCTAAACAACTATTGATCGATGACATTAAATCGGATCACTTGGATGTATGCCACAGACTGGGAGCCCCCCAGGGCAAAACAAGACCTGTGTTGGTGCGATTCAATGATATGGAGTATCGTCGGTTAGTGTGGGACAGTAAAACTACACTCAAGGGCAGCGGCATCACCATTTCTGAGTTCCTGACCAAGTCCCGGCACCAGGTTTTTATTGCGGCCCGCAAGCATTTTAGCATCAATAACTGCTGGTCTGCAGAGGGCAAAGTGATTGTCTTAACACCTGACAAGACACGCCGGAAGATAGCATCCATGGGTGAGCTCGATAGTTTAATCGCGTTATTCCCCGCTCTGTCTAGTGCTGCCGCACCCTATGATCCCGTGCCGGCCGCGTCTACCTCGCCTGCAGTGGCTTCTACATCGACTGTAACCGCAACCCCCAAAACAAAGGTTGTGAGGAAGGCTCGTCGCTGAGTTGGCTGTTTTAGACGTCCCCTTGCATGTTTTTCGTTCACCGTTTTGTAATAGATTCATGTAATGTCGGTACACTTTAAATTTATATTATCCTTTTGCAAATCTACCCAAAGCATTTACTTTTACTTAATATTTTTCTCACAACGTTTATCTCGCCGGTAGATGTTTTTATTTTTCTGATGTAATGTAGTGACGTCTGTCAAGTGTCAGTGTCATTTCTTTTTTCTGTATGTTGACGTTACGTGTGCGTTTCGTTACACGTGTGTTTGTTATGGTTTGTTTGCGAGTGTTGGGGCCGTCATTATCGTTAATTAACTATTGATTTTATTAATTTTTATTTTTTAATGTTAACATAATTCTTGCCTTAAATATAATTTTTTCTCACTCTTTACGTACCCAGTTTATAAATGTTGTGTTAAAATCTCTACCAGCACCAGCGAATCGATAGGTGTTTTATTGGTTGAGCGTTTTAAATTATTATTATTATTTTGTTTGCATGCACATTAGTAATTTTACAATTGTTAGTATTTTAATTGTTTTGCTTTTAGTTATTTTTTTAAATATATATTATTATTATATTTAATTGCCAACTATGATCGGTGTCGACCTTAATGATGATTTTTTCTCTTGTTCGTCCTCTTCAAGCAGTTTCCTTAGTGCGGCGAGTGGTTCTTCCTCTCCTCTTACTCTCAGCGATCAGATTTCCTCTTTGATGTCCCACCTCCCTAACAATCTCAACATAGCCCACATCAATTCCCAGAGTGTTCCTGCCCATTACTCAGATCTTCTGGCTTCCTTTAATAGTGCACATATAGATGCTTTGCTCATCTCTGAGTCCTTCCTCAAACCCTCTCTCTTATCTGTTAATTATGCCCTTCCTGGCTTTGTCCTTATCCGTAATGATAGAACTGGGAAGGGTGGTGGTGGTGTTGCCATTTACTTGCGTACTGATATTCCCTACAAGATCATCAGCACATCACCATCATCGTACTCGGGGTCAGCAGAGCATCTATTTCTTGAAATTTCCTTGCATCACGCTAAAATGCTTCTCGGTGTCGTTTACAGCCCTAACCTCAGTATCGATTACTTTGACTCTTTTGATTCGCTTTTAGATGATTTCTGTCCCTCTTATGACCACGTAGTCTTGATGGGCGATTTTAATACTTGTCTTCTTAAAAACGATAGTCGTACTCACAAACTTCAATCTCTCTTATCTTCTTATAACCTTAATATTCTGCCTCTTTCTGCTACTCATCATTTTCCTAATTGCACCCCTTCTCTGTTGGACCTGATGATTGTCTCTAACCCTAATAATGTATCTGTTCACGGACAGCTCACTGCTTGTTTTTCCTAAGACGACCTCATCTTTATGTCCTACAGGATTCGCCCTCCCAAGCGTAAGCCACAATATATGTTCCTTCGGAACTACAAGGGCATTAGCCAGGAGGCATTGCTGCGTGATGCTGGTAATATCGACTGGACGGTCGTCCTGGAGAGCTCATGTATAAACGATATGGTTTACATTTTTAACAGCACTTTACTCAGCTTATTTGACCGGCATGCCCCGATCCGTCGAGTCAAGGTTAAATATGTTCCGGCTCCTTGGCTTACTCCTGCCATAAAGGATGCGATGGCAATTAGGGACAGAGCCAAAAGAAGGCTGAAACGCAGTCCTTCTGAGCGCAACTTGAATGCGTATAAGGTGCTGCGCAACCGCTGCAGGCGTCTGTGTAGAGATGCAAAGAGACGCTACTTCCATAATTCTCTTGACAATCGTAACTCGTCTGATGTCTGGAAGTTTCTTAAAACTGTCGGCATTGGCAAGTCTCCAGTCGTTTCCAGTAATGACGTTGACGTGTGTGCTCTTAACAAACATTTCTCACATCCCCCTGTCGCTTTTGATCCGCACGTCAGATCAGCGACGTTAAATAAACTTTCTGGTCTGCCATTGCCGCAGTGTTCCTCTTTCGAATTAAATCAAGTGAGTGAAAGTGAGGTCAAAAAATCTATTTGTGCCATCTCCTCTACTGCAGTTGGTAATGATAATATTTGTTCAAGAATGATTTCTCCTATCCTCCCTACACTGCTTCCTGTCTTGACCCACATTTTTAATTTCTCCTTGTTTTCTTGTACTGTTCCTGAGGTCTGGAAGCAAGCTCATATTATCCCCTTACCCAAAATTCCTAAGCCGGTCTCACCCACCGATTTCCGTCCCATTTCTATCCTCCCATTTCTCTCTAAAGTTCTTGAGCATATTGTTCATCAACAACTTTCTGCCTTTCTATCTGCGAATGAACTCCTTAGTCGTTTTCAGTCTGGTTTTCGACCTGGTCATAGCACAGTAACGGCTCTTTTAAAGGTTACTGATGACATCCGCTGGGCTATGGACCACAAATCTCTTACTTTACTTGTACTTCTCGACTTTAGCAGTGCCTTTAACTCTGTTGATTTCGACATCCTTCTAGGGATCCTTAAATCTTTAAATTTCTCCTCTTCCTCTATTGATTGGTTTAACTCCTATCTTAATGGCCGCTCACAGCGGGTTCGTCTTGACGAGTCGTCTTCTGATTGGTGCTCTCTTACCGCTGGTGTGCCTCAGGGTGGCGTTCTCTCTCCTCTTCTCTTTTCTATTTTTATTAACTCTGTCACCAGAGTCATATCTTCTTACTTCCATCTCTATGCTGACGACCTGCAGCTTTACAATAGTTTCCTAAGGGAAGATGCGGAAGCCGCTGTTTCAGCCATGAACAGCGACCTGGATTTGATTAGCGAGTGGTCGCGGTCTTTTGGACTGCAGATCAACCCTAGGAAATCCCAGGCCATAATTATCGGCGGCAGGCATATGCGGAATAGGCTCGATGTAGCGTCGCTGTCTCCACTCTGTCTGAATGGAGTTCAGATTGAATACGCACAAACGGTTAAAAACCTGGGGGTGACCATGGACTCCTACCTGTCGTGGACTGCTCATGTTGCTCAAGTCAGTCGCAAAGTGCACTATACTTTCCATTCCTTGAAATGTCTCCAGGGCTTCTTGCCCTTGAACACCAAAATCTCTCTTGCTCAAACCCTCATTCAGCCCATTATTGATTACGCCGATGCCTGTTACTTGGATGCCACGGAGGAGCTTTTAAATAAACTTGAGCGTTTGCAAAATATCTGTATTCGTTTTGTTTTTAACCTTAAAAAGTTTGATCATGTCTCCAACTTTCGCAAGATACTCAAGTGGCTCCCCATTCGACTTCGCAGGAACTCTCGGATATTGTGTCTGCTATTCAATCTCCTTCACAATCCTAAAACACCATCCTATCTGCGGGAGCGTTTTGTCTACGCCCGTCCTGCAGATGCACCTTGCAGGTCGCATCTTAAAAACCTTCTCAAGGCCCCTCCACATTCCACCGATTTCTACTCCTACTCCTTCACAGTGCACGCGGTGCGATTGTGGAATTCACTACCGCCTGACATTAGGGACTGTCAAACGGTTGCAGCCTTTAAAAGAAGAGTGAAAGAACACTATCTGTCCACATCATCATAGTTGTGTATATATTTATTATTTTGAGTATGATTTAATTATTATCATTCTGGTAATATTTATTTTAGAAGTATATATTTATGTATGTTTATTTGTATGTATGTTAGTTCAGTCTCGTAATTTTTGTTTAGTTTTTAAGTGAATTGCTTTTTTAATTCTTTGTATCATTTTGTTGTGTCCTTTTCTCTATCACACGCTGTCTACATCTCTGTATCCATTGTCCTATCTAAGGTATGCTGGAAGAGATTTCTTATGAAATAAGCATCACCTCTGTACCTATTTTTTCTGTTGAGTTTTTCATTGTCTATTTATATGTGTGTACATAAATGGTAAAATAAAAAAATAAATAAAATAAATATTCAAGTTAGAGTAAGGATCAGCACGTTTCGATCGTTAAAAATGACAATAGGCAGGTACTAGATTAAGTGTTATGTAAAAACCGGCCAAGTGCGAGTCGGCCTCGTGCACCGAGGGTTCCGTACAATTTAAAATTATTAAAAAAAAATTTATGATATGATGTAACTAAAATTTTACGGTTTTCGCAATTTTTCCTTTATCTGTGCTCTAAGATGTTGCTTCGTACCAAATTTCAAGATTCTGAGTTCACGGGAAGTACCCTGTAGGTTTTGATTCGATTTGATTGATTTTTGATTGCGTTGGCTTAGAAGTTTGATTTTTCTCAGCTCCAAGGGTCAGTTGACCTGAGAATTTGATATAAATTCTAGCTTGATACCTCCACGCGTTCCTGATAAAAAGGGTCTTGACAGACAGACAGACGGACGGACAACAAACTGATCCTATAAGGGTTCCGTTTTTTCCTTTCGAGGTACGGAACCCTAAAAATATCAAGATTTTTTGAAAAGCGCCTTTTTTACACTTCACTCACACTAAACTTAAACCCATTTACTTCTAATAAAATAAATTATAGGCACTTAGGTCCTAGGTTCGAACCCAGACAGGCGCTTTACTTTGTGTAAATTATTTCATCACCACTGCTCTCAAAACGGTGAAGGAAAACATTGTGAGGAAATCGACATGTCCTAGAACCAAAAATTCGAAGACATGTGACATCTACCAACCCGCACTGAGCCCGCGTGGTAGATTACGGTCCACTCCCTCTCACAGAGAGGAGGCCTGTGTCCCAGCAGTGGGCATATTTTAGGCAGATTATGTGTTATGTGTATAGGCACTTTTGAATCATCAAGGGGTTGGTTGGATAGTCAGACAGGTGAAGCTAGCATTCCATTTCATTTATCAAAGCGTAATAGGTTCATAGGGAGAAGATCAGGTAAGAAATACCACCGACACAAAAACACAGAGAAAAAATATGAAGCTTTTAATTCCTTGTAAGAGTAATATCGATCTAGGCGGATGAAAACATCCCAAACAAGAAAAAAACAAAATACCTTATTCCCGGAGTAAAAACATTTCCCAAAAGAGCACACCCTTTAAAGACAAACAGACACCTACAATATCGGTTACTTTCTGAAAGTTACAGCCTCCAGTATTCAACAGGCGTATGTAAAGATGCATGAATATGGAAAAGGCTACGAAACGTGTAGCGCTCGTAGGCTCGTAGAGCGTAGCACGTAGCCGTCGATGTAGCGGTGAAGTTTGTACAGTCGCCAGCACATCAAGTTACCCCACTTTGACCTTGAACGCGTTATGAGCAACAACAGCGAGAATCGTGCGAAAGAGATGTATAGCTTTTTGTCAGTTCTTACTCGTAATATTTCGTGCTGCAGCGCGTACGTGAGGGTGTGTGCGTGTGCGCGTCGTTGTGTAGAATAAGACACTATGCGATAAGAAATAGCGTAGCAGGTTGAATATTTTTGAATTGAATCGAATAGAAATACTGGCTTGGTAATAAAAACAGGCGGCCCGCGCAATGATTTTTATTGAAATGATATCTTCTTAATCCTTCCTTTTTACATATTTATTTCTATGTATTACCTATAATTATTAAGTAGGTAGGTATTACCTACATTTAAACAGGTAGGTAGGAATGGTATACACCGTTACACAATTATGAATGTTGTTAAGTAGCCAGGTAGGTATAATCCGATGTGAGAAAAACATTATTTTTTTTCATTTCAAGCAGCTTTTGATAACCTTTTCCGGGTTTTGTTACCTACTTACTGGCGGGCTGGCGGTCAACAGTTTTCTTGCGTTCCTTGCTCTTTTATTGCTGAAAGCCCATAACACAATCTCCTTGAAATTTTGAAATAAATATGGATACTTACCGCATCACGAACCTGTGTGAAGTTTAGCCAATTAATTATACCTTTAGAGTCTCTTGTCAGTCCGCCGTGTTTGAGATTAACGTTACGTCCGCGACACGATCTTATTATCTACTAAAATAATAAGTTTGAACTTAGTAACGTAATTATCTATACCTACCGAAATTGCTTTTACATGCAAGTTCAACCTTATTGCGCTACTAATAAGATACGATTTCGAAGATTATGAATTTTCAAATAAAATTCTAATTCCACTTCAGAAGTATCTCCTTTCGAACAAAAAAAGAATTTTGGAAATCGGTTCACAATTGGCGGAGTAATCGCGTAACAAACACACAAGAAAAAAAAAACATACCGTTGAATTGAGAACTTCCTCCTTTTTTGAAGTCGAAAGTAAAAACTTTTTTACAAAAAAAAAAACCGACTTCCAAAAAAGACACTACAAAGTGAAAAATAACTTTAATTTCCGGTGGCGAACAACGAAAATGCGAACCGACTTTCGAAATTTATTTATATAATTTTGGAAGTCAATTGTTTTTTTTTTCAAAAAAGTTTTTTTAGTAAGTAATAAATAAATATGCCGTCGGGGCCCCGTATAAAGCGCAGGCCACCCCGCCAGCTAGCGGGCGGGCGGGCTAGGCGGGCGAACATCGTTTCACCTTTTTTCATACTTCGGTAGCTTATCTCTGTAGTTCGCGGTGTGAACCCAAGTATGAAAAAAGGTGAAACGATGCCTCGCTCGGCTCGCCCGCCCGCCCGCCAAGCTGGCGGTGTGGCCTGCGCTCCGACCTCTGCTTTTGGCGCCTTAACTACACAACCGATCATCATGGAATTTTGCATACCTACGAGTACCTATCAGAAAAGGACATAGGAATAGGATAGGTTACTACGGGAACGCGTGTGAATGTTCGAAAAAATCTCAAAATAAAATGGGGAATAATAATCTTAATCTTTTTATTTAATATTAATTGAAAACAAATAAACTTATACCTACTCTAAATTTAAATATACCTACTTACAACAAAATTTATAAAACCAAACTATACAATAGATTAAAAATAAGTAGACAATATTTATTTATTACAAGCTTTTATTTTTAGATAGAAAGAAAATACGTTTATGTTCGGTAAACATGACGCGAAAAGAAACACAAACACAAAAATATTTGATGATATTTGTAACAGATTTTATACCTACAGTTACATCTCTATCAAAATCAAATGCTGCCGCCAAACAAAAGTAAGCTTTTACCTAGATTAATATAATTTGACTGGGCTGTTTAAGGCCGTACCCACAGGCGGCGCGGCACGAAAATTTCATTGATATGTCACAGCCTGCTTTGGCATCCTTCGGACACGTTCTAGCATGCCGTGGCATCCCGAAATGTGAATGCTAACCATGATAAAATGAGATCACAAATCATTCGCGCTTACTAAAATCCCTTGTCGTGCCATGCCGCCAGTGGGTGACGACCCTAACTTAAATGATCACTAACAAATTAGTACTTAAAGGAAAAATGCTCCAAAATATAACAATGGTGCGAAAAGAAAAGAAATTTCAATTTACACTATCTTTATCACGTTATTAGAAGAATTATCCATACTAATATTATAAATGCGAAAGTAACTTTGTCCGTTTGTTACGCCTTCACTGCCAAACCGCTGGGCAATTGTGATGAAAACTATGGAGATAGTTTGAAGCCTGGGGCAGGCAATGGAGGAAGCTAGTTTATTATGACACAACATCAACGAACGACATATCTGGCATCTTTCCCAAATCGAGCAATGGAAGAATAAGCGTTTGAGAAACAGTGGTTGGAAATACCTTTATTTTGATAAATAAAATAATTACAATATTAAAATATACCTAACCTATGGATTGTAAAACTGTGCTACTATTTAATGTGAACGGAAACCCGGGTGATTGAAGTGCATTATTTAATAGTGCCGTAGAATCGGAGTTCGTCATCTAATGGTAGAGTGTAGACTAAACTAAGTTCGCTCGGGTCTTATTAGCGACATAGCCATCGGGAATTTACTTTTTATTTATAATTTAATAATAATATATGTATTGTTTTGGCAACGCTTTATGCTCCCATGTAGTAGTATTTCATAACAACTGAAAGGCCGATCTTGGTGCGTATTTCTGAGGTCAAGTTTGGGCTCTTTTAGGTCATGGTAGGCGGATGACGTCATCCTGTGCCGCGAACCACGCCTGCACCACCCTGCAGGTGTCCACGCGGCAGTGGTCTTCCGGCGTCCATAAGGCGCCTCCTGACTGTGTCCATTGAAATCTAAAACAAAGAAAATTTTGTCAATTTAATACTTACCTAGGATTCCGTAATATGACAAATAGTACGGGCCAATTTAACTAATCTGCATTCGCGATTTATTTGCGAAAAATGTAAACAAATATGAGTTTATGGAAAAATAACTTTAATTCCTACACTATAAAGTTCAGTTTACGCAACAACTTCAAACATTTTATTACTGCTAGTCTAGTAGTGCTAGTCACTCTAACATCAACCTAATAACTATTGAAATAAAGTTGATATTTGTTCAACTTGAAATAACATCAATTTGAAGCATTAGTTGAATAGACTATGAGTATGGGACGGTAAAAAAATATTCTTCAAATTATAAACATAAACAAAAAAACAATTTATCGAATTGAGAACTTCCACCCTTGTTGAGGTGGGTTGTAAAGAACTGAAGATGTATCTAATACATAGTAGGTAATAATAATAAGTAGTAAGTAATAACAATTCAGACTGGCCGCGCGGCGCGCGTCAATCCGGTTTGCGTGAGTGCCGAGCGCCCTTCCAACTACTTACTACATGTCTATTAGGTAGTAGGTATGATTTTAATCACAATTTTGTTATTCACTTTTTAAGAAAACCATATTTTATGAAAGTGATGAATAAGTTGAGCTGATAAGGTATGATTACAAGCTACAGATGGACTCACCCTGTACGAAGTTGATGTTATTCGTGTGGTCAGAAAAGGATCGGCAGAGTGTGCGGCGTCTGCCGTCGTACCGTAGTGGATCTCGCGTAGAGTTGGCGACGATGGGCTTCTATGGTTCCGCTTTCTTCCCACCGCCGAAGCCAGAAGTAAACATATTTTTTCTGGAACGAAACAAATAGCTATAGTTTATTTGCCCATTATTACTCAATGACTATAGGCAAAGATGTATTAATACTTATAATTCCCTACACTACAATAATAAAGTTATTAAGTTATTTAATTACACACAAACAGGTCAGTGGGTCATCTTAGGGGCGGAGTTTTAGGAGTTGGAGTATACGCTTAGGGGCACTATAAGCAGCAAAGAAAACATACAGCGATCGCTTTACGACCGAATTCGGTTGCAAAGCCCTGTCACTCCATACATTACACCTGTCAATCCGGGACTTTGCGAGTTGCGACCGAATTCGGTCGTAAAGCGATCGATGAATGTCGAGACTGCAGCCCCTGGGCCCTGGACAAAAAGAAAGTGCGTAATTGCTTAGATATTTACTATAGAATCCAATCACTACCTACTGGATTAACTTTTGTTTAGAATGTGTCATGACTAAATGGAATCAAAAACAATAGTTCATCGAATTCTGTTTACATAAGTATAATTATTTCTCTGAATTTAAGCTTTCACGGTTACTCTACATTTTAGTGACGCTTGGAACAGCGCGCAGCATTAACTAATTTCGAAAATTCTGTATAAAAACACCATTGATACATTTTTTCAATATTAGCCTTTATAATAGGTATTATGATTACAAAAAATATTACTCACCGTTATGCCCGTCTGCCGACAAATATCTATCACCATTCACCCGGCATCCACTCAATCGAAGCGCTATGATGCGCTCTCTTTGAATTTGCGTCAACTGAGGCGCCATTATATTTATAAATTGTTTTAAGAAAGTTCACAGCACAGCACAGCACACAGTACGATTCCAAATCACAGAACTTATATACCTTCGGGTTCCAAATGCGTACGCAACTGACTGACGTAAACTAACGATGTGAATTGTGACGAGTGACTTTCGTTTAATTTCGTGAAGGATCGGGGAAACTCGGGAGCAGCGGCGGACGCGCAGGGGCGAGTGGGTGTGGCTTGTTCCTAGTAAAACATGATAATTGGCTCCCAATTTTTAGTATGTGCAACCATTGGGCAATTTTAAAAACGTTGAAAACTCCACCAATCGTGCCAAGGATACTTTCTTTCTAACACTCCGCAGCGCGTCGTAGTTATATTTATGTATAGGGTTTACGTTGACGTGCTGCCGTCTGTACCTATTCTCTAGAGAGGAGAGCGGTATAAAAGTGCACGTGTATGTTATAGAATGTGCATTTTTAGAGATACATTTTGTGATATTGTAGTTTTATGTTTTATGATACTGTTGTTTTCTCCCTGTAACGTTACCTAAGTTAGTGTAAAAATGTGATAACCTTATAATGTTATATTTAAAAAGCTTGTTTACCGATAACAATAGATCGTTTCTACAACACTTCACTTTTAGTATCACTGGTCCCCATATTACGACGCTGTGGCAAGAGCCATGATCGCGGATCGAGGGGTGACTTTTATTGTAGGTATGTGTTTCGACACACACTTAGCTAACTGAAATACCAATAACTGTTTATATTTTATATCACCGTTCTTACATGTGTTTCTTCTTCTAACTTGCCTTTTCCCAAATATGTTGGGGTCAATGACGATCACGACCTGAAGACTAATTCCCGTAATTAAAAACTTACAAAATCTCGTCGCAATTTCATCTCAGCGACAATCAATCTCGAAAACTTGTCAAAAATTTAGGCAAATTAGAGGTATTTTTGACAGATTGAGACTGAGATCAGACTGTGAACGTTCTTATAATTACGGGAATTGCCCCTCAGATGCAGCTGATTACTAGTATTTTACATGCAGCGACTGCCTATCTGACCTTTACAACTCAGTTGCTGGGTAATACGATACCCCTTGGTAAGACTGGTTATCAGACTTTCGGGTTGACTACCCGTAACGATTGTAACAGATCTACGAATAACAGCGATTAAACTATTTACAAAGAATACGGATGTAATTGAGATATTGAATATTATCATGAGGGCTCGGAATAAATTACTTTGTGACATCAAAGGGACAATTCTCGTAATTTTAAGAACGTTCACAGTCTGATTTCAGTCTCAATCTGTTAAAAATACCTCTAATATCCCTAGATTTTTGACGAGTTTTTGACATTTAATGTCGCTGAGATGAGATTGCGGCTAGATTTTGAACGTTTTTAATTGCAGGAATTGGCCTTCACATTTATCCACGCGTATTTGTCACGGTCAAAATGTCGCTTATGTGAAGGAAGCTTTAAAAAAAAACCGTAGTTCCATGTCTAACCAAATAATTTAATTAAAAAGCCTCTTTTCATAACTAACAATGAGTCTATTGTCGTCATTATCACCTCATCATTTCCGCAAACGCTCATTACCATATTTCAATGAAAGAAAAAAATTCTGTCCCGCTGCATTTACATGTTGCCGCCCACAAAGTTAAACTCCCCCTTAATTCTTAAGGGTAAAACACGACAATACGAAAAATTAAATTTTTAAAGGCCATTGTCGCATCTACAATTCAAATATTTCTTTTTCTCCTTTTGTTTGGCGTACTTAGGAGATAAAATGCTTTGTTTTTTTTCGATGTTTTTCTTTGATCTCATTGATATTGTTCTCTTTGAGTTGTCAGCTTTTTAAGGACGTTTGTCGGATAATAATATAAACCAGTCAAGTATTGTGAGGAAGTGTAAATGCCTATTTGTGGGTAGTAATTTAGTAGGAAAATGCTTTTAAAACACTGTTTGATTAGGAAGCAAATGTATTTATATTATAAACTAGCAGCGCCCCGCGGATTTACCCGCATAAGTTTCTATCCCGTGGGAATATCGGGATGAAAAGTAATCAATGTAGGTACATTGATTACTTTTCATTTTTTATTACGGATTTGGATGAAATTTCGCACATAGATACTTTATAATGAGGATTAATACCTATTAATCCTCATTATAAAGTATCTATGTGCGAAATTTCATCCAAATCGGTTCAGTAGTTTTTGCGTGAAAGAGTAACAAAAATACATCCATCCATCCATACAAACTTTCGCGTTTATAATATTATAGTAGGATTTGGCCCTTAGGGGCCAAATAAAAAGTAACAAAACACAGAAGCTAGTACAACAATAATATGACGGTTTTAGTTAAGCTAAGGCTCAATTTACTAAAACTTTATTTATTCATACTCAAAACAAGTTTTAAATCAAGATTCACGTCTGCTCATCCCTACAGAATACGTCTCTAAGAACCCTATTCCCTCTAACACAGCCATAACATAATAAAAATGACACATACTAACCTACATGAGCGTTTTATACTGTTTTATTATGCCGTATATTTTGGTCTTATGGCCGGGTACCCGGGTAGTCGGGTTCATGTAATGCAATGATCCTCGTTTGTTTTGATGTCCTCCTAGAAAGCCGGGTAACGGTGGGAGTGCCTCCGAATGTGAGTGAAATAAGGTTTTACTTAGGACTTTCATTGTCTGTCTAGACGGGCGGATAGTTTAGAGGTAAATTTTGGCTAGATGGGAATGAGATATCATTACCATATTGTTGAATGCCTCTAGTCTAGTTGTCCGTTGTGCGACTGCTGAACTTTGGGTCTTGGATTTGTGCCCCAGGTCAAAGTGTTTTTAGGTTTTTTTATCACGATTTTTTTTTGTATTATTCCTGGATTCATTTGTGCCTATTTTTTTTTTTATATATATATGGCACCTCGCTGGTCAACCTAGAAGTTAGTCTGCTGCCTGACCGGGCTTGCCTGTGGGGGCCTTAATAAATTAAGGCCTACTGACTTGACAGGTAATCTCAATCTGTGTGGTTCTTTCCTCAAAAGACCATCTCAGACATCGACCTGCATGGTCTTCATATGATCTGACCAAGATTATGTCTTGACTTTAAAAGAGACTGTGACCTCTGAGTTTGTTTGGGCCTTTCTTCTCAGACTAGTCAGATAGGAAACGCCGACCTCATCTAGTTTTAAAATATGATTGACGTGTAAAAGTGTTTGTACAAACCTACTTACAAAATAAAATCATTTATCATTTACAACTAGGGCTTAAATAGTCAGCGACTGCACACTAAGGGCACCCCTTGTGGGGTACTGACCTCAGATTAGGGCGTCGTCGCTGGGGAGAGCAGCGTGGAACAGGCTGGATCGGATTAATTGTTAACGACAATAGGGTGGCGGATGATTAAATGGGATTTAAACATACCTAACTGGCCTGTAGGTAATACCTGTCTTTTGGGGTATAGAGGCGTGATGTTATGTTAGTTGCATGTATGTATTACATACTACTTTGCTAGACCCATTTATTAGTACATTTTTACTGCCTCATGTCAATGTTTTTTGTGAAGACGTCACAAGCGCCCGGGCAAAGTGTTATGGGTTTTTCTATCTGGAATTTCTCAGTACCAGCCTTGAGTCTGAATTTGTGCCTGGTTGATTGTGATAGGCTTAAATATAACTGGCGAAATGTAGGTGTACACCTCTGTCCATCCCTTCGGGGAAACAAGGCGTGATGAACCTATGTAAATGTTGTAACATCTCACACACTGTATATATAATAATTATATGTAACTCTTAACTGTGTAACTCTTACCTATGTTTGTAAATAAAGATTCTGATTCTGATATTTTGTAGTAAAATGAAGTAACGATAATGGCATGGAAAATCAGTCTGTTTTATAAAGACATACTGAATTGTTTCACCTGTGTTAACAGGGTGTGCTGGGACCAAGAACGGAAGGATAACACTTTATTAATGTCAGTACTTCACTACTGTTTGAAAAGCTGTAAAACAAATGTTTTCTCAACCGGCGGCGTTTCTCGCTCTAGATAATATTAAATTTTCTTTGAAATAATACGTTGAAATTGAAGATAACATGCAGTTGCAGTCTACTTCATTCTAGGGGTTTGTCGCTAAGTAATAACAGCCGCACGGGGCGACCAATCAGGTGAAGCTATGCTACCTACCTACTTACTGCCTACCATCTTTGCATACCAAGACCCCTCTGTGCCTCCGAAAGCACGTTAAAGCTGTTGGTCCCGACTGTCATTCGTGGATCTTCTGTAATCTTGACAGTTGTTATAGGTCATCAGAAGCCCGGCAAGACTTGCCAAGGGTTTTCGCAGCAACTGGGTTGTGGTCAGATAGGCAGTTGCTCCATGTGAAATACTGGTACTCAGCTGCATCCGGTTAGACTGGAAGCCGACCCCAACATAGTTAGGACAAGGCTAGGCAGATGATGAGTCTACTTCTTTCCAATACTGGGGTTTATTTGTAAACGATGATTAAAGTTAAGAGACGTTTAACGTCAAAAGTATGGTTAAACAGTCGCTAATCATTACTTAACTTTAAGCAGCGTTTGTTAATAAAGGGGTAAATTAAAAGATTTTGTTCATAAGATGTTATGAAGTGTCAAACTTCTTAATAAGGGATTTTGATTTAAGCAAAACTTTGCAGACAGTGACATTCGTGTTCTCCTAAATCCCAAGGGGTGGTAGGCAGAGATGGAAGTTGTTTATACACATTGCCATTTTTTTGTTATGTTTTGATTTTATTCAGGGTGGGGACGTCAGTCATCATCTGCCTAGCCTTTCCCCAACTATGCTGGGGTCAGCTTCCAGTCTTAAGACTGCCTATTTGTCATCCATAACCCAGTTACTGGATAAGACGATACCCCTTGGTAAGACTGGTTGTCAGACTTTTGGGCTTTTGACGACCCGTAACAACTGTCAAAAATTCGCGAATGACAGCCGGGACCAACAGCTTTAATATGCTTTCGGAGGCACAGAGGGGTCTTAGTATGTAAAGATGGTCACCCATCCACGGGCCAACCGCGGCAAGCGTAGCTTAACCTGATTATTCGACCCGTGCGGCTGTTATTACTAAGCCACAAGCTCCTTTGGGGACGTAAAAAAATATACGTAGACGTAAAATACATATATAAACTTCTTATATCCAAGTAATGACGTTTCTACTCTACATACTAAAATTCAATCAAATAAGTATACCTAGTACAATAACCAATTAGTCACATGACCAGAGGGCTGGCCTGTTTCTTGGCCAAAGAATTAGTATCGCCATACAACGTGGCAATGCTGCCAGCCTGTTAGGCACTGTTCCTGTTGACAGCGATGCGGACGAATTTTTTGATGCCCTATGATTTTTTGCTTATTTTTTCCCATGTACATATCATTATTTTAATATTAGCTTATAATACAATAAATTAGTCACAATAGCAATTCGGCTGTTAGCAAAACCCATTGTCGGTTAATCACAGCTATTGTATGAAAAATATCTGTTTTTATTTCGATATCAGCAGTATTTTGAAATCATCAAATAACTTAATCGACACGATTAAGTTATTTGATGATTTCAAAATACTGCCACGCTCTAGTCTTACCGGTGTTTTCATTTATTGTCGTCGCTACATTATATTATTTATTTATTTTAGCCGTTAATGTCCCACAGCTGGGCAAAAATCTCTCTTCTCTCTTTCCACCTCTCTCTGACCAGCACCCTAATTGCGTAACACCCAATCAATCTCAATCTGAATCATTTTGAAGGAGATTGCTTCATTGCTTTATATGTTCAAAAAATGTGTCATGTTTTTGCTCAACAACGTAAATAACGCAATGAATGTTGTTGAACTGTCAAAATGAAACCGATTCCGAACACACGTTCACGTGTGTTACGCAATTAGGGTGCAGGGCTGCCAAGGACCAATCTTTATCAAAGGAGTCCAGCTAAACGATATACATAGGTATAACATTTTTATCTCACGAACCGACGCGCGCTTTACTTGCGGTTAGCAAGTGTACATACACGCTGTGAATGTGTGTGTAAGGGCAGGACCTCTCGATACCGCCCGAAACAATGACAAAGTCGGAACTGTGTGTGTGTTAGGTGCTAACGCTACTCGCCTTCACACACACATTCACAGCGAGTTTGTACACTTGGTTGCCATAAGTAAACTCGCGTCGCTTCGTCGATAAAAAAACTTGTTTTTTTTTAATAAACTTCTAATTACTATTGTAATATTGGCCTGGTCTTGCTCTGTATTTTCTACCGGCCGCGGTGTGGTCCATTTTGTACATGGACCGTTTTTCCGACCATATCTGCATATTAAAAGTTCACGAGCAGACTAACAGTCTATTAAGAATCTCATCATGCGCCATAATGGAACAAAACGGGTAATATTCACAGTTAACTTAACCTGTGGGGTAGTTATGGGTGATTTTAAGCGTTTAGAAATAACATTACGACAGTAAAATTTACTAAACAAACCCTAGCCGGGTAGACGGGGTTGACGTGTTCTTGAGTGGAGACCGCGAATCGGTAAACGTAAGGTGGGACGCCCTCAGGCTAGGTGGAGCGATGATCTTCGCAGGATGGCTGGTAGCAGCTGGATGAGAGTTGCCGAAAATCGAGTTGAATGTCGTGCAATAGGAGAGGCCTATGTCCAGCAGTGGACTGCTAAAGGCTGATGATGATGAAACATACCCTTGGTTTGTTACTGCCAGAAATATAAAATAAATGAAAATCTTCTGTTATTCTTCTTTTCTTTTTCAATCTCGATGGCAACGAGAGGCTTGTGGCCAAGTAAAAACAGCCGCACGGATCGATCGATTAGGTTAAGCTATGCTTGCCGCGGTTGGTCCGAGGATGGGTGACCATCCTTACAGACCAGGACCCCTCCGTGCCTTGGAAAGCACGTTAAGCCGTTGGTCCCGGCTGTCATTCGTGCATCTTTGACAGTCGTTACGAGTCGTCAGTAGCCCGAAAGTCTGACAACCACTCTTATCAAGGGGTATCGTATTATCCAGTAACTGGGTTGTGGAGATTAGATAGGCAGCCGCTCCATGTAAAGTACTGGTATTCAGTTGTATCCGGTGAGACTGGAAGCCGACCCCAACATAGTTGGGAAAAGGC
Source organism: Apamea crenata (assembly GCA_949629185.1). Classification (NCBI taxonomy): domain Eukaryota; kingdom Metazoa; phylum Arthropoda; class Insecta; order Lepidoptera; family Noctuidae; genus Apamea; species Apamea crenata. The sequence goes on from OX451372.1 coordinate 7,543,685, forward strand.
TAGGCAGATGAATCTCGATGGCCATAGTGAGCAACTACTATTGAATATGTCGACAATTATTAATGTTTTGTTTTCCAATGATTTGTTCGTGTCTCATCATCTTATTGACACTGCAAGGGTTTGAGTTCCTATAAAACATTATAATTCACATAAAAATTAAGGGGTTTATTTATAAACGTTACTTAAAATTAAGTGACGTTTAAACGTCAAAAATGTATAGTTCAGCAGTCGCTACTCATTACTTAACTTTGAGCAACGATTATATACCCCTCAGTCAACATCTCCTTTGTAAACGAAGTGAATTTATGACATCAAATTGATATGATATTAATGACATATTTTATCCACGATCCACGAAAACAACGCATCCAATTTACGTAACGATCTCAAAAACTCATAATGAACTGCTTAATGAATCACCAATTCTTTAGCGTTGTTTACATAAAAAAGTATCCTTTATTTACCCAACTAAGGTTGAAACCGCCTCTCTCCAAAGCCCGGTTCTCTAATTATTCAAGTTAATTGAAGTTTTGTCGGGACCCCAATCTCGCTCAGAGAGTTATACGCCCATTCGGACCCTAATTCGTTGCTAAATTAAAAAATACTTGTGAAATTAAACCTGGAATGAGTGTGTAAGGGAAGTTTAAAAGTGACGAGGAAATCGGTTGTTATGGTATGGGCATGTTATGCGGAGGTATGAAAGTATCCACATTCATACCATCCATAGGCTTACGCAGTGGGCACGAGATACACGCTCAAGTGCGCATGTTTTGCGACAATGACTGCAAAGAAAATTAATGGGCGTCGCAGCGAGTCGTAGCATGCTCTAAACAACTGCGACGCGACTTGCGGAGCACAGAAACAGGTGAAGCGCGAGTGTGTCGCTTGACGCAGTCGTTTCTAAGAAGATCGGTGGCTGTTATTTAGAAAGATAAGTAAGTAAGAAAAGTAGGTCTATTTGTCACAGAAACACGTGCATACAAAAACATAATTTATTCTAATAACTAGCTGACCCGGCAAAGGTTGTTTTGCCATATAAATTATTTCTAGCTGCCCGGCGCTACTTCGTTCGCGTGGCGTCCTACCCCCTACCCTACCCAACTCCTACACTACTCCTACCCTACTCATACCCTACTCCTACCCTACTCCTAACCTACTGCTACCCTACTCCTACCCTACTCCTACCCTACTCCTACCCTACTCCTACCCTACTCCTACCCTACTCCTACCCTTCTCCTACCCTACTCCTACCCTACTCCTACCCTACTACTACCCTACTCCTACCCTACTCCTACCCTACTCCTACCCTACTCCTACCCTACTCCTACCCCACTAATACCCCACTCCTACCCTACTCCTACCCTTCTCCTACCCTACTCCTACCCTACTCCTACCCTACTCTTACCCTACTCCTACCCTACTCCTACCCTACTCCTACCCTACTCCTACCGATGTTAACCATTTGTCATTATTTCTGAACGCACGCATAAATATTTGAGGAACTTCTATTCAAATCTGCTTAATACACTTTTCAACCTTTTTAATTGATTAAAAAAAATACAGACAAAAGTTTATGCACCCTTTTTAAATAGTTTACACAAAATACATTTCTGAACGCATGCATAAATGTCAATCACAGTATTTGACAGGATGACAGGAGGAAAACAAATGTTTGACAGGTACGAAACAAAGGAACATAATTAAATGGAAAATGATTCATTTTCATAATTATGTATTCGTCAAGTTTTCATTGTTTTTAAAATGTATTCTGCTATTCAGGGCAGAGACAAATCCAACGAAACAAAAACCATGAAAATTGATCCAGCCGATCTCGAGTTATAAGTGTTGTAACAAACCCGTCTTTGTTTTTTATATATAGATAAGGAAAAATAAAAACAAAATATATCTATAATTACGAACACAAAGCAGAAATAGTCGATGGATGCACGTCATGACTGTGATAAGAAGGCCAAAAGGTGTGATATTATATATTGCGTCTTGAAAATCTGTCATTTTCACCAGAATTTTATATTAATAATGGTGTCACAAAACGTTCTGTATTTAGACAGTCGTCAGGCCCAGAAGGAGATGGCGGGATGAGCTGGACTCCTTTGATAAAGATTGGTCCTTGCCACCTCTGGACCAGAGGTGGAAAGAAACTAGGCCTTTGCCCAGGAGTGGAACATTAAGGTTAAAAATAATAAATAATATTGTGTGACCATTCACCGCTTACTTATGAACCAAAACTTTAGAGTAGGACAAGACCAAAGAAATGATGGTTAGATTATGTGAAGGATGATATAATTATGTAGCTAGAAAGATGGTGGATACTGAGATGACGACTGATGTGTATGGCAGAGGAAGGTATGTTATGCTGGCTCTAAACAAAAGACAGGAGGGTGACATTGAATAGCAGATGTACGTTATACAGAGTGGCTGGGACATCGACGCGCAACATATTACCATGGATTCAGTACATGATTCTAAACCCTGCGTCGAATTTTTTCTTAGGTTATTAGAAAATAAATTAGCGGTTCCATACATTTTGACCGCGTAGGTGAATAACTATTGTACGTTTCTATGAAACAGCTGGAAAAAATTTAACTATTTCTAGAATCATGTTGTGCTGAATTCATGTTTACAGTTTGCGCCTCGATGTCTCTGCCACCCTGTATACCTGCATGACATGTGTTGGTAAGTAAATAAAAAAGATTTGTGGTCGGTACACGTTCCTATTTTGTTTTTTTTTGTGAACATTTTTCGCTTGTCTTTTTTTTCAGGACATTAATTTGATTGATGACATACTTTTTCCCTGTTTTTATGATTGTGACGTTATGATTGAATATGTTTTTTCTTTTTTGTTTAATTATAGGTGTACGTGTTTCCTGTTTTAATTCTATGTGGGATATTGACTGGAATGATAAATCGGCATTTGGGTTTTATTTGACTGTATTTTGCCTCGTTATTTTGGTAACTAAGTACACTACGTACATTTTAACTTTTAAAAACATGTTTTTAAGTCCAAAAATCCTACGATTTCAGTAATTTTAATAAAAATAATAAAATTTACGTTTGTGAAATCTTTAGTATAAAAATGTAAACGCTGTATTTATTTTTATAATTGAAACAGTAGTAACAATTTTGTAGTGGACTTTTATTTTCTTTACTCCAACTATCAATAACTAGTTATTTATAAAATGAATGTACACTTCATAATATTATATGTAAGACAACATACAACGCGTACGCTGCGTAGTTTCATGTGGAAATAATTTACTTTGCACCGTAACATCAAGCTTCATTACCCTGGGGGGGTGAGTCGGTAGTACTACAGGCACAACCGCACGGGTATCGTTTGAAAGCACGTGTCAATGACCGGGTTCCTATTGTGTATAAAAAAGGTTTATAAACGTTAGGAACTCGGTAGACACAGCTTGCATTACTAGAAGTCTTTTTTTTAAACGTAGAAATTATAAGTTACCACGTTCAATGGTTTAAAAAATGTAAATAGTTAGGTGTAATATCCATATACAATATCTTGTTCAACTCGACTATTTCTCTGTTGGCGAAGTGTGGGTGTATCATATTGTAGGTATACCTCAGCCTAACCTTTCAGGGGTTACAGGCGTGATGTTAAGTTATGTGGTTATTTTACTCACTCTTTAACTTGCTTAAAATGTTATTGAAACATAGAACAACAAAACAAGGACCGGATAGAGTCCTTAGTCTTCAGAAGTTAGAAATTCTTTCCTAAGTTCTGTTTGTTCTCCACGTCATTATCCCATAAAATACCGAGCAGCCTCAAATGAAAATCACTTACGGGCACATTTGAATTGTCAAGGGGTTATCAATCACAAAGTTGAAGCTAGTTGTCCATTCCAAAGCGTAGTAGTTACATGTCAAAAACGGGCAAGAAACTATTAAAAAAATAATCATGCATAATTAGCCTATAATGTTCTCACTGCTGGAATACAGGCCTGCTCTTGGTGAGAGGAAGTAGGCTGTGTCCACCACGCGCTGGCCCAGTGTGGGTTGACAGATGTCACATGTCTTCGAATTTTTGGTTCCAGGACATGCCGATTTCCTCACGATGTTTTGCCTTTACCGTTTTTAAAGGCTTTTACCGTTATTTACCCAAATTAAAGCACCTGTCAAGGTTCGAACCCACGACCAACATCTCGTAAGTCACGGCCGTTACCACTGAGCCACCCCTGCTCTAAGAAAGAATAGGTACTCCAGAAATATTCATAACAGCTGTGCTCAAACCGCGAAATAAGTAATATTCAGGTCGTCTGTTTCTAAATAAAGACGATGTTCTTAACGAACAGTAACTGGAGCTCGTTTAGTTTCAACAAACATTGCGACAACAAGACAAACGTTCAACCCATTAATCCGAAACATTCTCTTCTAATTAAAAGGCTTTAATCTTGAGGCCCAGAGAGGAACAAGCCTAAGGACATCACTTAAAGGGCGAGCAGACGAACAACTAACCGGAGCAACTATTAATTGCTTGCAAAAGCAAATTTAATATGCTATTTAAGCGTTGTTCTTTATTATCAATCATCATCATCATCTTCCTGACCTCCATGTTACTTGGGGTCGGAGCAACATGTTTTCTTCTCCCAGACTTCCCTGTCAAGTGACGCTATCATTTACTCCCTGCACTTTCAAATCATTCCTCACACAATCCATCCATCTTCTCTTTGGCCTTCCTCTCCGCATCAGCATTTATATTCATCACTCTTTTTCGTCATATGCGTAACGCTAAAATTATTATAGTCTGATTGAGTACAGATGACTATTGTCGGAGTTAAGGATAGAACGGGTTGAATTCAGAAGAACTGCGAAAAACGTGTGCTCTGCTAGTGTTGTAAAGTCCGTTGAAAATCTGGCACTAATTGTCGGGCACAAATTGGAAGTGGTTGCCTGTGCCATTAATCTTATTGCTGAATCGATTGTGCAACAATTAATAGCTCTAAGAAAAGAGGAAGATGGATTGATGGATGAATATAGATGGAAAATATCGTGAAAGTTTATGGATGGATCTCTGTAAATGAACACAGTCATAATGATAACGATGTATTTAAAAGAATAAGACTAGGTACTAGAAATAATTGGGAGTAGAATATTGGGTAGGAGAATGAAGATTATGTGGTAAATATTAACCAGTGTAGCAATTACACAATCGAAATTTACAAAATTATACTAAACCAAATGAACACTTTTCGGGACACTAAACGCCCCCGGACGTAATAACAATAAAACTTCTATTGTGTCTCGTTGTCCTTCAACCGATTAAGCAAACGGTAGCGGCTTCATGTCAACAGTTGATCTCGGCAGTCTTCAGCAACAAATTATCGCTCTTAAAGTTGCCTGTGTGCAAGTTTAGGCCTTATTTACATTGCTAATTGTCGAGTGTCATTTTATGCAATCTCTTATTCAAATCCTCGACTGTGTTCAGTTGGATTAATGAGAAAGTTAATTAAGTACGTGGATTGATGGCTAAGTGGGGTAGTTCGTTTATTGGGCTTGTCCTTTGTTCGTTCTTTGAAGTTCAAACTTGGTGGTTTGTTCGTTTCTCTTCACCTACAGCGGATGTTTCATGGTTTTAAACCGTATCACGTATTATAAATAACCCAGTATCTAGGTATCATTAATTAGTCACCACCCTCTTGATGTAAAATTTATAAATTACTAGCCAGCGGCTTCGCTCGCACATTGGTCGGAAATTATCGGAGCAACATGTCTGTTTCTTCCATACTTCTCTATTAGTCGTCATCGCGGTAGTCACCCCCTTTCTAGTCATATCATCTTTCACACAGTCCATTCACCGTGTCTTCCCCTACTCTTATAGCCATCCACATTAATACTCAAAAATTTCTCTCACAACAATTTCCCTAAAATAATATCGTGTCTCCGAAATTCATAGATATTATGTGACAGTACTTGCAACATTCAATTAAGATCTACACAGTATCGAGCTCGACCGTTCATATTGTCAACAAAACTATCAAATTGTGACAAGCATCAACCTTGTGCGCATGTCTATGCATTAATTATTACTAAATCAACCAATAATCAACTGTGTGTTGAGCTCTAAGATACAGTTCTATAATATATCTATATTCTATAGGCTCTTCAATGTCTATTAAGATATTAGTGGCAAGGTATTTGAACAGCAAATTAATTGATATGATGTTGTTAATGGGACACTATATGGAGCTTACACAAACAATAGTATAAATTTCATAAAGGTGTTTTGTGAAATTTCTTAATTATATTGTGTCTGTAGGTTTAGTTATGATTACACACTCTGAGTTTTTGAGTTGATACAATAATATAAATTACATTAACACAAACATGTTAAGCATAAACTTTTTTATAAATACTCGTAATTATTATTTTAAGCTTGTATTACTTGTGTTGTATGGTTTGTAGCTTGCTTTAGTAGTTGTTTTAAATAGTTTTCGTGTAAATGAGTTGTACATGTTATTTGTTGACAAAAATAAATAACTTTTTTTAAGAGTGAATACTTTACATGAACCCCTTTATTAATCGACGTTGCATAAAGTTAAGTAGTGATACCATACACTTTTGACGTTTAAACGTTACTCACCATCACCATAATATGTTACTATCATGCTTGATCTAAAATAACTGATGATTGCAACAAATTATCAGAAAGTAACTTTACATCCATAAGAAGATAGCTGTCTCGTTGCTCGAGTGGTCTCGAGCGCTTCTAGTGAGCATGAAGTCCTGGCTACGATTCCCAGGTCGGGAAATGTGTTATTGAGTTTCCACATTAAGGATTTCCGAGTATCAGCCCGGAGTTTGGAATTTGTGCCCGGTTAATGACAATATACTAATCCCCTATTACATGGGACTGAAACATAACTGGCGAAATGTGGGTGTACAGTCACGAGCACCAATATGTCAACACTTGTCAACTTTCAATTGCAACTTTTTCGTGATATGACGAATGCAAAGCTGAAATACGACACATTAAATTAACCTATGGGTTCGAAAATGACATGTTCGTAATAACATAAAATTTCATTCAATAATAAAGGAGTAAATCGCTTTTGAATAAAGCCGAGTGTATACATACTTTTGCTCGTGACTGTACTAGGTACAGTCACGAACACCAATATGTCAACACTTGGCAACTTTCAATTCCGATTTTTTGGTGAAATAACGAATGCAACGTTGAAATACGAAACATTACATAAACCTATGGGTTCGAAAATGCAAATAAATTTTATGTTCGTAATAACATAAAATTTAATTCAATAATAAAGGAGTAAAATAAAGCCGAGTGTATACATACTTTTGCTCGTGACTATACTAGGTACACCTCTGCCGAACTCTTCGGGGAAGAAAGGATATATTATGTGATGTGATGTGAAGATAAGGGGATCCATATTCTAACAGGATGCATTTGCAGGATTTGGTTTTTCTTACCAACCTTACACTGTAGCAAAAATTACCTAGTCACTTTTTTAATATATGTAACTGAATTCAAATCCCATTTCGTGGTTGTCTCACGATTTCTCTGTGCTGTCCAAGATTTCCTACAGCGAATTTGTTTCTACTCCAATTCGGATTTCATTTGTTTCGTGCAGTAGAAATAGAATTAAAGTTGTATGGTTGCTTCTTACAAATAGTAAAGGAACGGTAGTAGTAAAGAAACAACTGCAAGAATCTTGTACAAAGATCTACGAGACCCGTGTCTTCGTACAAGATCCTTACAATTGTGTTTTTATTATAAAACTGGTTATTCAAACTGACCTGGTGAACTTCGTACCCCCTCAGAATCAATAAGAGCGACTCATCATCATCTGTCTAGCGGATGCAGCTGAATACCAGTATTTTACATGGAGCGACTGCCTATCTTATCTCCTCCAGTTACTGGGTAATACGATACCCCTTGGTAAGACTGGTTGTCAGACTTTCGGGCTACTGACGACCCGTAACGACTGTCAAAGATCTACGAATGACAGCCGGGGCCAACGGCTTAACGAGCTTTCCGAGGCACGGAGGGGTCTTGGAATGTAAAAATGGTCACCTATCAACGAACCAATCGCGGCAAGCTTAGCTCAACCTGATCGATCGAATCGTGCGGTTGTTATTTCTTAGCCACAAGTCCCTCTAATAAGAAGGAATGTATGTATAAGAAAATGAATTATCTTCATTTTTGTTCCTGATTTATTCCCATGTTTAACTAGTTACTCTGCTATTCGGGGCGGAGATCAACAAATCAAAGATCATAAAAATCAGTCCAGCCGTCCTTGAGTTATAAATGGTGTTTAGTTACACCATTTATAACTCAAGAACGGCTGCCGACTTTGTTTTATTTATAGATTGTTTGATAAAAGGCTTATACAAAGTCCCTTCACGAAGCTGTCATCTACGTATTCTGTACATCAAACTTTGTGGATCGTGGGAGTATTTAAAGAAAAGTTATAACATTTAAAACTTCTTTTCGTAACAAAACATCAAAAATGGTGGAACTTTGACCTTCAATATCTCCGTAACCAGACGGTCTCCAGGTGTGATCCAGTACAAACAAATACTCGTATATCATAATAACGGAAGAACATATGGCTCTGGCTCTCGGCTTTGTTAGGGGTATTTTTACTTCCTTTAGGTAATATGTAAGATTTTCTTGAATGCTATCATCAGCGGGGTAATTGTGCAATGCTCTATCAGTAGCAGTGGGTTCCATTTTGCTGTTATGAAAAAAATCCCCTGTATAAATAGGATAGGTAGGTGAGTAACCTGTCTTTGTAATTTGTATAACAATGAAGTTAGAGGTCAATGAACTATAAGTATTACATTTTGTTATGTTGCGTACAAAAGAGGGAAAGGTTTTACTTAACTCACCTAATTCGTACATCTATCAAACTTAATTTATTTGAAGGTCAATTCCACTTTGAGACTTGCCTGAATTCCGTATAAAGCCTAGCCTATAATCTGTCCACTGCTGGGATACAGGCTCTGTGGGAGTGGGAGGGAGTCGGCCGTAATCCACCACGCGGGCCCAGTGCGGGTTGGTGGATGTGACATGTCTTCGAATTTTTGGTTTTCTGGTTTTGGCAGTGGTGACGAAATTAAATACACAAAGTAAAGAGCCTGCGTGGGTTCGAACTCACGACCACTGATAGCACTACCGATACCACTGGGCCACCACTGCTCTCGAAGCTTTTACATAACTCACTTAATTCGCAAGTTTTCCACGTAGCCCCGAACATCTATCAAGCTTACTTTCCTTGAAAAATAAACTTCTACTCAATCCTAAGTAACAGCTCTACACAATAATTTGTCAATTTCACTTCGAGACTTGCCCGAATTCCGTCTTCGGAATTGGGTCAGTTCGGAACTGATATAACGCGTCGCTCCAACGGCCTCAGAATCCCTATTGTCCTTCATTTCAAGCTGGCAGCTTTGTGTCAAACTCATCCTTATTAAACAGCTGAATATAAACCACGTATTCATGAACTGGTTTTCGATTCAGGCCTGTCGTGAAAGCCTTTTGATTCCAACACACATAACATACGCACCGACAGTGTATTTTCTTCGCGTTTCGTATTTGGTAAACAAACACGGTACTAATAATTTATGAATGTCTTGATCTTCGTCAAAAAAAATTCTAAGAAGATTTTTTCCTTAGGATGAGACGTTGCGTTGGTTGGAACAAGTCGTTATCTTAGAGTGTTTAAGCCATGTTCCCACAAGCTGCTGGAACACAAGCCTCCTCTCTATGGGAAGGAGTGGGCCATAATTCACTAGCCAGTCCGGGTTGGTGAATGTCACAGGTCTTAGAATTTTTGGTTCTATGTCATGTCGGTTTCCTCGCGATGTTTTCCTTCACCGTTTTGAAAGTGTTTAAGCACTGGATCCGATCCGGGTCCAAGAAATGATGGTCCAAAGGGATCATATATACTTTTATATGAGTGATTACGCACTAGATACAAATTACATCCATCCGACTTAGAACATTGTGTTCAGACTGTCATTTTTCGTACACAACCGCTCTGAGCCGTCAACAGTTTTGCCTATACCTAACTGTGGTCATCCAATTTACTTCAGTATTTAACGTTTAACGTCGTCGTTTCTCAATATTAAGCATACGAGCTTCGTAATAACATACTAACAGTTAGTATATCTACACAAGATGATGTTTCTCTCGAAATTGCAGACCCAGTAATGCAGTAGGATCGGATAGGATTGTACACTATTGTACTATTGTATGTACACAAGACAATGGACCTATGTTCATTGTCTTGTGTACATATGTACATTGCAATAATGATATAGGTTAAATATCAATTAGTCGTTTCTAACATTTAATGCCATGAAAACTATTCAACTATTTTAGTAGTAGGAACTCATTTGAACTTGAATGATGTATTGAAGAGCTTTTGAAAAATGGCCCTTTTACAAATAGGCCCTTTTTACGCACACGTTTTTCTTGCCGTGAAAAACTACGGTTTATTTGCCGTATGTAGGCACGGTCGTATCGTATGGATCACTATGGAAGCTGACAGACACGTTTTTTCTACATATACGGCGTACCGTAAAGAAACCGTACACATTGCCTTAGTGTCCAGGCCACAATTAGGTATGGGTCCTAGCGTTGATACGATTCTACCGGTCTTCTTAAATGTGGTAATATAATATGGTGCTGCTAATTCGGTTGTTAGAATAATATAGGTCTTACAAATCCAATAATTCAGAAATTCCACATTTAACGATATTAACCATATTTCGTTTCTGTATAGTACAGACGCCAGCAGGTCAAGCTATCCGAAACTGTCAAATTTTCCCAATAAACCCTGAACCTTAATGCGGTAGTGATAAAGTTGAAAATCTATTAAAGAAATTTGACAGATTGTAGTAGGTTGATATGCTGGCGTCTGCACATATTTACCCTCGTGACGCATTACGGTAAGTATTTCAAAAATATAACCAACATTTTCGGGGGTAGATAATGTAGATATGATGATAGATATGAGGTGGTCCAGGTCATCAAACTTAAAATCTTTCTCCATGGGACCAATATCGTAATCAAAAAATAATCAGCTGTCCATACAAAACTTAAATTACTCGACCCAAATGTATGGGACGACCGATTATTTTTTAGCGATTACGATGTTGTTTCCATAGATGTCGTTCAGTTTAATGGTCTGTGACACACCCTTAATAAAATTATGACCACAACTTTCTGATACACGCTGTATAAGTATTTGTTTGATTAGTTTTATAGCACGCTTGATTGCAAACGAAAGTTTCAAACTATGTTTAATCAACAAACAAGGGGTAAGGAAATGAAAGAAAAACATTTAATCCAACAGTTTAACTTTGATGAGGAAGTTTTTAAGCACTTTTGGAGCGTATTTTTACCGTACAGAAACTAGGAGAAGTTAGTTTTGGATATCAGTTAAGGTTTTTATGCCTCTTTCTAAAAAAACAAACAGTTCAATAGTGAAAGCATGTTATAGTATATGTACTCGTATTTCCCGAATCGACGCGCGATTCACTTGTGTTTTCCAAGTAGATAAACGCGCTGTGAATGTGTGTGTAAGCGCAGGAGCTCTCGGTACCGTCCGATACAGTGACGAATTTGGAACTGTGTGTGCGTTTGTTGGTTATGTGCTGACGCTTCTCGTCTTCACACACACATTCTAAAAAACTACTAAAAGTAATGTTTCAGGTACTTATCTACTCATAAATACTATATTAGTACCTACTTTACCTGGGCGTTAATACCAAAAAAAACGACTTCACAATCGCGTTGCCTCTGTCCTACAATAGAGTGATTGCACACCTGATTTTTTTCTAAAATATAATGTGCCATATTTACTGCCATATTTGCTGTAATTTTCGGTAATGTCCTGTCATCAATAAAGAGACTATCCATCTGCGCAAGGAAGTCAATTTGAACTTCTTTCTATCGATTGATTGGAAGGTTGGCTCCATCAATATAACGCTTGCAATAAATTAGGAGCTAAATAACAAGCTTTAGGGCTCACATTTGATACCCACTTCACCCCACGCAAGCACCAATTTGCCGCGTCATTTACTTTAGGCCTTCGCCCCACTCCTACATAAATCACAACAAAGATTTATGGGCATAAAACAATTTTACATTATTAAATAAGCAATATATTCAAAAATGTCGTTACGAGGTCTGAGAATGTTCGAACACTGGTACCGAGAGAGGGTAATGGCCTATAAAATGCCCTTAAGAGGCCATTTATCATGAACGAGTGGCACTCCGTTCGCGGGTGTCTATTGCGAATTTATTGACATTCGTTGGAGCACGGAATACCTGAGTCGATCGTTTGGACTGCATTTTCGATGACTCAATTTCCTTGTCTAGGCATAAATTGGAATTTATTGGTGCTCAACGGGAAGAACGTAGGATGTGACATTTTAGCAACCTATAAAGTATTTTTAGATTCGCTCGGAAAAGTATCTTTGCGTCGCTATAAACGGCTGACACTATTATCAATTTATTGCTAAAACGGGTGAGCAGAGTTGTGTGGAAATAAACCACTGGGAAATTAATGTTGTTTCTATTTTGTTAACACGTTTTCTTACATCGGTGGAGAGTGTTTAATAATGCTCATCTCTACTTCGTGTCTGTAGAAGCTTAGGTGCTACCACTGCATAATTATCTATATCATAGATTGGTACTGCGTTTTGTCTACAACGTATGGACAGCCGGGTAACTAAAATTATTTTAGTTAAATTATTTTTATCTCACGAAACGACGCGCGCTTTACTTGTGGTCACCAGGTGTATAAACACGCTGTGAATGTGTGTAGCGCAGGAGCTCTCGGTACCGCCCGATTCAATGGTGAAGTTCAAAGCGTGTGTGAGTTTGTGTTATGTGCTGATGTGACTTGTCTTACCGCACACATTCACAGCAGTTTTGTGCATTTGGTTACCACAAGTAAAGCGCGCGTCGCTTTTAAATTATTTGTAGTAGGTGTTTTGTTTCAAAAAAACAGTGATAGAATAGGCACGTTGATGTAAACACGCTCGCTTGTAAACGTTATGATTATAACGTTGTATAATTCGATCGCTCCCACACTATTCTCATTACAGTACCTAACGTTATCTACTAATGATATACTAAAGTAATTAATGAAGCCGACGTTATTAAACTTTATGAATACCATAAGCCTTTAGTAAGTAGGTACTAAACTTTTATACCCTAAAAAGCAGGAATAATAATTAACCAGGGCTATTTTGAATTGGATAGCTAAACTCCGCAGATGCGTTCGGTTTCGATATTTATACAAGATAAAATAAAAAAAAAGAAGATTATATGTTTTTTTTTGGTAGGTCAACGACACTGTTAGTGTTTTTACTTACGTATGAGTTGAGAAAAACTGTTTTCTTATGTTTATATATCGAAACCAATTCTTGTTTGTGAAGTTTAGACAAACCAAAAACTGATATTTCAGTGACTAAAATAAATGCGGTCGTTGACCCGCAAAATAAAAAATCATCAAATTTATATTTTTTTTTTGTTTTATATACCTACATAGTTTAGGTATCGACAACCATCGTGCCTGTGGAGTTTAGCTAGCTAATTTAATTTTACTCTGCACAAGCAAATGCCATGGCACCGGTAACCGCAAGTTGTGTGGAAATCGGTTGTCAAGTGTTACGGAGAAATGAGGAAAATGTCGTGAGAAGAGTTTTGAGTATGAATATCGATGGCTATAAGAGTAGGGGAAAACGAAACAAACGATGTATGGAATGTGTGAATGATGATATGGTTAGAAAGGGGTTGACTACCGAGATGACGAAATAGAGAAGTATGGAAGAACAAGACATGTTGCGCCGGAATGAAAGAATGATAATGAAGCAAATACCAGTCAAACTCATCCTTTTACAACAAGTAGGTGTATGGGCAAAGATTAGCTAACCGTAGTGAAAGACCACGTAGAACCGCCTTGAAACTAAACTTACACTCCAGTCCAGGTACTATTTGCCCGTTGAGAAATCCAAGCACAAAGTTTCGGCTTTAAAACTAGCAATGGCAAGTCTCGTTGCGACTCGTTTCGGTAACGATTGTTCAAGTTGGTGTAAGCTACTACCAACTACAGTGCTAACCGCGATATGTGGTTAGTGCCAGTTGTCGTGAACAGGTGACCGCGACCATGGACTCTATAGAACTAGAACTTTGTGGGTATATTGCATTCAATTGCTATTTAAAGTTCTTTGCATAGATTTTAGAACCTGTTAGATAGTTTGGTTCAGTTGGAATACTATCTAAGTTGTGATTTTTAAATGACAGTTTTTTTTGTCAACACCACATTATTTAGCATAAATTTGCTGTAATTTTGGTCTAGCAAATTAAGAATCAGAGATTGGCAGGTTTTAAAATTGGTTTGCAGGAAGTTATCATCAACATAAGGTAGCTTAAACTTAACCAAAGGTAGTAAAACAGGTAGGTACTTGATCTCACGTTCCACTATTTTTTTATATTTTCCTTTTTGTAACCATATTTTAATTTTAAAAAGTGTCCGTGCAGTTGTTTCCCCGTTCTTCTCCATAGATACCTACTATGCTTTGGAATGGGCAACTAGCTTCATCTTTCTGACTGAATGACCCCTTGACAATTCAAAAGTGCCTGTTAGTGCTTTATTTGAAATAAATGCTTTGAGCTTGAGTTCCGTTTCTAGTTTGTCGAGATATCTTACCTATTTAATTTAAAAATGCACCAAAAACATTAGGGGCAGATTTCGAAAATTATTTTTTTCTATACTTCAAAATTATTTTTTTTCTACACGTCTATCTGTGCGTTGTCTAGCAGTCAATCATGCAACTGTTTATTATTTCCAAACCCAAATGTTATTTGATAAACATTAAAATCAAGTTGATCAACGTGAAGTCTGGCTCACGGAAAGTTTTAGCCACAGGGACGGAGCATAAGCCACATTTCTTGCGCTGGGAAAGCTGCAGCTTTTCAGCTTGTCAAAACTTTCTTTGTATCTTGTATCATCGCAGGTTTTTCAATACTAATATTATAAAGAGGTAAAATTTGTTTGTATGTAGGGGGTAATCTCCGGAACTACAAGTCGGATTAAAAAAAATCTTTTTGCATTTAATAGCCCAATTCTTGACAAAGTTTATAGGCTATTTAACATCACGCTACGGCCCTTACGAGCCGAGCAAAAGGAGAAAAAGACAGAAGAAATGCTGAGCGCATACGAAGTAGTAGCACGGACGAGCGATGGGATGTGACCTTGTGTGTCGGGGCTAAAATTTTACGAGGGTGAAGTCGAAAAAACTTCCATGAAAAACCTCTTTTACCAAAATAGCCAAATCAAATATAAAATGTCCACCATGGTCAATTGTATACAGCAACAGTAAAATATAGCCGCCACTCGCAAATATAGCCAATGTTTCCAATCCATGGCCCCCACTCAATAGCCTCGGGCCTTTTTGTCAAATTGCCCGAGCCAATGATTTTTCGGACCACTATAAATAAGGCGTGGAACATTGTTGCTGAAATTCCTACTAAATGGATTCATGTGGTCTGGATTTTATTTGTCGATTTAGTTTCACTAGAGTGCATTTCTAAAGGACTCTCCACACGGTACGCGAGTACGCGAATATTTTCCGGTTAATATTATTTTCAAAGGAATGGTGAATGTTTTTTATTTTGTTGGTTCGTGTGTCGGAGCCAGTGAGTTGGAATATGGTTTTTATTTGTTGAATGAAGGTGAAAAGACTGACTATTTGGTTGAAATACAACAATAATTCTGGTACAGTCACGAAAATAAAGTTACGCTTTCGTAAAGTTCAAAAGCAATTTGCTCGCGACGTAACGATTACAACTTTGAGTAAGACCTGTTTCAAACTAAATAAATTAATTTTATTTAAGAAAAAATACATTTACGGTTCACAAATATTTCAAATAAAAATAGAAAATTCCAAAAATAAATGACATGTATTATTTGTGTCTATGAAAAAAATCGTTGTATCACAAACACCAGCGTCTTCCAAACTAGCACCCTAATTGCGTAACACACGATTAATCAGAATCGGTTTCATTTTGACAGTTCAACAACATTCATTGCGTTATTTACGTGTTGAGCAGACAGATTTTTCGAACTTATGAAGTAATGGATTAGCAATTTGCTTCAAAATTATTCAGATTCCGATTGATTGTGTGTTACGCAATTGGGGTGCAGGTGACATTAAAATAATAGTCATCATCATTGCTTCCAGTCTATCGGATGAAGCTGAGTACCAGTATTTTACATGGAGCGACTCCCTATCTGACCACCACAACCCAGTTACTGGGTAAATACCATACCCCTCGGTAAGACTGGTTGTCAGACTTTCGGGCTACTGACTACCCGTAACGACTGTTAAAGATCCACGAATGACAGAGGAGGAGTCTTGTTATGTAAAGATGTTCACCCATCTGCGGATCAACCACGGCAAGCATAGCTTTACCTGTAGTATCGAAAATATTATGTTCGTAACACCATAAAAATACTATCAATACTTTAGGAAAAAATCGCTTTTGAATCTTGCGTAGGCCTAACGTGTAGACGCCAGCAGGTGAAGCTACCCGAAACTGTCAAATTTTCCCAATCAACCTTGAACCTTAATGCTTTAGCGATAAAGTTGAAAATCTATTAAAGAAATTTGACAGATTGTAGTAGCTTGATGTGCTGGCGTCTGTACATATTTACCCTCGTGACGCATTACGGTAAGTATTTCAAAAATATTATAACCAACATTTTCGGGGGTAGATAATGTAGATACCTATGCTCATTATTCTCCACCTTGGAAAAATTTAATCATCTTGAAAGAGGTTATCGTTATCTGCCAACAATATAATAAAGTGATTAATGAAGCCGACATTATTAAACTTTAGAAATACCACAAGCCTACTGCTGAGGGCATTGTACTGAATAGGAGACCACGCGTGCAAATTGGTGTATAAATAGTTCTCTAGTGTCAAACTGATGTTGGACGGTTGGTGGGTATATAGTAACCCTAGAGGTACAGACACAGACACAACTTTGTACATGTAGGTAATTGGAACTGTTTCAGTAATATGTAGGAGGATGGAACTTACGTTTGTAGGAAAATAACTGTTGTAGAAAAGTGGTAAGTGGTTTCTTTCTGTAATACCCACGTGGAGATATAGAAATTACGGTTCTTCTAGAGACATAAATCCAGGCTAGAGTTACTGGTATTTTTGGGAACCGGTATCACTGGCCTTGGTGTGATAATCATTATCGGCACCAAAGAAATATTCCCGTAAGTGAGAAAAAGTAAAATGAATAACTTCAAGGTACTCAGACGAGAGGTCACTGCGATGCGACTTGCGTGGCGACGGATTGAAACAGGTGAAGCGCGCGTTTTGCTTGATGCAAGTCGCATAGCTCAAGTTTAAAAAAACCACATAAATTAATCATTGTTCTCTTTTTGTCCTCAGTAATAGACTGCGTGGTCTCCGGCTGGGGTCCGTGGTCGGACTGCGACACGAACTGCGGGTCAGGCAGCATGGTGCGCAGTCGGCGAGTGGTCCAGGCCCCTGCACACGGCGGTCGCCATTGTTCATCGTTGGTGCAGCGACGAGCCTGCCAGGAGCATCGGGGGTGCTCCGCTGATAGCGATGTTCCTTTGAGAGGTGAGGGTTTATATTTTACTAACTTTTGCTTAACAAAGGAGATAAGTAATCAGGATTTTTTCGGATAAAATTTTATTTAATTAATAGTAAACAGACAGCTCATTAATCAAATTAAATTTAATTCGAAAGCAACCATTGGTTTCTTACTAAACTTTAACTATACCCGAGGACACTTGTTACTTATCTCTTTTGGTGAGTGTACAGCTGGGAAAAAAAAGGATCCTAACTACCTCCTACACCAGGTCTAGGACGTATACGGGTGCCTAATTTTATCCAAATTCGTTCAGTCGTAAAAAGGTTCAGACAGACAGAGTTAATATCGCTTTTTTGGATTTTACCAGCGACCCGAACCTGCTTCGCACGGGGGCAATGTACTGATGTCACGGGGCAATGGACATGTCGAGACATCGAGAGAGATCTGTCTTATAACTAAGTTGAACATATATGTACTATACACATAAACCGTCTGGAATAAATTGTCTAAATGATAGTGACATCCGCATCAAAATACATTGTGTAGTTTAGAAGAACTAAAATGTCACATAGATAGACATGTAAAACGACTTTACCATAACAACAATCAGCCTTTATGTGTGTTCCCACGGAGAGACAGAGGTGGTCTGTGTCCCAGACATATGCCACCTCTTTGTGAGAGGGAGTGGACCCACGCGGGCCCAGTGTGGTTTAGTGCAGGTCACATGTCTACGAACTTTTGGTTCTAGGACATGCCGGAAACGACTTAGCTTTGTACTATTTATAGATAATAATATAAATGATAGAAGCACCCCCTTTCTATTCTACGACTACCGAGATGACGAGTAATAGGGAAATATGGAAGAAAAAGACATGTTGTGCTGACCCCAAATAAATAAATTGGGATAAGGGCAGGAGAATGATGATGATGGTGTGTGTGACGTAGGTACCTGTATATTTCGTGATAATTATAATATTTGCTTCACCACTTTTGACTTCCAGTAAATGGATAGTTCACTAAAGTTGAAACTATGTAACTGACACATTGGTCTTCAAGCAAAAACAGACCTTGACGTTTTATGACGAGGAAGTGAAATTCAAAGGTTGTAAAGCAATAAAAATGTCCACTTTACGTACCCGGTTAGGATCTGAAAGCATTTGACAGTATTGTCGTAAGTTTACTTCTTTTCTTGTTAAAGTTTTTCATAAATAACTTTAAACAATGTTTTTCCACCAACAACAGATGAGACTGCAATGCTCCTACCCGGAGGCCTGTCAGTGAGCCGCCATTCCAACGAAACGGTTGACATCCGCAAGAACCTGCGTCTGCGCAACCCTGATGACCCTGAATCTAACTCACATAGAGAGTAAGTATTAGATAAAACATAATATGTATAATACATTTGTAGGGACAGCTGAATACCAGTATTTTACATGAAGCGACTGCCTATCTGACCTCCACAACCCAGTTACTGGGTAATACGATACCCCTTGGTAAGACTGGTTGTCAGACTTTCGGGCTACTGACGACCCGGAACGACTGTCAAAGATCCACGAATGACAGCCGGGACCAACGGCTTAACGTGCTTTCCGAGGCACGGAGGGGACTTGGTATATGAAAAAAAAATACTGGTATTCAGCTGCATCCGGTTAGACTGGAAGCCGACCCCAACATAGTTGGGAAAAGGCTAGGCAGATGATGATGATGACATTTGTAGGGACAGCATCGTTGCATGTACTCAATATTATATGACATAAAGCAGTCAATATTGATTATGCAACCAATTTTGTACAAAATAAATGCTGAAATGTGTGGTACTCCGAGCAACTATTCCTTTTAATCTTACTTGAACCTGACCTGCAAATTATTATGTACTTACCAGTTAGGGCTTCGAATAAGCAATTCTCATTACAAAATTTTGTACCCAATATTAGTACCCCTAATCTGTTAGCGTCTTAAGATCCCATAGCAAGACAGATTTTCATTCATAAAACTCCCTAAACGCGTAATCGGAAAAATCAAGTTTATTTTATACCTAAATACGAACAATGTTGTGAAAGCAGGTAGAAAATATATTAATTACAATAAAAAACAAACGTTTTACGCAATTATTAATGGATCGATAGACTTTTAAAGGTCAGGATGGCAGCTCAGGAAGGTTCCTAATAGAATATCTAGGGCATCGTACCTGAACTGAATCATTTATGATCCAAAAGGCCCATATTAAATAAAAAATTATAGCTTCAACACAGCAAATTAGAAGTAAAACATTGAACACATTTCAAACAATGTTCATTCAAAACATGTTAGGGTGAATGAAACAATGTTTTTTCAGAATACCCTTTGTTCTTCAAAACTGAATAAACAAAACATGATGTGTGACTGGAAACATCCGTTTTGTGATCTAAAATAAATTACTTTTACAACGTTATTTATTTTATGGGAATGGACCAGTCCACGTAAATAATTTTTGATTAACAATTCTTGTCAAAAGAACTCTCTGTAAAAATATTCATTGAAATGGCGATATGGACAATCATAGAGAAGCAACTCGTGAAGTTACTATAAAACTTTGAAAATAAGACCTCTTTTATAAATGTATTACTTTGAAGACACTATCTATCTACATAGATCAGAGGAAACAAATTCGATTTTCTATACCGCCATCTACAAAATCAAAGATGCTGTGGGCCAGACACAATCACAAAATACGTTTTCCTTAAAAGAAATGATAAAATGAATATATATTTAGGAACTAACGAAGTGGCTCAATCTTATTATACAGACCACGGGTGGTATGTTTGACATGACTGCTCTAGATTTCAGTAAAACTAAGAATTTCAAACAATAATTCAGAATTATAAATAACATCACTTTTGAGACATGCACAGACCACGGAAGCATGGCACAAGGCTGTCAAAAATGATGGTGAATCACTTTTGAATCTAAAACTTGAATAATCAAAGCCTATAATGTTCCCACTGCTGGGACACAGGCCTCCTCTCGGTGAGAGGGAGTGGGCCGTAGTCCACCACGCGGACTCAGTGCGGGTTGGTAGATGTTACAGTTTTCACATTTTTGGTTTTAGGACATGCCGGTTTCCTCACGATGTTTCCCTTCACCGTTTTGAGAGTAGTGGTGGTGTAATAATTTACACAAAGTAAAGCGCCTGTCAGGGTTCGAACCTCCTACCTACAACTCGTAAGTTACCACCAGGCCACCTCTGCTCTATCGATAACTTACTGTATATAATATCGTACCTAAACTTAGTGAGATTGGCAGCTTATCACAAACTACTTATTCCAAGCTGCCAATGTCATCATTGTCCCACTATTTTACTACGCCTAGACAGGAATGGCCTGCGGCTTATGACGGGGACCATCACGGGACACTGCTCGCTAAATAAACACTTTCACACAATAGACATAACGGACAGTCCTCTATGCAGGGTTTGCATGAAGGCTGAGGAAACCGTTGCGCATGTGCTCTTTGAGTGCACAGCTAGGCGTCATCCAGATTTGGCCAGGGACCCTCGAGACACCCAGATGTTCTCAACCGGCCAGGAGACTTGATTAGCTTCTGGAGGGAGGTGGGCTGGTTGGAATAACCACCGATGGCCGCCATGGCTCACGCACAATGGTCCACTTGAAGGGCTAAGTACGGAAACCAAACCCTATAACAGAACATACTACTATTCCCCGACCGACTTCGGTCACGGTGGCTAATCTCAACGAAGATTAGCCAGGTTCGCAGGAGATATTATAGTGCAAAAGTGTGTGCGCAAACACTGGTGCACTCTCTGTTCCTTTACTCTCATAGTCCGATGGGTCAGCAATCCGACATGACCGGGGAGAGATCAGGTGCAGGACCAACGGCTTTACATGCTGTCCGAAATACGGGAGTATCGTCACCAACTTCTGAACTCCGGGCTGTTACTGAGAAATTCCTAATGCAAAACCCCAATAACACTTTGCCAGACCCGTTTTTTACAGAACATAATTATGCGAGACAGCTACACTGTGGTAGGACAATAAGTGGCTCAGATACAGCTCGGTCAGTTCGGCACAAAGACTAAATAGGATCGATATCTCCTATCTGCTAGCTATTGACATGGCAACAGGAAATGAGAAGCTCCGTGGGTCCAACCAAATAACGAAAACTGATTCGTATGCAGTTAGAACTATGTTTGTGCATTCTGTTTTAACTGCGAGATTGGTTTGTTTTGTGTGTTCTGTTTCGATAACTATCAGGGAACTGTGTGAATAGAACAAATGTTTTAACTATTATGAACGGGGTTGATAAAAAGCATTGGGGGTCATGGGGACTGCCGATAGCAGTGACTAGTTAAAAGTATGAAATAACAGTGTTTTTTTTTTAATTTTCAAATTCTATTCGTATGAATTTCTTTTTACGGAGCTTGCGGTAGAAGTAAACTCGTAGAAATCGTCACGTAGGTAACCAAGAGGTGCCCCCTTCATGCGACATTTTATTATATATAATACACAGAGTTAGGTAGAGATAGTTTTCATGGTTTTTGAGGGTGCTGAAGCAAATAGTAAGGTCAAAATGAAAATCCAAGATAGCGGCTGCGAAAATGTTAAAATTTTTCGTCATGGGTGTCGTTTTCATGGTTTTCGAGGGCGCTGAAGCCGATAGTGAGGTCAAAATGAAAAAATTTCAAAGTTTTCGTCATTTTGAAATTTTTGCAGGCGTCATCTTGGTTTTTGATTTTGAACTTTGTTCCTGCCGGGAGTCCCCCGCGACCCTACACGCTTTTATTTTTTTGCATTTTTAGATTAATAATAGTAGTACGTATATTTTTTTTATTATTTTTTATTTGTCTTGTTTTCACACCTATCAGCACTCTCTACTCATAGCTTAGATATACTTTTAACGTTAGCGTGGCGATGACGCGAACTCATAATATTTTCCCCTACTACAAATTAATCGCTCAACGCGCCTAAAGATGTTTCACTTGAAAAAAATAATGTATTTTGTGATTAGGTACCTACAACAAGTAGTACAAGTAGTACCTATTACCTTTGAACTTTTCCAAGAAATATCTAATTAAACGTTCTTACAAAATTTGGTTTTAGTGCTAATTTTACTAGTAATACTGATTTAAAAGAAAATAACCAAGATATAATATTTTCAAGCATTCAAAACCAATTTGCAAAAGCTATTGGGATTTTTCCTAGGAAACTTACTGATGTAACAATAACTAGAATATTGGTTTTCACGTCTGGATTCAATCTTTCGAAATATCGAATCAATTTCCGAGGCCTCCAAAATCATTTGCCATTCACTTCAGCCCAGAATAACCACAAATCGTCCTAATTTCCTGTACGGAATCGAACCTATATTTTTCCGAAACGTTTTAAACTGTTATTTGTACCCTTATGTTTCATTTCCACGTTCTTTTGTCCAGGTACTGTGCCCAGTTTGAGGTCACCAAGGTATCGAAGGCTTGCCACACGGATTCCGACTATAAGGCGTTGAGAGAAGGTATGTTATTCTTTGTACAAAGTTAACGACGAGAAAATTGAAAAGTGGGAAACCAATCTGGAATTTCCGGAGCTTGTGTTGTATAAAGGTTGTAAAAGTTTTCTCTTGAGAGCATTTTGAGCTTCAACTATTGAATTAATGAAAAGACGGTGTGGTTAGTTAGTTTCTTAGAAAGGTAAAATGAAGTAACTTGCTTAATTACTTTTAATTTAGCAGCTGAAACCTTTCGAGTTGTATGCTTTTGATTATTTGTGAATTACATGTCAATTGGGACTGGGATATAAGTGAATGATAATGATTTATTTCTCACACAATATACAATAAATATGTACTCGTAACATAATTAATGCAAGTCCTCACACACCCCAATTAGAGTATAGAGTTAAAAGTATATAATATTTTTTTTTTAAACATAGCCCCACACTAGGAATTTCTCCTGTGTCGTGGGTGCGTTTACAGACATATAAACTCACATACACAAACAGCCAGACCCGGAACAACTAATTGTAGGTCATACAAATATTTGTTCCGTACGGGAATCGAACCCGCGACACGCAGCGCAGCAGTCAATCGCTTAACCACTGCGCCAACCGTGCCGTCATAATACAATGACCAAAACCCATTTTTTATTTTTAAGCGATTGTTTAGATCGTTCAAGTATTGCGATCTGCAGAAATTTAGGGCTGACTTTTTTGTCGTCAGACAACTTTAAACTGTATAATACCGGAATACGGCTGTGTTTCACATAATTATTTTTGATACAAACCGTAAAAATACAAGTTTTCAGATTTCTTTAATAATAATATCAGCGTATAGTCCGGAAAAACTCATAACTTCTTCAGCTCCTCGTTGGTCTAGTGGTCGCCAGAGCTACTGCTGAGCATGAGGTCTTGGGTTCGATTCCCGGGTGGAGCAAAATGTTATTGAGTTTTTCCATTTGGAATTTCTCAGTAACAGCACGGAGTCTCGATTTGTGCCTGGCTGATAGCAATAGGCTTGCCCCCTATCATAACCATAACCGGCGAATTAATGGTGTTGTACTATAGGTACACTTCTGCCTAACCAATTGACCATACAGGCTTGATGTTATGTTTTCATGTTCTTTTACGATCGAGTCTCTTACCCATTCTTCTTCATACGAAACTACCTTTTAGAAACAATACAGCGACGAATGATACGACTAGAAATTTTTGTAAATTTTGACGGCCTTATATGTGCCTATTTGATGATTTTAATTTTGTCTTTGATTTGTAATCTGTCTCCATTCCCCCAGGCGCGACGGTGTGCGTCCTCTGCGAGACGGCAGCCCTCCGACGGGATTTGAAATGGCGCTGCAGCGGGCACGGCGTTGCGGGGCACGCGACACGCTTCTACGCCCTAGTTGCCCCACACTGCCACGGGAAATGGGTGAAGGCGGCACAAAACCCCGACAAAAGGAGCGACTGCTGCGCCAATCCACACTTTATATTCGTTTAGAGGTGATATTGTAATCAATATGTATGTAAAAGTATGACTTTTCCGCTCTAGGCGACAACGTAACATACCGCGGACAATAGCGGTTTACCCCTAATGCCTTTGGTTGTAATGTTGAAAAGTGGCCAACCGCCACTGCCCGCTGTTGTACTTATTATGATACTTGACACGAATTCTGTAACCTGTGGTGTACAACAGTGGCCTAGTGTGGATAAGCCTTTAGATTTCTTTGACGAATGAATAGTTATTTGGTTAGTTTAGATATTTTTTGGAACGAATAGAATTGTTTTGGTAAAATCTAAAATACAGTTTTTAGTCATTCTATTTCTCTGTTTGAGACTATAATGATTTTGAATTTGAGTTCAATGAAATTTTATGATGGACCGTCGAATATTGTGTGTTGCATTGCATTTATTAATTTTTAAGAAATATCGTGACAATGATAATGGATTCGCGATTGCATTTTAATAAGACTTGTCTTGTAAGCTCAATGTAACATGTAAACAAAATAACTTCTCATGTAAGTATAGGCAAAGATTTAAATAGTTAGATTCGCCTTACCGCGTCAAAAGATGCTCGCGTTTCTGTTTCGTTTTAACACCTCTGGTGACTTACTTATAATAAACAAGTACGCTGGACTACCTACTATCGATGACAAAATGAAGACATTTGGTTTTCGCCATTTTGGCGCTTCATAGCAACTCGAGCTTCCGTGGAACTAAAGTTTTTGATAGCGAGTTTTACAAGATGCGCATACTTGAGAGTATGAGCATCTTGTATTACGAGTAGTGATCACAAAATACACAAAAAAGTCTTAAATCGACAGAGACGTACCAAAACAAAACGACGGCCATTTGCGGCAATGTGTTAAATTTAGTTCCTGAGGCGCTCGAGCGGGGCGCTTTGAATCGACACAAAAAACAACTGTCATTTCGTATAGTATATTTATTCCAGCGTACTTGTATAATATAGGTCAGTGCCTCTGACTCACACAATGAAGCAGTGACTTGACTTGATTGTCATGGAAGCGCATGTGTGACCTTATTCTTCTCAGTAAGGACACTTTTTCGCGTGACTAAGTACGGCGAGGGCAAATCTAGCGATATAAATCTTTGGGTATTAGTTAACATTTTTTTTATTTTCAATCCTATTGCCTCAAGTGTAGAACACGGCTAAAAAAGATTGGGTTCGATGCCCGTGTCGAGCAAAATGAAAAATGATTTGCTTTTTTACAAAAGTTAATTTTTTTATTTTATTTTTACCTTAAAAGAGGTTAGTGTCGAAGTTTTAATGATTTTGTAACTTTGGAAATAATTTAGATAATACTACTTAATAAATAAATAATAATAGTTTGTGAATACATATCTTAACGACTTATGTACATAATAATGTTAAATAAACTCATTATGAAGTGAAACTGTTTATTTCTTGATACCCATTCGTTATGTAGATATGTGTGGTCACGTTTCATCCCTTAATGGGGTGCGTTCGGCCCCCAGGGGTGTCATAAGTAAGATAAGTAAGTACCTGACGACTCTGCTTGAAAATTAACATGAAATAGGGAGTGCTGACAGACCGCAGTACGACACAACTCAGAAGTTTCATGGCATCTACAAAATTATTATAAAGAGGTAAAGTTTTTTCAGATGTATGAAAGTAAACGAGGAAAAAGGAGTACACGGATGTAGGTGGCGTAGTTACTGCCCACCCCCATGTGAAGAAGGGGTGAAATTATGTATGTTTATGTATTATAATTATAAAGTTTGTATGTGTGGTTAAAGTAGTTAATCTGCGAAAATTCTCATCAGGTTTCAGAAACTTATTCATTGATAGAAAGCCACGCTGTTGTCAAGTGCCATGGGATATGTTTTATGTTGAAACATGCGCACGAAGTTGCAGTCAGAAGCTAGTCTCTAATAAGTTCATGAAACAAGTAGGTAATTTTTTTCAATTTCTGCGAGTTGAGTTTAAACGTACTCAGGCAAAAATTTGCAGACAGCTTAAGAGCGTTTACAACGTACGGCATTTCATACAAACTTTCAAGTCCTTGTTTTTCGAAATGGATGAACCGATTTTAATGAAACTTCCTACGCATAAGCAGGATATATAGGTCTAAAAAGTTAGTTAAGAACATTTTCGAAATGTCTTATTTAAAAAAAGATAATTGGAAATCTCTGTTTCTATGGAAAATTTAAAATCGGTCGAATTTAGCTGTAACACCATTTTTCGAAAATGTTCTCAATTCAGAGTTTTGGGAAATAAAAATTAAATATAAAAATAAAAAATAAAATAGTTATAGTACTTACAAGTAAAACTTTCAATTTAGTCCTAACTTAGGCTACAGAACCAGCAAAGACATCTTCTTCACTACAAATGGAGTTGGCAAGAGAAAGCATGCGGCAAATGGATGAAAAAGTACCGATATTAGTTCGACTATGAGGCAGGAAACCATTATGAACTTCTGAATTCTAAACTAGGTAAAAACTGTAACTTTTTATATATTTTTTTTTATTGACAATGGGCTCACTCTTGACCTCAATCCAGCCCAGAGGCAGGGATGAGATCTGCGGTGCAACGAGCTTGCCCAGAAGAAGCCTATTCACTCTCGCCCTGAAGAGATAACTGTGGAAATCAGCGGGGTAATTGCATAACACACACTTTCCAGTAGGAATAGCTTTCATTTTGACAGTTCAACAACATTCATTGTCCTATTTAGGTACGTTGTTGAGCAGACAAATTTTTCGAACATGGATTTTTTCAGAATGATTAGTTAGATTATGATTGTAAGTGTGTGTGTATTACACCATTAGGGTGCAGATCGTGATAAATTAGGTGTAGGAGCTTACAAATCACATAAATAGAAGAACAAGAACTAAGAGGAAGTAAAGACGGGCTGATTTTTCAATACTCCGGTAACTTTTATCTGAAGAATAAATATGACAGTTTGACATATTTTCCATACAAAAACGTCATACAAAATATTTATTCGTCAGAGAAAAATTGTCTGATTATTCAAAAATCAACCCTTAGTCTATAAAAATGTGTAAGCTATTTTAATTTACCCATTCGTAGTTTACATGTCAATATTATTTACCTCCATAGGTACTTGAAACCCCAGCAGGGTAGGAGGTAATGGTATTGAGCCCAAAACAATAAAAAAGGGTTGCTCAATCGAGCCTCTTAACTGTGACGGACAGATTTGTTTCGTAAGTGGATCAGGTAGGGTTTCAGGATACTGAAAAGGACGGTAAAGGCAATATTTTGTCGTAAGTATTTACTTACTGTAGATATACACATAAATTCACGACTTTTTTTCTGTGGAGGTAGGCAGAAACTATAGAACGCCACCTGCTACGATTCTTACAATATATTCTTTTTGCTTTCTTCCTTTTTGCTTACTACAAATAGTACTACGGCTACTTCAGACCGTCATTTCTCGGATTCGGATCGAACAAAGACAAAGACATTTATTCGTCGGATATGGTAGGTACAAAGATGGTTGGTATATACCTATGGATAAGTTCGACACATCCGCCGCTACTAGGGGCATATCTCTCTACACTCTAATATAGAATATAAAATAAAAACACAACAATAACTACATTTCTATTATACAGTTAAATAAATCTACCTTATTATTAAAAAAAATATTATTTAATTATTAACACTTATAATAAAAATATTTTTAATGTGTTAAAATTATTTTGGAGAAGCCAATTTTTTTGACTTTTTTTGTTAAAATTAAATGGTAGCTCTCTTATTAGTTTTGGAATATGGTTTGTATATTTTAATGGACATAAGGTAGCTGTTTCTGTAGGGGAGAGTACTATCACAAAATTGTTTTTTTTAACTTGGTCCCTTTGTGGGGTCCGGATGCAGTGCAGAACGGTTCTTAATAAGCCCAAAAAATATCTCAATTGGTCAACTATCCAAATCGACAACTTAATAAAAACTCCGGATTCCTGAAAACCCTTAACAACCTTAGAAAACTATAATAAATTGTCCGACTTGATTTGGAATTACAAATTTAGGTGCAATATTCAGTTACATAATATTTTCGTACATACCAAATACAGTTGACAGGGCAGCAAGTAAGGCCGTCTAGTGTTGTTACGAAGTTACTGGAATCACCGAAAACGTCGGATAAGAGAGACACTGGCTGGTGACAGTCACTCTAGCAGAGCGTCGCATCGAAGGTTGCGCGGCGGCTGCCTTTTGATGACAGAGATGATGTCAGGGGACCCGCTGTCGTACCACGTCCACGACGAACTGCTATATTCCAGCACAACCATGATGATATTGAATCCGCTGAGTCACTAATACGATAATCACTTCTGGGGCCCCAATTCTGTATGGTAATTATATTCCCCGAGTAATCTTATCACGTGCAAACCACGTATGGTTGTCAAGCGTGGTATTTTGACAGTTCATACCACGCCAACATCGCGTTAATTTCGCGCGGTTTCGTTCATTGCGTCATAGAGAATAGAGACTATTTTGACTATACGTTATTAGCAGATGTCATTATTAGCTAAGGGATTGACGTGGTTTCGAAGTAAGGAATCATTAAGGGCGGGTTGTTTCCCGTCCACTTGACGCACGCGTATACGTCAAAAATGGCGGTAACTATCGTCAAACCAAAAAAAAAGCGTAGTTACAAAATACGATTACAAAATTATGGCCTTGCCGTATGTCAAATAATAACGGACATGTAATCGTTATTATATGACGTACGTATGTTATGTTAACCAACCGTTTGAAACAACCGGCCCTAAGTGGTCATAGTGAATTACGGCCCTTGTAAAGGGTTTCTGCGCCGTAACATTTATATGAAGGGGAAATGGCATCGACTTCCAGCACCGTAGAAATCCTAAATTGCTCATCAAAAGTAATATCACAACATCCTCCTATTTCCCGAATACGAAGCAATTATTTGGAGAAGCCACTTGTTTACACGCATCCATACTTCCCTATTGTGATTCGACGCCTTTATTTGTTGGAATATAGATATATCTTTCAACAGCTTTTATTGGTATCAGGAACCAGGGTGTAAGTATAAGTGTGGGTTCGATTCTAAGAGGTTTGGGGGAATTATTATAAAGCGTGTATCAGAAACTGTTGGTGATATTTATGGGCAGATTATTCGCGAAAAAATAATCACCCGTCCCATACATTACGATGTAGGTCAAATAGGTATTGTTGTTTTGTATGGGACAGCAAACTCTTCAAAAACATTATCTAACTGAATCCACTGAACAAAATACAATTATATTATGAGAAGTCACTTGTTTAGCAGTCATTCTAAAATACTTATCTGTTGTGGTCCGTTTGAATCCATTTTTCCGGGAATGTTTTATTTGTCCGAAACTCATTGTGGACAATGGTTGGGCAATATCGTCGGTCGAGTGGTCAACAGGACTAGCGAGAACTTTGCGTGTGAAGCCGATCATATTAAGTTTTAATTTATTGAAGTCAGTATCTATCTCTCTCCCTCTCTCATAGTTTGGTTGTTTCCCAAAGAATTTATTCATCATATAATAAAATAGTAAAGATGTCGAAACTGTACACAATATTATTGAAAAAACTAATTGCTACGAGGTGTGAGAGGACTGATGCCGAAAATATGGTTTTTAGAATTTTTGTCCGTTTGTCTGTTTGTCTGGATATATGTTCTGGATTGGCGCAAAAACAGTTGAACAGTTTTGGATGAAATTTGGCAGTCAGATAGTTTATAACCTGGTTTAGCACATTGAGTAATCCCGGTAGTACGTACCCGTGGGATATTTTTTATAACCGAAGGCGAAACTAGGTTTCAATAAACTTACAAGATACCTAAACAAACCATGCATCTACAGATACAGATCTAAACTTAAATGCTACTTAAAACTCAATTACACAACCAGTATAATCGACGCACATCAGTCCTGTGGCTCCTGGGGACGCCACAGTGTAACTAATTTAGAGGCATACATCAGTGCACCATGTGTGGGATCCATTAATAACAATTTAACATAATCACGGCCAGACCATCACATTAGATTAGACTTTATATACGTAACTATTACGGCGAAACTTGCTTAAGGCTTGCTAAACACCGTCAGGGTAGCCCGCGAAAGTCAAATTTTCTTACGTTTTTTTGCAATTTGGTTTTCAAATAAGGTTGTATGTTGATCTCAATATGATTCGCGGTCGTAATAAATATTTATTTATAGAATTATAATCATAAAAACAATTCTCTAAGTTCATATAATTCTATTGAATGACTAATACTTCATGAATATCATGTCATCAATCAATATGAACTTAGATTATTGTTTTGTAAATACATACTTCTCTCGTACATACTCGAGTACGGTCGCGAAACATATTTTGTTCAATATACAACCTGACATTAAAAAAGCAAAAAACGTAAGAAAATTTAAATTTCTCGGGCTAACTGTATCCAGCGCATCCCCCTTAACATACATAACTATTATGTTGAAACTTGTTTAAGTTGCAGTGTGGGTGCACCTCGACCTACCCCAAGTGACTGCCCCGTTTGGCGCCATGGTTTCAAGCGCGACTGCTAAGCGTGGGGTTCTGGGTTTGATTCCCAGGTCGGGCAAAGTATTAATGGGCTTTTTCATTGGAGAATTTCTTACTCCACAATGAAAACGTACCGCTAGAACTGTAATTTATCGAGAGGATAGCATATTCAACCTATAATGTTCCCACTGCTGGGACACAGGCCACCTCTTGGTGAGAGAGCGAACCCAGCGCGGGTTGGTAGATGTCACGTGTCTTCGAATTTTTAGTTCTAGCAGTTTCGTCACGATGTTTTCCTTCACCGTTTTGAGAGCAATATGTTATGAAATATTAACACAAAGTGTCTGTCGGGGTTTGAACTGACGACCTACAAATCGTAAGTTGCGGCTGTTTCCACTGGGCCACCACTGTTCTCGAGAGGATACGTAAGCTGTATTTTTATAATTTGTAAGCTGTCACAGTTGCCATCATACAGTACCGCTGGTTTAATTTAGAGGTAGGTAACGCTCAAAATAATGGTGTTGGGGATTTTTTTTCATATTTGGCACATAGATTGGTGATTCTACTGTGTCTCTAGGATGGGACACTACCTACTACTTATTAACTACTACTACTTATTAATTTTCTCAACTTCATCCAAGGCGTTTATCGAAAAAATAGTCGTGAAATAAAGTCCACAAACCACTAGCTGATGCTGGTTTCTTTAAGCAGTTACCAGTCACCACGAGTACCTATCAATCATACTACAAATTATGAAGTAAATGATGAAAATAATATAATAAATAATAAAAACTTTATTGCTCAAAACATTACATATACCTATAGTAATGTTTTGAGCAATAAAGTTTTGATTGACGGGGATCGAACTGGAATGTTATTTTCGGGCAAGCCTTCCTCCTCGTACAATCATCAGAAAACAGGAAATAATACCACGAACAGATAGTGTTGATTTTCTTTTATTATTTCACAAACTTTTAAATTACGTTAATCGCAAAAATTCGCGATGGAAACGGATGGAGGTCGTGAGGTTATCCGCTCATGCGCACGTTCCCTGGCAGAATGCCTGACATTCACACTCCCTTAATAAAATGACATTAATTGACAGTGACAACTGACAGACAAGTGGAATAACCTGACATTACTTGACAGTGACAACTGGCATAGGTACAGATGGAATAACTTCACTACCGCCATCTTGTAACAAATGTTAGAACTTTCTTACTCTAGGGCCACCTGCTGCGACATGTATACATTTAATTTTTATTTAATTTTGTATAAAATTACCTGTATTGAAGGACAAAATGAAGGAAAATTCCCGCGCTATAACAAGAAGCTACATGGAAGGCTTAAGAGCTAATAAAGTAGCGGTACGTGATATACGGACGAGCCGTTAATGGCTTAATGTGCTGTAACAGGATAACTGCACAGTAATTGACATACTGCGGTCTGTTACACTGTGGAGAGTGGGAATAGAACGCTCGTGAGTGTATTGTATATCGCATGGTTACTAATTATTTTTATATGGTTTATATCTAGGGTTAACGGTATGATATTAACCAGGAACTGGGTTGTGGAGGTCAGATAAGCAGTCGCTTCATGTAAAATACTTGTTCATCTGCATCTGATGCATAATGATCTAGGGTGGATGGTTTTACGCTGAAAGACACTTTGTTCCCCTGTAGCGGCTGTAGCCCAGCGGTTACACCCCATAATACCTACAAGTTGTTTTCGACAAGTCTTGAAAAATATTCTTATAAAAGAGTTAAAGTCTTGTCGTAAACATGTCTTGTAAAAACATGGGTCATACATTTATTGACGTTGTTTCAGACATGTCTTGTTAACTAATTAGTTCAACTTTTTGACTATTTACCGTTTCTACAACTAGTCTTTACAACTTGTTTAAGGTATAAACGATAAACTAAACAAGTGACAACATGTAGAATATATGTTTTATACTTACTCGACTATTTGAAGATCCATGTTCCATTCCTTACAGGCTAAGCTACCATCTGCTACACAGCCTAGGAGCCCAATAACTATGAATTTGTCTCTCTAATTTTGTGCCTCAGTTTCATTTAACAACATCCCGAAAACCAAAAACAAAACACACTCAGTATTCCAGACACACCAGTAAACAAAGTCACAGTATCTTTCTTCAGTAAACAGTTGTCCAAGTCTTTCAAACTAGATTGTCGTCCACCCCAGCGCCGCCTGTCGGTCGCCCCTAACACAATTTGTCCGTCTACGCCGAATTTGCATGTATATTGGCACACCTTCCATTTATTTCAGCCTGATAAGAGGGGGCCAAAATTCGGCTTTTGAAACGTTTTCCAGAAAATTTTGGAAAGCTCTTGCGACGTAATTTTAAGGGTAAAGTCTGATAGGGGACAGTAAAAAAGGGATTGTTTTAAGATTTTGAACGTTTACTTGATTTTCGGGACTGAGTTTTATGGCAAGAAGATTTTGTTGGTTCTCATAGAGCAAGATTCTCAGATCACACTTTGACATTACTTCACTACGTAAAAAAATCGTTTTATACGAATATGAAACTTATTTTTATACAAGTAATTTTCAAATTCTTACAACAAAAATGTGACCAAGCGTTTCATTCGAATATCAACATTTAAGCTATGTAAATATCGTTTACATTCAAATGCGACTTACTTTACTTGGCAAAGTAAAGTCAAGGAGCGGTCTGTGAAGCTTACCCTTAAAGTTTATCTAAAAATCGTTGGGTAAAGTTTGCCGTCTGGCCGAAAGATGTCTTTTATGCGGTCGAACTAGATAGGATTTTGATAGTATTGCGATTTAAGTACCTTCCTACCTACCTACCTGCTTTATTTTTCAATAGGTACCTGGTTCTTATTCTTGTCACGTCTGTTGCTAAGTAATGTCATTTCAAAGACCACTTTAATTTATAGCCATTACCATAGTTATTCAATTCAATAAACAGAAGGCCAATTCTCTTAATTTAACACGCTCAAAATCTAGTCGCAGTTTCATCTCGGCGACAAACAAATGACAAAAACTTGTCAAAATGTAAGGAAATTTGATGTATTTTAGACAGATTGAGACTGAGATCAGACTGTGAACGTTCTTAAAATTACGAAAATTGCCCCTCTGATCAGCGAACGCTGTATACTTACCTATTATATAGAGTTGTTTTTAATTGGCTAGCTAAACTCCGCAAACGCGAGGGTCTCTAAACACGATAAAAAAAAAGATTTGATGTTATTTTCGCGCCACAGTATTTTGCTTTTGTGTCTTATGTTATGTTAACCTAAATTGTTCCCTATAGACTTTTATTAATATTATTTATTTATTGTTTGCCGTGACTATACTCTGTTCACTAGGTTAACTGTTTTTTGACAGATGGAACTAGTGAGCAATTATATGTTTTTTGTCAAAACTGATACACGTACGGTATTATAATGTCTATAAGAATTCATAAATAAGATAAGTCAATAAGATTAGGTAGTTTATAATTATATTTATTTTATTACGCATTTTAAAGTTAGCTTTTACGTAATCTGGAATAGTTCGTTATAAGGCAGCTGTCAAAAAAAGGTTAACCAAGTGCTTAGTGGACAGAGTATAACACGTTTATGTCAGTCACCATAATTCCAATATTTTTTTCTCAAGCTTAAACAATAACTTCAAGAATATTGCTTAGATCGGATTAAAATTTTGAGGACATATTCTTGAAATGTTAAACAATAAGATAAAACAAAAAAAAACGATTTTTCGAAAGTGAAAACCCAGACCCCGCCCTTAACTGATAGCTTCATCTCAACAATCCCATCCAAAAAGACACTATTACACCAAAATAAATGAAAATGAACACCTTATTAGCCTAACCGAGCCTATTACGAGCCAATTAAGATAATAATGACAATAATCAACGGTTCTGTAATGGCGGCCTCACGCTGAAGTTTAGAACAGGGGAAGTTTAACCACGGTGAGAATAGGAACACAGGACAATGGGGGCGGCTGACTGGAACTAATTACTGTGCAGGGATTGGAAGGTATGGTGTATTGTTGGTTGTTTTAGGGGAGAAGTGGCGTTTTCAGATTAGTTGTGTTTAGATTTTTGAGGTGCTATAATGCGTTTGGTTGCTGTTTACCAGATGTAGTCATTGTATTAGTGGTTCAAAAGCTTCAATATTATCAGGATTGTGCCGGAATATACATAGCAGTTCGTCATGGACGTGGTACGACAGCGGCTCCCCTGATATCATCGTATCGTCAAGACGGCCGCGAAGCAATCATCGCTGCGACGCTCTGCAGTAATCAGCCAGTGTCACTATTCTCCGACGGTTCCTAGTAACTTCATAATAAATGTAAACAGCGGAGACATAAGACCTCTACCAACCCGCACTGGGTCCGCGAGGTGGATTACAGCCCACACTGACTGACAGTAGGCCTGTGTCCCAGCAGTGGGAAAATTATTAGCTGATTATATTGGTTTCTGCTTCCGATTTTTCCATTAGGACTGTGCAAAAGAGAGAGAGATTTTGATTTTGAAACACAAGTTTATTATACACATACAGCTGAAAAGCGGAAGAGTCGGTTTTTCTTAATATAAAATAACAACACACCCGTATCCCCGCAAGGGGAGGCAATAGTGAATAATACATAGTATAGGCACGCACGACGTCATATCAAGCGAAGAAATTTCCAGTATAAGCTGACTTCTCAATACGCGAAAAGCCTACAATGCGAGGTCTGCTTAAACTGGAAAAGTGGAAATACGTCGTTGTGTGTACCTTCTCCTTTCAAGTCTCTTTAATTTGTTTTAGTTTTTTGAGATTGGGTAGGTTTGCCTTTTTCACGCCTGAAATGAGAGGGTGAAATTGTTTTTATCAAATGTGGCAATTAACCGTCAGATAAATTGTGTACCTACATTCCCAAAGTAATTGTGTTCTCAATTTTAATTATGTAGGGATGTTGAAGTCCGCCTGTAATTTGGAGTGCGCCCCAGCGAGCCGCGGTCAAAGGCGCTCGTACAGGAATTTAGCGTTTCACATCACACAGCGCTCTGGAAATACCTATAGGTGCCCCTGGAAATTGTGCAAATATTCGCAATGCCTATCATAGAATTTTGGTGTGCTGGCTGGGAAATAACGGCAAAACTTGTAGAGAGTTTAATTGGAAGAGGATGTCCCATCATTAAAAAACTTCGTTTGCTGATCTGTCTACTAAGCATGCGTAAGAGCAGTGGTGACACGGTGGTAACGGCCCCGACTTACGAGTTGTAGGTCATGGGTTCGAACCCAGACAATTATTTCAAATTGTAAAATTATTTCGTCACTACTGCTCTTAAAACGTTGAGGAAAAGCATCGTGAGGAAACCGGCATGTCCAAGAACCAAAAATTCGAAGACTTGTGCCATCTACCAAACCGCACTGGGCCCGCGTGGTGGGTTACGGCCCTTTCACTGAGAAAGATGATTGAATGGGCTTGTGGCTAAGTAACAACAGCCGCACGGGTCGATCGATCAGGTTAAGCTATGCTTGCCGCGGTTGGTCCGTGGATGGGTGACCATCTTCACATACCAAGACCCTGCGTGCCTCGGAGAGCACGTTAAGCCGTTGGTCCCGGCTCTCATCCGTGGATCTTTGACAGTTGTTACGGGTCGTCAGAAGCCCGAAAGTGTGACAACCGGTCTTACCGAGCGGTATCGTATTACCCAATAAGTGGGTTGTGGAGGTCAAACAGGCAGTCCCTCGATATAAAAAACTGGTATTCAGCTACATCCGATTAGACTGGAAGCCGACCCCAACATAGTCGGGAAAAGTAGAGCATAGTATTTTTAAGTTATATATAATATTGTATTGTATGTGTTTTATTTGGGACATGCCTGAAATAAATGGACAAATAAATAAATAAATAAAAGTCTAGGCAGATGATGAGCTGTGGCTATTGGGAGGCCTGCGATCATTATCAATGCATCTGTCAAAAGGGATGGAACCTAACCCCCCCCCCCCCTTGACCTAAAAAAAAGGGAACGCTTTTATATTGGTGGACATTTAGAAATAGTAAAGGATCGTAGCAGGATGGCGTTCTAAATCTATCTATCTAAAAGAATAATAATAATCTAATCTATCAGAAAGATGTGGTCAAATTTAAGGGCACCCACCAGTGTGGACAGACCATCAAACTGAACTGAACCTGCGCCGCATGTATCAACTGTGCACTTTTTGCTGTCGGTACGCTAAGAAGAAGATCAAACTGAACAACTTTTAACAAAAACAACAACAACTTGGACAACTTTTTTTGAACCTATATATAAATAAATAAAATTTGTTCATGGGACAAACATCGCTATCATACAGAATACCTACCTTCCTAACGATCTGTAGGTTCTGTCGTAAGCATTATTATGCATTTAGAATCAATGCGTAAAAGATACAAGCGTTTGTTATAGAGAAAATCTCAGTATTTTTATTCTTCATCTCGGACCATATAAGTTTCTTTTCTGTTCCAGAAAACTCCAATTGAAACAATAAAATTGTTAAATTGGAGTCTCTTCGTTAAAAACAATATTTCCCAAGGGTTGAAAAGTTTTTATTAATTCAAACAGAAGTGTGATTCTTTGTGTTGATTCGAAGCGGACTTATCGTGAGAAATTCTTTTTTTTCTTTCATTTATTTCCCGAAGCTACCTTTCTCTTTATTTCTATTTTTATGTTGTCTTTGTTATCCTATTTTTATGTTATGGTATATTGTGAAAGGGTATCCCTTTCACAATTTAACATAACATCTGAAAGGGCTATGCTTGGAGTTTCCCTACGTGATCGAATCAGAAATGAAGAGCATATATCAACAGGAGAACCAAGGTAACCGACATAGCCCGAAAAATTGCCAAACTTAAGTGGCAGTGGGCAGGGTACATTGGTCGTAGAACAGATGGCCGAAGGAGCCGAAAGGTTCTGGAGTGGCGACCGCGTACCGGAAGACGTAGCGTTGAAGGGCTTCCACAAGGTCTTCTGACAAGGTGGACAGTTGTTTGTTATGATGAGTATAATCATTTGCTTAAGTATCGGTCATCCGAGTCACCCTATATGTACATTTGTTCCATTCACACAGTTCCCTGAAAGTTATCGCAAGAGTACAGACCAAACAAACTAATATCTACCCAGTTAAAACAGAATGCATACACCTAGTTCTAAATGCATACGAATCAGTTTTCGTTATTGGGTTGGCAGAGCCACAGAGCTTCTCATTTCCTGATGTCATGTCAACAGTCAATAGCTAGGATATATCTCGATCCTATATAGTGTTTGTGCAGAAATGACCGCGACATCACAATAACTAACACAGGGATTTAAAATTTATGGAAATAATATACAGTGTGGCGATTAGGTTAACACATGAATTGAAACCACATATTCTACATAACGTATATTAAACATACATGATTAAAAGAATTATTAACAATTAACATTTTAGTCGTGGGACCTTTTTTTCGTTTCAGTATTTACTTAGGTAAATACTGAAACGAAAAAAAGGTCCCACAAAGTAAACACAAATTAAG
This sequence comes from Apamea crenata, assembly GCA_949629185.1. Classification (NCBI taxonomy): domain Eukaryota; kingdom Metazoa; phylum Arthropoda; class Insecta; order Lepidoptera; family Noctuidae; genus Apamea; species Apamea crenata. The sequence continues at coordinate 7,582,375 of OX451372.1, forward strand.
TTTAATGTTGTTAGCAACATTAAACTTAATTTGTGTTTACTTAGTAACAATAACATGAAGTTTGTGTTGAATTCTTGATACCATTGCCTCACGCGTGTCTAGTGATTTATTATCAGGGATGGATTATTTCATGACAATTTTTACGATAATTATTTTAATTGTTTTTTTTTCTATTTTTTAGTAAAATTTAAATTTTATTATTTTAACAGACTTTTAACAACTTGTAATGACCGCTGTATTATTTTATGTGAAAACCTAATCGCCACTCTGTATATGAAGACGCTTTTGGCTTCGTTTTCTGTTTGCATATGTTAACGTAAATCGTTAACACATGCAAACAGAAAACATAATAAGACCAAGCTTACATGCGTGGCCGCCATTTTGAAATAAATAACAAAATGGCGGACAAGTAGGTATGCCAGGCTCTATATAAAAATCTTCAATCCCCTTTCCTTCCACGATATCGTTATATCGTACACATAAAAATATGCATTTAATGGACGTGGACGTGGATGGCTGTGATGATATCGTCACGTCAAAAACTATAGAAGCGCACAATGGGAGACCTCATAATAATCTAGGAACTAGAGCGGCAAATAAGGCTTCTCATATGAGTCCTCCCTGTCCTGCTTTTGAGCATCCCCAAGCACATTCATTTCCATTCAATCAATGTATGTAGGTGATTTCTGGTAAAAACCGGTCAAGGGCTTCGGGTCAAGGCAAACAACGCCGACGTGACGTGTTTGGGATGGCGACCCCTTAATTTTTAACTTTATTTTGTGTTTATTATTTGTTGTTATAGTGGCAATAGAAATATTAAAATTTTAACTGTCTACCTATTACGGTTCATGAGATTATAGCTCGCTGACAGACAGACGGATGGATGGACGCACGGACGAACGGACGGACGGACACCCTAACCCTAAGAAGTCGAAGTTTATTTAATCGGCACTCAGACCATTCATGGTCTAAGGGTATGGTATAATTTTCTCCATAAACTAGCTGCGAGTAGTAACTTTACTTAAAAATAACAAACACTACTAAACTCAAAGTGCTGTCTTTAACTAAATTATAAAATTTTAATCTACATTTTCCACTAGAGAGCCACTTTTTCTCAGCTAAATAATATTTATTTAGTTTAATTGGCACAGTCGCACATTTTACTCTGGTAACTGTAGCTCAAGTTGTGACAACGCAATTATGACAGGCACTACTGAAACTTCAACCAAAGTAGGAGGAACGAGCGTCCTTTATAATTTTCGCCGAAAACTCAACTAGTGAATCTGAATGTAGCTGAATTCTATTGAAGTCGAAGACTTGTTCTGATTTAATTACATGAATCTTTGTAGGTTAGAATAGAAGGGGAATTTTCATAAGAAATGTGATGATTATTTATTAATGAAAACAACTAAATTTACATGACGTGCTTTTGTAGAAAGATGTCTTACAAATTCATGTTCAGTCATTTCTTTGATTTGTATTGTAATAATAATCCACCTGACCGATTTCGGTCACGGTGGATTAGCCAGGTGCGCAGGAGATATTGTAGTGCAAAAGTGTTCCCGCAAACACAGGTGCACTCTCTGTTCCCTCACTCTCATAGTCCGATGGGACGGGAATCCGACACGACCGGGGAGAGATCAGGCGCAGGACCAACGGCTTTACGTGCTTTCCGAGGCACGGGGGTATTAATAACCGCCAACTTTCAAACTCCGGGTTGTTACAGAGAAACTCCTAATGGAAAAACCTGGGAATCGAACTCAGGACCACACACGCGACCACGACCAGAGACCAACGGGGTAGTTTAATTTGTATTGTATTACATGAGCGAATCATCAAGTAATAATGCAATATACAAGGTGGAGACAACCGTACGACAATAAATTAAACTCCTAAATGACATTCCCAGTCGTCATCCTAAAATTCAATCAAATGTATCCAATATTTTAGTCACTAAAGCTAGTCATCATCATCTGCCTAGCCTTTTCCCAACTATTTTGGGTTCGGCTGGAACTAACCGGTTGCAACTGAATACTAGTATTTTACATGGAGCGACTGCCTATCTGACCTCCACAACCCAGTTACTGGATAACACGATACTCCTTGGTAAAACTGGTTGTCAGACTTTCGGGCTTCTGACGACCCGTGACGACTGTCAAAGATCCAAGATTGACAGCCGGGACCAACGGCTTAACGAGCTTTCCGAGGCACGGAGGGGTCTTTTAAGTATCCGGGACACTAAGCTATAATAGTGCATTGTATGGTATAGATAATTTTCTAGTTCCGCCCATTCTATACTTACATACGTTACATGATTTAAGCTACATTACCAAATAATGGAATTTAGATATTTTTTTAGGGACTGAAACTGGGTAAAACACGTGTTAAGGTGGATGCTCCAAGGCAGCCCGCGAAATTCAAATTTACTTACGTTTTTTGCAATTTGCTGGTCAGTAGTAAGTTGTACGTTGATTAAAATATGATTCGTGGCCGTAACAATTATTTATTTACAGAACTTTAATCATTAGAATCAGTCATACAACTTGTTAAGTTAGCATAATCCTAAAATGTCACGATTTAATGAAATAGTCATTCAGTAGGATTACTTACATATTATTTATTTATTTATTCAGTAGTACACACACGTTATATACATTTAAGTTGGTGCCAACATAAACTCATTAGAGTTTGACTTGATCTTAGAGAGTTGTGTTGATGACTTTAATTATTATAATTCTGTAAATACATATTTGTTACGGTCGCGAATTATATTTTAATCAACGTACAACTTAGTTCTGACCAGCAAATCGCAAAAAACGTAAGAAAATTTGAAATTCGCGGGCTACCTTGGAGCATCCACCTTAATTGATACACATTTGTGGTCATAAATAAACCAATATAACCTCCTCTTTAAGGAAATTTCTCGCTGGCTAGTCGACAATCGTGACCAGAGGGCTGGGTCGTTCTTTGGCCAAAGAATTAGCATTGCCATTCAACGTAGCAGTGCTGCCAGTGTTCTGGGCACGTTTCCGGATGACAGTGATGTGGACGAGTACTTCGACGCCTAAGTGTCCTTTGTCTTTTTATTTATTTATTAAGTTAGTTAATCATTTAATTTAGTATCTAGTGTAAATAGTTAGTTATTTGTAAAACCTTGTTAGCAGTTTCTTCCCGTGAAACAGTGCCTAATTATATAAAAATAACATTGCGAAGTTTCCTTAAAGTTGTCGGCAAACCTTCAGGACAGTTAGTCGCGCCACCCTTAGTATAATTTACGGGCCCACATGGTCCCCCAAGTTGTGAAACTACATTTAGATATGGGGGAAGACAAAAGGAAGATTTCGATCTGAATAGTGGAAGGTTTTGACTGATATGGGTATAACTTAGATGTTTAAAAGACTAAATTGCTGAATAAAACATTCTTTTCCGCCACCGGTATTATGTTTTCAGGCTTCATGTATACAGGGCGAAATTAAATTAGCTAGGGAAACTGCAGATGTGATGGGTATCGGAATCTAATGACGATAAAAAAAAACTTTTAATTTCAAGTACCTACAGCCGACTACGGGGTCAAAACTGTCGAAATTTGGGTTTAGACCCACTTTTCGCCAGTTATATTTAATAGGAGGCGAGCTTGTCACCATGTTACAGACTCCGGGCTGTAAGGAGAAATTCCTGATAGAAAATCCCAATATCACATAGCCCGACTTGGGAATCGAACCCAGGACCTCATGCTCTGCAATACTAACACAGTAGAACTTGCACTTAGGGCGGGTTTTTTCACATCAACTTGACACACGCGTATACGTCAAAAATGGCGCTAACTATCGTCCAACCAAAAAAAGCGTTGTTTCAAATTACAATTTCAAAATTATGAACTTGCCGTACATAAAATAATAACGATTACGTGCTTGTTATTATTTGACGTACGGCAACGTCATAGCACGTATGTTACGTTAACCAACCGATTGAAACAACCAGCCCTTAGTAGTAAACTTACATAATTAGTTGCTCCGGGTCTGGCTGTTTGTGTATGTGAGTTTATATGTGTGTAAACGCACCCACGACACAGGAGAAATTCCTAGTGTGGGGCAAAGTTTAAAAAAAAAAAAAAATTAAGCGACTTTCCAGTTACATAATTATAATTTAATCAAAGTCCAACAGGTCTGTATTATGCATATGTCATTGAACAGCCATTGGTAATATTAATTGATACCACTAATAGCGTAATCCTTCCTGCTTGATTATCTAAGTAAAGCACGCTATTGTCTGTCTCACAGTTAATTAACGTAAGTTTAGATGAACATAGATATTGCTATACCTACTCAGAACCCTAAAAGTCTGACTACCAGTCTTACCAAGAGGGAACGTGTTACCCAGTAAAGGCTGCGGAGGTCAGATGTCAGATAGGCATGCTCCATGTAAAGTACTGGTATTCTTCTGCATCCGATTAGACAAGATGTTGGCTTCTTGCTAGGGTTGGCCCTAGCACAGATAGGAAAAGCGAAGCAGAATGATTGCAAAACCTACTAACGCCTGGATTCTGAAACAAAAATCAACTCAAAAATTTGCTAACGAATGGCCAAGGTCTCTTTTTTTTGTGGATGGGAACTCATCAAATGACCCCTCCCGCTCTGGGTGGAGCGGAAGGGAGTGTCAGACTCTTACTGACTAAAACCCACCCGTATTCCTTCCTTAGCCCTTTCTGTTCCAGGGCAGCGGTAACCCTTTCGGACGATCCCGCTATGGCCAAGGGCTGCAGTTAGGTTCAATATCCACTCAGGGTAGACTCCTTTTATCCAGCGACAACCCCTATTCTCAGGGGGGAGGGGTCATTTTCTCAGTGCACACTCCTTTAGCTCAAGGCAGACTCCTTAACCCTTTACAGTCTCCACAGGGATGTTCCCCAACAGGCGTTGCACAGAGAGAGTCAGAGTCTTTCAAGATTAGGTGCCCCCCTCCATGTGATGTTGGCGGCCATTAGAGTGGTTATATTGAGGTGAGAATCCCGGTGTTATACCCAAAGGAAAGAATTTTGAGGGTGTCCCCCCGGCAACGAAAATAAAGGTTTTAAATTTATCTCGGACGGATAAACTTAAAACGCCGTACCTCGAAAAAATGTCTTTCCACGACCTGTGACATTTTATCTAAAAATATTATTACGCCTTCCATCAAAGGAAAAGGTTCATAATATATTATACCTACGTACTTCTTTTGTCAAGGCAAGGATTACTGAGAACTACACAACAGCATCTTTATCAATAAAGGTAGATTAGGAATACTCGATGGGATGAGTATTTCATTCATTTTCCCTTTTTATTACCGTAGGTGGGCGTATATATTCGTACGGCCTAAATATCTAAAAAGTCTGCAGGTTATTTTTACTCAAGGACAAACTATCTATAACTTTAAATTTATCGTCCCCAAAAGCCCAAATATTCTACTAAACCACGATTTATTACATATTACAACATTTACGCAGTGTTGCCACATCCATCCTTCTTTGTGCCGCGACCAATCACAAAGGATGTTGTATTTATGGCACGTCCGCTCTGTCAAACATTGTTGATTTATTGTAGGAGAGTTGATACGTGTGTTATGTGGAACTAACAATAACTTACGTTAGTTTAGGAACGTTTGAGGTGCTACTTACCTATTTCTTTCATAGACTATTGGTGGAGAATTTTTCATTATCATCCTCTTGGCACTTAAGTTTGGCAATTTTTCGGGCTATGTCGGTTACCCTGATTCTCCTGCGGATCTCTTCATTTCTGATCGATCACGTTGGGCATTTGCTCGCAGAACAATGCAATTCTGTAACTATCTCTTCGTGAAAACTTAGGTGAAGTGAGCGTGGAGTGAGCGGTTAATCCAAATAATGATAAGTATTGACACTATTGACAGCTCACTCTAAGCTCACTTCACCTAACTTTTCACTGTAAGATTTTTACAGAATCGATTGGCTGATGACCGATTGGTGTACTCTCTCAGTCCGTCAATGTAGATACGTGCCTGTTCAAAAGTAGTTGATCCGTCCAATTCAGTGTCAAATTAAATTCTTCGGACGAACAAATAATTAGATATCAGGAGTAGGGACAGCTGCTGTCAAATCGTGGAGTCATTCATTCTTAGGCTAGGCCCCGAAGTAATCTTATGTCCTCAAGTGATACGGAGTTTTAAATGGCCGTATGTTTGGCCGAAATTATGGACATCTACGAAAAATTGTTGGCGAGAAAATGGAAAGGAAGTTGTTGACGTTGTCAACGTACATAAGAAGAACAAAATGGAATGGAAATTTAAAAAAATAAAAAAAACAGTTTTTTGATGATAGAAGATGATTTGAAAAAAAGACCTTTTTTTCAAATCATCTTCTATCATCAAAAAACTGTTTTTTTGAAGTTAGCTTTATTATAAAAAAAATATTTTTATAATAAAGCTAACTTCTGCCGCGACTTTGTTCGCGTGGAAGTCGTAAGACACCACAACATACTAAAATAACAGCCACACTTTCATAGAACTTCCCTGTATACTTACCACGTGTATAGTTTTGGTTTCAGGAGCCAAAATATACAGAAAGTCAGGACTATTGTCGCGGGAGCAAGCGATATACAGTTGTCTGCGTTAAAAGCAGCTCGGAAAATAATATAAATTTCGAGCAGCACTCCCCTTGTTATTATTTTACTAAAATATAAAATCATTCCGAGCTCTTCAGGCTGCCGCTATGCTTTTGTTTTGTTTACTAGCACTGCGTTTCATATAAAATGTATAACCAAAAAGCCGTGGTGCGGTTGGTTCGTTGTATTCGGAAACAAAACAAAAGCGACGCGACTCCGCCGCATTGCACCGAAGCTCATGTGAACCTCTTTGCTAACAATCACATTAGGACGCTATTTTTAGGAATTCTGGAGACCAAATGTCGTACAATTTTTCGATTAGTCATACCTACCAAGCTTTCCTGCCTTATGAGGTCCGACAGATTATTAAAAATTTACTAGTAATGTTATCTGGGCGTTAGCTTTTTTAAATCTCCAGAATTCCTAAAAATAGCGTCCTAATGTGATTGTTAGCAAAGAGGTTCACATGAGCTTGAGATGAAAAGTAGTTTTTTCCGTTTTTGGTAGCATTTTAGATTTTCATAATATTTTTTAATTGTTAACTAGCAACCCTTTTTGTTAATTAAACAATTGAAATCGGTATAAAATATGGAGTATTAAATTATACGCTGCTTTTGATATAAAATATATAATATGAAAAGTGTTAAAATTAAAATAATTACTTATAATAATATGTTCCCTAGACTTTTTTGAGTAGGTTAGGTAACATTAATGAACCTGGAATATTGGTAGGTATGCGGAGAAATGTATTCGTCGTGATTGACATGAGAACGCATGCATACCAGTTTTTTTTTTAATACTTGGTGTTGTTTGATTTATAAAGCACCTTATGGCTTAAAATCTTACATTACTGCTGCGGTCTGCAAAACCGGAACCGATGAATGAACGTGAAAATATGGGCCGAGTCGAAGCCGACACTTACATAAGTAATAGTACGTTTTGCAAAATAATGCTTTGAAATTCAAACTTAGTATATCCTACTATCCTACGAATATTTTAACGCGAAAGTTTGTGAAGATGGATGGATGGATGTTACTCTTTCACGCAAAAACCACTGAACGGATTTTGATGAAACTTTACCGTAATGTAGCTTAAATACATCAGAATAACACGTAATCCTACGTGTAGGTACTTTTTTATTTGTTGTTGATTTTTACAGAATAGATTGGAGGATTGGATTGTCTTTTTCATGTGTATTTATAAAAAAAAACTGTTATTTTGACAAACAGATACTTCAATTTTATTTATTTATAAATTTAATGTTCATATAGTTAAAAGTGAATTTGCTTGTCTTTGAAAATAAATATAATTATATTATTAGTACTTAGATACAAAAGTAAGACGAAGTAGCTAAGTACCTTCTTCAATAAATAATTTCGCAGAAATTTATCTTTGTTCAAATTATTAAGAAGTTTAGGTTGTCAGAAAAAATAAAAAATGTTTTTGGTGAATATTTTTATACGAGTATTCTTTTTCAGGTATAAGATGTAAAGTCTATTCAAACTAATATTTCAAATTGATGTTATTACGAGTTAAACCAATATCAACTTTATTTGAACAGCAATTAGGTTGATTTCAGAGTGACTAGCACTATTGAAAAAGTTATAAAAATGTTTGAAGTTGTAGATTAAACTGTACTTTATTGTGTATTCCATAAACTCATATTTGTTTAATCGCGAATGCAGCTTAGATATTTTGTTCCATTACCGTTTACTTAGATTTACTTACTTACATTTCACAGAACACTCTCTCTATGAATAATTTATGAAAAGGCAAATCGTATTATTTTTTTAATAGTAGCATGTGTAGCCTAATGATTGGCTAAGTTTGTGGAGAGGCTCATGGCAAAGTAATGACAGCCGCATGGGTCGATCGATCAGGTTAAGTTAATTAAGTTTCGCTTGCCGTAGTCGGTCCATGGATGGGTAATCTTTGCATACCGAGAACCCCCTCCCCCGTCGCTCGGAAAGCATGTTAAGGCGTTAGTCCCGGCTGCCATTCTTAAGATCTTTGACAGTCGCTAAGGGTCGTCAGAAGCTCGAAAGTCTGCCAACCAGTCTTACCAACGGATCTCGTATTACCCAGTGAAGGTTGTGGAGGTCAGATAGGCAGTCACTCCATGTAAAATACTGGTATTTTAACTGCATCCGGTTAGACTGGAAGCCGACTTCAACATAGTTGGGAAATGGCTAGGCAGATAAAAATGATGGTTGGCTGAATTTGTTTTGAATTTATTTCCATGGCTTATTTTATAAACCCCCTATAGCCCAAAAACCAGCTGTTTTATCAAAGGATATTTGGAATAATATAGAGTGAATGGAAATATATAAATGTGACAGGTTCCGGACGATTTAATGATAAATGATTCCGATTCCGACTACGTCGCCATGACAGATTAAAATCGGTTGGATTTGGGGCCATGAGAGCAGCGGGGATTAAACATAACATCACGCTTGTAATACCCGAAGGGTTTGACAGAGATCTACTTTTACAATGTTTGTAAATATGTGAGCACCATGTATCTATCACATAATTAATTTATATGTCATGGTTTCATTAATGCATTTTAATTCTTTTACCCATTGTGGTATACCCAACGCGGCAGTCACCAGCGGGGATTAACTATTACATAATAAATTACGAGAAGTTTAACATAGCTTTTATTGACAAATCACCATTAATTACTATTGCAAAATGTGAACAAAACGTATGAATAAGAACACTCCCGACTAATTCACCTTTCGAATAAAAAAAACAAAATCAAAATCGGTTCCGTTCGGGAGCTACGATGCCATAGACAGACACACACACACCCTAACACACCTTCGCATACACACACACACACAGTCAAACTTATAGCACCCCGTCGTTTTTGCGTCCGGGGTTAAAAAGTAACGTGTTTGACAGCAATAAACTCTATATTTTTATTCCGATGTTCCGCGGGGTGCTGCTAGTAAATATATATTTATTTATTTTATTTTTATTTATTAAATTATAAACTTGCTTTAGGCCTAGGTATTCTTAACACTACAGTCGGCAATATAAATAAAATTTACCCCCTTTATATAAACGTTGCTTAACGTCAAGAGATGTTTAAACGTCAGAAATGTATGGTTAAACAGTCATTAGTAATCATTACTTAACTTTAAGAAAAAATGTTTTTTTTCTATCCCACTGCTGGGCAAAGGCCACCCCCAAATCCTTCCAGGAACTCTTTTTCCACACCACGTCGAACCAGCCCCCGCGGTACGCGTCCAGACCGTTCGCCATCTCTTTCTGGAACAGCCTCGGTGGCACCGTCCATCTTTAGGAACCCATTGTGTGGAGGCTTTTGCCCAGCAAGCATCATGCATGCGGCTGATATGACCCGACCAATTCCTTTTGAGCCTCGCAGCCTTCTTTCCAACATCTAGTATGTCAGTTTTAGAACGCAAATAGGAATAAAGTTTTTAATGTAAATAAACACCAATATCTTCACATTGGTCGCACAGAGTCGCTTACTCCGTAGCCTCGTGTCCAGTGCCAACGTCAGATCCTGATTTCAATCCGATTAGCCGCTTTGATCGGGGGCCCAATATTTTATACCGTTTCATTCTTAAACATCCCTCCCCATTGATTTAAATTAGCTTTGCAATGTAAAACTGAATGGCTGTCTAAATTTCAATACGTTTCGAAATTAAAGATAACTAAGTACCTTTTTATTTGTTTGTGTTTTAAGAATTGATCAAGATTGCTCATAATAATAATACTATTACTACCACCATCCGAGGAGGCACTCGTTAGGCAACTGGATCAAGGGCTTGATTCACAAAGCCGTACTTCTGGACACGGCCCGCATTGTTAGGAGGTTCCTCGCTCTGGAACCCTGACCACCGGTAGCTTGGACCCTGTTCCCAGTACCGGTGGGCTACTATTTTTTTTATATTAAAATTTCTGTTAATCCTGGTTATAAACTATCTGTGTGCAAAATTTCATCTTAATCCGTTCAGCCGTTTTTGCGTGAAAGAGTAACAACCATCCATCCCTCCATCCTCACAAACTTTCGTGTTTAAAATATTACTTTTCCAACGGGGTAGTTGCGTAACACACAACAGTAGCAATGGGTTTCATTTTGACAGTTCAACAACATTCATTGCGTTATTTACGTTGTTGAGCAGACACATTTTTCGAACATAAGAAGCAATGGATACGCAATATCCTTGAAAATGACTCAGAGTGAGATTGATAACATGTTGGTGTAGATCCTGGTAAGTAATCCTTTTTCAACATAAAAAATACTTTCTTAAAATACTTACCCTTTTTGGACCGCTATAAAATTATGAATAATATATGTTACAGGTTTACAAAAACAACAAAATATCATTAAAATTAATATATTGAACTTTCCCATGTACAAACCCCCTCACTTAAATGTCTAAAAACAATAATTTATTACTTACAAATTAGTTCAAATGCCTACCTATTTATAAAATTCCCTTTACAAATATTCCCCTCCGTTACATTTAAATTACTTAAAGTTTAAGTTAAATTTACTTGACCCCTTAAGTTATACTTAGTGAATATTTGTTTGGTACTGGTGTCCTACGACGTCTATCTAACTACATCTATCAGTTGCTAAGTAAGTTATTATATTTATTAAAATACGGCCATTTTATATTATTATTTTTATACACAACAATAAATTAAAACATTAATTCAATCTTTATCCCTTACCTTAAATAAGTTAATACAAGAAAATTAAGTAAATACTCTTTTATAAAAATTGAAAACAAAAAGTAAAAAAATCGGTTAAGGTTTAGGCTTTCACTTCTCTAGCGTTCTCAACGATGCTTGTCACAATATTTTCTGTGGCCTTTCCTTTCTGGGTTTCATTTTCGACCACAATCCTGTTGATGATATTGGCACAGTCCTTATTCTCAATTATACTGACATGGTTGCCTTCCAGATAATGTACAGTCACCGTGCCCTCGGTAAACTTATCAAGACCGTAGTTCTCTTCAACGACGACGTAAGGGGGATTCTCCTTGGGACGGAGAAGAATGACAGGAGACTGGAGTTTGGCGAAAGTCTTAGGGTTGAAGTTGAGTACTACCTTGAGCCTGTCGAAGGTGGCTTTAGCAATATTGGCGATGAATTTATCGGAGTACTTGCTCTGAACTGGGCAGGTTTTAATCGTGAGGGCAACTCTTTCTTCATACGAGTCGATTTCGTTGAGTTTTTCCAAAAGGCCTTTGGTGACGTCATTGTTGGGGGCTACGATGTCGACGGTGTGACAAAGAAGGTTGTTCTGTAGTTGCAGGTCGTTCTTGAAGGTGATGGTCATTGTCAGGAGCGCGTAGAGGAAGTCAGGGGCGCCGTCCAAGCAGAATATTGTTCCCTTGAAACCTGGAAGGAATGCGGAGTTTAGTTGGCTTGTGGCTCAAACTGTGATGACGCGAAAGTGACGCAGTCGTTTTACAATAGTCTTCATAAAAACTTGAAATTTGTTGATTTAAGAAATGCTTAAAAAACTGTACGACTTTTTGAATTCATCTAAATTAATTCTATGCTCGTTATCATCATCTACCTCACATTTTCCCGACTATGTTAGGGTCAGCTTCCGCTCTAACCAGATGCAACTGAATACCAGTATTTTACATGGCCTATTTGACCTTCACAACCCAGTTACAGGGTATTACGATACCCCTTGGTGTATTGTTGGGTGTGCGGTTGGGTATGCAAAGAACTGCTTACCTTCCTTCTCCAGTCTCGAAGCCAACTCCAAGATAAGGAGAGTACCAAAACTGTATCCCAGCAGCCAGTACGGAGCACCTGGCGCCAGTCTTGAGATCACCGTCTAAAAAAGAAAAAATAGTTTGACAAACCACAAAATCTAAAATTCTTAACGATAAATGGACAAATTGATTTTACTGAGACCATTATTAGTTACTAAACGTTAACATTATTAAACGAGTTGGGCCGAGTATTGCAAGCGACAGTGAAATCGTAAATGGAAAGAGTGACAGTCAACAATTATTGGATTTGGTAATTTGCAACAGTTGCAACGTTTTCTTCCAGATAAACTCATCATCTGCCTAACCATTTCCCCACCATGTCGGGGTCGATTTTTAGTCTAAGGGTCAGCTCACATCGAGACGCGACGCGACGCGACGCTGCGCGCACACTTTAAAAGAGAGAGCTGCACGGCGCAACGTATTCTGAACTCTCACAATGCAATGTGTACGTTTTCGTGTAGAAAATAAAGTACCTATATTTTGAGTCACTTTTTAAAAGTGTGCGCGCAGCGTCGCGTCTCGGTGTGAACTGATTCTAACCGGATGCAGCTGTATACCAGTTTTTTCATGGAGCGACTGCCTATCTGACCTCCACTAATACAATACCCCTTGGTAAGACTGGTTGTCAGACTTTCGGGCTACTGACGACCCGTAACGACTGCTAACGATCCAAGGATGACAGCCAGGACCAACGGCTAAACGTGCTTTCCGAGGCACGCAGGATCTTGGTATGTGAAGATGGTCACCCATCCACGGACCAACCGCGGCAAGCGTAGCTTAACCTGATCGATCCACCTGTTATTACTTAGCCACAAGCCCCTCCTAAAGCTCCGATAAACTACGTATCAGGAATTAATAGTGGTGTCCCTAGCCACATGGTGAGAAACATAACATAACCGGCGAACAGGTGTTCTATACTTCTTCAGAAAATACGGTTGTGATGATGTCATGTTGACGGAGTCCCCATGGGCTGTAGGTGACTACTTTCCTTAAAGCAGTATCACACAATAGAACCCTCACCTGGTGCAGCCTATCAACCATCTGGTCCATCGTCTCATCCTTGTGTTCCACTCCGAGTTGCAGCACGCAGACCTTGATCTTCAGTCTTCTGCAGAGCGGTTCCAGGACCGCTGCGCAACCTTCCAATCCTGGCAGCATGAACAATACGCGCTCCATCACGTGGATAGCTTCATCACCCTATAAAGGAGAAATACAATTTTATAAAGTTTTGGCACAAGGTCTAGAACTCTAGATTGTCGATCATGCCGGAAGATGCAGCGCGGGTATAAGGTATGAGGCGGTATATCCCGCGAAAGAATGGAGGTCGTGGCTTTTTAAGCGCTAAGACCCTCCACAATCGCGAGATATGCAGTCTCAGGGAATATTTTCTAGAAACCGACGTGGGGATGCATCGAGATGTAGTCGCGGTGGACAAGGGCCCCCGCTCTCCTTGGCTGAAGATACTTAGACCTGGTGAAGCTTGCAGGAATCTGTTGTTGTTGCGATCTTTGGGTGGTTTATGTCCAACATTAGATGTCTTTCGGTATAATGATGATGGTTTGTTAAGACTACTAACACTGATTTGGATCAGGAAATCATTTATAGGATATTGGATAAAACTGTCTTGAAAAAACGAAAATACATACAAAAAGAGACCAAATGTCTGAAGGACATTTTTAGTTCCTCTAGTATATTTTTTAAGTTTGTTAGGAAAAGAATGATGCAATAACTTTACTATTATGTATGAATAATATTCCTACCTACATTTCTTGAAATTAAATCCTACCTAGTCCTGATAATATTATAAACGCGAAAGTTTGTGATAATGGATGGATAGATGTTTGTTACTCTTTAACGCGAAAACTACTGAACGGATTTTGATAAAACTTTGCAGTAATATATTTTATACATCAGAATAAGACATAGGATACTTTTTATCCCGATATTCCCACGGGATATGCGTACGGACGTATGCGGGTGAAACAGCGGAGCGCTGCTAGTAACGGTATAATGCACAAGTAAAATTCACAAAATTGCATCTTTTGGACAACAATTGAATGCACCGAACAAATTTTAATGTCTAATTATTTAGACAAAATATGCAGAACAATTTTTAGAACTTATGGGTTCTTCAGAAGCTGTTTCTGTGCAGAAAGTTGTAGTGAACTTGCACCCGAGAGATGTATCACATTTATCACGACTTTCGCGAGTTCGATCCAGTTTCTTATTGAATGATCTATTGGAAAACTTTGCAGTCTGAGTGGAAAGTGTTGAAACTACCTATTGGAGAATAAACAGCAGCGATCGTTGGCTACGTTTGTTTTGTTTCCTTGAGAAAATAAATTTTGCTGTGAATCTAACTTGATTGTGGAGCATTCGCTTGTATCAGAAACTTCTGCATAAATATTTATACCCACATTTTGTTTTCTTATACTTTTAACAAAAAGTAACGTAAACGCAACTTGCTTCATATCATTAAAATCTACCAAAAAATAAATATCTTTATTGAATCTTCTGGATCCATTATGAGCGTTTCAACGATGATCTTTTAGCCACTTGACAGTCTGTGCACGAAACCGTACCTCGAAAATTGAAAACGGCAACGGTGGTGACCATGGACTGTAGAGAGTAGTTTTACTATGGCAACTGCTGTGACATGACAAGTGTTAGTGGAGGGCGTTCTATGACACCGTAATGACGAACATCCACCGTCATTGCGGCCGCTCTATGATGGCATCATAACTTCATTAGAAGACCAAAACGTTACAAATATCGATGCTAGTGTTTCTGAACTGACATTTTACACATTATTAGCGATCCGTCCCTATTTTACACGGTTTTTACGACTTGACAAAACATCAAGACATTCTTTACTATAATAATGATGTACGTTTGATGATAATGTATTATACTAATAAATCTTCCGCAATAAATTCTCTAAATGATGGTGCAAGCCACATCAAAGTGCGTTGCGTATTTCAAAAGACCAAAGTGGTCACACAAACATACACGAAAAGCGAATTTAGTTTTTAAATATATATAGATATATAAGCATAAATCACTTGATGAATTCATTTAAACTGTTTCTTTTTTAACTATAATATACCTCTTGAAAAAAATCCAATATTAAGTAGGTAATCTTACCTCAGCGGCATCGCTGACCATGGTAGGCATGTATATGAGGGGCTCGGACACGGTGTTCTCGTCTCCGAAGTTCCTCATGAGGACCCTAAGACCGACAGCTCCTTCGACGTTGGCTGGACGGGACGCTGACGTTGAGGCGGCGGCTTCACGTTGTGCTGTTAGTTCTACCAACCTGGTGGACGGAGACAGTCAATTAGGATCATGTTGGTGAAATATAGGTACCTACTATATCGTTCGCAGCTATGTCTACGACTGATATTAAAAGGGGCTGGGACAGACAGAATGCCGAAGGTAGAGAACTGGGAGATATGACAGCTAGCCGTGAATGGTTAGATGAATTGATCATATTGTATGGAGAAGCTTGTCTAATTAATGATAATTTAAACACCGGCTAGTGAGGTGGTTAGGATTCAAGTGACTTGGCTTAAAGCTTGTGCTAAAGAGGGTGCTAAGCAGTGGAAGATTCGTGTCAATAACAAAAATTCTTCGAGTCGCGTTATGAGGAAATAAATGGAATAAAGGGTGAAAAATACAGGTACCTACTTATAAAATTTGATTAATATTAGAAAAGACCACAGGGGCAAATCCCATATTTAAAAAAAGTTCGCATTTTAATCACAGTCTCAATCTGTCAGAAATTCCTCTTATTTTCCCTAAATTGACATTGATTGTCGCCGAGGTGAGATTGCGATTAGCTTTTGAACGTTTTTAATTACGGGAATTGACCTTCCGATGATAGAACTGGAACTGTCACCTCTCTATAGATACCATGTTTTGACTATCTATAAAGAGGATCATGATCATAAAAGATAAAAGAAAGATCAACTAACGACTAGCCTGTCACTGACGCTTTGACGTTAATTAGTTACCTACATCTCAAAGATTAGATTAAAATCCGACATCTCCGGTAATCAAGATCACGAACGAGAACAATGGGGCCAAAAATAAAACCGAATATTGAGTAAAATTATGTAGAAATCCGATCTTTCATCTAATTTGCGGCAAGTCTGTTACCTCAGAGGCCTTTATGAAATATCTCATATCTCTGAAAATATGAACAAAATGGAAGTACAGTTCGCTACACATTTGCTTCGAGATTTTTTATTCGAGCTTGCAATAGCATGTTGTATTAGAAAGAGTTTTGTATTATTTTCTTTAGCTAGTTTTTTTTCTGAAAACCTCGTTGGAAAAGCGAGTCGCTTCGAGCAGAAATTATTATTTCAAGTTTGTATACGTAGTTGTTTGGGAAAATTTTCCAGTGTTTTAACAACTGAAGGCCTGGAGAGTTATTTGTCGACAGTATGAAAATATGAAATACGCAATCTGTCGCGTGTTTTTTTATATATTTTGTTATGACAACGCTACAAAATGATCGTCAAATTATAATTTTTAAAACCAATAATCCAGAACATGAGTCTTGCCAGAAATGACTGCTACTGCATTGGACTTAAACCAAAACTGGTGAAATGTGGGTGTAGGTACTATTACAATTATACCTCTGCCCAACCTTTCGGGGATTACAGGCGTGATGTTATGCACTCAACACTTCGCCAGTTATATTTACGTCCCATGGATTAGGGGGCAAACCTATTGCTATCAACTGGGAATCCAGATGATGAGCTGATCATTCAAGCAGAATGATGACCTAAGATTGAGCACTAATTTTATCTATTGCTTACCTAGCGAACGTCAACGTCCTGATGTCCTGGGCGGTGAGGAAGATTTCGAACTCTCTCTCCAGGGTCTGCTTGATCTCCACGGCCATCATACTGTCCATACCCAGCTCGGCGAGGGACACTTGTTGGGACACAGTCTTCAGGTCCTTGATACCTGATAGAGAGAGCATAGATTTTAAAATAAGGAAATAAAATTGCTGTGCGGATTCAAACGTGGCTGCAGTACTTAAAAAGCCTTGTAAAGACGAAGAGAGTAAGCACATATTATAAGTGTGATATATTGCCGGCGATTGCTCCCACAGACATTCTTGCCTCTCGACGATCTAGAAACTCTCCATAATGTAACGAAGCAGGAAAAAAAACTGTGGCTTCCACCTTCTCTAGTTTGTGTTGAACGAAATATCATTAAATGCAAGATAAATAGCGAAATTAATAAATTAATTCGTAGTTTTAAAATGACCACTAATTCTGTTTATATGTCCACTCGAAATAGAACTGTAAACATAAAATTCCTAATTTAAGAGCCAGATTTAATTATTAAGCCTAATTAAGTAACCGATTTCCATTCTAAATACTCCGCCGGGTATAATCGTGATTACCCAGGGTATTACCAGTATCATATCAATAGAATTATTCACATGTAACTAATCTTCTAACAGATTATATTCATGCTAATGGTTAGACCCTAACAATATTGTTATCATTGTTTAATGATACGGCAACGTTAACAACAGTTCTGACTGTAATTTAATTGGCAACTACCACTACCCACATAACTATTAAGTTGTGTGGTTAATGATAGTCGCCAATTAAATTAGTTTGTTTAGTTATTAATTCGTTTTTTTAATTAAATTTAATTAATTTTAAATTTCAGGGTAACTATGTAACTATCTATACAGCTCAGTGAACATAAATGTGTCCATAACAGGAAAATCTTGCAAAACCAGCACCTAGTTAATGTAGCGTAGCATTCATTTAATCACATTTTTAAAGATTTTGAAGGATATTGCTAATCCATTGCATATTTGAAAGATTCATCGTCCCAACAATGAAAGAAAGAATAAAGTTTATTTGGACACAGTTCGTGAAACACAAAATAGAAAACTAACAAAACAATGTTTCAAACAACAATAGTGTGTGCCTCACGGCTGCGCCAAAAAGGTTCATTTCACGTAAATAACGCAATGAACGTTGTCAAAATAACGCTGCTGCAAATAAAAGTGCTTGCGTAAGAATTTAATCTGCAAAGGCTTTGTGTAAAATTTCATTAGATTACTTTTGAACAGACATTAGCTATGACATTAACCAACTCACCCATAATCTGTGCAACAGCATCCACAATGTTGCCACATCCAGATCCACCAGCCTTCTTCTCAGCTACGACGATAGATGACACGATGGCTGCGTCCTGCTTCATGAACTTGTCGAGGGCAGACAGACAAGATGATATTCTTTGTTGGAGGGTTCCACCGATCTCGAGTTGGACGTCATCATCCTGCATATCGGCTACGAGACCGACCTGTGGGGATAAGATTGGGTTTAGGTTTTTGTTTCGTTAAAGGTTTTCAAGCTGGATGACTTCGTGAATGGAAGTAAAAGGTTAGGCAGCACTGCCGCGGTCAGATCCTTACATGTTCGGGTATTCGGTATTTTTTTTAACCCCCGACAAAAACAGAGGGGTGTTATAAGTTTTTCATTTTGCTAATGAAAAAAGTTTGGGGTAAGACAGAAGCCTGAAAACCTAATGGATATCGTTACTTTACAATGAAGGGATGGGAAGGTCGGAAGATAATAATTACAATTTCCTTCTAAAAAAAACTGCCGACATTCTGCTACTAGATTTTATAAGCTAGGCAAATAATCCTTCTAATATTTTAAACGCAAAAGTTTGTGAGGATGGATGGATGGATGTTTGTTACTCTTTCATGCAAAAACCTACTGACCGTATTTGGATGAAGTTTAGCACACAAATGATTTATAACAAGAATTAACACATAGAATACTTTGTAAACGTCATAATGGCGAGACCAACTCTTGTAAATGATAGATTTTTCATCCCGATATCCCACGGGATCGAAACTTATGCGAGTGAAACTGCGGGGCGCTGCTGATAATAACATAAAAATCTTTATGCTAGCTCTTCGTTGAGTATTTTTTATTTAAGCCTGACGTGACGAATCTAACCAAACCGACACATAACCAAAAGAAACAAGGTACATAATAATATATGTACTACTTACATCACCAACAGCTCCCCACTGCACGGCCAGGGCTGGGAGGCCGAGCTTCTTCCTCCATTCGCAGATCCTCTCCATCACGGAGTTGGAGAGACCGTAGTTTGTCTGACCGGCGTTACCGCGACCGCAGGATACGGAGGAGAAGATCACGAAGTCCCTAAGAATAGGAGAACACTGTAAGTATACATCTGAGTAACATAATGTTGAATGGAGATCCACGAATGACAGCCGGGACCAACAGCTTAACATGCTTTTCGAGGCACGGAGGGGTCTTGGTATGTGAAGATGGTCACCCATCCACGGACCAACCGCGGCAAGCGTAGCTTAACCTGATCGATCGACCCGTGCGGCTGTTACTACTTAGCCACAAGCCCCTTATAATAACATAATACATAATTATAGCTCAGTAAACCAAAATGACGTCAATATCGTAAAAAAAATGTTATTGTATTATTTTACTGCTGAGGGGTTATATTACAAAAACATAGTCCCAGAAACCTACGTATCAAGTTTGTTAATACGGCCCTTTGTTTTTGCTCCCACAAGGGATTAATAAATAAAGTCTGGACACTATAATTGAACTCCCGGGGAGAAACTTCAGTCGTAAAACTTGCTCAATAATCTACTTCACCGAGATACTTCAATGTTGCTATCATAAAATAAATTTTGAGAGCAGATTTTATTAAATACAGGATAATATTTTATCGTCCTTCATTTTCTTTGAAGGAACAGCGGGGTAATTGCATAACACACTCACAGTAGCAATGGCTTTAACTTTGACAGTTCAACAACATTCATTGCGTTATTTACGTTGCTGAGCAGACGAATTTTTCGAACTTATAAAGTAATGGATTAGCAATATTCTGTAAAATGACTCCGATTGTGATTGAAAGAGTGTTCAATGGTACAACATTGGGTTGGAGATACTCCACAGTATCTCCGACCCAATGTTGTACAGTCGTACACCCTACAGCACAGTATTACCCCGACTACAGTATTACCTCTACCCATCATCCGCCTAGCCGTTTTCCAAGTATGTTGGAGTCGGCTTCCAGTCTAACCAGATGCAGCTGAATACCAGTATTTTACTTGGAGCGACTGCCTATCTGATCTCCACAACCCAGTTACTGGGTAATACGATTACTACCTCTATGAGTATTACCTCTACCATATTTCCAAATACTTCTGAGACTTTTTAAAGAAATTTTAATAATATTGCTTCCTCTTTCCTTTACTTGAATTAAAGTTTGGTAGATGGTGTGCCTGGTCTCATCAATTATACACTAATAATAATATCTATTGAAATAACTGAAAATAAACAAAAACAAACAAAACCATGTCCCACTTACTTCAAATCAGGGCACATTTTCCTCGACAGTTTATCCAAATGCACGGTAGCCATCGCCTTAGGTCCGTACGAGGTCTTGAACGTCTCAGTAGTCTGGTTCTGGAAGATGCAGTCCCTAAGGACCACAGCTAGGTTGAAGATGGCTTCCACAGGTCCCATGCTGTTTGCCATCTCGAGCATCTGTGCGCATCCAGACTCGGTGGTGATGTCGTGGGTCGAGATTTGGATATCGGCACCGTATTGTGCCCATGCTCTATAGGAGAAATAAAAACCATTATTATATCGTAGGCGAAAACGTGAAGGTTACCCCCAAAATTCATTTTTGTTTTACTTTTTTTGCAATTTTGCAGATCAATATCAAGTTGTGATCCTACTAATATTATGAACGTGAAAGTTTGTATGGATGGATGGATGGATGTTTGTTACTCCTTCACGCAAAAACTGCTGAACGGATTTGGAAGAAATTTGGCACACAGATGGTTTATAACCAGGATCAGCGAAACCTATCCTGATGCCTTTGCAAAGAACCCAAAATAAAATCATTAAAACCCTATACCATTATCACTATCTTACTCCAACTAAAATACTATTTGAAAAAACTAAACTATTAAATCTCGCACAACTATACACATACGGCACCTGCATTCTAATTAAAAAAATCACCACAAACAGCATACAATCCAATTTACAATTTCACAAAAAAACACTATCACACAACCTAAGAAATAAAAATAAATTACAACGAAGACAAGCTCGTACTAACTATGGCAAAAAAACCATATTGTTCGAAGGAGCACAGCTGTATAATGACCTACCAAATGACGTAAAAGATTGTGACAACATTAACTCATTCAAAATGAAACTAAAAAATCATATTCTTAAAATGTAGTTATACCGCATACCTATCAATTAATGTTAGCAACTTCTTACCTACCTAATATTTATTTGTATAACTTCACCAGCATGCGCCTGAGGCAAAATGTATTTCTTTTAGATTTAAGCAATTACTTTGTATCTCATTGTAAGTGAACCTATATAATTGTTCTTATGAGAATAAATTCTTTAAACCTAAACCTAAACCTATCAGCATATAGGATACTTTTTATCTCGATATTCCCACGGTATGAAACTTATGCGGGTGAAACCGCAGGGCGCAGCTAGTCATTGAATAATGATAAATGATTTTATTTTGTAAGTAGGTTCATACAAACCCTTTTACACTTCAATCATATTTTAAAAAAACTAGATGAGGTCGGCGTTTCCTACCTGACTAGTCTGAGAAGAAAGGCCGAAACAAACTCAGAGGTCACAATCTCTTTTAAAGTCCAGACATAATCTTGGTCAGATCATATGAAGACCATGTAAATCGATGTCTGAGATGGTCTTTTGAGGAAATAACCACACAGATTGAGAGATAAAATTGTGATTCACGACCGTAACAAATAATTAAGTAGTAATAGAATTAAGCATTAAAATCATTAATATAACTGACTGTTGCTCAAGTATGAGTGAAAGAGAGGGGAACTCAAAAAAGTTGAACTTTTTCAAAATCTCCATGTGCTACATTAACACCCGTCTAGCTGTTCATTAGTTATATTTCAGGTCCATTCATGCAATATCATTTGTGCAAAAAAATTGGTACAGGAATCAATCCCATACTCGTCGAAAGAACACATACCCTTAGGTTGCTGCACCAATTAAGACATCATCATCATGAAGTTCCTACAATTACAGCGAATCAAGTAAAAAAATCAGTAATCACAAACCTAAGCCTCGAGGACTGGTATCCGTTGCTGATTCCTCTGCGGGAGGTGAGAAGGATCTTCTTGCCGCCTCTCATGATGAGCCAGTCAGCCAGTTCCAGGCCGAAACCTCCCAGACCGCCAACCACGACGTACACGTTATCTTCGTGACAAATGTACCTGGAAGAGTAAATAGATTAGTACATGCAAGGAAAAATTAATTAAAACGTTACTATTTTAGAGATTATTGAATGGTCTGGAAAGTTTTGGAAGCTATGTTAGTGAGATATGCCCGAACGCTACATAAAAATAGCACCAGGATAATAATATAATACAATCGATATTATTTTTATTGATTTCCTTCTAGGTTAAAAAGTTAGGAACGATCGGAAGTGCGTGCCATCCCCAACCTTATTCTGCGCTGTGTGGCGAGCAGACTCGATTGTTTATATCTGAGTCGCTGCTGCAAGCTGTCCACCTCGGTGTTACACGTGTGGCAGTAATTCACATGTATTCATGGTTTTAGGCTAAGTGATTAGAATAGGAATACTAGACATAGGGGTAAGGAATATTGTTACTATTATAACACAACTGAGTCGTGTTACTTGTTGAATAAAGATATTATTATTATTAAATACTTTTCCGATCGTTCTTTACTTTTTAAACATGTTACATACAGTCCGTACAGAAACCGTATTGTAGCGAAACATGTTACATACAGTCCGTACAGCAACCGTATTGTAGCGAAACATGTTACATACAGTCCGCACAGCCACCGTATTGTAACAAAACATGTTACATACAGTCCGCACAGCCACCGTATTGTAACAAAACATGTTACATACAGTCCGCACAGCCACCGTATTGTAACGAAACATGTTACATACAGTCCGCACAGCCAACGTATTGTAACGAAACATGTTACATACAGTCCGCACAGCCAACGTATTGTAACGAAACATGTTACATACAGTCCGTGCAGCCACCGTATTGTAACGAAACATGTTACATACAGTCCGTACAGCCACCGTATTGTAACGAAACATGTTACATACAGTCCGTACAGCAACCGTATTGTAACGAAAATAAAGATCACAGCGATTTTGACAGATCTGCCAGTGGCCACAACCCAACAAACACCATATTAACATTAGAATACGTTGAATCAGAGGTAAAATAACCGTGAAAGGAGTGTAGTTACTAATAAAAAACTGGAAAAGACACCACTTCCTTCAGGATTATCAGACATAATATTTTCATTCTCCCTTTCTGTTGCCTTCGATCTTGAGCTAAGCCTAAAACAGACCTTTTCTGTATATTGCATATTTCCGAAAAGTATCGTCACTTGAGCGCACTTACCTAGGTACAGCATCCATGGGTGTGAGGGCGCATTTTACTGGACGGTTGCTGCGCTCCTCATCACGGATTTTGATGATTACCTGATATACAACAATAAGATATACGTTAGTCCTAACATCATCATTTGTCCAGACTTTGCCCAACTACAACTACTACTGTATGTTGGGGTCGGGTTACAATCTTATCAGATGTAACTGAATAGGTACTAGTATTTTACATGAAGCGTTAGACCTAACATAAGAAGCTAAATAAACGGTAGTACCCGAAAACAGGAGCCAAGGTTGATAAAAAAAAAAAAATTGGCACATGTTTAGAAGGGTTTTTTTTTCGGTGATACTTACGGCCTTTTTGATCCGTAGTTAAACTGAACCAATTGTTAAAAATAGTAACGAATGGGTAAATTTTCGCAAAATGTGTGTTTTTGGTCAATTTTTAGTTTATCTATTGGTTATTTTTTTTTAACTAATGGTTATATTTGACCATTAGCAATGATCATATTATATCTAAAAGATTTTGGTTTTCTTAGAACGGTTCAACTTCTGGGCTACTATAAGAGCTGGTGGTTTACCCCTAGATCTTTCCCCGTAGCTTGTAAGATTTCTCATGAAGTATAAGAAGTTCAATAAAATACGTGATAGTATACCTTTCCGATGTGTTTACCCGCTGCCATGTAACGGAAGGCGGACTCCACCTCGTTGGCCTTAAACGTGCAGTACGTCAGAGGTCGGACGGCACCGTTCTCGATACCACTCAGCAGCAGGTCTTGCAGGCGCTGTGTAAACGAGGAGAAATCAAATAAAAATGTCTAGGATGAAGATCATTATGTTGATGATGGGTGTATAAAGTGAAAAGAAGTCTGGTATAAAGAGTTTGTAACATGACCTTGTTTCTTTCACCGTGAAGGTTGAGGAAAAAAGGTTGTGGCACCTATTGAAAGACTTTAACAAGTATCTAGCCGCTTCATAATTGGTATCGCTCATTTTCATCAATATTTTCCCATATAGTCATATATAGTACATACTAATACCAAGCATTTTTCATTTAAAAATAATCTGTCAAATACTCTCTGTCTGTCATGTCACGGTGACAAGAAACTAACGCAAGAAGTAAAAATAAAGTTAACTTCATACCTAATTAATAATATAAAAAAAAATATATAAAAAATGAATTTACAAAAAATGATACAATTGAGAAAAATATTTAGGAATGTAGTGGCCATACAAACCTTTCTGAAACTGAAGGTCTGGTCGAAGATGTAATCCAACATGATGCCGTGGAACGAGATCTCTTTCAAGAAGAAGTACATTCCGATGGGCGTGTTGTTACTGATATCGAACTTTCCGATCTCGAGGAACCGACCACGGTAAGCTAAGCAACGAACAGAGGCCTGTTGGTTAAAAAAAAAAGAATGTTAGTATGATTCCTGCAACTAAAAACTATATCTGCATCAATTCTTGAAAATTGCAATGTAAAAATTGAAACAATCGAGAAAAAATTGGTGATTAATATTTTGTTTCAGTAAGCAAACTATACATTTTTATACATATTGAACATGTTAAAAAATATATATACTATTCAATTGAATTGATTTGTTTCTTGTAAGTTTACCTGTAGTTTCTCGTCTGACAAGGAGTTCAGCACCATGTCGACTCCCTTGCCGTTGGTCTCACGACGGATCATGTCCTCGAACGACGTGTCACGAGAGTTGCCGATGTGACTGTCTGTAATGTTATTATTCATTTAGTGTATTTAATGCGCCTTTGGGTTAATTGGAGCGACGATCTTCGAAGAGTGGTAGCAGCTGGATGAGAGTTACCGAGGATCGAGGTTAAAATGCGTGTGATTAGGGGGGCCTAAGTCCAACAATGGACTTTTATAGGCTGATGATAATAATAAGTGTATAAGAAACGAATCAAAATTCAAATAGATAAGACTAGCTGCGCCCCGCGATTTCATCCGCATAAGTTTCGCTCCCGTGGGAATATCGGGATAAAAAGTATCCTATGTGATAATCCGGGTTATAAACTATTTGTGTGCCGAATTTTATCCAAATCCGTTCATTAGTTTTTGCGTGTAAGAGTAAAAAACATCCATCCATCCATTGTTTTCGACTACTTACTTTCGAAACTTTCGTGTTTATAATATTAGTAGGATGTGACTACCTCAAAGCAAAGAGCAGGAATTGAAAGTACTAAGGAATATTAGTCATTAGTGACTGCGTTCCCTACTTATGAACTGTCTAAAATATCATGGATTTTAACTATTACAATGTTTCTTTTAACTTTTATTTTTGTAAGTTCTAGAGGAAATAGATCTAAGTTATAATATGTAAATAGATAATAGATTAGATTCCACAAAACCAACCTTTAAGTTGCGGGAACAGCTTCTTGATGAAGGCCCTCTTCTCCGCGGTACCCACAGTAGTGAAAATCTCGCAGCCATAGTAGAGGGCCACGTTGATGGCCGCCTGGCCCACTCCACCCGAACCAGCGTGGATGAGGATGGACTCACCACGTTGGATCTGGCCTACCATGATCTGGATACAAGGAGGTTTTAGTTATCAACGAAAGTAAGTGCAGGTTCAAGGATTCGGTTTTTCCAAGTTCAAATCTGTAGATAATAATAAAGCAGGAGTATTAAATGTGACAGCAAGTGATACCTACATATAGTCACTGAAATTAAAATGTATCTAACGTAATAAGATTAATCTCTTTGTGGTGATGATCAATGGTTCTTCCATTTCCAGGAATTTTAACTTATTCCAAGTAAATATCTCTCAACAATCTTAGGAAGGGTCTAATTTTAATAGCATATGAAGATACAAGAAATTACAACAATGCTGATAAATACATCTTTACTTACGTTACAGTATAACAAAAGAAATATTAAAACACTGATGATAAATACAATATATCGGTATAAATAAGCGAACTCATGACTCACCATGGCATAGTAGACAGTTCCGTAAGCAACTGGAACACTAGCACCTTCCTCGAAGCTCCACTCATCAGGGATGGCCCACAGCAGAGCCTTGTCTCCTTCAGCCAAGTTAGCCAAACCCCGGTTACGGATCATACCCATGACGCGGGAACCACTGTAGAAAAAGACAATCTAAAAATATGTAGGATACTCCCGACCGAATTTCGTCACGACACGACCTTCAAGTCGTTCGTGGTGCGTTTTCCGACACATCATCTCGAGAAGTTCCTCAAGGAAGAGTTCTGGCCGAAGGGTGTTGTGTACCGCCGGTTTCGTGGCCGGCTACATGACACCAGTCAGCGAAACACGACGCAGACACTTCGTGTGACTTAGTTAGTTTTTAGTGTAATTATAATGTTGTATGTATTTATAGTATTTTAAGTTATATTAATATTGTATTGTATGTGTTTTATATGGGCCTTGATGCCTGAAATAAATGGATAAATAAATAAATAAATAATCTGATGGGACGGTAATCCTACAAAACCGGAAAGAGATTAGGCGTAGGACCACTTTTACGCTTTACATGATTTCCGAAGCACGGGTTCCAATGTCCAGTCCGCCCGGCTGTTACTGAAAAATACCTAACGGAAAAATCCAGTAGCGCATCCCCGACCTAGGAATTTAACCCAGGATCTCACGCTCAATAGTTGCGCTTGCGGCCACTAGACACACGAGGCATTAATGTAGTTGTAGAAGCGTCATAAACAGAATCAAAGGAGTAAAACAAAGGTGGTTGGGTGAGACCATTGATTTTGTCCAAAGTTAGCAAATGTGCTGAAGGCCCACTTGATGATTGATATATGTAGATATGAAGGGATCGATATATCACCAACCTTTGCATTTGAAAGGCAATGGACCCACTCATGTGTCATTGTAGTAATATTGTGTCAGAAATGTTGCTTAGTTAGAGGAGTAGGTAGAGGGTTGAGTCGTTTGACTTCATTAAACAATGATTAATAGATGTTCAAACTTGCAGATAAACCATTTTTTTTTCGTAATTTTAAGCCTCCTTAAGTTAGTTTAACATAAACTGGTAAAAATAAGAAAGTTTCGTAAATATACACTACATACTTGGGAGTCCTTCCAACAATCTCGAAACCTTGCACGCACTCCTGTGCAAGTCGACCGCGAGCGACCGCGTCCACTGTCACACGACCGGTAGCTGTCATGACGTCACGGAAGTTCAACGCTGAGCAGTACACCTGGTTGAGGAAGATTATTTACATAAGTATACATTGAAGCTACCTACTCTAAAAATACATTGTTCCTCACAGTAGGCTTCTCCAAAGAAACTACCCTTTAAGTAACTTTCTAGAGTCGACATAATTAGGTTAGATATTGGTAGCACTGTGTGGGCTTAGATTGAAATAATTTAGTGTTCATCAAAATCAGCCTATAATGTTTCCACTACTGCGTACGTTTACCCGTACAAACGCACTCGGGGCAGATTTATCCCATTTAGTTAAGATATCCCAATATCCCATTTAGCTAATATCCCATTTAGTTAATATTATAATGTTCCTCTTCGAGAGCGAGTGGGCTGTAATCTAGCACGTGGGCCCAGTGCGTGTTGGTAGATGTCACATGTCTTCGATTTTTTGGTAAAATTATGAAGTAATTCAAACAAATCGTTTTAAAGAACAAGAACAAATATCTTTTATTCTCGTTGTTACCAAAAAGTAGGATGATATAATTATTTAGATTTCCGTAAAAATTACATAAAAGAAAATACTTACAGTAATAAGCACTTTTTCCTCATCCTTGAAGACTTGGTTCTCCCTGATGTTTCCTTCCACCCATCTCAATGAGGACAGGTCTCCGATCGTTAAGGTGTTGACGTAAGCGTGGTTGGCACGGACAGTCTCCAGGTCACCAAGGAGAAGATGGCGGTACGTACCCCATTGACCCTAGGATGGAGATGGAAATATGAGAAATAGTAAAAAAATACTACGAAGCAGACGCAACATTTAAAAGACCCCTGTGTATCAATAAGTTAAACCTGTACATTCAATTCATCGCTAAGCAAATTGATACCATGTCAATTTGCCATGCTATTTCATACCTACAATAAAATTGTCAAAGAATGACAGTTGTGATTTAAATATATTACTTTCCCCTACTTTACATTTACAAATCAACGAACGATTCGAACTAAAAGCATCATTCTATGAAAATCTTTGTTCAGTAGAATTTAATAAAAGTAATGGGCCTTTGAATAAAAAATACAGTTTGTAGAAAACTACAAAAAGTACAAGGTGTAAAACAAGAACACGACAAGATAAGGTGAAGGTGGTGGGGTCAACGTGTTGTATTTCTACATTTATATCTGTAATTGTTATCCTACTAATATTATAAACGTGAAAGTTTGTATGAATGGATGGATGGATGTTTGTTACTCTTTCACGCAAAAACTACTGAACGGATTTGAATGAAATTTGGCACACAGGTAGTTTATAACCAGAATTAACACATAGGATACTTTTTATCCCGATATTTCCACGGGATCGAAACTTATGCGGATGAAACCGCGGGGCGCAGCTGGCGGTGTATATTATAAAGAATATTCTATCTTTCTATCTACAAAATATATTTTTAAGACCCAAAATAATGACGCAGAAGTTTATGTTATTTTTATCTTGGGAGTCTAACTTGATTATACAAAATAATATCTCACATTGAAATATCGATTCAACTCGATATGTTTGTGTATCCATTTATCACATCGTTGAATTTTAATTAAGCCTGATGTCGGTTTTAGTTCATTATCTCTTTTAATGCAAATATCTCAGAAAATGAATGTGTATTTTATCGTCACATCCTAGGGGCACATCGGCTCACGATTTATTTAAAATTACTTGGTAATTAATTATTAATACAGGGTGGCAGAGACATCGATGCACAACCTGTTACCATGGATTCAGTTCATGATTCTGAACTCCCCTGCGTTAAACTTATTCCTCATTTATTAATAAAAAAAATTCTATGTTCAATACATTTTGACCGCTTATGTATTTCACTTTTCTATGAACCAGCAGATTATTTTTTTGTTACACTCTACAAATTTCTACGCTAGGGGGTCCAGATTCATATTCTGAATTCATGGGTTCAGTTTGCATCGATGTCCTGCCACCCTGTATAACAGAGATTAATAACACGTGATCAATATTAATCTTTGAGATAATTTATAGGTACTTACATCCTGGTAAACATTGAGAGCCAAGTCCTTATCCAGCTGTTCTTCATAGAATTCCAAGTCAGGGTTGAACGGAGGTGCAGACGGATCAGAAATAAGTACACCATACACGATCTCACCGCCAGGTTCCCTTCTCAAACAGTTGACTAATCCCAACAGACCGTTGATCGGCTCATCTTGGGTATAAAGGACCACTTTCTGGCCTTCCTTGAGTTCCTCCTTGACTTTGTCGATCCAAGCGAAGCTTAGATCTGATGCGAGGATTCTGACGAATTTGGCGGGGCGGGCTCCAACGCGTTTACGGAAGAGGACCAGATATTCGACGCCAGTGTCGTGGATGGTGACGATGTCGTATTGATCTGAGTATTGCTTGGGGTCGGGACGTTCCTTTTCGCGACTGATGAGGAAACATTTGTCACGGAGAGTGCCAGCTGCTTGTGTTAGGATCTGATGGAGGAAATAATACGATTAATATATAAATATCTAGTTCATACCAATATGCACCACAACATTTTTGTAAGAAGTATATATACAGGTTTATATTCGAGTTCCATTCAAGATTTTATCCAAGTAATTTGGGGCGATGAATTCAATTTTAACTAAGACAATGTTTCTTGGAAATATATTTTGTCAAACATATAATTTATTTTGTTGTCTTACCTCAGGTCTGCCTAGAAGATTAGCACCTACAAACATGATAGTGTTACTCTCTCCAGTCAATTTCTTGTTCTCAAGGGTAATGTTAGAAGGCACTTCAATAGCTTCTTCGGAAATCATGAGAAGCTCAGCCTGTACCAAAGGTAGGTCTCCAAGCACCTCTCCAATATTTTCCAAAATGGGTTCCAGTGCGTTCTTCTTGTACTCTTCGTCGACTAATTCTATGCACTTGACTTTGTAAGTTTGAATGTTTTCGAGAACCAGTTGGATGTTGGCACGGAGGATGTCTTCGATCTGGTAAAGGGTGAATGGCTCATGTAGATTGATTTGGGAAATAATACAACTATTTCAATCGAGTTTTCAAATGCTTGAAAAGATTCATATAATTAAAAGATGAACAGCAAGTTTTTCCCTATCATGTAAAAAAAAGGTTTACGAATTTTAAATCACAAAGATTTTTAACAAACTTAAAATGAGGAGCTAGCTAGAGTGTTGTTCCTTACCTTCATCTTAGACTTTCCGAAGTTGGCAATAAACTCATTCTTCTCAAGCACAGGCACTCCAAGAGGTAGCCTCTTAGTGATGGGGGTAGCATGGAGTCCACGGACCTCGACACCACCAGCCCTGAACAAAAACAATTGAATTAATAACTTCAGTTCTGCGGTCGAGAATACTCTAGATACCTACTTATAAAATACCTGGTACAAAAAAGAATTCTACCGGGTCGAAATAGATTAGCTGGCGAAACTCCGCAGACGTGATGGGTAAACCTCGATATCGATATCTAAACATGATAAAACAAAAAAAAAAAAAATTTTTTGTGGGTTCATCGACCGCTGAGTGTATTTACTTGAAAATTCAATTTAAAAAATTAGTTTTGTTTGTGTTGGTAAACTTCACAGACGTGATTGGTATCTTTATACAAAAACGATAAAACACGTTACATTTTCTTCAACTCATACTTCAAGTACCAACACTACCATACGATGACCCCTTACCCCTTATAAAAAACATTAAAACTTTTTATTTTCAATACGTCTGCAGAGTTTCGCTAGCTAATTTAATTTGACCTTGTATTATAAAACTTAAAACACAATCACTAGGGTTAAAAAACTATGTAAGTAATTGGTGCTTATTTTATTTATATTTATATAGTGTGTTCTTCCTCTAAGCTTCCTAGGATTTCAACTTAATGAAAGAACAGAATATTGCTGGCTGTAGAGACGATAAAATGGTGAATCGGTTCCTGAAAGATGATTGCTTACGAAACTTATTTCGGAAAAGGTTCGGATAACTTTTTATTTCTCGTCTAAATATAAGTACTTGTCTGATTGAAGTACGTAGTGACTTGTGAGTCAGTTCGTGGGGATCATCGACAATGAAAGGCGAGTAGTAAAGTGATTTCGGAAATAGATCGCACAAAAACAAACTCCTCAGGTTAAAATTGGTCTCAAATGTCATGATTTCATGAAATAGGCATTCAATAGGGTAATATGAACGAGACGTATTGATGATTTTTATGATTATAATTCTATAAATAAATATTTGTTACGGCCGCAAATCATATTTAGATTAACATACAACCAGAATGCCAACTCTCGTAATTTAAAACGTTCAAAATCTAGTCGCAGTCTCATCTCGGCGACAAACATGTCAAAAACTTGTCAAATTGTAGGGAAATTAGACGTAGTTTTGACAGAATGAGACTGAAATCAGACTGTGAATGTTCTGAAAATTACGAGAATTGCCCTTATCATACTGACCTAAAAATTGCAAAAAAACGTAAGAAACAAACTCGCACACTGGATTTTCAACTGCCGAGAGTTGAAAATCGAACAGTGTGTTTTTAAACGCGCTGGGATGCGCTCTGTTGGATTTTCAACGTTCGGCTCGCCATTGAGAGTTCAAAATCCAGTGTGCGATAAAATCCTGCCGCGATATTTTTACGTACGTATGAACGTAAGCTAGTTGTACGGTTCTACTACTACATCGTAGAGTTATAATAAATCAGTTACTTGGCCAAGTAATTTGTTAATTAAATAATTGTTTTTGAATAGATGATAATGATCCACCAACCCGTAGTGGGTCCGCGTGGTGGATTATGGCCCACTCCCTCTCTCAGAGAGGAGGACTGTGTCCCAGCAGTGGGAACATTATAGGCTGGTTATGCTAGATGATGCGTTCCGCACATAATATTTACTTAAGACTTTATTAATATCTATGGGTGATACTAATATGTAAGCTGTCACGCCCTTTGTGCCTGGAGGCTTTTATTTGGGTAGTAAGTTTTTTTATTTACATTTTAATTAATTAGTTTTTAACTTGAGTACGTATAGTTTTTATTATATTTGTTGGTATATTGGCGTGGCTAGCTGACATAATGGCAAATAATTTAATGTTATGTTCTGGTCTTGTAATGTAAATTACCGAACATAGGTACCTAGTATTGTATACAATCATGTATTTTCTAACTGAACAGACAGCTGTGCTGCCACTTCTTCTTCCCAGCGATAGCACTAGGAAGTGGTGAAGGGCGGGCATTTTTGGGGAACTGACTTTTGTAATTTTGACGTTCAAAAAGTGCTGATTCTCAGCTTAATTTGAATAAATGACTTTTGATTTGATTTGATTTTATTGGAAAACATTTTAAAAGAGTAACGTGTCCTGACGCGAGTTTAACATTTTTTACCCATCACAAAAAACTCTCCCTCCGTCTTACGAATTTTCGATCAGGTCACGTGTCCTGACGCGAGCTCCGTCTTACGAATTTTCGGTCAGGTCACGTGTCCTGACGCGAACTTAACATTTTTTACCCATCACAAAACAAGTGCACAACGCCGCTAAAGATGTTTTCACTTCAAATAGCCCAGCAGTTGGAAAAGTACCTATAGGCTGATTATGCTAGCGTAGCGTGTTCATGTTAGTGGTTTTTTAACTATATCTAAAAGTTAAATGAGATTAATTGAAATAAACGGCTCTTAGCTAGTTATTCCTATCTTTAAATCCTACCACGTCCTGCCAATAACTTGGGTGGTATCTGTGCGGCTTTGTTAAACCGATCCTAACTAAATTATAAATGCTAAGTGCGTTTGTGCCCGTTTATATTGGCACCCTACGCTAAATCTGTTGATGTTTGCCCAATAGTTAGCACAATTTAATAGGTGAATCATGTTATTGACACAATACCCTACGAATTTCTTATCTTACTTACTTATCCCAACCATGTTGGGTTCCAGTCTAACCGGATGCATCTGAATACCAGTATTTTACATGGAGCGATTGCCTATCTGTCCACCACGACCCAGTTACTGGGTAATACGACCTCCGCTGATATTGGTCACCAAGGCCGAAATTAGGTCTGAAGGACTATAAATAATATTATGATGGTAGCATAGGTCGCATCGGATCGGAAAGGATATGAACGGATGCGGCGACAGCTGATCGCGTCTGGCAGGATGTCGACGCATACGATCGGCTCCGTACCGTCGCTTGCGAACGTATCCGTTTTTGCGTCTAGTCAAATAGTTTCATTCCTTCCGTGTTGACGTGTTCTAATGTTGAAAGGATTCGATCGGATACGACGACAGGCGAACAGAGCCGATCGCGCGTCGCAGCACACTTTCGGCTACGATCGCGTGTCGCGGAAGACGCCCGCGGTGAAGTGCTGTGCGCGGCTTGGTACTCACTTTAAATACTGTGTACACGATCCAATATCGTTTAAAGATTGTAAAATCCGTTCCAATCCGTTCCGATCCGATGCGATACGCGACGGTGGAAATCATACTTTAGACTAAACTTAGATTCTTATAATCATTATTGCTACCACTCCAAACATACAATTCTAGCCGGAATAGAAACCAAATAAAAAGTTAATATTATAAGACCTCGTTCTCACAAGAAACAAGGTTTTTCTTTTAATCCAATTTCATTGAAGGCAGATCACACGTTAGACCAGGACACAATCTCTTATTCTTCGAACCATCCTATTTTTATTCCTTTACTTTTTTCTTTTTTTACGTTATGTTAAGATTCCAATATTTGTTCAAGAAAATTGAGACGATCCTCAGGGAATATCTGAAAAACTATTTCTCCTGCCCAATGTATGACGTAGGTATGAAATTGGGGTTGGTAGCTACATGACTAAATATTTAATTTTTCATCCCAAGAGAGTGAAGTCGGTGTAAACAGCTTGTAAACAATTTGTACGTGACTGTAATTTTTGAGGTTAGTTTCGGCGTTTAAATATGTTTGCCTAGATTTACGGAGGGTAGCTTTTAACACCAACTGTAGCATCCTGTTGATTCCGTATTTATGTTGAATATATGTATCATTTCACTGGCTCACTACCACACCAAACGCCATTGTATATAGCCTGCTTCACTTTGTCTGTTTCCCGCCATTCCTCGTGACTGACAGATGTCATAAGTGACAGCAGCTACCTCGCTTGTGTGAATGAGACAGTTTACATAATAATCTACACCAACATTCACAATACCACAAGTGTCTTTCGAATCATAATTGAAATATGACCCGACTTTCTGAGCAGTATTCTAACAAAATGTAGGTAGGTACTAGGCTTTTATTTTTTTTTTTTTTTTTTTTGTGGATGGGAAATCATCAAATGACCCCTCCCGCTCTGGGTGGAGCGGAAGGGAGTGTCAGACTTTTACTGACTAAAACCCACCCGTGTTCCGTCCTTAGCCCTTTCTGTTCCAGGGCAGCGGTTAACCTTTCGGAAAATCCCGCCGCCCCGGCAGGCTTCGGCCCTGTGGGGCCCCGTCCTCTGCTGACATCTCTTTGAGGCGCGCGTGGAACACAACGCGCCGTCCGGCACGGTAGGTACTAGGCTTACATGAATTTTATTCACGAAGTATTTCAATAATTGAATTGTAACAAGTAAAAGCTAACATTTTAAATGTTAGGTTATGTGTATAGTGTACCTATGTTAAATAAATCTTTATCTTAAAAAAAATATAATTAGTATTGTGCTTTGAATAGGATTTTGATGAAATTTGGCGCACAAATAGTTTATTATAACCTGGATTAACAGAAAGGATACTTTTATCCCGTAATACGTTTCCGTGGGATAATTTCCGACCTCAACGGAGGCGAAGCAGTGGGCAAAAGCTAGTATAAAATAATAATAAATGTACCTAAAGTTGTTAAAAATTATAAGACCCGTTTTGACATTTGAGAATGCGTTCTTGACACCTGTCAGTTAGTTACAAATGAATACGTGCTTTGCGAATTTGATCTTTATTAACAACTAGAACTGTCAATGTCAAAACGGGCCTTTTATTTTTTGACAACTTTAATTAAAAAAATATATAAAACCACAAGTTTATGATTTTCAGACTTTTTCCTTTACTTATGCTGTGAGACCTTGCTTCTCACCTTTCATGATTGCAGGTCAACGGGAAGTATCGGTTTTGATTTATTTGCGAATATCAAAATATGCACACTTTTTCCCAACTATGTTGGGGTAGGCTTCCAGTCTGACCGGATGCAGCTGAATACCAGTATTTTACATGGAGCGACTGCCTATCTGACCTCCACAACCCATTTATTGGGTAATACGATACCCCTTGGTACTGGTTGTCAGACTTTCGGGCTTCTGACGACGACCCATAACAACTGTCAAAGATTTACGAATGAAAGCCGGGACCAATGGCTTAACGTGCTTTCCGAGGCACGGAGGGTCACTCTTGGTATGTCAAGATGGTCACCCACCACGGACCAACCGCGTAGCGTAAACGTACGCAGTAGTGGGAACATTATAGGCTGATCTTAATGAACACTAAATTGTTTCAATCAAAGCCCACACAGTGCTACCAATTTCTAACCTAATTGTGTCGACTCTAGAAAGTTACTTAAAGGGTAGTTTCTTTAGAGAAGCCTACTGTGAGAAACAATGTATTTTTAGGGTAGATAGCTTCAATGTATTCTTAACCTGTCGATCGAACCGGGCGGTTGTTATTTCTTAGCTACAAGCCCCTCAATATGTCTAATAAATAGTCGAATTAAATATCACATGTGTACCTTGCAAACCAGTTCCTGTTGGCAACAAAGGGGTCATTACAATCCTTTATTTTCAACATCCGTATAGGAAACTTAACAAACGAATAAGAATTATTCGTGTGTGAATTTCTAGCCACTATACAATGGTTACCAATACATTGAACAGTCGCCCGATAAAGGGTTGATTAAATACTTAATTTATAAGGGTTGTCGCGAAGCAGAAGAGATAATTACTCGGGGCTTTAAAGTATGAAGACTTAATATAGAGCGCGATATGGTTTCTCCACTCGTGTCGTAACGATGAGTTATAGAATAGTAGCTACTTCTGGAGGGAGGTGAGCTTGCTGGAATAACTACCGACGGCCAGCCATGCCATGCCATGCACCGCGACCGGCTGCCATGGCTCACGCACAATGGTCCATCTTAAGGACTAAGCGCGGAAAATGAACCCTCTAACATAGAACAGTAGCTCTGCGGCGCTGTTAAACTTTCGCTTGCTGACTGCAGTAAGAGACACTTGGACTAATAATTGCACACTGGACTTGCCCAATGTATGCAAGAGTGGAATGTAAGTTTAAGAACTAAATAAAATGCAAACTATATTTAACTTCTATTTAGACGATCATTAGCCGCTTTTGTCTGTGCAATGCATTACCTACTAGTAATAGAGGGGTCGGCCATTGATAAGACTGTAGAGATTATAGCCTATTTAGTGAGCACTAAATAGGCTGAGCACTAAATAGACTGTAATTTCTACAGTCTTGTTGTAGAG
The DNA here is from genome assembly GCA_949629185.1 of Apamea crenata. NCBI lineage: Eukaryota > Metazoa > Arthropoda > Insecta > Lepidoptera > Noctuidae > Apamea > Apamea crenata. Next base: position 7,619,891 of record OX451372.1, read on the forward strand.
ACAAGACTGCAGGCTAACATGCAACCTCCGTGAGTCCATTAAAAGTTATTTGCATGAAATTTTACTCGTCCCGGTACGAAGAGCTCGCAAAGCTCTTGCAAGACCGTACATATCCGTATGACTGTTTTTATCCTGACCGTCCCAATTTTCTTTGATGAAATTCGATTTTTATCGATAGCTTGTCTTATTCATACTCCAAGCTCAAGGCCTTGGAATTAATACTGTTCTTTGTAATTTCGCTTATCGTTAGATTAATTGGACGGTAATATAAATATCCTTGTTTAGTTTGTTTCAATTTATTTGTTTCTTGTTCTTTGGGGAATTGTTTGATGTCTTGTGATAGATCATATCATTGGTAAATAATTGAAAGGGTCATTTTAGACTTATGGCCGCTCTTCCATCCGCCAACCCGCACGGGCCCGCTGGACCCACGTGGTGGATTATGGCCCATTCCCTCTTACAAAATCCAAATCCAAGATGGCTGCTACTAAGAAATTCTTGATGGAAAAAACCCACAAAAACACACTTTGCCCGACTTGGGAATCGAACCCAGCACCTCATGCTCAGCAGTAGAGAAAAAAAACTGCTAGCAAAATAAAAATGAAAACTAAAATCCTCACCTGATAACATCAACATCAGGATACACGCGAATCTCGAACGAATTCTTAGTAGAATCAGGGTTCATTTTAGAGATGGCATTGTAATGCATATTGGCATCGATGGAGAGCTTCTCGATCCTGGTGGGAACGAAGAGTCCTCTGGTATCCTGACCGATGATCTTCATCTGCAGCATGCAGTCCATGAAGGTGACCCAGTTGTTGAGCCAGGAGAGACGGCCGCGGGTACCCTCGACGTTGCAGCCGATGACGCCACGGAAGAGACCACTGTTGAAAAAGAAGAGAGTTTAAGAAATTGTGGTTGGATAAAGGTAACACACATGACTACCCTTTACTAGGTAGACCGATGACCTGATGAAGGTCGCGGGAAATCTCTGGGTGAGAGGCACAGGACGAGTCGCAATGGCGATGATTGAGACAGGCGTATCTTCGGCAGTGGACGTCTTTCGACTGATGATGGTACTTTGAGGTACGGGTACAGTAACTCAAAGTACAACGTAAAGCTCAGTTTTCCATTCATCATTTCAGCCCGGAATCATCGACTGCTGGATATAGGCGTCCCTTTTCTTCTGCCATACTTTCCGGTTCCGTGCGAGTTTTCCATTACCATGTTGAAATATTTATTTTGAATGTTTTTAGGATTCTCTTCCAGATCATTGATAATATCTTGGTAGACTAATTAATTTAAAGTATTTAGTCAAAGTTACACGAATAAGCCAGTGCTGGACATTAATTAGGCGTAACAAGAAGTACTTACTTAAAAGTATGCAAATTGTTGGTGTAAAGCCCCGTATTCATGGTAAACTTTTTTGAACAACAGTTAATCAACTTTGTTGATGAGTAACGTCAAAGTTTCTAGAAACAAAGTTTATATCAATACGTCTTGTCCACACGCCATTTTGCGTGAAAACGTTGCCCGCGGAAGTGTTGTCACACTACTGCCTTGTTTATAAATTGAAGGCCAATATTCTAGTAATTAAAAACGTTCAAAATCTAGTCTCAGAGACAATCAATGTAAAAAACTTATCAAAAATGTAGGGAAATCACAGGTATTTTTGACAGATTCAGACTGAGATCAGACTGTTATCAACTCTGCCAGCAACATATTGACAGCAACTCAGCAACATGTTGATTAAACTTTGTTCATATAAATTTTTTTACCATGAATAATACCAGGCTTTAAACTCTAAATAGGTAGGCAGTACATAAAATATGAATAAACAAAGTCTTTAGCTAGAAGCTAGAAGCTAAAAGTTAAGAAGGTATTCTAGATTAATAATTTCCAACACCACCCTTCTAGCTTCTAATTGTTAACTTAGCGTAACTTGAAAGTTATTTCGTGTTTCTACTAAAATTAAGACAGAAGCTGAAAGGTGTCCTAAGGTTTTTGACAAACTTCGGACTGAGAAAAGCATTTGTTTAACTAATAATGAGTACTACACTTATTTAAATAAGTTTTATTCATAGAAATAATAATACTATTCAAATAGGAAACATAAAAATCATCTACTTTTAATAACCAACATCTGGGGCAATTCTCGTAATTTTAAGAATGTTCACAGTCTCAATCTGTCAAAAGTCCATTTCCCCTACATTTTTGACATTGATTGTTGCTGAAATGAGATTGCGACTAGATTTTGAACGTTTTTAATTACGGGAATTGGTTTCAGACGTCACTAAACTTGTTAAGCCATGATTTAATGTAAGACCCTACGTCAAATCCGCTTCAATGTTCATGAATTTGTGATGGAGCGAAACAAACGGGCTTTTTTAAGTTAGTGGAAACCAAACGTTCTCCTTTCAACAAGGGACAACTTTAGGTTACTCTGTTTGTTATCCATTTTTCAAGAACTTCTTGTTGCATCTAGTGTGAAATATCTTAGAACTACTGTTGACTACCTCGTTCTACTCCTCTATAATATTTTTAAATCTTTCATCTACTTCTTTGGCAGTAAAATCATAAATTTTATTTACCTGTACTGGTATCCTCTAAGACGCAGTTCCTTGTAGAAGTCCTTGGTGAGCATATGCTTGATGCCGGGGCCGGTGACTTCGGGCAAGTTCGGGAGCACTCGGTAGTCCTGGCCGACGTTCTTCTTCGCGTAGATGCGACCAGTCACGATGGAGGCACCGCTTTCTACGATCTAGGGGGAAATGGAAATCGTTTTATACCGTGAAGTGAGAAGAAAGATACTTTTAGTAGGTACGTAGATATTTTCGTTGGCCCACTCTAACGCAGGTAAACACGTTAGTTCAAATAAGTTCCTGGGCTTGACATACCTACCCTACCAGAAAACTGGTAATCGCGTTAAAATGTATTTTTTTTATTTATTTTACCATTTATGTACACACATATAAATAGACAATGAAAAACTGAACAGAAAAAATAGGTACAGAGGTGATGCTTATTTCATAAGAAATCTCTTCCAGCATACCTTAGATAGGACAATGGATACAGAGATGTAGACAGCGTGTGATAGAGAAAAGGACACAACAAAATGATACAAAGAATTAAAAAAGCAATTCACTTAAAAACTAAACAAAAATTACGAGACTGAACTAACATACATACAAATAAACATACATAAATATATACTTCTAAAATAAATATTACCAGAATGATAATAATTAAATCATACTCAAAATAATATGAAAATTTGCTTTTAGCACAAACTTCGAAAAACATTTCCATGAATCATTCCAAGGTGGAAACAATCAAATTTGTGAGTAGAGGACTTAAGGCTCATTGAAAATCTGAACCAGTGAAAAGGTCCTGTCTCATTAAGGCCGAATTGGCACCACTCTCTGCCAAATAAGTTTACTGATTAACATCAGTAAATTCTTGATCAGTCAAGAAGTAGCGATTCAGGTCATAAAAACAAAAACTGTTCCAGTATCTCACCTCAAAGTTTCCACTGCCTTTCTGGATCATGATGATGAACTCCAAGTTTCCTTCCTTGGGAATGTTGGTGGCTCTCTGGAAGCGAACGTTCTCGAAGACCACTGACACCTCAGTGTACAGCTCTCCCATCATCATACCAAGGGTCTCCCAGACCAGGACCAGGTATCCGGTGGCAGGGTATAAGTTACGGCCTAAGGAGGAAAGAGGATGGTAGAGTAAATAATTTGATTATTGAAGAGGTGAACATTCATGAAAGTTGGTTCGGCCCACTTGATATGAAATGGTCAATGGTGCCATCCCAGAGACAGAGCTGAAGTGTCTCTCTCATGTGCCTATAATCACAGGCACACGATAAAATACTCGTCGTTGGTACCTATTCCCTTCAAACCGGAATACAGCAACCTGCTTGGCGGCAAATATAGATATGGTGCTACTAATTTCTTGGAAGAGCTTCTCAAGAAGCTGCACTCCTAATGAAACTTACCTTAGGTCACCCTCATTTTGGAAATAGTCTGTAAATTATTATTACAGAGTAAAGAGATTGGAATAGTTCAAGTTTTGGGAATTGTTTAATACTCACTGTCAACAACGTGTCCAGCCATGTACTCGCAGTCCTCATCAACGATGGACATCCTGACGGTCCTCTCACCAGACTTCATCTTCTCTTGGGCTTTGTATGATGTTACGTACCTGAAGACAAAATATTACATTATAAAACCTCCATACACATCGTGTTTTTCATATTCCGATCCAGTCTGTCCCTAGCTGCCCTCAGCGACGCCCTAAACCGACATACGTACCCTACAGGGGGTGCCCTTAGTATTTAGTTGTTTAGTATTTAAGTTTTTTATGCCTGGACCGGAGGCCTTAAATTATCGAGGTAACCACAGGCAAGTCCGGTTAAGCAGACGAATACCGGTTGATCAAAAGGTTGAAATGCGAGATGACATTCCCAAAAAAAAAAAATATCTTACAACTGTTTTTATGCCAAAGATATATTTACTTAAAGCTTAGAGCCTTTTATTTTGGAAGCAGACTAGACTGCTATAATATCGTCTATATGCATAATATTATGACTTACTACTCTACCAATAAAACTGATTTTGTTTTGATACCTCCAAGTAACGTATTATACCAGATAGTTTTAGTTTACATACGTCTATTTGTGCCAGCTATTTTATTTTCTGTGGCTGCACTCCACCTCTATTATATTATTTTGTCAAGTATTACACAATTCTCTACAGGTACCGTATTATGACAATTCGAATACCACCATGATTCCAATTTAAGAGAATGACAGATCCATATACATGACTGATAACACCATCTCTTTTTGGGGCTGGAATCATGATAGCTCTAAATCTTCGTTATACGGACCCAAGTGCCGTTTAATAAAGTAGAAAATGTGTGAAAGAAACTTCTTCAATTTTACTGAGGAATTTATCGGATTTATTCAATGGTAAGCGATAAAACGGTCGTCGATGGTACACGCTTACTCTCAAAGAAGGATTACCATAGTTACTCATGTCTGTCAAAGAATCTATTACATCCAACTTTAGATTAGCATCGTATTGAAACTATTACCAATCTATTCTCAATGCACAAGCTATCGATCCAACACTCAAACTCGCCGTTGAATCCACAATTACTTTCAACAAGTGTTCGAGCTTGGCTAACTTGAACAATGAACATCTATTCAAGTATTAAGATAATCCATCAAGTAGATTGTGTAGGTATAGCTCTTGAGGAATCGTAAGAAAACGACACATGATTTGTTTGTGAAGATATTAAATATTAAAACCTTTTTGAGCCAAAGGAGCTTTTACTCTTCTACGATATTGGGTAAGGAATGCAGGAACAGAAATATATTGACTCAAACATCAAACTGGAGTAATTTGTTCGAAATATTTGGTTTTATGTAACTTGGTTGAGGCAAAGGTTGAAGCAGGTGTAAAGAATCGAATGGAAAATGTTCTAAAGACCGTAACTTGCAGCATTTACTACATATTTAATGTATAAAATCCGCCAGTGAGTTAACAAAAAAGAATAATATTATTCGCCCTCAAAATGGACATAATTTTACTATTATATATAAGCGAGAACCCTGACGCTTTTCAACCATTTAACTCCTTAACACAAAATGCACCAGAACCATTTTTAATTCCCTCTTAACCGCATTGCACCAATCGCAAGTTCATCAATCATTTCAAAAATGGAACTGGCCAGTTCTTTTTGAAAAATAGCCGTTAACGTTCCGGTATATTGAAGTCGGTACAAAGTGGCTACTATAGATCACACCCCAACGATTTGTTTGTGGCCGACTGACGGATGGCCGGCGATTAATATAACCGACTCTTTATTGGAACTGAAGTTCGGCTGCGTAGGTAGTGGCTTATTGGTAGCGGCTTGGAACGTGTTTGAATGTTGGGAATATTTTGAAGAACCAATATTAAGGTGGGATGTTGAAGAACAAATATTAAGATGTTTGGTAGAAAATTGATTTGTTTTTGTGTAAAAATCTTTAGGATTTTCTTCTCATTCAGATTGATGAATAATTTTCGTTATATTTTTATGCGGTTGGGTACGGAGCTTGAACTAAATAAAAATTCAGGCATTCCAAAATAAAAATGATTTGCCTAAGAAATTTACTGTTCGTAACTATTTTTATTAGGTCGGTGGTTCACGTTCATTTGATTGTTTTACCAAATATTTTGACTGATAATAATTGAGAATAAACGTTTTTGGTCAAATCAGTTTCATAGTAACCAAAACTTTTATTTTATAGGCAAGCTTATTTAAAGAAACTGTTTGGCTACTTACCAATCTTCGCTGTGTTCCCACTCGACGAGGTGAGAAATCATGGGTGTACCCTGTGACACGGGGAATGGGATGTGCGGGTAGATGTTGGCGAGGTGCGGGTTCAGACCTGACTCGTACAGTCTGTGGAATAAATACGACGTTAGTATGCAAACATACCTTTGGGTTTATTTAGAGTTTTATTTTTCTTGAGAAGAGAATTAAATAATTTTACGCTTAAATCACACTAGGTGACAACAATCCTGGGGTCTTTTAGTATAATCCTCTCTTATAGCTTCCGTCAGCAGTTCCTTAAAAGTTACAGTTAACAATCTTGTTGATTTTGTAAAAAATCATCCTCTTCTATTTTTTTATTTATCTTGAATATATTGCTTCTGTGACTGCAAAAGGCCTGCAATGACCTAAATTGTGCCTGCCACTTTCACCTACCATTTTGCATAAGAAACTGCGTATGAAAATTGATTAAAAAAAACACTCACTTTCCGAAGGCCGTGAACATAACTTGCACGTTGTCCTTGTGGTTCCTCTGCGTCAGCGGAATATTGATGACATCCTTCTTCAGTGACCTACGCAGGATTGCCTGCAGAAGACCGTGCGGCGCGATCTCGATGGTGATCGCGTTCGGGTGGATCAGGCGGGCTGTCTCTTCGAAGAGGACTGGGCTCTGTGGGGAGATAGTGAAGTCAGATTTTGATTTTTATAAGTAGGTGTTTCCCGGGTCAATCCTGTTTGGATATAAAGAACAAGAAATTGCAAGCTAGCTTGCGTATAATTAAAACTTTTCGTGCATGGCTCGAAATATTCCTTTTGCGTTTGATAAATAGCGCGCTTAAATAATTTTGGCTGAGCGAACGAAGTTAGTATCGGTAAGTACTTTTGCCTGAACGACTTAATAAGATTTTCGTTCACAACGTAACATTACTAGGATTAAAATATTATGTACGACCTCAGAATCTAAGTACCTACTTAAGTCTAGACCTTTTTTAATCGTTTCAAAGAAAGAAATTTTAAAGGTCTAGAAAGAGTTGTATTTTCTACGAAAACATTATTTTGAAGACATCACTTACCAGCAAATAATTATTAAGGGGTATCGTGTTACTCAGTAACTGGGTTGTAGAGGCAGTGCCTCCATGTACAATTTTGATATTCAGCGGTCGTTTCCAGTCTAACTGGATGGAGGACGGGAAGCCAACCCCAACATTGTTGGTGATGGCTAGAGAGATGATGGACTTACCAGCAAGTTGTTGGTGTGGTATTCAGCTGAAGAGAGTGCAGCCTTGGCTTCCTTCCATTGTGCTTGAGGCAGGGATGTAGACACCCACTTCTCTGAGCGAGGCTTGGGATCCTTGATGACCTGCCTTAGGTATTTCAGCAGAGTTGGGCCTAAAAACATTTTGGAATTTTAGAAAGCAATAATTATGGACCTGGAGAGTTGCCGAAGGTCATGATGTATGGCTTGCGATTAAAAATACCTATGTTAGCAGTGGACTGCTGTAGGCTGATGATGATATAATATGTCCTTGGATTAGGGAGGTGAAGAACTGGATGCTGTAACCGTGTATGGGAGACGCTTATGTCTAGATGTAAACTGCGATAGGCTGAGATGATATTTCTTACTTCCATGTTTTGTTGCTGGGTTTTGGTTTTGGGATTTGGTGGTTTGGGGCGGATGTCTCTCATTTGATAATTATTTCCCTTCAGCAATCAAATTGTACATTTTCATCACTCTAGATTTCAAACAACAAATATTTCGAGGATCAAGTTTGAAAACTTTACTATTTGTAATTGAAGTTACCGTTTCATATCAACAAATTAGAGAAAAAGGTAAACAAAAGTATGACAACAAAATGAAAAGTTTCGAGAACTTTTCAGACGATATTAAGTTTATTATCAGCGCAAGTCCTGGTCTTACAAATAAGTTTGTTTCTTAGAATTCCTCTTTACTTAACGCTAAAGCTTGTGGTGACATTCTGACACTTCACTATAACCCGGAAATACAAGTTAATGAAAATATCTGATTAATCGTCGGGTCGGACAAAGCGTAATTGGTTTCTTTCATTAGGAAAGTCTAAGTAACAGCTTGGAGTTCCGATTTATGCCCGGTAACAAGCAAAGGGTGAAGAAACGTGTGTTGTGGCGCAGCTTGCGAGAGTTTCTATTTGTCCAGCAGTGGACTGCGATAGGCTGGGCTGGGCTGGTTAGGCTGGGCTGGACTATACGGTCTTGCTAACGTGATTGGCGAAATGTAGCTGTTCTAAACACCTCTGCATACCAAATTTTGAAATGATCATTTACTTAATAAAATAAATAATAATATTAGCGCCCCGCGGTTTCACCCGCATACTTTTCGATCCCGTGGGAATAGCGGGATAAAAATCTGTGTCCCAAATTTCATCCAAATCCGTTCAGTAGATTTTGCGTGAAAGCGCAACAAACATCCATCCATCCTCATAAACTTTCACGTTTATAATATAATATAATATTATTAGTAAGTAATAGTAATTAGTGTTAGTAGGCTTCTGTAATAAATCATAATGGTTTAAATGGGGGATGGAGTTTGTCTGGAGGGTAGTCATTTTTGTAGATGGGAAATCCCATTGAGCATAGGAATTGTATCAAAATAAATGTCTTACCAGCTTCAGAGATGTAACGGGAATGGTAAGCGATGTTGGAGCATGGCACCTCCTTGGCGAAGATGCCTTGTGCGCTAAGCTTGGCGACGAAGGTCTTCATGATGTCAGCGGGTCCTGAGATGGTGCTGGAGTCAGGACCGTTGTGGCAGGCCACCTCGATCTCAGGGGGGCACATGGTTTTGATCTAAAGGGCAAAATTAGAATAATAATATTTTGAAGAGCAAGCAAAAGAACGCTGAACACTAATAGGTTTGGTAATGAGATTGTGATTGTCAGCCATTGTGGCCGCATGAGAGTCTTTACAAGTGACGTTCCTTATAAGTATTTTCATGGTGTGCTAAAAAACAAACTGTGTTTGTAAAAAGAAGAGCCGTTCTTATATAGTTGGTGCTGATGCAAGAGACGAGGAAGAGTTAACAATTACCTGACTGTATCCAAGACCGATGGCAGCCATGGATCCCTTGATGAAGGGCGTCTCGATGGAGGCGAGGCCTCTGCTGTAAGCGGACAGAATCATCTCCTCAGCGGTGAAGCAGCCATCGGCGTACGCACAACCGAGCTCACCGACGCTGTGTCCTGTTAAAACATTTTACACTTAAGTTAGGAAGACATAGGGCACAAAGTGACATAAACCAAGTACAATATATGCCACATCGAGAGTTAGAAAGAGATCAAATCAAATCATTTAATTGCTTGAAATATGGATAGTTACATGAGGTGATACATAATTACAACAGTTCTTTAAACCATATCCTACCTTAATATAGGTGTGTAAATATCAAATTAAATATACACAAATACATGCATAAACTCAGGCCTTCTTCCCATGGGGTTAGGCAGAAAACTACAGAACGCCACCTGCTACGATTATTATACACTACTTTAGCCTCGTTTACGTTCACACATCTGGTAGTGCACGTACGGTTGCGAGAGATCGTCTCACAAAGTCGGAATAACAGAGACGAAGCTATCCAAGGTTCCGCTTAGTATATTAGGGTAAATAAACGTGCCTATGAAAAAATTTAACGGAACTATTAGTAGAATTAAAACCGCTATAAATTACTCGTAGAAGCGCTCTCGACGTAAAAGTTTAATTTTCTGGAAAAATATCACTGAAAGTGTCCTAAATTTTTTTAGATCTAAAATTATATTTCTAAAACGATTTCTCAACTAGCAAGAAGCAACTACTTAGGTATATATTAAAAAGGTTAAAAATCCTTTAAGGATATTTTAGGCAATATTTTGAATTCATACAATTAAGTATTATATAAAATAGGTCAAACTTACCAATGATGTGATCAGGTTCAACGCCAATAGTCTTCAGGATATCGGTAAGACCGACCTGCACGGCTGCGATACCGATGAAGGAGTTCAGGATGTTATCGTAGATCTTGGGGTCTGGGTCAGTGATGATCTTCGTCAGGTTTACGCCTTTAGGTGCTAGGGCTTTGTGGCACCTGGGTAAGGAATCAGGACGTTAGTTTAGCTTTCTGCTGCTGGAGACTTTGTTGCGCGAGTTTTTCTTCCCAGATAAAGCACTAGGAAATGATGAAGGGCGGGCGTTTTGGGGGACTGTCTTATGTAATTTTGACGTTCAAAAAGTGCTGATTCTCAGCCCAATTTGAATAAACGACTTTTGCTTTTGAGTGCTGAAGGGGGATCAATTTCCAAGTCTATACATCATGATGGGTGGTGAGAGAGGCAGAGCTTTCTGTGGCTCCAGTCGTGACGACTACACCTGTCGTTCCAAGTGGCAAAGCATGTATATTATAAATGCACATATCCACCTTTGACCACGATAACTTTAAGACTACGACTGTCATTTGTTTTTACCACGTTCTACCAACAAGAAACGGTACGACGCCACAAAATAAATATACAGTTGGAACGGGTAGGAACTCAAGTCTCTCAACGATAAAAACCGTCATAATGGAAATGAAAACCCCACCTTAGCAATACTAGTTTTCTATTTGTTGGAAATAAGCTCAAATAACGAAGGTATCAAACTCAAATAATTTATTTCAATTAAACCATTTACAGGCATTTTTGAATTGTCAAAATTAAATAGTCGGTCAGTTAGTCAGAAAGTTGAAGCTAGTTGCCCATTCCAAAACGTAGATCTCTATGGAGAAGAACGGGTATTCCTTTGCTCGGGATTGTGTGCATACTCTGGTAAGTTCTAAAAGCGAACCAAAGGAGGTTATTTGATTATATACGGATTAGCGAGCGCAGATGGTAATTACATTAGCATTGACTCGCAACTTCGAACGCATGCAGGAGCTCTCTTAATTGCAGTCCATGCAAAAGGTTACCCTTTATTACTAGTGTTAGTTTATTACGTTAGAAAAACGAGTAGTTTACTTGACGTTAGCTGTTAAATATAACTATTTAGTAGCATGTATATTATCAACATATATAACTTGTGTCTTCTTATGCTTGTAATATTTGTGCAAAATAGTTGTTGTCATCAAATTGGACATATATTTGGACATATATATTTTTTAGTCTGCTTTAGCCGCTTTGCTTATGGCAGGGAAGCTCATAGGGTTTTTGAGCAAGCATATTATTATGCAGGGCGAAAAGTTGATAATTGAGTAGGTGCGACATGATAAGAGAACACCGAACACATAGTTGAAACGTTTCGGATAGGAGTTCCGTGGTCAGCAGACCACTTTCAGATTTCGGAAATGGATTAATAATAAAGTGATCTTCAGAGCCGTTGATTTTGGTATGGTCATATGTGGCCTCCCCATAACGACTTAAATAGGCAAATCTGATGAAGAAATTGTGCTGGTGAGTTTGGACTATTGGACATGGATTAAGTAGTAGGTAATAAATTATATGCATTTTTACTTCGAGCCGAATCTCACCCAATCTCACGTGGGGGTCGCAAAAAGCCTCTCGTAATCAAGGGCGCATACCCCTAATTGCGAACTGGACTAATTGCGAACTAGACCAATTGCGAACTGGACCAATTACGAACTGGACCAATTGCGAACTGGACCAATTGAGAATTGGACAGTTGGACATTTTGAGAATTGGACATAATAATGCGCCCAGAGGGTACGTTTTCGGTGGCAAGTTAACATTAACTAGAACTGAGGGGCACTTCTCGTTATTTTAAGAACATTCACAGTCTGTACTCAGTCTTAATCTGTCAAAAAATACCTCTAATTTCTCTACATTTTGACAAGTTTTTGACATTTGTTTGTCGCTGAGATGAGACTGCGACTAGATTTTGAACGTGTTAAATTACGAGAATTGGCCTTCTGATCTACTACGAGCTTCGAATTTTTGACTAACTGGCTGACAAAACCATACTATACTTGTATCTAAATGATTTAATTAAAATAATTCCTACTTCATGGATTTCAGCTCCCTGAAAATTGTTTTTTTTTTATTATTATTATTCACTTACTTCTCAATAGCAGCAGCGAAGACCGGGATCCTCATCAGCTCCTTGCCCATACCAGCCCATTGCGAGCCCATGCCAGAGTACACGAACCACACTGGACGACGGACTCCTGAGAAGTACTGGACTTCACGCGCAAGAGACACACTCTTCGTGGGGGTTGATCCTGGAAAGAGCAGGAGGGTTACCATGCAGTTCAATATTTGTCACACTTACACTCAATGTAAAGCGTCAAGCGATTTTGAACCATGTGCCGTGCAACTACGACTGTTTTTTTGACCTGCCCTGCAAACGGTTATGGTACGGCAAATAAAATAATTGGAATTTCAATTAATATTAGATCAGTTTTCAAACTACTCTCCCTGTTTACCTTAACAATAAACCAATTAATTTGGAGATCCAACTGATATTTCAAGATCACATTTGACTAGTTGGAAAATTTTCGTCTCTTGGGAGACAATGCGTCTGTATTTTAATGAATACTCGAGCCAGAGCATTTGATTGAATGGCATGGCTTGGAATTTAAATAATATGTTTTCGACCTCCATTATATTTGTCTGGAATATTTAAATAATAATATTAATATAATATCTAAATATTGTATATATATTTGTTTGCTCCCCTTTATTTTGGTTTACTCTGTTCTCCTACCAAAGGTAAAAAAAAATAATCTGTTTATCTTAGGATGTAGGTAATACTCAATCATTATTTTTGGGGGGGGGGGCCTGGTAATCTGTGTGGCAGGCTTTTCCTAGTGCAGATACCAGTCTCCCACAAAGGATTTATCAGATGTAGTGTCTTTATATTTGTAAGGCGCCTTTGTGGAAGAGAAATAAATGTTTATTATTATCATTATTATAATATTCTGGAGGAGCGTGAGATGACGACTTATACAGAAGTATGGAAGAACGAGAGAGGAACGCCCAACCCACGACCGCCGAACATGTTCTTGTGCGTCGGGCAAATTGTTATTGTGTTTTCTATTGGGAATTTCTTAGTAACAACCCATAGTTTGGAAGTTGGCCGTGTGATACCGCGAAATTGCGTGTCTCGGAAATCACGCTAAGCCGGTCCTGCACCTGATCTCTCTCCGGTCGTGTTGGATTGCTGTCGCTTCGGATAATGAGAGTGAGGGCAGAGAGAGGGCGCCTATTTCTGGGCACACACTTACGATGAAACTAACTCTAAAGGATCAAACTCAAAGCATTTATTTCAAATAAACCAATTACAGGCACTTTTGAATTGCCAATGAGTCGGTCAGTCAGAAAGATGAAGCTAGTTGCCCATTCTAAAGCGTAATAAGTACCTATGAAGAAGAACAGGCAAGTAACTCCGCAGACACTCTTTTAAATCATACACAGTCGTGCCTTAAACTTTGTTGCCTAGGCAACCTATCTTCTCGACAAGAGCTAGTTTCATACACATCTGGCTTAGAAACTGACAACTGACAATAATTATTGTCAAAGACTTCAAAAGTATTATAAACTTACCCAAAAGCGAGTATCCCCTAACAACATGTCCGGCGATATCATCATCATGAATAGCGTGGAGTAGACGGACCAGCTCAGCGTCCACAGTCCTGGACTCTAGGTCATCCAGGATCCTGGCAACTGCTGATTCCGTGCGGCCTGACACGCAGACCAGGCGGGGGAGGTCGTCGGATGGTATGCCGTTGTTGACCTGGTGGTGGAAAAGTTAATAAGTAGGATACGTGATAAGGTTGAAAGACTTTGTTACCTACTTACTATACCTTAAAGCGCAATGCTACTGCGCTAGGTACAGTCAAGGAAATTAATTAGTTATCACATTGGCACGCTATATCAATTTGCCGTGTTATAACCATTTCATAGAACCGTCAATGAATTGCAGTTGAATATACAGACAGTTGAAGTTGTTTGTCAATTAAATAGCATAACCAGCCTATAATGTTCCCTGCTGGGACGCAGGCCTCCTCTCGGTGAAAGGGTAATAATGATCGGTGCTGTAATCCACCACGCGGGCCCAGTGCGGGTGGTAGATGTCATACGTCTTCAAAGTGTTGGTTGTACGAGTCATGCATCGTACATGGCACGCGCGCACTGCATAGATCAGCACTTTTCCGTTGCCTTGCACAAATTATAGTGTGAGGCGACAGTACACGATCAGCGTTCATAGTCAGCTGTACTCATTCACACAACATTCATATAGCATTAGTTACGTGGTAGTTAAATATATTCAATAAAACATCATCTTTGGCTATTCGTGACTTATCATTCAAGCTAACATATAAGTAGGCCTAGCCAAGTTACAAACGTTTCGTATCTAATCTCTTTCTACAATCGTTAACGCCTCGGCGTAAGCGATCTTAGAAAACGATAAGTTGGTAGCCAAGTTGACACGACTGAGTCGAACGCTCATTCTACAACGTCTTTAGAAAAAACCTATACTTTAGTCTATGGTGAGCGTTCTTACAAACGTCAAACTAATGTCAAAGTCACAGTTGAATAAATATTGTGGTCTGTGGTTGTGTACTTTTTGTCGCGGCGCGGGCAAATAATTGTTTTTTAAGTGTTTTGAAAGTAAGCAAAATAAGGTAAAGTTCTTCATTTTTATTGGTTTAATTATATCAGTGTGGAATTTAATTTTAAACATTACTGTGTCTCGGAATGTTGTGATATAATTCTGCATATGAATGAAAGACTTTAATAGGATGGAATCTAGATCTCGAGCAAGCCCAGAACAATTTGCAGCTTTATTGGAATTCATGGAAAGGTATGTAAATTATTAGTATGTATGTTTCGTAAATATCTTCCTTTGTGTTATAAAAATCTATCATAATCGGGCACTTGAAAGTTTGAAACATAAACAATGACGTGATACGCGACAGGATTAAGTACATACGTAGAAACAAACAATACAATTGTGTTTGACTCTTAACCAATAGACCCTTTGTTACTCTGAAATAGTTTTAACTTATGTTTAAGCCATGGCGGTTGACAAAGAGCATGAAAAGTGGTTTTGTCTAGCCGAAATTGCTGCACAAATAACGTTTCCGGCATTTCGCGTATTGTCTCCATGCACTGACGATTTATGTCTCTTTTTTGACGCCCTAGCCACACTTCTTCATTATTAGCGCACCACAACATATTTAAAGTATGCATCTTAAATGCTAAATGGTAAATATAGTTCAAAATTACGGTAAATAAACAAAACACTTCTCGGTCGTATCACAGCTGTTCATAATAGACGCCATTTTTTTATCGTTTTCTCTTGGGTCTCGGCGATCGCTTAGATAGCGTTCAAAAACTACGACATCGTTTCGTTAGCGCTTGTCAAAACTGTAACTTGGCTACCATTTGTATGGGATGTAGCGATCAACGTTGTAGAAACGATTACATTTCATTCTAACATTTTGAACGAGTAAACTTGGCTACGAATTTTCTATTCGTTTGTTCTGACCACGTGACTTAGCGTTGAGATGATGTCATTCCTATACATTTGATTAGTTTTCTACTATCGTTAACGATTGTAGATAGTCAACTTGGCTAGGCCTAAAGGTGTGTGCGACCCATTCAGCAGCGCATACACATGCCTAGGACATGCCAGTTTCCTCACGATGTTTTCCTTCACCGTTTGGAGAGCAGTGGTGATGAAATAATTTACAAAAAGTAATGCGCCTGTCTGGGTTGTGTAGTTGTAGTTGTAGATTTGAACCTACGACCTACAACTCATAAGTCGCGGCCCTTACCACTGGGCCAGCATTACTCAATTAGATAAACAACAAAATAATTAATATATCTGACTTTACATATTCCTGAATTTATAACGAATCACCTGACTAATATGTTTCATGCTCTTCAAAGATAACCGTGATTGAAATTGGAAATCAAATCAACCACACCAGAAAATAGGGATACCAAACAAGAACCGATGTTTAAATTAATCCACTCAAAATTTCTAACTAATTGATTGCCAGATTCCAAATATACAAGCTGTTGTTTTGCATCCTCGTCAAATTACAGGAGGCTGTTATGAAAGACATAAATAATCAAATAAAATTACGATCCCTGGTAAATAATGAATACATACTTGTTTTTTTAGTTATTTAAGTTTGACAGTATTTCAGAATACACCACTTTCAAAGAACAGAATTGCGTTATGGTATCGTATAAGCGGCCGCGTTTTTATGTGTGTGTAAAAGGGCACAGGGTTACAGGGCGGTCTCACACAGGCCGCGGTTTAAAATGCGTGTCCCACACATTTTCGAAAATTAGAAAAAAAAATACTACTTATTTTAGTATTGATTCGTGTCGAGAATCAGTTCAATCAGTAGTTACCTCCTTGAGTTTTATTATTAATTTAAGTTGATATTGAACTATTTATTTTTATTGTAATTTTTGAATGTTTTCTGTTTCTAATCTTAAATTCTTAATGAGTTGACATTGAAATTTTTCTTGTAGTTTGTAATTTTTAGTTGAGTTATGTTGTTAATTTTTAAATGTGATACTTGTATCATGTTAAATTATTTCTAATCTTAAATCCTTAAATTCATAATGAGTTGACATTGAAAATGTTATTGTAGGTAATTTTAGTTGAGTTATATTGTTATTATTATTTTTTCTTATGTCTTAAGTACTTGTATTTTGAATGTTGTTTGCTTTAAATAATTTTTTTTTTATCATATGGAACGATTTCAAACACAATGTAAATTGTTTGTGAAGAAATAAATAAATAAAATTTGACGAGGATGCAAAACGACACATTGTACGAGTATGTAATAACATTTTAGGAACTCATTTTATTTGATGTTTCGCTAATGAAGACAATAGGCGGACATAATCAATAGATTCAAAATTAGACAGAACTTCGTTAACTTTTTGAACTCGATGAAAATGAGGCATTTTACTTGATGGAATTAATTATTGCGGCTTCAAAGAGAGATTGATACCGCCGGCTTGATGGACAGAACAATTTGTTTTGGATAATAGACAAATAACTACGGCTATTAATATTCCGACTGGATAATTGCTTTGTTTTTGAGCCTAAATCTTCATCCATTTTGTATAATGTAGATAGGTGATTAATACTAATATTAGAAGGTAAAATATCAAACGAAATCGCTTCTTATTTTTTCTAATTTCTTGCTGTGCTGAAATATTGGTGAAAACCCTTGTGTATCTAGTATATCGTCTGATCAATGTGTCATGACTTTGTTATCATAGATTGGACGACTATATTCTTTCTAGCCCCCGCATTGGGCCCGCATGGTAGATTACTCCAGCCCATTCCCTCTCGAAGAGCACACACACAGGCACACACAGGCTCTTCGAGAGGGAATGGGCTGAAAAAAAGTAGTGAACATTATAGACTGGTTATGGATTCTTTCTTGCTATTCTTATTAGCGAAAATAATGATACATACACACGATTTGTCCACCCTGCGCCCTTTTTAATATAACTGACAATATGACATAATATATGTGCCTTTTATTAAAATATTTATTAATTTAATTATTATTGGAGTTTACTCCTTAAGAAACGATTTGAGTTTTAAGGCCCGGTACGGAAATTTTTTATATTTTATATATATTTATATTAATTAATTAATATTATTATTTATTTATCTAACAGCTTTCTTTTATTAAAATATTTATTATGAATTAAAATAAAATGCTTTGGCTGTTGGGGCTGACTACCCAGGGGAGGCCCCTGGGTAGTCAGTCGCTACAACAAAGCATTTTATTTTAATTCAATATTAAAGTCAGCCGTCCCTCCTTACCTTGACTCTCGCGACATCCTTCAGCAGAGTATGGGCGTTAGCGCCTCCAAAACCAAAACTGTTGACTCCAGACATGCCTCTAGACCAGGGGGTCTTCTCAGTCACCACTTGCAACCTCTTCTTAGCCAAGGCTTCTACTCCCTCTCGAGCAACGTGGTAGTTTAAGTTGGGGGGGATGTAACCGGTGCTGTAGGCGATGCACATCTGGAAAGAATGGGGATGTTAGAACAGGTTTATAAAGGAGATTTCTGGTCATGGAGTCTTTGAAAAAGCGCGTTTTTTGCTTAAAATATACAATTTATTTATTTAAACATTTCGCACAAGAAGGTAGAAAGACGGGCTTAATGCCTGACGTATTCTCTACCAGTCAACCAAGGGTGGTGAAGACATTAGATGGCAGGTGCTTTGGTTGAGGACAATAAAATTATAGTAATAATGTTTCAAAGTTTCTTGTTACTGCACCCTAATTGAGTAATACTCTTTCAATCATAATCCGAAATATGATTGTTGATGTTTTGGTTTTTGAAATTGAGTATCCCACCCTTTGAAGGAAATTACATATACATTACATTATTATATTTTAAAAATTCGTCTTCTTAACAACGTAAATAGCGCAATGAATATTGTTGAACTGTCACAATGAACGGCATTGCTATTGTAAATGTGTTCATAAGGAGATTTCTGATTCCAGAAAATGCACGGAGTCTTTTGAAAAAGCGAGTTTTTGGAAAAAAAAAAACAATATAGGTATTAAAGTTTTCTGTTACAGGACTATTTCCGATTTTCCCAAAAGCGGGTACCTAGTGTTTTAATAGGAAGATTAATAAATAGGCCGAAGATGTTATACGCATTAACTACTTATAACGAGCAGCTTTCTTTTAATAAGCAATTTAAAATGTCGGAGTAACATAATATCGTCATGTCCCGTCTTGTCGCCTCCATATTCACAAAATGTGCATAACCACGCGAGGTCGTGACGTCATTACATGCCGTCTTAATTGGCGGAGATGACGTATCTCTACTCCATATTGCTTGTGTTAATTAAAGCTCAAAACAGGATGAAGTACCCAGTACCTAGGTATAATATACCTGTATAATATAACCAACAGTGTCGGCAAATAAAGCCTAGGCGAAAATTTATGGGATTGGAGAAAACCAGCACCCTAATTGCGTAACAAACGATTAATTGGAATCGGTTTCATTTTGACAGTTCAACAACATTCATTGCGTTATTTACGTGTTGAGCAGACAAATTTTTCGAACTTATGAAGCAATGGATTAGCAATATGCTTCAAAATGATTCAGATTCCGATTGATTGTGTGTTACGCAATTGGGGTGCCGATTTGAATGTATTTTTGAAAACTTCGCAGAATTTGTCACTAAATATCACTTTTCTCTAAGCTCTCAAATTGAATGGCCTTTTGCTATTAAATTGGGTACTTACCTAATATTTTAACTTTTTTTTTTTTAATTTTCTAAAACATCAAAAATAGTTAATTGTCATATCGGTGTCATACCTACACATAATATGAGAAATTCGCCACTAAATATCACTTTTCTCTAAACTCTGAAATTGAATGGCCTTTTGCTATTCCATTGGGTAGCAAAAGGCCATATTATCATTTTTTTTTTTAATTTTCTAAAACATTAAACAGTTAATGATGACCATTAACTGTTCCATCCATCGGTGTGATACCTATCTACACATAATATGAGACATGTGCAGAACGGACGTGGATTATTGTTGGTGTTTGATAAACAAATGAACAATAAAAAAAATCATGTGTCCCCATGCTGCGCCGAAATATACTAATAAAGTGACATTAGTATATATCGGCGCAGCATGGGGCACAAATGAGATTCGCTGTGGTATACGTCGGATTAGAGTGATATTTGACAAGCTGTCATTCTTACGGAGCGTCGTATCTAGGGTAGCGAGGCGGTAGACTCAGACAGGTGTGGCACGAGAGCCATCGTCGCACCATATTAAAGATGAATCGCTTAAATCTGGCACAATTATTTAAGTGACGATGGATCATACTGATAAAGGTCATTCTGAGCCTATATTTCTATAGTAGAACAAGTTTTCTAACTTGCTTGTAATGAAAAATCTAGTTTGACTGTCTATAATATAAAAATGAATCGCTGAATTTAAAAAATTGCCTGAAAAAGTCTAAAAATAACACTTTTTTATACTCCCATACAAACGAATACAAATTTTGTTTCGGGGTGGGTCGGGGTACAAGAAATTTCACGCGGACGAAGTCGCGGGCAGAAGCTAGTTTGAAATAAATTAAATTATTTATTCTGTAAATTAGAACGTTTCACCTAATTGTAAAACATAATTTAATTTTGACGTGTAAAACTGTTTTCATTTAATTTCGATAAGTCGATATTTCCATCTGACTAAGCAGAAATGGTTTCAAAAAAGTTTCATGCTAAAAAGTAGAAAATGAACCCTTTTTTCTCAACACATCAAAGAACATAATTTCGATACCCCCAGTCTCTGCAACTTTGTACGTTACAACTGTCCTACTTACATACAAAACACGATAAGGTACCAGCATACATTCGAGAGACATTCACATAAATTATGAAGTAACTTGGTAGCGAGATAACATTAATTACGACACGACAGTTTTCTCAGGAATCAGGATTGAGGGCATTCACTGAGTACCGGAGGGAATACGGCGCTGCATAGCCGAAGAGGGTAATCCTCTGGGCGTTTTAACATAATTAACTCTGGTAGCAGATTATCATTTTATTCTGATTAAAAGTTCTTGTACGTACGTTGAAAATTGAATAAAAAATGACGCTTGGGAAATGACTTGTATTTTTTTAACGGATTTTTCTAATATTTCCGTTTTGTCAATTAATCAGAAGCATACAGTATCTATGTCTAAAGTAATATTATAAAGGAAAAATATTTGTTTTTGTGTATGATTGTTCGTTACGCTTTCACGCTAGGATGAAATTTAGCACATCGGTAGACCATTACCTAGAAACGGACTTTTCATCTTTGGATCGCAGACGAAGTCGCGACAGCAGGTAGTTTTTAATAAAATAGGTAGTATTAGCAACTTCCTGGCATAGTGGAAACAAATATTTAC
Source organism: Apamea crenata (assembly GCA_949629185.1). Classification (NCBI taxonomy): domain Eukaryota; kingdom Metazoa; phylum Arthropoda; class Insecta; order Lepidoptera; family Noctuidae; genus Apamea; species Apamea crenata. The sequence continues at coordinate 7,641,140 of OX451372.1, forward strand.
CTTGGCAATAGAGCAGAGACCAGAGGCAGGCTCGCTGTGTCCCAGGTTGGACTTGATGGAACCGATCCAGAGAGGGTCTTTGCGACCTGTGCAGAAGATCTCGTCGATGGCCAGCAACTCCTCGGGGTCACCGACACGGGTACCTGTTGACAAAGAAACAGAATTGTTAGGAAGCTAAACGACTCATGGGGACTTCCCCACACTTCTGTTTGACAGTAGCCAAACATGTTATAATCCAAGAGGTCCATTTATTAGAAAAATAGGTTTATATGTCACATAAACAAGTTTATAGAAAAAGACAATTAGTTCGAATAATAAAGAAAAATAAAAATACAAAAATTATGACGATAGTGATGATTTATTACAAATGATCATGATGCCAGGTGTGACTGTGATATTAATTGACTTCTTTAACAGACAAACCTGCACAGTAGCATTCTGTAGTAAGTCTGTTTGTGTTATCATCATCATCATAATCAGCCTATAATGTTCCCACTGGTGGGACACAGGTCTCCTATCTATGAGAAGGAGTGGGCCGTAATCCACCAAGGGGGCCCAGTGCGGGTTGGTAGATGTCAAATGTCTTCGAACTTTTGGTTCTAGGACATGCCGGTTTCCTCACGATGTTTCCTTCACCGTTTTGAGAGCAGCGGTGATGTAATTATTTACATAAAGTAAAGCGCCTGTCTGGGTTCAAACCTACGACCTACAACTCGTAAGTCGCGACCAGTACCACTGGGCTACCACTACTCCTCATGCTGCTGTTTATGTAATAGCTTCAACAAAAAAAAAAATGTCAAAATCATTCTAATTTCCAACACAGTCAACAGGCTGGCCTATTTTTAATCAACATTGCCATCCAACGTGGCAATGCTGCCAGCCTTTTGGGCACTTATCCCATTGACAGTGATGCGGACGAATTTTTTGATGCCCAATCAGCTCCTGCCTTTCTTATATTTTTTCGTATTATATACTTGTATATAGTATATAGTGTTAGCTTGTAAAAATAGCAATTAAACAGTCTACTATCAACATACAATTCAAAAGGTAACTCTGTCACCAGCCAGCATTTTTAGCCAAATCCATAAAGGTTAGCTGCAACGTCGCTTTACAAGCTTTCCGGATTGTATCGTTGCCAAGTCACTCACTGAACGTAAATGTACTCTTGACCTGACCCTTTTGCTGCGAAGGCTTCGAATTGTACGATTTTACGAACTCCAAGCGCCAGAGCCTATTATGGCGTAGTTTTTGGAGAGGGTTTTCCAAAAAAGTATTCAGCTTTTGCAGAGCTGAGCTTCGATTTTTTACAGAAAATATAGTTACCGCGAGCGACCGACGAGAATACGTTCTTGACACCGCCGTCAGTGTCTCACAAACGAATACGTGTTTTGCGAATTTTATGTTTATTAGTTACTAGAATTTGTCGCACTGACAGGAGTTAAGAACGCATTCTCTCGACGGCCGTGCCGTAGTCACAAAAGTAAGTTACGAACACTAGGTACCTATCCAAAGTTTCAGAATAGATTAATGAATGGAATCTTGCTAATTTGTAGGTACTTCATTGTAACAAATGTAAGCAAGACCACCTAATAAGCATGCCTGATAAGCATCACATTTGTACCTATTGTTTTTTCCCTGTCTGTTTATGTGTATATGTGTGTACATAAATGGTAAAATAAATGATTAAACAGCAGAAAATATGTTGATAACTATTATTATATTTTATCATACCGAGGCATAATGAGGCTCTTTGGTTATAATATAATCGAAATCCCGAAATGATTATCGACCTTTAGCCCTGACTGTTCTAAAAGACATTTTTATTTCATGAATTTTGCAAAAGACATCAAAGCAAAGTGATGTCAATGATTGGCTACTAATTCCACTCAAAGAGCTTGGAGAAGACATCCCTTAGGAATACAATTACTCTCTCTAAAATGTCTCTCTTTTTCTCAATGATTTTTGACATAGAAGGGAGAACCCATTGTCACTACCCTAATTTAAAACCAGGGGAATGTATCGATAAAATATTATCTTCGTTCATTTACTAAGTCAAAGTGCGTCGGCACTCAACTTAATTGAATATAATTATTTGATTAATTTAAATGAGAGAGCATGAAAGTGTTTACGACGAACGATGAGTTAATATTAAATTACTAGCTGCGCCCCGCGGTTTTACCCGCATAAGTTTCGATCCCGTGGGAAAATCGGGATGAAATTTTGCACACCGATAGTTTATAACCTGGATTAACACATAGGGTACATTAACCCCGATAGTATGTTCCCGTGGGATATTTTCCGACATTAAATCGGGTGAAGCCGCAGGCAATAGTTCTATTACAATTAAATGTATCTAACAAAACTTTTGAAATAGGCGGGTGTATACAACATACATTCATAATGTCACTCGTGTGTCACTACTATTAATATTTAAAGAGGCCGGCAGACTGGCAGACGGCAGGTACTGTAGTTACTTTAGCATGCGTGGCGTTTCCATGACGCATCCATGAGTATTTTATAAGATGAATGAATCTTTTCCCAACTATATTGAGGTCGGCTTCCAGTCTAACCGGATGCAGCTGCATACCAGTATTTTACACGTAATAACTGCCTGATCAGATCTGATCTTCTTCTTGGGAGTCTGATAAGACTGATTGGGTGCTGCAGACTTCTGAGTACCCGTAACAATTGTCAAAGATCCATGAATGACAGCCGGAACCAAAAGCTTAACGTGCTTTCCGGGGCACAAAGGGGTTTCGGTATCCACGGACCGATCACGGCAAGCGACCCACTCTTACTCGGAGTAATAACTAATAAGATAATAACATAGTATTATGAAATGAACACTATGTCACCTGTGACCTATGTCGTATTTAGACTATTAGAAAAATAGTGGAAAGAGCTGACAGTGCGGGTCACTATACAATTTTATAGATTAGTTTGATTTAATTTAAGAAAATAATTACGCGCTAAATCTAAAAAGTCTTTTATATAATCGACCTGAGACTGTTAGGGCGCCCAGCGTTAATATCATACAAGTAGAAATACACCCCTGGCTTAACCAAAATACCAAGGATTAGAGTACCGACTTTGTACAAATCTTGATCTACAATCGTTACTCACGCAAATTACCTACTTTAGTCGAAAATCTCCATCTCCGAAATATTATAATGAGAAAGTTTAAGGATAAACGTTATCTCACGTACCAAGTTATCGCACATTTGAGTGAAGGCACGTAACGGTTGGCCAGTTCTCGGCCAGTCCACTTGTAGCCATTTTGTCGGTTGTTTGTCAAAGTTGAGGGTGCGGGCGATAAATATCTGCCGGTACGGTGGGTTGTAATGCTACCGACAGTCATTTTACTTGGGAATTGTGGAATTTCGGGTTTGATTTCACAGGAATTTAACAATCACGAAAACTGAAAGCATGCGTGTGCATAAATTTCGTAGTATTCAGAACTTTTCTTTAAGTATTGCATTAACTGAAGTGGTTTTGAAAAAAAGTATTTATTGCTAATCACCGAAGACACAGAAATACACTGTAATTTACTCCTAAATAAATAAGAAAAAAAATGTGGACGTTCTCGCATGGATGAGGAAGCGCATCATAACTTCATAACGCCCATCATCATCTGGCTAGCCTTTTCTCAACTATATCGGGGTCGGCTATAAGTCTTACCGGATGCAACGATACCTGTATTCCACATGGAGTGACTGCCTATCTGACCTTTACAACCCAGTTACAAGATACCACTTGGTAAGACTGGTTGCCAGACTCTTTATAATGCTACTCAACTAGACAAGAAATCACCGTAACAATCACTCGTAACAATACTTTGATAAAAAACAATCTTTATTTCGTGGAAACAAGGAGGTAGCACCTATTTCAGTAGCGAACCAAATGTTCTAACAATCAAAATGGTCTAAAAGCTTGTAAAACTTTGCTTTTATATTCTAGAGTTATGAGTGGGCGACATTTTTGTCGTAAAAGTGTTTTATTTCGGTATTTCGGAATGTTTTACGTTGAGATATTATTATTTCCTGCTGCGGCTCTGTTTTTGGTTTCGAAAAATATGGTTTGGTACTAGGTAGATATTTATTTCATACAGTTATGAATATGTTAATCGGAATTGTGATAAATTGGAACATAAAGGCTTTCTATTGTGTTTTCCTAAGTGGATTTATTAGTAGATATGGGAGATAAATTGATTGATGTGGCGGTGCTTGGGAGATGCCTATGTCCAGCAGTGAACTCTTAATATCGTGTCCTGTCACCTGCACGTTACAGGAACTGATGGACGCTGGTGATGGCGTCAAACATTTGCCGAATTCTGGCCCGAGTCCATTTATATTGCTATCAACACTCTAAGAAGAGGAAGACCGCTAGTATTTATACAACCAACAATTTCCACGCTGTAATTACCCTAAACTAATTACAAAACACAAAATAATCCCATGTTGTTGAGGTTTTGTTTCCTAAGGTCTCTTTAATGAGGTCAGCAAAATGGACAGTGCAAATATGAAAGAGAGAGAGAACAAACAGAAATAATTGTTGGCACTCGTAATTCTATGTATTTTGTACCTGTAGGCGGCCATTTTAGTTTTACGGGGTAAATAGGAGTTTCAGGAGTTCAGGAAATGTAAGTGGTGGTCATAATCGTTTGAATGGTCATTTGGGTTGGTTGCTAGGTATAAAATCTGCATGTGAGAATATTTTCGAGAATATTAGACAGTAATTTTTGAGATTTTTTTTGTCTAAATACAGAATCCGGTGTGGCGATTTTTTTTTTATTAGCCGTTAATGCCTTCCACCTCTCTCTGTCCAGAGCTGCCAAGGACCAATCTTTGGCGTGTGGCGATTAGGTTATCAAATTAGTTGAAACCACGAATGATACATTACGTATTTTAAACATTCACAATTAAAATAATTAATAACAATTAATATTCTAGCCGTGGGACCTTTTTTCGTTTTAGTATTCAACAACATTAAACTTATTTATGATTATTTGGTAACAATACCATAAAGTTTGTTTTGAATTGTTGATACCATCGCCCCGCGCGTGTCTAGTGCCTTATTATCAAGGGTGGTTTATTTCGTGCCAATTTTTACGCTATTTTTTTTTTTTTGAAAATTCAGTTTTCTATTTACTCGTATAGTAAAATTGTTTATTTTATTATTTTAACAGACTGATAACCACTTGTAATAACAGCTGTTACGATTTAATGTGATAACTAAATCGTCAGTCTGTATACCTAAGTATGGTAATTTTCATAAATATTATTGTTTAAAGATTTTTGATAAATCAATTGATAATAACCATATAATTTATTATACACCGTTAAATTTTGATCGTTTTATTTCTTAAAAGGAGTCATTGTACTCATCCACAAAAAAAATCAGCTGATTCATAGATTTATGTTCGCACTAGCTGCGCCCCGCGGTTTCACCCGCATAAGTTTCGATCCCGTGGGAATGTCGGGATAAAAAGTATCCTATATGTTAATCCTGGTTATAAACTATCTGTGTGCTAAATTTCGTCAAAATCTGTTCAGTAGTTTTTGCGTGAAAGAGTAACAAACATCCATACATCCATACATACAAACTTTCGCATTTATAATATTAGTAGGATAACTCGACATAATGTATGGATCAACTGACTTTTTTTACACGATTTCAGGGTTGGTCCCATAGTAAAAGTTGTTCATAATGATGAGTACAATGACCCCTTTTAGGATTAACACGATCAACATGTAAGCGTGTATAATTGGGTAGCGGGATCGTCCGAAAGGGTTACCGCTGCCCTGGAACAGAAAGGGCTAAGGAAGGAACACGGGTGGGTTTTAGTCAGTAAGAGTCTGACACTCCCTTCCGCTCCACCCAGAGCGGGAGGGTCAATTGATGATTTCCCATCCAAAAAAAAAGCGTGTATAATTATTGTATCTATTGCTTAAAGTAGCTTTCAATAGATATACCTAACAGTTTTTAATTCAGTGAAAGATAGAGCTATTACAGCAGGTCTTAATATTGTCATTAAAATCTCTTCTGAACTCCGAAAAAGAAAAGCAAAGCGCGAGTTATTATCAAGTTTTGCATTCGACACAAAACTCATAAACGGCGTTACAAACTTCCCTTTAAGCTCGATTAAAATTAATTTAAATTCTCTACATTACAAGAGTAATACAAAAGGTTTGCAACCCCGCTTTGTACTGTAAACAATAGTTCATTTTAATTTCATCTCGAGTGCCCTTAACTATGCTTGCGAAAGTTTTTCTATCTTTTCATTTTCTCTCTGTTCATTTTTCTCCCTTGAAGTTTTCTCGCTAAGTTAATGTGCCGTTTCTTTTTAAAATGCAGATGCTTGAAAGTTTTGTGAAATGCTCGGATTGTGACTAATAAGGTGTTAAGGTGCGAGGTTGTTGGACTAGCTAGCTGCCTCATTTATTTTAGTAGTCTCTAAGTTCTGCTCACTGGAGATTATTCTCCACCTCGCTTGAATTATTTTTATTTTTAGAGGTGTCTTTTTATGTTTTAGTTTTATTTCTTGACCAATAATCTTTAAAACATTTTGTGAATTTGAATAAACGAATAGAAAGTACTCATTTACTTTAAAGACTAATTTGAATACAGTTGTTTTTTGTTTGTTGTTTTGAGTCTATCTATTAAGAGGTATTTTTTCTCTCCTTAAAAATATTACGTACCGACTAACTTTTGCGTCACTCGTGTGGAGGTCGGAAATTATCCTTCTGGGACAAAACATTTTCTATGTCCTAACCTAAGTTATGGGTTATGGAAAAAGGCAACAGAAAGATAGTGCACTTATAATACTTTAGCACTTATTATATTACACTGCCGAGCAATGAAAAAGTTCCACCCACAAAATGCCGATAAAAGACGATGCCGATGCTTTTGCCGTAATTTAAAGAACACAATATTTACGTTTATAGTTGGTAATATTCTGATGCGCTGTTGAATGTACTTTAATATTGCAGACGGCGTCATTAAGCTAGCCTTTCCCGTTTAGGAGTAATTTGGTGCTATGTCACTTGAACTTTTTCATTGCTCGCGAGTGTATTAGAGATTTGTCTCTCTAATGAACCAGACTTATCTGTACCATTTAACTTCAGTGGCAGAATTCAGGCAATAAATAGAAACGGAATTCCATTAAGTCCGCTATAAATAATTAGGTAAGGTCAGAGTTTAAATCGGCGTCCGAAAGGTCAAAGGTCCAATCCTGTCCCGTGGAATGGTTGTGGTCAACCGCTCTTAACCCGACCATATTACCTACCTAGGTAGGTAGTTTTGTTGGGCCAACGGTAATTAGGATGATAAACTGACTATCATCTACCTAGCCTTTTCCCAACTTCATTGGGGACGGCTTCCAGTCTAACCGGATGCAGCTGAATACCAGTATTTTACATGGAACGGCTGCCTATCTGACCTTCACAACCCAGTTACTGAGTATTACGATACCCCTTGGTAAGACTGGCTGTCAGACTTTCGGGTACTGACGACCCGTAACGACTGTCAAAGATCTACGAATGACAGCCGGGACCAACGGCTTAACGTGCTTTTCGAAGCACGGAGTGATGGCATGTAAAGATGGTCACCCATCCATGGACCAACCGCGGCAAGCGTAGCTTAACCTGATCGTTTACCCGTGCGGATGTTATTACTTGGCCACGAGCCCCTCTATGAAGGTATTTACTGATGAAGATAGAAAAAGGGCAAATATTTATGTAATTAGGTATTTACATGAATATACTTAATATTCGTTTTTTTAAATAGGTTTATGCGTATCTCTAAATTTAAAAATATTGATTCCTCAATTATCATGATTGCACCTACCACTGTTTATCTCTGCTTCACCCAAAGGTTGACTGGTAGAAAATGCTTCAGGCATTAATGCCGCATTTATACATTTGTGTGCTTAAAGCATTAAATAAATAATCAGAATGGCCACTGCAAATATGAAAAGTGAGGAAACTAACAAATCTAGCTAGTTACCACTCGTGATTTTATGTACTTTGTACCTTTAGGCGGCCATTTTAGTCTTACGAGGATATTAGGAGTTTCAGGAATTCAGGAAATGTAAGCGGTTGTAATAATATTTTGAATGGTCATTTAGTTTTTGTTGCTACTTATAAAAGGACTCATTTATTTTATTACTAGCAGTGGCCTACGGTTTCACCCGCATAAGTCTCGATCCCGTTAGAATATCCGGATATAAAGTATCCTAACATATAGGATACCTTATATATATATCCTGATTATAAACTATATGTGTGACAAATTTCATCCAAATCCGTTTTGTAGTTTTGGCGGGAAACATTAACAAACGTCCATCCATCCATTCAAACTTTCGCGTTTATAATATTAGTAGGATAGTATAATGTTTTATGAACATCTAATGAGTTTGGTCTAATACAATGTTGATAAAAAGTAACCAAATATGACACGTAAAACTCGTAACCAATGAGATTCATTGCCTTTCTCTCAATGAAATTAAAATTCCTGTTTTTTTTTCAAAAGTGTCTTAATTATATTCGTGTAATTGAAATAAATTATTTGAATTTGGCTTTAACAAATTGAGCTACTATTATAATAATAATCATAATATTATACCTTTATTTTTTTAAGAAAGGGGGTCGCCGCTTTTTCTATCGTCACAGACGTGGCGCATTCATTTGTTTCTCGACTATCATACTCGTAGTATGAACCTAAATAACTGTATCTACAGCATTATATTTTTGGACAAATAAATTGTACTTATTATATTGGTTTTAAGTTTCTCCATCCTTGTGGAAGACCAATATCCAGTAACAGACGTCTTTCAGCTGAAATTATGATGCTGATGAAAAGGGAGAAAATCTTACCAGTGCCGTGAGCCTCAACGAACTCCAAGGTGGACGGAGGGATGGAGCACTCCTCGTAGAACTCGCTGAGGAGCAGCTTCTGGATGTGACCGGCTGGGTATGTGATACCCTGTTCTTTGTAGCCGTCGCAGTTGGTCTTAGCGTGGAGAAGCTGAGCGTATACCCTGGTGGGAGAAAATTGTGTAAGACTTGATGGACGTTCTTTTGTTTTAAATGGAAGGAGGTTTCTGCTGGATGAATTATGCAATGTGAACATTAACAACAACACTAAGGGAAACCAGAAGTCTGTAACATAACATTACACCTGTTATGTCTGATGGGTTAGGCAGAGCTGTACATAATAGTCTTACAAAATTCTTTGTTTACTTTTTTTTACATTGAACAGTAAGGAGCTACATTAATAGCAAAACAAAATAATATTAATCACAGTATTATAATGTAAGTAAAAAGTAAAAAAAGAATCAGAACCAGAGAGCCAGTGAGCAAGTCGAAAATCTTCCAGATGTATTAAAAGAAGGAATTTACAAAATTACTAGACTGAAGATACTGAGTCTTTTTGTGACACATTGATTAATTTTACAATACTATTACAACAGTCTGTCCTACGTTTTCTTTCGATAACGTAATTGCAAGGATAGCTTACCTTCTGGAGTCCTTAGCCTTCTGTAAGAAGACGACTACGATAGCTTCTGAACGCGCGTAACCGTTGGCGCTGTTATCGAAACTCTTGCACCTACCGTCAGGTGACAACACTCCCAATCTAGAAGAAAAAAGAAAATTATGATGTGCAATGAAAGGCAAGATGGAATACACGATGCAGCCATTCTTTGGCTTAGTATACGCCATGGATTTTATTGAGATCTTTAGAGATGACGCAGAGAGTACATAACATAATAATCAGCCAATAATGTTCCCATTGCTGGGACACAAGCCTCCTGTCTTCGAGAGGGAGTGGGCTGTTTTCTACGACGTGGGCGCAGTGCGGGTTGGTACATGTAACATGTCTTCGAATTTCTGGTTCTAGGACATGTATTTGCAAGATGTTTTCCTTTATCGTTTTGAGAGCAGTGGTGATGAAATTATTTACACTAAGTAAAGCGCCTGTCTGGTTTTGAACCTACGACCTACAACTCGTAAGTAATAATAATAATAATATCCCTGGACATTTCACACAGCACCATTTTGTCTCAAGCTAAGCAACCTAATGCTTGTGTATGGTAACAAGATGGCTGCTAAACTACTTATATACAATTTTTTTTTTTAATACATACATATTATAGATAGAAAAACACCCAGACTCGGAACAAATACATGTAGGTCATACAAATATTTGTTCCGTGCGGGAATCGAACCCGCGACACGCAGCGCAGCAGTCAATCGCTTAACCACTGCGCCAACCGTGCCGTCAGTCGCAGCCAAAGCTCACCAAAGCTTTAAAGGCTTTAAGGATAACTACTGCCAAACTGCGAAAGGCATGGTTGAGTCTCCCCATAAAGTAACTATGTAACAACGATAAAGGATCAGCTGTAGAAATCTTAGATTAGTAATGGGTAGCTAAAGTATGGTCAACCGCACCTCAAAATAACAATTGAACAACGAAAACTTTCGACTAAATAAAGGCCCTGTCAATATCAAACTGATACCATGAACGTGCAATTGATTTTACTGTTATCATTTTCTTTACAAGCACTTACAAACTTAAGTCAACTTCTAAAACTAAACAAACAAACAAAAAAAATACAAAAACCAGCACTTCCCATTCCTCTCACACCAGCAGAATATTACGACATGTCAGGAGAGCGACGCAAAATGACATTAATAAATAATGTTCTTCTACGCGGCGCGGCGTTAACGTTAAAAACTACATTAACGTTACTTACTGAGCAAAGACTACGTTACTGAGACTTTTCCGGTCACTCTTTGTGCATTTTTAATGTATAGTTTTTCACTGAGAAAGGTGAAAATGTATTTTTAAGTAAGTAAAATAGCTTTTTTTATAGCAGTGTAGCTATGTATTTTTGCCCATGTTATTTCTGGAATCAAGAATTTACTAAGAGTCATCACCATCATCTGCCTAGCCTTTTCTCAACTATATTGGGGTCGGCTTCCAGTCTGACCGGAACCAGTATTTTACATGGAGTAACTGTCTATGCCACAACCCAGTTACTGGGTAATACGACACCCCTTGGTAAGACTGGTTGTCATATGACTTTCGGGCTTCTGACGGCCCGTAACAACTGTCAAAGATCCACGAATGACAGCCGGGACCAACGGCTTAACGTGCTTTCCGAGGCACGGGGGTCTTGATATGTGAAGATGGTCACCCATCCACGGACCAACCGCGGCAAGCGTAGCTTAACCTGATCGATCGACACGTGCGGCTGTTATTACTTAGCCACAATTTACTACGAGTAACCTCTTTGAATCGAATACATAATATGATAACGCACAGAATACGATAACGAGGACCCAAATATTTTGCCAAAACTTTTATGGTTTAGCATTTTGGAGCTCATAGCATCGTCATCATCACTCGTTTCTTAATATTGGGGTAGTTTTTCTATCTATAGAGTCCTGCACCTTAATTGCATAGCACACGAACAATCACATGACACGGATATTACTAATCCATAGATGCATATGTTAAAAAAAAATTCTGCTCAACAACGTAAACAACGCAATGAATGTTGTTGAACTGTTAAAATGAAAGACATTGCTACTGTTAGGTTTATGAAATTATCCCGCAATTGCATATATTATTTGTAGTTGCATATTATCTTAATTACTTGCAACCTTGCATCCTATCCCATTTTTGGCGGCAGTTAAAAAAAGAGTTTCATTTGTTTTTTTCCTTACCTGGAGAACTGCAGAGACACATAAGGATGGAGACAAAGATTGGAGCCTCCAACGATAGCAGAGTCGCAGTGGCCATCGCGAATAGCCCTGAAGGCGTGCTCCAAGGCGTAGAGGGAACTGGAGCAGGCAGAGTCCACGGTGTATGAGGGACCAGTCACTCCCAACCAGTAGGAGATACGGTTGGCTAACATAGCACGGGAACATCTAAAAAGAAAATAAGTTTATATAAAAAAATAAAAAAATAAAAAATTATACATGATCAGATGAATTTCCCAGAAGAAAGGGGTGCGATTTTGCGACTGACTTTCTTTAGTATATTGTTTAAAAGCACAAGTTGTAGTCATTTATGAATATCTTTTAGTACCTACCTAATACTTTTTAGGTATGTGTATACCATTACTTATCTATGGAATTTGAGGGTATCCTAGAGCACGAGGGGTTTTTATTTTTCCTTATTATTAGAATTAATTATCGTTTTAGTATGCACGTGTTTCTGTGACAAATAAAACTATTTTTCTTTCTTTTTTTTTCTTATATTTTGGCGGTTTTTCTTCACATTCATTTTTAGAGACCATTTCAGACACCAATCTACATGGTCTTCACATGATCTGACCAAGATTATGTCTGGATTTTGAAAGAGACTGTGACCTCCGAGTTGGTTTTAGCCTTTCTTCTCAGAGTGGTCAAATAGGAAACGCCGAACTCATCTACATAGTTTAAAAAAAAATGATTGACGTGTAAAAGTGTTTGGCCAAACCTACTTACAGGAAATAGATCATTTATCATTTAGAGGCATTGTGTTTGGTTTCCCATTAATCTCTACACGGCATAAAAAATAAAGTCATACAATCCTTTATGTGGCACACGAGGCAACACTACCAGTCCTCAGAGAATTCCATCAAATATGTTATGATTGGAACTATGATCAAGCTCCTCGGAAACCGCGGGAAGTAATAACGTGTTGGCTCTGATCTCAATATTACGTATCAAGCTACTCCTGAATCTAGTTGCTATTATTATATAGAATATTTAACTTAATGTTGGCAGTTTTTAATTAGAAAGTTTGGGTTTTGAACCTGGCTGATAATAATTTCCCTTTTTAGTAAAATGGTATTTGAAACTCAGTCAAAAAGGATATATAGGTAGGTGAAGACATGCCATGATTGAAGCTAGACTAAAGTTCACAGCCTCAGCTACAAAGGTACCGATATCAGCATATTGCAATCAGTACACATGTTTACAAATAAATATATATTTATCTTTATCTGTAGCGTAAACTGAACTTTATTATGTAGGAATTAAGGTTATTTTTCAAACTAATATCCTTTACAATAACATTGAAAAAAACCCCACACGAGTATACTTAAATGTTATTATCATGATCAGCCTATAATGTTCCCACTGCCGGGACACAGGCCTCCTCTTTTCGAGAAGGAGTGGGCTTTAATCTACGCGGGCCCAGTGCGGGTTGGTAGATGTCACATGTCTTCGAATTTTTGGTCCTAAGACATGCCGGTTTCCTTAACAATTTTGAGAGCAGAGCTGACGAAATTAAAGTAAAACGCCTGCATAGGTTCGAGCCCACGACCTACATCTTGTAATTCGAGGCCGGTCCGTCCGGCCTCAAAAATGGCTACCACCTTGATGTATAAGTATTTACTACGTCAATAATTATTCTCATAGTTTATCTAAGTTATACTGATATGAGAGAAAAATTATCAATATTCCATGGGGTATTATATCATATTATTAATATCATTCACATTCCCCTACAAAGATTGTCAATTCTTATTTTGATTTATCCTACCACTGTGCGGCCAAAAGAGAAAGCGTTCGTGACACCTGTTAGTTTCATACAAACACATGCGTGTTTTCCGAATATCATCTTTAATAGCTACTAGAATATTGTCGCACTGACAGGTGTCAGGAACGCATTATCTCGACGGCCGGACTCTAGTATTATAAATGTTAGATGTTTGTTACTTAATCACGCAAAAACGTCTGAGTGGATTTGGATGTAATTTGACAAACAGATGGTTTATAGCCTGGATTACCACATTGGATACTTTTTGTCCCGGTTAATGACATACTTAACGACTATTATCAATTTATGTTACAACTAGCTTCTGCAGTTTTCATTTCTCTCTGGACCCAATTCTGAAGTCCACGCAGATAACGTCGCGGGCAGAAATTAGTCGGCTATAATAGCAATAATGTTACTAAAGCTGTTTCGTAGAAGAGCGGTGACCGCTACATGCGGCCGTAACGTCCAAACAGGTGTCAAAAAACGAGCGTTTTTTGACACCTTATACCCTGTCCATTAGGTTAACCGTTTTTTGACAGCTCTTAGAACGTACATATTCCAGATTACGTAAAAGTTAACTTTAAAACGCGTAACAAAATAAATATACATATAAACTGCCCTATCTTATTTATGGCTTCCTTTATTTTGACATTATAATACCGTACGTGTATCAATCAATGTATTGTGAGTTACTGCAATCACTAGTCCCATCTGTCAAAAAACGGTTTACCTAATGGACAGGGTATAATGTGAAAATGACAGATTTTCATGACGTCCGTTATAAATACCGCTCTTCTTGGAAACGTAGCTTTAAAAGAGCAATTCAATTACGTGCATATAACACTAGTGCAAAGGAAATAACAAAAGGACCGTTATAAAATAACTATGACAAGTTTTAAACGCTTTCGTAGTCGTCAAGCAATTGTAATAATGAACAGTGAATGGAGTTGAGGCGCGAAGTTGCATTTAACCGCTTTATCCCGTCGCTATTATGTTAGAATGAGTTTAATGGCTGCGGGCGAACATTTTAATAGTTCTGCTGAATTTTAGAGACTGGGACGATTATTGGATGAAGGTATTTTGGCAGTTACGTCAGAATATAGCAGAGAAGAGAGACAGGTACGGAAACTGCTATAGTTGTTTAACAAGGTGCACTCTAGAATATAATACTCTTTATGAAGAGTCTTTATATTTTACATTATATATTTTTTAAATGTTGCATCATGCTGAGATAGGAGCCTTTTTGGTCTCGTATAGGACTTTCTGTTTCATTTTTATTACTTTTTTTTTTAATAACTTGATTTTTTATTTTTGACTGCGTTTAGTTTAGTTTGTGATCTTTCTGTACGAGTCGCAATGAATGCTTTTTCTTTCTTACGCCATAAATATTACAGATATAAATTTTGTAATTTTACAAAGGGTGACCCAATGGGCGGTTTTATCGTTAAAAGCGATCTTTTAAAGACAACCTTTGGGTGGACTTAGAGAGAAAGGAGAGACGATACTGCGGGTAGTCTGTGGTGTACCATTACATACATAAAACACATACCTATCTATATAAATAGCTCAAAACTATATAAAACAATAACTATAATAATAACTAATATTCTAGTGGTTTTATATAAGTATTTCTGAAGGATAGCGAGGGAAAAATATTGTGATCATCAAGCCGTCTTTCTCGGATAGGTAGTTAATGACAATATCAACAAGTAGCAACGTAGAGGTTCGTAATACTATTGCATGTTGTTTTCTCCTAATACAGATTACTCAGTGATCTAGTTCGTTGTACAGTCACCAAAGGAGATAAGTAACCAGAGTCGTCGGATATTGTAGTCGAAGTTTAGTTAGAAACCGATGGACATTTTCGAATAAAATGTAATTCCATTAATAGAAAACAAACAGTTCATTTATCAAATGAAATTTAATTCGAAAACATCCATCGGTTTCTTCAATCAGCAATCAACTCAGCCTATCGCAGTCCACTGCTGGACAAAGGCCTCTCCCAGGTTGCGCCACAACACCCTGTCCACCGCCTTCCGCGGTTCAGATATAGTTGAAGTTTAGTAAGAAACCGTTCTTACTAAACTTCAACTATATCTGACAACCCTGGTTACTTTACTTGTCTTCTTTGGTGACCGTACCTGCATCATGTCATTAATAATCCATACTTTGTAAGTCCCTCATTTACTACAAAACTTTTATATACCTAAATAAATTATATATTATTAATAATATTGCATTCAATTTACTTTGTATGATTTATTTTAAAAATATATTTTCGTTCAAAAGCACCACTTTCTTTCCTTGTTCTCAAGCATCGATCAAGTTTACCTAGAAATCAACAAAGAATAAATATGAACTCACCCAGTAATACCGAAGCCGTTGACCTGCATCTTTTCGTAGAACCATGTCTTCTCCGACTCCGAGAAACAGGCGCCCACGAATACACCGGTCTTTGTATCGCGAAGTTCTTTAGGGTTCACACCTGGAGACAAAGTTTTCGTTTAAAAATAGTCTATAAAATATTAGGTACATATTACGTATACGTATTACCCAGTAACTGGGTTGTGGAGCCCAGTTAGGCAGTCGCTCCATGTAAAATACTGGTATTCAGCTGAATCCGGTTAGACTGAAAGCCGACCCCAACATAGTTGGGAAAAGGCTAGGCAGATGATGACATATAAAGTACTAAGAAAAGGCTGGTATGGTAGACGAACCATATATAATTGCCTACAATTTCTACAGTAAGGAGCACCAGCCGGATCGCACACGTTTCGTGTTTGTGTGAGTTGAGCTGAATGAATCAGAGCCAGGCCGTTCTTGGGAGAATATTGCCAGGACAGCGTGTGTGTTGTTTTTTTCATTATATATATTAATACTCATTAGGTACTGTTATTATTATGTTGTTGTTTTTTTCATTATATATATTAATACTGACGGCACGATTGGCGCAGTGGTTAAGCGATTGACTGCTGCGCTGCGTGTCGCGGGTTCGATTCCCGCACGGAACAAATATTTGTATGACCTACATGTATTTGTTCCGAGTCTGGGTGTTTTTCTATCTATAATATGTATGTATTTACAAAAAAAAAAATTGTATAGGTATATAAGTAGTTTATCAGCCATCTTGTTACCATAACACAAGCATTAGGTTGCTTAGCTTGGGACAAATGGTGCTGTGTGAAATATCCAGGGATATTATTATTATTATTATTATTATACTCATTAGGTAATTTTATTATTATTTGATGGTTTGGGTGATTTGTTCCTTTGGTACCTCATAGTACCTCTCCAATCCAATGAGTTTCAAACTCAAACTCAAAGCATTTATTTCAAATAAACCAATTACAGGCACTTTTGAATTGTCAAGGGGTCGGTCGGTCAGTCAGAAAGATGAAGCTAGTTGCCCATTCCAAAGCGTAGTAAGTACGTATGGAGAAGAATGGCCAAGAAACTCCATGGACACTCTTTATAAATTTTTATATAAGTTTTATATATTGTATTTAAGTAACTATTAGAAATCGAAGTAAATTATACAATACTTATATTAACTTATTGTCGAGTTACAAAATATTCGTAATGGAGTACACAGTCTGAATATTACTTTTTTATTCACGGCAGCTAATTATTTTTAAAGGACCTCTAGATATGTAAAATAACTCAAATTACATTTCATGTAATATGAATACGCTACATTGAATTAGACAAAGATGGCACTCTTATAAAAGCACTATGCGGAGAAACGAGGGCGTCTATTAGCGGCTCTTTCAACTTTATAAACTAAATTAATGAAGCGTTGCTTGCAAAGATACTAGGTACACGGAGCTAATAAAGAAATTATTTATAGAAATAGATATAAAACATCGTTACTGAGGGTATTTTAAGGTAATAAAACATCATATCCGAAGAGTGTAAGAAACGAAAAAATATCTAAGATGTTTAACAATTCCTTATTTCAGAAAAATAAAGGAATTAATTTCGGAATACTTTTACTCTTTAAAAAAATACCAGCCGTTATAAGCTACAGGGGAGAAGAACCTTCGTATAAAATCTGTAATACAATATTAAACAACGTGTAATTTATACAACTGAAAACGAAGGGCTTGTGGCTAAGTAATAACAGCCGCACGGGTCGATCGATCAGGTTAAGCTACGCTTGCCACGGTTGGTCCGTGGATGGGTGACCATTTTCACATACCAAGACCCCTCCGTGTCTCGGAAAGCATGTTAAGCCGTTGGTCCCGGCTGTCATTCGTGGGTCTATGACAGTCGTTATGGGTCGTCAGTAGCCCGAAAGTCTGACAACCAGTCTTACCAAGGGGTATCGTATTACCCAGTAACTGGGTCGTGGAGGTCAGATAGGCAATCGCTTCATGTAAAATACTGGTGTTCAGCTGCATCCGATTACACTGGAAGAAGACCCCAACATAGTTGGGAAAAGGCTAGGCAGATGATGAATTGATATAACTGAAAACCTGAAAAAGGGTAATTGTTGTACTCATAATTACTAACAACTTATTCTAGGGATCAACCCTTAAATCACGCAAAAAGCAGTTGTTCTACCTGTTCCCTACATTTTTTCGAGTTAAGCGAACATAATCATTGTATGAAGCAGCAGATTTTTTTCGTGGGGTCAGGGTGTGGGTTTTGTTCCATAGTGAAAGTCGTTCATAATGTTCAGTACCCCTTTTCAGAGACCCAATCCTCGTAATTTTAAGAACGTTCACATTCTGTTATCAGTCTCAATCTGTCAAAAATACCTCTAATTCTCCTACATGCTTGACAATATTTTGACATTGACGTTGTGGCTGAGATGAGATTTCAACCAGATTTAGAACGTCCTTTACGGGAATTACGCTTCAGATATTGATCCCATGGTAAAAGTTGTTCATAATGATGAGTACAATGACCCATTTTCAGGGTTTCAGTTATTTCAATTACGCCTTGTTTATTATGTATACCTAACTAAGTCAGTCAAACATCTCATTTGACGTTTCTTGTCAATATTCCATCAGAAGGATTATTGAATACTTCAGAATATTTCGTATTAATGCGTATCTTGGCTGCTGAATTATTCAGGAGAGCTGTCATGTGGTAATCTATTTATGTCGCGGTAGACTCTGATATATTTGGGGAAAAATCTTGAGGTTTGCACTGAGATACATGCTTTTAACTTTTATATTAGTTAGTAAATAGACTAGAGTATTTTTTTCTAACAAACTAAGTTTTCCCGCTATATCATACTTAGGCGGAATTACAGGAAAAACCTCAAAGGCAGTTTTTTTTTTATTGCTGGGCGCCAATAATTTTAATTTCTTGAGCCAACATTTATTGGCGCCCAGCATGGAACATCTTTGGTGGGCGCCAATAAGAACGTTTTCTAAGATTACATCATAAAAACCGACAAAACTTCAATCTCTTGAACTACCAAAGAAATCTACGTGATCGAGTCCACTTTTGAAGTTTTATTATCAAATTTGAATTCTCGGGGCCTGTCGCAAAGGCAATATTGAGTTATAATTACTCTGTGGACTTGAAACTTTTAATGGACGTAAAGATAAGGGGACGGTTTCCCGCCTGTTTTGAGGAATGACAGTCACAATTGCTTTATTGTGCCTTAGATAAAAATTCTTTATTAGCACTTTACGGAAAATCATTTTTGGTTATATCATTTCCGTTGCTGATTTTGAATAAAACTGATGAAAATTATCCCTATTTGTATGTTATTCATTTCAATATGATGAATTATTAACAATAATTAATTACGAAGGTTTTTGTAAAGAAATAATCTTCCTTTTATGTGCAATGTGCCATACAGAATCTGGTTGCCAGCTCTATCAAACGAATTCGTGGAAGGAAGCAAAGACTGATAAAGGCAGTGTGCTTTTGAAGAATTTCGGGCCTAATTGGGGCGTGAAGTTATCATTATATGTAGTACCTTCTCCACACAGAGATCAGACGGATCCCATTAGCGTTACAAATATTATGCCTAATTTATTTCCTCCACTTCATAATAACATCGAGCCCACAGAGAGATCAAGCTCACCTACATTTGCAGAAGTTGTCAAAACTAAGATGATTGTTCATAGTCCACCTACTCCAAAAGAGCAAAAATCTGCAAAAATACACGGAAAGACACGGGTTGCTAGAGAAGATGATTGGACCCACTGGTTACCAACGGAGGAGGAAAGGGAGGATTTGAAGGAATCAAGCAATCGCGATGACCCCAAGGTGTCTCAAAAGAGAGAGGTCCATTTTAATGAGCTTTTAGCTAGACTCAAGGAGATCGTATTTTTGAAGAGACGTACTGTAGGGGAAAGAATTAAAATGGCGATTCAATGTTGTGTAGAATGGTTGATTTTAGTGGTTGTTGATAACGTGTCGGATTGGAGTACGATGAAGAAATTGTTTGAACTATTTAATGGATAGCAAAAAAACTAGTATCAAACTAAACATTCTACAATGGAATGCTCAAAGCGTAAAACCTAAAATGATTTTATTGGAACAACTGTTAAACCAAGAGCATATACACATTGCAGCAATAAGTGAGACATGGCTGGATACAGAAAGTTACATGAGGATGAGCAACTACACAATCTATCGTAAAGACAGGTTTGATGGATACGGAGGGGTTGCAATTCTTACACACAAATCAATAAAATCTCAAATGTATGAAGTCCAAATCAGTAATCAAGGTATAGAATTAGTTTGCGTAAAAGTATTCAACTGTGGCGTGATTAAAAATATTACTTCTGTTTATTGTCCCCCGTCGATCAGAACCTCTCAAAACGATTGGGATGCTTTACTTTCTATTTTTACTAAAAATACTATCATCCTCGGAGATTTTAATGGACACCATACTAATTGGTCATATAAAACGGATGCCAGGGGTGTTCAAATTTTTGAAGCATTAATGGACAATAGTTTTATTACTCTGAATAATGGTAGCCCAACTCGAATAAAAATGGTGAACTTAGAATGTCAAAAGTCCGCACCCGACATTTCTTTGATATCATCCGATATAGCCTTGATGTTCGACTGGTCCGTCATGAACGAGACATTAGGCAGTGATCATAGGGCTATTAAAATAATTTCAAATATTCAGTCTAGTACTTCACCAAAAATCCGTAAGAATTTCAAAAATGCTGACTGGACTTCATACAGTAAGCTACTTGACACCCTTTTCTCAGAATTTACATTCTCGGAAGACTTACAGGGCGATTATGACAGATTCATTGATTGTTTAAACTTGGCCGCCGATGTTTGTATCCCTTCAGTCAAGATAAACCCAAATCCAGACAGTAAATTTTTACCTAAACCTTATTGGGAGCCTAATTTGTCTAAATGTGTGGCTGAGCGTCGATTAGCGTTATCGAAATTCAGACGTAATCCAAACCCTCAAAATTATGAAATATTGCAAAATAAGATCCGCGAATCCCAGAAAATGATTCGCATAGCTAAAGTAAAAGGGTTTTGCGACTTTTGTTCTTCGTTAGATTATTCTACATCCCAATCTACCGTATGGCGGAAAATGAAGTGGCTGAAGGGACACAAATTTTCAACACAGTATGTAGATATACACAAAGCTACTGATCTGCTTCTTGGTTTAACGCCGGACTTTGTATCCCCGTGCGACCTGGCTTTTGATAAGAATAATTCTGAGCTTGATGTTGTTATAACTCCCTCAGAGTTTCATAAATGTGTCCGATCTAAAGATACTGCGCCTGGAGGCGACAATATTTCTTACTCCATGATCAAGAGGTTACCACAAAATGGTAAAAAGATATTGATTCAACTGTTTAATAAGATTTTCATGTCAGGTTTTGTTCCTAAACAATGGCGCGATATTGTCATTGTGCCCATTCCTAAACCGGGTCGAGACTCCCAATGTTTATCATCTTTTCGTCCAATTTCAATGATCTCATGCGTTTGTAAAGTTTTTCATAACATTTTAATGAACAGATTAGAGTGGTTCATTGAAAAACATATGTTTTT
Organism: Apamea crenata; assembly: GCA_949629185.1. NCBI lineage: Eukaryota > Metazoa > Arthropoda > Insecta > Lepidoptera > Noctuidae > Apamea > Apamea crenata. The sequence continues at coordinate 7,662,668 of OX451372.1, forward strand.
ATCAAATAACACTACAGGGTTTAGAAAATGTCGATCAACTATAGATAATTTGTCCGTTTTAGTGTCTCGCATTCAAATTGGCTTTTCTAAAAAACTTATGACGGTGGCTGTTTTCATAGATATTAACAACGCATATAACTATGTGGACGTACAAGGTTTATTGAAAATCATGCAACGAATTGGTGTAGGGTCCAGGATTTGTAGTTACATCTGGAACTTTCTCAAGCTGAGAAACCTTAATATTACAGTAGGTAATAACGTTATTAGTCGTACGTCCGGTCGGGGATTGGCACAAGGCGATCCATTGTCACCCTTACTTTTCAATATAGCAACCATGGACGTATGTCATGGCAGTGGGGACGTGATTCTGTCGCAGTATGCGGACGATTTTGTGTTGTATACCACTTGCAGTGATGTCTCATCGGCCCAAAAACGTTTACAACTCGCTTTAAATAAGATGACTAAACTCCTTTTGAATTTGGGCCTTGAGATATCCCCTCTGAAAAGCTGTGTCTGTATTTTCAAGAACGGGGTGGCAAGAGAGACAGTTTCTATACAAATTAATAAGGTATCGCTGCCGGTGGTACACAGTGTAAAATATTTGGGGGTTTGGCTTGACCGATCACTTAGGTGGGCTAAGCATATTAATGAGACTCGAGAAAAGGTGTTAAAATTAGTTAATATGTTTAAAATCCTATCTGGATCTGGATGGGGAGTACATCCCAAACATCTGAGGCGGTTATACATCTCAACAATTCGGAGTAGAATCGATTACGCTTGTTCCCTTTATGATAGTAGCTGTGAAACTCACCTAAGTAAATTAGACAGGGTCCAAAACGTTTGCATGAGGGTTATCGGTGGCTTTATTAAAACCACGGCGATTCACGTTATGGAAAATGAACTACACCTGCAACCGTTGAAGTTTCGCAGGTACTATCTTGCGGGTAAATTTTGGCTCAAAATAAAATCATACGCTGATAATAATATTATCGTGGTGTTAGAAGAACTACAAGCACATTGTCAACAACCACATTGGAAAAGAAAGGTACCACTGTTAGTCAGAATTCATGAGTCTCTTGATTTGCTACCTGTATACACGAGCCCAAAACTTGAAATGTTCTCATTGGATACTTGGGTTCACAGGATTGACCTGTCTCAGGTCATATTTCCTAGATTAGGTTTGGTTGCGGCTAAAAAGCACTATCAAATTGCTGAACTCAGTGAGTTATGTACCACATTTTTAAATAACACGTACTCAGGATTCTACAAAATATACACAGATGGATCCAAAGACAAAATAGGGTCGGGAGCAGCATTTTTTGATCCACAAACTAAAATTGCAGTGCAATTAAAGGTAAACTCAAAATGCAATATAATGTGTACCGAGCTTGTAGCAATAGATGAAGCATTATCTTACATTGACTCACTTGAAAGTGGCAATTATGTTATTTTGAGTGATTCGAGAAGCGCTCTTCAACATTTGATTCGGTGTACCTCGAGTTTTCGGGGTACTCCGATTGCCTACAGCGTGATCAAATCTATTTGTAAACTTATTTCTAAGAACAAGAATATTGTACTGCAATGGATACCGGCTCATATTGGCTTGCAAGATAATGAAGTAGTAGATCGATTGGCGAAAGATGCTTGTGATGATGGGTTGGTTTGTCCACTCTCTCCTGTGCACAGTGATTTTTTGTGTGTAGTTAAAGAAGAATGCGCTAAAATGTGGCACGAACACTTCGATCAGAGGTCACTGAGCAAGGGAATCTGGTATCGGACGATCCAGCCAGCACTTTCTCGTTGTTCATGGTTTGACCAGGCAAATATGAGTCGGCCAGAAATGGTAATGGCTTTTCGACTTCGATCGGGACACATTCCAATGAACAGTTTTGCATTTCTCATGGGTAAAGTTGCGTCACCAAATTGTCCGGAATGTAATATAGTGGAAGACACTTACCATATACTGATGGAGTGCGTCCGGAACGAGGCCGAAAGAGCCATATTGTTTTCCAAGTCACTGGATGTTGGAAGGTGTAATAGCATTCTTGCGTCTCCATTGTCAGAGGATGCAAGACTGTTATATAAATTAGCAAAAATAGGATTTAGATAATAAGGAATGATTGTTTGTACCGATGAGGGTGACATAATCAATTTGTGATTAAACTCTCTATAAATAAAATAGAATAAAAAAAAAAAAAAAAAAGCCAAACAACTTGAAAAAACCTGACGATGTAATGAGCTCTTCGCAGTTTTCAACTATCATATACCTCGTTTCTTATCTCCCGATATTACCAAGAAAAGGCAATATATTCTCAGTCGGCACCTACCTTAGTTCATTCAACAATTCAACACATTTTTCAATATGTAACTTATACGCTGTCATGCTGTTCCATTGGCTGGAGTTTCAACTAACTTTAAACTCTCAGTCTAAGCAAGTCTAGTGATGGGACATTTTATACGTTAAACGGAAACTATAGTGAGTTCCATGGACAATTTGTAGTTTTACGCTACAAAAGAACCAAGAAGCCGAAAACCAAGGAGCCAGAAGTTGACATATTTACGTATCTCTCACTATCGACGGCACGGTTGGCGCAGTGGTTAAGCGATTGACTGCTGCGCTGCGTGTCGCGGGTTCGATTCCCGCACGGAACAAATATTTGTATGACCTACAATTAGTTGTTCCGGGTCTGGCTGTTTGTGTATGCGAGTTTATATGTCTGTAAACGCACCCACGACACAGGAGAAATTCCTAGTGTGGGGCAACGTTTTAAAAAAAAAGAAACAAAACAAACAAACAAACTATATTTTTAGTAAGTTTCAGTAAGAGCTTCGAGGGCGAAGCAGTCGTCAGTATGACCGTGTTAGCAGCATGGGCTCATCCGAGCAGGCAGCCTCGTGACGTCACTCAAAGCTGGCCGCGGCGTGCGCCCGCGACCCGCAGTCGACCCCCCTTCGCTATGAGTGACGAATGTATTCCATGTGTTTCGATGGGTAGAAAATACCTCTAATTAAACGTGTTGATTTCGATATAAAGTTTAAATCTATGTTGAATATTAGTATGAAGTTTTTAGTTAAATGTTATATTGTCGGCTTGCTGCGTACTGTGGTATTTACTGTAAGTGCAGCAAGCAATTGTTATATAAATAAGTAAAACAAAATCTATGGACACGTTGTAGTTTATGATACGAGACTACTAACTTCTACAATATTGTATAGAAGGAGCACTATATAAAGCACCATAGAAAGAATTAGGAAGTAGTTCTTCCTAATTATCTTCAGTTTCACACATCTTTTAAATGTGTTATAGTTCAAAAACAAGCTGATGGTCCAAGGTAAGTGGCACACCGCCTTTCCACTTATGATTTTTTTTTAAATCTTTAGTGGACACATTATGTTCCGTGTAATTCCCGTCTAAAAATAGAACATCGGAAGCTCATTCAACTTAAACTACCCTCTCCTATCCCATCATTAATATAAATCAAAGTAAATAAAGAACAGGCTGCTCGTTTATTGCGTGGTCTAGTCTTCTGCTACTTATGATTAAAGTTGTAATTGGCTCGGAAAACTTCGGCAGCTAATTGAAACTAAGTTGAGTCGAGACGATGTGGCGAGCAGCGTTAAGTGTTGTATAAATTATGAGAACCCTGGCAGGTGTTTTACTTTGTGTAAATTATGTCATCACCACCGCTCTCAAAAACGGTGAAGGAAAATATCGTGGGGAAACCGGCATGTCCCAGAACCAAAAATTCGAAAACATGTGACATCCTCCAACCCGCACTGGGCTCGCGTGGTGGATTACGGCCCACACCCTCTCATAGAAAGGAGGCCTGTGTCCCAGCAGTGGGAACATTATAGGCTGATTATGTGAGACAATATTGGTTGGAGTAAGGAGGTGAAGTATTGATGAGAATGGTTTTTTTGCTGAGCAATATTTTTCGTATCATCGATAAAAAGGTCGGGCAGACACTATTTTCTGCAAAGATAGGGGTTCCTGTAGTTTCTTTCAGGCCAAAATCCCAAAAACCAGTTTATAGCACATCTATTTCAACTATTATTAGGTAATAGCTTTGCGTCCATCTTTAAAAATATACTTCAGATCTGTTCATATACTTATCTGTTCAATATTCAAGCCAGTTATTCATTTTTAAAGAGGCTACAAACGCCACGTGCTACGATCCTCAATATTCTGAAATTCTCTCTTAATAAAACCCCTGAAATAGCATTTTAAAGATCTAAGAAGCTATAAAAGTTCAAAAAATGGCTCAGTGGAGGATTTAATTCATCCGAGTGGTTTGACTTGCGGTATAGACAAATTGGCCTCATTGCCGCCAAAGAAAGGTACCTATCGATTGAAATGCCTACATTGTGGGTAAGTAAGTGGAGGGCGCTGTCACACCGAAACGAGCTAGGATCAAAAGTGTGAATTTTGAAACTGTGTGGTATTGAAACTCCTTTGTAATTCACAAAGGAGTTTCAAAAACCACACAGTGAATGGTAAAAGAAACTAAAACCACGCAATTATAATATTCAAATATCAAATAGTTACATAATACCATTTCCTTCGTTTATACTGTAATTTAACTGGACTCCTCATTCGCCGAGTATTTTCTAGTCGTCTCTCATATACAAATATTTATTCACAAACATTCTTCAAGACCCAAATTCAATATATTTTCTGTTTTCCTACAGTTAATTTAAAATAAAACACATTTTACGAGTACGAACGTTTTTAACACGATTTCAATAAATTTTCATTCTGTTTGTTGAAATTCCTATTTCAACAAACAGTATGAAAATCGATGTTCGGAATAAATAAATACACGAAAGTGGAAACATAATAAGCTTTTAATCCGGAAAATCCTTCATGTGAAATATTTACAATGTATAATCATTGTTGGTGACATAATAAAAGAATTTCGAAGGTAGTTTCCAGGCAAGTGTCACTTTAATACAATTTTAAATATGAAATTCAGTCATAGAACAGAATTGTATTATTGTATTAAGTAGTTATCTTTAATTGCTACGGTAAGATAGATAAATCTTGAATTAAGTAGGAAAAATAGGGTATATGCTTAAGAGCACACAATAGAAGTGAAAACTAACGACTAGAGCCGAGTATACGAGTAGCAACTCAGCGTCACTGATCGACTGGAGCCGAGTCCTGCGGCAACGACCCGAACGTGACGGTTCAGTTTCGACCACTGTTCGGAAAGAGCGCAAAGTGCGCTAATGAAGTTTCATCATCATCATCATTATCATCAGCCTATAGCAGTCCACTGCTGGACGTAGGCCTCTCCTATTGCACGCCATTCAACTCGATTTTCGGCAACTCTCATCCAGCTGCTACCAGCTATCCTACGAAGATCGTCGCTCCACCTAGCCTGAGGGCGTCCCACCTTACGTTTACCGATTCGCGGTCTCCACTCAAGAACACGTCTACACGTCTACCCCAACGGTCATCGATTCTATGACTAATATGGCCGGGCAATTGCCACTTCAGCTTGCTTATTCTGTGAACTATGTCGACAACTTTATATAATGAAGTTTTCACTTAAAAAATTGGAGTTGAAGGACCACAAGATGGACTGAAAATATTACTACCTACATACACACCCAAAAACATGGACGAAAAGAAAATTATGTTAGGAGACAATGAAGCTACGATAAGTCATACTATGGTTATAAGGCAGGTGATAATATGCGAAGAAGACTTAAACTACATTGGAATATAAATTGGAAGTGGGCATCTATTTAGTCACATCTTTTATACAATCGCCATCAACGATAAGACCGCCACTGTACCTTAAATATGCCTTTATATGTTTGAAAACACAATTGGATTGGTCCAATTGTGTTTTCAAACCATCTGGGGTAGGTGGCGCTGCTTTTCCGGGCAAGATGACGTCTGCCGGGTCCGCTAGTCTTTATATATAAAATTCTTCTGTACGTGTGTATGTCACTGAACTCCTCCTGAACGGCTCGACCTATTTTGATGAAATGTTTTGTGTGTTTGAGTGCCAACGTAAGGGCACGACAACGTCGGTCGTGTCCACTAGTACCGATATATAATTATAAAGATTTTATTTTGAAAGGTTCTATTTATAATAAAGCATCTACCCATCTATCTAACTTGCACTGCTTCTAAAGCACCTTTTCTGTTCGTAACGGTGTAAGCGTCGGAATTTTAAAAGTTAACCAGAATCAATGTTACTGATTACAAGGGCGGAGGGTTGCTAAAGTGTTCCGTTTTCCATCCGGCTGATCGGCTGATCACTCCCAAGTCGAAATTCTTTAATCCTAACTGACTGTATATTGGATCTTTCATATACCTACCGGCTAACAAATTGGTTAATAACTTACAAATTCTATTACAAAATCTTGCTTGTGGCACATGTTTTGTTGTACAGGGAGTTTCAGATGTGGAAATGTTATCATCATTGGGTTTATTTTCCGGTCCCACATTTTGCACAAATTTTATTATGCGTAGTTGTTATTCTTTTTTCTTGGCAACGTAAGCTTTTCCACTTTCGTAACGTAGATTGGTATTACAGAAAATACTATTTTTGTTACAGAAAAAGGCTTTGAACTGTTCAAGTAGACAGAATATTGTTCGTTGCGGTTTTTTTACTCGAACTTTATCTACTTCATTTGGGAACGTATTTCACATCGTTCGATCGTAAAGTATCTCTCTAGAAAGAATTTTCGAAATATTCTCCAAATTTTACTCTACCAAAATGCATATCAACCGTGGCGATAAAGAAATGTTTTTACACCCTGAGCGATAATCTAATCATCATCTGCCTTGCCTTCCAGTTGGCTTCCAGTATTACCGTATGCAGCTGAATATATTTTATATGGAGTGACTGCCTTTTTGACAACGACAACCCAGTAATCGGTAAACCAAGACTGTTTGTCAGACGGGCTTCACAACTGCCAAAGATCTTCAAAACTAATAATACAAAAAAAGACTTACCAGCATCAATAACAGCTTCATAAGCCTTTTCTAGCAGGATCCTGCACATGGGATCCATGGTGTGGGCCTGCTTATAGTGGACACCGAAGAAAGAAGCATCGAATTTGTTGACATTGTTGATCTTGCCCGTGCGCTGCGGGATCTCAGGATGAGCCAGCTTCCAACGACGAGAGTCTCCGGAGATTAAGTCCACCTGATCACGAGAAAATACTATATAATCAAATGGAAACAGAACAAAAAGAGCTTGTTGTGGTATATTAATTAACTGTTACAGACCGTTCTAATACGACAAATCTTGTTTTATTTATAACAGAGAAACCACATTATGAAGCTCACAGCACCGCCGGGGGTCGAGCAGTATTAAATAGTAAATGTTTCATTAGTGTAGGCTAAATATAAGACTTGTTACTGACCTTATTAAAAAGGTTTTCCTGCAGGTGTATGACGGAGTCCGAGTCGGGGAAGTACCCTGACACGCCTGAGATGAGGACCTCGTCTCCGGGCGGGGGGTGTGACAGTCGGTGACCTGACGTCAGCCTGTCCTCCGCTATTGTTGTCGGCGCCATCTTGAAAAGAAGAATTAACGTTAAATGTGAGATGAAGAATACATTTTGGGTTATTTATGAAACTTGTTCTATTTATCGTCAAACTGTTAAGAATGCTTGCCATTTGATTATTGATACAATTACTTAGGGGTATGTCACTTGTAGTATCATACACGGACCACAGATTCTACTATACCCTGTCCATTAGGTAAACCGTTTTTTGACAGATGGAACTGAACTGGTGATTGCAGCAACACACAATACATTGATTGATACACGTACGGTATTATAATGTCTGTAAGAAGCCATAAATAAGATAATTTAATAAGATAAAGCAGTTTAAATATATTTAATACTTCAAGCACATACATATACAAGTATACTTATTATTATTATTCAGTGTATATTTATTTTATTACGCTTTTTAAAGTTAACTTTTACGAAATCTGGAATAGTTCGTTCTAAGACAGCTGTCAAAAAACGGTTAACCTAATGGACAGGTTATAAGGTCTGCACCAGTTTTGGACGAATAAAATTATATCTTTTGATATCGGTTAAGTAGATTAAGACCGATGACCTGGTAAAGGCCACAGAAATTCGCTGGATGCAGAAAGCACAAAACCGGTGGAAGTGGAGGTGCTTGGGGGAGATGATGATGATGACCACGATGGTCTTGATGAACTACTTAATCTAGTTCAGATTAAGTAGTTAGTAAAAAGTCATGTAATAGACGAAAAGCTGGTTTGCTTTGCCAGTTTCCAACAACATAAAAACACATTGTATTTATTCTAGTACACAAAATAAAACTCCTCACGAAGTAAAGTAAATACGCCTCTCATTTGCCGGCAAAATCAATTATACAACCTTCCAAACTCCATTTATTTTGTACCTGTATTTTTAACCCAACCAAATTGCTATTGCAAATTCCAGTTCGTACGTCAACGAATGTTGTTTCAATGAATTAACTTGTTAATTTAACTTTAAACTTGCACTGTGAACCACTTGATTTAAATATTGGCTCGACTTTGAATAATTTCGAGCGACGCATTAATATTTAATTTCTTGACAGCGTCGTGTGCGAGTTAATTTTATGTGCGAAAATATTGTTGAACAGATAATTATGTTTACTAAAGATATAATATGAAGGTAAATTTTAATGTAGATAATAAAGAGTGATTATTTTTTTGTAAAAAGCTTTAGGTATTTTTGTACTACCAAGCTTATCTGCTTGTACATATACAGATTGCTGGATCTGATTTGAACTCGTAGCATAAGAAAGAGATATTGATTTTGACGTTTATTGATTTCACATCTGATCCAGCAATCTATGCGGAAACCCAACATACACGCTAGTAGACTTATTTATGTAGGGTTCCCGCAGGGTACCGGTGACTGCACATCGGTAACATTTTTAACTTGACCTGGCCTCGCGTAGTACGGACTTTTAATGGAATACGAGGTCAGCTTACATATATTATACTGGTTTTGTTAATTGACGTGCGGCTTACTTTACTATGCTTGGACTATCGTTTGACAGTGCTGACTTCCCTTTTAGTCACTAACATATAGAGGAAGAAGAAGAAAGAAAGAAAATACATTTATTTAGCACAGACTAAGACACACAATACACCAGATACATACATCAGAAAAAAAACAAAAACATAAAGATCATTTACAAACATTAGCAGGAAAGTGTGCCTCACGGCTGCACCAAAAAGGTCCAGTTCAGCAAAAATGCTAGACAACTATAGATATATGGTTTCCTGGACAATAAAGCCTTTATTATTATATCGCTTTTTTCTTTTTATTTATCCTAAACCAACCATTACATCTTTCGACCACTTTCCTTTTCATATTATGATTGTTTTATGTTTGTCGGTATACAAAGTATTTTCGTAGATTTGTATCCCAGTTTGCAAGATAAGCATTTTTCCCTATCCTCAGGCTATGTAAGCAAATCTGCGGGTAGCTTAAGTGCCCTCAAAGACTGTACACAGTACCTATAGGTAGATAGATGTACTTATTTTTCTTTATAAAGTAAATATTAGGTATTCATTTGTATAGAATTACGCTGTTGCAAGTCATGTGCCCGATAGGATACTTAACCTCGTCAGGGAATGAATTTTCAAAAAATCCTTCCTCATTGCTCACCTTCGTGAGGTGAAAACGACCATAAATTAAATTGCGTATATCTAATGACGTTCCCAGTCTTCATTCGAATAATTAATCAAATATATCCAATAGTTTAGTCTTTATAGCTATTCAAAGATTGGCAAAACCCATAGCCGGCTCATCACTATTAGTTTGTTTAAAAAAATACTTTTTTTAATTTCGATGCTAGAATTAATTTGATAGTTCCAAAATACTCTTTTGCATTAGTATTGCCAGTGTCTTCGTTTGTTATCGTATTGTCATCTCTAATAATGAACTCTTGTCCAAAATTTCATGCTTCTAAATCTAGCGGTGTAGTAGTGTGCGTTGTGTGTCCGAGAATTTTAGATTTTTATTAAGTAGATAAGCTCTCCTACCACAACGCAGTTGTTGCCAAAACGGATATACCTAAACAAATGTATATCGGTTTTGGCAACAACTACGTTGAATTTAACAGCCTTGCCTTCCATTTTTCTCCATTTTTCTTCTCCCTTAAATCGAAACTTGATTTAAAAGTAACTTTAAAATTGAATAACATTACTTAATTAATAAACACAAACCAAGCGTAAAAAAACACAAATCCACAAATTACATCGTCAGTAAAGATATTTATTTTCATTCCACTGTTTCCAAACATTAAAAAATCAAGTATGCCACGCTAGACATTCCACTATCACGTGTTCCCTGGTCACCTTCCTGTTAAATATTCATTATACTATATTTTACCCGACTGTGTAAGTAGGTATTGTGCGTGACAATGGCGACTAACCCCATGTCAACGCTATGCCTGAATAATGACTGCCTCCAAAATATATACATTTTAATTGAAATTCTGGCTTCATTGAATTTTAAGTAGATGGTTATTTTGTGGTCCATTTTTGACTTATTAATTTTCTTATTGATTAAGTGTCGGATCCTCAATTCGATCCCCTGGTCGCAGTGTTATTGGAGCACCTTCAACTGACATATTTATTTATTAAAACTTAAAGCGCAAGTAACAAAAAATACTTTACAAAGGCAGCCTTAATGCCTGAGGCATTTTCTACCAGTCAACTTTATGGCAGGTGCAACATAATTAATAGATAACTTGATGATGTACGATAATTTTAAAGTGGAACTATTCAAACCCAAAGCATTTATTTCCATAAAACGAACTACAAGCACTTTTGAATCGTCAAGGAGTCGGTCAGTCAGGAAGATGAAGCTAGTTGCTCATTTCAAAGCGTAGTAGATTCTTAGGGAGAAAAACGCGCTACGTTACAAGAAATTGAATAGTCGAGTCTCTACCTAGTCATCTTAAAATACAATGTTACCTTTATCGATTTATGTAAACGGATCGAGTTGATGAAGCCTTTCATCTACCTTTACGTTAAATTAAGTTTAAAGATGAGAAACACTACGTTAGCGTAAAACACTTAAGGGCTTCTAATGGCTTCGAGACTGCCATGAGAGGAGAAAGTATTACAAAGTCATTATTTCATTTATTTCAAACGACAATCGAGGCAGCTGGTTGAATGTTTTTAGCTCCTTAAAAAAACATAAATTTGTTAGAAATACCCTTGGCATACAAGACTCTTCACGAAGCCGTCATCTACGCGTTCTGTAGGTACATCAAAATAAGTTACTTTGTGTGAATCTATTTACCTACTGGAAAACGTCTACGCTTTTATTTTTGGTGTGCAAAATCGCTGTTTTCGGTAATGCACAAGGTAACGCATGCAAAACATTGTGCATATTGGTGTAAACTACGATACAGGGATCGTGGGGGCATTTAAATGCAAAATCAAAATCTTTAATACTAACATTTAAAGTAGTTTAGTTTTAGTTTTTTTTTTTTTAGTTTTTAGTCAAGCAAGCGGTTGGTTGACTCTTCACGTGACCAGAAGGCTGGCCTATTTTTAGCCCAAAGAATCAGCATTGCCATCCAACGTGGTAATGCTGCCAGCCTTTTGGGCACCTATCCCATTGACAGTGATGCGGACGAATTTTTTGATGCCCAATGAGTTCCTGCCTTTTTCTATATTTTTTCGTATTATATCGCTTGTATATAATTGTAAATAGTATATATTAGTGTTAGTTCGATAAAATGTAAATAAATATTTAAAACATGTTATTGTAAAATAACATCTACAAAAAGTTTGAACTTTGACCTCAATATATCCGTAAACAGAAGGTCCAGTACGAGGTACTACTATGAGACCGCCCATTGTGTCACTCAATGTAGAATCTCAACATTTAGGTAAATCTGTAATAGATGGTGTACCTATTATATTCCCCAAGCAGCACCCTAATTACGTAACACACGATCAATCGGAATCGGTTTCATTTTGACAGTTCAGCAACATTCATTGCGTTATTTACGTTCTTGAGCAGACACATCATGACACATGTTTTGAACATTATGAAGCAATGGATTAGCAATATCCTTCAAAATGATGCAGATTGAGATTGATTGTGTGTTCCGCAATTAGGGTGCAGGGCTTCTTTGTTTTTTTTGTTTCGCTTTTTTTTTTTATTGTTCTATTTTTTATTAAGTACTTGTATTGTGTGTCTTTTGTTGCACTAAATAAACGTTTTTATCTATCTATCTATGTTTTAGATTAAAATCTATGACAGTCAACACTATTCCCAGTTCAAGCATAAATAAAAAGAGTTAACCGCAAAACTATTTCTTTCTCTTTAAATATGGAAAGATTAAATCTTCTTTCAGATATCTATGTCTGTCGAAACACCGATAAATCCTTTCGTACCTTCTAGTAAGAAGATTCAATTTCCAAGTGTTTTATTCAGCTGAAAACCTCTGAGATTACTGAATAAAATAGAAACAGCTTCGGTTAGATGGACAGAAAAACTTCTTGAGATCTTTTCCGTGGTGTGAGATTTAGTAAGCTTATGATAACCGTCTTGTAAATCTGCGGGGTAATTTCGTAACACACTATTAGAAACAATGGCTTTCATTTTTACAGTTCTACAACATTCACGTTCGTGAGCAGACAAATGTTTCGAATATGTTCAGATTGAGTTTTATAGTGAGTTACGCAATTAGAGTGCTCATTGTGTGTATAGAGACTTGTGTGAAACAGTAGATGATGAGAAGTCACTTGGCAAGGTTTCTCTCTGCCTTCTCCGTATAAGAAGAAGCCTTTTTCGCAGCATTTTGATAATACTTGACCGGTCTAGGGTAAGTCAAGTCGCATGTACAGACGCCAGCACATCAAGCTACTACAATCTGTCAAAATTCTTTATTAGATTTTCAACTTTATCGTTAAAGCATTAAGGTTCAAGATTGATTGGGAAAATTTGACAGTTTCGGGTAGCTTGATCTGCTGGCGTCTGTACCAAAGAAACCATAACGACTTTTCTGTTCTTGATCATGGGGCTTCTCACGATTGGGTAAAAGTAATTCTATTATTCAGGACTTAATTAATGATTCAAAGAATCTACCTAAGCTTTTTAAGGCCGTCGGCTCAACGATATTATAAAAGTCGCCGGACGGAAAACACCGGTAGGAGGGACGCAAAGAATCGGGAAGTATGGCGAAAAGAAAGGAGGGTTATACCCAGCCGTGGGTGATTAATGTAACTATAGACTGAAACTAGCTTCCGCCCGCAGTTTCCCCCGCGTTGTATGTCAATAAAAAGTATGTCATATCCTTTCCCAGAGCTTAAAGTATCCCCATACCAAATTTCATCAAAATTGGGACAGCAGTTTCACAGATTAGCCAGAAAAAACAGTCAGACAAGCATAATACATAATCAGCCTATAATTCCCTCTGTGAGTGGGAATGGGCCGTAATCCACCACGCGGGCCCAGTGCGAGTTGGTAGACGTCACATGTCTTTTAATTTTTGGTTCTAGGACAGGCCGGTTTTCTCACGATGTTTTCGTTCACCGTTTTTGAGAGCAATGGTTATGAAATATATTACAGAAAGTAAAGCGCCTCACTGGGTCCGAACCCACGACCTACAATTCGTAAGTGTGGGACCGTTACCACTGGGCCACCACAGCGCTCAAGTATCAGCATGTAAGTAAACCAATAAATAAATAGATTTTGTATGCAGGTTTTTTTAATATTTTGGGGCTAGTTTTCCTCCTGAAAACTGTCAAAATTGTAATAGCTTTTTTTTTAGGTGGGATATCATCATATGACGTCTCCCGCTCTGGGCGGAGCGGGGGGCGTGTCAGACTTTTACTGACTAAACGAACAACCCGCGGCCCTGAAAGGCATCGGCCCTAGCGGACCCCGTCAGTTCGTGCTGACATCTCTTTGAGGCGCGCGTGGAACACAACGCGCCGTCGACCCGGGCCTGCAGTGCGATTCTGTAACCATCTCACCGTGAAAACTTAGGTGAAGTGAGCGTGGAGTGAGCTGTCATTCCAAATAATGTTAGGTATTGACACTACTGACGACCCCCATCAAGCTCACTTCACTTGAGTTTTCACGGTGAGATTTTTACAGAATCGACCGGCTGGTCCTTACCAGGCGGCGAGCTGCCCATTGCTCGCCGCCCGCAAGCCCGTAATAGTAATAGCCCACTGAAGCATTTACATTAAGTAATATTATGTATAACGGTATAGGTATCTTTACATTACATCGTCAATTTTAAATTCCTTTACACATTAGACGATTGTATCAGTAAACAACATTTATTATTCCAATCGTATGCAAATGAGAATCGACATAATTGACCTCCAGGTTATTGTGAGTGATTCTGAATCGAATCAATTTGAAGGAAAGCGTTTATTTTTCGACATTTATTTTAATAAATTTATTCGGTTTAGTGCGTTCTAGAACCAAAATAGTAATTACGCCGGTTTAGACGCATATAGATTCTGAATAAGAAAGCGGAGGGTAAAAAGACTTTGGTTGATAACAAAATATATTCAAAAACTTCAGTACTAAACGTACAGTATTCTCACTTTTATATTATTTTATAGAAAGTAAGATAAGTTCTACTTTTGTCAAGAATGTCTTGTGTCTAAGCTACACACGTGACATAACATCACGCCTGTTTCCCGAAGGGTTGGGCAGAGGAGGTGGCTTTAAACTACGAGTATATACGTAATTAAGCCTGAATACTAGATCTAGGAAAGAAGGCTACCAGGATCAAATGGGAATGGGCGGGTCACATCAGCCGCATGCACGATGACCGTCGGGCAAAAGCCTCCACACAATGGGTGCCTGAAGATGGACGGCGCCGCCGAGGCCGGCCCAGAAAGAGATGGCGAGACGATCTGGAGGCGTACCGCGGGGGCTGGTTCGACGTGGCGCGGGAAAAGAGTTTCTGGAAGGATTCGGGGGAGGCCTTTGCCCAGCACTCGGATAGTATAGGCTAACAAAAAGCCTGAATATGAGCCTCATTGCTCAGCAGAGCAGTGCGAATAATACCGTTGTACAGTATTTTATATCTATAATCTCTTTAGATATATCACCGAAAAATAAATTAGAATTAAATGAACGGCTCGCCACCCACAGCTTAACATTGAGAGATTTTCGTTGTGCGACTAAAACCAATGTAAAAATGTGGTATATTTTGGAAATAAGTAATTACATACCTATGAAGAAAAACGACAGTTTCGTTACAGGAATGTAGCCTGTCATGCAAACTACACCTTTCCTTGCAGTGCCATAAATATGCATGATATATATATCCACTTGCATGTTTTATGACAATTGCATCAATGAAACTGAACGTGATCAGCACATTTAAACCGCGTTCAACGATTGTCAATATCATCATTGTTGTGATGTTGACACTGACAGCTGTTAAACGTGATTTAGATGTACTGATCGTGTTCAGTTTCATTGGTAAAAATTGTGCACTTTGCAATCGAGTTGGGCACACGTTGGGCAATTACTAAATCAAGAGATTTTCTGCATTTATTTTGGAGAAAATCTCTTATTTCTCTTTCTCGATTGTGTCGGATCTTGCGGCATAAAACTTGGAATGAACATGCGAAACGTCATACCTACTAGCAACTAGCTTTTAGAAATAGTGACTATAAAGGCTAAAGCAGATTGGGGGTAGCCGCAACGCATTGCAAAACCCTCCCTTATCACTTCAGTACATTTTCTATGAACCAATGCACACTACAAGCGGGCCGCATCGCAGTTTCTAGTACGATAATGCGCGCAGTTACTAATTTTTACAAATTTGCGCTGCGACCCGTTGCTGCTGTAATTTGCACTTGGATTTATAGTCACTTGCTTCAGATCAAACTACTGTTTATATAGGTACTCGTACCATGATGGAATACTATTGGAGAGGTTGGGGTTGTACAGTCAACAGCAAAAGTAGATGATCAAAATCAGAAATTCAATACTAATTAACGGAGTTCGCGTCAGAACTGTGTGGCGTCGAAGTGATTCAAAAGTATGACACTGAGTCTGACATACTTTTGAATCACTTCGACGCCACACAGTTCTGACGCAAACTCCGTTCATTAGTATTAAATTTCTGATTTTGATCATCTACTTTTGCTGTTGACTGTACCAAAATGCGAGGCGTATGCACGGGTTTAGAGGTGTTCTTAACCGTAGATTATCTATTCGACGATTGTGCCATTGATCACATCTCTGAATACTTCGATATGAAAGAACTTTATTATACCTAAGTAAAACTTTGACGATTTAATAGACTTGCTAATAGGTAAGAGTTTGTTTAAGGACCTCAGAAACCAGCCATTGAATTTGAAACGTCCATTAGAGTTGCATCCACACGAATAACCACTGCAGGTACAGTTAGTTAGGTATACAATGTGCACTTTTATTATTTCTAACTTATTACATTGTGGACGTCCACGTCCATAAAATGTTTGAAAATACGTGCACGTTATGACGAAATTTAAAAGCGTCGTGTTATTTCCATACATTTTACTTCCCCGTGTTATTGTGATGCCGTGACGTGGACGTGGACGTCCACGATAATTTCATCACGTTAGAAATCTTTATGATTTCTAACGTGATGAAATTATCGTGGACGCACAATAAGTTCCTATGTATTTATTAAATTAACACTATAGGTACTAACTATGGTAAACACTTCAACAAAATACCTTTCTTTCACTAACCCCTCAAGTCACTTTCCAAAAAAACTTGTTTTTAAAATAAACTGAAATCCGAACTCACCTTTCTATTTTCCTTTTAAAATATATGAAATTCACAGTCTGGGATCAAACCTGGGACGTGGACACCGGCAGCCGACAACCACTCGTCTGGACTCTGTGACGATCGCGTTGTAGTATTTAAAACAAATAATTTAAAAAAAATTTATGCACAGGATGTTCACAAAAGAGAGCACATTTTACGTCGCATACAATTGTTTTAATCGAAAATTATATTGTTTTACAGCTCTCACGCGATTGGGTAGTATTTTTGTGCATCAATAAAAGGTAACAAATACAATGCTTTTGATTTAAAATAAAAAAAGGGATTGATAATAAGATGATGATTGTTTTTTTTATTTTATTTATAATATCTTAAAGGTCTATTTTACTGTGGGGAAGTTTGGAATGGAGGATGTCAACGTGTAGGTTCTCAGCCTATGTCTAGCCTATTAAAAGTGAGCAACTCTAAAATAAGCTTATAGCGCACTTAATCTTATTTAAATAGATTGAGCGCTAGTTTGTATGTTTAAAAATATGAAAATTGCATGAAATAAATAGTTTGAAATAGTTTAGTATAGTTTATTTAAATAGACGGTGAAATTATTTTTATGTGACTTCTAGCTTTTGCTCGTGCCTACGTGGATGACGCTAAATATCCCACGGGAACATACTACGGGATTAAAAGTAACCTATGTGTTAATCCAGGTTA
This sequence comes from Apamea crenata, assembly GCA_949629185.1. NCBI lineage: Eukaryota > Metazoa > Arthropoda > Insecta > Lepidoptera > Noctuidae > Apamea > Apamea crenata. Next base: position 7,680,152 of record OX451372.1, read on the forward strand.
TAAACTATCTGTGTGCCAAACATTCAAATCCGTTCAGCCGTTTTTGCGCTAATCCGAAACATTCATCCAAATAAATGGATAAAAATTCGTCGTTGCTATCGTGTTCTAGAAGTTTGAAAATTAAAAAAATCTGTAAGCAGTAAAAACCACATTTTAAACTCTTGTATTGAATGTTTAAACTATTTCCCGTTTACTTAAAGCTAAGTTATGATTAGCGATATTAAACATAATTTTGTGATTTAAACGTCTCTTAACTTTAAACAACATTTATAAATAAACCCCTTTATGTAACAAGAACCAGAAAACGTTTTTCAAACAGCTTTATCTGGCTAATACCGTCAAATCACGAAATTAATGCCGAACGCGATGTTAAACGAGGGATTAATAACTTATATTGAACTTTAAGTTTCGCTAAGTAATAATCCAGCTGAAAGTTCTATTGTCACGTTCGGCGAAGTATGGAAGTCGAAAATGTCAGAATCAGAATCAGAATGCTTTATTTGTAAACATATATTAATGTCTTCGGGCAATCTATATTTTGCTGACATAAATTTTCTTAGTTTTGTCGAACTATGTTGGGGTCGGTTTTCGATCTACTCCAACGGAACAAATGAGTAATTGGTATGGACCAGTAGTCAATACCAAGACATTTTAGTAGCCTTTTAGTAGCCTAGTGCCTAGGTCCTAGGAATATTATGAATGATGGGATAAGTACAATTTATCCATCATCATCTACCTAGCCTTTTCCTAACTACATATGTTGGGGTCCTTCGACCGGCCAGTTTAACCGGATGTAGCTGAGTACGAGTATTTTACATGGAGCGACTGCCTAACTAACCTCCACAACCCAGTTACTGGGTTTAATACCTTTGGTACGACTGGTTGTCAGACTTTCGGTCTTGTGACGACCCGTAACGACTGTCAAAGATGCACGAATGACAGCCGGGACCAACGGCTTAACGTGCTTTCTGAAGCACGCAGGGGTCTTGGTATGTAAAGATGGTCTCTCATCTACGACCAACCGCAGTAAGCATAGCCTAACCTAATCGATCACCCCGTGCAGTTGTTATTACTTAGAGACGAGCCCTTCGATAGGTATAATTTATTATCCATTTAAAAGTTCTACAATAAGGTTTTCTTAAGGTTTATTATTTTTAGTCACAATCACCATCATCAGCCTATAGCAGTCCACTGCTGGACATAGGCCTCTCCTATTGCACGACATTCAACTCGATTTTCGGCAACACTCATCACAATAACCACATAATATTTGCGACTAAATAAATTCCTAATTGAGCATCTCGAAGCAGTACTAAGCAACGTATGCAGGTAAATTCACGACAGTATTCCAGGAAATTCCTCTAATACAATTCAAACGTACAATGGCTCTTCATAGTGAAGGATTGTTCCTGTCGCCTGCAGGCAATCAGCAAATAATAATTAGCACTTGGAACTAAATTATTCATACAAAAGCGTATTCCTCTATTATTCTGTGTTATTTGAAGTGACATCGAGAATAACAACGGTTTATTAAATAGACTAGGAACCGTCTTGAAAATGATGCAACTTTTGTCGTTCATAAAACCTCTTTTCAAAATGTCTAACGTTCTGTCAGCATCGATGCATTCCGAATTTAAAACTATTTTTTTTTAAACTGTGTCACAATGATTATCCTACTATCTAATAAATGCGAAAGTTTCTAAGGATGGAGGGATGGATGGATGTTTGTTACTCTTTCACGCAAAAAGTACTGAATGGATTTGGGTGTGGCATACAGATAGTTTATAACTAGGATGAACACATAGGATACTTTTTATCCTGATATTCCCACGGGGTCGAAACTTATGCGGTCGAAACCGCGGGGCGCAGCTAGTATTTACATAAATTATAAAGCTAACAGTCTTAAAATAATAATTACAAGTATTTAAAAAGGAGGGAAAATAATCAAAGGGTATCAAAAACTTCGTCCGCATCTCTATCTATAGGAAAAGTACCCAAAATGCTGGCGGCATTGCCAGTAAAATAACAAAACTAATTAGAACAATTCTTTATGAACCACTTTTCAAATCAGCCTGTATATGAGTTACGTTACTTTGGCCATGTAACGTCACACAACAGTTCAGTTTAAATTCATTCATTCAGATTTACAAAATATCTAGGATATACTTAGTTTGCTTATTAACATTGAATGACTCTACATTGCCAATAAAAAAGAACTGACCTTATTTACAATTACGTAGGTAGTTTGGATTTTTAAACACCACGTATTTTTATGTCAGTAACTTTTGACTCTATCCATAAACACACACACACACACACAAACAAAATTACACTAAACAAAAAACTAAACAAAACAAACTAAAAGCTTAGCTTTGTTAAACTTTAACAAAGCTAAGCGTTTCTAGAAAAAGAAAACATAAATATATAAAAACTATTATCAATCGCTTACACAATTTTTTCTACAACTTACCGCAACTAGACAGTTCTAGAAAATTTTCCAACCACCGACTTCCCCACTTGCACAGCAACAATTACGGCATTATAGCCTCTTTGTTTGGTAATTACATGTTTTAAGTCCGTATCGAAGCATCCCCTGACCTGCCACTTAGAATTACCATAAGTGTTGAACTAGTAGCTAGTGAATACACTAAATTACATACGAGTATAATATATTAAAATATTAAAAGCCATCTTCTACGGGGTCTGCCGCGACGCCATCTAGCTGTGTGAGGGCTCCACGTGGTGGGTATTTTGGCCCACAGCTCATTGGGCATAAGGCAGACGCGGCCAGCCCAGTCCCACTTCAGCTTAGCGGCGTTTTGAGCAACGTCAGTAATCTGTGTTTTGGAGTGGCGGGACGAGCTGGACAAAATAGCGACCAGTGGTCCCAGCAGACCAGCGGGACCAGCGGGGTAATTGCGTATCAATGCAATCAGTAGCAATGAGTTTTCATTTTGACAGTTCAACAACATTCACTGCGCTATTTACGTTGTTGAGCAGACACATTTTTCGAACATATGAAGCAATGGATTAGCAATATCCTTCAAAATGATTCAGATTGAGATTGATAGTGTTACGCAATGAGGGTGCAGTTCTTGACTAAATGGTAGTAAAATACTAAATGTATAATGTAATGTTGATCTTAAATAAATAAACTACTAGGTGCGTTATGAAATGACCGTAAAGATGATTAGATTTTTATCGAAATAAAAATTAAAAGAAGATTTGCACGGAAAATTGGAAAACTCTGGAAGAAACCGATAGTGCTTTTTTCTATGGAATTTTTGTATGAACTCAAGTTCATATTGAAATTATGAGAGGACAAAGTCCAATAAAAAAAACTCTGAAAAAATAAAACAACTCGTTCATAATTTAAAAAACTAAAATATGTATACATTGCCGACAAAAAACAAATGAATCGCGCCGGTCTATGATGTTGTTGACAATATTTGCTTATTTTAAGATGGCAAAGGTCATGATACCATTCTGCCTGCGTATGTCTAATGTTTTGACAGTTGACGTAGAGCAAAGGTGATACGAATACAGCCAATATTTTTTTTATACGGGTTAAATTAGAATAGCATCTAGTAGTACCTACGTCATTCTAATTGAGTTATATTGTATTACGGTAAAAGGTATCCTTTGCATCGTCCAAGGTCAATAATTTTGATTGTCGTAATTAAAAACTTTCAAAATCTTGTCGCAATCTCATCTCAGCGGCAATCAATGTAAAAAGTTTGTCAAAAATGTATGTTAATTACAGGTTTTGACAGATTCAGACTAAGATTAGAATCCGGACGTGCTTAAAAATACGATAATTGCCTGAAAAAATACGAGAAATCTACTATTGGGTGGGGGTGCCCATGTAGGTTTATGTGAAATAAAATAGGTATTTTGATTTTGATTAAAATAGTACCTAATGATATTATTGTAGTACTTATGTAATTAAAAAGTCAGTCTGATAAAATTAACGAAAATGACATTAAATTCTTTATTTATTTAAATTAAAACTGTGAAAAATTGCCATTAACATTATAAAAACACAATCCGGCAATCCGGCTTTGAAAAAAACCTTAATCCATTGCTTCATAGGTTTGAAAAATTCGTCTGCTCAACAAAGTAAATAACGCAATGAACTTGGCTGAATTGTCAAAATGAAACCCAGGGCAATCAATTATCATGTTTGTTATGTCTGTTACGCTAATACCCAACAGAAATATCTGGAATGGTATGCTTCATTCAAGAATCACACTTATTTATTTATTCATTTATAATAAGCACACCAACAGCACAGTCACTTACAATTCAAATTAAATATCCTCTAAAATTAGCATTACAGTAGGTAACCATGCAAATAACAGGTATGCATGACATTTAACTTAAAAAATATTAGAGACAAAGGAGAACAATAAAAAGTGTGTCTAGTAGATCAGCCATCAGGCACCATTCCGATATGACGAAATGTCAAATGAATGGTGATATTAAATTGTGACATTTGATATATCAATTTTTGTGTACTGAAAAAAATAAATTAAACAGGCTGGCAGGGTGACTACAAATGAATCACTAAATTCGAAACACAAACACACAAGCCTATATTTGACGCGTAACTTATTACCATGGATTCGGAATACCCGGTTCTGAATACCCTGCATATAATTTTTTGTCAGTTATAAAAAGTCAGCTGTTCCGTACAATTTGAGCGCGTTGGTTTTACACTTTTCTGTGGAACAGCTGATTTGTTTTTTTGTGATATATCCGACGGAATATTTCTTCGTCAGGGGGTTTAGAATCATGGCTGTGCTGAATCCATAGTAACAGGTTGCGCGTCAAATATAGGCTTGTGTGTTTGTGTTTCGAATTTAGTGATTCATTTGTTTTCGCGCTATTTGATTTTTCTTTGACATCGTTCTGTTCACAATATGGAAAACTTAAAATATCACGTTATTTACGAATACGAGTTCCACAATCCACCGTGGCGCCAGCGCTCTAGGAACAGCTCAATGGATTACAGCTTCTACTTGCATACTTTGGTACAAGTTACAGGCAGGTGTATCATGGGCTTTACAGGCAAAATGTGGATGAACTACAGGTACACCTACTCTGACTATCCCTTCGGAAAAAACTGGGTGATGCTTTGTACTAGCTGCACCTACATACAAAAACTAATCTTTCCTACGAATATTATGCTTCTATTATAATCTGTGTAGTAACTACATGAACACCGTAACAAAATCGTTAGTGGTGGAAGCTGCTTCTGGCTTCTTCCGATCCCAAGACAAGGTCGCAGGGCTAACCGAAAAATCTAAAACTAAACTAAATTAACTCATATTATACACAACGCACACACACACACACGCACTCAAAACCCACTCGCACACATCACACAAGTGCGCTACTTTTTGTATTTTCATTTTCTTTCATTTTTTTTTTTGTATTTTGTTTTCTCTTATATTTTCAATTGCATACACTGTTTAATTTTAAGAGGAAGTGCGGAGTCACCTAACACAAGCATCTCATTGCTTAAAAGTTGACCTCCAAATCGTGTTTGCTATAACTCAAATTGTAATTGAAATAAACATTTTTATTTTATTTTTTATTTATTATAAACGCGAAAGTTTGTATGGATGAATGTTTGTTACTCTTTCACGCAAAAACTACTAAACGGATTTAGATGAAATGTGGCACACAAATAGTTTATAACCAAGATTAACACATAGGATACTTTTCATCCCGATATTCTCACGGGATCGAAATTTATGTGGGTGAAACCGCGGGGCGCAGCTAGTCTCTCATAATAGCATAATCAGCCTATAATGTTCCCACTGCTGGGACACAGGCCTCCTCTCGGTGAGAAGGAGTGGGCCGTAATCGCGGGCCCAGTGCGGGTTAGTAGATGTCAAATGTCTTCGATTTTTTTTCTTAATAAAGTATAATAGCACATAGGCAAAGGTGATTTTTGGTTGATAGAACAACGTTGTTCCCTATCCTCTTAAAGTAATCTTTAAGTGGTATTCAACGACACTCGTGGGGAAAGGTTGCTACCCTACTTCAGGCGGTTTTTATTATAATGAATGTAGGTGTAATATTTTACAAAATATTTATTAAGCGGCAAAACATTTGAAGACAGGAGCTTTGAATTGTTGAGTCCATTAAGACGAAAGGGGCAAAATCTATTATATGATCTATTTTATAAGTATCTGGTGATAGTGTAAACAAAACAAACCCTGTTCGGGTTAATCTGGCTTACGCTATCACTCACTACTTACAGGGAATTGGTAACACATTCACTTGTACTTAGAAGGCATCAATTTTATATAATCTCACTCTCACCGCTGTTTCCGATTATTATGCGTGATTCGGGATAGCGTTCATTCGGAATAACGTATTTCGGGATAGCGGGTTCATTCGGGATGAAGTGATTCGGGATAGCGTTCAATCAGGATAAAGTGATTCTGTGTACGATTTCTAATCAATTTGTTTACATTTTGGCATCGTGGCTAACAGCTGCACGACCAAAGCGATCAAAGGTTATGCTACTCTTGCCGCAGTTGGTTCTTGGATGGGTGACTATTAATTAAATATCGACACCTGTCCATGCCTCGGACTGTCGTTAAGCCGTTGCGCGTCAGTAGCCCAAAAAAGAAAGAAAGAAAATACATTTATTTGCGGCAAACATGACGCATATAAAAAAGAACAAACACACAAAAAGAAATGTGGGGCGTAAACATGCGTCAAATTCGCGCAAAACGGCCATCGCTCAGCATAATGCTAAGACCCTATACGAGACAGAGCCCCAGCGCTACACACAGTGTTTGACAACCAGTAACTACACTAAGCAACAGCGCAGTACTACGCAACTGACTGGGTTATGGAGGTCGGATAAGCAGTCGCTCCATGTAAAATACTGGTACAGCTGTATCCGGATAGACTGGAAGCCAACCCCGATATACTTGGGAAAAGGTAGATTGATTTTTGCCTATTGGAACAGATAGGGACTTTAAAATATATGGTACTACAACGTGCCGCTGCAATGGCGACATTAAAAAAATTAACACTAGGGTAGGGCTAGCAGCCAGTAATCATAAAAGTTATAACATATTTATAATTCGTAATTTGAAAACTACCGCCTGCGCCGCTCGCCGACATAGGACTCTCTCTCTTTCCTTCAATTCACCTACTCTTCGCACGTTATTCGTTACAATTTCATTGATACGATGTGACCCCGACCCCGGCAAATGACCCCTGCGCTACAGTTCTTCCGTTCTACAGTTTCCCGTAATTAAAAACGTTCAAAATTTAGTTGCAATTCAGCGGCAATCAATATCAAAATTGTTTGTCAAAAATGTAGGGAAATTGCAGGTATTTTTGACAGGTTGAGACTGAGAGGAAATTACGAGAATTACCCTCAGGTTGCTTCAAGATGCTATTAAAGATCGTTGTAAAAATAATAAATTACCTTTAATTAAATTAAATTAATTATGTTCATGTAGAATCCTGTTGATTCCGTATTTATGTTGAATATAATATATCACTTCCCACGTTGGCTCACGTTCACACCAAACGCCATCGTATTTAGCCTGCTTCACTTTCTCTGTTTCCCGCCATTCCTCGTGACTGACAGATGACATAAGTGACAGCAGCTACCCCGCTTGTGTGAATGAGACAGTGTTTACATAATATGTATTTAACAGATACACGTGTGTTCAAACGAAAATGCAAAACCGTATACGTGTTTAATGTCGCCATTGACGCGGCACGCTGTATATGAGATAATCTCGTAAAAGGGAAGAGAAATTCTATTCTAAGCTACGTACCACGTAATAACTTTCGCATTACCGAATCACCTGTTTAAGTATCACATAGGTATAAGTTTCGTAATCAAAGTAATGTTTCTAACTTGTAATAGTTGCGAACCGAAACAAAGTTCCAAACTTAGTTACGAGTCCTAAGTTAGTAAGCACCTGCTTTGAAAGATTATGCGTCATAATACATAAGTATATGCATGGTAAGGAAGATTTGGAACTAGTTTGCGTATTATATTAAGATTTTGATTATTTGAGTTTTTTTTGCCATTTCTTGTCAGGGGGCAGTCTGATGGGAAATGTTGAATCCATGTAACTTAATTTTTTTTAAATAATATGACTTGTAAACGTGATTCCGATATTCTAATTACAGAATGAGCAAAATCTTTCGTTGGTTATTAAAGAAAATGTGCATATTTGAAATAAATGATTTGACTTTGACTTTATTATACATATCTAATGCCGTTCCAAGTGTGCCTTCGAAAATTCAGTCAAACATAACAATCTAATCGTTTAGTCACTACTGCAGCTAGTCAAAGATTGGATTTAAGTTTGTTTGAAAAACCACTTGTTATTTTAAACCCCGTAGAAAATGGCGGGACGAGCTGGAGAAAACAAACGACAACAGTGATTCACCCTGGATCGAAAGAACTGGAAGTCATGAGGAGAGGTCTTCACCCAACAGTAGGATGATGCAGACTAACAGTAACAGTATTTTCGATACCTCATAATCAGCCTATAATGTTCCCACTGCTGGGACACAGGCGTCCTCTCTTCGAGAGGGAGTGGGCTGTAATCTACCACGCGAGCCCGGTGCGGTTTGATGAGATGTGACGTCTTCGAATTTTTCGTTCTCGGACATGCTTTCCTTACGATGTTTTCCTTCTCCGTTTTGAGAGCAGGGGTGATGAAATTATTTACAAAAGGTAAAACGCCAGTGGGGGTTCGAACCCACGGCCTTCCTCTCGTAAGTCGGGGCCGTTACCTCTGGGTCACCACTGGTCTTTCCTTTCAATACCTACTAGGATTTATGTGATAGTATTTCTCGGAGGGAACACGGGTAAAGAAAATCCCCGTGGTCCTTTCCAGGGACTACGGCAGAAACTACCATTTTAATTCGGCAGCATTGTATTTCTCGGAGGGATCACCTGTAAAGAAAACCCCCGTGGTCCCTTCCAGGGACTACGGGACGGACCACGGGGCACACATGATAGTTCCAAGTACTCCTATGCATTTATTGTTGACAGTGTTTTCATTTACTGTCGTACGAGCTGCGCCCCGCGGTTTCACCCGCATAAGTTTCGATCCCGAGGGAATGTCGGGATAAAACGTATCCTATGTATTAATCCTGGTTATAAACCATCTGTGTGCCAAATTTCATCCAAATCCGTGTAGTAGTTTTTGCACGAAAGAGTAACAAACTTCCATCCATCCAAACTTTCACGTTTTATCTACATATCTATATTATACAGGGTGGAATTTTGTAATGCCACCTGAAGGGAAAGTACTCTTAATACTGTAGATAGAAGATTTTACTCAAAGAAAACATTCCTTTATTTTTGAACAGAAAGAAAACTGCATTCAAAGATTTTCGAAAATTTGCTTGCCACACCCAGGAATCGAACCGACTAAAATCTGTAAAAATTACACCCTGTACTTTTATTGCATTGATCGTTAGGATCAATTATAAGGATGAAATCTCTCTAACAAACTTGATAATTAAAATGATAGGAAAACTATAAAATCTTAAATTATTTGCACGAAATGGGCTCCATTTTCTTGGATACACAAATGTATTCTTCTAACGAATTCATTTCTAGTAACCTTTAATGACGTGTTGTGGTGGTGTTATAAATCGCATTCTGAACTTCAACTCTCAACTCGTTTACATTCGCATAAGATTTAATGTAAATTTGATTTTTCACATATCCCCAAAAAAAAAAAATCTAAAGGGGTGACATCTGGTGATCTCGCAGGCCATCTGATTGTGCCATTTGTACCAATCCAGGTATTAAAATGGTTATTAATGTAGGCAGTAATGATTCTGCTGTTATGGGCTGGAGCACCATCTTGCTGTAGAATTATTTGGTTTCGCTCTTGCTCGGGGAAACCATTTAACTCATTTCTTAAGAGATCCAATATTTCAAGATACTTGACAGTGTTTAAATGACCATGCTAATTTACAATTTTTTGTAAATAATTAAAATAATTTAAGATTTTATAGTTTTCCTATCATTTTATTTATCAAGTTTGTTAGAGAGATTTCATCCTTATAATTGATCCTAACGATCAATGCAATAAAAGTACAGGGTGTAATTTTTACAGATTTTAGTCGGTTCGATTCCCGGCTGTGGCAAGCGAATTTTTGAAAATCTTTGAATGCAGTTTTCTTTCTGTTAAAAAATAAAGGAATGTTTTCTTTGAGTAAAATTGTCTATCTACAGTATTAAGAGTACTTTCCCTTCAGGTGGCATTACAAAATTCCACCCTGTATATACGAGTATAAAATTCAAAGTCCTGACTGACTGACTGAGACATCAACGCACAGCCTAAAACGCTGGTCCTAGAGACATGAAATTTGGAGGGTGTATTCTTCGTGAAAAGTAGGTATCCACTAAGAAAGGGTTTTTCGAAATTCCACCCCTAAGAGGGTGAAATGGGGGGATTTTATTTGTATGAAAAATATTATTCCTTGAGTTAATAAACTTGAAACTTGGCACGAATACTTATCGAAGTAAATTATGAAGTTGGGCATTTTTTGTTTTTATAAACTACCCCCTACAAGCGGATTGGGGGATTTCATAGTTTGTATGGAAGAATTTTAGCGCGCGGTCCGATTTACTTGAAACTCAAAAAATTGATGGGATACAATTAATATGAAAAACCTTTTTCCTTTGGTAAATAAACTTGATACTTGGCAATATTTGCCTTAGTAATTAATACAGATGGTCACTTTTTAGTTCAAAAAAACTCCTCACTGAGGATTTAGGGGGTGAAAAAGTTAATCGGTAGGTACGAAAAAAATTTAAACCCCTCGGACGGATTAACTCGAAACTCGGTACATACTAATACTTAAAACCAAAAATGAAAAGTATATATATTAAGAGTTTTTCAAAAATCGTCTCTTACCGGAGTAGATGATGTAGAGGGTAATAAAGTTTACGGGGTGGATTTTACTGCTTGCTTCCATTAACTCGAAAATAGTTACATAAAATAATCTTTAAGTCATACAATGGAAACGTCCCAAACGCTTTTTTAAAAACAAAGCCTGGCGTGGTAAAACGGGACGACAAGGTTTATTTAGAAAATCTTATTCATTTGATCAATAAACTTTAAAATTAGCTAGTTGAAGAAGCTAGTAATATTTTATAGTAGGAAGGATGGTTCTATGTGAATAGAACCCAGCAATGCATAAATATGTAAGCTGTCACGCCCTTTATGCCTGGAGGCTTTTATTTGTGTAGTAAGTTTTTTATTTACATTTTAATTTTAATTAATTATTTTTTAGCTTGAGTAGGTACGTATAGTTTTTATTACTATATTTGTTGGAATATTGGCGTGGCTAGCTGACATTTATGGCAAATAATTTAATTTTATGTTCTGGTCTTGTAATGTTAATTACTGAACATACGTACCTAGTATTGTATACAATCAAGTTTTTTTTTAATTGAACAAACAGCTGTGCTGCTGGGGAGTTTGTTGCGCCACTTCTTCTTTCCAGCGATAGCACTAGGAAGTGGTGAAGGGCGGGCGTTTTTGGGGGACTGTCTTTTGTGATTTTGACGTTCAAAAAGTGCTGATTCTCAGCCTAATTTGAATAAATGACTTTTGATTTTGGATGATGGTTGTATTTCCACTTTAAAAATAAATCAAAACTACGTTCAGTGGAATATTTCACATCGTAACAGACTAGAGGCCAACGCTTAGTATAATAAAATCGTCGACTACGCATTAATATTCAAGTTGTATGTTAATTTATGGATGTATTGTATTTGGTAGTCAAATACATTGTCTTTGGCTGACAGCTGCATTGAGTTTGAGTGAAGATCCTCAATTGTTTTGTATGGCGTCTGTTGCCATGTACACAATGGTAGATGATGGGCCAATTATTTAGATTAATTTGTTGGTGGAAGTAATAATGTGGGTCATCTATCTATCTTCTATACCTACATCTATTTTTCTATTTACTTACTTCATAAAACTGATTTACATCCGTAAGAGGTCCTCGTAACATAGGGTCCAGTTGAAAACCAGTATCAGGCATTAGTTGCCTAACCTTTTCCCAACTATGTTGGGGTCTGCTTCCAGTCTAACCGGATGCAGCTGAATACCAGTATTTTACATGGGGTGACTGCCTATTTAACCTCCACAACCTAGGTTCCACAATATTTGATAAGACTGGCTGTCAATATTTCGAGTAGATCACTTATGACAGCCAGGACCAACGGCCTAACGTGCTTTCCGAGTTACGGAGGGCTTCGGCGTGTAAATATCCACGGACTGACCGCAGCAAGAGTAGCTTAACCTGATCGATCGACCCGTGCGGCTTTTGTTACTTAACCACGAGCCAGCAGCCTGTCCACTACTAGCTACTATTAATATGTAGATTTTAGGTTTCACACGAAAAATATATTGAGTGAAATTCAAAGCCATGTTTGGACTTTTGGAGTTGTAAGTATCAACATCGGTGGGAGGCTGAAAGGTGTTTAATTAAATATGCTTAATTAACAGAACAGGTGGGTTGCGTTTTTGTTGGAACGCATAGAGGGAAGGAAACGACGCGGTTGGCGTTTCAAACGCTTGGCTACAAACTGCCACATATTGGCAGTTCTTGGTGAATCGAAACTATGTTGCGAATTATAAAAAAGAAAGAAAATTAAGTTTATTTTTCACGGAAACACGAGCATACAAAAAGATAACTGAATAATTTATATTCTTTCTCTTTTTACATAATATTTACATAATTTAAAAAGCTTAAAATATTAATACGTACAAGTATATAAAAAGGAGGGGAAATAATCAAAGGGCATCAAAAAATTCTTCCGCATCACTGTCAATAGGAAACGTGCCCAAAAGGCTGGCAGCATTGCCACGTTGTATAGCAATGCTGATTCTTTGGCCAAAAAATAGGCCTGCCCTCTGGTCACGTGAAGAGTCTACCAGCCGCTTAGCGCTGTCTCGAAATACTAAGTGTACACTCGGACCCCATGGCCCTAGTTTTTCAAAAGATAACTAACTCGCATAATAAAGAAAAAAAAACAAAATAGATTTGTAATCGCGAACACAAAACAGAAATAGTCGACCGCTTTACGTCATGAATGTGACAAGAAGGCTTCCACTCAGCATGATGCAGCGCTATGGGGGACCCACAGCGCTGATTTTCAGTGTCTAACCGAAATGGACGTACGGAAACCACGCTAGGTTTAATGATTGGTATAGTACCAATCATTAAACCTAGCGTGGTTTAGATAGGTACCTATCTAAAAAAATACTAATCGTACACTGCTATAGCTAGCAGTGTACGATTTAAAACATGTTCAGGACTTCGCCTTGGAGTGTAAATGTGGTACTGTTCCACAAACGATGGGACACTAAATATCGTGTCCTGCGTGTCGTGTCAGCTGCACGTTACAGGAACTGATGGACGCTGGTGATAACGCCAAACATGTGGCCGAATTCTGGGCGGAGTCCATTAAGATTGCTATCGACACGCTTAGAAGAAGTGTGTACGTTTTTCAATAAATATTATTGTATGGCAAAGTGTGTTTCGCTGTGATGCTTGCTTCACCACACAGAACTGCACTAAAGATTTGGTATACAAGATGAAGACAATACGACAGTACATTTAACATTGTATAAGTATCTATAGAGGTATGAGGAACAGGGTGTAAAGTTCACTCATCTTTCGTAGAAAAGGGATGATCCTCCGACCGGACGGATGTTGTGCCTGGCGGGCAACTGTCCAACGGTTGATGTCGGGAAATTATATATATGCTACTTGTGCGGTAAACTCTGCTTGCGAGATGCAGGATTTGTGTGACGTCAGAAGTTTGGCACCAACACAAAACCAATAATTGTACCCGTAGCCGTACTACTGTCATAGCAGAAATATTTGCATGTAGTTTACATACTTTAATATATACTTTATATTTCTTTTAATGCATAAAACCCGCTTAAAGTCCGTTCAAAGTTATTTTACCTCTGATTTTACGTCACTGTCAAAATCACAGTAATCTTTATTGCCGTGGCCGTAAGGTGGCATATTGGGTTGCTGTCATTACCAAGTCTGTCAGTCACAATGATCTTTATTTTTATTGCGATAAGGTTGCTATTCGGTTGCTACTGTCAGAGGTAAAATACTCGTAACTGTGAACGGACTAGGTGCACAACGTGACGTCTAATCAACCTAGTGCGTCACAATTACGACATCGCTAAAGTAGCATTTTCTCTTCATCTCACAGTGTTCAGCGCTAAGCACAAATTTATAGCCTTTCATAAAAGCTGACATTTTACAGAGGTGTGAATACACCCTCGTTAAATGCTAATGTTTTAATATTAATACTGTCATGTGGGGAATTTGGATGATTTAAAGAGGTTTAAAGTAGGTAACCACTTTTATATAAAAATGTTGTAACAAAAATAGTGTTTAAGAGCGATTACAACGTACGGCATTTCATACAAACATTCAAGTCCTTGTTTTTCGAAATGCATGAACCGATTTTAATGAAACTTTATACGCATAAGCAGGATACATAGGTCTAAAAAGTTAGTTAAGAACATGTTCGAAATGTCTTATTTAAAAAAAGATAATTGGAAATCTCTGTTTCTATGGAAAATTTAAAATCGGTCGAATTTAGCTGTAACACTATTTTTCGAAATTATTCTCAATTAACTTTTAGACTTTTAGACCTATATATCCTGCTTATGCGTAGGAAGTTTCATTAAAATCCGTTCATGCATTTCGAAAAACAAGGACTTGAAAGTTTGTATGAAATGCCGTACGTTGTAAACGCTCTTAACACTATTTTACAAGAAATCGACGCTCAACCTGTTCCCACAGATTTAATAGGTACAGTCAACAGCAAAAGTAGATGATCAAAATCAGAAATTTAATACTAATGAACGGAGGTTGCGTCAGAACTGTGTGGCGTCGAAGTGATTCAAAAGTATGTCAGACTCAGTGTCATACTTTTGAATCACTTCGACGCCACACAGTTCTGACGCGAACTCCGTTAATTAGTATTGAATTTCTGATTTTGATCATCTACTTTTGCTGTTGACTGTACATGTTGAAATGCTGTTCCGTACATTTTGACTGCGTAGGTATGGCACTTTTTTTTTTGATAACCTACGAAAATTTTTCACGCGGTCTAGAATAAATGATGAGCTACATTCATGGTTTCAGTTCGCGCGTGTATCTCTTTTGCCTAAAAAAGTCATAGCTTTGCATGGATTCAGCTTAGCTTAGGCACCGTTTTTCCAGAACGGTGTCATGTATAGTTACTAAAAGATCCTCCAGACCGTATTTCGGTCACGGTGGCCAATATCAACGGAGACTGGCCTTGGGCGAGGGAGATATTATAGTGCGCAAGTGTCCGCGCAGACACAGGTGCACTCCCTCTTCCCTCACTCTCATAGTCCGATGGGACGGCAATCCGACACGACCGGAGAGAGATCAGGCGCAGGACCAACGGGTTAACGTGCTTTCCGAGGCACGGGGGTATCACACCGACAACTTCCAAACTCTGGGCTGTTTTAGTTACTAAGAAATAACTAATGGAAAAACTTAATAACACTTTTCCGGACCCCCGGAATCGAACCCAGTACCCCACGCTCAGCAGTCGCGCTTGCGACTACGAGACGAACGGGGCAGTTACTACTGTGGTACTAGGTATTACCACAACATTTTTGGTAAAATCTTTGGCTAAATCCCAGCTTTTACAGTACTAAAAGGACTATTAGGTGATACACTATAATTTATGTATTACGTTTATTCCAATTAAACGTGTTTACATTTACGCGCCTATCATATCACTCTTTTCTCGAAACAAAAACCTAATAGAAATAATTTGAAAGCTTATTCTAAATTCGCTAAAATGGTGGAATGCCACCATAATTATTTTTCTGCCAGCCTGCACAATTTAAAAGGGGCAAATCGTCGAACTTTCACAGTATGATCTCAGTCTTTATCTGTCAAAATTACCTCTAATTTCTCTACATTTTTGGACATTGATTGTCGTTGATATGAGACCCCGGGTTCGTGGCTTTGTAATAACAGCCGCACGGGTCGAACGATCAGGTTAAGCTACGCTTGCCGTGGTCCGTGGATGGGTGACCATCTTTACATACTAAGACCCTCCCGTGCCTCGGAAAGCACGTTAAGCCGTTGGTCCCGGCTGTCATTCGTAGATCTTTGACAGTCGTTACGGGTCCGGCCCGAAAGTCTGACAACCAGCCTTACCAAGGGGTACTGTATTACCCAGTAACTGGGTTGTGGAGGTCAGATAGGCAGTCGCTCCATGTAAAATACAGGTATTCAGCTACATCCGGTTAGACTGGAGGCCACCCCCAGCATAGTTGAGAAAAAGCTAGGCACATGTGATTTGTAGTTGAGATGAGATTGCGACTAGATTTTGAATATTATTTTTTGGCTTTCTGGTTGACCTTTGCAAACAACCTTTACATAATAGTACCCACCTATCACGAGGGCTATTGGACCTTCAACCCTAAGAGGTCAATGCAATACCTAACTTACCTTTGGCTAATTGTATTACTTCCTTACCTCTTTTCGCGTGCCGACATTCAATTAATTTATTCCTGTAGTTTTAAACAAAACAGGTTGACGTCAGAACAGTAATATCGTGTGTGCTATATTTTATTTAAATTATCTAGGTACAAAAGAAACTGTCTGCCTTGAAATTTACTCATTGAATTTGTTGAATGTTTTCGCTTTATCAATAGATAATGTGTATAAGAACCAGGGCTTGGAACCGGTACCAAAAGAACAGGTTCTGAACTGGTACTAAAAGAACAGGTTCTGAGCTGGTACCAAAAGAACAGGTTCTGAACTGGTACCTAAAGTACAGGTTCTGAACTGGCACCAAAAGTACAGGTTCCGTACCGATACCAAAAGTACAGGTTCTGTACCAATTTATTTATTTATCCCCACACTGGAACGCCATACAGCAATTACACCAATGGAGCAAAAAATCTATTCATGTGCTGCTTTCCATCCATCCATCCTGTGCGCGGTGGATATCGAAGTGCAGCATTTCTCCATAGCCCCCATCACTCCTTTCATATTGCGCACATTCATTGCAATACCAAAAGTACAGGTTCTGTACCGGTAACAATCGTTTGCAGCTATCTTGTTTATGCCAGGTGACAAGCGAGTGTCCTGTGTTCCGTGTTTTCCATAGTAAATAATCACCAGCATTATACCGAAAGTGATTAAAAGTGTTGGCAGGGATATAATGTTGAAGGTCAATCGTCGCGCGCAGACTTATCTTGACTTATCTCTACCTACGTAATTGCATAGATTTTAGGGCTTATTTTTCTATGGCCAGATAACTTTGATAAGAAGAATAAAATTGACGTTTGACAGTTTTTGTATGAAATAACTATCAAAATTTCAAAATTATTCCTCGGATAAAATTATCTGGCGATGGAAAAATCTACCCTCAAAGTGAAGTTTGCAACACAAGATGAGTAAAAGACAACGGATAAGTTCTTCATACGTCTTAAAATGACATTGTAAAATATGCTGTCGAGGAACACGAAAACTGTAAGGTCAAAAAAAGCATTGTTCTTACAACCATGACCCTTTGAAACAAATCCTTAATTTAGGTACATTCGAGTCATGCAAAACAGTAGTAGATAAAACCATGACCCTTTGAAACAAATCCTTAATTTAGGTACATTCGAGTCATGCAAAACAGTAGTAGATAACTCATCGCATCACCTGCCAGCACTTCGCAGACGGAAAGAACGCTAAACGAAAACGTTAAAAAAAGAACGTTAACGAAACGAA
This sequence comes from Apamea crenata, assembly GCA_949629185.1. NCBI lineage: Eukaryota > Metazoa > Arthropoda > Insecta > Lepidoptera > Noctuidae > Apamea > Apamea crenata. The sequence continues at coordinate 7,697,987 of OX451372.1, forward strand.
AAAGTAATTTTCGTGTAGTTTTCGTTTTGACTTTTTTTCGTTGTTCTCAGCTCCTAAACGTTCTAGCATGATATTAATATACAGGGTAGCAGGGACATCGACGCGCAAACTGTAACCAAGGATTCAGCACATGAGTTTAGACCTAGTGTCGAAATTTTTAGTTTTTTATTAAACGACGCTATGGGGTCTAAACCCATGTGCGGAATTCATGGTTATAGTTTGCGCGTCGATGTCCCTGCCAACCTGTATAGCCTTCCTCAAGAATTGGTCTATGAAGTGCAAAAAGATTTTTTTAATCTGACCGGTAGTTCCAGAGATTAGCGCGTTCAAACAAACAATAACATAAACAAACTCTTCAGCTTTATTATTAGTACTAGCTGTGCCCCCAGGTTTCACCCGCATAAGTTTCGATCCCGTGGGAATATCGAGATAAAGTATCATCATTTTCCTGCCCTTATCCCATGTTACTTGGGGTCGGCGCAACACGTTTTCTTCTTCCATTCTCCCCTGTCAACTGTCACGCTATCATTCACTCCCTTCTCTTTCATATCATTCCTCACACAATCCATCCATCTTTTCTTCGGCCTTCCTCTCCCTCTCCATCCATCAACATGTATATTCATCACTCTTTTAGTCACATGCGTTTCGTCCCTTCTCATCACATGCCCATACCAAGCTAAACGATTTCCTTTCAACTTTTCTGTCACTGGCGCTACTTTCAAACTTCCTCTTATATACTCTTATATATCCTCCCTTATATTCCTCTTATATATCGAGATAAAGTATACTATGTGTTAATTCTGGTTATAAACTATCCGTGTGCATTTGCATTTATAATATTAGTAGGTTAGATAGATTTCGTAACATACTAAGTAAGGCTCGACCGAGATGGGTTTTTCGTTCTCGGCCGAGACCGAGACCGAGACCGAGAATAAAATAATATCTCGGCCGAGACCGAGAGCCGAGAACGAGAATAGAAAAAGCGTGAAATTTTTTTTTTTATACTGTTTGCTTTTTAATACACTACTAATTGTTTAACAAAATTAATTGTTTTAATAATCAAAGTTAAATAACATTATATTATAACATAAAAAAAGCAATTTTTCGGCATTTTCGCCCTTCAAAGAATGTCGTCTCTCGTCATACAATTGTCCAGCTTTGCTAAAAAGTTGTTCACTTGCTACGCTAGTAGGCGGCGCAGATAAAAACTTATTTGCTGCGGGCTTAAGCACCTTATAAGGCGACGAAAACCAATACTCAAAAATATTAGCATTTCTTTGCAGTCTTGGCTCTCTAAGAAAGCTTTCTAGCGCTATTTCGATCACAGAGCTTGAACTGTATTCGTCATTGGTCATTGGCTCGTCTTCCAACTCTATCGAATCATGAGCTGCCCATAAGTTGGATTGACTTGTTGCAGCCATGTTTGACGAGTTAGTTGAAGATGCCCATGTCGTCTCACGAGAATCTGATGTAAATGTTACAATCTCGGTCATGACCGAGAATCTCGGCTATAATTAGCCGAGAACCGAGACAAGTTTCTCGGTTGGATTTGTAGCCGAGAATGCCGAGACCGAGACCGAGACCGAGATCTCGGTCGAGCCTTAATACTAAGACATGGCCCAGCATTTTCCATTACACAGCATCAGCAATTAAGAAAAAAACAATTTCAATTAAAGTAAACATTAATTAGAAAACCATTAATTAGTATCCGAGGGGCGACGGGTGTAATTGAATAATCGGAAAAAGTCGAACGCCGCTTGGGGGCGCCACCGTCGAGCAGAACCTGACGTCTCCCACGGAGTAATGAGCAGACGGCACGTGGAGCTACGAAAGGGGAATGTAACTAAATTTATATTAGTGTAGGAAATCAAACGCTGGGATGGATAACAACTGGTTTTTATTTAAATTTATTAATATTAGTATGGAGGTATGAGGAACAGTGTGTAAAGTTCACTAATCCTCCATAGAAAAGGGAGGATCCTCCGACTAGACGGGTGTTGTGTCTAGCGGGTAACTGCCCGATGATTCATGTTGGGCCGTTGCATATAGGCTAGTTGCGCGGTAAGCTTTACTTGCGAGATGCAGGATTTTGCGTGACGTCAGTATGACGCGTAGTGTTTATACCAAGGAACATATTTACTTTAGGGAGATTCATACACATGAGCGGCACCCGTCAACGGCAGGCGGCTGCTGTCGACACGCGTCGTTGCTGCGGCGGTATTAAAATTCACGAGCGGCACGTTGTCTACGGCTGCAGTCGCCTCTGCCGTTGATGCGTGTCGCTCGTGTGCATGAACCTCCCTGGAGTAAATATGTTCCTTGGTATGAACACTTAGCTGTAAGGTTCATTTGTATGACAGCCACGCATTCGTGCGTAGCGTGGTCGTGCGTGGCGATTGTAAATGGTGAGTTGGCGCGCACTTAATATCCTTTTTCTGGATTTTGACGAGAGTAGACACAATGCAGTGGCTTGAAAAAGGCGGATGATGAATACCTTAAATCGATTCTTGAATTCCGGTCCGACTTACGGATGCGTAAAAGGACACCGGTGCGTCGTTACGTCGTACAAATTAAATCCGTGGCCCGTTCGTATTTCTTACGTGACTCCCGGCCGATATCCGGCTCGGTGAAAGAAGTTTTACACTGCATTATAAAATGGTAGAAAATAATATAAAATCAACGGACGATGACAACAATGCAGCGCATACAGTATAGTGAACAGTGTGAACAGTGTGTCAGTGTAGTGTATAGTGTACTTTTGTGTGTTGTGCTGTCTTTTTTTGTGTGCGCCAAATAAATGATTTATCTATCTATCTATCTATCTATCATACAGCTTGTATTGTCTCACTGCAGAGGGAAGGCCACCCTCCCCTTTCCATCCATCAAGAATTATATTCAGAATTTAGCAATTATATTTAGTTCAGAAAAGTCTAGTCCAAATTCTTCTTAGGTTATTTTCTCAAAAGACCACATCAGACGCTAATCTGCATGGTCTTCACATGATCAGAGGGGAAATTCTTGTAACTTTAAGAACGTTCAGTCTGATTTCAGTCTCAATCTATCAAAAATACTTCTAATTGCGAAACACACCACTGCATAACCTATCGTGGAAAACAGGCATGATCTGTTATGTACAAACCGATTTGCAGAAATCAATAAAAACTCGTGAGCTATGCAAAAAAATGCTCGTGGGCTGTTCCAAACATTTTGCTCCACAGAAATAGTAACCTACCTACTCCACCATTTTCCGTAGCTCTTGGTAAAGACGTAAAATATTAGCAGCCGTTGACTCGGCACCAACTATTGAACTAATACAGTTTCTCACAGACACCCATTTACTGTACCAGTCCGCTACAAATTGTAATTGTCACCCGTTCTATTTCTGTCTTTCGAAGAAATCTATTTCTTTCTTTCTTTGGGGTTGCTGTGATTAATCCTAGTAGCGGAGTAGGTTCTTGCAAAGATTAGGTAACCGTTTTTTTTTCAAGTTTTAGACTTAAGTAACTGTTAATCGAGGTTATAAATTGTTCTATTAAATATATTGGTTTTATAGAGGTATGAGGTACAGGGTGTAAAGTTCACTCATCCTTCATAGAAAAGAAAGATCCGACGCGTGTTGTGTCTGGGGGGCAACTGGCCGATGAATCATGTTGGGCTGTTGTATATAAGCTAATTGCGCGGTAAACTCTGCTTGCGCGATGCAGGATTCTGCGTGACGTCAGTATGACGCGTAGTTCGCATGTGGCGTTGTAGATACCGCTACAGTTTAATTTGTTTGATAGATGATAATTATGGCTAGAAAGGGAGTGACTATACATGACAACTAATAGAGAAGTATGGAATAAGAGATGTTGCGCCGACTACAGATAAATTGGGATAAGGAAGAGAGAATTAATTAATATTATTATTGATAAAATTTGTGATATTGTATGTAGGTGTAGGGACTAATCTTTGGAACTACTGATCCAATTCTGATTTTTGTTTCACTAATAGGAAGCTACTACAGAATTACCAAGAGTAACGAGTATAGGATATATTTTATAATAAAACAAGACATGTCACGCGGCTGAAGCTAGTTGCAGATATTCATAGGCGTCGTTGACCATCAAACCATCAGCACCCTAATTGCGTAACACACTAATCAATCTCAATCTGAATAAATAATAAATAAATAAATCCCTGGACATTTCACACAGCACCATTTGTCCCAAGCTAAGCAACCTAATGCTTGTGTTATGGTAAAAAGATGGCTGATAAACTACTTATATACATGATGAATCATTTTGAAAGATCCATTGCTTCATATGTTCGAAAAATGTGTTTGCTCAACAACGTAAATAACGCAATGAATGCTGTTGAACTGTCAAAATTCATTGCTGCAACAAAACACAAGCACAACTAAACACAAGCAGGCGATCGACCTGCGGGGGGATCGACCCCGCAGGTCGATCGCCTGCTTGTGATTGGCAACCATCATCATCTACCTAGTCTTTTCTCCCAACTATTTTGGAGTCGACTCTCCTTTTTAACCAGATGCTGCTGAATTCCAGTAGGTAAAAACTTCTTTAAATTAAACGTCTGTTAATTTATACTGTAACCTTTCTACGTAGGTAATCGTTTCAATTATTTATACTACGTCCATTAGTTTTATTCTATTATATTCAATCGTTATCAAATCGTAATGAACTTGGTGGGAGACGTCATTACCTACGTCACGTGATAAAGTGCATAATATTTAAAATCCTACTAATATTATAAATGTGAAATTTTGTATGGATGGATGGATGGCTGTTTGATAGTCTTTCACGCAAAAACTACTGAACGGATTTGGATGAAATTAGAGACACCGATGGTTTATAACAAGGATTAACACATAGGATACTTTCTATCCCGATATTTCCACGGGATCGAAACTTATGCGGGTAAAACCGCGGGGCGCAGCTAGTATAAAATAAAGAACAGAATAATATCTAATTATCTTCGTCTTCTTTTCGTGTCGATGGTAGGTACTGTTCCGCGTTGTTCTTTTAATTGGTATTATATACACATAGTTTGAGTCCAGTAGTTGGTCACGTTGATTGCGGCATTACTGGCATTCTTTAGGTCATCTAAGGTGCATGTCAATTCTAATTATGAAATAATATTTAAAAAAAACCGGTCAAGTGCGAGTCGGACTCGCGAACCTAGGGTTCCGTATAAAGTAGGTATGTAACTACAAATTTACGGTTTTCAGATTTTTTCCTTTACTTGTGCTACATAACATTGCTTCTTGCCAAATTTCATGATTCTAGGTCAACGGAAAGTACCCTATAGGTTTGATTCCCTTGCGAGTGTCAAAATATGCGGCATAAACGGAACATAAACGCCCGTATCTTTTGATTGCGTTTACTTAGAACTTGTTTCACTGCTTCAAGGGACTGCAACCCTGAGTACATAATTAATATTAATTCTCTACGCGTTCCTGAGAAAAAAGGTCTTGATAGACGGACGGACAGACAGACGATCAACGAAGTCATCTTATAGGTTCCGTTCTGAGGTACGGAACCCTACAAAACATAAAGTTTCTCTAATTATGTATAATATATGATTTTCATTATTTTTTATATTCATTAGGCTAAATTGGACCCATTTTTGCAAACAAGAACCAACACACAGCAGGTTGGTTTCGAGAAAACGAAACGTTCAAAATCTAGTCGCAGTCTCATCTCGGCAACAAACAAATGTCAAATACTTGTCCAAATTTGGGGAAATTGGAGGTACCTATTTTTGACAGATTGAGACTGAGATCAGACTGTGAACGTTCTTAACATTACGAGAATTGCCCCTCAGGGTCCGACACAGACGCAGCTACGCTATTAGTCGCTATATTCAGTTGTAAGAATAATGTGACACTCAGCGTTAGGGCTGCGCGTAATTCAATAACAAGCCGCTTGCTTTGCAAACATACCTGTGACTGGTGATGCAGCGTTAGAAACGCTTAGAAGATACAAAATACTGTATAAATTATATAATATAAATATAAATTAATAAAGTTTTTAGGGAGTGGGAATAACATCACTCCTCAACATCACGTGTTATGTTCGTACACGCTAATCTCGGAAACCAGCCAACCGATTTCAATGAAGTTTTGTGAATGTATATGATTGGTTCCAGGTTTAAAGATAGGATAGTTTTGGACCGAATAGGTGGCGTTGTTGTCGAGATTTAAATTTACAACCGTGCGAAGCTGATGCTGAAGAAGTAGAAGCTGGGACAGGTCGCGAGTAACTCTATAAAATGATAGCTAAATAATTGGTCTATCGGAGAACTTGCTTGCCACATAACCCTGTCCATGGATGGGTGACCATATCTATAATATTATTCAGTTGACCATTGAGATCATGTTTAGTCTCTGGCACCGTTTGTAAATTTGAGGATTTGTGAAATTGTATTGAAAAATCAAGATGGCAGCGTTATTTGCCCACGCGCAAAAGATCCTTGTAAAAAGTTAAAACTGATCAGCCTGTAGTGGTGACGTGCGTATCCCGCCATCACGTTGTTCAGATATAACGAATATGGGTTTATCTTTACATACCAAGAAAGTCAGTCAGTCAGTGCGTCGGAAAGCACGTTAAGCTGCTGGTCCCGGCGCGTCCCGAAACCCGAAACTCTTGACACCCAGTCTTACCAAGGGATATCATATTACCCAGTAACTGGGTTGTGCAGGTCGGATAGACAGTCGCTCCATGTAAAATACAGGTATTCAGCCGCATCCGGTTAGACTGCAAGCCGACTACAACATAGTTGGGAAAAGACTAGGCAGATTATGATGAGACATAACCAATAAAAAGAAATAATGAAAAAAAAGAAAACCGGCCCTCTCTATTTTCGTTTAGCTCTATGCTCGGCTAAACCAGTGTGCACAGTATGTCAATTCTAGTTCCGTAATGATGGTCTCACTCTCGCACGCCTTCGTGTGCGTACGCTTTCATTCCGCGCCATTCATAGCTTGCCTTTCAAAAGGTGGGTAGTATCATGAGTCGGTAGTTAGAAAATGATTTCGAAGTGAGTTTTTTTCCGATGAATGTGTATTATTAACTCGTCAGCCTTCAAAGCTAGAGTGAATAGTCATCGTCTGTTCGTTCTATAATAGACCTCATCCATCGCTTTCCACCAGGCGATATCGAGAACAAGAGGTTCAATAGTTTTTGCGTGAAAGAGTAACAAACATCCATCCATCCATCTATCTATCTATCCATCCATCCATCCATACAAACTTTCACGTTTATAATATTAGTAGGATGTAAGTCCTGTATGGGCCCATATGTGTGTATGATGTATGTTTGTAAGTATGTCCACGACGATGTCATATCATAAACTACTGAAATCACTTCGATGGTTATTTTACTGCAAGGCTTGGCTTCGTTAATGAACACCAGCCGTACCACGAACGAACGAACGACGAACGTATTTTCTTTATTTTCTTTCTTTCTTTCTTACCAATTGTTGATTTTGCCTATGGCAATGTTGATTCTTTGACCATAAAATAGGCCAACCCTCTGTCCAGCACCCTCATTGCGTAACACACTTTCAACCACAATCTGAATGGATTTCAAGTAAACTGCTAATCCATTGCTTCATAAGTTCGAAACATTTGTCTACTCAACAACGTAAATAACGCAATGAATGTTGTTGAACTGTCAAAATGAAAGCCATTGCTTCTGTGTGTTACGTAATGACCCCGCTGGTCCAGACTGAACTGGAGACTGATCAGGTTGTCTATTCACTTTCAAACGTCAAATAGATGCATCCTCATAAAAATCACAAAACGATAAAAACTTCTTATTCTTAAACTTTTTCCTCCATTACATCACTATTCCCACTATTTTAATACGATAATGTCACTAGTAGGGGTCCCGTACAAATACCAGCAGAGTAAATTACTCCAATTCGTTTATGTAGACGTAGAACAAGCGGTTGAGACGTGCCGCAGACTTTGCTTAACGGGACTCTTAAAGGCAGCGCCTTTCCGGGACTTCAGTTAAGAAACGAAAGAGTGAAGGAATAAAAGCCTGTGAACATAGGCGCGTGTGCTTTGTTAAGATGTTGAATTAATTACTGGTAACTACTTACTTTTTTAAACGTGCCTTTTTTTATTTGTTTACATTTTTTTTTTTTTTAAATCCCTGGACGTTTCACACAGCACCATTTGTCCCAAGCTAAGCAACCTAATGCTTGTGTTATGGTAACAAGATGGCTGATAAACTACTTATATACATTTTTTTTTTTTTTTTTTTGTAAATACAAACATATTATAGATAGAAAAACACCCAGACTCGGAACAAATACATGTAGGTCATACAAATTCGTCGCGACACGCAGCGCAGCAGTCAATCGCTTAACCACTGCGCCAACCGTGCCGACATAACTGTTACAATATTTTAACCCAACTAACTATTTACACTAGGTAATAAATTAAATGGCTAACTAACTACACAAATTAACCCGAAAGACGTCACTGCTGGACATAGGCCTTCCGCAAGTACCGTCTTCCTGCATCCACCGGCTCCTTGTGGCCTTTACCAGGTCATCGGTCTAGCTTGTGGGAGGGCTTCAAAAATTAATTTCACTTGAACTTATATAAGCAACGTCAGGACTCAGGAGTTATGTGCACTGTTCTGAATTGATCGTTTCTTAAGCAGAAGAGCCGGCCAAAAACTCCATAGATAGGTACTTTAATTAGGCATTGAGGACCACTCCTCTTGCTATCATTATGGCTAGAACCATATCATAGAAAGTACTTCATCTACATCTAATATACATATTACAAATTCAAGTTGGTTTTCGTGTGATCGCGTTATTCTTCTAAACTACATATACAACGGATTCTGATACGGCTTTCACTATCATTTAGAGGATTTATCCCAGATTGTGTATACCTAATACATAAAAAATACCCACATTTATTCTTAGTAAATGAACAAGTCTCCCAAAGACTGAATAAAAAAATGCCGGGAAATTACTAGTACCTCCTCAGAGATTGCAACTATATAGTAGAAATGCCAATGGCTTGAGAATGTTACCAAATAATAAATTCAAATGTAAAATGTTTACTTGGCTCTTAGACATGTGTTTTTATTCCGTTAATGAATTTTTAAATCATACTTTTTGACATTGTAATTAATATTCTATGCTATTAGTGTTTTGACAATATAATTAATACTTTGTCACTAGAACTTATATTTTTCACATGCAATTTTTTTTATGTTTTCTTTTCTTGTTTTGTATTTTATGTTTGACAAAATAATTAATATTTTGACATTACAATTAATCCTATTCAATTAATCCAAATCAATATTATTGTATCAAATTAAATTCAAAACAATTATATTTATATAATTTAACTTTTATTGTAATGTCTACGATTTGCATGCACTTAGCTTATTTAATTTTTCTACACCAGCAATGGTAGTATATGTGAAATACTTAGAAATAAATAAATATTATATTTATTATATCATATCAAACTAAGATATACGGCAGTGAAGTCTCGATGTTTTGTCAAGTCGTACAAACCGTACGAAGCAGGGGCGGGTTGCTAGTTACCTATAAAGCAACAGTATGCCGTTTAGAGGAGCGTTGCGCAACTTGGGTACTGGGGTTATTCCGTCTATCCACTCCAAAAAATCCTCCCTAAGCCTAGTTGTTTAAACGGAATTTATACGGGATTTTTTTTCTTCTCTTTTTTTTGACGCTCAGTTTCGCCTGCTATGTCCCCAGTACCACGTACTCTGATATCTTGGACTCTTATCCAACAAACGATCTGTTTGCGGACAAATAGACGAAGATTTTAAAGTGTTGTTAACTTTTTACTTGATGATTTTATACATATTTATTATACAAACTGTGTCTTTAATTTCTGTAATTGGTTTTAAACCGTTTTAGTTAAAGAAAAAATAAATAAGGAATAACCACTCAACTTTAGCATGACAAAATAAAATTTTGCCTGACTATTCTTCCCTTTAACATACATACATACATATGTCATGCTAAGACGTGCACCACTTACGTTATATTTACAGCGTTAGTCACTGCTAGACGAGCTCTGAACCCGAACAAATGCTCATCAGTGACGAATTTGTATGTTGTGATGTGATTATAATTAAGATAAGCTTGTGTGTGATGTATGATAAGAGGGGTATACAATCAAAGGTGACAATTTCCACTTCTGTTGATTTTATAAAAAAATCTTAAACCTGTATCTCTAAAGATACACATATTTTTGTAATGTATGTTTTGCTGTTCAGAGGGGCCCTCGCTAAATAATAACAGCCACACAGGTCGATCGATCACGCTTGCCGCGGTTGTTTTCTGGATGGGTGACCATATTTACTTACCGAGACCCCTCCGTGTCTCGGAAAGCACGTTAAGCGGTTGGTCCCGGCTTTCATTCGTGGGTCTTTGGTAGTCAGAAGCCCAAAACTGACAACCAGTCTTGCCAAACGGTTATATTATTACCGAATAACTGGGTTGTGGGTGTCAGATAGGCAGTCGCTCCATGTAAAATACTGGTATTCACTTGGACTGGACTGGACTGGTTTATGGATAAACACGGTTAGATAATTGGATATTGCTAATTGAATTAAAAAATTAACATAATATTAATTATTACTTTTAATAGGAACTGTTTGCTTACTTGAATTATTCTTATTAAAGCTTTTTTAACCATAAACAAAAAATAACCTATTTGGAATTACAACTTAGTTCTGTTATTAACAGAAAAAAAGGTACACCCCTGTGACAGACAGATGGACGGACAACTAGACGGACGGAAGGTCAGACAGACAAACAGATTTTCGTAGGCTTAGTAACGGGATACGTTTTCACCCTTTGGGTACGAAACCCTAAAAATGGCACAACCCTTTTAGAAGGGGCAATTATTTTCAAATTTTATTTATGTTTCAAATTTACGTTATTTCAAGTTTAACAAATATCAACTTTATTTTAATGATAATTCAGTTGATTTCAGAGTGACTAGCACTATTGAAAAAGTTATAAAAATGTTTGAAGTTGTAGCGTAAACTGTACTTTATTGTGTAGGAATTAAAGTTATTTTTCGATAAACTCACATTTGTTTACATTTTTGGCGAATATGTCGCGATATTAGATTAAGTAGAAATAATTATATTTTCTTGTTAATTGTGTGTTCTTTAATTGCCTGATTTAAATAAATGCAGCAGCCCGGAGTCTGAATTTGTACCCGGTAGATGGCAATGGGCTCGCCCCCTGTTATATGGGACGATAACTGGCAAAATGAAGGTGTACTATTATTATATGTAGGATTGTATATATTCAAATTTTATTTATGTTTCAAATTGACGTTATTACAAGTTAAACTAATATCAACTTTATTTTGATGGTGATTATGTTGATTTCAGAGTGACTAGCACTATTGAAAAAGTTATAAAAATGTTTGAAGTTGTAACGTGAACTGAACTTTATTGTGTAGGAATTAAAGTTATTTTTCCATAAACTCATATTTGTTTAAGTACATTTTTGGCGAATATGCCGCGAATGCAGATTAGGTGCACCTCTGCCTAGGGTTACCAAATATAAAATGAAGAATAAAGTAATAAATGAAGTAATTGTCTGTAAAAATATGGGGAAATATTTATAAAAATAAAATAAAATAAGGTAGTATATAAAAAAAAAATCATGTAGGTATTTTAATACTTTTAGCCTTTATTAACAGCATTTTTTTAAATGTCTAACTACTACATAACTCTTATTTAAATCTAAAAACTAAATAATGGTTACAACATGCCTTTATTTAACTTTTAAGAGAATAATAGTGGCCCTTTTGCGCACATCTCGCCATTTTGTATTCATCACTGAAAATATGCGCTCAGTAAAAGCTGAAGTTGCTGCTATAGAAAGAAGAAATAAAACTATTTTGAAAATATATAAGATTTTTCAGCAAAAGATTTAGCAACACATTTTCGTTCAGAAAGAGTACCTAATAGCCAGAGTTTTACTATACAGATTTATTTCTGAATGCAAAGGACACCATTAATTTCGTACCCAAAAATTATTATCCATTTTTACCATGGAAAAAACAGGTTTAGGACTGAAAACTAGCGAATCAATAACAGTTTGCGTCTTTATAAGAGTGTCCAAAATATTGTTAGCAAACATAAATAAAAAATATGATTTTAGTCATTTTTTAATCTCAAATAGCAGCCGAGGGGTTAATTCTAGACTTTCGCTGTAATAGTAACAAATGCTCAAGATGTTATTTCTCATAAGACATTAGTACTTTTTTTCTGACACTTTAAATTTTGGGTATTATAAAATGTTCGACACTTAAATGATGTCCTTTCAAAAACAGATTACGGCTGCGTTTCGTTTTACGCTTATTTTAACGCAATAATGTTATTTAAATTTTCATCGAAAATAGGTACTTATAGCAGTTTCGCCTACTATAAGTTTTTTTATAAATGTAGTATTTAGGCATGGTTATTACTCCAATTTCGCTTAGCGTTCTTTTTCAAATCCGACTGGTAGTTTCAGACATTAGCGCGTTCATACAAACAAACTCTTCAGCTTTATTATTATTATTATATATAGATAGATAATAGGGTTGGCAACCCTACCTCTGTCTAACCCTTCGAACAATACAGGCATGAATGATATTATGTTGAAATAAATTATTTGACTTTGACAATCCTTATTCCTTGACAATCCTTATCCGCTTTCAAAATTATGATAAAAAAGCACTTCCTCTCTCCTTAACCATCATCATTATTATTTATTATTATTCTATTTTTTTTTTTTTCTTTTTTTTTTTCTTTGCTCTTGTTCATGTTTATTATTATATGTATATATTTATTTAGATGAGTAAAATATACTTTATGTATGTATTCATAGTATAGTGTAAATGGTACACCACATACTACCTACTATATTTGCATCTCCTTAATTTTTTAATCCATCCAAAGGTTGTCTTTAAAAGATCGCTCTTAGCGATAAGACCGCCCATTGTGTCACCCTATGTAAAATTTTATATATTTTATTTATGTTCTGTAACTTTTATGGTGTACAATAAAGAGTATTCTATTCTATTCCTACCATTCATCAAGCAACAAATTTGCCCGAAAGATTCAAAACACAGAACGGTAATCGAGCCACCAAAATGTTTGCCATTGCGGAGGACCGGCCTTTCAGGAATGGAAGCAGATGTGGTCCGCAGTACTGTACTCCGAATAACTGGCATTGTTGCTGCCTTCGCTTATACAGAGGTACTGGACCCGAAAATAGAATCGAATTTGTTTGTTTGGGTGCACAGAGAACAGTTAAAAAAGGTTTTATAGGATTTATCTTATCTGTTATGTGGATTTCTGAATTCATTTTACCTTCTTTATTCGTGTTGATTTGCTTTTTTTTGAACTAATAACAACCGCACGAGTCGATCGATCAGGTGAAGCTACGCTTGCCGCGGTTGGTCCGTGGATGGGTGACCATCTTCAAATACTAAGATCCCTCCGTGCCTCAGAATGCACGCTATCATTCGTGGATCTTTGGCAGTCGTTACGGGTCGTCAGGAGCCCGAAAGTCTGACAACCAGTCTTACTAAGGGGTATCGATTTACCCAGTAACTGGGTTGTGGAGGTAAGATAGGCAGTCGTTCCATGTAACATACTGGGATTTAGCTGCATCTGGTTAGACTGGAAACCGACCCCAACATAGTTGGGAAAAGGCTATAGGCAGATGATGATGAACTTTATAGAAACACAGGATATAAATAATTATGTTCTCCGAGATTGTTTTTGTTGTATCTTATAATATAAAAATGAATCGCAAAATGTGTTGGTAAGCGCATAACTCAACAGGGTAACACTACTCCTACCCTACCCGGTAGGAGTAGTGTAGGAGTAGGGTAGGAGTAGGGTAGGAGTAGGGTAGGAGTAGTGTAGGAGTAGGGTAGGAGTAGGGTAGGAGTAGGGTAGGAGTAGGGGGGGGGAGGTAGGGTAGGAGGCAGCACACCACGCGAACGAAGTAGCGTCGGGCAGCTAAAAATAATTTATATGGCAAAACAACGTTTGCCGGGTCAGCTAGTATTATGATATTTTTAGGTATCTGGGCTCTGTCTATCTTTGATCCCAAAACATATCAAAATTATGGGCATTTCCTAGATCTAGAATGTCAAGACCAAAACCAAAGATTTAAAACGTTAGATTCGCCGTACCGCGTCAAAAGGTAGTCGTGTTTCTGATTGGCACATCTCTGACACACAATAAAGCCTGATTTACACGGTGCGATTTGAAGCAAACACTAACCGTCTTTTTATAAAATGAATTCTAATTTTGGTTCTAACCTAAACCTTTGAGCCAGTATTTGTATTTCGAACTTTATTTCGATTTAAGCAAAGTTCTTAATACTAAAATGACAACTTAGCTCTGAACTAAGCTGCCATTTTTGTATAAAAACCGGTCAAGTGCGTGTCGGGCCACGCGCAGTGTAGGGTTCCGTAGTCTTTATAACAGCCAAGTGCGGGTCATATTCGCTGACTGATAGTTTCGTACCATGCTCTAACTACAACACAACGACGACAACACAACTACTCGACTAATAGTAACTACTAATAACTAATAGTCGACTACGATACAACTGACGCTTAGCGCCATCTGTCGACATTTCTATGGAGTTGTTTGAAATTTTCGAGTCAAATACAATTGGTCGACTATTACTCGTAAACTTGTAAAGCCCACTTAAGTGTGATAGTTTTCCTTTAAGCTTCGTTATATATAGGTACTACTGCCGTGACATTTGAATTTCTAACTACAACCGTTTAGCTGGTAAACGCTATTTAATAATTTGTGAGTTAACTCTTCTCACTAAGGATAGTTTTTCACGTAACTAAGTACGATGAGGCCAACTCTAGTGATTTAAATCTTTGCGAAAACCAGACAAAAGCAACATTAATTGTAATCCGAAATAAGCTGAATTGTTATGTACATACATACTTGCTAAGTATTAAGAAAGGCAAGGTTGAAACGACATCTACAACGAGGGTTCCGTGATATATACTAATTCCTGGTACTTAGAGTAAGAGGCTGTTAAAGAGGCGAGCCTTGATCTCAAAAACCAGACGGCCAATTCTCGAAAGGACAATGGGTAATCTTGTATGAGCCCCGTACCTAAAAAATGTTACTGTAGCATTATGAACTCATCATCATCTACCTAGCCTTTTCCCAACTATGTTAGGGTCAGCTTCCAGTCTAACCGGATGCAGCTGAATACCAGTGTCTACGACACATTCGCTCAATAGTCTTCATTCAATAACTTTCATTCTTACATTCAAATCTTACATTCGTTCAAAAAACTTCTTGCAAAAATCCTCTGTTCACTACGTATCAAAAAAGTTATCAAAATTTGTAAAAGCCCTAGTAAATCTATATATCAAGAAATCTTTGTTTAATTTATCATAAACCAAAGTGGCGACCGTGACAGGACCTACAATCCTCGGATCGAAGCTAAATAGCCACGCACATTGTTCCTGTATCAAGGGCACTTGAAGGACACCGTCGACACCGGACGACATTTACCAGTACCAACGGAAGGCCGTGTTGAGAATCCAAGATCACCGTGCCTGTGGACTGGCATCCTATTTCTACCTGGGTCGAGCAACCTTACCTTCGCCAAGCCATTCTGGGAACTCTGCTGGCACTACGGAACTCCGATCAAGCAAGGTCCACCATTAGAACGAGCCAGAGGAATCACTATCTACATGCTCCTGCCTACAAAGGACTGCTGGGATTAGCTGCCTGCCTATTTAAAGTGAGCTCGTTCCATCTTACTAACATACCTATTGTGTTATCCTTTAGTCTGTGCATTTAGCGGATTTAGTTTCTCGAAGTCAAGTGAAGTTCCTACCTTTCTATTTGTGTCTATTGTGCCTAACCATAATTATTTTCTAAATAAATCTTAATAGGATAGGCAAAGCACAATAAAATTAGTCCAATTAATTTCACTTATTTGTAGACCTACCGCCATCTTAAATTAAAGCACATTTAACTAATTGCAACTTAATAATTCTCTTACCGTTGCTCAAACCAAGCTTGCAATTTCTATAAAACTATTCCACTATTATCGATTCTTTATCTGTTTATCACTCAATTCAACCTTTATATCACTTACATACTAAATCTTTCCCGAGTTAACTGTAAACTTACGAACCGTCGTCATTTCGTCATACGAGTAATTAGTTGTTATTATCAGTTCACTAAGGCGCACGGAATTGATCTATTCCAGTGATCGTGCGTTGTGATTTGTGACACGGCATCGCTTGCGCATCGCTGTTCCCTGACTGCCGGCGCGTCCCCACCTGCATAGCTCACCAGAGTATGCAGTCTACGTGAGCCGCGGGCATCACCTGATCAACAAAGCGAGGAGCGTATCGTATGCTATATACCTATTTCGTTATTTCTATTAACATCTGTTTGTGTTAGCTCATTACGAGTTTATTACAATGTCCGAACCTTTGAAGTTAAAGGAACTAATAAGCAAACGCGGTTCTATTAGAGGACGCGTAACGAAATTTAAGTTAAGTCTCGATAGTTTAGCTTTATTAGAATCCATTTCAGAAATAGAAATAAGTAAACTCGTATTGAAGCTATCAAAAATTGAAGCATTGTTCATTGAATTTGATGAGGTGCAGAATCTGTTAGAAATTAACAACGTAGATAGTCAAAGTAGCGAGTTGGTTACTAGAGATTTAATAGAAAACGATTTCTACCATTGTATTGCGTTAGCTCAAAATTTAATTAAGAAAAATTCAATAATTGAGGATAATGAAAGTAATTCTCAAAATAAATCTTCTATGGCTACGTGTCATCATAACGATCACAGCTGTAATGCGTTAGGTTTTAAATTACCGGTGATTAAAATTCCAAACTTCGACGGTACGTATTTTAAGTGGTTGGAGTTTAAGGAAACGTTTGTTTCGCTAGTTCACAATAATGATAAGATCGAAAGTATTCATAAATATCACTATTTACAATCTTATCTTGACGGAGAAGCCGCTCGGGTGATCGCTAATTTAGAGGTTTCTCATAGCAATTATTCCGAAGCATGGAAACTTTTATGCGAACGTTACGACAATAAGCGTCAATTGATAAATAACCATCTTAAGTCTTTGTTCAACATTAATTCCGTTCAAGAAAATGACAAGTCTTTAAGATACGTTATTGACCACGTCACTAAAAACTTACGCGCACTCAATTCATTAGGGTTACCTACTGATAAGTGGGATGTTTTAGTTATATATATTATTGCAGGTAAATTAAATAGTAATACATATTTCAAGTGGGAAGAACATAGAAATAGTTTGAGTGACATACCTTCGCTTAATAATTTCTTCAGTTTCCTTAAATGTCGCGCTGATGTATTAGAGACCGTTTATCGCCATAAACATGATAATCAAGACAAACAAAAACAGTTCTCTAGCAATCAAAACAAACAAAATAGTTCCAAGTCTTTAGTGGCTGTACCAAACGAAGGCAACACTTCTACTTCTAAAACACCGGAATGTTTGTTCTGTAAGAATAGTCATCGCATGTATGAGTGTCCGTCTTTTAAGTCGAGCCCACTAGAGGATAGGTTAGCATTTGTTGCTTCTAACAAACTATGTGAGAATTGTTTGAGAGCTGGTCATATAGCTAAACGTTGTCGTCTTTCAGCTACATGTCGTCATTGCAAATTACGACATAATTCTCTTCTTCATAAATCAGAAGAAACTGAAAATTCCAATTCGGTTAATTCCGTCACTATGTCTTCAACGTGCTCCTCTGAAGTACTTTTGTGTACGGCTCAAGTAAAGGTTACCAACCCAGCCACCAACGAGACTATGATAGTGCGAGCTTTGCTCGACAGCGGGAGTCAGTCGACAATTATCACACAGGCCGTAAAGCGCCATCTAAACCTGATTCCTCAGCCATCGGACACTACCATAGTAGGCATTGGTAACACCAAGTTAAATATTAACACAGAACGCTGTATTCTACGCATTCATTCTGAAACAAGTTCTTTTAATGTGACTGTTTCATGTTTAGTTTTGCCTCAAATTACCGGCAACTTACCTAAATCATATTTTGATTTAAAAAAATTAAATATTCATGGATATCAGTTAGCAGATCCTACTTTAAATGAACCATCCCCAGTAAATATTTTGATTGGTGCTGACTTATTCTGGGACATCATAAGCGCCCAGCAGCATTCGTTAGGACATGGTTATCCTAAGCTTCAAGCGTCAAAGTTGGGATGGCTCGTTACGGGATCATTGCCTTGTTTTAATAAAAATAAAGTTAACTCAGTCATGTGCAATTTTGTCTCAAATGATGACACTTCTAGTAACATACATGACGAGTTGTCTAGATTCTGGGAACTTGAAAATTTTCCTCAAAAAAGGCCCCCGAGTAGAGAAGAAAAGTTGTGTGAGCAACATTATCTCGTCAATACTACTCGCACTAGTAATGGTCAATTTTGTGTAGGGTTGCCACTTCGGGATAGCATAGATTGTTTAGGCAATTCCTATAATCTGGCCAAAAAGAGGTTTTTTAATTTAGAGGCTCGTTTCCGAAAACAACCAGAATTAAAACAACAATACTGTCAATTCATAAACGAATATGAAGCATTAGGTCACCTATCTGGATCTCCGGAGCCTAGACTGTTAAATGCCTATTTCTTGCCTCACCATCCAGTGATACGGGAACAAAGCGAGTCAACTAAGTTACGCGTTGTGTTTGACGCCTCGGCTCGTACTTCTTCTGGTGTTTCTGTTAACGACCTGCAAATGGTGGGACCAGTAGTGCAAGAACCATTGTTTAATATATTAGTTCGTTTTAGACAGCATAAGTATGTTTTAACAGGAGACATAGAGAAAATGTTTCGCTCAGTGCTTCTCAATGAATCTGATCGCAATCTTCAGCTGATACTGTGGCGTGATAGTGAGGATAAGCCTTTAAGGACGCTTCGTTTAAATACAGTTACTTACGGGTTCGCTAGTGCCTCTTTTCTCACTACTCGTTCTCTTTGGCAGATAGGTGAAGAGTGTTCAGATCAGAAGATCAAAACTATAATACAAAATGATCTATATTGTGATGATCTACTTACCGGTGCAAGCAGTGGTGAGGAGTTACGTCATATTCGTCTTTCAGTCTCTTCTGAATTAGCAAAGGGAAGTTTTCATTTGCGTAAGTATCGTTCAAACTTACCTGAATTACTCGCAGACTCCGTTAACCAGGGAAGTGGTAATCTTATGATTAGTAATTCGACTAGTACCCTAGGTATAGGTTGGACGCCGTCTTCAGATGAACTTCACTTTCAGCATGATGTTTCGGCTTCTGAAAATGTCACGAAGAGAACTATACTCTCCTCAACGTTTAAAATATATGATCCTCTTGGTCTTCTGTCTATTTTCACAATTAAACCTAAAATTATACTACAAGAACTATGGAGCCACAAAATTGATTGGGATGAACCTGTTCCTGAAGAAATCAGGTCTTCCTGGTTAAATTTTTCTAGTAAATCTTCATGTTTGTCTTCTTTAAGGATTCTTAGATATATTTTAATTGATAATAATTCCTCTGTACAAATACATTGTTTTTGTGACGCTTCGCAGCGTGCCTATGGCAGCTGTATATATTTGAGATCCATTTCTACTAGCGGCGCTACACAAGTTAGCCTGGTATGTGCAAAATCACGGGTTGCACCTATTAAACCCACGACAATACCACGGCTCGAACTCTGCGCTGCCCTATTAGGAGCTCAACTAACTGCTACAGTTTTAGCCGCATTACGTTGCCCTATTGAACGTCAGGTGTATTGGACAGACTCTAAAGTAGTATTAGGTTGGCTCAACTCTAATAAAACTAAAACGTTTGTTGCCCACAGAGTAGCTGCTATAAATGAGCTGACAAATTCCACAGACTGGCGTTATGTTCCCACTTCTATCAACCCGGCTGATTTAGTCTCGCGTGGTATCGATCCAGACCAGGTAGATCTCTCTATATGGTGGAATGGTCCATCGTTTCTTTTAGAATCTGAGGATTCATGGCCCGCCTATACTGCGGACTCTATAGAATTGCCGGAGCTTAAGACCCACCATACTTTAGGGGGTGAGGAGGCATCTTCCATGCCAGATTTGTCTGTGGATTTAGCGAAATATTCTAATTTAACTACTCTTATTCGGGTTCTAGCTAGAGTTTTAAGGTTCATCAACAATTGTAGGTTACACAAACGGTCGGACAGATCGCGAGGTCCACTTCAGGTTTCCGAGTTAGAAAATGCTCAAAACATTTCTATAAAGTTAGCCCAGAAAGATTCCTTTCCTATAGAATTAGGACTACTACAAAAGGGTAAATCTTTAAATTCTAAAGCCGCTCTCTCGTCACTTAATCCATTCTTAGATGAAAATGGGATTCTTAGAGTCGGAGGGCGCATCGATTCATCTACTTACCATTATGACAAACGTCATCCTATCTTGTTGCAGTCCAGTCATTATTTAACAAAGTTAATATTCAAACAGGAGCATCTACGCCTGTTGCACGCCGGTCCTCAGCATCTCCTAGCATCTATAAGGGAACGCTATTGGCCTGTAGGAGGCAGGGCTCTCGCTAGACGTGCAGCGCGCGAGTGCGTTACCTGTCGTCGTTTCAATGCTCGTACTATGGATAATATTATGGGAAACTTACCTGCAGATCGCGTTGAAGCTGACTTTCCTTTCTCCACGATAGGTACCGACTTTGCCGGTCCATTTCTTATTACGGACCGCAAGGGCCGAGGGTGTAAAATAACCAAAAGCTACCTGTGTATTTTTATTTGCTTTCGGTACAAATGCGTTCATTTAGAGTTAGTCAGTGACTTGACAATGGATGCATTTGTGCTGACACTAAAAAGATTTATAGCCCGCAGGGGTAAACCAAAGGTCATCTACTGCGACAATGGTAGAAATTTTGTTGCCGCAGCAAAGGAGATAAATACGTTCCTTAAGTCCAATAGCGACTCTATTATTGACTCTGCATCTCGCGAAGGCGTTGAATTCCGCTTCTCACCAGCATACGCTCCTCACTTTGGAGGTCTATGGGAGGCCGGGGTCAAATCCGCGAAGTTCCATTTATATAGAGTACTTAAAAATACTCACTTGACGTTCGAGGAGCTGAGTTCGTTGTTTGCTCAGATCGAGGCGATACTTAATAGCCGACCTTTATGTCCGTTAAGTCCTTCACCTCAAGACCTATCCCCACTCACCCCGGGCCACTTTATAATTGGTAGGCCGCTGACGTCTTTGCCATCGCCGTACCTGCTTGACTATAGCACAAACCGTCTTGATCGTTTTCAGCGACTAGAACAAGCTCGTCAACACTTTTGGAAGCGGTGGTCGACAGAGTACATCACGGAGCTCCAGCAGCGCACAAAGTGGAAGGTGCGGTGCCGAGAATTAAAGATAGACGATCTGGTCCTAATCAAAGACGATAGGACTCCTCCACTATGCTGGCGCCTTGGAAGAGTCTCGAAGCTGTTTCCCGGCACTGATGGTGTGCCACGAGTTGCCGACGTATCTACCTCACAAGGCACCATACGGAGAGCCATCAACAGATTGTGTCTGTTACCTTCACCAGATTTAAACTACACGGACAAGTGATCTTGAAAGCTTCATCTATAACTTTCAAGGCCCCCGAGGATGTCTACGACACATTCGCTCAATAGTCTTCATTCAATAACTTTCATTCTTACATTCAAATCTTACATTCGTTCAAAAAACTTCTTGCAAAAATCCTCTGTTCACTACGTATCAAAAAAGTTATCAAAATTTGTAAAAGCCCTAGTAAATCTATATATCAAGAAATCTTTGTTTAATTTATCATAAACAACCAGTATTTTACATGGAGCGACTGCCTATATAACCTCCACAACCCACTTATTGGATAATACGATACTCTTTGGTAAGACTGGTTGTCAGACTTTTGGGCTTCTGACAACCCGTAACGACTGTGAAAGATCCATGAATGACAGCCGGGACCAACGGCTTAACGTGCATTCCGAGGCACGGAGGGGTCTTGGTATGTGATGATGGACTTGGTTACTCATCCACGGACCAACTGCGGCAAGCATAGCTTAACCTGATCGATCGACCCGTGCTGCTGTTATTACTTTACAAATTTTTGCGTAGGTGTAAAGTATTTACTCTCGAGACCATAGACACATAAAAACAGTCAGATGCTCGAGACTGTGCAAACTATTCGTGAGAGCTGTAAGCACAGGGGACTCATTTAATAACGGACCACTGGCGGCGACCTTACATAATTAAAACTAAGGGTGCCTACAGAGGAAACAACTTAATTATTTATTGAAACATCCGGATTTGCGGTGTTGGTAAACAGCTAATACACAAAGTAGTGTGTGTAAGTATAGGATAATTCTGCTTTAGTGTTAGAGCAGATAGCAAAAAAAAAACAAACAAAAAAAAAATGCGTGTTCTAATGTCAAAATTTCAGAGAAAATATACGTGATCACGGTGCAAGGCATCATCTCATGCACGTTATTTTAAACTCTATTTCGATTGTGATTGAGTTAATTATTAATATACTAATGAAATACTGCCAAAGCAGTTTGCAGCTTTGTCACGCACGCACACCGCAACCACACCGCAACCACACCGCAACCACACCGCAACCCCACAGCAACCACACCGCAACCACACCGCAACCACAACGCAACCACACCGCAACCACACCACAACCACAACCTCATCGGAACCACACTATAACCACTACCTCATCGGAACCATATCACAACCGTGTGGTTGGAGTGGTGGTGTGGTTGTGGTGTTACAACCACATCACAACCTCATCGGAACCACAACCATACCACGTAGACGGGCGTCACACATATTTGGACGACAAAAGCAACCATGGGCGATTCCGACTACATCAAGACGACGTTGCAGCCACAATGCACCCACAACGTTGCGTCGACGCGACACACTGTCACAGACGGAGTCAATTTATCTGCAAACACTAACCACAACGTAACCACATTGCAACTTCTACCGACAACGCAAAGACATCCAAACTGCAAGAAGTTGCAGCAACACTACTCACACGTAACCACTGCTTGCCCACATTTTGTCGTTGCGATGTGTTTAGGTTGTGGCACATGTGCTTACGAGCTTTACAGGCCGTTAAGAATAACATAAGACACAAAGAACTAGGAAACATTTATTACCTAATATTTACAATGGGACCACAATTATTCACGGACCACAGCTGAATAGAATCGGTTGTATGTACTTCAAATTGTAGTAAGTGAACACTGTCACATTACCGATGAAGTGTACGACTGAAACAAGCAAGAGAAAAAGAGGTTATAATGTTTCCTTCATGAAACATACTTAAGTAAGAACCATTCTTAATAAATTAGTCAAATAAAAAGGGGGTTTTTATGACCAGACGATAAAAGTGAAAAACTTCGTTTGGAGCCGAGTATACGCGATTCAGTGTCAAGTATACGCATTTCAGCGCCAATTATACGCGATTGAGCGCTGAGTATACGCGATTTAGCGCTGAGTATACGCGATTTAGCGCTGAGTATACGCGATTTAGCGCTGAGTAGACATGAGTTAGCGCCAAGTATATGTGATTCAGCGCCGAGGTTACGCGATTCAGCGCCGAGTATACACGAGTCAGCGCCAAGTAGACGCGATTTAGTGCCGACTATACGCGATTTAGTGCCGAGTATAAACGATTCAGCGTCACCGACCGACTGGAGTCGAGTAGGTATGTCCGATTCAGCATTACCGACCTGAACGTGGCGTTCAGTTTTGTTTACTGTTCAGAAAGAGCATAAAAACAACCGTCCGTAACCGTCGCAACCATCTTAAAAACATGGGTAGGTTTAACAAAATTAATCTAATATATATATTTCTTTTGAAATTCAATAAAATAACCAAAAGCATGCAATTATCAAAACAGTTTTTTGTCTCTCCTGGAAAATTGACAGGTTCGTATTTACGAGGTGTCACATCTAGAGCGCCAATATCCTACTATAATATTGTAATTATGTGAGTTTATATGATTGGATATTTGTTACTCAATCACACAAAAACGGCTGAACGGATTTGGATGACATTTGGCGGAAGAGTTACACATAGGAAAATTTTTCTTCCCGGTAGTATGTTCCCGTAGGATAATTTCCGGCCGCCATGCGATCGAAGCCGTGGGCCACAGCTAGTATTAATATAAAATTCAAATATAAGAAGACTTGGCAGGGTGTACTTAGGTAATGTAAATGCATACCCAGGCACAACCGGCGGACCGTTGCCTATTGGAAGTGGCACGTTTTGCTGAATCGCATTTTGGTTTTGCCGGGTCGGCGTCGCTACCTTAATATTTTAGTGAAATTAAAATAGCTAATGCACCCTTTAAGAGAATTTCGCTATAAAATATCAGTTGGATATATTTTGTTGCTACATTTTATTTGTTAGGTACATTTCATATTTTTAAACAGTAGGTGGTTGGCCGTAGCCTGTCAAGATGGCGGCTAATAGAGAAGTATGGAAGAAAAACACATGTTGCGCCGACGACCCCAAATAAATTGGGATAAGCGCAGGAGAATGATGAGCCAGATGGCCGTTACATCCCAGCGCTGATTTGCTGGATTCGTTTTCTCTACCAATATTTTTTATTGTGATAGTTCATTTTGTTCATATGTATGTATGTATCTATCTATCTATTAGCATGTATTCTTGTATTGTATAGTCATTTCCTAGCTATTTAACCCGTATGTTGCACCTGCCATATTTTGTTTCTGCATCACCGTAAGGTTGTCTGGTAAAAATTGCCTCAGGCATTAAGTTCGTCCCTGTACAGTATTTTATTTACTTGTGCATAAAGTTTTAATAAATAAATTTTCGATATACATGACGCAGAGATAGAACACAAAAAACGACCATTTTGGGGAAAAATATGCTGAGCAATGGCCAATTCACGCAAAACGGCCATCGCTCAACATAATGCTACGACCCTTTGTGAGACAGAACCCTAGTGCTGGTTATCAGCAACAGCCAAATCTTCCCAGTAAGCTTACCTGATCCCAGCATAGTAGCCACGCCGACAACACACGCATTACTGAGAAGAAAGTGTTTGTTTTCCGGTAGCAGTACCTTGTATGTATCTGTAGATAAAGAAATAAAAGGTCAAATTAAATTAGCTAGCGAAACTCCGGTACGGTAGACATACGTGACCGTAACAAATATGGCTTTAAAGATTTATAAACATGATTAAAATCAGCAATACAACTTCTTGCGTTAGAATTGGCCTCAAATGTCATGATTTCATGATATAGGGTAATATGAACTTAGAGAGACGTATTGATGATTTTATGATTATAACTAGCTGACCCGGCAAACGTTGTTTTGCCATTTAAATTATTTCTAGCTGCCCGGCGCTACTTCGTTCGCGTGGTGTCCTACCCCCTACGCTACCCCTACCCTACTCCTACACTACTCCTACCCTTCTCCTACCCTACTCCTACCCTACTCCAGCGCCACCTACTGGGTCCAACTGTGTATACAGACCTTGTCCTAACAATAACGAATACATAAAACCAAGAATGATCCAATTTGTTGCACTCGTTCGAAAGTTATAGGTACATACATTTCGAAGATCCATTTTTATTTATAGGTACTCTAAATAAATATTTGTTACGGTCGCGAATCATACACTCGAGAGCAATGAATCCGGGTCACTTAAAGAATGTTAAAAATCTCGTAAACTAAAAATGATAGGTTAATGCAATAAATTGTATTTAATAGACAATGTAATACTCCTTAAATGAAAGTAAAAAAAATATGAGTCACCATACATTTTATTAACACAAAATTACATAAAGAAAAAAACTGCTGATTTCTCCTTAAAACAAAAATAGGAAACATGAAATTTTTGAAATTTATTACGATTTTCTTGAATTTTAATACTTCATATTGCCTCCTCGTGCTTCCATTACTGCGTTTACGCGGTTTGGCATGCTGTACACCAAGTTCCTTATACGATTTTGGGGAATATTCTCCTATTCCTCTGTGAGAGCAATTTTGAGCTCACGAAGCGTGATTGGGGGAGGGTTTCGTTGTTTTACGCATCTGCCTAGCTCGTCCCAAGCATGCTCGATCGGGTTGATATCCGGGCTGCGCGCTGGCCACTCCATACGAGTAATGTTCATCTCTTGAAGGTAGTCATTTACAATCCTGCCCGTATGAGGTCGGGCATTGTCATGCATAAATATAGCATCCTCACCTAAATTGACCATAAATGGACCAACGTGATCATTGAGGATTTCTTCCACATATCTTACGCTAGTTAAAGAGCCGTTTTGTATGATCACCAGCTCTGTGCGACTTTCAGAAGAAATTCCGGCCCACACAAGTACAGACCCACCACCGTAGGCTACTTTTTCTTCGATGCATGCTTGCTTGAATCTTTCCCCTGGTCTTCGATACACTCTGTGTCTTCCATCGTGCTTGTAGAGCATAAATTTTGATTCGTCGGAGAACATAACTTTTGACCAATCTTCAATATTCCAATTTACGTGGCTCTGGGCATATCTTAGTCTTGAAATACGATGCCCACGCTCCAGTTTAGGGCCGTTTGCAGGTCTAAGGGGTTTGAAGTTAGATTCAGCAAGCCGACGTCTTACTGTCCATGCACTTGGGTTACTTCCTCCGAGGCGTCGAAACTGATTTGTGAGTTCAGTTCCTGTGAGAAAGCGATTTCGAAGCATGGTGTTCACCAAGTATCGGTCTTCTCGTGCTGTGGTACACCTGGTTTTGCCCGTTCCTGGTCTGCGTAGGTTAGAACCAGTTTCTTCGTAACGTCGGAGAACTCTTTGTACTGTTGACAGCGACACACCGACAGTCCTGGCTGTATCGCGCTGACTCCGGCCGGTTTCCAGCATTGTAAGTATTCTGGTGCATTCTTCAGGCGTAAGCGACATAATTTCAGCTTGAATAATGAATATAGAGCACTATCAACATGGTTTATGTACCCACATAAATGACAGATTACAAACAAAAGCAAAACCAAATGCTGTAATTTCGTAGTTCCATCTTCGAAAGTGGCCCTTTTTCAAATTTGATTTTTTTATGATATAACTTTACAATAACTAAGAAGTTTTAATAACTTCATTTAAGGAGTATTACATTGTCTATTAAATACAATTTATTGCATTAACCTAGCATTTTTAGTTTCCGAGATTTTTAGGATTCTTCAAGTGACCCGGATTCATTGCTCTCGAGTGTATATGAATTAACATACAATCTGACACTGGCTTGCAAATTTCAAATAACAAAAAAACATTTGAAATTCGTGGACTAGCTTAGTGGGTCCCCCTTAACAAATACAAACACGTAATAATAAGAGCCAAAGTAGTGAAACTTTACGCCATATCTTCAAGAGATTCGCCGAGCGCCTGAAGTCAGTTCCGTGAAATCTCTAGACTCTGAGCACACGCTTGATGAATAGACTGAAGAGCAGGGGCCCAGGGGGTTTACTCCGAAGTGCAAAGTGCGAATGATCGGATCGGACCGACACATGGCCGAAGCGAATATTATTAAAAAAATGCGAAAAAAGTTCGGATAGGCTCAGTTGGGTCGGGACCATAGTCAATATTCGAAAGAGTGTAGGACTGTAGGATCGGAACCGACCGAACTAAATAGTACCTAACTATGTAGCTGGAAACGGCCGAACGTTCGGCCGATACTACTTCGGAGTTGTTATTTGGGCTCTAGTCTTGATTCCTTAGTATCTCTAGATCTAGCTAACGAGAAGCGGAAAGAAAGTATGGAAGTGCAATATCATCTCATCGACATACAGAATCAGCCTATAATGTTCCCACTGCTGGGACACAGGCCTCCTCTCTGTGAAAGGGAGGGGGCCTTAATCCACCACGCGCGCCCAGTGCGAGTTGGTAGATGTCCCATGTCTTCGAATTTTTTGGTTCCAGGACATGCCGGCTTCCACACGATGTTTTCCTTTACCGTTTAGAGAGCAGTGGTGATGAAATAATTTACACAAAGTAAAGCGCCTGTCTGGGTTCGAAGCTACGACCTACAACTCGTAAGTCGCGGATGTTACCACTGGGCCATCACTGCTATTAGTCGCAGTCTCATCTCAGCGACAATCAATGGCGCCGATTCCCTTGTTCACCAACTAAACTAAATTTAAGTTAAGTGCATCCTTTTCTTTCCATTTCATTAAGAAAAGGACAGAAGATAAATATTAGTTTAGTCCTGTCAAATTAAGATACTCCATAGACAGTTTAGACGTGATAAAAAAAATGACTACTAAAAATACGTCAATGTACGTCAGGCGCTGACTAATTTGACAGGACTATACTAATATTTATCTTCTGTCCTTTTCTTAATGAAATAGAAAGAAAAAGATGCACTGAACTTAAATTTAGTTTAGTTTGTGAACAAGGGAGTCGGCGGCAATGTCAAAAATATTTCTTAGTTTACAGCGAGCAACTGTGAGAAAAGGCCAGAAAGTTAAGAAGAGGCTCACTTATTAAAAAAAAGAGTGCATCATTAGAAGCGCACAAGGTTTT
Source organism: Apamea crenata (assembly GCA_949629185.1). NCBI lineage: Eukaryota > Metazoa > Arthropoda > Insecta > Lepidoptera > Noctuidae > Apamea > Apamea crenata. The sequence goes on from OX451372.1 coordinate 7,726,622, forward strand.
TAGAGGATCATTTAAGTATTTCCCATCAGACATCCTTTTTGTTGTTGAAAGGTTGGAAGTTGTTGGAAGGTTGAAAGGTTGTCTTTAAAAGATCGATTTTAGCGATAAGACCACCCATTGTGTCACCCTTTGTAAAAAAATATATTATATTTATGTTCTGTAATTTGTATGGTGTACAAAAAAGAGTATTCTATTCTATTTTATCCTTTCAGGATATATAATAGGACCAGAGGGCCAATTCTCGTAATTTTATGATCGTTCACAGACTGATCTCAGTCTCAATCTGTTAAAAATACATCTAATTTTTTTTAAATTTTTGACAAGTATTTGATATTGATTGTCGCTGAGATGAGCCTGCGATTAGATTTTGAACGTTTTAATTACGAGAATAATTGGCCTTCTGATCAAGGCTCTGAATAAAATTAAAATCTCATGGGAGCTTATGTAATTGCTGGACTAAAATGAAAGATAAGAGGTTTTCAGAAAGGGAGGTTTGATCAGAAATTTGTCTTTGAAACAAGAAACATGACGGTTAAACGTAAGGATCGTGAGGTTCTAGAATACAATAAACCGTCTTACCTCTTTCTATAACCAGTAGTGCGAAATGTATCTTCATGACGGACAGCACAAACATGTAGATCCAAAGAAGAGTTGACATCAGGATGTAATACTGAGAACAAAAGATTACGTTGAGAAAAGTCTTGCACTTTGCACTAACATCACCTTCTGTCCTTTTTATTGCATAATTTCATACTATCCGCATCGCAATCGAGTAAAGGATGTTTTCCACCAAACGGCTCGAATCACATCGGATCGGAACGGATTTTACAATCTTTAAACAATAATCAATCGTGTACACAGTATATATTACCAAGCGCTCAGCAGCTTGACCGCGGGCGTCTTCTGCGACACGCGATCGTAGCCGGCGCCATCTCCAGGGGCGAGAGAATCGCGGCGATAGTCTCGCCGTGCCATCAAAGAGTCGCCGCGATGATATCGCCGTGTAGAGACACGTTCTAAGAGAGTGTATAGTAACACGTGCCACGACGATAATATCGCCGCGATTCTCTCGCTCGTGGAGGTGGCCCCTAAGTATGCAAGAAACGCGCGATCGACTCCGTTCGCCTGTCGTCATATTTTCAAAAATTAGAACACGTCAACACGGTAGGAATGAAACTATTTGACTAGGCGCAGAAACGGATGCATTCCAAAGCGACGGTACGGAGCCGATCGTATGCGTCGTCATCCGGCCGAACGCGATCGGTTGTCGCCGCATCCGTTCGTAATTCGTATCCTTTCCGATCTGATGCGATGCTAGCCGTTTGGTGGAAATCATCCTTTAGTGTTTACGAGCGGCACGTTGTCGACAGCAGTCGCCGATGAGTGTTGACGGCTGCAGTTGCCTATGCCGTCGACGAGTGCCGCTCGTGTGTATGAACACTATAATTATCATCCTAATCCGAAAGATCTGAAATTAGTTTGCAAGTGTGTTACGCAATTGCCTCCGTGGTTTTGGGACAGTGGGTGAAAAATTGTTAGGTAATGTGTACCTAATTTTTTATTTAATTTTTTTGACAACTCTCAAAAAACTGAGTAAAATTATAAAATATAATGTAATAAATGACTTACCCACATAACCTTCTTTTTTTCCAACTTCAAAGATGTTAGTAACAGCATTCCATTCACTACAAGAAGGACTGAACCGCCGAAAGACATCAAACTTATTACTGAAAGCGTTACAGACTATAAAATTGACGAAAATAAGTCATGTAGCTTTATGATGGCCCTTTCCCAACTCAATTAGATCAGCTTCCAGTCTTAAGGTGCAGTTTCCTAGAAGAGCTGCACCCTAATTGCGGAACACACTTTGAATCACATTCTATGAATAATTTTGACGGATATTGCTAATCCATTGCTTCATATGTTCGAAAAGTGTGTCAGCTCAACAACGTAAATAACGCAATGAATGTTGTTGAACTGTCAAAATGAAACCCATTACTACTGATAGTGTGTTACGCAATTGCCTGATTCCGTGTTACCTATTATAATGGCCGTCATGAAAATCTGGTATTTTCACCAACATTTGAAAGAAAGAAATAATTTAATATGAAGGTATCAACAAAACGCTCTGTATTTGAACATTACGGCCGCATGTGGCGGCCATCTCACTTCTTGAAAACCGTAGCTTAACTGGATGCATGTGACTACCAGTATTTTACATGGAACGACTGTTTTTCTGACCTCTACAACCCAGTTACTTTGCAGCACGATACCGCTACGTAAGACTGGCTGTTTCTTAGCCACGAGATTAAAATTTAAACTAATCTGTATGTATAAATATATTTAAAAAAAATAATCCCTGTTTCCCTTGGTCACGCCATAACTTGACAACGACTTTACCGATTTCATCCATTTTTTTTAAAGTTTTCTAATGCATTGTTCTTACGGAAAAAAAATTAAGTAAGTTGCGCAGAAAATTAGAAAATTTAAGAATTACGCTTATACGCTTTCACGCTAAAACGGCTGTGTGGCTTAGATGAAATTTGGCACATGGGTAGACACGGAATACTTCTTATCTCGATATTCCCACGCTATCGAGACTTACGTGGGTGAACCCTGCGGGGTGGAGCTAATAAGTAAATAAAAGGAATGTTACCAGCAGGTAATTTTCCGGTATTGCCACCGCAAGGCAAAGCCGCTTTTCTATAGCGAATGAATGAGCATTGAACGTGTGATTGAACGCTAGGGATGTTCATTGCAAATTGACGAATTCAACTATTCAATCCATTGAATCTATGCTATACGATATAATCGACTTTTAAACCTAATGTTGATGAATTCTGTGTTTGATTCATTGGTCTATAGTTTTAATTTAAAACGCAAAAGAAAAGCTTAGAGCATACCCTGCAGGGAAATTGCATAACACACACACAGCGACCATAGCGACGCGTTTGCTGAATTGCATTTTTGATATGGTAAAGAAACTCGAGCGCTACAATCGCCTCGCTTACATACCATCGCTCTGCCACGTCCACATTTACTATAATAAGCAATCAGAAACTCAAAACTCAAATCATTTATTTCAATTAAACCATTTACAGGCACTTTTGAATTGTCAAAATTAAATAGTCGGTCAGTTAATCAGAAAGTTGAAGTTAGTCGCCCATTCCAAAACGTAGATCTCTATGGAGAAGAACGGCCAAGAAAGTCCGAGGACAGAGTTATGTTGGACTATTATTAAATATATTAACAATTTAAGTATAAAACTAAATTCGCGTATCATTTATCTGGACCTTATCAATAACACGCACAACACACCAATAGTACAGTACTCACGTTGTTTTCGTACACCGTTATGAGAACAGTGGTAATTAAATTATTTAGACAAAGTAAATCACCTTCTTGGGTTCGAACCAACTGCGCCACCACTACTACTTTTACATAGGTACTGATACTTATTATTAACACTTACGCCTAGAATTCTCGGTCCCATACAATTTGTCGTAATGACAGGCAAGTAACATGAGAAGTATTAGCAGGATCGATCCTACGATGACTTCACTTATTGCAATCCACTCGACCACGGGGCGAAGTCGGTTCACCAGTCCTAGTTTCAGATTCCCATTCTCAGTTGTGTTCACATTTTTATGTTTCTCTTCAAGCTTTGTGATTTTTTCTGGCATATACGTATATAGCGTTTGATCAAGGATCTTGTTGAAATCGAACCCTGAGGCGTTCTGCATTTTGATTTCTTACTTAGGTTTTGTTACTGTAAAAAATATTTTCATAGCTATTGTTGTTCTGCTACGTTCCAATTTTGTATCTTTTGTTGGTTAGTTTTCATTTCACCCTCTAATTCACCCATCAATCATTATTTGACGTTGACGTTGATTGACGTTGTCAATTGCGAAAACTGTTTTGATGTTGTCTTTCATTGAGGGGTCGAACCTTTTTGGTTTCGCTTTCGTCTTTGATACTTGATTGAGTAACAAGACAGACTGCAACAACTTAAAAAAGAATATAATATAATCCAAGATTAAATTCCACAATCTGAAACCTCGTGAAAATAAACACGCTTTAACAAACGCGACAACACGAAATAATCGATGTCGTTACAAAAATAATTCTCATCGGTATAGAATTTTGGGCCAGGAATAAAACACGAAACGTAACAAACTTATAACTTTTATTATTTACCGCAATATAATTTTACACCTGCTACATCGCTTGGTGTTCTACCAAAATTTTTATACATATGTTCCACACTGATTGTCCATGATGGCGGATAGTACGATAACGATGTCAATTTGCCGACCACTCATAGTGGGGGCTTTAATAAAATTGATGATCAACAAGAATAAACAAACGAATAAAATATTACAAGATAATATATACAAATGAATTTCACGTCTTCATTAGAAACACCGACTGAGCTCCCCCCATGTTCTCTCCGAAAGTCATAAAAGTCTACATTCATCCATACACATTACTACATTGGGCACCTCGAGCGTACGTAATCCCGCGGTGCAGTCCGCTCCATCAAATTAAATACTTAATGAGACTCCACACCGTGGTACTCGTGCCACTAGGTAGATAAATACAAAAGTTTCATTCTCAAATACTTTACTGAATGAATTTAGGCCATGGCGACCAATGTCAGCGGAGACCAGCCTTCTGCGCGGGAGGTATTATATTACACAAGCATGTGCGCAGACACAGGTGCACTCTGTCTTCCCTCACTCTCATTGTCTGATGGCACGGCAATCCGACACGACCACGGAGAGAGATCACGCACAGGACCAACGGCTTAACGTGCGTTCCGAGGCACGGGGGCCGCCAACTTCCAAACTCTGGGCTGAAATACTACTAACATAATTTATTGATTATAGTCTTTACCTCATATTTGTACCAGCATTTGCAATTTAGATTTTGACAATCAATTCAGGTTGTTGGTCGATAATATAATTGAATCATGATTCGAAAGACACGTAGCTCCATCTAGCGTCGTAAAGCAATTGTGATCGTCGAAAGTTATTGTTCTTTCCCTTAGGAACAGTTTTTTTTTCTGAATTATAGGTATCCTCCTTTTCTTTACAGGGGTACAGAAAAGGAAATAGGGCAGGGCCAACATATATGCAAAATTTCATGATTCGGTTCAGTGGTTTAGGCGTGAACAGATCACAAACAAACAAACTTACTTTCGCATTTATAATATTAGTTAGGATTACCTGTGGTCATAAATATACGAGCTAAGGCTACGTCTCATCTGCCATGTTTGATCAATTGCCAATTTGCCATGAACTCTGTCCTTCAATTATCATCATCATTATACAGCAGTGGCCATCTTTCTTTCTCTCTAAAACGTCACCACATTGACCTTTCCTGTGCTTTTCAATAACAATTTTCCTCAATGAAATAAGCATAACCAATCTATAATATTCCCTCTGCTGAGACACAGGCCTCCTATCTGTGAGGAGTGACCGTAATCCACCACGCGTGCCCAGTGCGAGTTGGTGGATGTTAAATGTCTACAAATTATTTCTAAGACATCCGATTCCCTCATAATGTTTGTCTTCACCGTTTTGAAAGCAGTGGTGATGAAATAAATTGTACAAAGTAACGTCTGTTTGCGCTGAAACGTTGTCTACAAACTCTTTAGTCTCGGCCCCTTTGACCTCCTGCTCACCTTAAAACTGTAAAAGATGCGATAAAAAACTTCGTAGCAAAAAATGCTGAGGTATTCCTTTTGAGTTTCTTTTGTGATGCTATGAAACCTGTGAAATACTAGTTACCTTGCCAACTTGACTCCGTACTTGAATATGAAGTTATAATACGTACGAGTAGTTCTTTTCTTTACTATAAGCAATTTATTTAATGAGAAAACTTTTAATATTACTTTCTTCATTATAACGATTAATATAAGTATTGGTGTGTACATACGCTCTTTAGTTTGTTTCTACGTTTAGCAGTAAGTACCCCTGATTTGAATGTATGTGTTAGGAAGAGATCTCTCGATACATTCTGTACAAAACTCCCCGTGAAAACTTAAGTGAAATGAGTTTAGAGTGAGCTGTCAATAGTGTCAATCCCTAGCATTAGTTGGAATGACAGCTTACTCCACGCTCACTTCACCTAAGTTTTCACGGTGAGATGGTTACAGAATCGCACTGCTGTACCTCTATGGGAAAATCGAGTGAGTGGTCACAGTTACAGTTTTCTGGCAACCAGCCGATCGATTCTGTAAAAATCTCACCGTGAAAACTTAGGTGAAGTGAGCTTAGAGTGAACTGTCAATAGTGTCAATCCCTAGCACCGCGAAAACTTCGTTGAATTGAGCATGAAGTGAGCACTATTATTAGCAGTGGCTTTAATGTTGACTGTTCAACAACAGTCATTGCAAGTTGTCGAGCAGACAAACTTTTCGAACTAATATGAAGCAAAGGATTAGCAATATCCATCAAAATGATTCAGATTTCGATTGATAGAGAGTTAATTACCATCCATCGTTTCTTTGGATTTTCCCTCTCACTTCCCCTCTCACTCTTATAGCCATCGACATTCATACTCAAAATTTTCCTCACGACATTTTCCTCATTCCTCAGTAACACATGCCCATACCCTGACAACCGGTTTCCACACAACTTTTCAGTTATCGGTGCCACTTTCAAACTTCCTCTTATATACTCATTTCTTATTCTATCCATTCGTGTAACACCACACATCCCTCTCAGCATTCTCATCTCAGCTGCATGCAATTGCCTTTCATTCATCCCTTTTGTGGCCCATCATTCTGATCCATACAAGACAGCAGGTCTAACCATGGATTTGTATATCTTCCCCTTAAGTTTAAGTGGAATGCGGGAGTCGCAGATTGTGTCGCAGTCGCAGTGTTAATGCGGTGCTTAACCGTCCGATCTACTTCGCCATCGCTTTGCACGAGTGAACCGAGATACCGAAAGTCGGAGCAGACTGGGAGAAGCGCGCCATCAAGCGCTATGGCTCTAGAATTAGAGAGACCGCCGAAATTGCAGAAATTATTACATTAGCCTCATGTACCTAACGTGTTATTTCATATAGCATAATAACTAAGTATATTTTAATTAGACGGCACGGTTGGCGCAGTGGTTAAGCGATTGACTGCTGCGCTGCGTGTCGCGGGTTCGATTCCCGCACGGAACAAATATTTGTATGACCTACAATAATTAATTATTCCGGGTCTGGCTGTTTGTGTATGTGAGTTTATATGTCTGTAAACGCACCCACGACACAGGAGAAGTTCCTAGTGCGGGGCAACGTTTAAAAAAAAAATGGCTGATATCTAAAGACTAATGAAACTTTATGTATCAAAAACGGTCTCCAATTTAACATTATAAGTCTAATTACGTCTCCGAAGTTAACCGAGATTCCAATCTATCTCAAAAAGTTGATTGTCCTTCACTTGATTCTTGAGATCGGGAGACAATGGATACTTTGTTGACTAAACTGATTTCATCACGACTCCGACCCCAAAATTTTGATGAATTGTCTTTTATTGAGACAAGCTATGAATGTGGATCTGCTTGTAATGGTTTGTATTTTTTTTGTAATGAAATATTTCTTACATACCAAAAATTATTACCTACCTCGCTTCAAAACTACTTTTGTCTTAGCAGACTGTCAAACTAGAAGTTTGGCAGCGGAACAATGTCACAACTGATCTGAAACTAAGTTCAGGAGTTGTGCCGACGTTGCACCAAAGCAGGTAACTGTTATTTGTTAGTTGCTAACTAAAACGAAGGTAGGAGAACGAGATGGAAGGTTTTGTCTGTGTTTCTTATTGCGATATACCTCATCAACAACTGCCTAGCATTTTCCCAACTATGTTGGGATTATATATCCGGTTAGCTTCCAGTCTAACCGGGTGCAGCTGAATATTAATATTTTTTATGGAGCGACTGCCTATCTGACCTCAACAAACCAGTTACTGGGTAATACGATACCCCTTGGAAAGACTGGTTGGCAGACTTCCAGGCTTCTAACGACCCGTAATTACTGTCAAAGATCCAAGATTGAGGGACTAACGTGCTTTCCGAGGCACGGTTTTGGTATGTAAAGATGGTCACCCATCCATGGGCCAACCGCGGCAAGCATAGCTTAACCTGATCGATCGACCCATGCGCTGTTATTACTTAGCCATAAGCTCCCTGTAATTGCGATTTACCTATTTATTATAATGTTAAAGGTAGACATGGGTAGCTCGTGAGCGAGTGATAGAAAAGAGCTAGCTCTTTTCGATTGACGTAGCTCTCGCTAACTCACTCGCTCGCTGGATAGCTCACTAGCTCAGTTAGCTCACTCAGACTCACTAGCTCAGTACTTCAGCAAAACCAAACTCAGCCATAAAAAAAAAATCTTTATCGCTACTCGTGATAATGAACAAAACAACGGTAACAAAGAGTCTAAACTTCTACCAAAGAGCTATTGAAAATTGAAATACAATGACTTGATTGAGCGGGCCAAGCCGTTTCCTTCGATACGCGTACGGCGTCAGTCAAATGAGCTAACAGTCGGTGTCTGATCACCGAGCTATAGAAGAGCTAGTGAGCTAGAACAGTGATATAGCTCTTTAAAGTGAAAGAGCTAATCACTCTTTTTCTTTTCACTGAGCTATTTCGCCCATGTCTAGTTGAAGGCTGAAGTAAGAAGCTGATTAAAACCATACCTACTGGTCTACTCCGTAAAAAAATACCATGAAAATATGTAGGTGAAGTGAGCTAGAAGTGAGTTGTCATTCCACCATGTTAGGTATTGACAGCTCACTTCACCTAAATTAAATCAAACACAAAAAACATTAAGGTAAACATTATTGGTGCCTGAAGACGGACGGCGCCGCCAAGGCCGGCCCAGAAAGAAAAGGCGAGATGTCCTGGACGCGTACGGCGAGGGCAGCTTCGACGTACGCGGGAAAAGAATTCCTGTTAGGATTTGGAGGAGGCTTTTGCCCAGCAGTGGGACAGTACAGGCCAAAAAAAAGAAACATTAAGTATTACACGGCACTCTATACATATAGGTAGATAATTTAATGACTTGTAAAAGTAATTCCAATATCTTATTCACAGAATTTATAATTTCATTTAAATTCCATATATTTCTAATAAAATACTACATAGTTCTAATAAAATAAGTTAGGTAATTCGTATGTGATGTATATACTTATGTTCTTTAATTTATATGGTGTACATAGTAAAGAGTATTCTATTGTATTCTATTCTTTAAGCGCTACGGTGTTTCAGAACAATACGTGTAATAGCGTCTTAGAGCATCATAACGTTGCACAGTTTGGGCTAAGTCTAAGTTGGTGCAGACACGACTAATCTCCACACATTACCTGCTAGTTACTGCAGTTAGCAGCTCACGCCTGAGACCATTCGCAGCACGACACGAGTTAAAAGTGACGGCGCTTATTTTCCTTTATGTAACGATAATTTAACGATGGTATAAAAAGAAACCATTAAATTATTTTTGGTGGAAATATTGAGTAAAACAGAAAACTCAAAGTTAGAAATTTAAATACAGTCCTCTTCACTGTATCCGGCGACAGCGACCCCGACTACTTCTCTTTCCTTTCGTGAGCTCTCTGATGACTAGCAAAACCAAATTTGGTCTTGAAAACCCGGTCACACCGTATACAGAAGAGCTAATCAGCATCGCTGATAGCATCAAAGTCAGAAATAATAACTAATTAACAGTTTCAACAAATATATTTACACAAAGGCATTTTTTTATGAAAATGCATGTAACTAAATAACTTTGGTCATCGATTATGCTGGTGCATCATTCACCTAGCATCATCATTAGGTGCCACATCTTTTTGATTTATTTATTTATTTATTTATCTCATGGAAAACCAACAGCTTTACATAAGTACAATAAATATACTTGAATAAGAAACATGAAGCCAATTATAGGTTTTCACGGCTAGCTATACAATAATACAGTAAGAGATCTTATAAACGACAGATTGTCAAGAACATATGTAAGCGCACCAACCATCAAATCGGTTCCGCCAAACATAAGGAATAAATTACAATAAAATTAAATAAAATAAGTACCAGAACTAAATTAACACAAGGAATTAATTTTGAAGAAATCAAGGTTCAGCTTATTGCGTACGCTTGAGCCTTTCGTTGAAAACAACAAAAGAGAACTGCTTGCATAAGTCATTGAAGTCTTTACTCGCTCGCACTAAAAAAGAGCAGTTATAACACAGCTTACGTTTGTTCAACTAACCAATTCCTCAAAAAAATAAAATTCCTTAGCAAATGCTAATTCGATATAACAAATCGGAAGGGAACAATTAAATATTCTTTATATCAAGTAATTCGTTAAACTGAGGTTTGTATTGAGGTTAGGTTGGTCTAAAATTTGTTATAAAGAGGTAAAAACGTGTCAAAACCTATCGCGACTGAATCACATACTGTTGGAAACGTTATATATAAAGGTATTGGGTTGACAATATTCGTTAATTAGAGGTTTACACTTTTTTTTGATAGTTGAAAATTCGTTAAAAAGAGGTCTTCGCAAAAATTCTTCGCAATGTAAAGGTATATTTTACATTGACTCTTATGGACCATTCAAGGGGATTTGTGTCCGTTAAGCCATTGGTCCTGCGCCTGATCTTTCTCCGGTCGTGTGGAATTGCCGTCCCATCGGACTATAAGAGTGAGGGAAGAGAGAGTGCACCGTCTGTATCTGCGCACACACTTATGTGTACTCGCTCTCCGCTGGGATTGGTCGCCATGGCCAAAATTCGGTCTGGAGGACTTTACAATCTCGTTCAATGTAAACTCTTCCGTTGATCGATCTCTCGTTCAATTTAGAGCGTAAGATTAATTCAAGCTTCACTCCACAGTTGGCAACTACATCAATGTTATAAGTATAAAATTGGGAAGAACTCCGAAACTTTAAGAGGTAATAATGGGTATAACGGGTAGTCAGAAGCTCAAAAGTCTGATAACCAATCTTACCAAGGGGTGTCGTCTTCCTCAGTAACTTGGTTGTGGAGGTCAGATTGGTAGTCGCTCCATGTATAATATTGGTATTCACCTGCATCCGGTTAGTTTAGATACCCAACCCAAAATAGGACCTAGCGAATTTATTTCAGGAATTAATTATTGTATAAATTACTCGTGCTGAAAACTTATGAGAATAGTTTAGGAGCCCTCTTCACCACTCTCACTACCGCTAGTAAAGATTATAGCTTACATACATGATCAGCCTTAGCTACTTAGGATGTGCACGCAGATGTCACCTTAGGGTGCATACATACGAGCGACCGGCAAAGGCAACTGCAAACGTCCACGCGTCGGTGGCAGCCGTCGAAAATGTGCCGCTCGTGTATTTGAGTACGGTGCTCAAATACACGAGCGGCCTGTTATCCACTGCAGCCGTTGCAACTTGCCACTCGTCGACGCCTGAAGCTGCTTCTGCCGCAGACGCGTGGCGCTCGTGTGTAGCACTTAGCTGCGCGGTTCATTTGTTTGCAAGTCACGCATCCGCCGCAGTGGACGATCCCGCCTACATTTTCATAGAAAGCGAAGCTAAGTACTGGTAGAGGTTGTCTGCCGAAGGCGACTTCGTTTGATGCAGGCCGGCTATAATTATGCGCGCGTTCCATTCGCACGTTCTAGCTAGTGCCAAAGATTTTTATTAGGATTTTGGTTTAAAACAGTCAGTGGTAGTTTAGTGAGAAATATGTAAATACGTTCGCCCAGTATATTCTAAAAGGAGTCATATAAGTTGTTTGACTCCTCCGTTACCTAGAGGACTCTTTAGTCCTCTACAGTACACCTGCATAGTTTAGACGTGGGCTGCTGTAAACAAGCGCTTTAATGGGAACAATAAATCGCTGCATGCTGGGATACAGGCCTCATCTTTATGACGAGTGGGCCGTACTGATCTACGCGGGTCGCGTAGGTAAAAAGTCGCGGACAGTGTGATATCAAATGTAATAAAAAAACACCATAATCTAAAAAATGTATTAAAAAATCACAGAAGCTTATATATCCTCAATATTATCTTGTATCCAGGGTAGGAACTTGGCCACATCTGTAAAGATGACGTGATCGTTGGCGTTACAGCGGATCGTGCCCTGTCTGGCTACTGAGAGGTAGGCAACTCCTCGGAGGTACCAGCTGTCACCTTTCTGGAAGACTATGCCGCCTCCGCTGTCGCCGTTGCAAGTCCCACCACCTGAAGAAATAAGAAGAATAAATTTTAGGTACTTCTTTACCTGACCTCCACCAGGCGTCCAGTGAGTGACGATCTTTGCTCATCTCTCCGGGTGGATTTGTGAGACGTATCCAGCAACTTGAGGTAAAGAGCGCAGGGTGGTGTGTCTAACTAGAGGAAGGAAATCGCCGTCGAGGTAGTCCACGGTGAAGGTGGTCTGATGATCTGATAACGTTTGCAGGGCCATCATGGCCAGAGACCGCACAATACATGGTCTGGGGAGGCCTTTGCCCATCACTGGGACACAATATAGGCTATAAAAAAAAACATCTTTACATTGACAGTGTTGTTGGTCTAGACGCAAGCACACCTTTTTTGCGTGCGGTCCTAGGTTAAATCTCGGGGTTAGCCAAAGTGCTATGGGGTATTTCCATCAGGATTGTTTTTCTGTAGAAATCTGGAGTCTGGCCGTATGCTTGCCTTCTACGACCTTCTATTGCATAGGACTTCCTCTGTAGTTGTTTAAGTGAACCTCTCCCTATCCACCAACGCGCACTGGGCTCGCGTGGTGGATTATAGCCCACTCCCTCTCACAGAAGAGGCCTGTGTCCCAGCAGTAGAAACATTATAGGCTGATTGTGTTATGTTATGTATACCTAGCCATACTCGACATATCAATCAATCAATCAATCATTTATTATTTGTAAAACATAGGTAATAAAAAAAAATACAAGCAAGCATTTGACGGCACGGTTGGCACAGTGGTTAAGCGATTGACTGCTGCGCTGCGTGTCGCGGGTTCGATTCCGGCACGGAACAAATATTTGTATGGCCTACAAGTAGTTGTTTCGGGTCTGGCTGTTTGTGTATGTGAGTTAAAAAAAACATAACAATAATAATGAACAGCTTGTCTGTTTCTTTGTTTGAATGAGCTTATCTCTGGAACTGCCAGTCGTATTTACTTTCTGGAGGAAGGCTATTTAACATCACGCTTCAACTCTTAGGAGCCGAGTAAAAACTAAACGAGTCATAAAGAACGCTAAGCGAAGTAATAGGCATGTGATGCGATGCGCCGGAGTAGGCCGGTGGAACAAGAAATTTCACGCAAAAAAGTCACGGAAAGAAGCTAGATTAAGGAATAATTGTCTTACTTAAATCGTAAAACAGCTACTTGAGACGGATGAGGTCTTAACCCCAGTCCCAGCCGTGGCACAATACAGCTTACCTGAGTAGTCCGTCTCAGCTCATTGACTGCCGGTGTTAAAGGGGAAATATTATTTTATTATTTGGGATATTGGCGTGGCTAGCTGACATATGGCAAATAGTTTAATTTAATGTTCTGTGCCTCGTAATATTAACTACTTTGTATACTCTATTGTATAGAAGCAAGTTTTTCTACCCGTACAGACAGCTGCCGATCGATTCTGTAAAAATCTCAGCGTGAAATTTTTAATTTCTTTTTTTTTAAAGTTGCCCCACACTAGGAATTACTCCTGTATCGTGGGTGCGTTCACAAACATTTAAACTCACATACACAAACAGCCAGACCCGGAACAACTACTTGTAGGCCATACAAATATTTGTTCCGTGCGGGAATCGAACCCGCGACGCGCAGCGCAGCAGTCAATCGCTTAACCACTGCGCCAACCGTGCCGTCACTGGTTAGCTGGCTGGTGACTGGTTGTCAAACTTTCGGGCTTCTGACGACCCGTAACGACTGTCAAAGATCCACGAATGACAGCCGGGACCAACGGCTTAACGTGCTTTCCGAGCCACGGAGGGGTCTTGGTACCTATGTAAAGATGGTCACCCATCCACGGACCAACTGCAGCAAGCTTAACCTGATCGATAGAACCATGTAGCTGTTATTTCTTAGCCACAAGCCGGGGTACCTAGTGCATCATCCTTAACCCGTTGAATGTTGTAATTACAGACACAATTAAAAAGTCATTGTGTCTCGCGTAGATCTACGTTCCGACATATGCAGGGTTAAAAGAAAATACGAAGGAGGTCTTAACCCAGCCGTGGAACAATACAGCCTACCTAAAACAGTAGGCCAATTCATAGACGACGGACTTCAATAATGTCATACTAAGTCGTAGTGACGCACGCGCTAGTTAATCTGTGGCACTAGATCAGGTGCAGGCACCAGGTGATGTCTTTGCACTCTCGCTCACAGCTCGCGTATAATTAATTTATCATGTACAGAGTGTTGTTTCACGTCATTGTTGTGTATTGTTAGATCTGTCATAGAAGCGATCTCGATGGAATCTTTGGTGAACTTGGTATTCTATTTTGGTTTGCGATCGTCGAACATGACTTGGAAAGTGTACATGCATAGCTATTCACAATCATCCGACAGGATATCATATCGAAAATTACATTATTTCGATATCCTGATTTCCTTTGCTCCCTTACCGGAAACAGCTGTCGGAAAAATAACGGTCGTGTTTTTGATTATTGAACTGACAAAATATTCGGGTTTTGGACTTGTGAACAGCGTGTAGGACTCCTACGATCGAACCACTGAATAACACGGCATTCCTATATTTTGTCACGATCACGGCCAGAGCGCACTAGTTTGCGGAGACGGCCATTTGCCTAGTACATGCTCATTTCGTACATGACGCGTAGACAGATACGCCCCCTTGGCACTTCTCCTGTGTTACCATTTCTATGGTCGGGGCCGTTCCCACCGGGCCACCACTACTCTCTGTAGTAAAAATCGATGTGCAAAAATAACTTACTATTCCTGTATGCAGCGCAGAACATATTGTCAGAATTGAACCTGCTGAAGAAGTCTGCGTAAGTATTGAGGCAGGTCTGCTGGGCTATCACTTCCATCTGCAGTAGAGTTTGATCTTCCCTCAGCGCTCTTGTGACCTCGTATCCCCAGCCAACAGTCTGTGGAAAAACACATCAGTTCCTTAAGTTCTGAGTTGAGCTGCACGATTACTCACAAATGCGTGCACTGACTGGACAGGTCCACTCAATAGGTGTGGTTCTTTCCTCAAAATACCATTTCTTATAGTAATCTACATGGTCTTCACATGATCTGACCAAGATTATGTCTGGACTTTATAAGAGACTGTGACCTCTGAGTTTGTTTCGGCCTTTCTTCACGGAGTAGTCAGATAGGAAACGCCAACCTCATCTAGTTTTAAAAATACGATTGACGTATAAAAGTGTTTGTTCAAACCTACCTACTTACAGAAATAAAATCGTTTATCATTTACATTGTCAAAAGGATTTAATTTAAGTAGCACGTCAATAACAAAACACAAATAAGAACATGTAGGACTTTAGTGGACAGGACTGATGTTAACATCACAGATTCTGACGGTTAAAATTCTAACCGGAGTGAGATCAGCAGTGCGATTCTGTAACCATCTCACCGTGAAAACTTAGGTGAAGTGAGCGTGGAGTGAGCTGTCATTTCAACTACTGCTAGGGATTGACACTATTGACAGCTCACTCTAAGCTGACTTCACCTAACTTTTCACCGTGAGGTTTTTACAGAATCAATCGGCAGATGCAGAATTCAGAATCCAAAAGAGCGCATACAGGTCGAAAAACACATGGTTGGATTTTCAACTCTCGGCGCTTAGCATTGCGTTAAAAACCCAGTGCGCAAAAAAAACCGCCTCGGGAAAAACGCGCCTGCGTGAACCTAGGCTAATCATCATCATCAGCCGATAGCATTCCACTGCTGGACATAGCCCTCTCCCTCTCCATTCAACTCGATTTTCGGCAACTCTCGTCCAGCTGCTACCAGCCATCATGCGAAGATTGTCGCTCCAACTAGCCTGAGGGCGTTCCACCTTACGTTTACCGATTCGCGGTCTCCACTCAAGAACACGTCTACCCTAACGGTCATCTGATACAACCTAGGCTACCAACGCGTCATACTGACGTCGTGGTAAACTTTGCTTGCGAGATGCAGGATTTGCGTGACGTCAGTGTGATGTCGTTCGCATGTGCCGTTGTAGATACCACTACATACTAAAGACAAATTCATATACTTACAGAACCCGTTTCCCCAATGACATTCTGGAGATCACAGTCCTGTTCCGGCCAAAGACAGATAGGTTGGATCTTGTTGGTGAAAGTGACGGGTTCTCGGAGCGTCAAGATCGCCAGGTCTGTCGTGTAGGTCGTCGGGTCATACTCTGGGAAGATTAGGATTTTGTACACCTGGAAGAAGGATAAAAAAATATAATTAATTAATACTTTTCACTGTATAAACATAATGTTCCCACTGCTGGGACACAGGCCTGCTGTCCCAGCAGTGGGAACATAGGCTGATTACACTGTACTCAGGAAATACTCAAGAATTTTAATGTGTAAACGGGTGATGTAGAAACAAGAATAGAAAAATAATACTCCCACGATCGTATTTCGACCATGGCGGCCACACTTAACGGAGACTAGCCTTCGGTGCGGGGGATATTGTAGTGCACAAGTGTGTGTGTCTGTGTTTGGTATAAACAAGAACGCAGCTATCAATATGGCTCTTGGGGTGTGTAAGGCGTCAATAGGAATAATAATTGTATTTAGTCCGTCAGTTAGATTATCGAAAAATATCGGACACGTATTTTTTCTTTTGTCAATCAAACAAAAAATGACAAAGATAAAGCGCGTCAAAATTTGGGAGTCGGGGGCCGTGACGTCACTTGGTTGCAAAAGTGTCGCAAGCAAGTGACGTCACGCGGAACTTTAACGGGCGATATCTTCATCATTTTTTTATATAAAAATTAACAAACGAAAAAATACGGGTTGAATATTTTTTGATAATCTAACTGACGGACTCATTAGAATTTTTTAGGAAACTAGCCTATTCTGCCATTCAAAACCTGTGTAATGGTTTCTCTAAAGCCTACAGTGTGTGACATTAGTAGGTAGAAGTGTAGGAACAAAACATTATATGTACATGTACAGTACACCCACATTTTACCTGTTATGTTTAAGTCTAATAGAAGGTGAGCTTATCGCTATCAACCGGGAGCCAAATCAGACTCCGGGCTGCTACTGAGAAATGACACATTTTGCCCGACCTGGGAATCGAACCCACGACCTCATGCTCAACAGTAGCGTACGGACCACTAGACCAACGAAACAGTCGGTTAGGTATGCTTATTTATAGTAAATACTTGGTTTAATTTAAGTAAAGATGGATGGACTGCGTGAATGATGTACTTGACTTACGGCAACTCTCATCGAGCTGCTACCAGCCATCCTGCGAAGATCGTCGCTCCACCTAGCCTGAGGGCTTCTCAACTTACGTTTACCGATTCGCGGTCTCCACTAAAGAACACGTCTATCCCAACGGTCATCGGTTCTACGGCTAATATGGCAAGCCCATTGCCACTTCAACTTGCTTATTCTGTGAGCTATGTCGACAACTTTGGTTCTCTGCCGGATCACCTCGTTGCGGATTCGATCCCTCAGAGAGACTCCAAGCATAGCCCAATCTATAGCTCGCTTAAATTTATGGACCAGCCAGTTGAACTCATACCGTCTTATTACAAAACGAAACCTAACTTTAGTTCTAGCCTAAACTATTGAGCCAGTATTTGTATTTCGAACTTTATTTCGATTTAGGCAAAGTTCTTAATACTAAAATGACAACTTAGCACCGAACTAAGCTGTCAGTTTTGTATAAAGAACTACATTTCTATAACAGTTGGGTTCTTAATTCAATAACTGGGTTAGTGGTTTAAACCTGATCAAAAGAAAAACCTTGTTTTGTAATAAGGGGGAAAGCGTCAAAAACAAAACTCAAATTAACCTAAACACATAAACAATTGGGATACTCAAAAAGTCAGTATCAATCACCCATTAATTAGTAATGTACACGAGCAAAGTTCTCTCAATCAATTAAACTGGGTGGCGTTTGAGCCGGTTTTGACTCCCGTCGGATATGGACAAAGGGTGCTAATCCATTTTACGTAAATCGGATTGAGTGGGCTACGGTAGCGTGGTGAAATAAGAACAGTAGGGTTATTCCGTACTTGTACATACACAGTGATTTTGCACTTAAGTGCACTGTTCAGCTAGTAGCCACTTTAATTCCAGAAATTCTGTAAACTTCAGTGAATCTAGGTATAGGAACATGGATTTGGGAAACTGTTAAAAATAAGATATCATCCGGACAGAAAAGCTGCAAAATAAAAAAGAGGGACGAGAAAAAAAAGAATGACCTCTGAGTAAATAAACCTTGGTTTTTCACGGCAAGAAAAAAAGTGTGTACAAAGGCCTTACTGTTTTAATTTTACTATGACAGCATAGTCGATGTAGCCGTCACCATGAATATAACGGCGAGTGAGTCCTTGTGTATCATGGTTTCGGTCAAAATTGACGAATCCCGGGTCATTAAAACTGACTGAAACCTGTTCCTCTAAATACATTTGACCAAGGAAGCCAGAATCGCTCGCCCCTTCAGCCTCTGGCAGAGTCACGAAATGTGTAAGTCATCTTATCTACTGAAAGAACAAGGGCGAGGAAATTGTGGATGGAATTATTGAGCGTATACGTACGAGTATGTCACCTTTATAGATATTGACGAAATAATTTACCAAGTTTTATCAAATCAAGGTTATGGCCTATCGAAGTCTGAAAAAATAATTTTATTGACGATAAAAAAATAATCATGATGTTGTTTTCTTTTTCTGTCTTGATTTCATGACTTTTGGCTAAGCTGAATTTTTTATGTTGCCATGTAATAAAAATCTTGGTTGAGTTACAAAAAATCCTTAACTTTACGATAAATATTAGTTAAAGTCACGTAAGTCACGTTTAAAAGTTATATTTAATGCAATGTTAATAGTTTAATGCGATTACTCCACCAACCGCTTTTATAACTAACTATAGTTGCGTCCTGAAGTTTCACTCGCATAAGTCTCGATTCCGTGGGAATAAAAAAATTCTATGCCCTATTCCAGGTTATGGTCTACCCATGTGCCAAATTTCATCCAAATCTGTTCAGCCGTTTTAGCGTGAAAGCGTTACAAACAAACATACAAAAATAAAACTTTACTTACAATGTCATGTAATAAAAATCTTGGTTGAGTTACAAAAAATCCTTAACTTTACGATAAATATTAGTTAAAGTCACGTAAGTCACGTTTAAAAGTTATATTTAATGCAATGTTAATAGTTTAATGCGATTACTCCACCAACCGCTTTTATAACTAACTATAGTTGCGTCCTGAAGTTTCACTCGCATAAGTCTCGATTCCGTGGGAATAAAAAAATTCTATGCCCTATTCCAGGTTATGGTCTACCCATGTGCCAAATTTCATCCAAATCTGTTCAGCCGTTTTAGCGTGAAAGCGTTACAAACAAACATACAAAAATAAAACTTTACTTACAAACTCCTTCTCTCCTTCCAAAGTGGTCCTAAGGTTGTGCTTCCCCATGAAAACCAGCAGGGTGTCCATATTGACGGGCCTGGCAGAGTTCTGCCTGGCCACGCAGTGCGCTGCCGTGATGATGTTGCGCCTGGAGACCAGGGTGCCTCCGCAAACGTATTTGTAGTGTAAGTCTACTGAATTCTGGGAAAAGCCGAAGAGGAATTATGAAAAAAAGATAGAAAGGAATTTCATATTTGGTACCTACCCTTATGAAATATAAGCATAAGATTTGAAAACACTTATCTTAATCTACTTCGATACACGACTCCTTAAAAATTCAAAACGAACTAAGTAAAAGATAGTTCAAGATGATTGAAGTGTGTATGGAATAAATGCTTTGATTTTTTTTTTGCCTTTATATTATTTTCGACACCATGTTTGCAATCTATACAGGGTGTCAGGGACGTCGCCGCGCAAACTGTTACCATGGATTCAGAACGCGATTCTGGATCAAATAGGTTATCAAAAAAAAATCTGCTGTTTTATACAAAAGTGTAAGGAACCACGTACAGACGCCAAGCTTCCCAATCAACCTTGAACTTAATGATTTATCAATAAAGTTGAAAATCTATTAAAGACATTTGACAGATCGTAGTAACTTGATGTGCCGTCTGCAGTACCTACATGGTCAAAATGTAAAACAACAAAGGCCCAAAAATAACTCAGGCTCGGCGCACAAGTTTTGTATCTCAGATTTTACAGGATATTTAAAAATAATAATATTTAAAACTATCAGTATCTCTCTGGCTAACATTATTTTTATTGCTCAAGAAGCTTTGTCGCCTACAAAGTTTCTTTGTATTAAAAATTATATTTATATTAAAAACTCATTTATCGATCAAAATAAATATTATTCTTTAATTCGTTAATTTTTTATGATTACGATGTTGGTCCCATGGAGAAAATTGTTCAGTCTGGTGGTCTATACCACACCCTTAAATTTGGCTGGTCTTTGAAAATTAACCCTATATATACATATACTCAAGCACACTGATACAAAACCTAAAATAAGCACATCAAGCTACCCAAAACTGTCAATTTATCCCAATCAACCTTGAACGGCTTGAACCTAATGCATTAGTGATAAAGTTGAAAACATATTAAAGAAATTTGACAGATTGGACTAGCTTGATGTGCTGGCGTTTTTACAAGAAAATAATTTAAATAGGCAACGGGAAACATTCACAAGATTAGAGGTAAACAAGCCGCAAGTGGCGGATTTTCTGGAGGTACCGAGGTATACGAGGACTGGATTAAATATCGCGCTCATACTGTAGGTAGCATGTGAAAGCTATGCTGTATGAACTACCTATTTCATCTCTAGTGACTCTGATTTACCATAGAAGTTGAATTGAGCTGTAGAGAGCTGCTGTGCTGTTGAGTTGAGTTGTTGTTGTTTGTTGTTGTTGATGTTGTTTGTTTTCTTTCTTTCTTCTTCTTTCTTTCTTTAAGTTAATGCAATAATTCGATCTTAAGCATCGACCAACAATGTGCTCATCCGTTGCTGTATTCAATCACGACACGTACGAAGCAAAACATTACACGTACCTACGTGCTATTTAACGCAACGGTTGGTGGAATCAATGCCATAAAAGAGTATTACTTACTATTCTTGCATACATGACCGATGAACATTATGGAGCTGCGCACTCTATGCATAAGTGTGATTTACTTTTTAGGTTGACATAATCAAAGAGAATTTGATCCTCCGGCTGGCTGGAGGATTAATAGATTTAGAAAATAATTGATGATAATCCACATTGTTTGATTGTATTTTGATCAAATAAATATTTATACTCCCTTATTCAGGCTATTCTATAACCTAGCTGGGAGTGCAGCATCTCACCACCATTCAAGTTGTAGTTTTAGAATAACCAATTATGCAAGACCCTTGCTTTGTACAGGATTGCATACCACTAGCCTTTTCCCAACGGTGGGACACGTATTACTTTATTTGTGTTTATTTATGTACCCATGGTTTTGAGACAACCTTGAATGCCAATGCGATTGCACAATAATACAAAATAATAATAAAAATTTTAGTCGATGACCGAGTTTTTAATAGGAACGCAAACAAAACCTGTTGAGCAAAAAATAATGTTAGCTACCCGATACAAAGATAGTGATAGTGTAGCGGTATCTACAAGGCCACATGCGAACTGCGCAAATTCCTGCATCGCGCAAGCATAGTTTACCGCGCAACTAGCATATATAACAACGTCCCGACATCAATCGTCGGGCAGTTGCCCGTCAGACACAACACCCGTCTGGTCGTAGGATCCTCCCTTTTCTATGGAGGATGATTATAATATCCCTGGACATTTCACACAGCACCATTTGTTCTAAGCTAAGCAACCTAATGCTTGTGTTATGGTAACAAGATGGCTGATAAACTACTTATATACATTTTTTTTTTTTGTAAATACGTACATATTATAGATAGAAAAACACCCAGACTCGGAACAAATACATGTAGGTCATACAAATATTTGTTCCGCGCGGGAATCGAACCCGCGACACGCAGCGCAGCAGTCAATCGCTTAACCACTGCGCCAACCGTGCCGTCACATTTGATTGAACTTTTACACCGTTTACACCCTCTAAAAACTGAGATACAAAACTTTTGCGCCGGGCGTGGGTTTTTTTTGTATTGGATTTGAGCCATCTCCTTCTTTTTAATAACCGACGAAAAATTTAATCACTTGGGTCATTTGCTGGAATCATGGTTACAGTTTGCGCGTCGATGTCCCTGCCACCCTGTATAAAAGGAGCTACAGACCTGCTGCTGGTATATTGCTGTGAGCCAGGGCCACTGTCCTTCCAACGTCGCCGTTGATTGCGGATTTTGATTTATTCCCTTGTTTAGCATTACTTTTCCGCACGTGGGCTGAAAATATATAAAAAATGCATTAAACTTTATCTCCTTACAACAAAAAAACCACCCAAGTGCCTATCGGACCACGTACGATGAAGGGTTCTGTAGTTGGAACAAATTTATCCCAAAAACAAAGTTACGTCACGGTCATTTCCCCAACTGCAGACGTATTTAATCTCAAAAAAATATGTACAAGTTAACGATTACCAGATTTTTCCTTTACTTGTGTTGTACGACCTTGCTTCTCGTCTCTCATGATTTTAGGACAACTGGACGATTTATTTGCGAGTATAAAAAAATGGCTGTATTTTTTTTATTGCGTTCACTTAGAAGTTTGATTTTTGTAGAGCTTCAAGAGACCGTAGACTTACATATTTAATATTAATTTCAACTTCGTACCTTCACGCATTCTTATGAAAACCGTTGGGACAACGAAAGTGACCCCATAAGGGTCCCGTTTTTCCTCTTGAGGTACAAAACCCTAAAAATACAGCGGTACGTATGTGATGTATGTTGCTTTGAATATGACTCTATTTCTTACGTCAGTCGCTACATGTAAAATTATGGTACTCTGTTCAGCTATATCAAGTTAGGCTTGAGGCCAACCTCAACGTAGTTAGGAAAATGCTAGACAGAATTCAGATGATGAAGACTGCTTTTTGTTGTTTTTGTTGTCAAAAAATACGTTTGATTTTCATACTTTTTTTGTACAGCTTGAATTTTTTTAACGTAATTGCATTCGGTAACTCTTATAATAATTTTATACTTTTTTATTTTAACAATTTTTTTTTCGCCAGTAAAAACCGCAATCCAGAAATTGATGCATATCAAAAATATAGTTTTGGGTAAAATCTATCCTGCATCAATCATTTGCATTTTTATTATTAGACGGACTTTATCGATTACGAATCCGGTTATTCCGATCTTGAAACAAGGTGTGGTGAACGTGAACTTTAGCGAATCACTATTCAAATATTCAAAACGTTGTGCATCACCTAAAATATTAATCGTACGGGTAATATTTCAATGCCAACTATTCATTTTCATGTGATATTTCCTGTTACTGCTGCATATACAAAGTGGGGCAAAAGTAATGTCATAATGTGAATTTGCTGTCATTTGTTCAGTAAGAAATGAAAAAAATGGCCACTATTTTCACGGAAAGTTGAGTTTACATTAAGTCGAGAAAGTTATATCGGTCAAACGACCACCTCCTAAGTAGATGCACATTTGTGCTTTTTTTTTACAGCATTTTGAATTGTTGCTCGTAAAACATGCTCCAAGTTGGTGATTTGAAAAAAAGAAAAAAAATACCTACATTTATTTCCAGACTAAAAGACACGCCATACACCAGATAAATACATCAGATAGCAACAAATAAAAATCAAATAGAAAGTGTGAAGTCCGATGTAAGAAAATATCAGGAAAGTGTGCCTCACGGCTGCACCAAAATATCAGGAAAGTGTGCCTCACGGCTGCACCAAAATATCAGGAAAGTGTGCCTCACGGCTGCACCAAAATATCAGGAAAGTTTGCCTTGCACGGCTGCACCAAAATATCAGGAAAGTGTGCCTCACGGCTGCACCAAAAAGGCCCAGTTCAGCAAAAATGCCCGACAACTAGTGCCTGACGCTGGTTTTCAACTGAACCTGATGATTTCTTCGACTTGCAAGGTTTGTGGTCTGTTGAGGTAGACGCGAGATTTGAAAAAGGTCCAAAGAGAGAAAAAAAAAGTCATAATCTGACTGTGTCAGTTCTGGCGATCTGGCCGACCAGTTCAAATAGCCAAAACGGGGAATCACACGGCCCCGAAATCGTTGTTACAAAGTCTTCATCGTTGCAAGAGCTGTGTGACTGTGTATATCGCTATATTGCATTGTCAACTAAATATCTATCTGCCCACAACCACAATGACATTATATAAATCCACTAGCTGCGCCCCGCGGTTTCACCCGCATAAGTTTCGATCCCGTGGGAATATCGGGATAAAAAGTATCCTATGTGTTAATCCTGGTTCAGAAATCAGAAATATTTTATTTGTGATACATAGGTAGGTAGGTACAGTGGTTGGACATGTTTTAGGTTAATGTGCGCTATGATCAGCCTATTATAGGCATACAAAAATAATTAATTACAATTTTTACATGCAAATTAAGAGCTTACTCGTACTAAACTACAAATTAACCATCTAAATGATTGTATTATTTGATTACTCTAGGATCGATCTCTAGAAACGCTGTATACATAAGCTGTTGGTTAACCTATAATAAATAAATAAATAATCAAAAGTCAAAATAATTTGTTAGGTAAACGTCAAAAATTTGTTAGGTAAATGTCAAAAATAATTCAGATTTAAATAATTAATTATGATTTGTGATTACAATATAGCCAAAGCAGCAAATTACATTACATTACAAAAATTACATTAAAATGTCAAAATTTATCTGATAAAAAATCCGATACACTTTAATAACATTTTTGAAACAGCAAACTTCTCAGTTTTGGTTTAGATAATATAAGTTAATAATAAAATTATGTAGATTTTTTAGCTCTTTTGGCAATTAAGTAAATAGAACTGTTGCCATGTGATAGAGACTTTTATACATCAAGGCAGTATTCGTTTTTAGAACGCACAGACGACTGCTAAAGTAAATAAATGAGGATTTTGTTTAACGAAAGCCACTACTTCAAATATGTTTAGTGACGGTAATGGAAGGATACTATGCTTTTTAAAAAAAGGCACACAGCTCTCCGTTGATTTTAAACCAAACATAGCCCGAATGCATCGTTTCTGTGCCTTAAAAACGAGATCTTTGTCGGTGGAATTCCCCCAAAAAATTATGCCATATCTGGTTATTTTTAAACTCTGGTTATAAACTATCTGTGTACCAAATTGGTGGTTTGGCATGAAAAAGTAACAAACATCCATCCATCCATACAAACTTTCGCGTTTATAATATTAGAAGGATTAGTATAAATTATGGCAAATTCATTTTATGTCATTCTTGGATCTTTGACAGTCGTTATGGGTCGTCAGAAGCCCGAAAGTCTGACAACCAGTCTTACCAAGTAACTGGGCTGTGGAGGTCAGATAGGCAGTCGCTCCATGTACAATACTGGTATTCAGCTGCATCCGGTTAAGACTGGAAGCCGACCCCAACATAGTTGGGAACAGGCTAGGCAGATCATCATCATGAATCATCATTCACATTACGATATAAGTTTTGCGGATTTTGCCCCACCTTGTATTATGTTATGTCTCTACGTTTGTTTTTACCTTCCGTTACACTTATATTATTTTGATTGATGTGAATGTGAAGACTATCTAGGTCATTCTATTTATTTTTTGTTTTTTTTTTCTCTTGGTTCTGTTAGTTTTTGTCATGGTCTGGCAGTTACCCAAATGTCCTTTCTTTGGTATTGTTCGTCGAATCGTTGAGCTACACGATTACTGACTGGACAGGTCCACTCAATCTGTGTGGTTCTTTTCTCAAAATACCATTTCAGACATCAGTCTACATGGTCTTTACACGATCTGACCAAGATTATGTCTGTAAAAGAGACTTTAAAAGAGACTGAGTTTGTTTCGGCCTTTCTTCTCAGAGTAGTCAGAAAAAGCCGACCTCATCTAGTTTTCAAAATATGATTGACGTGTTTATGCAAACCTACATAGTAAAACCTATTGAAATAAAATCATTTATCACAACTGAAGTCCCTACACACGTAATCACGCTATCACGTTTACATCATCATCTGCCCAGCGTTTTCCCAACTGTCTTTGGTCGGCTTCCAGTCTAACCGAATGCAGCTGAGTACCAGTATTTTAAATGGAGCGACTACCTATCTGATCTCCACAACCCAGTTACTGGGTAATTCTATACCATGTGCCAAATGTCATCCAAATCCGTTCAGCCGTTTTAACGTGATATCGTAACAAACAAACAAACAAAAAGTCAAATCTTTTCTGTTTATAATATAACTTAAGATAGGTTACCATCTAAGTGGTATATTGCATTTGTTTATCCTGGATCGCAGACGAGCCGTTGCCCACGACTTCGTGTGCGATCCAGGATAAATAATCAACCCATATCCTCGTCAGGTCCCAGGCTACCTACCTGTTTTTCATAACGTTTCGTTCAGCCGTTTTAACGCGAAAGCGTAACAAAGAAACAAACTTACGAGTGCTTTCGTATTTATAATATTACTTAGGATTGAGGATTGAAGTAATAATTAATTTTGTAACCTACCTCGCCTATGTTCTGAGGTCCAATGTTGGGTATATAGAAGACGGGTAACCCACCTACGTAACCCTCTCCCGGTCTGAAAATATTATAAAAATGTATATTAATCAGGGTCAGTTTTTCAGTTTTTTCCAACAGGGGTTTTCGCTATTGTAGCTATACTAAGCATGAGATAGGATAATTTGAGGTAATAGATTGATCTAGAGAGTATTTCAGGCCGCATTTAACAAAAATAACCAGCCTTTAAAAATTGTGTTCGTAAGGCTAAACTCAATAATAGCCCCACAATTTTAGCTAGTCTAATCTCGGCCTCACCGGTTCAAACAGGTGGCGAGATGACATGTACCGCGACGGCTCGTTCGAGGTTGCGCAGAAAAAGAGTTCTTTGAAAGATTTGGGGAAAGGCTTTGTACAACAGTTAGACAGTAAAATGCCTCGTCTAACTAGAGCCGCTTGACCGCATCGGAACCCCTTTAGAAGAGCGGTCGTTCGCTGGTAAACTGTAATTCTGACGAGCTTCATAGCTTGCGACGCTTCTTATAAGACCTAAGAAACTAACAGGCTTGAAAGCTGGCTTGTGAAATTCAACAATACGGGGTGTGATCTCTAATATAATATATATTTTTACGTCATTTCTTACTCTAAAAAATGCCACATAAAACGACAAGGGTAGCGTAGTTTTTTTGTTATAGAAAAATTGAACGACGAACGTCTGCAAACCCCCCAACCCTATATACAATCCTGGCTACGCCCTTGGCTGCCGCGTGTAGTGTGCGAAGGTTCATAAAATTGTTCTAAAATGATGAAGGAGGATTTTTGCAATGCGGTGAGGCTAGATGGGCAATTAACCTAATTTTAGGTACGTTCACAGTCTGACCTCACTGTCAATCTGTCAAAAATACCTTTAGTTTCCCCACATTATTGACAAGTTTTTGACATTTGTTTGTAGTCGAGATGAGACTGAGACTAGACTTTGAACGTTTTAAATTACGATAATGGGCCTTCAGACTTTAAAACTAATATACCTGTTTTGCAATAGAAGTGGTTTATTGAATTGGCTAAAGAATATATATCTGTCTTATTTAATTATTCCGGAAAAACACAAATTTATAATCAAGAATTGTAAAAAAGTATGGAAATAATTGAATTCTTACTTTGAATTGTCTTCTTCAATCGTTTTAGGGTTTGAAACTGGTACAGACGTCGTCTGGAATCTGGTAAATGATAAGCTGCTTCCGTCTACGTTCTTTATTCTGCCATCATTTTTGGGGCTGAAAATAAGTCATTAAACATTACACCAGACATCAGTAAATTAAGACCGCTCCTAAATGATTACGAACTTTAAGCCAGATAAGTATTTTCGAACTCCTAGCTAGAGATAGCAGAAACCGATAAGGCCGTACATTGTATATTTTGTAGTGTTCGATCTATTTTTTTTTTGCTATGTATTTTTGTTGTATACACTAACGTATAAGTATAGAAATAATAAAGATTTTCTTTTAAACTCCATTGCAACGTCGAGAAATAATTCGACTAAATTGTTGATTTTAGTGACCTGGCAACCGTATCCTTACAACAATTTTTCCTTTTAAAAAAGTTATACTTACTATCTCGAAGGAACAACGCCTGATTGAATTGCCATTCCATTTCTAGCTGGTTCACCCCAAGGCTGGTCGGGTACTCTTTGTTCATTTCCAGACCATCCGTTAGATATATTTTCAGTTCCTCTCGCCGCCATTACTGTTGCTCCTGTGGTATTATCCGGAATTTTGGACCAATATTTTGTATTTCCAACTTGTGTAACTTCAATTTGAAAGTCATTTGGTCTAGTGGCTTTAGAGTTTTGCTTGCGTGTTGCATTAAGCCAAACCGGAGCCGCGAATCTGTTTCCATCTGTTGTCTGGCTTGACGGAGTCGTTCGTTGCCAATATTGCGTCTGCTGAGTACCTAATGTGCTTTCTGTGGTTTGTGTCCAAAACTGAGATGTAAAACCTGTCGTTACTGTGGGACTCGCTGTAGTTGAAGTAGTCGCCTGAGGTCTTTCTTCTACGTAGTCAACGTCAACCCTAAGAGGTAGCTCATTTCCTACCCCTTGAGGTTTAACTTGACAAATCTCTTTTCCGTTAAATCTTATGGCCTTCAGCTTTGGAGGGGCAAGACTGTCATTATATTGGATAAAGAAAGGTACGGGCAGCGGTTTGCCGGGGGTGATCATCATATTTGTATTTTCGATTTTAAAATCTATGTTGTCGTCAGTCGTTACCTCGCCCAGCCAGTTCTGAAATATCAACAAAGTTTCTTCACCGTGTAACGAAGCGTATCTTCGAAGAATAATTAGAGTGGTATTAATTTCGAATAGCATAATCAGCCTATAATGTTCCCACTGCTGGGACACAGGCCTCCTCTCTGTGAGAGGGAGTGGGCCGTTATTCACCACGTGGGCCCAGTGTGGGTTGGTAGATGTCACATGTATTATTTTTTTTATTCTATGAAATGCCGATTTCCTCACGATGTTTTCCTTCACCGTTTTGAGAGCAGTGGTGATGAAATCATTTATATAAAGATAAGCCCCTGTCTGGATTCGAATCTACGACCTACAACTCGTAAGTCGCGGCCGTTACCACTGGGCCACCACCGCTGCATTTCGAATGCTAGATATAAAAATACTTTAGGTACAGAATTCTGCAGAGACCTAGTAAAACTAAAAGAGAGTCATTACAAAACGAAACCTAACTTTAGTTCTATATTCTATTTCGATAGTATATTTCGATTTAGGCAAAGTTCTAAATACTAAAATTACAACTTAGCACCGAACTAAGCTGTAATTTTTGTATAAAGAATTGCATTTCTCTATCAGTTGGGTTCTTAATTCAATATAGGTCAGTGGTTTAAACCTAATCGAAAGAAAAACCTTATTTTGTAATAAGGGGGTAATTATTTATCTTTAGCCAAACAAACAAGTTATTTTTGTTAATGAAAATGAAATACGAACGAACGAAATTAAATACAAATACGGTACGGAAGAGAAGGTATAACTGAACTTACCCCAAGAATGTTAGCCTTGTGTTCAAGCACGATGTTCAGCCACAGCGCATAGAGAGGGATATCAGAGGTCAAGTTGACGGTTCCATACCACCTGTTATGCCCTGTCGCCAGCGGATCGTACGAAAACACGTGGGGGCATGGCGATACGAAGTCAGATACTAAGGTGGTCTGAGCAGTCGACCGCGCAGCCAGCAAAAGAGCCAAGAAAGAGCTCAAAGCTCCCATCTGCAAAATAGTATTGCTGTCAGGTTCTCCGTAATCACTATTCGGAGGAAAGAGAGTGGACCAGGATCCATTGCCTTCCATGATGTTACTCGTTTGATGTCTTAACACCACTGCCAGCGGTTTTAGCAGTGCAATAAGAGTAAAGGATAAAGAGCTACAACTTGATTGTTCTTCAATAATGGCTTTTAAATTGACGTAATAATTGAAAACTATAATGAGTTTCTAGTAAACATCTTATTATGATTTGTATGTGAAAGTAAACAAGATCATTTTATGACGTTATCCGAAGTCGAGACAGGCTGTTTATATGTATGTTATACATCATCTGCTTAGTCGTTTCCCAACAACGTTGGGGTCAACTTCCAGTCTAACCAGATACAGCTGAATACTATTATTATTACATAAACCGACATAATTTGCAGACATTCTAGAATCATATCTAAATAACAGAATGTTTAGAATAAGGCAAAAGGATGGATATTCAGAACTGAAAACTATAAAAGCTGGGGTGCCACAAGGAAGTGTGTTAGGCCCATTCCTGTGCTTACTATTACCCAGAGCTGGAAAACCACACCATTGCTACCTTTGTTGATGACACTGCTATTGCATTGCTCGGATCAAGCCACAGCATTAGAAAAAGATCAGACTAAATCATTCACTGTGATTACCACCCAATCTACATAAATGGCATGCAAGTGCGATAGGCTAGTCATTATGGCATAACAACTCCTGACGCCAAACTGCGTTGGAAATCTCACGTCAAAAGAAAAGATAGGAACTAATATACATAAATAAAACAAAATCGGGTTAGTTTCAAAGTGTCATTTTTACATCTAGCGTTTATGAAACTTCTCCGGGCAAAAAAACGATGTTAGCCACCCAATTTGGCAATAGCGATACTTTACGATATTTGTACTATTATTACTTTATAATCTGAGATACATGTCTTTTGCGCCGGACCTTGGGGTCTACTCCGAAGTCCAAAGTGCGAAT
Organism: Apamea crenata; assembly: GCA_949629185.1. Taxonomy (NCBI): domain Eukaryota; kingdom Metazoa; phylum Arthropoda; class Insecta; order Lepidoptera; family Noctuidae; genus Apamea; species Apamea crenata. The sequence continues at coordinate 7,757,623 of OX451372.1, forward strand.
GACCGGATCGGACCGACACATGGTCGAACCGAATATTATTGAAAAATGCGACAAAAGTTCGGATCGGCTCAGTTGGGTCGGGACCATAGTCAAGATTCGAAAGAGTGTAGGATCGGGACCGACCGAACCAAATAGTAACTTCGTAGCGGGTACGGCCAAGGTTCGGCCGATACGATGATACATTTACCACTTCGGAGTAGACCCCGTGGTGTTTTTTTGTATGTGATTTGTCGCACATAAATAACGAGTTAAATTGTTTATTAGTCTATTAGACTAGATTGTAAAAAAAAAGATATTTAGAACTTCAGGTATTATTCTAATCTAATCTAACTAGCCTGTATTGTCCCACAGCTGGGCAAAGGCCACCCTCTCCTCTCTCCTTTACTTCTTATTAATAAAGGGAAAAATACATGGAGCGAATACCTATCTGACCTCCACAACCCAGGTCCTGGTAACACAATACCCCTTGGTAAGACTGGTTGTCAGCCATTTGGTCTTCTGGATACTCGTAACGACTGTCAAACATCTACGAATGACAGCTACTTAGAGTGCTTTCCAAGGTACGGCGGGGATATTTACTTTATGGTCACCCATCCACGAACCAACCGCAGTAAGCGTAGCTTAACCTGATCGATCGACCCGAGCAGCTGTGATCATATAGCTACGAGATCCTCTCTATACCTACGAGCCTATATGTATAGTATGATAATTTGAGCCAGCAATTTTATTGACCTTAGTAAGGCAAGGGCTCCCCCTTTACCCATATGGTTGCTTACTGTCGATTAGCTAAATAACTGCCGGCGGTTTTTGACCACAAAATACAACCTGTATTTTGTGGTCAAAAACCGCCGGCAGTTTCTTAAGATTTTCTTTAACCAAAATTCAGTAAGTACTGTCCAAGATTAACTTAGACAAAAAAGTTGATAGTCAGGTTTTGAATCAATAGCAGGTCAAGCTACCCGAAACTGTCAAATTTTCCCAATCAACCTTGAACCTTATGCTTTAGCGATAAAGTTGAAAGTCTATTAAAGAAATTTGACAGGTTGTAGTAGCTTGATGTGCAGGCGTCTGTACAAACCTCTAAATTCCTATCAACATTCATCATCATTCTCCTGCCCGTATCCCAATTTGAAGTCTGCGCAACATGTACTTTTCTTCCATACTTCTCTATGAGTCGTCGTCTCAGTAGTCACCCCTTTTCTAGCCATATCATCGTTCACACAGTCCATCCATCGTTTTTTTGGTCTTCCTCTGCTGTTATAGCCATCGACATTCAAACTCAAAAACTTTCCTTACCACATTTTCCTTATTCTGTATCACATGCCCATACATACTATACTACTATAGTCAAGTATTCAGTAGAATTCCTAATGCACAAAACCTAATGCACCATAATTGGCAAACCAATTTGTGGTAGTAACCACAAATTGGTTTGCCAAATATGGTGCATTAGTTTTTTAGGAGTTGATGACGTTAGTCTTAAAATAACGTACATCTCCCGAAAGTATCACAAAATTAGATAATTAATTGTCTACAAACCCTGCAATGGGACAACATATGCAACACCCCCTGTTATTTTATCCGTGTATTGTATATATAAAACACTAGCTGTGCCCCTCGGTATCACCTGCATAAGTTTCGATCCCGTAAGAATATCGGGATAAAAAGTACCCTATGTGTTAATCCTGGTTATAAACTATCTGTGTGCCAAATTTCATCTAAATCCGTTCAGTAGTTTTGGTTTGAAAGAGTAATAAACATCCATGCATCCATCCAAACTTTCACGTTTATAATATTATTATATATTATATTAGATAATATAAGTAGGAATTAGGATAGTAGGATTGGTTAGGCACGGGGCTATAGCCTTTCCAATAGTTCTTGGTAACCAGTTCATGTTAGTCACTGAAACCGATAGTCCAATATTATTTTTGGTTCCATATCCTGCAATAGTCACATACCAACGGGGGTTGTCCTTGGATGCACTTGCACAGTGCATATAGGGATAATCGTCGGTTGGCTCTTCATTTCCTTTACCTCCTCCGGGCCTCTGCGAGTTAGCTTCGGCCCGTCGTATGTGTACTAAACACCCTATAGCCCCGAGATATGCGAAAAGCTTAAAAATATAATAATGCTAGTCCACGCTAAGCATAATGCCTATAACGTTTCCACTGCTAGGACGTATGCCCCTCTTTGGGAGAGGGAGTATCCTGTAATCGACCACGCAGGCCCAGTGCGTGTTGGTATTAGTCCACGCTTAATAAGGGCTTATTATGATGAAGACTAAAACAAGTTGTTGGGCAATATAATGTAAGTTACCTACTTCATTAACCCATTCAATATACAAAATCATTAAATTCCCAAGTTGCAGTTCTGCACCAAGAAACTATTAACATTCTTTGATTTTTTATCTAAAGTTCCTCCTAAGTTTGACATCACAACCTTTATGATCTTCAACGAACTTGTTTCTAAGAAATTAATAAATAAAAAATATGTTTGTAACATATCACAAACCGGTCCAACATTGATGTGATCACCAATCACTTAATAAATGTATTATAACCACCACACTTATCACAATATATCACCACATCGCCAATGTGATCAATAAAATAATCACCAAAAATTTCCATTCTTACCATTTTGAAAAATCCAATATTTATTAAAAAAGGAACCGTTTAACCGACTAGCGCTTGCGTCTTATTTTGCAAGAATGACAATTCATAAAAAGGACTAATCCTATTTAAGTTTGAGATGAAAAGGAAGAAAAATACATCCTTATGTAGGAAAGAGACAAATATAGGTATGTTGTGATTTATCAAATCAACGAAGATGTAAACCAGTTTGCGTATAATCATGACAGCGGTTATGGAATTTTAATAAAGCTGTTTTGATCATGCCATGCATCGTTTAATTCCACGGTAATCGAATAAAAAAGTAGAACGTGTGTAATAACACACGTTCTTACATACAATACCTACCTACGTCTATTTAGCATAACATAATCTGCCGTTTGTCATCTTGTTCCCACTGTTTGGACACAGACCTCCTCTCAGTGAGAGAGAGTGGGTCAGTGCGGATTCATAGATGTTACATGTCTTCAAATTTTTGGAGCTAGGACATGCCGGTTTCCTCACGATGTTTCCTTCACCGTTTTGAAAGCAGTGGTGATGAAATAATTTACACAAAGTAAAGCGCCTTCTGGGTTACCACTGGGCCGCACTGCTGCATTATAATCATAATCAGCCTACAATGTTCCCACTGCTGGGACACTGGCCTCCTCTCGGGAATGGGCCATAATCCACCACGAGGGCCCTGTGCGGGTTGGTAGATGTCACATGTCTTCGAATTTTTGGTTCTAGGACATGCTGCATAATCAGCCTATAATGTTCCCACTGCTGGGACTTGGCTGGGACACAGAGCTCCTTTCTGTGAGAGGGAGTGGGCCGCAATCCACCACGCGGGCCCAGTGCGGGTTGGTGGGTACGACATTTTCGTTTTTTTTTGTTCTTAGACATACCTGTTTCCTCACAAAGTTTTCCTTTACCATTTTGAAAGCAGTGGTGATTAAATAACTTACACAAAGTAAAGCGCCTGGAACCCAGGACCTACAAATAGTAAGTCGCCGGCGTTTCCACTGGTGCACCACTGATAAGAATAGATAATATGACTAGGAAGGGCGTGACTACTGAGATGATGACCAGGAATGCATTAAAGAAGAAAACATGCCACGCCAACCCCAAATAAACTAGAACAGAGGAGTTAAAGATATTTTATTACAGAGAAATAATAATTTAACTTCTAAAATTGAAATACTTCTATACCTTTATAAAACGGTACCTTATTTTATGCGTTGGAAGGTATTCCGCTGGAGTTTATTACAAAACTTTTGAGTATTGTTCTAGATTCTAAAGAAAATGGGCTACGGAGTTTTTTAGACTTTTTATTTCCATACAGCAAGACGTCGGAAGAGAGTCCTGGCTTAACTCCCTTCAAAATAGTTCAGCTGAATGGTGCTGATCCATGCGTCATGTTCGTGAACGGGCGCCGTCAGTTGGAAGACTGGTCATATCCTGCTATATAATCAGCTTTTAATGTTCACACTGCTGGGACACAAGCCTCCTGTTTTCGAGAGGGAGTGGGCTATAATCCACCACGCGGGCCCAGTGCGGGTTGGTACATGTCACATATTTTCGAATTTTTGTTCGAGGACATGATGGTTTCCTCGCGATGTTTTCCTTCACCGTTATGATAGGTTTCTATTTGCTGTACTCTGGACTTTTTAACGTGTAAATTTTTGGTACATATGATATAAATTCAATATTAATAATGTACAGAATCCAGCACATCATGCTACTACAATGTGTCAAATTTCTTTAATAGATTTTTAACTTTATCGTCAAAGCATTAAGGTTCAAGGTTGATTGGGAAAATTTGACAGTTTCGGGTAGCTTGACCTGCCCGTTCTTCTCCATAGGTATCTACTACGCTTTGGAATGGGCAACTAGCTCCATATTTCTGACTGACCGACTCTTTTACAGTTCAAAAGTGCCTGTAAATGTTTTAATTGAAATAAATGCTTTGAGTTTGAGTCGTGAAGCTACACTCGATGCGGTCATAGCTTGGATGGGAGAACATTCAAGAGACCCATCAGGACTTAGAAGTAGTGATAATCTGCCATGTCTTTGGTGGCAGAAAGTCTAAAATTCTGTCAAGCTGTGAGCTTTGGGATAGGTACTGTGAAGGGCTAGACAAACCCTTCGGTACCGGAAGTAATAAAATCAAACTACGGTTTATCTCGTTCAATAATATTATTCCTGTATTATATTCGGCCCTTATTTACAAAAATCTCGCTAATCACTCATTAGCTACTGTTTAACTTACCATTTATTTAGCTCTTAATCAATACTTAACTTTTCTTTATTCATAAACGCTAGTTAGCAGGTGATTAGTGGAAAATTCCTACACTTTATCTCCTCTAATCACTAGCTGCACTTAGAACCGAATTAACGACTCACTCCAACTGATTGATATCATCCGTCAATGAAACCACACATTGCTTTACCGTTCAGTTATTTTACTTTTGCCATAACATACCTTATGATAAAGAGAATAAAGGTCAGTGTGATGTAAAATCAGAGGTAAAAAACTTTGAACGGACAGTACCGACTACTGTAAGTACTTAATAAGAACTCATTGATGGAATTGATTTTTGTCGCAGAAACAGGCCTTTATGAAGTGAATAATGCGCCATTGATGTATGAAAAAACATTAAGTAATTATTTTTTCCCTTGCGCGGATTTTCCGCTTTACATTTTTTTTTATAAGTATAATGTTTTTAACATAATTGCTATCAGCTGGCTTCTGCCTAATTTGAGGGCTCATTGCGTTTTATGACGATGGATATTAACTTTTATGACATTATAAAAATAGAGTTCAAATTGAAATGGCTGTCACAACATTGTGAATTTAGTCTATTAGACTTTATTAGGTATAGAATCTTGATGGCATAATCAATCCCGCACACTAGTTTTTGAGGTTAAGCTGCGCTGGCCGAATTTTGCCCAAGGATGGGTGATCAATTGATCATTCTTGATATATGACTAGCTTCTTTTTGCCCACAACTTCCTCCACGTAATATTTCTTGTTCCCCAACCCACCCCGTTGCATCGCATCGCCTGCCACGCTAATACTTCGGTTTCGCTTAGCATTCTTTCTGACTTAATTTCTATTTTTGCTCTGGTTTTAACGGTCCTAGCGAGATGTTAATTATTCTGTATCCTTCCTCAGAAAATTGGTTTATCAAATGCAAAAAGATTTTTTCAAATCCAAGTGGCAGTTCCAGAGATTAGCGTGTTCAAACAAACAAAATCTTTAGCTTTAATTATATGTATATACAACTAGCTTTTGCCCGCGACTTCGTCCGCGTGAAGCAACTTTCTTAATTTTTTTTTTCGTTTTAGCTGTTCTCGAGATTTGCGCTAAGCAACATATTCAGCGATTGATTTTTATATTATAGAAGGTATATTAGTATTTATAGCGAGATCCTGTCATATCAGCAGTTATCAGTCTTCAAAAGTAGTTTAAAATCTCTGTTTAGGTGCGGCTTTACTTCATCATCACCCTATAGCAGTCTACTGCTGGACATAGTCCTCCCCTATTGCACGCCATTCAACTCGATTTATGGCAACTCTCATCCAGCTGCTACCAGCCATCTTGCGAAGATCGTCGCTCCACCTAGCCTGAGGGCGTTCCACCTCACGTTTGCCGATTCGCGGTCTCCACTCAAGAACATGTCGGCTTAAGTTAACCAATTTTCGGTGGAAGTTTACATGGTAATGTACATCATATATTTTTTTTAGTTTTATCATTCCCTTATTTTAGAAGTTACAGGGGGGGGGGGGGGGCACATTTCACCATTTTGGAAGTGTCTCTCGCGCAAAATATTCAGTTTAGAAAAAAAATATATTAGAAACCTCAATATCGTTTTTGAAGACCTATCCATAGATACCCCGCAAAACAATTTTTTTGGATTTCAGTTCTAAGTATGGGGAACCCCCAAAATTTATTGTTTTTTTTTTTCTATTTTTGCGTGAAAATCTTAATGCGGTTCACAGAATACATCTACCTACCAAGTTTCAACAGTATAGTTCTTATAGTTTCGGAAAAAAGTGGCTGTGACATACGGACGGACAGACAGACAGACAGACATGACGAATCCATAAGGATTCCGTTTTAGCCATTTGGCTACGGAACCCTATAAAGCAGTGCAGTTCAACTTCTGCCCTGCTATAAAAGCTGGTGGTAAGCCCCCAGTTCTGTGCTATTTGGGCCCACTTCCTGTGCTAGCTATTCATTAGGTAGGTATACATTTCCACAAAAAAATAACAAAACACTCTTTAAAGTTTCTTAATATCAGTTCCATAAGGTTCAACCAAAGTCTCGAACTCCCAGCAGAACACCGACCCAGCTAGTGAGAAGTACTCGTTTCTCCATTTAATCCTGCCGTAGTCCTGGACAGAAGCAAACCGGTGCTGCATCTTGTTCACATCCGCTCCTTCGAACAAATATTGGCCCTGGAAATGAAGTAAAAATGCTGCAAATTGGCTTTTTGATATTTTTTATTTTTAAGAGTCACAGAATGCCAATTCTCGCAATTTAAAATGTTCAAAATCTAGTCGCAGTCTCATCTCGGCGACAAACAAATGTCAAAAATGTAGCGAAATTAAAGTATTTTCGACAGTTAATCTGTCGAAAATACCTCTAATTTCGCTACATTTTTTTACAAGACTGAGATCAGACCATGGACGTTCTTAAAATTACGAGAATTGGCCCTTTTTTTGCGGATGGGAAATCATCAAATGACCCCTGCCACTCTGGGTGGAGCGGAAGGGAGTGTAAGACTCTTACTGACTAAAACCCACCCGTGTTCCTTCCTTAGCCCTTTATGTTCCAGGGCAGCGGTAACCCTTTCGGACGATCCCGCTACCCCGGCAGGCTTCGGCCCTATTGGGCCCCTTCCTTTGTGCTGACATCTCTTTAAGGCGCGCGTGGAACACATACGCGAGGTCCGGCACGGGCCTGGTCCTGATCGGACGGTGAGCTACCCATTACTCTCCGCCCGCAGGCCCGCGCCTACAGTGGTCGGGAGTCGTCACGCGGCTCCCGACGCCCGGAGCGCCTGCCGCGTCGGCTGAGGCGTGTGGTTCTCTCCCTCAGCCTTCCCGCCACCTCCTTCACTAGCATGACTGATTCCATTACCTGGATTAGGATATAGGATACTTTTTACCCCGATATTCCCGGGATCGAGACTTGCGGGTGAAACCATGGGTGCAACTAGTGATATAGAAAGTTGAAATCGTCTAGTAAAGCGGGAGAATTTTGGACTATTAATTTAAACCTGTTCTCTGTTCTTCAGCCACTTAAGAAGTTACGGTCAGAGGAACCCACCCATCTCCATTCAAATTGTTAAGTAAATTATTTCCCCATGACTTAGGTATTACAAGTTTACTTATTAGACTGTAATATGTGAAGACGTCATACTATTTGATGTACTAACAGCCTGCAGCTATAAATGATTATTTAAAATTAAAAAGCGGCCAAGTGCAAGTTGGATTCGCACACGAAAGGTTCCGTACGTCTGTGGCACAAGGTAAAAAACGCCGAAAAAAGAACGTCTCTTGTATGGAGACCCCCTTTAATATTTAACTTTATTTATTTTTTGATAAAGCGGCAATAGAAATACATACTCTCTGCACAATATATCAACTGTCTACCTATTACGGTCCATGAGATACAGCCCGCTGACAGACGGACGAACAACGGAGGATTAGTAAAAGGGTCCCGTTGGCACCCTTTGGGTACGAAACCATAAAAAAGCAATACTTATATAAAACATTGGTTTTCTTAGAGCCTGATACGATGACCATAAAAATTCTAAATTTTTCCAGAAAATACTAAAGCGAGGACGTCTGTAGTGCTATTCCGTAAAAATCTCACCGTGAAAACTTAAATGAAGTGAGCAGTCAATAGTGTCAATCCCTAGCATCAGACGGAATGACAGCTCACTACAAGCTCACTTCACCTAAGTTTTCACGGTGAGATTTTAACAGAATAGACTGGCTGGTTATCATTAAATAACTTCCAGCTACAACATTAAATCTCTGCCCTGCCAGCTCAAATCCATCAGCTCTTTCAAACCACAGGTAATCAACAAAGGTGGCACAGCTAATCAGCAAACAGCCAGGGCAATGAAAGTAGGCACGGGTTCGTAATTTTGGGCAATACGCGTACATTCGGTCGCGGTCCGTGATTAGAAATGTGGGCCGAATGTGGGTCAAATTTGGGTTGATTCCAATCAACAGTTGTAGGTCTAAAATTCAAAATGTGGGCCTTAATTTCTACCCACGTCAGAAATGAAACGGTTGAATGAATTTTAGCGTAAGTGCTATTAGGGTTGAAAAGTTAATAACGGTTGGATTTGTTATATTAATAAAGTAAACGGGGTTTAGCCAGATGTATCTATAAATTTTCTGTGTAAATAGGTGGGTAGTTACGTAAGAGGAATTTATCAGTACTGAATTTGACAGGAATAATTATTTGGCCCTTATTTGAGTTTGTTGACAGTTGATTACGGTAACCTTTTAAATTCTGAAGTATTCCTTACCTTATAGGTAATTAATTATAGTAAATAAAATGATGTAAACGGACTTTTTGGAACGCAGTTCTTTAACGTGGCTTGAAGTAGGAGTGGAATGGTAACAATTGATATGCTCCATGCAACTCTCTCTCGGTTTCTTTCTATTATATACCAGTGTGTGTGTGCGTGTGAGATTTAAGATTCGAGTAGTCGAGCATTGTGTGACCTGTTGTATAACTTGTTTCCTTCGGGGGGTCCCCCGACCGCAGACGTTTTATTGTACTTATAACACCAACTTCGAGCTAGCGAGCTAGAATTTACAAAGGCGACGATCCGAAAAAGAAAGCTGTACTGTTACAATCCCACCGTGAATGCTTAGGTGAAGTGAGTTTGAGGTGAGCTGCCAATCCATAGATCCCCTAGTGTCAGGTAGGATGACGGTTCACTTCAAGCTCACTTCACCAGTTTTGACAGATTAGACCGCGCAGAGATCAATTGTATAATTTCTGAAAGTGTCTGCAATTGCAATGTTCCAACTGTCTTCTGGAGACAAAGATTTAAGGAAATATACCTACAAATACCTGTAATAGAATAGTAGTATTGTAGTATTCTGAAGTATAGTAGTATTCTGTTTCGTGTTCTTGAGTGGAGACTGCGAATCGGTAAACGCAAAGGAGGACGCCCTCAGGCTAGGTGGAGCGACGATCTTTGCAGGATGGCTGGTACCAGCGGGATGAGAGTTGCCGAAAATCGAGTTGAATTGCGTGCAATAGGAGAGGCTTATGTCCAGCAGTTTACTGCTATAGGCTGATGATGATGATAGTAGTATATCTTAAAAACTATGCAGTGTTTCTGATCATACTTGACTCCCAAGAAAAGAGTGACTATCGGCATGAAGATGCTGTTGCAGCCCATGTTGTTGATCAGGTAGACCAGCTTCCACTTGCCCTGCTCCCAGAAGAAACCTTTGGCTTTAATCTATACAAACAAATTTGTTTAAAAAATAATTAAATAATTAGATGTAGATAAAAAATACAAAGTGGCAAGGACATCAACGCTCCACCTGAAGGTCAGTTACTGTAATTAAAAACGTTCAAAATCTAGTCGCCATCTCATCTCAGCGACAATCAATGTCAAAATGTAGGGAAATTATAGGTATTTTTGAAAGATTGAAACAGATCAGACTGAAACGTTCTTAAAATTACGAGAATTGCCGCTCTATTATCATGGATTCCGTTCATGATTCTGAACCCTCATGAAATTGTCATATGGTTATCTATACTTATAATAAATCTGTAGAGAGGTCAATTCTGTACATGAAATATATTTCCAAAATAACTATCAGGGGGTGATTAGGGATCGATACTGATCCCAAAAATGCAATCAGTAAAATTTTTGTCTGTCTGTCTGTCTGTCTGTCTGTCTGTATAACCGTTATAGAAACAAAAACTACTCGACGGATTTTAATGAAACTTGGTACAATTATTTTTCATACTCCTGAGCTGGTTATAGTATACTTTTCATCACGCTACAATCAATAGGAGCAGAGCAGTGAAGGGAAATGTTGGGAAAACGGGAGAAGTTACTCCATTTTTTACGCTTCCGTCGCGTGTGCAACCTTAATGGTTAAAGCTACACAGAAATCTTGTATGACGGAAATGTTCTCCTTAAAATTATATAAAAAATATCCCACGACAGCATATGTCTATCTTTTATGGTTGACTCACAATAACACGTGTAACTCCCGATAGCTTAGCAGTTCGAAGCTTTCTGATTATATTTGTCTACTCTTACATTTATAACACTCTCAGTCATTCTTAATTAAAAAAGTTAACATTATTAACTATTCCATAAAAAAGAATCATAGAAATCGGTATAGAAACACCAAAGTTATACATGAAATACGCTAATAATAAGCCATCGCGCGTGAATATACTGAATCACGCTCGACGCGTCTCGCGCCTCGCGGCCGAAGGTATAAAAAGGCGGGGCGTCCGAGCGCGAGCTCCCCGACTGCGACCTCTGAGTTTGTTTCGGCCTTTCTTCTCAGAGATAGTCCTAGGAAACGCCGCGCTCATCAAAGCATTAACAATACCGATTCGATCCAGCCTGTCCCTTTGCTGCCCTCTCCCAGCGACGACCTAAGCCGAGGTCCGTACCCCACAGGGGGTGCCCTTAGCGTGCAGTCGCTTAATACTAGTTAGTTTTTAAGCCCTGGCTGGAGGCTTTAAGTTTACTTAAGGCATCCACAGGATAGTCCGGTTAATTTTAAGGTCAACTACGAGATGCCATACACAAAAAAAAAAAAAAAAAAAAAAAAAAAAAAAAAAAAAAAAAAAAAAAAAAAAAAAAAAAACGAGCGCGAGCTTCGTACAATTTTTGCCTGTTGATGCGAATTAACGTTCAGAGCGTTCGACCTTATTGACTAATATGTATCAGGGTTTTTCGAAAATCTACCCCTGACGGCCTGAAAAGGGGTAGTCAATTTTACAGGGGAGGATTTTACAGCGTGGCTTGATTAACTCGAAAATTGGTATAAATAATCTTTGAGTCAAGTTATGAACACATCCCAAATGATTTTTCAAAATTCCACCCCTGTGGGGGTGAAAAGCGGGGATACAGTTTATATGTAAAATCTTATTCGTTAGGTTAATAATCTTGAAAATTGGCATGAATAGTCGCCTAAGTAAGCAATAAAGTTCATCATTATTAGTTTTTCAAAACTAACCCACAAGAGGGATATAGGGGTGGTAAAGTTTGTGTGGAAGAATTTGAACGCGCGGTCCGATTAACTCGAAACTCAGTGTACTGTGTGTGTACATGACTAAAAATAAATAATAACACGTATGGGGGTTTTTCGAAAATCTACCGCTAACGGGGTGAAAAGGGGTAGTTAATTTTACAGGGGAGGATTATAATAAGTGGCTTGATTAATTATAAAATTGGTATAAATAATTGAGTCAAGTTATGAATTTTTATGATTTTTTTTTAAATTCCACCCCTGTGGGGGTGAAAAGCGGGGATACAGTTTATATGAAAAATCTTATTAATTTAGTTAATAAACTTGAAATTTGGCAACAATACTTGCCTAAGTAAGTAATAAAGATTATCATTAAAGTTTTTCAAACTACCCCTCAAAGAGGTAGGGGGGTATAGGGGTGTTGAAGTTTATGTGGAAGAAATTGAATGTGCGGTCCGATTAACTCGAAACTCAGTATTGATACTTTCGACAGAAAATAATTAATAATAAGAATGTAAAGTTGTCGAAAATTGACCCCTGACGGGGCAAAAAGGGGTAATTCGGTTTTTAGGGGAGGATTTGAACTTGAAACTGTATGTTACATTTTCACGCCTAAACCACTGAACTTCTGATTTGGCAAAGAGATAGATGGCATCCTGGGGAAGCACATACTTTTTATCCTGGTAGCACGTTCCCGTGGGATAACTTCCGACATCCACGCGGGCGAAGCCGCGGGCAGAAGCTAGTTAAAAATAAATGCTTTTTCACACATTTTTATGAAACAGCAGATTTTTTTTTTTTTTTTTATAACCGTCGGTAATTATAGAAACAAACGGATACCAACATGGTCGAAAAAAGGCTTGCTTTTGACGGATAACTTACAAACATACATGCAAACAGTGCAAGTTAAATAAAAGCTTGTAAAAAGGTCAAATCATGTGCTGAATTGATGGTTACAGTTTCCGCGTCGATGTCCTTGCAACCTTGTATAACGGTAATAAAATCTGGCTCACAAATACTAGTGTGACTACTTCAATGTCATATCTTACACTGCCTTTTGGTGGAGAAAAATGTTTTAAAACCCGAACTAATCAGAATCCGCCACCCCGCAAATGTGATAATGATTATAAATGCTCATCTGTCTACTAAAAGAGGCGAGCGCCACAATCATGTCCTTACCTCACTGACCTTTAGACAAGTAGGTACGCTGGACTTCATTCTATTGATGACAAAATGAAGACATTTGATTCCGCCATTTTGGCGCTGGCAGCAACGTGAGCGTCCGTGGAACTAATATTTTTGATAGCGAGTCTTACAAGATGCGCATGCTCTCATGATAAAAATGTTCTAAATAGCTCGAAGTAAACACAAAAAAAAAAAATATTCCACGATTTAGACCTGCACCCTAATTGCGTAACACACGATCAATCGGAATCGGTTTCATTTTGACAGTTCAACAACATTCATTGCGTTATTTACGTTGTTGAGCAGACACATGACACATTTTTTGAACATAATAAGAAGCAATGAATTAGCAATATCCTTCAAAATTATTCAAATTGAGATTGATTGTGTGTTACGCAATTAGGGTGCTGAATCATCAGAGACGTACCAAAACAAAACGGCGGCCATTTGCGGCAAAGTGCTAATTTTAGTTCCTGAGACGCTCGAGCTTTGCATCGGTACAACAAACAAATGTCATTTCGTATAGTATATTTAGTCCAGCGTACTTGTACATTTATCATACGTATACCTTACCTTCTTATTCTTACAATCCGTCAGAATAGTGACGTTCCCTCTTAGCAGATTATTCCTCAAGCTAGTGTTGTAGACCTCTTCATCTAAAAATACCGGTGGATTCATGTCTATGGGCAGTGTCGGCTTCAAGCATTTGGTTGCTTTCACAATTGTTGTTTGAAATGGGCCCTAGAATTTACCAAAATGGACATAAAAGAATGATTTGCATAATCAGACTATAATGTTCCCATTGCTTCTGGCCCCCTCTCTTCGTAAGGGAGTGCGCTGTAATCTACCACGCGGGCCCAGCACGGGTTGGTGGATGTCACATGTCTTCGAATGTTTGGTCTAAGGAGATGCAGGTTTCATGACGATGTTTGCTTCACCGTTTTAAAAGCAGTGGTGACGAAATTATTTACACAAAGTGAAGCGCCTGTCTGGGTTCGAACCCAAGACCTTTAACTGGGCCGTTACCACTGAGCCACCCCTGCTCGCAGTACTGAACATGATTGTCATGGAAACGACATTATTATTGTGTGAGCTCACTCTTCTCAGCATGTCTCACTTTTGCGTCGACGACACTGCCGTGTTAGAAAAGCAAAAACAACTTCGTTCCAACCAGCGAGGTTACACACACAATCTGTAGCAATAGGTTTCTTTTTGACAGTTCAACAGCATTCCTTGCGTAACTTACGTTGTTGAGCAGACACATTTTTCTGCACATATAAAACAATGGATTAGTAATATCCTTCAAAATGATTCAGATTGAGATTGATAGTGTGTTACGCAATTAGGGTGCAGATGTCCCACGACACCTCCCGAGGGTTTTTTTTTTTACAATAATTTTAAGTGAGGAAATAATTGCTGTATTTTAACTCAAATACATAAACAAACAACTTACTGATCGAAATGCCGAAGCTGGTACGGCGTCAATGAAATAATATAAACATAATAAAGACATGCAAATTAATATTATCTCCACGTATTTTGTACTCATTATGGCTAAATACGTGGTTCCAGAAGGTACATTGATATAAATGAGACTACATTTTGGTACACCTATTAGTAGTAAAATTGTTAAGGCGGCGTTTACAGAGTTAGGAAAATAGTAAAACCTGATATACATACATACAATATGTTATTAATACAAGCTGTTGTTTTGCATCCTCGTCAAATTTCAGGAGGCTGTTATGAAAAACATAAATAATCAAATAAAATTACGATCCCTGGTAAATAATGAATACCATACTTGTTTTTTTAGTTATTTAAGTTTGACAGTATTTCAGAATACACCACTTTCAAAGAACAGAAACGCGTTATAGTATCGTATAAGCGGCCGCGTTTTTATGTGTGTGTAAAAGCAGTTACAGTGCGGTCTCACACAGGCCGCGTTTTAAAACGCGTGTCCCACACATGCCGATTTCCGAAAATTTGAAAGAAAAATACCTACTTATTTTATTATTGATTCGTGTCGAGAATCAGTGGCAGTTACCTCCTTGAATTCGACGAGGATGCAAAACGACACCTTGTATAACTGAAAACCTGAAAAGGGCTCATCATCCCCTTTCAGGTCACACATCAAATCAAATCGAATCATTTATTGGTTTGCAAACATGATAATGAACGACTATGGCTACATTAATGAAATCGCGAAAAAAATCCTGTTTCCTAGAGTTTGGTCGAGGTAGGTATTTTTTTTTTTTATTGCCATCTTGATGGTCTACCTAGGAAGTTTTCACCTACTTAACCGGGCCTGCTGGTGGGTGCCTCAACAAATGAAGGCCTCCAGCCAGGGCTTAAAAAACTTAAAAACTAAGCGACTACACGCTAAGGGTGGCAACTACACCCTGTGGTGTACGGACCTCGGCATAGGGCGTCGGAATTATTTAGGGACGAAGGCGCGGGCTGGCTCGAGCAAGGGCAGGGGTGGTCGGGCACAGTCACAGATATACTCGTATAACTTATCTGGTCTGGTAACTATGGTCACAGAGAACACCGAGCGACGCGCGGACCCCACCAAGCCGCCGCGCGTCCGTGCGTCTGTGAGGGTCGCCAAGCGCCTTCACTAAGCGACGCTTCGTGAACACGTCCTTATGCCTCATTATGCCTCACTCGCGTAATAAGTCAACCGACAAAAGCACAACAATTATATCCATATTATCGAAATATTATTATACTATACTGCAAGCCATGTGCACGATAGGGTTTCACATAGGCAAAAATATTCTATTCAAAATGTCATCCACGATTTAACCTAAAAAACCTGCTCTCAAAATGGAGAAGGAAAACATTGTGAGGAAACAGGCACGTCTTAAAACCAAAAAAGTTTGAAGACATTATGTGACATCTACCAGCCCGCACTTGGCCCGCGTGGTGGATAACGGCCCACTCTTTCTCACAGAGAGGAGGCCTTTGTCATGGGCCGATTGTGCTACGTAGTTATTAACAAAATAATTGTTGTTTGTTGTGTTGATGTGATAAAAAAAACAATTTAATTAATATCATCATTTATTAAATCATACGTACCCATACCCATATGGGTGTACACCCATACAGTACGTCCCGGTACCATTTAATGTACACCTCTACAGATAATGCAAATCACGACTGCGCGTCGTCTGACTCTTATGACTTTTTAATCACACTAATATTATAAAGGCGAAAGCTTGCGAGAGTTGTGAGTCCTGTGTGTGTTTGTTACTTTATCACGCTCAAACGGCTGGACCAATTTTGATGAAATTTAGTATGAACGTAGCTGACACTCTGGATTAACACATAGGGTACTTTTTATCCCAATATTCCCACGGAATCGAAACTTATACGGGTGAAACCGCGGGGCGCTGCTAGTAAGATATAAATTGGAATGATTGACAAGCGATTGTGAAATGCATCTCTACCTCTATGTTAGTGGTTATCCAATAACTTGCGCTGCATATTATTAACTCTTCTTCTGACTCTCAGATATCTTCGTTTCTCAACAAAACTGAATTGTCAAATTAACAAAATTCGTTCAGCCACGAGATCAAAAATCAAAAACTATATTATTAATCCATGGCAATAATTTGGCTAAGTCTGTAAATATGAAGTAGTGTGTTGTATTGCATCGCTTTCCGTTGTACCCGGGTATGGCCAAAGATGCGAGGCCTCGGAGGTGCCAGGTGGAACCAAGCTTGAAGACCATGCCGCTACCTGCGCTGGCACACGAAGATGTTTCTAGAAAAAGAGGAGCGATCTACATATTTGTTTCTTTCAGAGAAACCTTCATGCACGAAGAGCTCGTGTGTATGCACGCTAACGTGGCAAACCACGTTAGCGTGCATACACACGAGCAACACGCGTCGACGACAGAGGTAACTGCAACCGTCGACTCGTGCCGGCGACAGCCGGCAACTCGTGTTGGCTACAGCCGTATACTCGTGCCGAGCCGGCAGCTGCCGACGCGTCGTGGCTGCCGCTGACACGCATTCATTTGTTTGCCAGACACGCATTCGAGTGGCGCCCTAACTTTCAACTCAGTTGATTTCTATGATTTAAAAAACAAAGATCTTTGACAGGGATTTAGGGCATAACCGATTATCCTACATAGTTAAAATTTGCGAGTACATTCGCCAGAAACTGGCAGTATCATCACAACGGCAATATTTTAAGTAGTCAAGAGAAATAGCAAAATAACTGCTCTCGTTGTAATCAATTAATCTAGTTCAGATAACTCCACATCAGTCATAAAACTTCGTCTTACCTCGTCTATTTCCAGCGCAGTACGTGTAATCTGAAGTGAATCGCTCCATTATCTCATGCGACTTCCGGCACGTCGCCTGACTTACTACTGGTACCTCCTCCTGATTCAGATCCTCTATTACTTTGTCTTCGTCGTCAAAAAGCCAGCTAAGCAACTGTAACGAAAGAAGACAGGCTACTTCAATGTACAGTTGATTAAATTCCTTACAATTCCAGCCAGTGTTGCAGCCTGCAGATGAATGAGTGACAGAATCTATCTCCTCTGGGCATAGTTTATTAGTCGGGGGAACACCGTGTACTCTTTCCTGAGAATGACCACACGATGTAAATGAATGGCTGAAACGTAAATGAATGATGTCCTCCGCCCTGGGGTAAAGGATATCAAGAGCCAGATTTAGACCAGCCGTGTCACCTCGCAAAACAAGTGCTTGGACGCGTAAACTATGCGAAATCGTAATGCGCGTCGACACTGAAGGAACGTTTTTCCTCGTAACTTCGTAAGTCGTGAGTTAGCCTCGCGAGGTGGCTTGACAGGTCTGCATCAGCCTATTGAACATACAACAAACTTTATAAAAAGGCTCTGAGTCTTCAAATACTTTATGTTTTGAGTACCGATTGAGGACTACTATTTTAAAAGTGAAGCAAAGTCAGTAGGTACACACCATTCCCTTCTTCCCAATTATATTCATCAGATCTATATCGTTCTTTGGCCACAGACAGGCAGGTTTGACCCAGTCGGTGTACTTCACAGGCCGATGTAGCTCCAAGATGGCCACATCATGGCTGTAGGTGGAGGCGTTATAGTGCGGATTAACTATAATTTTCTTTACCTGAAATTATTTAATAAATAAACAAGACTGATGGGTCAGGATGGTCACGCAGTGGGTTCCTGATGACAGGCTTCTTTATCGAGGCAAACCTAGGAAACGCATGATCTCTTCGAAGTTTACAGAGAGGGCAGCAGAGAAAGATAGACACGGTTATCTATGGGACCGTTGCCCAGCTAGTATAGGTGAGTTAGAGCAATACGACAATGAGACACTTACAAACCTAATCAGCACTTTATCAGACGAGGCCCAAAGGTTATGTTTTCCCAGGAAGATCGACAGGGTGTACAACTCAACGGCATGTGTGGTAGACTTCATGGTGACGCAGTGTGCTGCCGTGATGACGTGTCGAGCCGTGACCAAGGTTCCTCCGCAGGCGTATTTGTTCCCCATGTCCTGGCAACGAGGATTGAAATTGTAAGCTGGCTTCGCAAAATTCCAAATGGGTTAGGTTAGAACTGTGATCAATTCTAACTTGCGAGCCTAGAGAGCGAAGCGAGGAGAACACTACTTTCAAAGGCTAGGTGATTGACTAAGCGGCTAATTTAACCAGTTGGCTGCGACATATACATCATCGTTTCAGCTAAAAAACGTGACATAGGCCTCCCCCAAATACCGCCACTTTCACCGGTTCTATGCTTCTCGCATCCAAAGGATTCCTGCGGTCTTCATTAGGTCATCGGTCCACCTTGTAGGAGGCCTTCCAACGCTACGTCTTCCGGTACGCGGTCGCAACTCCAGAACCTTTCGGCCCTATCGGCCATCTGTTCTGCGAACAGAGTGCCCTGCTCACTGCCACTTAAGTTTAACAATTCTTCGGGCTATATCAGTTACCTTGGTTCTCCTACGGATCTCTTCATTTCTGATTTAGGTGACTTTCAGCCTTATAATGAGGCCCATTGTGAGCGACCATGCACGTTTCAGTGCCATAGGTGGCAACACGCACTGGTCAAAAACTTTCGTCTTGAGGCACTACGGTATGTGGGACGAGAAAATATTGAGTACCGTTTTTATTATTACATAATGTTATTTTATTCAAACGTCGATGGCCACTTTAATCAATGGCAGAAACCTGACTTCAGCAACCAATTAACTCTTTGCAGACCTTGGGGAGCCAACCCAGAATCCCAGCTAAAGTGACCGCGTCTCCCGCGTCCTGACGCGGTAGTAACCTTGACTTCTGAACCTCTTAGCAAATGAAGGAAACCACGCTAAGCTTTTTTACCTGCTCTTTATAGAGAGCGATCTGCCACGGCCATTGAGTATCCAACTTGGATATAACATTCAGCACCGTTGTGTTTGCCAGTTTACCGCATTGAGGCTGCAAGCAAAAAAAAAATGATATCAACGCTATCTGCCCATTCTTCTTCTTAATGTGTCGATAACAATCTAATGGACTCGGCCCAGAATTCAGCTACTTGTTTTGCGACATCACCAACGTCCTTCAGTTCTTCGTCTTGTGTGTGCGTCACGTGCAGCTGACAGGACAAGCAGGACATGATATTAAGTGTCCCATCGTTTGTGGAACAAACCGTTACAACATACATTTTATCTGTCTTTGGTTTAATTAATACTAGATTCAAGCCGAGCAATGTCCTGAAACCGCACCAGCGTGGCGACCCAATGCGACAAAAAATTGCGTAGTGGGCGCCTTAACTAACCGCAACGCATCACGTGCCGTAGTCAATCAGAAAATAGTGCTGAAGAAGATTCCTTCTTTTGAGTTTTCCCTAAAGTTTTTTTTTTAGCCTACATTGTCTCGCACTGCTGGGAAATACCTCCTCTTGTTTCTTCCAATTCTCCCTGTCTTGTGCGATCTCTGGCCATGTTGACCCTGCAAATGTTACCACATCGTCGCAAGTTTATTTTTATTTAACCATTTATGTACGGCCACCAAAGGAGACAAGTAACCAGGGCCGTCGGATATAGTTGAAGTTTAGTAAGAAACCGAAGGTTTTTCCTAATGGAATTTAACTTGATAAATGAACTGTCTGTTTTCTATTAATTAAACTAAATTTATTCAAAAACATCCGTGGACCCGACCCTGGTTACTTATCTCCTTTAGCGACACATTTGTACACACATATATAAACAGACAAGAAAAATAAAACAGAACAGAAAAATAGATACAAGGGTAAGGAAGGGTAGGGTTCATGTATAAAGGAAGATCAAAATTTTGACGGATCAACAGTAGCTTCTAATGTTTCTACTTACCCTGACTACAATTAACGTTTGCTAATCAGTTTGTCTTAGTAATCTGTGGAAAATGTAATGGGTAGTATATTTGTTAAGTCATATGTATATTTTTAGTATAACATTAGCACCTGCCCTCACCTGCACCTGCACCTGTCACTGGCACCTGCCTCACGTTGGTCTACCTCTTCAGCTCCATCTGCAACTCCACCACAGCCTCCTCAGCCCACCTATCCCGCATCGTCGCCCATACACCCCACCTCCACATTATACACACCACTGCCATTCCATCCCCACCCTTATCTGGTAAATAAATCTTTAATTGATTGCTACTTACCTTTCTTTAATATAACTACCTATGTCTTTAAAGTTTAGCTTTTCTTGTCGCTATAATACGACATTTTGTTCGTTTTCCCTATAAAAATAAATGAAAATAGTTTCTGATAATGAAAGATAGCTCACCTTTCCATCAATGCCTGCAGGGTTGGTACTTTTTGGTATATGTAATGTTCTTAAAGCCATATTGACAAATATATCCAAGGCCGTCACAACAATGACATCCGGGTTCTCACTGAAGGAAATAACATTTACTGTTTTTTTTCTTCTACATATAAAGGTCACTAGGTGTTAGTAGAGGCCGGGGTGCAAAGTGCCGGGGGCGAGTTGTTCCGGCACGAATAACTTCGTTAAGAAAAGAGATGTGAAATGCATTACCGTACGATGCACCATCATGCTGTTTAATGCCGACAGACACTTTAGTGACGATGACGCGTCTTTAGAAGTTGGGCACGACAAGTTTAATAAAGTAGATAAAATTAATTTGCTGAGCCTTTTCCCAACTATATTGCGGTCGGCTTCCAGTCTAACCGGATGCAGCTGAATACAGCTGTTTACCTGGAGCAACTGCCTATCTTATCTGACCTCCAAAATACACTTACTGGGTAACACGATACGCTTTGGTAAGACTGGTCGTCAGACTTTCGGGCTCCTGACGACCCATAACGAATATCAAAGATCCAAGAATGACTGCCGTGATCAACGGCTTAACGTTCTTTCCGAGATACGGTGGAGTCTCGGTATGTAAAGAAGATCACCCATCCACGAACCGACCGCCGCAAGCATAGCTTAACCTGATCGATCGACCCGTGCGGCTGTTATTACTTAGCCACGACCCCTATAGGTAATAGTAGTTCTTCTCCATAGGTACCTACGCTTTGGAATGGGCAACTAGCTTCATCTTTCTGACTGACCGACCCTTTGACAATTCAAAAGTGCCTGTAATTGGTTTAGTTGAATTAAATGATTTGAGTTTGAGTTTGAGTTTGAGTTTGAGTGATGAAACACATTTTAAATTATACAGACGCCAGCACATCCAGCTACCCGAAACTGTTTTTTCCCAATCAACCTTGAACCTTAATACCTTAGCGATAAAGTTGAAAATATATTCAAGAAATTTGACCGATTGTAGTAGCTTGATGTGCTGGCGTCGGTACACCAGAATTTCTGTACTCACAAAGTATAATTTGTAGCTAGTTTGGGAACAGGCTTCGTGTCCTTGTCAATGCCACTCCTCAGTCCTATATTTGGTGTGCAGATGTTCCTTCCATTCAGTCTTATTGTCAGAAGTCTCGGTGGTACCTCTTTGTATTGAATGAAGAAGCGCAACGTCAGGTCGTGACCCGGGTCGATATCCACTTTATCGTTCTCAATTTTGAAATTCTTGTTATCACGCGTGGTCACCTGTCCAAACCAGTTCTGGAAGAGGCATTATTTATACGTAAAAACATATCTATGTATACAGGGTGGCAGGGACATCGACGCGCAAACTGTAACCATGAATTCAGCACATGAGTTTAGGCCCCATAGCGTAGAAATTTTTCGTCGAACCCACCGCGTCGTATCGCGTCGCCTGCCCGCGTGATCGCTTCGTTTTTACTTAGCGTACTTCTTCTTCTAACTTTTTTTCGTTTTGTTCGTCTCCTAAGGACCATAGCGTGATGTTAAATAGCCTATAGCTTTCCTCAATAATTGGGCTATCAAATTCAAAACGAAACTGACACTGGTGGATTAGCGCTTTCAGACAAAAAGAAGATAGGGTGGCAGGGACATCGACGCGCAAACTGTAACCATGAATTCAGCACATGAGTTTAGGCCCCATAGCGTAGAAATTTTTCGTCGGTTATAAAAAAAAATCTTCTGTTTCATAGAAAAGTGCAATACCTACGCGGTCAAAATGTATGGAACAGCAATATTTTTTTTAATAACCGACGAAAAATTTCGACGCTATGGGGTCTATAAACTGATGTGCTGAATCCATGGTTACAGTTTGCGCGTCGATGTCCCTGACACCCTATCTTCTTTTTGTATGAAGGCGCTAATCCACCAATACCAGTCTTTTTTTAATTTGATAACCCAATTATTGAGGAAAGCTATAGGCTATTTAACATCACGCTATGGTCCTTAGGAGCCGAGCAAAAAGAAAAAAAGTCAGAAGAAGAAGTACGCTATGTGAAAACGAAGCGATCACGCGGGCAGGCGACGCGATACGACGCGGTGGGTTCTGAAAGAACAAAAAATTTCACGCGGACGAAGTCGCGGGCAGAAGCCTGTAGAAGTTCATTTGTTTGTGGCCGAGTCGACAACTCCAGAAATGTTATAAGGTATTTTGAATTTTATGCAATGTAATTAAGAATAAAGTACACGATTTAAAATATTGAACTCTTATCTGTTACCACTTCTGTGCGCTAGTGTTCTTTTTACTATAAAAATAATAATAATAATTAAAATAACCCCACCACCGTATCTCTACGTTAACGTCGTGGTGGGGCTAGCGCGCTCTAAACTCTAAGTCAGTGACGGAAGAGTTCACTTTGCCGGAACATGGTCTAGGGTGAGGAGCCAGACCAAGAGAGATACAGGAACACGCAGGGCAGCATGTGGCGAGCTGTTGGGCAGTAGCGACCCCACGGACCCTATCTCCCGGGAGAAGTCTTGTTCCTCACCTCTGGCTTGCCTTTATTGGCCGGCTGGAGTGAACACTGACGAGGAACAGAGCTCCCACCTCATTCTTGCCTTTATTGGCTGGCTTGAGTGGAGATTCGCAAGAGCAAATGTGCTTGGAGGAAGGAAGTATTTCAGTAAGATGCTGGTAGGGATCTTGACCGTACTTCCGGGATTGTCCTGATAGCCGTGATCGTGGAATACCTCTCCATTCCTCATAAGCACCTCAGGACATGCCGCCCCCTTGTCGCTACAACACCATGTGCTAGCGACCGTTTTCGGGGGCCCATTATTGAGTGTGCAAGTCACCCCCTGCCATTTCATCTGTGAATATTATAATTATCATTGGTCAGGCAGGGGACATATACCTTCGATAGTTCAAGGTAACCGATCCACTATAGCCACCAAACCCATAGCCCAGTATATTTTGTTTCCATGTTCTACAATCCTGCACCAACCGGGGGTTGTCCTTGGGTGCACATGCGTGGTGCATACAGGGATAATCGTCGGTTGGTGCCTCCTCACCATTTAAAATTGTGTAAAGGGGCTCTGCGAGTTGGCTTCGGCCCCTAGTACGCCTTTCAAAGGTCCGGGACAAAGACAATTAAAATAGAAAAGATAATATATATACCTACAGATAATATACTGATTCAAAAGGCAGTACTCCTCGATACAGCTCGCATTGTGAGGAGGTTCCTGTCTCTGGAGCCCTAACGACCGGTAGCTTGGACTCTGCTCCCGACATCGGTGGATCACAATTTTTTTTAAATATATTTTTTTAAATGTTTTTATACTTTTTTTTTAAATATTTAAAAATTTAAGTAAGTATGTAAATGGATAAATAAACGAATTAAAATAATAATTTTATAATTAATAATAACTTTCATAATATTTTACGACATTACGCGTCGGGGATTTAATTTTTGAACAGGGAAATCTAATAGAATAGAAATTTTATCTAAACGACTATCATTTTTTTAGAGCAATAATGGCCGTTCGTGTATGACATCTCAAACAAAATAAAAACCTAGTTTTTAGGTTATTGCGATTTTTTTGAAAATCTCTGAAACCCGGGTTTTGTTTACAAAAATAACTTTTGTAGAAGTTCTAATATGATAAGTGTAGTATATAAAAAATAAAGTTGAGATAAAGTTAAGATGCAGCATGGTACGGGATTCCATACGTCCATGAGCGTTGTCCTTTGCCAATTGACTAATACATATTTTATTACAGTAAGAATATTTCAATTGAAAAACTCACCCCAAGTAACTCAACCCTTTCATTGAAAATGATATTGATCCATATCGATTTTAGTGAATTGTCTGTGGACAATTTGATGACTCCGTACCACCGGAAGGGCTCTGTCCTGGGCAACTCGTACATAAACACGTCAGGACATGGCGATATAGGCGTGGAGACGGAGTCCTGCTCGAGTGTGGGTGCTGCTAACAACGCCAGGAATGCGCACAGGACTACGATCTGTTGAGTTAAATCCTGATTGGTCTTTTGTAATAGGCTGTTATGACACATAATGGCAAGTGTTGTTATTTAGTATGTATTTATGCAAGCATAATAATTATGTGCATATATTTTGCGTTTTGTCATAATTATTGCACAAGATTTCTTGGGTAACTTTATCGAGAATAATTTTATTCTTAGAAGAATCCTGAACATGTTAAACTCAGTTCGTCTTGAGCAGCACCCTAATTGCGTAGCACCCTATTACTCACAATCTGTATCATTTTGAAGGAAAAAAAATGGAAAACTCGCGTCAGGACACGAGAAATGGATGTCTGACTAGGGCTTCGGATATCTTAGGGTTTGCAAAAGTGGCCACTACAGACTTGTGTACGGCTATAGTGCTAGGTGCCAATTTAACATCACTGTGTAAGTAGCAAATGAATTTTGCGAGGTCATC
The DNA here is from genome assembly GCA_949629185.1 of Apamea crenata. NCBI lineage: Eukaryota > Metazoa > Arthropoda > Insecta > Lepidoptera > Noctuidae > Apamea > Apamea crenata. The sequence continues at coordinate 7,782,915 of OX451372.1, forward strand.
AGGTTCGGGGTTATCAATTTGGCACTTTCCTCTGGACCATAAACGCCACCTTTCCCAGGCGCAATTATATGTCTTCAAAGAAGATTTGCGCCATGCGGACTCTAGGAGAATTTTGTTTTCTTCTTGCCAGGTTTGAACTAAGCCGGCCCAGCCTGAACCCTCCATACCTGCCAAAATAGCTTCTCTACTTCTGGTGGAGGTTTCCCCGTTTTCAGGTCTGTAAGATGTTGGCGCAAGTTGTGGATCACAAATGGGGGACTTAGTGCCCGCTGTTTCAATTCTGCTTTCCAAAAGGTTTGCCATGCCATTCACATGATCTAACCACCACTGAAGCTCTTTCACGACACATTTTGGAAGGCTGAACTTTTTGTTTCTATCGTCCTCTGGGAGTAAATTTGCTTGTCTTTGGATTGGCCTGCAATGAAGTCTCCCAAGGGAACAACAAATAACGCGAAGCTGAGGTTTCCTAGACTAAGTTTTTCACGATCTTTTTTTTTACGTGTCTGTAAATCAAAATCATTTGTTCGAATTTGTCTGCTCAACAACGTAAATAACGCAATGAATGTTGTTGAACTGTCGAAATTAAAGCCTCTTGTTAGTGTGCTACGCAATTACCCCGTAGGTTAAATAGTAGTGCCGGTACGTTACTAATATTTAGGTCACCTTTATCATGGTATCACTGTAAACAAGTCCACTATAATTTTATTCATTACTTTTATTAGTTGCTCATCTAGCTAGGAAAAAGTTCTCACAAGTTTTAGTCACACAGGAAAACATAAATTCACATTAACAACACAACATTTTGTCACAATTCTTACCATAATTAAAGGAATTTACTGATTGCATATAAAGACGTGAGCATAGATTTGTTTACACGATTTTTTTTTTTAATTTTCGTGTTGTGTCGCTCGCCGCCCGCGCCGGCGTCAGTTATAATGACAAATGGAAATCATGGAGATAATCGCAGAGGTCAAGGTATGCTAATATAAGGAAACTTGTTAAGGATTTTAACCTACAACTGGTTTTTCTATGAGGTAACTACGTTCGGAGCGTGACGTGATGTGGTGTTTGTAAAGCTTCGGCCAAACCTGCACGGCCAAAGCGGCTGCGAAGCGGAAGCGTCAGTCGCGTGTCAGTCGCTACTCGTGTTTATCTATGACGCCTTGCGCACCTACGCGACCGCTGTAATCGCGCAGGTGTTCAGTTTGATTTCGCGTTGTTGACGCTCCCATTTCGCGTCCCGCGTCACGCGTACATAACGCACAGGTTTGGCCGAAGCTTTATACTGATTTTGTTTAGGTAGATGCCTATTATAAAACACTTGTGTGCAAAAAAAAACGGGTTGCACTCCGGGAGTGCCGGCAGAAGTGAAAACTGCTTATACGTAGGAAGTTTCATTAAAATCGGTTCATGCATTTCGAAAAACAAGGACTTGAAAGTTTGTGTGAAATTAACAAAAAGTTAGGCATACATGATGCAGCGGCATCGCCGCGGGTTTTAACACATCACAATAATATTATGAGTCAAAAAAAGTTTTAATGCAATTTTTAAACCGAAATTATGGAATTAATTTTGGTGTCATCATTATTTCAAATTTGAATTCATGAACATCCAAAAAGTCACAGACCTAGATACAAAAAAAAATGCAGAGTTAAAATTAAATAGCCAAATGTATTAATTTGTCACAAGCTTTTGCTCGCGGTTCCACCCGCGTGGAGGTCAGAAATTATCCCACGTGAACTTACTACCGAGATAAAAAGTGTTGTGTTGTAAACGATAAATCAACGCCAATATAGTCGGACCACTTAATTTTCGTTTTTTTTTTGTGGTAGCGACACCAAGCCTTTTAGAACGCACTGCACTGTAAATGATAAATATTTGTTACGGCCGCGAATCGTATGTAGATTAACATACAACCCGATAAGTACTGACTTGCAAATGGCAAAAAAACGTAAAGAAAGAAAGAAAGAAAAACGTTTATTTGGACACGTAATAAAATTTGTGTTTCACGGGCTACCCTAACGCGGTCATTTTCTACTAGTTCACCGATCTAAGTAAAAATCTGTTGCAAAAATATTATTTGAGGCATGAAAACCTAATGGTTAAGTACAGACGCCAGCAGCCGACCGATTCTGTAGAAATCTCACCGTGGAAAGTTAGGTGAAGTGAGCTTAGAGTGAGCTGTCAATAGTGTCAATCCCTAGCATTAGTTGGAATGACAGCTCACTCCACGCTCACTTCACCTAAGATTTCACGGTGATATGGTTACAGAATAGTATGACAGGTCAAGCTACCCGAATCTGTCAAATTTTCCCAATCAACCTTGAACCTTAATGCTTTATCGTTAAAGTTGAAAATCTATTAAATAAATTTGACAGTTTGGAGTAACTTGATATGCAGCTGGCGTCTGTACCACATTATTATTAGCAAAACCAAGCTAAGCAAAAAATCTATCAACAATTTATTAAAACAACTTTTAATCGTTTTCCTTCTTTGGTATCAAGTTTTGCAACATATTTAGGTACAACTGTTTTTATCTACTTATAAAATTAATAAACAGACTCCAGCGCGGATGGCGACCGACGTCAATTAATAAAATCAATATTAGTGTGAAAAATTATTACGGAGGAAGTTCTTACGGAAATCGAATGATTTCTGTTGAAAATGGTAAGAAAGTGATGAAAAAATATGATGTCATTGTAGTATCCTACTAATATACATAATTAGTATATTATAAAATCCTACTAATTACAAACGTGAAAGTTTGTATGGATGGATGGATGTTTGTTACTCTTTCACGCAAAAACTACTGAACGGATTTGGATGATATTTGGCACACAGATGGTTTATAACCAGGATTAACATAATATAGGAAACCTTTTATCCCGATATTCCCACGGGATCGAACCTTATGCGGGTGAAACCGCGGGGCGCTGCTAGTGTTTACATAAAGGTGTACAGGTACAGGTTACATATCATGTAGGTATCTACATGATATTTTTAAACTTTTTGTAACAAAAACTCATAGTATAATCACTTAAAATGTTCCCACTGCTGGGACACAGGCCTCCTCTCGGTGAGAGGGAGTGGGCCGTAATCAACCACGCGGGCCCAGTGCGGGTTGGCAGATGTCTTATGACTTCGAATTTTTGGTTCTAGGTTTCCTCACGATGTTTTCCTTCACCTTCACAAAATAAAGTGCCTGTCTGTCTGGGTTCGAACCTACGACCTGCAACTCGTAAGTCGCGGCCGTTACCACTGGGCCACCAGTGCTACGACTGAACTGAATTCGAGGAGTCGATATTGCGTCTTGCTCACAACTTCTCACGTTCAACACCGTCAAATTCAATTTGTCTCGTAGTGCGAATTAAACAGTGACACGCTTAGGATTATTACATGCCGAAGATATTCTCGATCGCGGTTGCTGTCTCGATACCTCGATGTCGATATACTCACTAGTTCTATATGGATAGAGGTGCGAACACGTGGATATAGCCGCACCTGAAAGCTCAGATAGCCTGTGAAATCATTTACATAATGTAAAATGCCTGCTTGGGTTCGAACCCACAACCTACAACTCGTATAGCATTTTTATCTCACGAAGCGACGCGTGCTTTACTTGTGGTTAACAAGGGTACAAACACGCTGTAAACGTGTTTGTAAGGGCAGGAGCTCTCGGTACCGTCCGAGAATGGTGAAGTCGGAAGTGTGTGTGTCATGTGCTCACGCTACTTCACGTTACTCGTCTTAACGCACACATTCGCAGCGTCTTTGTACACTTGGTTAACACAAGTAAAGCGCGCGTCGCTCCATGATGTTAAAATACTAGTCCTATCTAACAAAATCAAATTCTCGATTCCAGTGCCCACGCCGAAACTTTAATAAACTCCTCTCGCCCGGTTAAAAAGTTGCTCCAACCCGGTTCCATAGGGGTTTTTATACTTTTATCCGGGCTCCGAGCACTGAACCCGCTTTATGAAGCCTATAATGGCTTAATTATCCATAAAAATTTACGCTTACTTTTTATTTATTGAGAGTTGACTAGGGCTTACGAATGAACTTTTTAAAATGTGGATATTTTGGAACATACTTATCCAAACTTGATATAATAAATTTTGGTGTATCGTACAGTATATTCTATAAATCTATGTAATATGTAAAATTCAATATAAAATGGGCGCTCATTTTATCAAACATGTCATTTCAATAAAACCCGTCTATGAAAGTTTTATCGAAATTATTAATTGTTTAGCACCTCCAATACGCTTGTGTAGCGGTATCTACAACGCCACATGCGAACAACGCGTCATACTGACGTCACGCAAATCCTGCATCTCGCAAGCAGAGTTTACCGTGCAATTAACATAGATACAATTTCCCAATATCAATCATTGGGCAATTGCCCGCCAGACACAACACCCGTCTGGCCGGAGGATCCTCCCTTTTCAATGGAGCATGAGTGAACTTTACACCCTGTTCCTCATACCTCCAAACTCGGAAGTCAATGTCAAAAATTCCTCATATAAGAAATTACCTGACATATCATCACGCCTTTTTCCCCCGAAGGGTTGGGCAGAGATACCTGTAGTACACCCACATTTCGCCAGTTATGTTTAGTTCCTATGTAATAGGGAGGAAAGGGAGTCATTGCCATCAAGCGGACAGAAATCCAGCCAATCGATTTTGAAAAAAAATCTCACCGTGAAAAGTTAAGTGAAGTGAGCTGTCAATATCTAGTGTCAATCCCTAACATTAGTTGGAATGACAGCTCACTCCACGCTCACTTCATCTAAGTTTTCACGGTGAGATGGTTACAGAATTGCACTGCTGATCCGGGCTGCTACTGAGAAGTTTCATATAGCAAAACCCAATAAAACTTTGCTGGGAATCGAACCCAGGACTTCATGTTCAGCAATAGCGCTTGCAACCACCAGAGCAACTAGGCAAGAAAAAAAAATCTTTAAAAAAAGTGTTTTATTAACAAAGTTATGTACTTAAGTGCAATCGCATCACGAGATCAAAAACCAGAAACAATACTGTTAATCCATGGCAGGAATGTGGCTAAGTCTGTAAATATGGTGTAGTGTCTTGGGTCGCATTGAAATGCATTCAGCTTTGGTACTGACAGGGAGACCAGACCTCGGAGGTACCAGGCGTCACCTTTCCTGAGGACCATGCCGCTGCCGGCGCTGGGGCACGGGGATATATCTAGAAATAGAGGGCAGAACTTCAGAATCTTCTTAGTGTGTCGATTGCAATCTAAATGGACTCGGAACAGAATTCGGCTACTTGTATGACGGCATGATCAGTTCCTGTAACGTACAGCTGACATGATGCGCAGGACATTGTATTAAGTGTCTCATCGTTTGTGGAACAGTACCACATTTAAACTCCAAGGCGGAGTCGAAGTTCAGAATAATGTGTGTGCAGTTGCTGGGACATTTCATTTCATTTCATTTTTTTTTTCATTTTTTTTTAAAACGTTGCCCCACACTAGGAATTTCTCCTGTGTCGTGGGTGCGTTTACAGACATATAAACTCACATACACAAACAGCCAGACCCGGAACAACTAATTGTAGGTCATACAAATATTTGTTCAGTGCGGGAATCGAACCCGCGACACGCAGCGTAGCAGTCAATCGCTTAACCGCTGCGCCAACCGTGCCGAACAACACAGGTCTGACGCTGGCCCAGTGCGGGTTAGAAGTGTCATATGCCTTCAAATTTTTGGTTCTATGACATGCCAGTTTCTTCACGATTTTATCCTTCGCCGTTTTGAGAGCAGTGGTGATGAAATTAAATTACACAGTGTCCGGTTGGGTTCGAACCTACGATCTATTCGTAGATTGGGGCCGATGCCATTGCCACTGGGAAACCACTGATCGGCAATGATAATTATAATACTATTATATGGATTAGTTATAGCCATAGCAAACAATTTTCGTAAGCGGCACACTAAGTGCGTAATCTGAATAAAATTCTGAAGGATATGGCTAATCCATTGCTTTATGTGCTCAAAACATTTGTCAGCTCAACAACGTAAATACCGCAATGAATGTTGTTGAACTGTCGAAATTAAAGCAAAATTTTAAAATCATATTTTTAGCATTCGCATTTTGTTGATATGGTCACAAAGGGACTGGAGCATGCCGCAGCTTCCCGGCTGGCTCATACAAATGTTAATGCTTTGCCGTGTCATGCCGCGTCGTGGCACCTAGTAAGCCAACAACAACCACCCCAACCAACGACCAACCAGCCAACCAACTCCATCTCAGTGTGCATACACACGAGCGACACGCATCAGCACCAACGGCAACGGCAACCGTCGACAACGTGCCGTGTATTTGAGTACGGTGCGGAAATACACGTGCGGCATGTTGTTGACGCATCGACGGCTGCCGCCAGCACGCGTTAACGGTATCCGTCGACGCTTTTCGACGGTTGCAGTTGCCTTTGTAGTTGACACGTGTCGCTCATGTGTATGAGCACTTACCGTTTCGATTTCCTGCGCAGTAGGTGTATTCTGAAGTGAATCGGCTAAAGAAGTCATTGTGTGAATTGATACATGTGTCATGGTTGACCACCGGCATCTTCTCCGTAACTAGATCGTTCACCACTTGGCCTGCATCGTCGAAAACCCAGCCTACTAACTGTAAAACAAAGGAAATAGGTTTGTTAGAATTCATATCTTTAAAACTGCTGTACTAACTCGTAATACATACATACTGTTTAGTCCAGTTTGTGATCTTCCTGTACGATTCGCAATAAATACTTTTTCTTTCTAATAGTTTTCATTCGTCAGATAACTGAGGGGCAATTCTCGTAATTTTAAGGACGTTCACAGTCTGATCTCAGTCCCAATCTGTCAAAAATACGTCCCTACATTTTGACAAGTTTGTGAGATTTGTTTGTCGCCGAGATGAGACTAGATTTTGAACGTTTTAAATTACGAGAATTGTTGTATTGTTGTGTATTGTTGTTTGTGTATTGTTGTTGTTGTTGTTGTTGTGAATTGTTGTTTTGTTGAATTTCATTAAGTTCCTAACGTTGTTCGAACTTATGATGGCTAGAGATGGCTCACTAAGCGCCTTTCGACTCACGGCTGCTTTTCTCGTGCGAGTGAGAGACGTATGCCCGTCTCCCTTTCCGCTGCCTCGTTTGCATACATCACTCATCACCCATCCTCGTAAAAAGAGGCAACAACGGCATTCCACTGGTTCTTTTTTATAAGTGATCGGCGCAGCATGGTGTCGCCCATACATTTCTATTATCTGACATCAGAATTCTAGAACTCATTCTAGACATAATCAGCTTTCCTGCCATTCATATATGGCTGTTTTGGTTATCTCCCCCTCTCATAAAGCCACATATATACTGAATACATACCGTTCCCTTCATCCCAACAACTTTATTTAGATCTGTGTCGTGCTGCGGCCAGAGACAAGCAGGTCTGACCCAGTCGGTGTACTTCAGAGGCTGACTGAGCTCCAAAATCGCCACATCGCGATGGAAGATGGGGGGGTTGTAGTCCGGATGCACTAATATTTCCTTGACCTGAAAATAAATATTTATTTCTTTATTTATTATACCACCTTTAATCACAGGAATCATCACCTTACAGTTTGCCATATTGAGATAATATGTTACAAATTATAGTGAATTACCAGTAATAAGAAAGAAAGAGGCTCGTGGCAAAGTAAAAGCTGCACCCTCATTGCGTAACACACGATCAATCGGAATCGGTTTCATTTTGACAGTTCAACAACATTCATTGCGTTATTTACGTTGTTGAGCAGACACAATATAACACATTTTTTGAACATATAAATAAATAAAAATCTTTATTGAGATATAGAGATATGAAGCAATGGATTAGCAATATCCTTCAAAATGATTCAGATTGAGATTGATTGTGTGTTACGCAATTAGGGTGCTGGACGGGTCTATCTATCGATGATTAAGTGACGCGTGCCGAGGCCGGTTAATGGATGAGTGAGTATTCTATTTCTTAGCTCGCTCTTCATGCATCGGAACGCACGCTAAGCCGTTAGTCACGACTGTAATTCATGTAGATCGGGTAGTCAGAAACAGGAAGTCTCCACACCAACCAGTCTTAATACACATTATCATAATAACCAGTATTGGGTTGTGGAGGTCACATAGAAAGTCGCTCTATGTAAAATACTGGTACTTATTTAACTGTTTCCTATTAGACTGAAAGCTGACTATAACATAGGTTGGAAAAGGCTAGGTTGTGATGATAATGACGACCGGTAGCCATGACTGAACTCATGAGATACTTACAGAACTAATCTGCACTCCATCCACTGAGGTCCTAAGGTTCTGTTTCCCCGTGTAGACCGTCAGTGTGTGTCGGTCGACGACAAGTTTGGTGGACTTCCTGGTGACGCAGTGTGCTGCTGTGATGACGTGTCTTGCCGTGACCAAGGTACCTCCACAAATGTACTTGTTGTCCACGTTCTGGAGACGGGGAACGGAATTTGTTAGCTGGCTTTGTCAGGTGCCGCTCAACAGTACAACTAAGCTACAGACGGAGGCGTGGCAAATAAATGATCCCCATAGGTAACGTGGTAAACCTCCCCGTGCATGATCTACTTAGTAGTGGAGGGTTGACTTAGTGTTGTCGCATTTCTAGGGGCGACGGACTCTAGGACGTCTGTCGCCCCCCACAAGTGTGAAGGGTTGAAGGGCGTTTTTGGGGGACTGTCTTTTGTAATTTTGACGTTCAAAAAGTGCTGATTCTCAGCCTAATTTGAATAAATGACTTTTGATTTTGATTTTGACACACCAGCCGGTCGATTCTGTAACCATCTCACCGTGAAAACTTAGGTGAAGTGAGCGTGGAGTGAGCTGTCATTCCAAATAATGCTAAGGATTGACACTACTGACAACTCACATCAAGCTCACTTCACTTGAGTTTTCACGGTGAGATTTTTACAGAATCGACCGGCAGGACCCGAGGTGGCGGCGCGTAGTGTTCCACACACGCACCTCTCAGACGTCGCACACCTAACTCCCCCCCCCCTGACCCAAGGAGGCCCGCAATAGTGGGCCGGAACCATTGCACCAGTCGGGGGTTGTGGAAGGATAGGACCGTATGATCCCGCGACTCCCGGCGCAGGTATGGAACACAGGGGTGATTTTTAGTCAGTAAGAGTCTGACAGACACCTCCTCCCCCACCTCCCCCAGGGCGGAGGACATCCATGAGGATTTTTCACCACAGAAAAAAAAAGTGTTGTCTCACTACATTATCAAGATATTGGGCGTTTGACAATCAGCGCCTACGATCAACGCGTACCATACGCGTTAACCGTAGATCGAGCACTAATTCCAGCGTAAGGAAAACCTAATCTGTAGGCCGACCGCTTAACTGAGACGTTGCCTGAGGTAGCTGCGCGGTGCCGGAAGGGTGATAGTTGTCACAAGTTCACGAATCACTGAGCTCTCGCGTCACGTCACCACACCCCTCCCGCACTGCGCTGATACCTCAGGCAACGTCTCAGTTAAGCGGTTGGCCTATAGCATATTCCTGCGTTTCTCCGGCGTCACCATCTTTAAATACTTCAAACTTTCTCGGTAAGAGTTGAGCTTAATTTCCTGATTATTCGAGTTGGCGGACTACTTTCTTTCAAAGTGCTATTAGCTCATTATAAAACTATAGAAACTACATCTTAATAATCTCGGAGCAAATCAATGATGCCGTGACAACGTAGGTACTCACCTTAGTTCGGTAGAGAGCGATCTGCCAAGGCCATTGCTCTTCCACCGCAGGGGAATTCCCTACCTGAGGCTTGGGATTCGACTCCACCTTACCGCATGGACCCTGGAAAATGTAAAGTTTAGTACTATTACTTGGTTCGTCTTGATGCTTTATTATTATTATGCATAATAATAAATAAAGCATGCAGTCTAAGATTTTTCTTTTTTCTATAAGTTTTATGTGTGTAAGAAATATACAGTGTTGTTTTTGTAAATAAATACAAGGTCAAATTAAATTAGCAAACGAAACTCTGCACATGTGGTGGTTAACGTATTTATGCGTTATTATTTATGTTGCTCACCTGTCCTTGAGGGTTAGTATTTTGTTGGTTTTGTGTTTCTATAGTGGCCTCGCCAGTTTTATCATTTGTATCACTGAGGAGGATGGGCTTCCGTGGTGGAGTACTAAAATAAAAAAAGTTGGGTTAGCGGAGATAGACCAGCCATATGGTTGATCGAGGGGCTTGTGGCTCAGTTATAACAGCCGCACGGGTTGATTGATCGGATTAAGCTACGCTTACCACGGTTGGTCCGTGGATGGGTGACCATTTTACATGCCAAGACCCCTCCGTTTCTCGGAAAGCAGGTTAAGCCGATGGTCCCGGCTGTCATTCCTGGACTGGCAGTCATTACGGGGCATCAGAAGCCCGAACATCTAACAACCAGTCTTAGCAAGGGGTATATCGTATTACCCAGTTACTGGGTTGTGGAGGTCAGATAGGCAGTCGCTCCATGTAAAACACTGGTTCCAACATGTTGGGAAAAGGCTAGGCAGATGATGATTCTACCTATCCTCATCTACGTCTTGGTCTATGTCAAAACTTTTATTGATCAGCACCCTAATTGCGTAACACACGCTCAATCGGAATCGGTTTCATTTTGACAGTTCAACAACATTCATTGCGTTATTTACGTTGTTGAGCAGACACAATATGACATATGTTCGAAAAATGTGTCATTGTGTGTGCTCAACACAATGACACATTTTTCGAACATATGAAGCAATGGATTAGCAATATCCTTCAAAACGATTCATTAACTATTATAAACAACATTCGATACGCCTTGAATCGAACATCAATCAATGTTATCGAAGGAGTCATGCTGTTCACGTACGACCCGTGCGTCTGTTATTACTTAGCCAAACGCCCCTAGGTAGAATCTTAGGCAGAATACATACAAAGAATTTTTCACTGGATTCTTAATAACAAAGTTGCAAATTTCTTTTCCATTCAGTCTTATAGCCAATAGCCTCGGGGTTTCGCTTTGAGGGTTGTATTGCACGTAGAAGTATACTGGCATAGCGTGACCAGGACTGATCTTTGTCGTCGGGTTCTCAATTTGAAAGTTCTTGTTATCATGTGTGGTTACATTTCCTATTGAGTTCTGAAACAGATAGACAAAATACAATTAATGATTGAATGCAGTGACTAACTAAAGCCACAGACACATTACTGTGTCGTGTGGTGTCTTTAATATAATATAATATTTATTTATTTCTAAGTATATGGTACATTGAGATCTTAAACTAAACATTGATTCACATATACTACCATTGCTGGTGTAGAAAAATTAAATAAGCTAAGTGCATGCAAATCGTAGACATTACAAAATAATTAAATTAAATAAATATAATTGTTTTGAATTTAATTTGATACAGTAATATTGATTTGGATTAATTGTATAGGATTAATTGTAATGTCAAAATATTAATTATTTTGTCAAACATAAAATACAAAACAAGACAAGACAAAAAAAGGAAAAAAACAAAAAAAAAAATTGCATGTCAAAAATATGAGTTCTAGTGACAAAGTATTGATTATAATGTCAAAACACTAATAGCATAGAATATTAATTACAATGTCAAAAATTATGATTTAAATATTCATTAACGGAATAAAAACACATGTCTAAGAGCCAAGTAAACATTTTACATTTGAATTTATTATTTGGTAACATTCTCAAGCCAGATGGTAATTTATTATAAATTTTTACTGTCATACAACTGGCATTTCTACTATATAGTTGCAATCTCTGAGGAGGTACTAGTAATTTACCGGCATTTTTTTTATTCAGTCTTTGGGAGACTTGTTCATTTACTAAGAATAAATGTCGTGACACGGGATAGGACAATCAAACGAATCTGTTCAAGACTGCGTCAAATCTCAACGAGTTTTGATCGGCTGACACTGATGCGTCAGAAGGCGCCATGACACGACACAACACAGTAATATTATGTATTAGGATTAAGTTAACGACGTGGTTCGACAATTTTTCTACCTTAGTTTCAGACTATGTAGGTAGTATCCGAGCCTATACTGACCCATTTCAATAAATCACCCGCACTTATTTCGAACGACATGACTAAATACAGAGATTTCTTTATTACATGTAAGTATGTTCAATATTAATGTAATATACACGTCATAAACTTTTCGGAATAAATTCTGTACAAGATGGAGAAATCCATACAGAATCCATTGCGTCGTTTAGAAGAAAAACGCGGTCACACGGATAGACATGAAAAGCGACTTTATGTTAAATAATAATATGAAACCGATTTAACAACCGAACAGAATTTTAAATGATAGATTATATATGTAGTTTTTATTAAGATACGTTTTATGAAGTAATAAAAAAATATAGATGTAGACGAACGTTGTACAACTGTGTGAACTGTGTGAATCATTTTCCTTCTTTGGTATCCACCAAAGAATTCCTTCTTTATAAAAAATACTTTATTCTTCGAACTGTGTGAATAATTTTCCATTATTCACACAGTTCGAAGAATAAAGTATTTTTTGAACTGAGTACATAATTCGGTTTTTAATCGAATCGTAAACTGTGGTAAGGTTAGGCAGTTACAGTAAAGCAAGTCAAGGTAACATAGGTTCATAGTTGCACCGCTCATGGTTCAAAATCGCTTGATAATAGTTCACATGACACATCACGTTTTATCTCGTATTGACCTGCACCAGTGCACCCTAATTGCGTAACAAAATCCAAGAGTTTTGAAAAACCAATCCATTGCTTCAAACGTTTGAAAAAATCGCCCGCTCAACAACGTAATTAACGCAATGAACGTGAGTGAACTGACAAAATTAAACCAGTGCGCCACCACTATGCGATGAGATCGTTTGTATGAATTTTGACGAACAAACACAACTTTTATGATCGCGGGACTATGGAAAAATTATACAAAAAAAAAGCACAACGATCGCATATTCGCTCGATGATCGCTTTTTTTTAGGAGACGGCTTTACAAAAATAAACATTTCATATCATTTGATTAGAAAAACTCACCCCAAGTACCAAGGCCTCGTCATCAAGTATAATATTGAGCCAGAGCGAGTGTAGAGTGCTGTCTGTAGACAAGTTTATGACGCCGTACCAACGACCCGGCCTCGCTCTGCTTGGTCCGTACATAAACACGTAGGGACATGGCGATGGGTCTTCGGCATTCTGCTCCAGTGAGGGTGCTGCTAGCAACACCAGGGTCAGGCACAAGGTTAGGATCTGTCGAGTTAAGAGGGGACCTAAAGCAAAATTGCCAATCGTAAATTTGATATTTTTTATGAAATTGACAAGACTTGGCATAACATAAAAAAATATAAGTACCTAGGTAGGGTTCACTATCTATACCAGATACTTAGTTCAGAAATACGCCACTAGTAGCGCTGCTTAGATGTCAACTTTCTGTCATGGCTAAGACTTTCTATTGTATTTCTACTGTATATCTCTACTCCTTCTCCCCCTTATATACAATATACAAAACAAGGTTTTTCTTTCGATCAGGTTTAAACCACTGACCCAGTTATTGAATTAAGAACCCAACTGATAGAGAAATGCAGTTCTTTATACAAAAATGACAGCTTAGTTCAGTGCTAAGTTGTAATTTTAGTATTTAGACCTTTGCCTAAATCGAAATAAAGTTCGAAATACAAGTACTGGCTCAATAGTTTAGGCTAGAACTAAAGTTAGGTGTCGTTTTGTAATAAGACGGTCTGTGTCTATATGTATAAATGTATCGTGCTGTGTACGGACATTATATATTATTTTCATAACTTCTACATTGACTTTTGTTTCTTGTTCGCTCGTAAATTTTCTACACGAGCTAAAAGTACTTAGGAGTATCCGCGGAATAAAATTGACATCTTAACAGTTCTAGTGTGGAAAAACTGTCTTCAAAATGTATTCTCAGTATAAGACTTATTCTTTGTATAAATTGATTGATTGTATTGATTGTTTTTATTTTTATCTATTTTATATTTGACATTCATTGGATTATTTTAAATGTATTCGAGAATGCTGCAATTAGGTACTAACATAGTTTTTAGGACCTCTGTTACTGACATTTTATGGAATTTACATTTCTGAAATAAATGTATATTATTATTATTTATAAAAGTTTGGTGGAATGCGCCCTTAATAGTAATATTTATTTGACCAAGGGCTGATTTTTCAATCATCTGATAACTTCATTCGAGGAATATTTTGAAATTTTGACAGTTATTTCAAACATAAACTGTCAAACGTCAATTTTATTCCTCCAATAAAAAATCATATGTCTATTGAAAAATACACAGCTCTTAAAAAGTACACAGATACAGAATGACACATAATTTAAACGTGCAAATGCGTGACCCCCATGCTAGGAAAAACCTGTGTTACAGGGGTCATCCATCCGTCCTATATGGATGTTATAAATATAATAAAAGTAAAGTGCACTTTTGTAAAAATAAAGTAGACTTGTACTTACATATAATTTTGAGGGTAACAAACGAGAGAAAGAAGTTAAAATGGGTAGTTAATACTGTTCCCTAAAACGCCCACCCCTCACTTCCTAGAGTTATAGCTGGGAAGAAGTGGCGCAACAAACTCCCCAACAACACATCTTTATCCAAAAGAACAGCAGTGCGATTCTGTAACCATCTCACCGTGAAAACTTATGTGAAGTGAGCGTGGAGTGAGCTGTCATTCCAACTAATGCTAGGGATTGACATTATTGACAATTCACTCTAAGCTCACTTCACGTAACTTTTCACGGCGAGATTTTTACAGAATCGATCGGCAGATCTGCAAGTTGCAAAAATCTCAAGAAATTCGAATTTGCCGGCAAACGTAGCGCATCCTGTTTGATCTTCTAAAAATAGACTGTTATGTATCTTCTGAGGTCACTGGCTCAGTTGGTATTTATTGTTGTGTGATTTCTTGAATGCACTTTTTGCAAGCAAATACTTGGTTCGATATGCAAACTGGCAAAATTATTATTCATCTAATGTATACTACCTACCAAACTGGTTTGCACACATATACACAATTTCACACTTATTAATAATACCACAATAACACCATATTTTTCCATCACTTTCTTACCATTTTCAACATAAATTATTCGATTTTTGTAAGAACTTCAAACATTTCACACTTATATTGATTTTATTGATTGGCGTCGGTCGCCATCCGTGCTGGAGTCTGTTTGAATGACAAAAGGAAATCATGGCGCTGCTATTAGCGGTCAAATTGAGGGTTTTTATTAACAACAGCAACTTGTTTTTAATAAATTCAAAGGATGACGTAAAAAGATGACCTATAGTATGTTTATTTTCAAGTCTGCGGCTCGCCACAGGATCAAATTAAATAAGCTAGAGAAATTCCACAGACAGACAGTGTTATTGATATCTTAGCACGGTAAAAGGTAGCTGGGACAGACTGGTAGCGGAAAGTGAAGAACCGAGTGTCGCGGTGCCACATGGAAGCAGCCTATGTCCAGCGTGGACAAGTAATAACTGAGTTCAACGAACAAGAAACTTGATTTAAAGATGGTTAACGACTAAAAATAAACATGACTTGTGGTCGATTCGCACGAATTTTGCGCGACCCTTTTAAATAATATATTATTTTTTAGAGGCGATTCGCACGAAGTTCAAGGTCAAAGATCTTTATTGTGAGACAGTGGTTACAGAGTTGTTATTATGTTAATTGGTGTGCTTTTGCACTGCTCCAACATGTTAGGCATACAATAGTTTACAAATTCGTTACATTAGACCTAAGTTTATGTGATAATTATATTATATTAATTGAAATAGAAATTTCAATTGTAATAGAGCTTTATTTTTTATAAAAACATAAAAACAGTTTGGCACTAACTCATCACGAATCTGTCGGATAAAAATTTGGTACTGTTTTGTTCTGTTTACTAAGATGTCATTAATTTTTTTCTTAAAAAGGTGAATGTTTTCAATTTCTCTTATTTGCTTAGGAAGCAAATTTTTTTTTTTTTTTAAGTTATTTTATTTGTGGGCGAATCGAGAACTCCAGAAAGGCGTATAAGGCAATTGGCACATTTTAAATTTATGAAATACAGATAAGAAAAAAGTACACCAGCGCACATAGCTCAGGATAAGTAGACAAAATTTTGGCCTAAGTTTGTCTAAAACTACAATAATTATAAAAAATTTCATAACCAGCTGAATTTTGGAACATATTTATATTTTGTATATGGTACTGAATCAATTCATTACCTAAAACAGCCAGACCCTCCGACGCTTACATCTTGATACACACAGAGTGTTAAGGTGAATTTCGATATTAAGATAAATTCTGATCAAAATTCATATTTAAACTTTTTTAATGACAACAACATCTATCTTTCAACAACAGTGACAAAGTATAAAAAATCGAATTACAGAAATATTAATTATTATGAATATATAATTAAAAAGGTTCATCGCCCATAAGATCAGGCGAACGATTGGTTCGTGGAAACTGTCCATACGACCGGTGCACTGAAGGATGTCTTTAAGTTTCCAGACTGGAGAGGGTTAGGCATCAACATGTGGTTCGAGGCTTCTATATGGTCACATGATATTACCACAAGAATGCCAACAATCGACTGAATGCACGCGCTCCCAAATAAGAGGTAAGACTTACCGTCAACTTTCCCTCCCTGAAGGGGGTATATCTCGAGACGCAAGCGTTGGAGTTGCGGGGAGTTTTGGCACGTTATTCTAGACACTATTCTAAATGCGTAACTTTTCAACTGGTTGTCAAAAATTTCACATCTTTAAGCTAAAAATCCTGGGCTATAACTATTAGAGCGCTGGCTAGTTTGCATGGCACACCAAATAAAATAAATAAGTTCTAAATAAACATATCATTTGTAGTTTAGAATTCTGCTCGTGTCCATGTTAACGGATGAAGTAATAAACTAACTTCTACGAGCTGACCGCGCGCCAGATGTTCTAGTTATTATATTCACGTGTGTTTTAGCGTGTTTTCCACACAAATTTACTGAAGTTTTAAGGTATTAGGTTTGCTTTATTTAAGAAAGGATCCAGCTAATGGCAACGCCTCTGAAGAACAGAAGAAGTAGAGGTAAGTCAAAAAATACTAGGTGTATGAGGAACTGGGTGTAAAGTTCACTCATACTCTATAGAAAAGGGAGGACCCTCCAACCAGACGGGTGTCATGTCTGGCGAGCAACTGCCCGATTAATCAAGTCAGGCTATTGTATATATGCTAATTGCGCGATAAACTCTGCTTGCGCGATGCAGGATTTTACGACGGTTTTATTTTGTGACGTCAGTATGACGCGTAGTTCGCATGTGGCGTTGTAGATACCGCTACAGATGCAATAAAAGAGACTCTACAAATGACGGTGATAATTCATTCGTCAACATACCCTGGCAGTCATTCCCTTTCATAATTTGCTGTCTAGTTTAATTTTTGACCATAACATGAGCTAAAATACTCTCGCATCGAAGAGAGCAATCTGATGGCGAATTCATCGGAATTTATTTCTATTATACTCATATGGACAGACATCGATTATGAACTACGTATGGTCTATTCAAATCCTTATATCCAATTAATGTTATTTCTCCTAAATCTCAACTTTAGATATACCAATGTAAATGAAGATGATTTTAAAATGACTAGTGTGATCGAAAAACAAAAAAAAAAATTTGGAAGTTGCAGCGAAAACTAAATTAAATGTGTTGGTATTAAAGTTGTTTTTCCAGAAAACTAAAATGCAAACGCATGCAGATTATATATTCAAAGGAAGAGTTATTTTAATTACCTTACGTCTTCTCTGATTGACAGGCAAGCTTGCGAGGAGAACTTAATACTGAGGATATTTTTTTTTAAAGCTTATACCTTTTTTTTTCGTGGGGAAGAATATCCTCATACATACCCTCCGTCTGGGAAGAACGGAGGGTTATGTCGGACTTCTAAGGACTAAAACCCCACTGTTCCTTCTCGTCGTACCATGAGTCGGGGGCCCGGGAGATACTTGTACATTCGTCGCACCCCTGACTGGTATCATCCCACCATGCCTAGCGGGCCCCATCACAAGTGCGGCCAATCCCACGACCGCACATGCTTCCATTAAGGCGCGTACACTGCGTGCCGCCTCTTTGAGCCTGACTGCTCGAGCGACGACACAGCCCCAATTTCGCCACCCGCAGGCCCCTGCTTATGGTGAACGAAGATCGTTAAGCGCCCTTCGACGCCCGGCTGCTCTTCTGGTGCGGACGGAATGAGAGGTATGCTCTCTCTCCCTCTCCGACGCCTACTTTGCATGCATCACCTCCTTATTCCTAGTCATCACCTTCCCTTGCCAATGTAACGTGGGATCGGCGCAACGTGTTTTGCCTGTAAAGTAGGTACCTAATAAAGCTTAGTATAGCGATGATGTTCTCGTACTTGAGAAAATATTATAGGAAGGTACAGGTGCATACTTGTAACTGTTCAATATAACGTTTCAGCATTTCGTTCACAGCAAAGACAAGGTTGTAAAAGCTCATTTACATGTAGAAAATTAGACACGTGTTCCAGATTTGCTACGTGTCTTTTACACTTTTTACACGTCATGTCGAGGATATAAATGCAAATGTTTTTACAAGCAGATTATCACATGCTTAAAAGAAAACTGTGTCAATAAGGCTGCGCGTCGTGTATATTTCGGCATTTTTTTTGTGTTCGTGAACGTTAATACCGCTACATAATACTAATATAAAAGTTGAACTGTTTTGTTTTTTTGAACGCGCTAATCTTTTGAGTTACTAGTCCGATTGAAAACAATCTTTTTGCATTTGATATGAGTAGCCTAATTTTTGAGAAAGGCTATAGGCTAATTATCATCACACAACGAGTCTTAGGAACCGAGCAAAAATATAAAAAACGCCAAACGAAAATGAAGTAGCCCAGGTAGACGATGCGATACGACGGGGTGGGTCGGCGAAATAAGAAATTTCACTTGGATAAAGTCGCGGGCAGAAGCTCATGCATGTTAACCTGTTAGACAAGGAGTCTATGTAGGTATCAAAAATGGGGCTAATTATTAATTTATTAAAATACAGTGTAACCTTAATATAACGTACCTCAATATAACGACTTCCTCGATTTAACAAATTCTTCGTAATCCCCTTGAATTGTCCATGAGTCAATGTAAAATATACCTTTACATTGCGAAGATTTTTTGCGAACAACCTCTTTATAACGAATTTTCAACTATGTATCAAAAAAAGTGTAAACCTCTAATTAACGAATTTTGTCAACCCAAAACCTTTATTATAACGTTCCCAATAGTATGTGATTCAGTCGCGACAGGTTTTGACACGTTTTTACCTCTTTATTACAAACCTCAGTTTAACGAATCACTTGATATAACGAATATTTACTTATTCCCTTCCGATTTGTTATATCGAAGTTGCACTGAATTATGATAACGATTTTATTTGCCGAGTCAAAAACCAGGGGGCCTACTCCGAAGTGCAAAGTGCGAATGTTCGGATCGGACCGACACATGGCCGAACCGAATATTATTGAAAAATGCGAAAAAAATTCGGATCGGCTCAGTTGGGTCGGGACCATAGTCAATATTCAAAAGAGTGTAGGAGTGTAGGGTCGGGACCGACCGAACCAAATAGTAACTTCGTAGCAGGAAACGGCAGATACTACTTCGGAGTAGACCCCCTGCTATCCTACCAAAATATTTAACAAAATAAGGCTGATGTGTGCATGGACTCTTAAAGGAACGCGGTTAAGATCTGAATGAGACTCTCACAGACCAGCCTATGCGTAACACACTTTCAATCACAATCCGAGGGTTTTGAAGGAAATTCCTAATCCATTGCTTCATAGGTTTGGAAAGTTCGTCCGCTCAACAATGTAATAACGCAATGAACTGTCAAAATTAAAGAAAACGCAATGAATTGCCATTTTATGTGTGACGCAATTGGGGCGTCGGAAGATGTGTCCTATGTCATGTTAGTGTGACGACGCATTCAGGTTCACCAAACAACATAAACACGACAGTCATCAAAATCAAAATCAAAAGTCATTTATTCAAATTAGGCTGAGAATCAGCACTTTTTGAACGTCAAAATTACAAAAGACAGTCCCCCAAAAACGCCCGCCCTTCACCACTTCCTAGTGCTATTGCTGGGAAGAAGAAGTGGCGCAACAAACTCCCCAGCAGCACAGCTGTCTGTTCAATTTAAAAAAATACTTGAATGAATACAATACTAGGTACCTACTTATGTTCGGTAATTAACATTACAAAACCAGAACATAAAATTTAATTATTTGCCATAATATGTCAGCTAGCCACGCCAATATACCAACAAATATAATAAAAACTATACGTACTCAAGCTAAAAAATAATTAATTAAAATGTAAATAAAAAAACTTACTACCCAAATAAAAGCCTCCAGGCATAAAGGGCGTGACAGCTTACACATTTATGCATTGCTGGGTTCTGCAGTAAGCTAATTCTGGAGAAGGAACATAAACATTGTCTTGCGTTAAACTAGGGTGACCAACTATTCTTATCGTCTAAGTAGTCGTTGATAGAATAGTATGCCTTTGAACAAAGGTTGGATTTTAGTTGAGCTTTAAACGCATTAAAAGGCAAGTCTAGAAAAGAAGAGGGTATCTTGTTATAAAAGGTCAAGCGCTTTGGTTAGGCCACGGCTTAAGACATCAATAGTCATTCCCTAAGTGTCCCACAACTGGTTTTTAAGACCCCTTCCCCTACCCTGACTCAGAGGAGTCGTGATGATAATGATGTGATTCCTTAACTACAACCAAAATGCTGTAGTATAAAGCGCTTATTACAATCTGTTGCAGAAACTTTTGAGTCGCTTTCAAAGCGCTACGTCGTGTTTATGACGTCATAAAGTCGAGGGTAGAAGCACGTGTTAGCAGCCACCCGCTTTTTATAGCGATAGTTTCCATTCTATGAGTACTTGTGAAAATGTTTTTATAGTACGACGAATGATGTAGTTATTATTTTGACGATATCTAACTTATGTATGGGGAAAAGATTTATGTTATTCTGCGAAAGGAAATATGTATTTTCGTGATTTTAGGATTGTTTTCTTTCTATCTCCAATAGTTTAGAGTAGAATAGAATAGGTACTCTTTATTATATAAATTCCAGGTATAAATATATAAATGTGGAAATACTTAGACAGCAGCAGCTTAACAGCAACGTTATTGTAACGAGAATAAAGATCACAATGATTTTGACAGACCTGTCAGTGGCAGCAACCGAAAATGAACCTTATTATAATGAGAATAGTGATCACTGTGATTTGGACAGTGATCCGAAATCAGAGGTAAACTAACTGTGTGAGGACTGTAGACAGTTACGGAACTGCCGATCGATTCTGTAAAAATCTCACCGTAAAAACTTAGGTGAAGTGAGCTTTGAGTGAGCGGTCAGTAGTGTCAATCCCTCGTATTAGTTGGAATGACAGCTCACTCCACGCTCATTTCACCTAAGTTTTCACGGTGAGATGGTTACAGAATCGCACTGCTGTATATTATGTAGGTACAGTCGCCAAAGGAGATAATTAACCAGGGTAGTCGGATATAGTTGAAGTTTAGTAAGAAACCGATGGATTTTTTTGAATGAAATTTAATTTGATAAATGAACAGCACCCTAATTGCGTAACACACTATTACTCTCAATTTGAATAATTTTGAAGCATATTGCTCATCGTGCATCCGTTGCTCCTAATGTTCGAAAAATGTATTTGCTCAACAACGTAAATAACGCAATGAATGTTGTTGAACTGTCAAAATGAAACCCATTAATTGTTACTGATAGATGTGTTACGCAACTACCCTGCTGTTTGTTTTCTATTATTTAAATTAAATTTTATTCAAAAACATCCATCGGCTTCTTACAAAACTTCAAGTATATGTATACGACGGTCCTGGTTAGTTATCTCCTTTGGTGACCGTACATACCTATTGGAGTCTCTGTCGGCCCACTGAGTGACCTAAGGGAAGACGGCCCACGAGTGCTGCTTGCACACTTCGGTTTCGGGGAGACCCCTTTACGGTCTCCCCAGAGCTGTGCCCTAACAGGCGTTGCACAGAGGGGGCTCCGGAATGGTCTTTTGAGAGGTAACGGTGTCCCTTCAATGTGCAGATGCTGACCACTCGGGGTGGTTTTAGTAAGGTAAAAATCTCACACTCCCTGGCTTTATCCTCTAAAATCGGACAAGTTCAAAAGGCGCCTGAAAAAAAAGAAAAAAAAATACATACTTATTCAAAGACAATATCCGTCTCCATCTTGACTCCCTGAACACAACCTACCAGTATACCTTTTCTCCGATTCCCGTTGTAAGCGAAAACTCAAGTAAAACTCTGATAATAATAGCCGCGTTTATCAATAAAATAAAATAGGGATTATAAGGGTACGGGTACAGAGGGCAGTCACAAATCTTTACCGACGGACCGTATTGTGATTTATGTGACGACTGCGTGTGCTTCTACCCTATAAGATTCGTTGGGGAAAATGTCTTATAATTTACGAATTATTGGAATTGGCAGACCGCTGTAGCATCTATTTGTATCAGTATTGTATTTGTATAAACTATTGTATAGAAGCAAGTTTCTCTACTGAAACAGACAGCTGTGCTGCTGGGGAGATTGTTGCGCCACTTCTTCCCAGCGAAAGAACTAGGAAGTGGTGGAGGGCGGGCGTTTTGGGGGACTATCTTCTGTAATTTTGACGTTTGAAAAGTGCTGACTCATCATCATCTACATAGCCTTTTCCCAACTTGTTGGGAGCGGCTTCCAGCCTAACTAAATGTAGCTGAATACCAGTATTTTACATGAAGCGACTGCCTACCTGACCTCCACAACCCAGTTACTGGGTTACACGATACCCCTTGATAAGACTGATTGTCAGACTTTCGGGCTACTGACGACCCGTAACGAACAGTCATTTACGAGCGAATATAATTTTGATTTGGACTAATACTACTTATAACTACGCCCTGAGCTGACCGACTTCAATTTAGCGAAGTTGGTGGTCATTTGAATTGCGTTACAAGAAACAAATTTCCGACTTTAGGTACTTCATCAAAGATCTACGAATGACAGCCGGTACCAACGGCTTAACGTGCTTTCCGAGTCACGGAGGGGTCGAAAAGTGCTGACTCTCAGCCTAATTTGAATAAATTACTTTTGATTTTGATTGCTGCATAAAGCCAAGCGCACATTAAAATCGCAACGGGCCGCAGCACAAAGCATTTTCCCACAATAAAGTGTTGTGCGTCACGACCGTACTATGCATTAGTTTATACAAAACTATCTGCACCCCGCGGTTTCACCCACATAAGTCTCGATCCCATAAGAATATCGGGATAAAAAGTATCCTATGTCCTTATCCAGGTCATGGTCTACTCATTTGCCAAATTTCATCCAAATCCATTTAGCCGTTTTAGAGTAAAATTGTAACAAACAAACATACAAAAAATCAAATATTTTCTCTTATAATATTAGTTTAGATTACGTAAGTAAGACTGTTCTTTATGAAAGAGTAAGCAGAAGTGTATGGACCTACACATAATATTATGGTAAAAAAAAAACAACCGAATAGAGCACGTCCTCCTTTTTTTGAAGTCGGTTAAAAATGCGCGCGATTTATCATTATTAATCGTTTATTTAATTATGTAAGTTTGTTTTCTTATCCGCATAATTATTTCAGGCAAAAAGTGAATTTCCGTGTATTCTGAATTTCTGAATAAATAATATAACGACCGAATTTCCTTCATCTATAAAAGCCCTTAGTTACTTCAAAATTCTTTTGCCGAAACGTAGCCAATTTCGTTTTTCGTTTAGGAGCCGAAATCCTTGTTCCGAAACTATTCGGCGCTTTCCGCAAGACCTTGAAGAAAACTTGTAAGAAAATCAAAACCAAAGGAATTATTTAGTTTTCTCACGGCCCGAATGGTACTGCTAAGTGCTAAGGTACAGTCAGCCCCAAAAACATGTGTACACGGACAAGGAACCATTATTACTTATATTGTCTACAACCTTTGTTTCATAACATTGTATCCATCGTATCGGTACAAAACGTAGTATACAATTTATTTTACCAAAACAACGTAAACATTTTGTCCCAAAAGATCTAAACACCCTGTGACCAAAACAATGTTCACAGTGATAGTTCCAGAACAAGGTAAACGAGACTGACAGTCATACAACCTAAATCGAATGTCACGTATTTAACTTCATTTAATATAAGACAAAGAATCCTATTTATTTCATGCATGACGTCACTGACGCGTCATTTGTTTTAATATAGAGCAAGAGCCCGTGAACCCCAGACCTTCGTTATTTTATAAAAGCTGAAAGTTTGTCAGCGCATGCTCCCAACACAGGTAAGAACGATGGACTATTATGAAGTTTGGGTTGCCGTGGCTTTGGCAGGTAAACGGTACTAAAGGTGTGTAAAATACCGATCTAAATTCATCAAATAATAAAGTGTGATTTTTTGGTATTACCTTCAGAATATTATTAAAAATCACGTTATTGATTGCCAGACACTTAAAATCGTGGCAACCCCTTGCCAGACACCCCTAATGTTCATGAAATTATAATTCTACTTATGTTATAGTATAAAAGCGGATTTTTATATATAATACTTAGGTAATAATTAGATGATGTTTCCTCATCAGCCAGACATTTTTCATAGTTCCAACCCCTTGCCAGACAATGATGTAGGGTCGCTGTAGGAGCGAGCGCGAGACAGTATATGTATGGTGGGTGCGAGTGAGATGGCGAGATAGGTCTATCGCGATCCCTCAATAACAGATTATAAAAAAAAACCAAATAAATAATACTCAAAAATTTAATTAAAAATATATTAATGTGATTACAAGTTATTATAAAGCATAAAAAAATAGATTGATGACATTACAGATTATTATTATAGTGTAGTAAAGAAAATATTATTTTATTCATTATCATCATTATAATCAATGTTATCATTTTCTTCGTCACTGTTACTGCATTCCATATCGTCGTCTTCTTCTTCTTCGTCAGTTTCTGTAGAAATATGAAAAAGTTAATGGGATTGAAAATATCAAAAAATAATGTATAATGGTTTAAATTAAAGTAGTATTATACCTGAGACAGTTTTCAGTGATTCTCTGATGAAATTTGGCAACTGATCACCTTCGAACCATTTAAAATGGTACTGATTATCTTCGAGAACCCAACCATTATTCTCGGGTTGATAAATTGTTGGAATTTGCTGATTTGCATTATTCCAAATGCTAGACACATAGTTGGCTCGCAGAAATTGTTGTAGCAGCTCGGATTTACATGGTGGCAGACTGCTAGCATCAAAATTTCGTAGTTTTTTACGGCTAAACGCTTCATTAATATCTGAGACCTGATATGTATTAATGAATAGTTGAAGCCGTGCTGCATCAACATCAGTTATCGAACCGACATTGTATACCTCACATATAAACCGTTGAATAATATCAAAAGTGCTTTGTTGTTCATTATTATTTTCGAATAATTCGTGTTTACCGAATTTAATGAAAGCTATTTGATACTCTTCCGTTTCTTTTTAAATTTTAAAAGGCCTCAACTTTCCTTTTCGGAAAAATGCAGGATTATAATCACAATCTGTGATCACATGGAATCCTGGTAAGCTCTTGCAAAAAGATTTTCCTAACTTTACGTAAATCTCTGTGAGGTCTACGTATCTCAACTTATTCCCAGTGCCTATCAGCATCCAAATAAGTGAATCATTTTGTAGATGGTGCATATGACCAAGCATGATAGCTGCAATGTCAGTGTCGACACTTCTGATCACAATATTTACTTGATTTGGAATACTGCACGCATGATAGACTATTTTGGTATCAGCCTCTTCATGTTTTGGACATGATAACTCTTCTACAACCCTTGTTAACTTTGTTAGAAGCATCAACAACAAAAGAATGGCACTGTTTAGAATTTATGTGAATAGTTTTTTTCCAATAAAAGGTATTATTTCATCACTGGCCCAATGTAAAATTAAAAAATCCACCAGAGCTTGTTTGAAATTTGAATTTTTCAACTCTTTCGCAAAATCACTCGGACGTGTTTGATCAGGTCCAGTTATGGTGTAGCTCAATTGTGCTGATTCTAATCGCTGAGAATGTGTGTTGTGTGTTTTTTTTTTCTCGCACCCACCATACATATACTGTCTCGCGCTCGCTCCTACAGCGACCCTACATCATTGTCTGGCAAGGGGTTGGAACAATCAAAAATGTCTGGCTGATGAGGAAACATCATCTAATTATTACCTAAGTATTATATATAAAAATCAGCTTTTATACTATAACATAAGTAGAATTATAATTTCATGAACATTAGGGGTGTCTGGCAAGGGGTTGCCACGATGTTAAGTGTCTGGCAATCAATAACGTGATTTTTAATAATATTCTGAAGGTAATACCAAAAAATCACACTTTATTATTTGATGAATTTAGATCGGTATTTTACACACCTTTAGTACCGGTTACCTGCCAAAGCCACGGCAACCCAAACTTCATAATAGTCCATCGTTCTTACCTGTGTTGGGAGCATGCGCTGACAAACTTTCTGCTTTTATAAAATAACGAAGGTCTGGGGTTCACGGGCTCTTAGACTAATAGTTTTTATTCAAAAAACAAATAGGTAAATCATGAATTTTCATCACGAATGTTGCTTAGACTTTTTAAGGTGGTCACTCACCGAGTATTAGCATATCATTAACATTCTATGATTTGATTAGGAGCATTGTGCTACAATACTGCGCCAGCTCGACGCACTGACTAAGGAGCATTCGCTTTTGTTGAGTATTCGTACACTAGCTTCTGCCCGCGACTTCGTCCGCGTGGAATTTTTGGTTCCTTCGACCCGACTCGTCGCAACACGTCGCCTGCCCATGTTATTACTTCCTTTTCGCATAGCATTCTTTCTTCTTTTTTTTTATTTCTACACGCCTCCGGAGAGTCTTAGCGTGATGTTAAATAGCCTTTCTGAAGAATTGAGCTATCAATCAAATGCAAAAATAATTTTTCATATCAGACTTGTAGTTCCAGGGATAAGCGCGTTCAAACAAACAAACCCTTCAGCTTTGTTATTATTATTACCTCAACTTGAGATAGTTAGAAACAATCGTAAACTAGAATTAGGTACGAAGAGGAGAAGGAACGAAGTATTTAAAATACCAACCAAAACCAATAGAAATCAATAGAACGACATCCAACCAATTTACATCACCCAATGAAAATACCGACAATATCATCAATCCGCGTAAAGTAGGAAAACCGCGAGTCAGAAAAATTACGTATTTGTACAACGCCATCTATGTGTAAATGGATAAAACGTAAAAGTTGATGAAAGTTGTATTCGTGAATTTGTTAGCGGCATTTCGCGTTTTTGTAATTTTCTTTTATCTCTGAAACTATAAGACCAATTGACATACTGTAAAGGGCAAACCTTATCTCTATAATGTCCTTGTGATCATGAAATAATTGGTTTTGATAAGGATAATTAAAAATTATATTTTCATCCAAACGTAAGCATGTGAAAAAATCCTTTTTTGAAACATAAAGTGATATTAAAAGATAAAATATAAAAGATAGAAATATGGTGTCGCGGACTTTTTTTAGAACTATTTCATACATTATTTTGTTATAATTATACAACTGTTTAGGCAGCGCATGCAAATAATTCTGTTTTAAGACGTATTTGTTTCCGACTTGCTAGACAAAAGTTGCTAGCTCAGCTAGTTGATAGCTCAGCTAAAATGCATGATATAAACATAATTTATAGCCTATAGCACTCACACATAATGTAGCTTTCTACCAGTGAACACATTTTTAGAATTAGATCATTAACTCTGGAGATTACACCCTACATACATACGAACAAATACCTCTTTATAATATTATTAAGATATAATATTGATTCAGGTGAAATTATCGGTTTTCCGCACACACTGCTGCAATGTTACGAATCTCGTATAATTACAGGTACGCACAGTATGCTCGCCTGGACGCCTTTACTGATGAAATACTCGAATCTGAACTGTTAAACACGGAAATGCTCCCAGTTGAGTGTGACCGTCGTAATAATTTAATTATGTCAGTCTGACGCAAGAGTATACGACAAACTGTTTTTGACCTTTAATCAAATACTTATTCCTGACATCTGCCGATCGATTCTGTAAAAATCTCACCGTGAAAAGTTATGTTAAGTGAGCTGTCAATTGTGTCAATCCCTATCATTAGTTGGAATGACAGCTCTCACGCCACGCTCACTTCACCTAAGTTTTCACGGTGAGATGGTTACAGAATTGCACTGCTGTTCTAGAAGTTGAACTTATGATCTGAATGAACTTTTAGATATTTTTGCCTAGTTATTCAATGATTACTGTATACATATTTTTGAGATTTATGTAGACTACCTTGTTTTCGTCACAGGGTGTATAGATGTTAAGGGACTCCTTGACCGTGTATACATCTTTTTGAGGCTGATTGAACACGAAAAATCTAAAGCGTTCAGTCGCAGAACGTATGTACCTTTCGCAATAAAGCAGGTACTTACTTAGGGATTTCCATATAACGAAGTCTTGGTTTTTGAAATTTCGACTTTACTAAATTGTCATACAAATCACAATACAGGACTTCGTGAAATTGTATGAGTATACGCGATTTTTCTAACAGTTCCACACCGTACCCTACAATATTAGTTCACCTACCCTACCCCCCCCCCCTACCCTATAATAGAAAACATCATTAAAAAAATTTCGTAATAAAATGAAATCAAAACGCATTTATTTAATGTTTCATTTCCCATTAAGACTTCTTCACCCCACTTCGGACGAAATTTCCCTTTTAAAATGGTCATAAAATAAAACAGCCAGCGGTATAAAAATCCCATTTAATATAATTAAGTATTAATAATTTCGAAATCTTCATCAAGGCGTAAGGACGAATGCCGAAAGACGAAGACTTACCGAAATCATGCACATTCGTTTTCGTGCAGCAGGATGGCTCGGCGAACGTATCGGAAATGGTAGAAACTGAACACCACCACGATGGAGAAGAAGTACAATACTGCAAAAAATATATACAACACTTAATGCGAAGCTATAGGTATATTACTAGCAACGCCGCGCGGTTTCACCCGCATAAGTGTCGATCCCGTGGGAATATCGGGATAAAAAGTATTCTATGTGTTATTGTAATGTATAATCCTGCATTTTTTTTTTTGTTTTGGGAAACTGAATTATGTATGGGTCTGTACCACAGAACAGATACCTCTTGTATCTGTTCTGTGGTTTGTACCACTACCCTTAATACAAGTTATTTTATAACTTAGTAAGGGTGCTGGTTGCAACGCCTGATTTGTTAACTAGCATTGTCAAGTGTACCTACAGATTACTACTGTTTATTGTTAACATTGTTATTTGATTAAATAAATTATTATTATTATAAGCTGTACTGTAAAGCTTCATCAAAATTTGTTCAGTAGTTTTTACTTGAAAGAGTAACAAACATCCATCCATCAATCCTCACAAACTTTCGCTTTTATAATAGGCAGATTGTAGGAAGTAGGATTGCTCAGCCTAATGTTAAATAGCCTATAACCGTCCTCAAGAATTAGGCTATCAAATGCAAACATTTTTTTTTTAATCTGACTGCTATTTCCAGGTTTTAGCGCGTTCAAACAAACAAACTCGCAGACAGGCACAACGCGCCTGTGCGACGCGATTTTTGTAGAACAATTTCAATTAAGTGCTCATAAAAATTGTCCTACTATAGTCGTGTTGCTCCGGTCTGTGGGGACCTACAACATCATTGCGATCTCAATCAAAATTAAAAGTAATTTATTCAAATTAGGCTGAGAATTAAGCACTTTTCGAACGTCAAAATTACAAGAGACAGTCCCCCAAAACGCCCGCCCTTCACCACTTCCTAGAGCTTTCGCTTGGAAGAAGAAGTGGCGCAACAAACTCCCCAGCAGCACAGCTGTCTGTTCAGTTAGAAAATACTTGATTGCGATCTCGCCGGCGGCGATGCTAAGTCAGTTGTAAAAAATGTATAAAAGGACCATAGGTATACTTACTAGCTCCAAGGAATGTAAGAAGTCCACTGACACACGCCAGGTTGGCCAGTCTGTGTTGCTCATCCTTTATTTTAGGAGCTGAAAAATAATACCAATCTATATAAGTTACATCATCAAACCGTTTTTAGGGTCCCGTATGTCCGAATGAAAAAATGAAACCTTTGATCATTCGTGTCTCTCTGTCTGTCCATCTGTCACAACCAATTTGCTCCGAATCTAATGGACCGATTAAGTTTAAGTGTCGAACATTTTATACCCAAAAATTAAATTGCCAAAAATCATATTTTTAGAACTGTTATTTTTGGGTACGAAATGATTGATGTCCTTTGATACACGTCATATAAATTTTTGTGAACCTTCATTGTCCACGGCCCAGCACGCTGGTTTTATTCTACAACATAATAATTTATCCACTCAAAAACCAATCATCGAAATCGGTCCAGCCATTTAGGAGCAGTTCAGTGACGTACACAAGTACAGAAGAATTAAATGTATGGGATACAGATAAATTATAATATTATAAATTAAAGTAGCATTTCGTATCTGTTGACGTGGTTATCACCATAATTATTGTCTTGTCTTACTTAATGTTTTGTTTTCTGTTTCTAATTAATTTTTCTATCTTCACTACGAGTAAAAAAATCTTGGTAACTCTCATAACTCAATGCTTATGTTATTTTTTATTATGTAAATGTTTCTAGTGAACAGGTCGTTGGTGTACCTATCAAATAAAATAAAATAATTATGAGAATTTATTCCGGAAAGTTGATGAGTATGTAGCGGTCGGAGGATCCACCCTTTTCTATGGAGGATGAGTGAATTTTACACCCTCTTCCTCATACCTCTATAAGTATTATAATTTATTACTTAATAATAACATTAAACTGACATAATAATGAAGATATGTTGATGTTTTGTTAAGTCGTTAAAACCATGCAAGCAGGAGCGGGTCGCTAGTTTATTATTATAATAATGCTTTTATTATACACCAACAGCATAAAATTGCGTAACACACGTACACTTACAATGACTTTCCTTTTGACAATTCAACAATATTCATCGCGTTATTTATGACGAAGAGCAGACGAATTTATCAAACATAATTATAAAGCAATGGTTTAGGAATTTCCTTCAAAATTTTCCGGATTGTGTACAATTCTATTAAGCAAGGCAGCAAAAGGATAGAAAACTGTGTCTGATAAAAAAAATATCTCCAAACCGCTAAAATAAACACGCGTAGCTTACTCAGCGCTACGCCTGGCTGAGTTGGCTACGCGGCTGGCACCGCTACGCAGGCGTAGCAAGTATAGCCCCGCTTCGCAGCCGTAGCAGGCACATACCACCCCTACGTCGTAGCAGACTTCGCAACGTCTCTTACGGGAACCAGCTTAGGTATGGCCTATCGGAAAAGTATCGGATGAAACTGTAAACAAATCCTGATCTAGTTAAATTCCTACGCAATCACTCACTGAAGGGAATTAGTTACACATTAATTTGTATTTAGTATGTTTCAACCTTATATCGAACCTAAATACAGGTTACTATGTAACCTAGCTAGGAAGCCAGATTCTATTCGTTTGTATGTCTTTATGATTTTCCCCGAAATTATAAAAAAAAAATATCTCACCATTCTTTTCAACAATTATTGTTTGAACAACATTATTGAAATCGAATTGGAAAATCGTCGAAGAAAATTGAGGTCATAAAATTAACCTCAATTTTATTGTGAAATGAAAATAAGAGATGATTTGAAATCAAAATCTCGGGTTTAGGCTATCAAACAATCAAAATAAAGCAATAAATTCGTAAAGTGGCACTACACATTGGCATCCAACGCTACGGGGTACATTTTCTGATCCATTTTTTACATTTTAATCACATAATTTTGAAACAGACAGCAACGGGGTGGCTATATTTTGTTCCAGAATCCACGCCATACAAATATCACATTCACAAGGAGAAAAATGCTCGTATGACAACATACTCTATTCATAACCCAGTTTTATTTAGAGCCGAACATTTATTAAAGGGCATTTTTTTTTATTTATTTGTGGCTAAGTAATACCAGCTCCACGGGTCGATCGATCAGGATAATCAACGCTTGCCGCGGTTGGTCCGTGGATGGGTGACCATCTTTACATATCAAAACCCTTCCGTGCCTCCGTAGAGCACGTTTTTGGATCTTTGGCAATCGTTACGGGTCTTCAGAAGTCCGAAAGTCCTACCAAGGGTATCGTATTATACCCCAGTTAAACTGGATTGTGGAGGTCAGATAGGCAGTCACTTCAAGTAAAATACTGGTATTTAGCTGCACCCGGTCGACTGGAAACCAACCCCAACATTGGGAAAAGGCTAGACAGGGACTAATTAAGTGAAGGTAAGGCATTATACCTATGAGGGTCGGGTTTAGCTCTCAGTTTATTAGAAAATACCGTACTACATTAAGATTCGATGGACGGCTGTGAAGTGAGCACCCTTCATGAATATTATAGTACGAAGACATATTTATGTAGCTTGCTCACTGATTTACAAGTACCTAACATTATTCAATACTAACTGCGCCCTGCGGTTTCAAACTCAAAAGTATCGATCCCATTAGAATATCGGGATAAGAAGTATCCTAGATCCTAATCCAGGTGTCTACTCCGAAGTGCAAAGTGCGAATGTTCGGATCGGACCGACACATGGCCGAACCGAATATTATTGAAAAATGCGAAAAAAGTTCGAATCGGCTCAGTTGGGTCGGGACCATAGTCAATATTCGAAAGAGTGTAGGAGTGTAGGATCGGAACCGACCGAATCAAATAGTAACTTCGTAGCAGGAAACGGCCGAACATTTGGCCGATACTACTTTGGAGTAGACCCATAGTCTACCCACGTGTCTTTAATTCAAATCCGTTCAGCCGTTTTAACGTGTGAAAGTCTAAACATACAGACATCAGACGGACTCATCAGACTCTGCAATTGACGGCACGGTTGGCGCAGTGGTTAAGCGATTGACTGCTGCGCTGCGTGTCGCGGGTTCGATTCCCGCACGGAACAAATATTTGTATGACCTACATGTATTTGTTCCGAGTCTGGGTGTTTTTCTATCTACTGGGTGGCGCAAAAGTAGTGGCACTAAAGAAAATACCTTTTTTTTTTTTATATGACATTTTCTGTCATTCTGTTGTTGAAAATTGTGTAGTGAACAAATGTAAAATACACTGAAAATAAACATGGACCGTTTTACTCCCCAAGAACGTGGAATAATTGTGTCAATGTTCTTACGGAATAATTCATCAGTGATAAGAACACAACGTGAATTTCGTCGACGATTTCCCCACCGTCCGGCACCGATTGGTCGCACAATTCGACGCTTTGCCACACGCCTTGAACCAACTGGCTCAACATTGGATAGACCTAAGTCTGGGAGACCAAGAACAGGCCGTTCAGCTGAAAATATCGATGCTGTGCGCGAAGATGTGGAAGAGTGTCCAGAAACATCAACGAGGCGACGTGCCACGCAAACGAGAACGCTACAGAACCATGTTACGTGAGTTTTTGATACCCAGTTTGGACGAATTGGGGCTGGAGCACATCTGGTTTCAACAAGACGGCGCTACGGCACACACAGCGCGCGACATTATGGACTTAGTGAGGGACGCTTTTCCAGGCCGAGTTATCTCTCGTTTTGGCGATTTGCCTTGGCCTGCAAGATCACCCGATCTGACCAGTCCAGACTTCTTTCTTTGGGGTTTTTTGAAATCTCGGGTGTATGTGAACAAGCCACAGACTCTCGCAGCTCTAAAAGAAAACATTCGTCAAGAAATAACGAACATATCGCAGGAAGTGTTACGGCAAGTTATGCAAAATGTCATAAATAGGGCTCAAATGTGTATCAACTCTGGAGGTCACCATTTAAAAGACATCATCTTTAAATCCTAATGGTACGAAATTTAATGGCACAAATATACATTTAAAAAAATCTAAATCTAGTTTTCTAATTTAGAAAAAATGTTATAGCTGAACCAAATAGGGTCTTTACTTTTGCGCCACCCAGTATAATATGTATGTATTTACAAAAAAAAAAAAAAATGTATATAAGTAGTTTATCAGCCATCTTGTTACCATAACACAAGCATTAGGTTGCTTAGCTTGGGACAAATGGTGCTGTGTGAATGTCCAGGGATTTATTATTTATTATTATTAATTGGCTATGATTGTTATTGTTTTGTGGCCATCTGCCAATATCAGTATTGTCAATGTCAATTAATGTGAGTTGTCATTGGTCCCTGGACCTGACATCAAGCAATAGACAAAAGGGTCAACATTTTTATGCTTGAGTACGAGTCTTTTGACTATGTGAATCTTGTCTTTTTTTTTATTATTATTTTTTTTTATTTGTAGGTCGTGGGTTCGAACCCAGCCAGGCGCTTAACTTTGTGTAAATAATTTCATCACCACTGCTCTCAAAACGGTGAAGGAAAGCATCGTGAGGAAACCGGGCATGTCCTAGAACCAAATCTTCGAAGATATGTAACATCTACCAACCCGCACTGGGCCCGCGTGGTAGATTACGGCCCACACCCTCTCACAGAGATGAGGCCTGTGTCCCAGCAGTGGGAACATTATAGGTTGATTATGCTATGCCCCGTTAAAAAAGCCGTTCTCAAGTGATGGGCTTACCACCGAACAGCATTTCATTTTTATTTATACATACATAATATTATGCCTACCGTACCTACAAACATTTCAAAATAAGTAAAAAGACATGAAACACCGACATATTGGAAAGTAAGAGCACTTACACACAGAAAATGTCTCTTCACATAAGAGAACACATTTTTGTCAGAATTCTGCCTGTTTCATACGACTGGGGACTCTTAGATTAGGTCGGAGAAGCCCCCCCGTTTGTTCCATATACTCAATTACATATTGGAAACGAATACGGAACCAATACCACAGAGCACGAAATCGCCGCGGCGCGTGGCGCGGCGGTAGCGTTCAGAGACGGCGCAGAAAGTGCGTTGAGCGCATTACATTTACGTCAAAGCCTTCAGTATTTACCGGCTCAAATTACATTAGCTAGCGAAACTCTGCAGACGCGATGGGTATCGGATACCTAAACGTGATAACACAAAAAATACATTAATTTGATGGTTTTTTGTGGGGGTCTTCGACACCATTTAGCTTAGTTGCTTTATACATCTGATTAAAACTTTGTTTTTTTTTTTTGTATAAACTTCACAAACGTGATGGGTATTGATATTGAAGCATTACAAAGCAAAAGATTTTCTCAACTTATACCTACTTCAAGTAACAACACTGCCAGCGGTCATTGAAAAAAAATCATCATATCTTTTTTAGATATCGATTCCCATAAGGAAAGAAAAATAAAGAAAAATTGTTTAAACCTGCACAAACAAAACGTAAATTACAACGAGTACAAAGTAGTCAAAACCCTCATAAAAAGTAAACACAACACACATTAACTGACATTGACACACACATTAATTGACATTGACAATACAAATCCATCACGTGTGCAATGCTTCGCTAGCTCTCATAATTTGACCCTGTATACGTCATTTATGTCGTAGTGCGAGTAAACGGTGATGCCACACCACTGTGACGTCAAAGTGTCAATGCCACCTCCAGCAGTAGCCGCAAGGCGCCTCCACGCTCTATGGGCAATGCTAAGACATAGTGAATTTATGTAAATAGTCAATGTTATGTAAAGCGAATGTTTTGCAAAGGCCGCAGGAAACGGTTCGGCAATGTAGTACGTTTATGAAGAGAGATGTGTGCCAGAGGTGCTCAACCTTTTGAAGTGAAACTTCTTAGGCGGCGGAGATTCGATAATTTAATGAGAATAGGGAGTGAAATTTCAAGGACGCGTCACGTTTTGGCACATTTCGTTACATGAGAGAGATGAAATATACAACTCTCTCTGTCTCTTACACTCAATCAATATCTTATTATTTTTTTATGTTTTGTAGGAACCGAGTATTAATGAGCATTATTTACAGGTCTGTACAGGTTTCAGTGTCTGGAAAGATAGCAAATTTTTACTAAAATCGACGTTTTTTGACGGCCTACGCTACTGCAGTTTGAACACCGCTGTTGTATATGAACAAAAGTTTTGTGCGAGGAAATGCTCTAGATATTCTACGGTCACAATTTACCGTATTGTTTCCGATATTTTGCGCTTCTAACTTGACAGGAGAGGCTTTAAAATGAACGGAATAAGAATAAGAACTGATTTGTTTTCAATTAGATTTTCGTATTGACAGAAGCTATTCGTCTGTCGTAGAAAGAATGCATTCCTGACACCTTTCAGTGCGAAATGAGTGCAAAACACGTATTTTAAGCAACCCAACAGGAATTTAGTGGGATACAAGAGAGGATAAAACGCGTAAAAGTGCTTGTAAAGGTATCTAAGGAATGAAACTGACAGGTGTTTTTTTTTTTAGGTGGGAAATCATCAACTGACCTCTCCCGCTCTGGGCTGAGCGGAAGGGCGTGTCAGACTTTTTGACTAAAACCCATCCGTGTTCCTTCAGTTGCCTGTGCCAGGGGCCACGGTATCTCTTTCGAACAACCCGCAGCCCCGGCGGCATCGGCCCTGGCGGACCCCGTCAGTTCGTGCTGACATCTCTTTGAGGCGCGCGTGGAACACAACGCGCCGTCGACCCGGGCCTGCCGGTCGATTCTGTAACCATCTCACCGTGAAAACCTAAGTGAAGTGAGCGTGGAGTGAAGTGTCAGTGTCATTCCACCTGATACTAGGGATTGACCAAGCAAATATTTACAATCATAATCGAGATTTTAATAATATTTTTATGTTAATTTTATTGCTATTTTTTTATAATTTCAAAGCTAGTATTTTAGTTGTCAAAACATTCCTATTTGGTGGGGTTTTAAAATAAAATAGAAAAACAGAAACTTAGTCAGAATCTCAATGTTGTATTTATCTCTTTTTTTTCTAGACTAGTCCTTATATATATAGCTTGAGGTGCGACCGTGCACAGATGAAAATGCTTCTAAACGGAAGACTAGGCGGTATGGTCGAGAGACTTTAGCCTGCCCATTGGGCGAAATAAAAAAAAATAGTGAAAA
The DNA here is from genome assembly GCA_949629185.1 of Apamea crenata. NCBI lineage: Eukaryota > Metazoa > Arthropoda > Insecta > Lepidoptera > Noctuidae > Apamea > Apamea crenata. The sequence goes on from OX451372.1 coordinate 7,820,226, forward strand.
TGCGCATCGACATTGTTTGTTATTATGAGAGATTGTAGATGGAGTCTAATAGAGACTGCGACGATGTTCAGCGCTGTAAATAACCCAAATCGATTCAATTGGAAGAGATAACCGTGTGTGTCAAGTCATCGAGTGCTAACGGTACAGAACATAATATACCTACATACTGCTAACACGGTGTGCCTGGCTGACGGACTATAGACAACCCGACGTAGTTTGTGTGGGTGGAGTGATCACTTCACCCGATACATGACATTTTGCTCGTGAATCGGGTGAAGTGATAAGATCACGCCGCGCTTGCGCGTTAGGCACTGTCATTATCATATTGGAGTTTTGTTTTTACTTATTTATCTAGTAACGCGTCAAGTGAAAATATTTAATGCAGATCGGTACCTACTTATAACTTGTCGATGCTAGGTAATAATAAAAGAATCATCAACAAATACATTACATTATTCAACAGTTCAACCAACACTCGCTCATCGCGCGCCCGTGTTCACTTCACCTTGCTGAAGTGATTTTACGAGAAACTCGTGAAGTAATATCAAATTAAGTTTTTTTTTTAATTTTCTGTTATTGGCGACCATGGCCATACGCCTGTTCGTAATCGAGTTCAGGAAAATAATTAGTTCATATTTATTTTAATGCTTTGAGATATTTTAATGACTAAATCCAACCGTGTTTGTACAGACGCCAGCACATCAACCTACTACAATCTGTCAAATTTCTTTAATAGATTTTCAACTTTGTTGCTAAAGCATTAAGGTTCAAGGTTGATTAGGAAAATTTGACAGTTTCGGTTAGCTTGACCTGCTAGCGTCCGTACATCATTTAAAAAGTCAGTTTAGTGCCTAAATTTGGTCTTTAAGAATTAACCAGATTTTTAATAGATATTTATCCTGTAACGCGACACGCATGCGCACTTTAACCATATGGAAAATGCAATACCAACGTCCAATAAGTGCAAAGTTCAACTGAGCTCGCAATCAGATTGTCTCCCGTAAAATTAACTAAAACCCGTATTTTCGATGCTAGTAACCTTTAAATGAACTAGTGGTTGGTGGCACTGGCAACCCTACGCCGAAGTGTTGTTGCCATGGGACAAAACAAGTTCACTTCTAGGAAACGGCAGCGCCTAACGCGCTTGCGCGGCGAAAAATTTAGGCTATTCCGAATTAGGCCATCATCACCCACAATATTTATTATAGATAAAATCTCCCTTCACGCGAATCTCGTAACCCATCATGGGTTACGAGATTCGCGTGAAGGGAGATTTTATCCATTCCTCCATAATCGATTTGTGCGTGCTTACACCTCTTCCGAATTAGCGTGAGGGCGATAACGATGTCCCGTGAATCGAAAAAGATGAAGTCTTATGAGTGAGCGCTGTCAACGGTTGTGATCTAATCGGATCTAAATCGGAAGGGAAATTATATATTGTTGAAGGGAGCGCTGTGGGCGATGATGCTTAATTCGGAATAGCATTTAGGTATTTCACGCCGCGCAAGCGCGTTAAAAAAAAACAAGTTCACTTCTAAGAACAAGTTCACTTCTAAGAAATGGCAGCGCCTGCCATTTCTTAGAAGTGAATTTGTTTTTTTTTTCTGTCACTAATGACCATGAACATAATATTATTATGTGATAAATGTCTGTTCGTATTCGAGTTCAGTGACAATAATTAGTTCCTAATATTGTTTTAATTCTTTTAGACATTTTATTGTCCAAATCCACTGTCTTTGTACATTTAAAAAAAATATTTTATCAGCCTACATTATGTTTTCAACAAACGGCTATTACGATTGAGTAACTTCATAAAATTGTGCTAAGCAAGTCTGCAGTGATTGTGTACCTATTGTTCGTTTACATACGTATATAATATTATGTAAAGGCGCATGGGTTTTTTTATATCCCATCTTCTCTAGAGAAACCACAGCACAACATAAGTACAAACCTTTTATCATACATATTTAGGCATAGGTACCATAAACACACAATTTGCATTAAAATTATTATTATTATTCATGTAAGAATATAAGCATGTTTTTTTTTGGCTGTCTAGTTTAAGTTTTCCTGTATACCTACTGTTTTATACACTGTGTCTATGTTTCTCAGCCAACTCTCCCGTTGCCGTCGCAGGTCTACTGGAAGAAATTACTAAATAATTGATGTAAACAGTTCCTGTGTGCTCCTCTATCTTTATGTATTTTACTTTATTGAGTATTCAGTGTGTAGGTACATAAATAAAATTTACAAATTTGTATCACATCAAAAAAAATTGCTAATACATTTTTATCTACTGAGCCTGCTGCTTCCCGAGGCTCAACTTCTGAATGCCGGGAACGCAGGGTCATTGGACCCCCACCGCAACTAGCTGGAAATAATAGTAAGCATTTATTACTAAATATTTTATGTGATGTGCCGATGTGTAGTAATTAAATAAATTACTACACATCACCACATCACATCTGCAGCTCATTGGTAATGTTGCGCGCCACAATTAATGCCTGATACATGGTGACATTAGTTACCACTAGCGCCATCTATTATGAAGTAGCAGAACTAATTTATCCTTCTAGAAATTTCTATACTAGAACTATCGACAGAGGTCAGTCGGGGCCGGTAGGTACTTGAAAAATAAAGTCTTTTGCAATTTTAATTCTAATGTTAATGTTATGTCTATGTTTTTAGAATAAGTTGAATTATTATAAGATACTTAAATGATAAGTCCTCTCCAAATTTTATTCATAATATCTTTTGCTGTGCCCGACAGGGTTCACGATTGTTACCTACCAAATAAATGTTTACCGCCTAAGCCTACATTGTGGAATGCAATAAAGTATTGAGTATATACCCGAACATTCTAGATGTTTCTACAATAGAAGGTACTAGAACAATCTGCTGCACTATATGCCAAAAACTTGGAAATAAAATTATGCTAAAAGTTTATATGTGCTTATCCTGTACATCAGGTTCAGGGTTTCCCTCTTGACATCTTACAATTTAAACTGTCACCGTTCATTAAGTCAAACAGATAGTATGTTGAGGGTAGCGTTAACTCCTCTCCCATCATCATGTGGAGCTGGAACAAATGACACTAGAATAAAACTTGGTGCACTTGTAAATTAATTGGAAAAAGAAAATTGAAGTTCAAATCACAGAAAATCAGAATTATTAAATAAAAAAACAAAAACAAAAATGTACTGCAAGTGAGGTATCTGAAAAACAACTTTTTTAAATAAATTATTAAAGATGTCTAAAAACTTTTGGTTGTTTTTGCCATAAATGATGGCGAAATTAAAAGTTTTTACTTTAATTTTGTGTTACTAATTGGCAGGAATTATTCACATGAATATTTATATAATATAAATAGTTAATTATAATATTATTCTTACCAGGTAGATAAGCATAATTATTATGGTCATCAAGTTTAATTTTCCGAATAGTAAAAAGGATCACAATAAATTATTCCAATATACATCTGGAAAAGAAATGAATGAAAAATTTATATTATTCATTATTCTACAAACTTGTTTTACAAAAATACTCATGTAAAACAAGTATTTAAAGACACTCGGTAATCATGATTGACAATGGTTTCGAAGGTTGCAGTCAGACTAATTAAATTTGCCACTAACTCATTTGAGTAACGTTGGACAGCCTCAAACTCAAATAAAAAGTATGCTGGCAAAGAAAACTTGACTGGATTGGAATTAAATATACTCATTTTACAAGATTAGCAAGTAGTTAATAATAACGTACGAACCTTCTTCAGCTTCCGTGACGATTCCTGTGGTAATTTCCTCGGCCTATACCAATTATGGAAAAGACCACCATATAGCTACTACTTCTAATTTATTGATGTATCTTTTTCAATATGTTTCTGGCACACACATAGTTTGTGAAGATCTTGAGCGCTTATGCCCAGGAGCCACTTTCTGCGTCCGATCTCACTAACAGGAAACATGCATAAATTCCTTTCAGTTAAGCCGCAATGTTCAGTACAACACTTGTACATCTTGCAATACCAATGAAATATAATATACTTTAAAATCACTGAGAAGCTATGAACGAAAATTAAGCAACGCAAACTTAACTTGATCAGAAACAAAACTGTATTAGTTACGCAGCATTAGTAGCGGAACACTGAAAACTGAAAAGTCGAAACCCCAAAAACCGCCAAACCAAAATTCTACAGATATATTCATAAATTAATATCTATGGTAGGTTATGGTTGTTCAATGTTCATCCAACCATAGAGTACAAAGTTGTTTTTTTTTGTTCTAGTCTAGTAATTTTCATAAATGCGAAAAAGAGAAAAAAATACTGTGTCCAATTACTGACGGATTATAATTTTATTTATGATATATTATAACGACAAATTATTTTTTCGATTTTTCAACGTTTCGATAAATGTTCATGAAATTATTTAAATTGGGCAAAGATTCGAGACGAAGAGACGTCACACACAGGACACCTGAGAGTCGAGGGAGGATATCTCCGTCGAGGCTCGAGGCAGACCGCGGCGAAGGTGGTGTGACTATCTAATCATTTTTGCAGGGCAAACATGGCCAGCAATCGCACAACATTTGTAAGGAAAAAGGGGAGGCCTAGCAAAAACACGAGTAAGGCTATTAAAAAAAAAGTAAAATTAGTTTATTCAAATGAACGATTTTTTTTTAAACAAACAAACTAGCACTAAGACTACTGAAGGTGTCCAACATCTAGCAAATTCAGTAATAATTGTAAGATTGGACAAATTGTTACAATGTTAGTTCCATATTTCGCCACTATACACTAGGTCTTTTTGGGCTATAGATGCGTTTTTTTTTGTTACATTTTTAAAAATTTTGGTAACCGTAGTCGAGCGCAAACATTTACCGGTTTATTTATAAACGCCTAAACGGTTCAGTTATTTTGTGATTTGTTTAATTTAAACATATATTTTCTATTCATCGATAGACAAAGATAACTAAATTTCATCATCTGTGGGGGATATGTGCTGTCTAAGTCTACTGTCAGAATAAACTTTTCGTTTACGAGTTTCAGAATAAATATTGTAAATAAACAAATGAAAGTTTTAACCTAATGTCAACTTTGAATTAGTTTTTCAGTGACAATGATTAGTGATCAGTCTGGTGGTTAGCTTTGCAAGGACGAGTGGTGGTATTTCAGGTATACTAAACCTAGCTAACTTGATGATAATATTAACGTAAAAGACGTATGGGCCAGAATCGTCACAAAGTAACACATAGGGTGCCTGAAGACGGGCGTCGACGCCGACACGTTCCTGGCTGAAGAAGGCACAACATAAGGAAAACTGGAAAGCTACGGGGGAGACCTTTGCCCAGCTGTGGGACAACATAGGATAACTTAAAATAAAAACACAAAAGCAAGTGAATTTAATTAATCTAATATATTCTATCTTTCAGCAGATGAGCCTAGTCGACCTTGCAGTTGCTAAGACATTAAAGGAACTGAAGACAATATAAACACTGCCTCTAATTGATTCAATCATATCGATCCTGGCTGTCTGAGGTCATTATTTCACACTCTGTTTTTGATAAACACAGGAACGACATGGACAGGCACGGAGCATGGATTAAGCAATGTTGCAACTCATTGTATTATAAATATAGGAATTATGTTGGCCCTTGTGATTGACATCAGGCGCTGCTTTAAATAAATCATACTGCTATACCTACTTGTTGAAAGTACTACATTAGCTGCAGATGTGTAGTAATTAAATAAATCAAATACTTAGTAATAAATGCTTAAAATTATTTCCAGCTAGTTGCGATGGGGGTCCAATGACCCTCCGTTCCCGGCATTCAGAAGTTGAGCCTCGGGAAGCAGCTGGCTCAGTAGAAAAAAATGTATTACCATTTTTTTTTGATGTGATACAAATTTGTAAATTTTATTTATGTACCTACACACTGAACACTCAATAAAGTAAAATACATAAAGATAGAGGAGCACACAGGAACTGTTTACAGCAATTATTTAGTAATTTCTTCCAGTAGACCTGCGACGGCAACGGGAGAGTTGGCTGAGAAACATAGACACAGTGTATAAAACAGTAGGTATACAGGAAAACTTAAACTAGACAGCCCAAAACATGCTTATATTCTCATATGAATAATAATAATAATTTTAATGAAAATTGTGTGTTTATGGTACCTATGCCTAAATATGTATGATAAAAGGTTTGTACTTATGTTGTACTGTGGTTTCTCTAGAGAAGATGGGATATAAAAAAAACCCATGCGCCTTTACATATTATATACGTATGTAAACGAACAATAGGTACATACACAATCACTGCAGACTTGCTTAGCACAATTTTATTAAGTTACTCAATAGCCGTTTGTTGAAAACATAATGTAGGCTGATAAAATATTTTTTTTAAATGTACTAAGACAGTGGATTTGGACAATAAAATGTCTAAAAGCATTAAAATAATTAGAAACTAATTATTGTCACTGAACTCGAATACGAACAGACATAATAGTATTATGTTCAGGGTCGTCACAATCGAAAATACGGGTTTTAGTTATTTTTACGGGAGACAATCTGACTGCGAGCTCAGTTGAACTGTTGAATTTTGTAATAGTATTTGATGAATAATTCTTTTATCATCGACGAGTTACTTATGTAGGTATCTATGTATCTACAATAAAATATTTGCTTTGCACCTATTGGACGTTGGTGTTGCATTTTAACTGCGCATGCGTGACGCGTTACAGGTTAATGCCTAAAATAAGTTTATTTCAATTTGTTAGAATCGATTTCTGAAATTCGTCATATTAATTACTCGAATCGATTGAAAAAAAAAATCGTTTGGCATAATAATCGTTTCGCTTTCGCACATTATAACAATAAAAAAAAAACAATAATGGTCGGCGAACTCTGGGATTTTGAACACAAATTGAGTAGTGGTAATGAATATTACGTGTTATTGGACTTGTCGTGGCACTTTCTTGTTGTTTATAATATTTTAAATTATATTTGACACATTTTAAATCGTATCTCTAATAGTGTGTGTGATATTTGTGAAAAGTAAAAATGTCAACACGCATGATTGGCGCGAAACTTCGACTTTGAATATCAAAATACTTCATTACCACTACTTATTTAATTTGAACAATGGATGAATTCGTCAAATAATTAAATGATGTATGCCACCCCACTGCCCCTGCCTGTAGTGGGGTATGGATGTTCGAAATCTCCATTTTTGATGTTTTTATGCCTCAACCAGACAACCACCACTGTCATCAAAATGGCGATTATCGCATTTACAGAGTTGACTATTGTAGTAAATTAATAAACTTGTGCGCTTAATATTATGAAAGATATATTGGCGTTAACCTATGAGCTTTAATCAACTGATCTTAACTAACGCACATGCCGGTGGAGGTTCGTGTGTTAGGGTCCAATCGGAGGCGCTTCCGAACTAAACAAAATGTAGGCTGATAAAATTAACTTTTTAAATGTACAAAGACAGTGGATTTAGATAATAAAATGTCTAAAAGAATGAAAACAATATTAGGAACTAATTATTGTCACTGAACTCGAATACGAACAGACATTTATCACATAATAATATTATGTTCATGGTCATTAGTGACAGAAAAAAAAAACAAATTCACTTCTAAGAAATGGCAGGCGCTGCCATTTCTTAGAAGTGAACTTGTTCTTAGAAGTGAACTTGTTCTTAGAAGTGAACTTGTTTTTTTTTAACGCGCTTGCGCGGCGTGAAATACCTAAATGCTATTCCGAATTAAGCATCATCGCCCACAGCGCTCCCTTCAACAATATATAATTTCCCTTCCGATTTAGATCCGATTAGATCACAACCGTTGACAGCGCTCACTCATAAGACTTCATCTTTTTCGATTCACGGGACATCGTTATCGCCCTCACGCTAATTCGGAAGAGGTGTAAGCACGCACAAATCGATTATGGAGGAATGGATAAAATCTCCCTTCACGCGAATCTCGTAACCCATGATGGGTTACGAGATTCGCGTGAAGGGAGATTTTATCTATAATAAATATTGTGGGCGATGATGGCCTAATTCGGAATAGCCTAAATTTTACGCCGCGCAAGCGCGTTAGGCGCTGACGTTTCTTAGAAGTGTACTTGTTTTGTCCCATGGCAACAACACTTCGGCGTAGGGTTGCCAGTGCCACCAACCACTAGTTCATTTTAAGGGTTACTAGCATCGAAAATACGGGTTTTAGTTAATTTTACGGGAGACAATCTGATTGCGAGCTCAGTTGAACTTTGCACTTATTGGACGTTGGTATTGCATTTTCCATATGGTTAAAGTGCGCATGCGTGACGCGTTACAGGATAAATATCTATTAAAAATCTGGTTAATTCTTAAAGACCAAATTTAGGCACTAAACTGACTTTTTAAATGATGTACGGACGCCAGCAGGTCAAGCCAACCGAAACTGATGTGCTGGCGTCTGTACAAACACGGTTGGATTTAGTCATTAAAATATCTAAAAGCATTAAAATAAATAGGAACTAATTATTTTCCTGAACTCGATTACGAACAGGCGTATGGCCATGGTCGCCAATAACAGAAAATTTAAAAAAAAACTTAATTTGATATTACTTCACGAGTTTCTCGTAAAATCACTTCAGCAAGGTGAAGTGAACACGGGCGCGCGATGAGCGAGTGTTGGTTGAACTGTTGAATAATGTAATGTATTTGTTGATGATTCTTTTACTATTACCTAGCATCGACAAGTTATAAGTAGGTACCCATATGCATTAAATATTTTCACTTGACGCGTTACTAGATAAATAAGTAAAAACAAAATTCCAATATGATAATGACAGTGCCTAACGCGCAAGCGCGGCGTGATCTTATCACTTCACCCGATTCAGGAGCAAAATGTCATGAATCGGGTGAAGTGATCACTCCACCCACACAAACTACGTCGGGTTGTCTATAGTCCGTCTGCCAGGCACACCGTGTTAGCAGTATGTATAATGGGGTTTATTCATAAACGATGACTCAAGTTAAGTAACGTTTAAACGTCAAAAATGTATGGTTAAACAGTCGCTAATCACTGCTTATCTTTAAGCAACGTTTATGAATAAAGGGGATAACCGAGTGCTAACGGCACAGAACATACTGTGCCGTTAGCACTCGGTTATCTCTTCTTATTGAATATATTTGGGTTATTTACAGCGCTGAACATCGTCGCAGTCTTTATTAGACTCCATCTACAATCGCTCATAATAACAGACAATGTTGTTGCGCATTTTCATTAGTTTTTTTATTTTTTTTTTATTTCGCCCAATGGGCAGGCTAAAGTCTCTTGACCATACCGCCTCGTCTTCCGTGTAGAAGCATTTTCATTAGTCTAGTAGCTGTGCACGGTCGCACCTCAAGCTATTATGGACTAGTCTAGAAAAAAGAGAAAAATACAACATTGAGATTCTGACTGAGTATTTTATTTTAAAACCCCACCAAATAGGAATGTTTTGACAACTAAAATACTAGCTTTGAAATTATACCTAAAAAATGAGCATTAGAATTAACATAAATATATGTTAATTCTAATGCTCTAGTTCTAATGTTCTAGTGATTAAAATCTCGATTATGATTGTAAATATTTGCTTGGTCAATCCCTAGTGTCAGTGGGAAGACACTGACAGTGACAGCTCACTCCACGCAAGATTTCACTTCACGGCGAGCACAGAATCGACCGGCTGGTCCTTACCGGGCGGCGATCTACCCATTGCTCGCCGCCTGCAAGCCCGCGCCTACGGTGGCCGGGAGTCGGCTGTTGACTCCCGTCCAGGGCGTCTCCTGCGGCGACATTGTACTGATATATTAACTAATTTTCTCAACGTTCTTCATCATCATCATTTCAGCCGAAAGACGTCCACTGCTGGACATAGGCCTCCCCCAAGTACCTCCACTTCGACCGGTTTTGTGCTTCTCGCATCCAACGGCATCCAAATGTACCTGATGGCTTTGTTTAGTGAATGAGTATTTTTAATTTTCCTTACCGTCTTTGAACCTGACGCAACCTCGTACGATCTTTGTGACAGCTAGTGACATCAGTCCTTTCCATACTATTGCCGCCACAAAAAGGTATACCTGGTCAAAAAAATGTTACGATGAAGATAGAAAACAGAATGCCTGACTTGTCTAGAAATAGTAACTGGGAGTCTACTCTCTAAGTCCGTCAGCGAAGATACGGGCCCGTCCGAAGGTAGTTGATCTGTCAAAATAAGTGTCGAATTTAATTTTCCGAACGGGAAAAATATATAATTATCGAGAGTAGGGATAAATGTGAAATCGTGTTGTCATTCATTCTTAGTTCGGGTCCCAAACTAATGAAAGGAAAAAAGAAAATACGTTTATTTGCGGTAAATATGACACAAAAAAAATGGTCCGGGGAAACATGCGCCACATCCACGCAAACGGCTATCATGTTCGTATGTGATACGGATTAAGAAACGCTCGTAACTACCGCCGAAATCACGGATATCATGATTTAGGGCAAGACAGCGCGTTTCGACTTAACTAAACATAAACATAGAGATAAAGTAAGCGTGGTATACTAGTAAGCATCGTAGGGTCGGCGCAACTGTCTTTTTCTTCCATACTTTCCTCTAATCGCCATCACGGTAGGCACCCCTTTTCTGGCTATATCACCTTTCATGCAGTCTATCTATCGTTTCTTCGGTCTTCCTCTACTCTTATGGTACTAAAGCTTGTTCTAAGTGTGCATACATACGAGCGACACTCGTCAACGGCAAAGGCAACACACGGCTACGGTTGCAATGACGCATGTCGCTCGTGTGTATGAGCACTAAGAGGTAAGTATTACCAGCATGGCTCTGCAGTTCTCCGTCAAGGCGACGACAATAAGCAGGACTCCCGCGCCGGTGATGCCGCTCAGCACGATTCCCGTTGCGATGCTAATGACTGCAGGAAACATTATTAATAAAAAAAAACTATAAGAATTACAAAAAAAAAAACAACTGACTTCCAAAAAAAACACTACAAAGTAATAATAATAATAAATAAATAAATCCCTGGACATTTCACACAGCACCATTTGTCCCAAGCTAAGCAACCTAATGCTTGTGTTATGGTAACAAGATGGCTGATAAACTACTTATATACCTATACAATTTTTTTTTTTTTGTAAATACATACATATTATAGATAGAAAAACACCCAGACTCGGAACAAATACATGTAGGTCATACAAATATTTGTTCCGCGCGGGAATCGAACCCGCGACACGCAGCGCAGCAGTCAATCGCTTAACCACTGCGCCAACCGTGCCGTCGACAAAGTGGATAATAACTTTAATTTTGGAAGTCGATGGCAAAAAACGAAAATACAAAGCCAAAGACACTGACTTCGGAATTTAAAGTTATTTTTCACGGAGTAGTGTTCTTTTTGGAAGTCGGTTTTTTTTCTAGTACACCCCACACAAATTCGTATACCTTAACTTGCTAAGTAAATAACAGTGACAGGAAGTTATCATAACATCACCAACATACAATTAAGTGGAAAAAATAGGCATTATTGAAGCTAACTCAAAAATCACTCATCAGAACTGGACCATAGGACCACCCAATAAGTATACCCTTTCAAACAAAAGAAGATTTCTCAAATCGGTTTATAAATGACGGAGTACTGTGGTAACAAACATAAAAAAATACTACCGAATTGTGTACCTGATCCTTGTTTTGAAGACGGTTGAAAAGTATTACATGTATGTTAGGACATTCACGATCAGCGCAAGACCGCTAGGCGCCTGTCCCACCGCCGACGAGGAAGTGACCAGCTGCCAACGATTTTCTCGCTCAAGAACCGTACAAAATGTTGTAGTTCCCGGGTAAATAAAAGAGATACATATAATTGTCGTGGATGGATGGCACCACAGTACAGCGGACAGCGCCATCTAACAATTTGATTGGTAAACGCATGATCATGTGATCGGAACCGGAAGCGAGCCCTACCGCTTGGACACGGTCGTCGGTGGAGGGGAGGTGCAGCGAGGACTGGTGACTGGTGGAGAGACCGAGTGTTGCGACAGTCTACAGTCGACCGTCGAGCTCAGACAGTCTTGGCAAACGCTCAGTAATAAGTTTAGTTTCGGTTGTTAATCGCTCGTATATTAAAGTTACTTTAAATTCAAATTATCTTTTCGTTCGAGTACCCACTGCAGTGCCCACACCTATCTTAACTATGTCGGATCGTGAAGAAGACCCGATGTTTCGCATCTCGGCCACCCAGTGATGCGACATTATGTATGTATTAATAGTTGAACCCGGCGAGTACACGTGTGTCGCAGGAGCAAGAGAGTACACTCGCTGATAGAGTCACGCTTGGTATATACCAATCGTGGTACGAGGGGCAGCTGATAAGTTTGCGGCTTAGGGTACTTAATGAACGAAAATAATGGTTTTCTATTTTTTATTTTTCAAATGAAATATTACACTTTTCACATCTCGTATAGAAAGCCTTTATGCCACTGAAAAAGTATTATTTTCAGTGGCGTGGCGTAGTGTAGTGTGGTGGTGGTGGTAGTTATTTTCTTCAAAATTGCTTTCTACGGCTGCCTTCACCTACTGTCGACCGTAAATCTTCGCCCCCGTAACTTCTATTTTAAATTAGAAAAAAGGAAAAAGTGACTGGAAGCCAGGTCCGGACTGTAGGGTGGGTGGTCAATTTCTGCGAATCCCGTAGCTCTTAAGGCAACCCTGGCAACCCGAGCGGTGTGAACGGGTGCGTTGTCTTGCAGAAACAGCACTCCGCGCGCCACCTCGCCACGTCTCTTTGTTTTCTTTCGTGTGTACGCATACCAGCGAGGACTCACTCGTCGTCGCGCATTCGCTGCTCGCTACTCGCCAACTCATTTTAATTGCTAGCTCTACTCGCTTCTCAGTAAGTCATTGAAAACTATCCCCTATTTCGGTAACATAATGTATAAATTCGAATCATTGCCGGGAGTTTGATACAACTCATCAATCAACTATGAGATAAGAGATTCATTACATTACAATGATTTACTAATGGTTTACGACTAATGATTATGATGGCGTGCAGTTGAAGAGGCCTATGTCCCGCAGTGGACTGCTGTATGCTGATGATGATGATATGACATGGCTAGCCTTCTAATAATATCCGACTAGCATTAAATAACAATGTAAATTCAGACCCAACAACTTACACTGTGTAGCGGGCGTCTTGTGCATCTCATCATACTGTGTTCCATGTGTCAGGATAAGGGTCAACAGGATAGACCCGACCAAGACTTGACAGAATGCTGTTAAGAGAACTCCTGGGAACAGGTTGCAGACTCCACAGCAGCTCTCGAAATGGAATCCTGGCTTGTGGATCGAGAAGTGCAGGGGGACCTGGTAAATTGGGAAAGGTTTACCACGTTAAAAAACAAAAAAAAATGTCTAAATAAAATCTTAAGTCTCTTAATCCTTTGAATCAACAGCAGCACCAGATCATATTTTAAGTTAAAATCAAAATTCTGGCTGAAACTGAGTAACCATGGCGTAGATCGCCCAATCGGAGAAGATTGAGCAATCTACGCCATGGTTAGGAGTAGTTAGGAGTCTACGTTCTGAACCTCAAACTCAAACTCAAAGCATTTGAGGGCAATTTGAATTGTCAGAAAATATAAGTTAGTTGTTTATTCCAAAACGTAGATCTGTATGAAAAAGACCAGGCAAGAAACTTTCAAAAGTAAGCTCGAGGCATATAAAATTAGCTATATTTTTTCTAGTGACCCAGATTAAATAACTGAACTCGTATTTTCACGAAAACAGAAAACATTATTCTTTAACGTTGAACAAAGCACAATATGCAGTTCGAATTCCGTTTCCACATTCATTCGAAGCCAAAAGAATTCTGAATACGTCTTGTTGCTTACGACTCGGTACAATACACGACATATTTGTATGCCGCCAGCTTTGCCTACTGTGCAGTACCCGCATTCAATGTATGACGTTTTTGTAGGCTGTTACCTCAATAGTTTGCTCCTTTGGCGCCAGTTTCTAAGGTTAGGAGAAAGAACAATCGTTTGGAGTCAAAGTAACCTTTTTTTTTTTAAATATTCTACAGAAAAACACGCTCAATTTAAACAATACTTGGGCCTCGAAAGGTATTTAATAGGGTAATCTTGCTTACATACTTAATCAGTCTATAATGTTCCCACTGCTGGGACACCTCTATTCGAGAGTGACCTAACAACCCACCACGCGGGCCCAGTGCGGATTGGTAGATGTCACAAGTCTTCGATTTTTTGGTTTCTAGGGCATGCCGGTTTCCTCACAATGTTTTCTTTTACCGTTTTGGAAGCAGTGGTGATGAAATTATATACACAAAGTAGAGCACCTGTCTGGGTTCGAACCCACAACCTACAGCTCGTAAGTCGGGGCTATTACCACTAGACCACCACTGCTCTAATCCTCCTCGCCTCTGATCTTGTATATACTGGCGGATGATGATGTTAATATGATGATGATGTTATAGTTTGTTGCGTATTGTTATGATGATGTTATAGTTTGTTGTGTATTGTTATGATGATGTTATAATAATAATAATATCCCTGGACATTTCACACAGCACCATTTGTCCCAAGCTAAGCAACCTAATGCTTGTGTTATGGTAACAAGACGGCTGATAAACTACTTATATACATTTTTTTTTTGTAAATACATACATATTATAGATAGAAAAACACCCAGACTCGGAACAAATACATGTAGGTCATACAAATATTTGTTCCGTGCGGGAATCGAACCCGTGACACGCAGCGCAGCAGTCAATCGCTTAACCACTGCGCCAACCGTGCCGTCACAGTCGTATAGTTTGTTGTGTATCATTATGATGATGTTATAGTTTGTTGTGTATTGTTATGATGATGTTATAGTTTGTTGTGTATAGTTATGATGATGTTATAGTTTGTTGTGTATAGTTATGATGATGTTATAGTTTGTTGTGTATAGTTATGATGATGTTATAGTTTGTTGTGTATCGTTATGATGATGTTATAGTATGTTGTGTATTGTTATGATGATGTTATAGTTTGTTGTGTATCATTATGATGATGTTATAGTTTTGTTATGAATTGTTATTATGATGTTATAGTTTGTTGTGTATAGTTATGATGATGTTATAGTTTGTTGTGTACAGTTATGATGATGTTAGTTTAACCCCCTAGCGAGACGTCGCTTCACGTGCACACATGGCCATGTAAAAACTTGGGTAAAGTGAGCTGTCTGGAGCTGCCACTCCACTTAATGCTGCTCATTGACACTACCCCGCAATGTTTGAATACTAAGGTCTTCAAGCCGTGCGTCCTGCCCGTTATGACATGCGGTGCCGAAACGTGGACACTGACAGTCGGGCTGTTCTACAAATCCAAGGTCGCTCAGCCTGCTATGGAGAGGGCTATGCTCGGAGTTTCTTTCCTGGATAAAATCAGGAATTAAGTTATCCGGAAAAGAACCGGAGTAACCGACATAGCTTGCAGAGTAAGCAAACTGAATGATGAGTGGTGAAAATTATAAAAGCGCACATTATTTATGCCATCCCGTAGTCTTTAAATGTTCAAATGTTTGAAGCTTCGACTTTAGCAGCATCTTATCATCATCATCATCTGCCTAGCCTTTTCCCAACTATGTTGGGGTCGGCTTCCAGTCTAACCGGATGCAGCTGAATACCAGTATTTTACATGAAGCGACTGCTTATCTGACCTCCACAACCCAGTTACTAGGTAATACGATGCCCCTTGGTAAGACTGGTTGTCAGACTTTCGGGCTACTGACCCCTTTAGCAGCATCTTATACACCAGGCCTTCTCTGCACGAGGCAAAGCTGCTATCTGTACTAATAGTATAGTTGAAGAGTTTATTTGTTTGTTTGAACGCGCTGATCTCTGGAATTACCCGCAGGATTTGATAAAATCTTTTTCCATTTGATAGCTTAATTTTTGGGGCAGGCTATAGGCTGTTTAACATCACGCGCACACTCTTAGGAGCCAAGCAAAAACAAAAAACGTAAAAAGAACTCCAAGCGAAAACGAAGTCATAGCGCCGGGAGTCGATGGGATGCAACGTGGTGGGTCGGAGGCCGAAACAGGCAGACGAAGTTGTGGGCAGAAGCTAGTTTGTAATATAAAAGTAAAGGTTTGCCGCACCTACAGCCTTCCTATTGTTCATGGAGTTTATAACACACACTGGCAGAGTAAGCTGTAAACATACGCAGATCTACTATAGCCAGTGTGTCTCCAAGGGGTCTGTATGCCGCAAGGCGGGTAGGACCAGAACAGGAGGGACGAGATTATGTTCATAGGGCCAAGGGCCGCTATTGGAAATGGGCTCCAAAAGGCAGTGGAATTAACAAGGTACCTGTAACGCTGTTGTACTTCTGCTAGTACTTCTCGGCTTCTCGCTGGATCTGGTATAATCATCAGTTACACTCTTTGGCATTTTGTAAAAAATAAAAATACACAAAAAATACCACAAATATTATTGCTCCGACAAGTCTTAGTGCTATTGACACTTTTTGACAGTGACGTTTGATAGCCGACTTTTTTCAATAGCCAGCCTGCTGGTTTTCTGCTTTTCTTACAAATATTTAAAAAAAAAACAATGTCATAGTCAAAATATTTATTTTAAAAAAGTTAGGTACTTTAGAACGCGACAATTTGCAAGAAACAAGTGTCCGTTTACAGTTACTTTAATGTCTTTGGTTAACAGTTATTTTGCATTAATGTGATCTTTATTTTCATTACAATAAGGTTGCTATTGGGTTCCTGTCACTGACAAGTCTGTCAAAATCATTGTGATCGTTGTTCTCGTCACAATAAGGTTGCTGCTGTCAGAGATAAAATAACTGTGAAGAGACTGTAATTGAGACCCAGAAGGTAGTTTCGTTTGGAGAAGAATGGGCAAGAATCTCCACAGTTACTTTTTTTAATGAAGCAGTGACCTGGGGGTTTATACCACCAGCTCTAATAGCAGGGCAGAAGTTGAACTGCACTGCTTTTTAGGGTTCCGTAGTCAACTAGGAACCCTTATAGTTTCGCCATGTCCGTCTGTCTGTCTGTCTGTCCGCGGCTTAGCTCAAAAATTATTGGTACTAGAAAGTTGTAATTTGGCATGAGTATACATGTTAATGACGCCGAAAAAGTGGTAAAATAAAATTTTGGTAGCATGGTACGAAACTTTCAGTCAGCGAATACGACCAGCACTTGGCTGTTACAAAAACTACGGAACCCTACACTGCGCGTGGCCCGACACGCACTTGACCGGTTTTTTTTTTGTACTAAGTCATAGAACAAAAAAGCAGTGCAGTTCAACTTCTGTCTCTTTCTTTCTTCTTCTTCTGCTATAAGAGCTGGTGATAAGCCCCCTAAAATAAAGTAGGTAATTATGTTACAAATACATGTTTCACATAATTCACATAAAGATCGAGTAACTAGTCAGCGCCGTTGTGATCGGCTACAAACAGTTGGCTCCAGAACTGCACTTTATAGAAACAGTATTTTTGTAGTGGCTCCGAAGGTCTATAATAAATTACCAAAATGTTTAAGAAGTGAAGATAGTGTCCGCAAGTTCAAAAGTAAATTGTATTTATTTCTAATAGATAAGACGTATTACTCTATCGAAGAATTTTTAAATTATAAAATATGACATTACCAGCACTTTAATATAATTTACAATTGACATGCATGTAAAAATAAATTATAATTGACTTATTATTAATTAATATTACATTTAATTGACATTATTTACAATATGACGAAATACGACATTACTAGCCCTTTATTATAATTTACCATTGGCATGCATTTAAAAATAAATTATAATTGATTATTGTGTATTAATAAAACATTTAATTGAAATTATTTACTTGAACGTGACTTTGTATAGTATAGATTCCGACGTATTACTGAAAAAAACGAATATTTGTACACCAATTTTATTGGTAGGACATAGAGCTCGACCAAAATGTATATTTAAGATCTTATTGTAAAACCTGTGTTCACAAATAAATAATGATTGATTGATTGATTGATGTTACTCACATATTTACACATATTGTAAAACTAGACATTTTTCCAAAGAAATGAAGTTCTATTGCACTGTCCCATACTCATAACTAGGTTAAAATTTTCTAAGCCATAAACCATTAACCCTAATTAGATGACAATTTTTTTTTTTCCCCTGGAATATAAATAAACTACTTTATCCCTGGATCGAAAGAGCTGGAAGTCATGGGGAGAGGCATTTGCCCAGCAGTGGGATAATGCAGGATAATAGTAAATAAACTAAGTCTGCTTTCAAAGCAAGAGTGAACAATCATCTTTTGGGCACGCTCGTTCCATCACAGGGGGTCTACTCCGAAGTAGTATCGGCTGAATGTTCGGCCGTTTCCTGCTACGAAGTTACTATTTGGTTCGGTCGGTCCCGATCCTACACTCCTACACTCTTTCGAATATTGACTATGGTCCCGACCCAACTGAGCCGATCCGAACTTTTTTCGGATTTTTCAATAATATTCGGTTCGGCCATGTGTCGGTCCGATCCGAACATTCGCACTTTGCCCTTCGGAGTAAACCCCCAGACCTCATCCATCGCCATCAGGCGTGATCGAGGTCAAAAACATGCCCATAGTAAAGTAGTAGTAGTAGTGTTTAGTTGTAATTGTGCGTTTTGTTTGTGCAGAATAAAATATTTTTCTTTCTTTCTTTTTCTTTCCCATAGCATACATAGCATAATCAGCCTTAATTGTTCCCACTGCTGGGACACAGGCCTCCTCTCTTCGAGAAGGAGTGGGCAATAATCTACCACGCGGGCCCAGAGCGGGTCGGTAGATGTCACATGTCTTCGAAATTTTGGTTCGAGTACATGCCGGTTTCCTCTTCCTCACGATATTTTCCTTCACCGTTTTGAGAGCAGCGGTGATGAAATTAACCCACGACCTACAACTCGTAAGTCGGGGCGCTAGCCACTGATGCTCAGCCAGCTGCAGGCCCAATCAATAAAACTGACTTGTAAGTATTTTTTTTTAAGTTCCGATAATTTTCAACTAGAAGCAAGGAACACGCATTTATACAGTGTGGGGAGGACAATAGGATCATAAATGAAACTTCGTATAAGTCATGATATTCCCAACCGTCACACAAAAAATCAAATGAATATATCCAGTAGTTTAGCCACAGGACTTTATTTTTCATTTTAAGTATTTTCTACACGATGTATTGTAAACAGAAAAGCACGCGACAGGTTAACGACAGACGTTGCCAGCTCGCTACTATAAAAACTACGTCTTTTCATTCAAACTTATTTTCTCAATGCAAATTATACTTTATGCCCGAGCCATAAGAGTCATAAAGCGTGTCATCACAGCTACTATAAGAAAAAATGCATGCGAAAGTTATTACTTTGCTGTTACGCACTCTTGTCAATCGCAAAATATGTATGTGCGAAAGAGATAGCTAAGTTTTCTTGTTCCTACTTTGCTACTTGTCAGCGTGTCTCGGTTACGCCTTCAGTCAGTGAGTCACCGGACGTGCTTCCTGCCTGTGACGCGTTTTGTTTTTCTCTGGAAATTCGGATGCGCCCGCGCCCGCCCGTTTGAAGTCGCCGCGCGAGTGTTATCGTATCATTGTTGGTTGTGTTGTGTTGTGCGAAATTTGACGCTTTGTTTTAATAGTGACAGGACACATAAACGTATTAACGTACTTAGTTAAATAGTGAAGTAAACTTAGGTAACTTGAGGATACGGGAAAATCAATCCTTGATCCCGCACGTAGATGGTGCTCCTCCACGTGCAAATGTGATTTCAGACGAAAGAATTATTAATTATTATGATCGCAATCCGACGTGCAGTCTGCGTAATGCAGGTCGACATTTTCGTGTAAATCACAAAACTATTCAAAAAGTTTTGAAACGTGACAAACGCAGACCTTATAAGTACAAGAAAGTACAAGCATTGTTACCGAGAGATAAGCCAATAAGAGAAACTTTCTGTCGCTGGTTGGAAACCAAACATCTCGAGAATCCTGACTTCCTGTACAATGTGCTGTGGACTGACGAGAGTACATTCACAAGGAATGGTTTATGGAACCGACAGAACCTTCGGTACTGGAGCCGCGTGAATCCGCATCTAGTACGGGAGTCTTCGCACCAGTACAGATTTGCGGTCAATGTGTGGGCTGGCATACACAGGAATACCATTATTGGTCCGGTATTTATTGATGGCAATTTAAATGCTGTAAAGTTCATTGAACTCCTCGACGGATCCGTTTCCGAGTACACGGACGAACTTTCGCTGGACGTGTACAGGCAGATGTGGTACCAGTTAGATGGAGCACCAGCTCATTCAGTGGTGTCTGCAAGAGAGCGTTTGACTCAAATGTTCGGACAGCAGTGGATTGGCCGTTTTGGACCAGTGCGGTGGCCAGCGAGGTCACCAGATCTCACGCCCCTGGATTTCTTTCTGTGGGGTCACATAAAGAATGAGGTATACTCAACAGAAGTTACTACCGTTGAGGAATTATAAAATAGAATAATAATATCTTTTAATAAATTGAAAGAAATGGCTGCTAATGGTGACCTATTATCAAGAGTGAGAAATAACATTATACGTCGGTGTAGTTTATGTATTCAAGAACACGGCGGACATATTGAAAATAAAAAAATTTAATAACTGGCGACATAATTATGTGATCGAAAAGTGATTGTGAATAATAAATTGATTAGTGAATAACCTGCGGGTGAATGATGCCCGACTATTTGGTTAATATTCTGTGATTTGATTTGTGTAATTGAGCATTAATAATAATTAGAATACGCCAAACATTACGTCGCCGTCGTCCGCGTCGGCCACAGCTATAACATGAATGAAACCAAGCTGCGTTGCCATTCTTATCGCAGGTCAGTGTACCAATTTTATAAATGGTGTTTTATTTTGTTTGCAGTTTTAAGCTATTTAGTTTGTTAGAAAAAATTGTTTTTTTAATTTCGATGTTCGGATTTATTTGATAGTTTACAAATGTTTCTATAAACCAGTATTGCCAGTGTTTTCATTTAAAGTCATATTGTCATCTCCACATTGTATAATCATGCCTTTGACTAAAACCCAAGTTCAGTCACCCTGCATATTCAATTACTCTGTTCTACGAGTATTTCCGCCACCATTGCACAAATTAGGGTTGCGGTTGAGCTAAACAGCAATTGTATTCAATAAACGTGTACCTCGTACATGAATAGAGTGGAGCAAATAGTGGTAGCGTAGTACATACGTCAGCGAAATGCTTTGCAGGCAAACACCAGAACCGAGCCTGTTATGTTGTGATGAGAACCCTGATTTTCGAAGAACCGGGACATTTTTGAAAAATGTGAAAATAAATACCTTTCAAAATTAAAAATTTACTACATTTATAATAATAATAATAATAATAATCTTTTATTTCGACCAACAGTGGATCATATAAGTACAAAAAAATACAAAAATTCAAAATAAATCAAAATAAAAACACAAAATAAAAAATATAAATAAAAAGCACAAAAACAAAAACACAATAAAAACACATACAATATTAAAAAGACAAAACATATTACATATCTCGATTGCCTAGTATGTGAACCATACAGCAATGGTTCAGGTACTGGCCATCGAACCTCTGCGCGAATGCCCTCAGGATGCTGCTGGAGCTAGCCCGAACCCTACACCTTAGCCCTAGCCTTTATATACGAGTATATATAAGAATCCCTATTTCCCTTAGTAACTTGAGAACGACTTTACCGATTTCATCAATCTTTTTTTTAAGTTTTCTAATACTTTGAAAATAGAAGGTTCTTACGGAAATAAAATAAGAAAGTTGCTTTAAGCGGACGAAGTCGCGGGCAAAAGCTAGTTATACAAAAAAATCGGGGGAAGAACAACGTAAATAACGCAATGAATGCTGTCAAAATGAAACCCATTGCTACTGATAGTGTGTATAGTGGGTTACGCAATCCTGACGTCACTACTGACCTACAAGTCCTGACGCGAGCTCCGTCTTACGAATTTTCGATCAGGTCACGTGTCCTGACGCGATTTTAACATTTTTTACCCATCACAACAAAAGTGCACAACGCCGCTAAAGAAGTTTTCACTTCAAAAATATTACGCAAACAAAACTGGTGGGTAGAACCTGCATGAGGATGGCACAGGATCGTGGGGAAGAGAAGAGACGCCTATGCTCAGCAGTGGGTGACGCGCTGTGATGATGATGATGATGAAGAAAAGTGCTGGTGGATTTTCTACTTTTTTATCTTGAAGGTTAATTTGTTTTGGCATAATTTTAATTCGGATAATGTTACTAGGCATAGTGACTATTAGCATAATAGTATCCTACTTAATATTATAAACGGGAAAGTTAGTATGGATGGATGGATGGATGTTTCTTAGGCTCAATTTATACTGCCGTGGAACGGAATGAAAGCGATTTTTTTTTGTACAAATCATAATGAACTTTATGTCAAAAGTGTAACGCACAAATTAGATACCTACACACATACGCACAGGTCGCGCATCTTCTGGAGAATTTTCGTGCCTTTTTGGGAATTCCCGCAGTAATAAGCACCATAACACAAGCATTAGGTTGCTTAGCTTGGGACTAATGGCGCTGTGTGAAATGTCCAGGGATATTATTATTATTATTATTAATAAGCTCGTATCTAGTTTGTACGTTGGACCATTGACATAAAGTTCATTTAACTATGTACGAAAACTCGATTCCACTCCGTTCCGCGGCGGTGTAAATTGAGAATTGTATATAACCAGGATTAGCACATAGGATACTTTTTATCCCGATATTCCCACGGGATCGAAACTTATGTGGATGAAACTGAGGTGCGCAGCTAGTTAAGGCATAAAAATTGTAACATAAAATTATAATTTCAGTTGGCTTGTTACTCGGATACTGAACTGTCAACAGTAAAATAAGTAAAAAGGTACAGTAAAATAAAAAAAAGTAATAAGGGTAAAAATTGTAACATAAAATTATAATTTCAGTTGGCTTGTTATTGCATTATTTTTTGTTCTATTGTTGGTTATTTGAATCAGAAAAATAAAAAGAAGGAACTGTAACCAATATTATTTGTGTAATGTAGTGTATTTGGGACACCCTTTTTTTTTTTTTTTTGAGGATCGGAAACCCCGCTCTGGGAGGAGCTGAAGGGAGTGTCAGACTCTTACTGACTAAAACCCACCCGTGTTCCTTCCTTAGCCCTTTCTGTTCCAGGGCAGCAGTAAACCTTTCGGATGATCCCGCCGCCCTGGCAAGCTTCGGCCTGGGGCCCGTCCTCTGCTGACATCTCTTTGAGGCGCGCGTGGAACATAACGCGCCGTCCGGCACGGGCCTGGTCCTGATCAGACGGCGAGCTACCCATTACTCACCGCCCGCAGGCCCGCGCCTACGGTGGCCGGGAGTCGTCACGCGGCCCCCGACGCCCGGAGCGTCTCCCGCGGCGGCTGAGGCGTGAGGTGTTCTCCCTCAGCCTCTCAGCCACCTCCTTCGCTAGCATGAAGGAGGTACCTGTATCACAAAATAGTCTAAGGATAGTGCACAGCAAAACATAGCAATAAAGTCTAAAGTAGATGTAACTTTTGGAATTCATTAAAAAACAAGTTGTATCTAAATACGACAGAATCCTCAGTTATTGAGAAGTCGTTGGATAACTTCTAAATTTTTTTTAAAGATTCTTTTATCATTCACATAGTATCCGGCACGCATAGCGTTCGTTGCCATCACCACTCCTTACGTTGTTTATAAGTCTTGTGTAAAAAGCAAAACTTGTAGTTGTTATAAATACCGGGATTATTCCTTCAATAATGGTAAGAACAACAAGTTTATTTTTTGTATCTTTACGTAATATAATTACAGTTTTTAACATGGTGTAGGTGAATGTCAGTGTTGTGAACCAGTCTGTTATTTGTTAATTATTAAACGAAAAATTAATTGAGGATTCCAAATAATCTAGAACTTAATTGAGTAGTTGCCTCCCTTAAGTGCTTTTTTGTTTTTCCCTGCCTCCAGACTTATTAAATACCCCTGATGTATAACAGTGTAATATAAAGACATAATTTATAAGCTAACCGCGTTAAAATATTTATATTACTATACATTAACATGTATAAAAAGGAAGGGGGAAGGAACGATTGGGCATGAAAAAATTCGTCCGCATCGCTTCCAGGAGGAGTCCCCAAAAGGCTGGCAGCATTATCACGTTGAATGGCAATGCTGCCTCTCTACTTGATCTAAACTATAATAAAATAAAATACGAATGGTATTTTTTATAAAGTATTGAATAAAAACTGGTAAGCACAATTTACCAGTTTGTATTTTATCCTGACCAGGACCTGTTTTTTCTGGGTTTTTTTGTTCAACCACCGGTTTTCTAATGAATAGATCGCAGCACTGTGCACTTTCCTGGCGTTGTTGGCTGCACCCACACTCGGGAAGGACTCCCAGGTCCTCGCGCCACCATCACCATGTCCCACAGTGTTTACATACGCCCCGCCCGGACCAGAACCTGGCTGGTGGTCAGGAGTCATCAACCTGTCCACAGAATTTCTTCTTCACTCGCTGTGGCTCGACATCGTGCTGGATGGCCAAGCATTTAGGCTTCTGGTAAGATTTATTTTTACGTCCAAGAAAATTTATATACCGGTTGACTTTTTTACCATCAGGACAAAAACAGGTTGTAAAAGATGAATGGAGTAGGTAGCTGAACAACAGATTTTTTTTCATAAATAACTTTTTTTTTGTTTTTTACATTCAGTCCTTTGATTGACACCGGCCGATGGCTTCAATCAAAGGATTGAATGTCACTACGCATTTTTTGATAATTATCTCCGCGCGTGGAGAAAGGTGCCTTTTTTAGATTATTTGTCGATTTATTCATTCATAAAAAATCTGTGCCATAGGCTCCTACTTCGTTCACCTTTTATACCCTGTTTTTGACCAGACGGTAATAAAAGTCAGCCGATATAGCCGTGAATTAAAACTATTTTGAATCACATCTTTAACATTTATTTACTAGAAATTCATGGTTATTTATTATTACAACGGTAAGATCTTTGAGGCACGGAGGGGCTTGTGGCTAAGTAATTACAGCCGCACAGTCGATCAGGTTAAGCTACGCTTGCCGCGGTTGGTTTTCTGATACGTAAGGATGTGTTTCTCAAACACTAGGCATTTGCGCAGTGTGAAACCAAAAGTATTTTACATATATACAGGATCCCAAATTGGCACCAAGTTCGCGTGAGAACTTATTTAAATTCGTGCCTGACTCAATCATCTCATCCTGACATTCAAATCCTCTAAATTAACTTCTCATACAATATTACGTATGCACCAGTCAACACTGTGTTAAGCCTTTTCCCGCTAAGCCGTGTATGTGGCATCCATTGCCTGTATTAGATACTTGTGGCTAAATAATAACAGCCACTCACGTCGATCGATTAGGTTAAGCTACTCTTGCCACGACTGGTCTGTGGATGGGTTACCATCTTTATATGCCGAGACCCCTCCGTGGCTCGAAAAGCATGTTAAACCGTTGGTCCCGGCTGTGATTCTTGCACCTTTAACAGTCGTTAGAAGCCCGAAAGTCTGACAACCGGGTTATCGTATGTTGGGAAAAGGCTAGGCAGATGATAAACGGTAAGATCTTCAAACTTAAACGTCACTGCATTCTGCCTGCAAGAAAGCTTGCAAGTGAGTATTATTGTGTCACTACTATTATATTACAAAATACTGTTATCATGCATTTAATTACTGTTATTATTTGTGAATATTCTTATTTACTCATTTGTGTTGTATATTCCATAAACTAAAGCATCTCTGTAGTTTGCCTTGAAGCTCAGGCGCACACTATTCCAAATCCTTTACTGTCTGGTTTTGTCAGATTTATAAATAGTATAAAACAAAGTCGCTTTTCATTCTCTTTAAGTTTGTCCGATTATTTCTTTTAAACGTATGTAGTTTAATGAATTAGGTTGCGGTGTTTGCTTTGTGGGTGTAGTACAGGTACAGTCAGGGGTCATTAATTCATTATCAGCTTAAGGACTGTGTTGTTGGTGCTTTGTCAATACATCTATGAAAATATCATATACGTAAGAAAAAAATTAAATCTATTCAATAAAATAGGTGAAAGACACAACTATAGGACTAGCAGGTTCAAACAGGTTTCAGACTGGCTAAAATATACTCATCCTTTATGGGGTACTATAAAATTCCTCCCAACACACACTCCAACTGAATGAAACGAAATTTAAATCTTGTATTAAACACACACTATGTAGCCAAGCATATTATAAGTTAGGGGATTACATCGCTGACAAAAATGCTTGACTTGAATATGCCCTGGCGGCTGAGAGTATGTCATGCTCACTCTAATGTCTGCTGGTGGTGGCGTGTGTGTTGGATCATTAAGTTCCCTTCAAAATGGTTGAGCTGAATGGTGCTGACCCATACGTCATGTTCGTGAACGGACACCGTCAGTAGGGACTGGTCATCTCTTAGCTGCCACGGCTTATTTAATTGTAATAAGTTAAATTGTTTTTATGTTTTCTATAACGGACGCGTTTAACGTGCACGTCTTTCTACTAGATCGATCGTTCCCACATGGTTAATTTCAACACGAATGATGTAATCAAATATTTTGTAACAATTTTATGGTTTAAAAGAGTGTCCGTGGAGTTTCTTGCCCGTTCTTTTCCAAAGGTACCTACGCTTTGGAATGGGCAACTAGCTTCATCTTTCTGACTGACCGACCGTTTGACAATTCAAAAGTGCCTGTAATTGGTTTACTTGAAATAAATGATTTGAGTTTGAGTTTTTGAGTTATAGTTCAGAAATTTCGAAAAGAAAGTTGGGGCGTGTAGCTAAGTAATAACAGCCGCACGGGTCGATCGATCAGGTTAAGCCATGCTTGCCGCGGTTGGTCCGTGGATGGGTGACCACCTTCATATATCAAGACCCCTCCGTGCCTCGGAATGCACGCTAAGCCGTTGATCCCGGCTGTCATTCGTGGAACTTTGACAGTCGTTACGGATCGTCAGACCAGAAGCCCGAAAGTCTGAAAACCAGTTTTAACAAGGGGTATCGTATCACCCAGTAACTGGGTTGTGGAGGTAAGATAGGCAGTCGCTCCATGTTAAATACTGGTATTCAGCTGCATCCGGTTAGACTGGAAGCTGGCCCTAACATAGTTGGGAAAAGGCTAGGCAGATGATGATGACATAATTATAAGTACAGAATTTTCAATGTTTAGAAAACATGTCAGAACATCAGTAGATTACAACCATGTGAAGCTGGCACGTCTCGCTAAACCTATATTTTCAGCACAGGATGGCAGAGGCAAACACACAAGACTTCAAAAACTTTAGGATCGAGGACGAGGACATGCAAATTCAGCCTGGTATCCTGACATCATTGCGTTTCTCCGTTCAATACGATACGAATAACGAAGTTCCTAGCCTACAGACCATAAGACTAAACGGAATAGTCATCTGTAATACACTATTAGCTGAGGGGCAAACAGATTCAAAGCTTAAAACTAACATCAACACAAAGACGAGACCATTTACAAATCCATCTAAGCACTCTGTTAATCCTGTTTCCCCGAGACCTGACAACAAATCTAATATTAGAAAAATGTGAGTATGTATTACTAGAGTTGCTGGTGTTGTTGTTGTTTTGTTAAGAGGGCGCACACAGGTCCACTAGCGCCACTACTTTAAAAAAAATATATCTCGTGACTGAGAAGGAATTATGAAAATCTGCTCAATCAGCGACCTCGGTAAGTGTGTCTAGAATTTTCTAATACCTTTTATTAATTTTCATATTGAGACACGAAGCAACAAAATTCGATCTAAAGAAAAGCGGCCACATTCCTATATGTCGTATTTAATAACTTCGTGGAAAAAAATAAAGTATAAATTAAATAAAACATGCAGTTTCTGTAAATGATGCGTTTTGCTTAGACTTTTTTGATGTGTGTATTTATGTCTGGTGAAAATCATAATATCGTGTTGTCGCCGCGACAGTTTTAAACTTACCACACGTGACGTGGGCGTGTCAAGTTATACTCCTACTTAAAGGATTGGCTGTAATTGCAAAAGAGAGAGAAAATGCACACAGGCCTGTAGTTGTTGTAATAATAATAACTTAATCCTGTTTTTTTGCCGCCTTACTCTGATAAAATATTTTGTCTGAGGCTGTGTGTGCAAAAAAAGTAAAATATGCAGTTAAATTCTCAACAAAATGTTGACACAAAACAATTCACAATTATCTACTTTAATTTCCAGTTCCGATGCCAGTGAAAGCTTGTCAGGACCTCGTGAACAGGTACTTAGATTAGTTTTTTTTTTGTTAAGTGTCACCCTGTATCTGTGTACCTTTTTTATGTCTAAAAAATTTATTATTATTATTTATCCAATTAGACGGCACGGTTGGCGCAGTGGTTAAGCGATTGACTGCTGCGCTGCGTGTCGCGGGTTCGATTCCCGCACGGAACAAATATTTGTATGACCTACATGTATTTGTTCCGAGTCTGGGTGTTTTTCTATCTATAATATGTATGTATTTACAAAAAAAAAAAATTGTATATAAGTAGTTTATCAGCCATCTTGTTACCATAACACAAGCATTAGGTTGCTTAGCTTGGGACAAATGGTGCTGTGTGAAATGTCCAGGGATATTTATTTATTTATTTTATTTAATTCTGTCCCACTGCTGGGCAAAGGCCACCCCCAAATCCTTCCAGGAAATCTTTTCCCGCGCCACGTCGAACCAGCCCTCGCAGTACGCGTCCAGATGGTCTCGCCATCTCTTTCTGGGCAGGCCTCGGCGGCGCCGTCCATCTTCAGGCACCTATTGTGTGGAGGCTTTTGCCCAGCGTTCATCGTTAGATTAGTTGTCAGAGACAACTCCTTGCCTTCCTCAAGGCCTCTTAAGGTCTCGAGTACCTACCTAATGGCACTCGTTAATGAGCATGACGGTTGGATCATTATAGTTTCACTGAAACCAATTTTTGTTTTCGGAAAATTTACTGTAGAGCAGTGTAGTAGGCTCAATAGTAAAAATTATTATTTTATTTTATTTGCTAATATTTTATATACATAAATAATTATCTATTTTATTATTTATTTATTTATGTAACTGCCCGTGAAATCATAGCGCCGTATCAGAATACCACCAGCGCTGTGACATTTAATTTTTAAATATCGCAGCATCATGCTCAGATAGGATGCTTTTGGCCTCGTATAGCGCTTTCTGTTTCATTTTTCTTTTCGTTACTTTTATAAATAATTTACGTATGTTTTCATTTAGTTCAGTCTGTGATCTTCCTGTACGAGTCGCCATAAATACTTTTTCTTTCTTTCAATTGTGTTTTTTTTCTTCTAGCCGATGCAGTGTGGCACCTCTACTTTAGAACATCCGTGGCCGTGGGTAGCTGCTGTCTACCGAAATAACGTAAGTTTAATTTGTTTCAAACTTTTAGATTAATCCTAATACGTAACCTACGTACATAGGTAATGTTTATTTTATTTTATTTTTATTTTATTTATTTAAGGATTACCAACGAGATACATTACAATTATCTTAAACCATTATATAACTTGTATTATTATACATTATCCTGTAATGCACACTCAATTACAGGTAACCACAGCTTACACATTATCGAGTACACATGCTCTGAATACATAATTCAATTATAAAATATATTAAAAAAAAAGAAACAATAACAATAACGTGCTAATAAGTGATTTACATGCTTTAAAAGATTAAAAATTACATTTATAAAATACATTAATACATTAAAAATTACATTTATAAAATACAAAAATACAATTTTTTTTTTTTAGATAGGAATAAAAAGCATACGTAGTTTAAAATTAAATAAGAATGATTTTTTTTAAATTATTAGAATGATAGATCAAATGTCCTCCAAACGAAAGTGCTTGTATAGTTTACGTTTAAAAGTGTTAAGACTGTCATGATTTATATCTATTTCAGCTTTGCGGCATATACAATTGTACAATTTGGTAGCCCTCGTAAGGGGAGAGTTGTCACCTAAATTGGTTTTGTGCAAAGGTTGTCTAAAAAGATTGTAGGTATGTGACCGTGGTAACCTGCGAGGAACATTAAAATATATTTTGGATAGTAATAGTTCAGTATCTAGTTTAGATGTCACTACTTTGTGAAGGAAACAAAGATCTAGAACCTTTCTACGATTGGTGAGGCTTTGGAGTTTGAAGTGCTGAACACGCTCTTTATAGGAATTTAATTGTATCGCATTTTTGCTATGTAAGGTTAGATGATACAAGAATCTCTTTTGAACTCGTTCAATACGTTGCTTGTGAACGTTATAGTGGGGTGACCATACCTGTGAACAGTATTCCAAATTACTGCGAACCAACGTCTCATATAGAATAATTTTCGTTTTAGGCTTGTTAAATGGCTTTGAGGTCCTTAATACAAAACCTAGCATTTTATTTGCGTTTGATATTATTTTATCTATATGGGCATTGTAGGTCATTTTACTATCTATCAAGACACCCAGGTCCCGGATAGTACTAACTTCGTTGAGTGTCTCGCCAGAAATAAAGTATTTTGTATTAAAAACATTTTTATTGCGACAGAATTTTATATGTAAACATTTTTGTAAGTTTAAGCTCATCCTATTTTCTTGGCACCACTCATCTAATCTATCCAGGTCAGCCTGCAACAAGTATGAATCCTCTATAGATTTTATAGGCAGGGTCAACTTAAGATCGTCTGCAAATAAATATGATTCTGCGTGATGGAAGCAGTGAATAATAGAATTAATAAAAATATTGAAGAGCAAGGGCCCTAAGTGGGAGCCTTGTGGTACCCCAGACGTCACGTGAAAATCCTCAGATCGGACTCCATTCAAAACAACGAACGATAAACGATCACTGAGGTATGACTGAAACCATAGCAACAGTGGGCCATAGACTCCGCAGCTCTCGAGTCTTTGTATTAAAAGTTGGTGGTCTACTTTGTCGAACGCTTTACTAAAATCGGTATACACTGCGTCAACCTGAATCCTTTTGTCCACAGATCCTATGACATTTTCTGAAAAAGCGACTAGATTAGAGTGAGTTGATCTGCCCTGAAAGAAACCATGTTGATTGCCTACTATGTGATTTTTCAAGTGGCTATACAGACAAGGATACAATAATGACTCAAAAACTTTAGGGATAATAGAGATAATCGATATAGGTCTATAATTTATTATATCGTTTTTGCGACCATTCTTAAAAATAGGGACTATTTTAGCTTTTTTCCACGCGGATGGGAAACAACCTGTTTCAAGTGATCGATTATAGAGCAATTTTAAAGGCACCGAGAATGACTTCGCGCACTTAGCAAGGAGAATTGGGGGAATCTCGTCAGGACCTGGTCCTTTGCGAATATCCAGACATTTCAATTTGCTAGCGACCATATCTTCTGTAAGCGATATGTGACTTAATACATTTAGGCTCACACAACGCAATGAACTGTTTGATGTATTTGTTAGCTGTGTGGGGTGGTTCTGATTATACACCGATGAAAAGTTTTTTGCGTATAGTTGACAGATATCAGTACTGTTGTTAGCTACTTCATCGTTTAAGTTCATTATTTCCGGGATTGTACTTTTATTTCTACGCTTATGTTTAATGTATGTCCAAAAGTATTCAGAATTGGTTTTTATTCTATCTTCAATTTTTTTAATATAGGTAATGTAAGATGATTTGTTTAATGACCGGCACCTCTCTCTTAGTACTGCTAAACTCATTTTATCCATAGCGTTGTTATATTTTTTTACTCTTATTCTAAGGTTGTATGTTTCCTTCAGTAATTTAGTGAGATCTTTCGTAAACCACGGCGGTAATTTATTGTAATTGGCTTTACATGAAAAAGGAACGTTGTTGCTAATAGCAGCCTTAACGTTTTCGTAGAAAATTTCAACCATTTCATCTATCGT
Organism: Apamea crenata; assembly: GCA_949629185.1. NCBI lineage: Eukaryota > Metazoa > Arthropoda > Insecta > Lepidoptera > Noctuidae > Apamea > Apamea crenata. Next base: position 7,852,289 of record OX451372.1, read on the forward strand.
CCCACAGTCTTGTAATGTTGTAGTCCAGTTTATAGAGTCAAGATGCTGTGTTATAGCTTGATAATCAGCTTTGTGGTAGTTACGCGTAGGCAACATACTGCAGTTCAGAGTTCTTTCAGGAAGTATATCTAAATGGACCAGTAAAGGAGGATGATGTGTGTCTACTTTAGATAGGGGATCATTGCATTCGTTCACTTTGACATTCATTATATTAGCTAAAACCAGGTCTAAGATCTTTGATTTATCATTCCTGACGTTATTAAATTGGTCTAAACCATTTAAAGCAACGAACTCAGTAAAAAGGTGGTTAGTTAAACAATTAGTGGTCTCAGGGACTAGGAAGCTACTGTTATCGCTATTGAGCCAGTAGATGTTAGTCAGATTGAAGTCGCCTGCTATAAAAGTATTTCCCTCAGTACTAATGACTTTACCCGCATTTTCAAGGTAATGCTCCAAAACATCAATTTGAACTGGGGATGGAATATATACCGCGCAAAAGCAAACACTGATTGCATTCTTTTTGGTTTTAACTTGAACTTTAACCCATAGATCTTCGCACAAACTGTTATAAGACGCCATTTCCATAGAATTATGTTTTTTCAAAATAGCGATCAATACCCCGCCCCCCAGTCCTCTTCCCACAGAGCTCATTGAGTTCACGGTCTCTTCTATACACATTGTAACGATCATCGAATAATTCTGTACTGGAGATATCATCATTAAGCCAGGTTTCCGTAAGAATTACAACATCGTAATCGTTAATTAATACGCTGTGATACAAATCATGCGTTTTAGTCTTTAAACCTCTGGTATTTTGGTAATAAATTTGGAAATCGAATTATAAATTATTTGTTCATGAAACATTCAAAAATAAAAACAAAAACAATTAAACGATGTTAAACTAATTTAACCAGAGAGTCCATGTCTTTTATGAGAAGGCGTTCGGAAGTTTCGTTTTTCTTTGCAAAAATGCGACCGTTTCGCACCCATACAAACTTGTAGTTCTTCTCCTTGGCTGCCATCCTCGTAGCATGGTGTAAAGATCTATTTTGTGGGGCTAAGTGCTCAGCTACATAGACAGGCTTTTTATCCCCCCCTATGCCCAAGTGGGCAGTGTTAAGTTTATCTGCCTTATTAGCTTGATTAAATTTAATCACGGCAGCTAGAATTTCGTCACGTACTGCGGGAGAAGTAAGTTTAACAATTATAGATCTAGGACGCGTTCCCTCTGGGTTTTGTTTAGCAATCCTTGTAGACATAACGATATCATTTTCCTTTAAGGGGCATGATACTACTTTACATAACTGCAGCATAGTAACATTTAGATTTTCAGACTTGTACTCAGGCACGGATAGTATTTCTATGTTACAAGATCGGGCATGTTGTTCCATCTGAGTTAATCTAAAAGTTAGGTCCTTTATTAAGGGTTTCATGCTGTTATTTTCTTTTTGTAGATGATCTACTAGCTTTGACTGTTCTTCAAAAATTAAGCGCATATCATCATATTGCTTGCTAGTGAACTCCAGGGAATCTTTCATCTGGCTTAGTTCCGTACTGATATCCTTTAGTTCGGCTCTCACGCTCTCCTGCACAACATTTCGGATATCCGTAGTAAGAAGGCTACGCAGTTCAGTGCGTATGATGTCTCGAATTAATTCTGGTGTAATAGACAGATGGGTTGCTTCGTTGTTGAATTTTTCGGGCGATGATGGTTCAATCGAACTGTTGTGAGTTGTGACTACTAGTTGTTCTAGGCCGTTTATTACGCGTAGTTACGTGAGTACCCGTCGTTAAATCCGTGTCACTAGTTGGATCTTTCGCCTTGTCAGCAGTAGGTGGCGGTGTACGCTGCATATTTGAAATCTTTTAATATTTTAATATCTCAACTAAACTCACAAAAAGAATTACATTTGTTGAGATCCGAACTCGTGACACTATGCACGCCGGTCGAGGATAGAATCAATCTTGCTATGTGGTATTAATGTATGTTGACGAAACTAAGTGTTATGTCCGTATGTTATCGATATGGATGAGAACGGCTTGCCAGATAATGTTTTTGTTTTTTCATCTACCTACGCAACTACTTATTGGACTAGTATTTTTTTTAATGTAACACTTATAGGAAACAAAATGTTTAAATTATGTTCACTGTTCAATGGTGATGAAAGCTGATAGTGGGTGATCACCACAGGGGGTGATCTGTGTGACACAGGCTCTATTTCGTTGCACTTGTTCCAGTTTGAGTCACTATTTAATGTTGTCACTGTTTCTGGTTTTCAACTTATTCACTTCGCCTTTTAGCGTTGGATAACACTTGTGCCTATGGTTTATGTTAAAATGAAACTGATAAACGTATTATGCAGTCATATGAACTATTAAAAAAAATTAAAACTTCTAATATTCGCGGAGCCAATGTTTACTCGGTGAGCGCCATCTACCTTAAAAGTTTAATCCTACGTACGCAAAATAGTCACTTGGATGTGGAGTTGCAGACACCAGCCCGATATACTATACTAGCTTATAAATTAGGTTTAGCCACCAGGTTCAACCATGTTCTGGCTTTGCCTTTGAAAGTGGTGGTTGGTTGAAGTCATCGGCCGGGTTCAATAAAAGGACAGAAAATTAAAAAAAAATGTGAAAAAAAGAAATTTCTGTGCCACAGGCTTTTACCCCGTTCACCTTTTAGACTCTGTTTTTGTCCAGACGGTAAAAAAGTGAGCCGGTACAATATAAAAGTGTTTTTATAGTAAACTCATCTAATTCTGTGACTCGCCTAATTCGGTGATATTTGGTTTTGAATTTGAACTTTATCACAGAGGCTTAAGGTTGTATTTCAAACCATTGATTTCACTCGTATAGCCCTATGATAGCGCTCAAACCAAATATCACCGAATTAGGCGAGTCACAGAATTAGATGAGTTCCCTATCTCAAAATTACCGTGTCAGATTTTGATGTCCATTTGCTCAAGCGTTAAGATGAGGTGTCCCTACACAAATGTCACCGTATCACTATAATCCTAATGATAATAAATAATTTATTGCGGACTCTCACACATCCATATTATTGTTAGTAACACCAAAAGGTGCGCGCGGGCGATCGCGGACCGATGTCTCGCTCTCACTCGGCCACGTAGCAGCGGCGCGCGCGCGCGGCGCTATGGTTGTGCACAACATCTCCACCCTATTCTGACAAGCCCACTTACAAAGAATATGAATTACTAAGAATAAGAAATAAACGTAGCAGAAACAAGAATGTAGGTAGTACACAATAGGTATACATGACATTTATATAATTAATTAAGTTAGTCCGTGTGACACATATTATTATTATTAGCTAGGTATCTTATAACTAATCATTTCCTTAGCGCGAGGCTTCTGTAGTTAACCTTGTAGGTGTAGCCCGGCTGTTACTAGGACGTCCTCTAATAGACATAACACACCGTCCATGCCTGACAATATGCTTTCCATAGCGCGCTGAAAAATAGACGGTGCGCTCGTTAACCCAAACACCATAAGTACGTGTATATTGAAACAACCCGCGGTGCGTATTTATGCACGTAATTTTTTGCGAATCCTTGTCTAAAACAAATTGGTTATATGCCATGGACAGATCTAACTTTGAGAATTGCTGGCCTCCGTGTAACTTCAAAAATAATACGTGGACCGTAGGTAACGGGTATTGTTCTACAACTAATTGTTTATTTATGGTTACGGAATAGTCTGCACACAGCCTTACGCTCCCATTGCGTTTTAATACTGGCACTACGGGTGATGCATACTCAGAGTGATCGACCTGCTGTAATATATTATGCCTAATTTTACTAAACGGACAATCTCTTTAACTACCTTGTCTCGTAATGCAAATGCGATTGGACGTGCCTTGAAAAACATTGGTTTTGCATCATCCTTTAACCTTAACTTGACTTCGAACTTCGTGAATTTACCTAGTTTATCTGAAAATACGACTTTGAATCTGCTATGCAAGTTATCGTGCTCCATCTTAATATATATAAATCTCGTGTCACAATGTTTGTCCTCAATGGACTCCTAAACCACTTAACCGATTATAATAAAATTCGCACAACATGTGCAGTTTGATCCAACTTGAAAGATAGGATAGCTTACATCTCAATTTATGATCGCAATATTATTTCATTGCAATTTCATTTTCCCATATAAACTGTTCTACCTACTTTCCTGTTAAACATTTGACGATCGTCCCTTCGGTACGCTAGACTCGGGTCCACGCGAATTGAAGCACGTATTAAATTAAGGGTTTTGAATAGTGTAGGAGTAGGGTAGAAGTAGGGTAGGAGTAGGGTAGGAGTAGGGTAGGAGTAGGTTAGGAGTAGGGTAGGAGTAGGTTAGGAGTAGTGTAGGAGTAGGGTAGGAGTAGTGTAGGAGTAGGGTAGAAGTAGTGTAGGAGTAGGGTAGGAGTAGCGTAGGAGTAGGGTATGAGTAGTGTAGGAGTAGGGTAGGAGTAGTATAGGAGTAGGGTAGGGGGTAGCACACCACGCGAACGAAGTAGCGCCGGGCAGCTAGAAATAATTTATATGGCAAAACAACGTTTGCCGGGTCAGCTAGTTGTTTATAAAATTACAAGGCGCTAATTTTAGTTTAAATAAGGACAAAAAATCTATACCGAGCAACGGAGGCCCTTCGCTACGCACCACGTACACATCCAGTGTGTGTGTACCTACTCTGCCTATAAGTGATCGGTACGCAAATTCTGTCTAAACAAACAATACTAGTGCCCGTGTAGGTTAACAACTTTTTCTTAGGAGGCAACAAAGGCAGGCTGCTAAAATGTCTGTTGTAACAATCCTCTGAAATGACTGTGACTGCGGATCCACTATCTATTTCGAACCTCATTTGTGAGCCGTTGACAAACACGATTTCTGTCATAGGTTCCCCCCGTTCTGATATGATATTACGTAGAAACTCACCATCGTCGTCCTCCTCACCCACGTCACCGGACACAACACGTTTTACTTTGCACACTCTACGCAAGTGTCCCTTTTTATTACACATCCAACACCTAAAGTTCGCGAACCGGCACTGGGATGACGGATGGTTATTTCGACCGCACACGGAACATTTCTCCTTGACCGGTTCCTTCTCTGGAGCCGTACTCGTACCCTGCACCTTGAACACTACATGTTCTTGCTGTGTTGATGGTGACGCTGTCGTTGATGCGGAGGCGCCTGCCCGCGCACTTCGGATGCTCTGCCAACTCCACTGCCTTTGCCAGGGTCAAGGTGTCCGTATCCTTCGCGAAGAGTTTGTCCCTCTCGGGACCCGCCGACATACGTTTAGGCAAAGCCAAGTCGGCTTTAAGCTGGTAGGTACCATCCGTGCGCTCAGCAGGATCGCTCGCCTCCTTGAACCCGTAGCATGGTCTTTTTCGGAGATGTCATTTGCTATAAACCACTGCCGCAGGCAACTTTTATACGCCTTCCATTCGTGCACTGTGTGGTCAAAGTTATTTAAAATCCCGAAATTAAATTGAGCCATTGTTTTGTGATAAAGCGTAAGCGTGGGTTGCTCGCGTCGCCACTGTTAGATACGGGACTTGGGGCAAGTAAAACTCTCGCTGGCTGTAATCACACTGTCGTTTATTTAAACATGCAACTGTCACAAAATTTAGTATACCCAGGAAAAAAATAATAGTTAAAAACACACTAGAAAAACACGCTTTTATAAATGCACGATGCCAGTGCCTATCTTCCTGCTTCATCATCAGACCTTGAAACCTAATCGTGGTCAAAGTTCATTACAAGACTTTTCTAAGAAATCCAAAACAGCTATGATACGATTATCCATCATGAAGTTCCAGTTCATATCTTCCGGCTCCATCATCAGATCACTTCGACAGTACCATATTATTGTATTATCATCAGAACTACATACAGCTGCCAATTTTCATTACGCTCATTCATTCATTCATTCCATTACATAGTCAGCTACATACAGGTCGACCTAATAAAAGCGTGTTAAAAAAATCGGACAATCCGACACCAGTAAAGCTAAGTTACTTGACTGCATGCAGTCGTATCCAGCGCTCAAACTATCGGTCCACATGTACCCCTTTTGGGCAGTCTCCTTTTGGAATTTTAAAACCGTGCGCTCCAGAGGTGTAGGTACCGATATCTTTAACGAACCGCAATATGGTTACCTTTCGAGGGTTACGCTGCAAGCTATGAAAGTAACTCCGGTTATTTTCCTGACAATTTCATTTGGGAACCTGAAAATGAGGGAATTCTTTGAAGGATGAAGAATGAACTTCATCCTTCAAAGAAATTCCAACCTAACCCGCTTCATAGCGCGCTGAGCGGCCATGACCTCTGTAGTTAAGATGTTAAGGCGTGATATCCAAACTTACAGACTCATACATACTTAGAAGTAGGATAGGATTCCAATCTGCCTAGTGCATAACGAAAAGAATATGTGACTCTCGGCATGAGCACTACAAACTTTTTTTATTTTAACCGACTTCATTTTATTAGCCACTAGCTTTTGCCCGCGGCTTCGCTCGCGTTAAGAAGTATAGTTTGGCAAACTTTCATCCCCTATTTTATCCCCTTGGGGGTAGGATCAAAATCCTTTCTTAGCGGATGCCTACGTCATAACATTTACCTGCATGCCAAATTTCAGCCCGATCCGTCCAGTGGTTTGGGCTGTGCGTTGATAGATCACTATGTCAGTCAGTCAGTCACCTTTGAGTTATATATATTTAGAAGAGAAGATAGATTAATGTCTCACTGTTGGGCAAAGGCCTCCCTGCCCTCCTTCTACCTCTGAGGAGTCCAGAAAACAAATGCGACATCAAAAAATATCCATCTCAATACATCATCATGATCATTTAACATGCCTTTAACATGGTCTTTTTCGGTCTTTTTTATCCTATAACTTTGAAGGTTCAAATGAAGCGCTACTCTCAACGTCTCAAACATATTTTCTAGAATATGGGCTACGTGTACACCTGCGGAGGCACTCTACTCAGCCAGCACCTCGTCGTCACAGCAGCGCAATGTGTCCAGGCGGCGTCATACCCATCACAAACTATCATCAACGAGAACAATCTGGTGGTTTATCTCGGAAAGCAGAACCTTAGCTCTGTTCTCGGAGTGCAGATTAGGCTTGTATGAGTCTTTGATTATTTTGAAGTACAATCGACTTCGTAATTGCACTTTTGACAACAATTCCCGGCAAGTTGAACCTCACAAAAGTTGAAACTACCTAAGTAACCACAGACAAATAGACCTTTTTATGACATGTAAATGACATTCATACTTAGGGTGGTTGTGCAATTACGAAGTCGAATACCCCTAATGATTGCACATGACACAGGCAAGTCCCGGTTAAGGAGCCGAAAACCGTCGGGCAGAAGCCCACCAGACACGACACCCCGGTCGGAGGATCCTCCCTTTTTTATGGAGGATGAGTGAACTTAACACGCTGTTCCTCATACGTTTATACTGTTGACCCCGATCATGGACCGTCTAGACAAGCTACATGGCACTTATTCTCAGTAAAAATACCATAAAATAGGTTTGTCAGTTCACAAATCGTGTGTAGGGCTTGGACATGAAAGTGAACTTGGCAGATCATTTCCCAGCAGAGCATAAGTCGTATAAAAATATTCTTGTCTAACTTCCGTTAGCAGAGCATATTTTCATTCATTTTTTTTCAGAAAAAAACGCCAGTACTATTTTTTTGAAGTATAAGGAACTCCAGAACTCCGCCGCATGCGGATAGAACTCACATCTTTTTATTTTCTACTGGGAAATGATCTGCCAAGTGCACCCACATGACATGGACCATATTTATTGCCGTTGAGAATACCGTGCGGGATACGGGACGCGACTGTGTGGGATTGCGATTGTTTTAATGAATCAGAAGTCACATGAACAACTCCAACTTAGTTGACACAATCGGTGCGCATCCCGCGCGGGATCTCATCAGATTGGCCAGAGCTTAACTTATGTATATCACTTGTGCTTACAAGCGTAATTAAGATTTGGATTAATGCGTCGAGAATTGTTAGCCGATTCCCGGCCACAGTTGGCACGGGCTTGCGGACGGTAAGTCCGGTAATCTGTCGGTCTATTCTGTAAAAAATCTCACCGTGAAACCATAGTTGACGTGAGCTGTTATACCACCTGATGCCACTGGATTGCCACCGGATTGCCAGCGTTGGCAGCTCACTTCACGTTCACTTCACCTTACTTTACATGGTGAGATTTTTACAAAATACATTTGCAGGCCCGGGTCGGCGCGATGGCGCGTTGTGGAACAGGCAACTGATGGAACACTGGTGGGTTTTAGTCAGTAAAAGTCTGACATGCCCTCCCGCTCCGCCCATAGCGGGAAAAGTTTTTTGATGATTTCCAATCCAAAAGAAAAAAAAGGCTTGGAATAATGACGATGTAGTGATTCATTGATCCAAGCCCTGGGAAATTAATACAACTATATTCCTACCAGTTGCCGTGTTTTAATGTTGAAGTAATTTTGAAGGAATATAATGATTGCAGTTTATTTTTACAACGACAGGTGCAGGAGATATTAGTGTCTCCATACTACATCCAGGCCAAATCTGGATACTACGGGCAAGATGTGGCGCTATTGGTGCTTCACGAGCCAGTGACGTACACTGACTGGGTCAGACCTGTCTGTCTCTGGGGGGCCAATGAGACAAATATAGGCAGTGTTACCGGGAAAACTGGAGTGGTATGTAAAGTCCGCGAAATAAAATTTTGTTGACCAAATTGACTACAAACTTAATCCTCCGTATATTCAAATATACAAGGCAAATTGACAGTGTGTCATTTGATAAATAATTAACTTCACTGACTATACTTCTTGTTTCATTATTAGTAGTACCTACTCTGAAGTGGCCTGCAGATTATGCAGTTCTGTGAGCTTTCCGACTCTAATCTTGTGTGATGTGATTTCAGTTGATAGGGTGGGGTTATGACGACAAAAACGATGTGATAGACCAGCTAAGCGAAGTGGAGCTAGTACTAAGCAAGGAAACGTGCATTAAGTCCGAGTTCTTCACAACCTACTTCAAAGATACTATCTTTTGCGCTGGGATCAATGAAGGTGAGATTGACTTTTGTTACTACGGAATAAACACTCTGTTAATTGCTTTCTTATTTAGTTGATACTTTTTGATGATAAGCAAGGTAAGGATCACAGAGCATGGAGACGCCTCGGTGGCCGCTGCTACAGACGGCATTGACAAACACTTTCCATATAAACTTTGCTACAGAGGGCATTGACAAACAATTTCCATACAAACCAATCGTGTCAGTGGATGTGACCGTTTTCAAAAGAGTTCACTTAAAGACATCAGCAGCTAGGTAAAAAAAAAACAGCTGGCCCGTGACAATCTGACAATGCTTGTAACAGCCGAAACAGGCGCTGAGTGTTACAACGCTTGTTGGCAACGCTACTATGGAGGGTAGAGGTAAAGAGAACCGTCTCATATGAGGAGAAAGTTGAAAAGGGTCCAGCTGTAAGCAGTAAATAACTGTTCAAACACCCTGCAAAAGGCAAAGGGTGTGGTATGAATGTAGCAGTTGTTGACGGATAGAAACAAGAAAAAGAAAATACATTTATTTAGCACAGACTAAAAGCAAACACGAAGTAGTTGAAGTATACCGAGTTAGAAAATTTAATATTTTTAGTGGCTAGAGTAGTTAGTGACTGCCCAGTATACTAAACGTCGACTATTTATGTAGTCAAAAATACCTAGCTGACATATGGCAAATAGTTTAATTTAATTTTCTGTGTCTTTTAATGTTAATTACTTTACATACCTAGTATTGTATACAATCAAGTATTTTCTAACTGAACAGACAGCTGTGCTGCTGGGGAGTTTGTTGCGCCACTTCTTCTTCCCAGCGAAAGCATTAGGAAGTGGTGATGGGCGGGTGTTTTGGGGGACTATCTTTTGTTATTTTGACGTTCGAAAAGGGTTGATTCGCAGCCTAATTTGAATAAATGACTTTTGATTTTGAAAAATTTTGTAAACATAAGTTTCTTTGAAATTTATTTACCCTGTTGCTACTCCGTTCTCCTTATCTCTACTTACGTAGTAACTATTTAGTAATCTGTGCCTCTACCCTCCATAAACGTTACGGAGCTAACAACGCCATCTTGCTTTGTCAACACAATTTTTGTTACACAATTTCACTAATCAACGACCCTGATAATGTCATTCAGGCACCAAGTCCCTTGTAGCAATGTCATTGCGCGAGCACGAATATTACAGTCCTGGGGGCTCACAGCTCTTATAGCAGGGCAGAAGTTGAAGTTGAGCTTTTTAGGGTTCCGTACCCAAAGGGTAAAAACGGGACCCTATTACTAAGACTTCGCCGTCTGTCCACGTCCGTCTGTCTATCACCAGGCTGTATCTCAAGAACCGCGATAGCTAGACGGTTGAAATTTTCACAAATTATGTATTTCTGTTGCCGCTATATCAAAAACACTAAAAACAAAATAAAATAAATATTTAAGGGGGCTCCTATACAACAAACGCGATTTTTTTTCCCATTTCTGCTCGATATCAATAATGTCAACAGGTAGGCACTTGAAATATTCACAAAATACTAAGTTGTATTTTTAATTTAATAATAAATAATCAAAATAAAATAAAATAATTATTTAAGGGGGGCTTTATAGATAATGGTACGGAACCCTTCGTGCGCGAGTGGCCGGTTTTTTGTACTTACTCATAGAACAAAAAAGCAGTGCAGTTCAACTTCTGCCCTGCTATAAGAGCTGGTGGTAAGGCCCCTGAAGACCAATTCCCGTAATTAAAAACGTGCCAAATCTAGTCGCTATCTCATGTCAGTGACAATCAATGTCAAAAATGGAAATTAGAGGTACCTACTTTTGACAGAATGTGCCTGAGATCAGAGGGGCCATTCTCGTAATTTTAAGACCGCTCACAGTCTGATCTCAGTTTCAATCTGTCAAATAATACTTTTAATTTCCCTACATTTTGCCAAGTTTTTGACATTTGTTTGTCGCTGAGATGACACTGCGACTAGATTTTGAACGTTATGAGAATTGGCCTTCTGACTGTGAACATTCTTAAAATTACGAGAGCTGCCCCTCTGTTCTTTCTTATATCTAAGGTCCTGCCACAGTTACATTTCCCCTGATTTTGCATCACTGCCAATATCACTGTCACAGAAATCTTTGTTCTGGTAGTATCAAGGTTGCTGTTGAGTTGCTGTCACTAACAAGTCTGTTGTGACACAGCGATCTGTATTCTCGTAGCAACAAGGTTGCTGTTACGTTGCTGCTGTTATAGGTAAAATAACTGTGGGAGGATTGTAGTACTGGCGACTGCAGTTCCAGCTAGCGCAGCGATTCCTTGCTCTGTGGTCAGAGGTTTGACATGAATCAATTCAAAGTTGTATAAAAAAAAACATTCCAAAGTTGCTACTAACCTGACTCATGAATAGAGTAATAATTCTTAATGAAATACACTAATTCGCACCTCTTTTTTTTTCTAGAAACTTTATTGTGCAAGGGCCTCGATACTGGCAATGGCATGGTCTTCAGGATAGATTACTCCTGGTACCTACGAGGTCATGTCTCTGAAAACTTAAAAAGGCAGTCGAAGATAACGTGTGATCCATCAGGGAACTTTATGTTCACAGACTTAACCAAACACGTTTCATGGATTCATAGCATTATTTTGAGAAGTAGAAAAGTAGAATTATACAAACAACCATCACCAATAAGATAAAAATAACCGACGAAAATAAGTAACATAATCAAAAATGAAAAAAATATGAGAGAAGGAATCATTCATATCACATAACTAGGCGTGTCTCTTAGATTTAATAAAGTACCTTTATCAAACAGGTTTTGGTGTTATTTTTATATGAGGTTGGTGTGAATTATATCTACTGAATATGCTTATTGCCCAACACAGACTTGAGCAATGGTGGTGGTATTTGTGTATTTAATTTAATTATTATATTTAGTCCGTCAGTTAGATTATCGAAAAATAATGGACACGTATTTTTTCTTTTGTCAATAAAACAAAAAATTACAAAGATAAAGCGCGTCAAAATTTGGGATTGGGTCGTGACGTCACTTTCTTGCAAATATGTCGCAAGCAAGTGACGTCAAGCGGAACTTTAACGGGCGATCATCATTTTTTATATAATTGACAAAAGAAAAAATACGGAATCAATATAATTTGATAATCTAACTGACGGACTAATGTCAGAAAGAACGCTAAGCGAAAACGATAGTGTGGACGGGGTGGGTCCAAGGAACAAAACATTTCACGAGGACCAAGTCGCGGGCGGAAGCTAGTCACAAATAAATGGAAACGTCCTGCTACTGCTAAGAACATAATTCCTCTGTCAGCATGTTTTATTCTTTCAGCCAATAAAAAGTTATTTCACAACAAAATAACCTTACTTAACTGTACCGAGAAGCTTCTCGCGAGTGTTATCTGTAGATATTGTAGGAATGTGCTGATTAATATAATATACAGTATGTTAAATAACAGAGGGCGTTCCCTTAAACTCGCTAATCTATATCATTAATAGATTAAAATAAAAATATCAGTATAGAAAAATAAGCATAAAATAATCCGAAATGATAAAAATAATTAATTGACAATAATCTCGAAACCTCCTGTTTAACCAATTAGATCGCCGCACACGCGGCCCGTCATTCATAAATAAATTGCGACGTTGCCGTCCTTCAAGTACGCGTTCACAGTTTTTCTTTTACGTATCAATTTAACATTTTTTTGTGAATATTTTAATATAAAAAAAAAAAAACATTTTCTTTTGGAATGGTAATATTTTTTTAGCATGTATGGATGCTATACTATTGCGGGTTAACGGGAACGCCCTCTGTTAGTTAACATACTGTATATATTTGTTCTGAATTTTTTGTTTCTCTAATTACCCATGTTTTATGAACATCATTCTAATTTGACCGGCTTAGCAATGAGTATTTTCCCTCGACAAAAAAGAAACTAAAAACACGATCAGGAACCATTGACCTTATAAATCAACTATTAAAAGAGACTTTAATTTCAGTTCAAACCTCAATATTTACATGGTGAAATCAAAATAAAACCTACCTACAGTTAACACAGGAGTAAAACTAAGCCACACTATGAAAGCTTGACAGGTGAATCGCGAGTCTACACATTGACCTGAAACTACAGGAATACGTGAAAGTTGCATTTCCGATGGTCCTGTCGAAGTGTCTCATAATCTGCCTAGCCTTTTCCCAACTATGTTGGGTCAGCTTCCAGTCTAACCGGATGCAGCTGAATACCAGTATTTTACATGGAGGACTGCCATGTAAAATACTCCACTGTACTTTAACACCCACGCGTATACATGTCTTTATGTAAAATACTTTCGGTTTCACACTGCACAAATGCCTAGTATTTGAGAAAACATTCCTAACGATTCAGAAAATTCAGGAAGGCACACCGACTCGGACAGGTTAGGTTTAAAGTCTTTGTCCACTCGCTTCGCTCGCTCACTAGACCCCGCCATTCCCTTTACGGTTATTTTTATTTTTTAAACCATTCATATAATTATAGGAGTCCCACGACGCGACTACGCCTTATTATTTTTCTTGGAATTAAATTTAGCCCCGCCACGTGATCTACCCCACCCTTAATACTCTCACTATCCCACTAATCCCGAAAGAAACTTTGGCGATTTTTTTCTCGGTGGTTTTGCACACTTTGATTTTTAACCCCCGACGCAAAAACGACGGGGTGTTACAAGTTTGACGTGTCTGTGTGTGTGTGTGTGTGTGTGTATGTCTGTCTGTGGCATCGTAGCTCCCGAACGGATGAACCAATTATGATTTTGTTTTTTTTTGTTTGAAAGGTGAATTTGTCGGGAGTGTTCTTAGCTATGTTTGATGAAAATCGGTCCAAGATGGCCGCCGCCACAAAATGGCGGATCACCTATTTTTTCACAACTCCCTCAATATGGGTATCAAATGAAAGATCTTGACTAGTAGATACTACACACTCTGATAAATTTCAAATCCAAGATGGTCGCCACCACAAAATGGCGAATGGCAACAAAAAATCTGATTAAACACCAAATTACCTGAATCTTAAAACGCAAGAAAGTAAAAGAAATGAAATCCTTACAAAAAGCATGAAATAAAAAATTTAATTAAAAATTTAAAAAACCCCTGACACAAAATAATAATAAAATAAAAATAGTATAAATGTAAAAAGCCTAAAACAATTTAAAAAAAACTATTGTCAAAAGCCACAAATAGAACAAAAAAAACATAAACGTGAAATCCTATAAAAAGAAAAAAATAACCTTGAAATTATGACCCTACGTAAGTACGTATGAAATTTTTTGATTAAATGTTGTCCCATCGGCCGCTGCTATTTTAAACTTTAACATAACGTTAGGCTAATAATTAGTTTTTTTTTTTTTTTTGGTTTTTGGCTTTCCTGGAGTGGAGACCGCGTATCGGCAAGCATAGTGTGGGACGCCCCCCAGCTAGATGGACGGACGACCTAAAGAAGGTTGCTGGGACGGACTGGATGCGGAAGGCGGCGGACAAGGTATTGTGGCGCAGCCTGGGAGAGGTCGTACGTCCATCTAGCTGGGGGGCGACCCCTAGCTAGATAGACGGACGACCTAAAGAAGGTGGCTGGAACGGACTGGATGCGGAAGGCGGAGGGCAGGGTATTGTGGCGCAGCCTGGTAGAAGTCGTCCGTCCATCTAGCTGGGGGGCGTTCCCCAGCTAGATAGACGAACGACCTAAAGAAGGTGGCTGGGACGGACTGGATGCGGAAGGCGGAGGACAGGGTATTGTGGCGCAGCCTGGGAGAGGCTTATGTCCAGCAGTGGACTGCGATAAGCTGAGTTGATTGATAGCCAGTAACTGACCCTGGAGCTAATCTCCCAATTCTTGCCAAGCATTCGCTTGCATTGCCACATCCCGATATGCTGGCTTTTGTAGTGATGTAGTTGGAGTGTTTTGCCCAATTCAGTTGTTTGTCCAAAAAGATGCCCAGGTATTTGGTTTCAGTTGATATTCTCGCTTCGCACACTCATATTGAGCGCAGATGTTAGAGTTTCAATCAAACCCTCACCTATAAAAGGTGTCTTCTTACTTAGTCTTCTGCCGTTGAAACTTACTACTCGTAACACAGCACGATAACATGGAGCCGCCGATTGATGACATGACGATTTTCTATAATTTTTTTAAGTTGTCATGTTGTTCCCTAGCTTTTGTATTTGCTCAAAACTAGATTTCTTTGGCTTATGTCCCTTCCGACGACTTTCTTCGATTGCCGTTATTTTACAATTAAAAGTAGATTTACTGCTGGTATGAGGCGAAATCTCATTATTTTATAGGCTTTTATAAAAAAAACCTTCCTTATAAAGTAAAGTTTCATCGTAAGTACTCATGTGATATTTTTCAGTTCTAAACAAATTTGCGCCCGACATGAGACGACATCGACTCGTTGCATTAATTATGACGCAAACTTAATCAACCAATACTGTAGCATTCAAATTGTCTTACATGTATTTATCGGTTAGAAATATTCAATTTGTGGCAAGTTCAATGCATACATCGGGCACAACAGCGGCCGAAAATATGTTTTAACGTCAATTGACGATCTAAGCAAAAATATATTAGAATTAAATTTATCTTGCCGTTTTTACCTGCCTGCTCTGCTAACAGCTTACAATCTTTAGTACTTTCTTGGGATTTGGTCTTCTATCTACCTTAACCATACTCATATCGAGACGACCATATTTTTTTTAAATGTGTACCTACTTATTTTGAACTCTATGTTTAGGACCAGAGAGTTCATATTAGCATCAAACATTGACGACTGCTGGGTCCTTTTGATGAGTAACAGTACAAATCTAACGACTACTGGTACAAATCGCCCTTTTTTTACATTTGTAATTAAATTATAATATGCAATTAAACAAGTATTTATTATCACAGAAAATTATATAAATTAACTACTTATTTAGAATAACGGATAAATTATCTATTTCATGATGTACAAAGTTGAATTATAAATGAAATACTTTTCACACAGTAGTTCCTCAAAGGTAGTGAATGTTGAAACCCGACGAGTATTGGTACGTTACTAATATTATAATCGTGAAAGTATGTAGGTATATGCATGAATGGATGTTTGTTACTCTTTCACGCAAAAACTATTGAACGGAATTGGATGAAATTTGGCACACAGATGTTTTATAACCAGGATTAACATATAGTATACTTTTTATCCCGATCCCAACGGGATCGAAAATTACGCGGGTGAAACTGCGGGGCGCAGCTAGTAGAGCATATAGAAATAAAAGAAAGAAAGTACATTTATTTGCGGCAAACATGACGTATAAAAATGAACAAACACAAAAAAAAACTAACAAGTTGGGGGTAAACATGCGTCACATCCACGCAAAACGGCCATCGCTCAGCACAATGCTAAGACCCTATACGAGACAGAGCGCCAGCGCTGGTTTTCAGCAGCAGCCGGCGTTGACGTGATGACGTCAACCAGTGCAGTATGCAATTGCGCATAAATAAATAAAAAAAAACAATCAAAACATGAAATAAAATAAACACACATTAAAAAAGTTTAAATAATTCGTTTAGTTTGTGAACAAGGGAATCGGCGCCTATATCCGATAAATGGCCGTATTTTTTTATTTTGTTGACTTAGAAGCTTGATTTATTTAGAGCTCCACGGGATCATAGACTTACCTACAAACTTGATATTAATTTCAACTTAATACCTTCACGCGCTCCTGAGAAAAAAGGTGTTGACAGACTGCTTTGATCAAAGTTGACTAAAATAGTTGTTCTTGTATAAGTCATGATTGACTGGCTTAGCTTTATAAGGGCATAGCGCGATGATCATTAATTTAAATGGTTAAATCTATACCTGTCTGCAATATTATTACCTTTTGACTTTTTCAATTTGCGGTAAACTGTAAAAGAATTAGAATCAAAATCATTTATTCAAATTGGGCTGAGAATCAGCAATTTTAGAACATCGAAATTACATACGACCGTCCCCCAAAATGCCCGCCCTTCACCACTTCCTAGTACTTTCGCTGGCCAAAAACTCTCCAGCAGCACAGCTGTCTGATCAGTTAGAGAAACTTGCTTCTATATAATAGTAGGAATGCTAAGTAATTATCATTACGAGACATATAATATTAAAATAAATTATTTATATTAATACGGACATAATGCAATATTACTGAATATTACTCACCTCCATAGCAAATAGCATGATAATTTATAGCCTACAGACTAACCAGAGATATAGGGAATATTTATTTATGCATTGATTAGAATCTAAGCATCCAGCAGTGCGGTTCGGTAACCATCTCACCGTGAAAAGTTAGGTGATTGACACTATTGACAGCTCATTCTAAGCTCACTTCACCTAACTTTTCACGGTGAGATTTTTACAGAATCGATCGGCTGTAGTATTTGCGTGATGCTGGAACATACATTCAGACAAACATCCAAAAATTCTAAATACTATATTTTCGTCGCTCCCAGACCTAGTAGCAAATACTTTTCATTAGCAGTGAATGTCTTACGGCTGAAATGAAGATGATGAAATGCCATCGCTCTCTGCAGTCTTCACAGTTTCAGAATTCTGTTGGAGGCCATCAGGGTCCGCCGTCAAAGCCTGTTTAGATGCAAGATATACTATGTTTTCGACTATTTTGTGAAACAAGCAAAGGACCTTGTGATTTCTCCTTTGGAATTGATTAAAAAACAAGTTGTAACTAAACACGACAGAATCATCAGTTATTGGGAACTTGTTGGTTGACCTCTAAGATATCGAAAAAAATAATTTATCATTCACATAGTATCCGGCACGCATAGCGTTCGTTGCCATTGCCAATCCTTACGTTTCCAGTCTTGTGTGAAAAGCAAAATTAGTTGTTGTTATAAGTACCAGGATTATTCCTTCACAAATGGTAAGAATAACAAGTTTTTTTTAGTTTCTGTAAGAAATAAAGTTTTTAAAATGATGTACGCGAATGTCAGTGTTGTGAACCGGTATGTTATTTATACGCTTCAAAATAAATGTTAACGATTATATTTAAACGGACAAGTTCATCTAGGATAAGTAGTCGCCTCTCTTAAGTACTTTTTTGTTTTTCCTTACCTCTAGACTTATTAAATACCCCTGATTTACTAACAGTATAATTATATATACCTACATCATTTATAAGGTCATCATTTATACCATCTGAAAACAATAATGTTTATACAATGTATAAAAAACGAAGGGGGAAGGACCCAATGTAAAAATTTGTCCGCATCGCTGTCAACAGGAAAAGTGCCCAAAAGAACGGCAGCATTGTCACGTTGCTAGGCACTGCTGGCGCTCCCTACTTGATCTAAAATCGATTTACCTAAACAGTAATAATATTAATACGAAAGGAATTTTCTGTAAAATATTGAATATAAACTGGTATGCACAATTTACCAGTTTGTATTTTATCCTGACCAGGTTCTTTTTGGGTTTTTTTTCAACCACCAGCTTTCTAATGAACAGATCGCAGCACTGTGCACTTTCCTGGCGTTGTTAGCTGCACCCACACTCGGGCAGGACTCGCAGGTCCTCGCGCCAGCATCGCCATGTCCCACCGTGTTCAGATACGACCCGCCCGGACCAAAACCGGGCTGGTGGTCAGGAATCATCAACCTGTCCTCAGAATTTCTTCTTCACTCGCTGTGGCTCGACATCGTGCTGGATAGCCAAGCAATTAAGCTTACGGTAAGATTAATTTTTATGTCCTCAGGTGAATTATACTCGTCATTGTTTGGTCATTGTACTCGTCATTATGAACAACTTTTGCTATGGGACCAAACCTGACATCGCGAAAAAAAATCAGCTGTTCCCTACATTTTAACGAGTTAACCGAACATAAATGTAGGGAACAGCTGATTCTTTTTCGACGAGTACAATGACCTCTTAAGAGGTTGTTGGTGTTTTTCCAATAGTTTATAACAAAGTGGCTGTTCGTTGTTTGTATGTTTATCCACTAAGACTTAGTTCTTCAAACTCAATAATGAAGTTGGTTGCGGTGTTCGCCATCATTTAGAGAATTTATTTTTTGGTCGGTTTTTTGTGTGTGTGCTGTTTATAACATAATCAAAATCCGT
This sequence comes from Apamea crenata, assembly GCA_949629185.1. Lineage (NCBI taxonomy): Eukaryota > Metazoa > Arthropoda > Insecta > Lepidoptera > Noctuidae > Apamea > Apamea crenata. The sequence goes on from OX451372.1 coordinate 7,871,499, forward strand.
AGGTATATGACTACTAACGTAATCTGTGTAAAACTTGCTTTCCCAATAAACTTGTTAGTCTATGTTAAACAACACTTGGCTATTTTTTTTATCCAAAAGCTTAGGATCTGTGAAGCATAAATATTTCACAGAAAAACTTGGCATGTAACCTGTTTCGCAGTTTTCGGAATCGAGTTGTTTTTGGATTTTTTTATTGATTTTGCTAAGTGGAGATGTTAATCTTATAACATAATCAAACTCCTTATATGACTACTAACGCCATCTATGTAAAACTTGCTCTCCGACTCTTCAAAAAAAACAATCAATTCAGCCTATCGCCGTCCACTGATATAGATAGATGCTGTAGATGTTATGTGATGTGTTTATACGTACAAATAATACATGATTATTTAACTTAGATACATATGGTACAGAAATTTCAATGTTTTGACAACATGTCGCCACATCAGTAGATTTTCTCTAAGAGATTTCTTTAAAGATATTGGTATTCTCACGGTTGCATCACAATTCATCCTTGCCAACATTTTATATATTAGGCAAAATTTACACTTGTACACTAAAAATAGTGATATTCACAGTGTTAACACTAGAAATAAGGACAAACTACGTGCCCCCTTTCACCGGCTTCATAAGGTTCATAACTCATTTGTTGGGCTTGGTATAACCTTTTATAACAAGATACCCTCTTCTTTTCTAGACTTGCCTTTTAATGCGTTTAAAGCTCAACTAAAATCCAACCTTTGTTCAAAGGCATACTATTCTATCAACGACTACTTAGACGATAAGAATAGTTGGTCACTCTAGTTTAACGCAAGACAATGTTTATGTTCCTTCTCCAGAATTAGCTTACTGCAGAACCCAGCAATGCATAAATGTGTAAGCTGTCACGCCCTTTATGCCTGGAGGCTTTTAGTTGGGTAGTAAGTTTTTTTATTTACATTTTAATTAATTATGTTTTAGCTTGAGTACGTATAGTTTTTATTATATTTGTTGGTATATTGGCGTGGCTAGCTGACATATTATGGCAAATAATTAAATTTTATGTTCTGGTTTTGTAATGTTAATTACCGAACATAAGTACCTAGTATTGTATACATTCAAGTATTTTTTAAATTGAACAGACAGCTGTGCTGCTGGGGAGTTTGTTGCGCCACTTCTTCTTCCCAGCAATAGCACTAGGAAGTGGTGAAGGGCAGGCGTTTTTGGGGGACTGTCTTTTGTAATTTTGACGTTCAAAAAGTGCTGATTCTCAGCCTAATTTGAATAAATGACTTTTGATTTTGATTTTGATTTTGATTACAATCCAATCCATGTGAAGCAAGCACGTCTCGCTGGTATTATAAAGAAAAAAACTATATTTTTGTAAATTTTATCTCAGCACAAGACGGCAGAGGCAAAAACACAAAACTTCAAGATCTTTAGGATCGAAGACGAGAACATGCAGATTCAGCCTGATATCCCGACAACATTGCGTTTCTCCGTTCATCACGATATAAATGACAGATTCCCTAGACTGCAGGCGATAAGACTAAATGGAATAATCATCTGTCATGCGCTATTACCTGAGAGAGAAACAGATAAAGGGGTTAAAACTAACATCAACACAAATAAGGAACCAGTTATAAATCAATCCAAGGAGTCTATTAATCCTGTTTCCACGAGACCTAACGACAGACCTGATCCTGGAAACATGTGAGTATAATATTAGCAAAGACACAATTACAATTTACAAGCTAGCACTACAAAATATATATAGTATATACAAGTATACAACGTGCTGCTAAAATGGCGACATTAATTTAACACACGGGTAGGGCTATACATACATATCCAGTAATCAATAAAAATATAACAACATAAAATAACTCGTAATTTGAAAACCACCGCCTGCGCCTCTCTTTCGTTAAATTCGCCTACTCTTTGCACGTCGTTCGTTTTAATTTCATTGCTGCGATGTTATGATCCATGAACCGGCAAATATCCCCTGCGCTACAATTCTATAAGTCAGGTTGCTCTTAGACGCTATTTTAGAAAATTATAAATTAATTAATAAATTAAACCGTTTAATGAAATTAAAATATTCCCATCTTAAATGAAAACGCAAGACCGTATACGCGTGTTAAATTAATGTCGCAATTAAAGCGCCACGCTGTATAATAAAAAAAATAAGAAAAAGGCAGGAGCTCATTGGGCATCAAAAAAGTCGTCGGCATCGCTGTCAATGAGGTAAGTGTCCAAAAGGCTGACAGCGTTACCATGTTGAATGGCAATGCTGATTCTTTGGGCTCAAATTAGGCCAGCCTTCTGGTCACGTGAAGAGTCAAACAACCGCTTGGCGATGTCCCGAAATATTCGATGAAAAATAGTATAAATATTAGCAACGTTATTTAGATGCCTGATGAAAATCACATCACGTTGTCGCACCGCAAAAGTTTTAAACTTACCACATGCAGGCATGACGAGTTATACTCCTATTGAAAGGATTGGGTTCTGATTGCAAAGGAGAGAGAACAATGGAAAGACGGAAGGAAGGCCTTTGCCCTGTAGCGGGACACAACAGGCATGAGCCTGTTTTGCCGCCTCCCTTATTCTCATAAAATATTTTGTCCAAGGCAGTGTGTGCAAAAAAGGAAAATATGCAATTTAAATCTCAATCAAAATGTTAACACACAAAACGATTCACACAAATCTACTTTAATTTTCAGTTCCAACGCCGGTGATCAAGCCCCTGTGCCCCCACCCAGTGCGGTGGTCTCAGGAAGTAGTGGACAGGTGATCAGTCCTTTATTCTTTTTAGACTCCTTATCTTCCTTCAGACCTCAGGCATTTCTGTGCTGATCAATCTGTCTCAGCCTCAAGTAATGGAACGAGTGCCATTACTGGAGACTGATCACAAGCATGACGGTAGGATCATTAAAACAAAACAAACACAATCAGCCTATAATGTTCCCACTGCGACACAGGCCTCCTCTCGGTGAGAGGGAGTGGGCCGTAATCCACCCCACATGTCTTCGAGTTTTTGGTTCTAGGACATGACGGTTTTCTCACGATGTTTTCCTCCACTATTTTGAGAGCAGTGGTGAAGAGATAATTTACACAACGTAAAGCGCCTGTCTGGGTTCGAACCTAGGGTCTACAACTCGTAAACCACTTGGCCACCACTGCTCCAGATAGGATCATTATAGTGCCACTGAAAACATATTTTTTTCTCTATAATGTTTTCTTTTTCTCGCAGACGCAGTGTGGCACCTCTACGTTGGAGAGTAAGTGGCCCTGGGTTGCTTCTCTGTCCGTAAGTTTAATTTGTTATGATCTTATTAATTAATCCTACGTAACCTACGTAATAATTAACTAGTTATAACAGCCACACGGGCCGATCGATCAGGTTAGCTTCATCAAGCTACGGTTGCCGTGGTTGGTCCATGAATGGGTGACCATCTTTACATACCAAGACCCCTCCGTGCCTAGGAAAGCATGTTAAGCCAGGACCAATCCCGGCTGTCATTCGTAGATCTTTGGCAGTCGGTACCGGTCATCAGAAGCCCCTTAATCTGACAACCAGTCTTACCACGGGGTATCGTATTACTCAGTTACTGGGTTGTGGAGGTCAGATAGGTATTCGCTCCGTGTAAAATAGATGTATTTAGCTGCATCCGGTTTGACTGGAAGCCGACCCCAACATAGTTGGGAAAAGGCTAGGTAGATGATAATGTAATAAAACACTACGCATATTTTCTAGAATTTGCAAAAAAGGTATATCTGCGGAGGCACTCTACTCTCCCACCGGCACGTCATCACAAGTCCAAAATGCGTCCTCGTGGATTCATCAAACCCAGAAAAACCTGTCAGAGGGAGTAGTCTGGTGGTCCGCCTCGGAATGCGCGACCTGGACTCTATTGTCGGAGTGCAGATTCGGTTTGTTAGTGTCCTTGATTAATTTGAAGTACAGTCGAGCTCGGAATTGCCAGCAAATTTAAACTTCACCAAGGTTTAATCTATCTAGCTAACCACATAGACAAAAGATACCTGCTCGTTTTATTTATTTAGAACTTTAGGGGTGTTATGCAATACGAGGTCGACTTTACCTTATGATTTATCCAAAATATTAAGGTACCTTTCTTTTAATGTAAGCTATATCTAGCATATCTGGACATTATTAATGTAATACGCCAGCACATCAAGCTACCCGAAACTTTCAAAATTTCCCAATCAATCTTGAACCTATTGCTTTAGCGGTAAAGTTGAAAATCTATTGAAGAAATTTGACAGATTTTATTAACTTGATGTGCTAGCGTCTGTACATTATTTGTGTAAATTATTTCATCACCACTGCTCTCAAAGCAGTAAAGGAAAACATTGTGAGGAAACCGGTGTGTCCTAGAACAAAACATTCGAAGACATGTGACATCACCCGCACTGGACCCGCGTGGTGGATTACGGTCCACTCCTTCTCACAGAGAGGTGTGTCCCAGCAGCGGGAACATTATAGGGTGCCGGGAAACATAATGATTGCAGTTTATTTTTATAACTACAGGTGCAGAAGGTAATAGTGTCTTCAGACTACAAAGTTGATAAACTTAAAAGCACCGGGCTCGATGCGGCGCTGGTGTTGCTTAACGAGCCAGTGACGTACACTGACTGGGTCAGACCCGCCTGTCTCTGGCCGGCCAGCCAAATAGATCTAAAGAATGTTATCGGGAAGAAAGGATGGGTACGTAAAGCCATGGAAATTAGTTGTTTACTGCAATTTGATTAAGCTAAGCTTGGCGAAGTTGAGATTTGAATATACGGACGATTTAAATCGTCATTTTTTACGGTTGTTTGAAATTCAACTCGGCAAATTGTCGTCAATTTGATAAATAATTACCTGACTGTACTTTTGTTTTCTTCTAGCGTAATAGTACCTAGTCTGGAGTGGCCTGCAGATAAAGTAGTTCTGTACACGTGATCCTCCGACCCTAATCGTGTGATGTGATTTCAGTTAGTAGGATGGGGTTTTGACGAAAAAAACGTTCTGGTAGAACAGCTAAGCGTAGATGAGATTCCGGTGGTAACCCAGGACACGTGCTATAAGTCCGAGGGTTACGCATATTACAACATCACAAGAGCAGATAACAGCTATTGCGCTGGGACCAGACAAGGTGAGATCGACTTTTGTGGCTACGGAATGAACACTCTGTTAATTGCTTTCTTATTTAGTAGATACTTTTTGATAATAAGTAAGGTAAGGATCACAGAGCACGGAGACGCCTCGGTGACCGCTACTAAAGACGACATTGACAAACACTTTCCATACAAACCAAGAGTGTCAGTGGATATCACCGTTTTTAAAAGACTTGACTCAAAGGCCTTCGTAGCCAGGACATTCAATTCAAATTATTTTTATGCTACGTTACTTGGTTTGATAAGCAGATGTCTACACATCTGCTTATCAAACTAAGTAACGTAGCATTGACGGCTATATGATGAGTCTTTTGACATCCTGTGGGGTCATTGTATTCATCATTATGAACCACTTTTACGTGGTCGAAATCAGAAATCGTGAAAATAAAATCATCTGATCCATACATTTATGTTCATATAACTCGACATAATTTGTATGAATCACCAGATTTTTTTTTCACGATTTCAGGGTTGGGCCCATAGTAAAAGTGGTTCATAATGATGAATACAATAACCCCTTTTAAGGATCAAATTGTAAGGGTGTATATAGGTACCTATACTCATTCGCACCTCTTTTTCTAGATACTGTATTGTGCAAGGGCGTCATTCGAGGCAACGGCATGGTCTTCAAGATGGGTAACTCCTGGTACCTTCGAGGTCATGTCAGTTTTTATTTAGGAAGGATATTGAAGACGGTGGATACGTGTGACCCGACAGGATACGTCCAGTTCGCTGACCTAGCCAAAGGCCTTCCATGGATCTATGGCGTTGTTTCCAGTTATATTTAAAATGGAAGTTTAACTGTGAGTAGGTCTAACTTTTTATGAAATATGGTCATCACCCAAGGAGATAAGTAACCAGGGTCATCGGATATAGTTGAAGTTTAGTAAGAAACCGATGGATGTTTTCGAATGAAATTTAATTTGAAACATAAACTGTTAGTTTTCTATGAATTCAATTAAATTTTATTCGACAATATCCATAGATTTCTTACAAAACCTCAATTATATCCGACGACCCTGGTAACTTATCTCCTTTGGCGTCCGTACTTACTTACAAATCTGTTAGTGATTTTGTAAATGCGAGGACTTTGTAGGCCTTGTAGACTTTAGATCTGTAGACCATTTTTTAGGGTTCCTTAGTCAACACGGAACCCTCATAGTCTCGCCACATCCGTCTGTCAGTCAGTCTGTCTGTCCGAGGTTTAGCTCAAAAATTATTGGTACTAGAAAGTTGTAATTTGGCATGAGTATATACGTTAATGATGCCAAAAAAGTGGTAAAATAAAATTTTGAAAAAAACAATAATTTAGGGTACCTCCCCTACATGTAAAGTGGGGATGATATATTTTTTTTCATCCTTCCCATTGTGTGGGATATCGTTGGATAGGTCCTCTAAAAATATTAAGGGTTTGGGAAAACCGTTATTTGATTAAGTAAACCGTTCGTGACTTAACAAGCTTTAAAGTACCAATTTCGTTAGAGTCAAGCGTCCCCCCCTCTACCAACTAAACGGTTGTAGTTAGAAATTCAAATGTCACGGCAGTAGTACCTATAAAGAAGATTAAAGGAAAACTATCACACTTAAGTGGGCTTTACAAGTTTACGAGTAGTAGTCGACCAATTGTATTTGACTCGAAAATTTCGAACAACTCCATAGAAATGTCGATAGATGGCGCTAAGCGTCAGTTGTGTCGTAGTCAGTTTAGTTATTAGTAGTTACTATTAGTCGAGTAGTTGTGTCGTAGTTGTGTCGTCGTCGTTGTGTTGTAGTAAGAGCATGGTACGAAACTATCAGTCAGCGAATATGACCCGCACTTGGCTGTTATAAAAACTACGGAACCCTACACTGCGCGTGGCCCGACACGCACTTGACCGGTTTTTATTTTATTAAATACATAGTACTTGTTGACAGGCCTACGCTGTCCTCCCGTACCTACTGTAATTTGAAAACATTGTAAAAGCCAATTATTTTTAAAAGAGTAGCTGTGGAGTTTCTTGCCGGCTCTTCTCCATAGGAAACGACTAATTGGAACAGTGCACCTAGCTTCTGATGTTTCATAAGTGCCCATGTAGGTTTATGTGAAATAAAATATTTTGATTTTGATCAAGTTTAGGTACTTATAAAAGAACAATTATGGACTCAGACATTTTATTGAGTACAGTCACGAGCAAAAGTATGTATACACTCGGCTTTATTCAAAAGCGATTTACTCCTTTATTTTTTAATAAAATTTTATGTTGTTACGAACATAGCATTTTCGAACCCATAGGTTTATGTAATGTGTCGTATTTCAACATTGCATTCGTTATTTCACGAAAAACTCGCAATTGAAAGTTGCCAAGTGTTGACATATTGGTGCTATTAAATTTAATATATATATTAGAATTTTACTGGTATAATTATTTATATAATGCACTCTTTAAGCTTACATTTAAAATAATAATAGGGACATGTGAAAAAAATAAGGAAAAGAATCATAGGGCATCAAAAAATTCATCTGCATCGCTGTCAACAGGAACAGTGCCCAAAAGGCTGGCAGCATTGCCACGTTTTATGGCGATGCTAATTATTTGGCCAAGAAACAGGCCAGCCCTCTGGTCACGTGAAGAGTCTTCTAACCGCTTGACGATATCTCGAAAAACCAAGTGGGCACTCGGACCCCATGGCCCTATCGTTTCAACCCCAAACGGCTCGAACATATTACTCCCAATCAGGTTGGAATATTTTCGCCGTTTGAGGTTTTCTGCACCAGCAGCAGCCGCTCCAGCACAGCCCACCATGCTAGGAAGATGGGTGGCGCAAGGGTGTCGACACATGTTACATCCCACACCAAAGGTCTGCCTAACTTCCAGGGCATTATGGTCATTCCGTCTGGTGTCTTCCCATCGCTGCGTGCCAGGCCGATGGGTTCTCAAACAGCTGGCACCCCGGCAGTGACGAGAGCACGACAGATGATGTCATTAATGCTGGCGTGCCGTGCTATCCGGAATATCCTAATATATATAATATAATAAATTATATTCAGATTTGATAAGGAGGATCGGCAAACGGCTTTATGAATTTACTTTCTGATAGTTTATGTTTTTATTATTTTCAGGTGACCAGACTACCTCGCCCCCGAACTATAATGAATTCCCGATCTATGCGTCATGTTCGTCAACGGGCGCTGTCAGTTGGGACTGATCAGCTTATAGCTGCCTCGGCTTATTTTAATTATTTTATTTTAGATTTTTTGTTTATATTTGCTGTACCTGGACGCATTAAACGTGTACGTCTTTTATAAGAATATATTTATTTGATTTAAAACGTGGCATATTAAGGGCTTTTTAATAAGTATACTCATGATCTTACATGTTTCGCCATGGACTGGCACACAAATATTTAAATAATTATGTTAACAGTAGTTTTACAATACTTACATTAATTTGTTAAAATTATAACATTTTTAATAACATTGGTTATTGAGTTTCGTATCTATTTGAACACTTAGCAATAATAGTTACATAAAGTCATATAATTAAATCTCAGTATCATATCTTATATGTGTCGCAGCAGGTGGCCATAGATTAAGAAAGTTCTAACATTTGTTACAAGATGGCGGTAGTGAGGTTATTCCATCTGTATGCCAGTCGTCACTGTCAAGTAATGTCAGGTTATTCCACTTGTCTGTCAGTTGTCACTGTCAATTAATGTCATTTTATTAAGGGAGTGTAATTGTCAGGCATTCTGCCAGGGAACGTGCGCATGAGCGGATAACCTCACGACCTCCATCCGTTTCCATCGCAGATTTTTGCGATTATCATAATTTAAAAGTTTGTGAAATAATACAAGAAAATCAACATTATCTGTTCGTGGTATTATTTCCTGTTTTCTGAAGATTGTACGAGGAGGAAGGCTTTCCGAAAATAACATTCCTGTTCGATCTCCGTCATCAGAAGTGGGATTGGACCTCCACGACCCACGTGTTCAAAATGAAGATGCTTGTGACGAAAAATGGATGCATCTGATGGAACAACAGAACTGCAATTTTCTGACGCTGATTCAAGCAATGAAAACCACTACTACGTCGGCACATGGCTTTCGCTTACCGGACTTCGACCCTGAGAAACCAGATGTGGACGCACGTGCTTGGGTGACGAATCTCCGACATCAAAACTGGGATTCATGTTAGCTCATTTTCAAAATGAGAACGCTTTAAGTGAAAGTGACCGTTGACATTTGAAAAACAAAGTGCAAGCATGCGAACGATTATCAAATAATCGTGTGGATCTGTCCAAGTTTGACCCAGACAAAGCAGATACGAATGCGCGATCATGGTACATGTTGTTTTGGCATAGGCTGTATGCAGAAATACCTTTGCCGAGTGACGCGACTGTTGCGCCTATCGCCATGTTTGAAAAAAAAAAGGGTGTCTCCTGTGGGTGTCTCCAACTGGCGTTTGAGTTCGACGTACCCCGTTCCCGTAGTTAGAACACGCAGTATAAGGCGTGTGCAAACATAACAGTGCACAACAGCTCATTTGTGTTTTGCCGAAAATTCACTGCAAGGTGGTCAACTTGTTGTGGCCATCAGTAAGACGCATAAAGGAGCAGCATCAACGTGACTATCACAAATAGCATTCCAAGGAATGACATGGAGTAACTTTAAGATCGAGCCAAGCAGCCCCACAGCAGTCTGCGAAGCCCTTCGTGTGCTGCAAGTGGCAGCTAAGCGGATGGTGGACAACGTGCTGGGCTGGAGGTCGTGAACGGCGAGTGGACGTCGTACAACTACCCTCAGACACGTTAGAAAATAAAGGTGAGCTGTATTGTTTTGTTTACGATTCTGGTGCTGAATGCTCGTTAATAAAAGCGAGTTGTGCAGCCAAATTAAGTGGCAAACGAGTTAATAACTTTGTTGCGTTGACTGGTATTGGTCAAACACATGTATTCAGCACAGACCAAATCATATGTAGCGTTGCGATTAGCGAGCAACAACTTGAGATTTTAGTACATTTCTACCCGACATTTACTTGCAAAGTAATATTATGATAGTACGTGAAATATTGAACCTAGGATTGTCGATTAACATGTCTGCGACAGAGTTTTTGTTGCATAAAGCTCTTGTAATAAATTCATTTTTTAATCGGTCAACAACAGAAAGCTAGATTTGATAGAACAAAGGCAGCTATAACAAAATGTTTGGTTGACGATTTCGTGTTATTAGAAAACGAAGAGTGAAATCAGATTATAAGACTAAGTTAGATCGGAAGTTTAGAGGTCCGTTTTAGGTAGCGGAAGTTTTGGCGGGTAATCGCTATACGTTAAATGCTTTAAATTCTAACCTTACAAGTATGCACTTGATCGCATAGGAAAGATGCCAGAAGATTATGTTCCAAGTGAATTGGACATAATTAGTGAAGAGTTAGACGTAGAAGATGCGGGTGAAGGCCCATCTACTGGTACTGACCAATATTGACGCACAATAAATGGCTATAACTTATCAGCGAGAAGTGACTGGTAATGCTACGAGTATTTTGTTTTGGGGCTTATCAGTGTGAAGGACTAATACTGACCTACGTACATGCGGGCTTAGGTACCAGTTAGAAGGACTGGTACCGTCCCATATCTATAGGGCTCAACAGCGAGACGAACTGTTACCCATTTGCTGTCATTATTTTGTGCATTAATATTGAGCGGCCTTGTAATGTTCAGTAAAGTTTGATTACAAAACTGCTATTCTTTTATGTGCGTTTATGGCATTCATGCTACATAATTTTGATGTAGTCAGGATTAACGCTATGATTTGTTTAAATCAAAGTTTGTTTACATTACTCTGGTTGAATCAATACTCTAAAAGCCTTCAACTCCGGGCGTAGGTATAAGTACGCTCACGATCACATACAAACGAAGCTTCTAAGTATAAAGTGTTCCTAACGAGTTAAACGTAGAAGACGGTGAGGAGAGTTCCTCCACCGAGTAGTAGAGCACATACCATTGCTATTAGGTCACACTGTACGCACTTGTCCGTAGTCGTTACTGCAACTCAGTTGTGAGTAGTTCAGGGGGCGATGGGCAGCTGGTGGTGCAGCGGAGACCCGGGTCTCAAAGGAGACTATTGTTGTTGGTCTTGTAATGACCTGGGAGTCGTAGAATCTATGTGAAGTGATGTGTTTAGGTCGTATCACTTGAAGTGATGACGATATGGGTTGCATGAGTGTCACTAGCTGCTTCGGCAGCCGGGCCATGAGCGTTGTATGTAATCTACGAGTAAGTTGATACAGTTCCTGACCAATTCTTACTAAGGCTTAGAGGAACCTTATGTTATCGATGATAGTTTGGATCAGAGTATTACTAACGAATTTGAGGAAAGTCAAGTAATAGCTTTGTTGCTGAAACAGAGGAGATTAAGTTGTATGTGTTGTGTGGGGTTTCGTGACAAACTATAAAGTCCAGGAGTGACTTGGCGATTTGAGGGGGATGCGCAAATGAATTTGACGAGTTGAGTAACTGGAGGTTACTAGATAATACTATGAGATACATGCATCTTAGTTGATTATTTTTATTGTAACCTTGAGATTTGGGAATCAAATAGTGGGTAATGCTCTGAACTCTGCTATTTTTAGTTTGTTCATATTTTCATTGTGTTTTTGCCTGTACCAAATATGGTCAGGAGTGACCGAGCTATGTGATACTTTGCGGGCATGTTTCATTCCAGGCCAGCACCTACAGCAGCGGCGAGTAGCGAGCTACGCGTTTAAGTTTGCTATGTCGGCAATCCGAGCAGTGTACTGATGAATACTGGGTGAGTCATATCCATTTTATTATGACTCTGGCGTCGAATGCTCTATCATCAAAGATTGTGTTGTGTCAAAGTGAATTGGCAAGCGTGCAAATGATACTGTCAACATAACAGGTATCCGTTATGGTAATGTGCAAAGTACCCTACAAGTTTTATCTGTGATGTTGAGTAACAATCTGCGTTTAGAGATCTCATTTCATACTGTACTGGATAGTTATCATAAAATTGATATTTCAACAGGCCGTAAGATTTTAGACCAAGAATTTAACGTTAGTATGACATATGATAGTATTTTTTTGCTGCAAAATGAGGAGCGAAACCAGACAAAACTTGACCCGAAATACAAGGGACCGTTTAGGGTGATCGCGGTTCTTAATGGTACTCGTAACAGGACGTACTAATACGCTCAAGACAGGCTGCGTAAAAAGGCCAGTAGAAAAATTCCTGAGGATTTACCTGAGGATAATAATTGTGAACCCGATGACTAAGACTGATTTATTTTGATTTGTTTCCTCATAATTTGATGTCATTAAGGTATTTGTGAAAAAAAAAGGGAAAAAAAAATACTAAGTGTGTAATTTGCCATGTAATTCGCTAAAATGGACTGGCCGCTGGTTAAGCGATGCCACTGGTTAAGTGATGCCGCTGGTTAAGCGATGCCGCTGATTAAGCGATGCCACTGGTTAAGTGATGCCGCTGGTTAAGTGATGCCGCTGGTTAAGTGATGCCGCTGGTTAAGTGATGCCGCTGGTTAAGTGATGCCGCTGGTTAAGCGATGCCGCTGGTTAAGTGATGCCGCTGGTTAAGTGATGCCGCTGGTTAAGTGATGCCGCTGGTTAAGTGATGCCGCTGGTTAAGCGATGCCGCTGGTTAAGTGATGCCGCTGGTTAAGTGATGCCGCTGGTTAAGTGATGCCGCTGGTTAAGTGATGCCGCTGGTTAAGTGATGCCGCTGGTAAAGCGATGTCGCTGCCTAAGCGATGTCCTGGTTAAGCTGACCTATCTTGGTCAGGCATGTCCGAAACAAAGTAATATACACAGAACTTTCTATTTCAGATAATCCACACGAGGACGTGTGAGGTGCAGGACGGCCGTGTCGCAGCAGGTGGCCATAGATTAAGAAAGTTCTAACATTTGTTACAAGATGGCGGTAGTGAGGTTATTCCATCTGTATGCCAGTCGTCACTGTCAAGTAATGTCAGGTTATTCCACTTGTCTGTCAGTTGTCACTGTCAATTAATGTCATTTTATTAAGGGAGTGTAATTGTCAGGCATTCTGCCAGGGAACGTGCGCATGAGCGGATAACCTCACGACCTCCATCCGTTTCCATCGCAGATTTTTGCGATTATCATAATTTAAAAGTTTGTGAAATAATACAAGAAAATCAACATTATCTGTTCGTGGTATTATTTCCTGTTTTCTGAAGATTGTACGAGGAGGAAGGCTTTCCGAAAATAAAATTCCTGTTCGATCTCCGTCATATGTATACTAGCTTCTGCCCGCGGCTTCGCCCACGTGGATGTCGGAAGTTATCCCACGGGAACGTGCTACCAGGATAAAAAGTATGTGCTTCCCCAGGATGCCATCTATCTCTTTGCCAAATCAGAAGTTCAGTGGTTTAGGCGTGAAAATGTAACATACAGTTTCATGTTCAAATCCTCCCCTAAAAACCGAATTACCCCTTTTTGCCCCGTCAGGGGTCAATTTTCGACAACTTTACATACTTATTATTAATTATTTTCTGTCGAAAGTATCAGTACTGAGTTTCGAGTTAATCGGACCGCGCATTCAAATTCTTCCACACAAACTTTAGCACCCCTATATCCCCTTCGAGGGGTAGTTTTGAAAAACTAATAATGATAAACTTTATTGCTTAGGTACTTAGGCGAGTATTCATGCCAATTTTCAAGATTATTAACCCAACGAATAAGATTTTTCATATAAACTTTATCCCCGCTTTTCATCCCCACAGGGGTGTAATTTTGAAAAATCATTCGTGATATGTTCATAACTTGACTCAAAGATTATTTATACCAATTTTCGAGTTAATCAAGACACGCTGTAAAATCCTCCCCTGTAAAATTGACTACCCCTTTTTAGACTTTACCCCCGTCAGGGGTAGATTTTCGAAAAACCCTGTCTGATAGTGGACATTATGGAAGTTTAATAATAAAACCTCAGTTTCTCCACAAAACTGCTTTAATCCTTGATTTTGGAAATTGTTACAAAAGAATCGACGTTTATTAGATCTCCACACAGCGGTGTACCAATAAGAAGTGAAAAAATGTAAAAATGTGCGGGTGTAAGTAAAAAGATTAAAATATTAGTAAACGAGTTATAGCACCACTTGAATGTGCGACTTGGTGGTATCACAAAACCATCAGGCGCTGGCGCAGACATCTTCCCCCCCGTTGAAAGACTCCTTTCATTTTCTTCAGTCATCATCCGGTGAAGAGGTAGGCAAGGGGCAAATCCGAGTGAGAGGCCTCCTGATGCAGCCTCTGGTAGTTTTCACGTCTGCGACTCGTGTGACGCCATCGGTCCCAGGGAACAGGCGGCTGACTCGTCCCATTCGCCAGCCAAGTGGTGGGACGTTATCCTCCTGGAGAAGAACTAAATCTCCAACTTGCAGAGATGCTGATTTTGTACGCCATTTGGAGCGCTGCTGTAGTTCTGCTACATATTCCCTTTGCCAGCGCTGCCAAAAGTGTTGTTGTATTTGTTCAAGCTTCAAGTAACGTTGAAGGTTGTTCTGGTTCTCATGCTCAAGCGATGGACCAGGCAATGCGTTTAGGGCACGCCCTAGAAAGTGACCGGGAGTTAGGAAATGGTAATCGTTAGGGGAAGGGGAGAGTGGGCATAAAGGTCGACTATTAAGCACCGCCTCTACTTGTGTGAAAAGAGTACATATCTCCTCAAATGATTGTTTCCCATAACGCGCTTTAAGTGGTATTTCGCGGATTTAACGCCGGCTTCCCAGATGCCGCCGAAATGTGGAGCATACGTGGGAGAGAACACAAACTTTATGCCTTCATTGGTAGCAAAATTAACTACAGGCTCATGATTAGTTTCAAGAAAATTGCCTATCTCTTTAGCTGCTGCAACAAAGTTGCGGCCATTATCACAAAATATTTCCGCTGGCCTGCCTCGTCGCGATATCAACCTGCGTAACGTCATAATGAACGCGTCTTTAGACAAATCACTGACGGCTTCCAGGTGCACACATTTATACCGGAAACATACAAACAAACATAAATAGGTTTTGGTTAATCGTGCACCTCGACCCTTTCTATTCAGCGTGAGGAACGGACCAGCGAAGTCAACGCCAACAGCAAGAAACGGAAAAGCAGGTGTGATGCGTTGTGCAGGTAAGTTTCCCATCATGGGAGTTAATGTTTTACCTTGTATACGTCTACATCTGACACAGGCATGTACTGTGCGGCGGGCCAAGTGCCTACCGTTTATAGTCCACACAGTCTCTCTTGCACAGGCTAGCAACAGCTGAGGCCCAGCATGCATGTTGTGTAAATGTTCATATATAAAATATAATTTGGTGAGCGGATGAGAGGCGTGTAAAAGTATGGGATGCTTTTGAGTATAGTTGTAATTAGATAATTCTATTCTACCACCGACTCTCATTACCCTGTCATAGGCCAAAAAGGGTGAAAGTGACAAGAGTGTTGACTTGCTAATTAATGTTTTATTTTTTAACAAAGTATTGTACTCTGGAGCAAATGAAACTTGCTGAGCAATCTTACATAAACCAATAATTTATTTATTTATTTATTTACTAGCTTCTGCCCGCGGCTTCGCCCGCGTGGATGTCGGAAGTTATCCCACGGGAACGTGCTACCAGGATAAAAAGTATGTGCTTCCCCAGGATGTCATCTATCTCTTTGCCAAATCAGAAGTTCAGTGGTTTAGGCGTGAAAATGTAACATACAGTTTCAAGTTCAAATCCTCCCCTAAAAACCGAATTACCCCTTTTTGCCCCATCAGGGGTCAATTTGCGACAACTTTACATACTTATTATTAATTATTTTCTGTCGAAAGTATCAATACTGAGTTTCGAGTTAATCGGATCGCGCATTCAATTTCTTCCACACAAACTTCAACACCCCTATATCCCCCTTTGAGGGGTAGTTTGAAAAACTTATAATGATAACCTTTATTACTTACTTAGGCAAGTATTGTTGCCAAGTTTCATGTTTATTAACTAAATTAATAAGATTTTTCATATAAACTATATCCCCGCTTTTCCCCCCACAGGGGTGGAATTTAAAAAAATTCATAAAAATTCATTACTTGACTCAAAGATTATTTTATTTATACCAATTTTATAATTAATCAAGCCACTTGTTATAATCCTCCCCTGTAAAATTAACTACCCCTTTTCACCCCGTTAGGGGGTGATTTTCGAAAAAGCCTCATACGTGTTATTATTTATTTTTGTCTTAAGTACACTGAGTTTCGTGTTAATCGGACGGCGCGTACAAATTCTTCCACACAAACTTTAACACCCCTATATCCCCTTTGAGGGGTAGTTTTGAAAAACTAATAATGATAAACTTTATTGCTTACTTAGGCGAGTATTCATGCTAATTTTCAAGATTATTAATCTAACGAATAAGATTTTTCATATAAACTGTATCCCCGCTTTTCACCCCCACAGGGGTGGAATTTTGAAAAATCATTTGGGATGTGTTCATAACTTGACTCAAAGATTATTTATACCAATTTTCGAGTTAATCAAGCCACGCTGTAAAATCCTCCCCTGTAAAATTGACTACCCCTTTTCAGGCCGTCAGGGGTACATTTTCGAAAAACCCTGATATACATTATTCTTTCCTTTCAATTTTAGGTATAAACACTGAGTTTCGATTATATCGGACCGCGCGCTAAAATTCTTCCATACAAACTTTGAAACCCCCCAATCCCCTTTTAGGAGGTAGTTTATAAAAAAAAAATGCCCAAATTCATGATTTATTTACATAAGTATTCGTGCCAAGTTTCAAGTTTATTAACTCAAGGAATAAGATTTTTCATACAAACGAAATCTCCCCATTTCACCCTCTCAGGGGTAGAATTTCGAAAAACCCTTTCTTAGTGGACACCTACTCTTCACGAAGAATACACTCTCCAAATTTCATGTCTCTAGGACCAGCGGCTTAGGCTGTGCGTTGATGTCTCAGTCGGTCAGTCAGTCAGTCAGGACTTTGAATTTTATAGGCGCGAGACGCGTCGAGCGTGATTCAGTATATTCACGCGCGATGGCTTATTATTAGCGTATTTCATGTATAACTTTGGTGTTTCTATACCGATTTCTATGATTCTTTTGTATGGAATAGTTAATAATGTTAACTTTTTTAATTAAGAATGACTGAGAGTGTTATAAATGTAAGAGTAGACAAATATAATCAGAAAGCTTCGAACTGCTAAGCTATCGGGAGTTACACGTGTTATTGTGAGTCAACCATAAAAGATAGACATATGCTGTCGTAGGATTTTTTTTATATAATTTTAAGGAGAACATTTCCGTCATATATGATTTCTGTGTAGCTTTAACCATTAAGGTTGCACACGCGACGGAAGCGTAAAAAATGGAGTAACTTCTCCCGTTTGCCCAACATTTCCCTTCACTGCTCTGCTCCTATTGATTGTAGCGTGATGAAAAGTATACTATAACCAGCTCAGGAGTATGAAAAATAATTGTACCAAGTTTCATTAAAATCCGTCGAGTAGTTTTTGTTTCTATAACGGTTATACAGACAGACAGACAGACAGACAAAAATTTTACTGATTGCATTTTTGGCATCAGTATCGATCCCTAATCACCCCCTGATAGTTATTTTGAAAATATATTTCATGTACAGAATTGACCTCTCTACAGATTTATTATAAGTATAGATTACAAAATCCACAGCTCTCTAAAATTTTGCCTTAAATATATAAGCTGGTCTTACAGCCTATTACGGATTTACAATTTATTAACTATACAAATACATGCAGCAGAAACAAACATACAGAGCTATGTGAAATGGTAGCACCAACTAAGCATTTCTAAGTGTACAGTGTGTGGGAGTGTGTAGGAGTGTGCATGAGGAGTTGCGAATGGGTGTGTGAATATGTTATAGTGGTAGGTATGTGGTATGTGGGTATGTGGTGATTGTCTGTATTAAAAGAGACTGTGACCTCTGACTTTATCATTTATACGTCCTATTCAATTCAATTTAGATTTATTTGTCAATTCGTCACATACTGACGTTATTAATTGCTTCCTGAATGTACCTTTTTTGGTGTTAAATATATCAAGATGAGAAAATCTATTGTTAAAATTACTTAGCATCCTACCAATTAATGAGTTTTGAGCGTAGTTTGTGCCACTGTGTGGTACATCAAATAACTGCGTGTGTCTAGTCCGTCGGGACGGAGCACATAATCTTATAACTGAGTTGTTTAAAACGGTACTGTCAATGTTCCCACTACAGATATTATAAAGAAATAGCATGTCCAGAAACATACGTCTGCTCTCCAGTGGTAGCATATTATGGCGTTTACATGATAGCAGATAATCTGTAGATCCGAATCCAGTGCGATAGTTAATATATTTAACGAATTTAGATTGAATTGATTCTAATTGACTTATGTAAACCAAGTAGTGCGGATTCCAGATATTACTGCAGTATTCTAAAATACTGCGTATGTATGCAAAATAAAGTACCTTAATGCAATTTATGTCAGTAAATAATTTACATGTACCTACGTATAATAAATCCTAGATTTTTGTATGCCTTGCCTACGACATAGGACACATGCTCCGAACCCAGAAGTTTTGAGTCCAGGACGACACCAAGATCCCTAATAACATTGCAACGTACAATATTGCCACCACTAAGAATGTAGTTGCAGTTAATGAGATTTCGCTTCCTAGTAAAGGTTATAGTGTGACATTTGCTTACGTTTACATTGATTCTGTTGACGATATAATAATTAGATAGTCTGTTTAAGTCTAATTCACTAACTGATGAAAAGATGATTCTAATTCACTAACTGTAAATTTACCAAACAATTTATCTTTAGGACATTTATGTCTTATGTTATGTATAAATCTTTTGACATAATGGTCTTGTTTAATAATATTACCTATAAGCTTGTCATCGCAATCCTCTGCCAATACTGACAAACACTTGGTGCTCAAATAAGTAGCACTTGCGAGACCATAAGTTACGGTTTTAAGACGTAAAGTTTTGAGAGGATGGGAATCGTCACTTCTCCAAAGTATCAATTGTAAATTGCGATCCTTTTCATCTAATCTAACCATCCTGAAGAATTTTTCAATATCAGCTGTCAAAATATATTTATACTGGCGAGCCCGAATCAAAATAGAAAAGATTGAATCTTGAACATTGGGGCCGACCAACTGTAGGTCGTTCAGAGAGAACCCTGAGGAAATTCGTGGCGATCCATCAAAGACAACACGAGTCTTTGTCGTTTCACTATTTTGTTTAAACACTGCATGATGGCAAAGATAATAGGATGGAACGGGATTAATAGTCGGACATTCCTCGAAATGTCCTAGCTCAAAGTATTCTTGAATAAAATTTGAATATTGTAACTTTAGTTCTGGATTCTTACGGAAACGTTTTTCTAAATACAACAATCGTTTCTTGGCCATTGCGTAAGAATCTCCTAAACGGTCTGGGGTATCAATTAGGGGCAGCCTAACACAAAATCTACCCGATTCTAAACGGCAAGTATTGCGATAAAAATGGTCTTCACATGCCTGCTCAGTTTTGCTAAAATATTGTTTATCTGGAACTTGCTCCAGTTCCCAAAACTTTGTCAATTGGGAATTAATGTTGAAATTATTGCATTCGTCACTATCACTAATTGAAACATGACACGGAATATTTTTAGGTGACGAACGATTCCTTAAACTTGGAGAAATAGGGCCGGCAACGAGCCAACCTAGCTTTGGGCTGCGTAGCTTGGGCATGTTATGACCTAATGCTAGCTGATGACATCCTAATAGGTCCCAAAATAGATCCGCACCTATCAAGACGTCTATAGCCGAAGGCTGATAAAAATTAGGATCAGCTAACTGTATGTTTCTTGGAATGTTTCATTTACTAATATCTATAGATTGTTTAAGAATAGCGCCTGTTAATTGGTTTATTACATAAAATGACTGTACGACACTATAGTCATTGTTAAAAGAATTTAATCGGGCAATTCAACTTTTGTTTACATGTTCTGCTAAGTTGTTGCCTATACCAATAACATTTATAGTATTTAAAGCACATACCTATAATGATAACTTGTTCATGAGCGACTGGCCAATGAATGAAGACTGACTTCCACAGTCTAATAAAGCACGTACTTGAAATTGTTTGTTTGTTTGAGGATTAATAACATTAACCATGGCTGTTGACAAAAGAATGTGATTTTCTATGAAATTATTACTAATTGAATTATTGACTGATATTTCAGTTGAACCGCGATCAGTGTTAGTATTATTGCTGCTGACTGTACTAGCGTTACTTGTACTAGTATTGTTAGAATTAGGTAAATGCAAGAGTGAGTTGTGTCTACGCTTGCACTCACGACAGGGACCCAACTTGCAATCACGTGCACAGAATTCAAAATTTTACAGGAGAAAAGATTTACTGATTTTATCAAATATCTTTTCAACAAGTGGGACTATTGAAGTCATTGATGTATTAAATGAAAGGTATTTTTTTACATCAATGACTTCAATAGTCCCACTTGTTGAAAAGATATTTGATAAAATCAGTAAATCTGTTCTCCTGTAAAATTTTGATGTTTCGATTACCGGGTTATTGCTTGGGAGCGTCGATATGTTTAGGTATCAAATAGGTACTAAATTTTGGTAATGGCAAATTTAAATTTTGGAGCCCTTACGTGGAGATTCTAAATGTGGGCAGTCATCCTGACATCAGAATGACTGCCCATTTTGTAAATTCATTTTCTCAGTTGTTAATTAGGTACCAATTATTTAAACAAAGGTATCAAATAGTAGCAAATAGGTATTAGATTTTAGTAATATTTTAAAGCTGATCGGTCATTTTGGCCAGTCAATCTATAAAAAAATCTTTATTCTTTGCCCTAAAAATCTAGAAAAAATATATGTTTAGGTATCAAATAGGTACTAAAGTTTTGTAATGGCGAATTTAAATTTTGGAGCCCTTACGTGGAGTTTCTAAATGTGGGCAGTCATCCTGACATCAGATTGACTGCCCATTTTGTAAATTCATTTTCTCAGTTGTTAATTAGGTACCAATTATTTAAACAAAGGTATCAAATAGTAGCAAATAGGTATTAGATTTTAGTAATATTTTAAAGCTGATCGGTCATTTTGGCCAGTCAATCTATAAAAAAATCTTTATTCTTTGCCCTAAAAATCTAGAAAAAAATATATGTTTAGGTATCAAATAGGTACTAAATTTTTGTAATGGCGAATTTAAATTTTGGAGCCCTTACGTGGAGATTCTAAATGTGGGGGCAGTCATCCTGACATCAGAATGACTGCCCATTTTGTAAATTCATTTTCTCAGTTGTTAATTAGGTACCAATTATTTAAACAAAGGTATCAAATAGTAGCAAATAGGTATTAGATTTTAGTAATATTTTAAAGCTGATCGGTAATTTTGGCCAGTCATTCTGATGTTCACGATTTCCTTTTGTGAGAATTCTTTGTCTTCGTAGGTACTTGATCCGAATTTTGCAAATGTGTCCTGTCACGGTCGCCAATTTTAATGTCTGATAGTGGACATTATGGAAGTTTAATAATAAAACCTCAGTTTCTTCACAAAACTGCTTTAAGCCTTGATTTTGGAAATTGTTACAAAAGAATCGACGTTTATTAGATCTCAACACAGCGGTGTACCAATAAGAAAAAATGTAAAAATGTGCGGGTGTAAGTAAAAAGATTAAAATATTAGTAAACGAGTTATAGCACCACTTGAATGTGCGACTTGGTGGTATCACAAAACCATCAGGCGCTGGCGCAGACAAACCCTGATACACATTACTCTTTCCTTTCAATTTTAGGTGTAAATACTAAGTTTCGATTAAATCGGACCGCGCGCTAAAATTCATCCATACAAAGTTTGAAACCCTCCAATCCCCTTTTAGGGGGTAGTTTATAAAAACAAAAAATGCCCAACTTCATAATTTACTTAGATAAGTATTCGTGCCAAGTTTCAAGTTTATTAACTCAAGGAATAAGATTTTTCATACAAACAAAATCCCCCCATTTCACCCTCTTAGGGGTGGAATTTCGAAAAACCCCTTCTTAGTGGATACCTACTCTTCACGAAGAATACACCCTCCAAATTTCATATCTCTAGGACCAGCGGTTTAGGCTGTGCGTTGATGTCTCAGTCAGTCAGTCAGTCAGTCAGTCAGTCAGGACTTTGAATTTTATATATATAGATAGATAGATAGAAGATATATAGATGTTACTTTTATAAAAAAAAATATTTTTATCAAAAAACTGTTTTATGATTAAAACAATAAAATTACCAATAAGCCATTTGTGTAGTTTGGATTAAAAGTGTTTTAGAAGGAGTTTCCTTATTTCTTTTAGAATATTGTTGAAAAATTTACATCGTTCATGTTTTGTTTCATCGTTCTCACGTATAATTATAAATTCAAAATGATGGGACTAATATTATTTTTGTAACAATACAATTTAAAAGAGTGCCAATAGAGTTTCTTGCCCGTTATTCTCTATATGTACCTACTACACTTTGGAATGGGCAACTACATAGCTTCATATTTCTGACTGGCCGACTCCTTGACAGTTCAAAAGTGCCTATAAATGGTTTCATTGAAATAAATGCTTTGAGTTTGAGCCTGAGTATCGCCAGCTGACTGCTCCATCTAGTATTTGAAATCAACCTACTAGGGTAATACTACAGGGTGGGCAACTTGGAGGTTTACAACAATTTTTTGCCGCCATTTTGTTTTGGCGGCAAATATGACAGTTGTTTCATGAAAATGATTTTGTGCATATTTGTTATGGACCGTTTCACGACTAAACAAAGTGTTTTAATTATTAAAACATTCTACTCAACCCAATCATGTATTGCGGAAATTCTAAGAAAATTGCTGGCAATTTTTGGTAAAAATTACTTACCTTCGCGGCTAACAATAATTCGTTTAGTGATTAAATTGGAGCAGCGGCATTGTAACAGATAAAGCAGTTTTCTTACATCAAGTGAATTAGTTGGACTTAGGAAACATGTAGTTCCAACAAGACGGGGCCACATGTCATACGCCACGAGCCACAATCGAGACATTGAAAAGAACGTTTCCGGGTCGATTAATTTCGAGAATCGGTGACATTGATTGGCCCCCAAGATCACTTTTTTTGTGGGGCTATCTAAAGGGTCTATGCTAACAAGCCAATGAACCTTCAAGAATTACAACAAAATATCTGAGACACGACACTGATGAGAATAACGCAGGAAATGTGTGAAAATGCAGCATGTTGCAAAAACTCTCCAAACCTCATCTAGTGCAGCCAGAGGGTGACCTAAAAACATAATAAAAATAACATAATCGTTTTCAAAAGTCATCATTAGTCTTAACCGCAACATGAATAGCTGTAGGGTTAGAAAAATCTACTCACTGCGGCATCTCGCTTGCCAAGTTCGACTAGGCACTAGGCAGAGGCACCATTGTTGCATCGGCAGGCAGCACGAGTCTGACCGAACATGGGGCTGCAGTGATCTTGATAAGGGGCTCAACACCGACAGCGCTTCCACTTGTAGGTAATAATAGGTAAAACGGGCTGGTGTCCGCAACTCCACGACAATGCGCGTATTTTGCGTACGTAAATATATATTTTATATATATTTACGCTTCCACTTGTACACAAGTGTAGAAAGTCGAGCAGAATGTTCCATTGTGTCTCAGTCACTAGACGCACGCCTTCCCATTCCTACAAAATATTACGTACATTTAAATACTTTTGCACAGCGATACAATTAAATATTGATCTAAGACAAACAATTATGCACTTACTTTGTTTTAAAAACGATCTTACTAGCACGAAAATACGAAATACTTGTTTTATATTTGACGGAGATGGTATGTGTGTCTCTCGTTAACACCAGGCATATTTTAATTACTGTGGGCGTACTATGGGTAGTGTTGGTTATAGCACAATAGAAAAACGGTTTGCAGTTCAAATCAGATTATAATTTACGAACAAGTTAGTCACACTAGCGAATCACACACTGTAGGTTTCACACACACATTCAACGATACGGAACGCTGACAGTTTCTGAGCACATGTTGTTCGTACGATGTCCAATGTTTCGATCCTCCCGAGAGCTTTATTTTTTTTTTTTTGTGTATGGCATCTCGTAGTTGACCTTGATAGGTCGTAACTACTTAACCGGACTATCCTGTGGATGCCTTAAGTAAACTTAAAGCCTCCAGCCAGGGCTCTCCCGAGAGCTCAGCTCACACCGCTTTTGTAGCTGTTGCTCTGGTCCCACCACGAACTCAGGCTAGACTCTGTCTAGCGCCAGGAGATGGCGCTAGCGTTCCGAATAGTCAAGCGAATGACTCCGACGTATTAAACACGTCTTGTTGATGTTTACAATAATAGTTGTCAACTTGACATAACTCAAGGGACAAATTTAGAACTCCTTTGTACGCGTTGCCAGCCTATAAAGCTTATCTGCGGTATTTGTAACAGTTATTAGTAAATTATAATAAAATAACATTTAAACTTTAGAAATAAAAAACCAATGTTATTAATGAAAACTGTAATGAAAAATTTACCGACACAATTACGGTTTTTATTTTTTTCTTGCGACAATTTTTACACCAAATGTCATTCTGATATGAAATGAATTGTAGGTGATTCAGCTATTAAGTGGTACCATTTTACGAAAATTAGAGGAATTGCTAATGATCAGCTGGGAGTTCAGGAAATGAATCGCTTTTAGAGGTATTGCTTAAAGTGGCCTTTTTATGCCCCCAGTTGTTTGTCCAAAAAGATGCCCAGGTATTTGGTTTCAGTTGATATTCTCGCTTCGCACACTTATATTGAGCGCAGATGTTAGAGTTTCAATCAAACCCTCACCTATAAAAGGTGTCTTCTTACTTAGTCTTCTGCCGTTGAAACTTACTATTCGTAACACAGCACGATAACATGGAGCCGCCGATTGATGACATGACGATTTTCTATAATTTTTTTAAGTTGTCATGTATTTCCCTAGCTTTTGTATTTGCTCAAAACTAGATTTCTTTGGCTTTTGTTCCTTCTGACGACTTTCTTCGATTGCCGTTTTTTTACAATTAAAAGTAGATTTACTGCTGGTATGAGGCGAAATCTCATTATTTTATAGGCTTTTATAAAAAAAACCTTCCTTATAAAGTAAAGTTTCATCGTAAGTACTCATGTGATATTTTTCAGTTCTAAACAGATTTGCGCCCGACATGAGACGACATCGACTCGTTGCATTAATTATGAAGCAAACTTAATCAACCAATACTGTAGCATTCAAATTGTCTTACATGTATTTATCGGTTAGAAATATTCAATTTGTGGCAAGTTCAATGCATACATCGGGCACAACAGCGGCCGAAAATATGTTTTAACGTCAATTGACGATCTAAGCAAAAATATATTAGAATTAAATTTATCTTGCCGTTTTTACCTGCCTGCTCTGCTAACAGCTTACAATCTTTAGTACTTTCTTGGGATTTGGTCTTCTATCTACCTTAACCATACTCATGTCGAGACGACCATATTTTTTTTAAATGTGTACCTACTTATTTTGAACTCTATGTTTAGGAGCAGAGAGTTCATATTAGCATCAAACATTGACGACTGCTGGGTCCTTTTGATGAGTAAAAAAAAAATTTAAAAATCTAACGACTACTGGTACAAATCGCCCTTTTTTATATTTGTAATTAAATTATAATATGCAATTAAACAAGTATTTATTATCACAGAAAATTATATAAATTAACAACTGATTTAGAATAACGGATAAATTATCTATTTCATGATGTACAAAGTTGAATTATAAATGAAATACTTTTCACACAGTAGTTCCTCAAAGGTAGTGAATGTTGAAACCCGACGAGTATTGGTACGTTACTAATATTATAATCGTGAAAGTATGTAGGTATGCATGGATGGATGTTTGTTACTCTTTCACGCAAAAACTACTGAACGGAATTGGATGAAATTTGGCACACAGATGTTTTATAACCAGGATTAACATATAGTATACTTTTTATCCCGATCCCAACGGGATCGAAAATTACGCGGGTGAAACTGCGGGGCGCAGCAAGTAGAGCATATAGAAATAAAAGAAAGAAAATACATTTATTTGCGGCAAACATGACGTATAAAAATGAACAAACACACAAAAAAAAACTAACAAGTTGGGGGTAAACATGCGTCACATCCACGCAAAACGGCCATCGCTCAGCACAATGCTAAGACCCTATACGAGTGAATTTCAACAACTATGATTTGTTACCTAATTTTGGTGAAAAAGTTTGTTTCTAGTTTTTTTAATAATCTAAGATGTTGATAAGCAAGAGATACGTATTCAGGTACATAAAATGTGAAAGAAATTTATTTATTCCTGAAAGCTTCTAACATATTGTCGACACCAGAATTAGTACGACACCAAAATTGATATCTGACACCAAAATTAGAAATATTGACACCAGAATTTATTTCTGTCACCAAAATTAGAAAAGTTATAAATCATATAGCAATAAAAATCTTATTTATAGTGAATAAATGTTTTAATAAAAAAATAACATAATGAGATCAATAAAAAAATAACAATCAACAAATACAATTTTCTTATTTTTCTGTCTTGTTAATTCTACAGTTTTTAATTTAAATGAATTGCAATCACCTCTTCTGACCTCTATCATCATCATCATCATGATCATTTTTGTTGAACTCTGCGAGCACGCGGTGGCATTTCACTCAAAGGTAGGATTTTCCCTTCAGTTTTTTTTTATGATATCTTTCTCTTTCTTTTCTTCGCAATTCCTCTAGTTTGACGGGATCATTCCTAATTTTTTCTTTTCTCTTCCTTTCTGCCATCCTTTTCCTCTCCAAGCACTCTGCATGTGTCAACTTTGAATTTTTTTTCTTTGTCATGCTGGAAAACAAATAATACCTAACTTAATGTTTTATTGCTATTGAAAGCATTTTTCATTCTAAGCGTACAGTGTACACGAACGTCTAAGAGAATTACAAGTGCAGAAATATAACTTCTCTTGTTTCTTCATCACTCTCAAGCTACTCGTAGGTATAATATACCCCGGTGGGTTCCCGCATTGTCGAGGCTCAGTAACCGTGGCTTGATTACCCACGTTGAAGCGAGGAGGAACCCGAGGAGGGGCCGCTCGTCAGAGCTTATGCCGATAAGTCGACGACGTAGCGGCCAACATGTAGGTTGCGGTGTCGCTGGGGAGACATAGCAACTGAGGAGGGCCGCGCTGTCGTATGGGAGGCATCGCGGCTGAGGGTTGGAGGTCGCGGCGGAAGAGGAGTGCCGGTATTGCAGTGCGCCGCTCTCCCTACCTTCCGTGGCCTTAACGGGGTCGCCGCCATCTGATGGCGGACGCTGTGGGGCCGCTAGGGAATAGGAGTGTCGGTATGACTTTGGCCACTCTCCCTATCTTCTGCGGCCGAAAAGTGGTAGGCGGCAGGGCCACTGACCTGACTCGCCGCAAGGAAAAAGGGGACCAAGGGTGCCCGGACACAGGGTCATCTGTAGCCCATGTGCTGGTTTGTCCCTGGGGTAGTCACGGCGTGCATTGTTTTCTAGTGCGCCGGTGATGTTGGGTAATCCCGCGGATGAGTGCTAACGCGTGCCAGTGTTCCCGCCATAAGCGGCAGAGGAGGACACCGTGGAGTTTTAGTAGGTTGGGGTCCTACATAACTGCACTATCTCCCTGTGGTAGTGCAGTATGCATGAGCATTTCTCCACGGAAAAAAAGGTATAATATAGGTATTGTACTTCCAAACCGAGTTATCTTATTATGGTTCTGTTTTCGTTTGTCTGTGAGTTACGTAACTCTAAAAACTAATTTTGGTGTAACTAAGCAATTTTGGTGATTGGTAAAATGCCACCAAAACCACCAAAATTGCACCACCAAAATTAGAATCTTGTTGAATATGTTTATTTAAAAAAAAACTACTAAGAATTTACTATTTATATTTGTATAATTTTGAAAGCATACCAAACCTTTTTATTATAAATTTAAATTACAACACCGACTTAGTCATAAAACGTTTTTAAACATTACACCAAAATTGCAGGTTTTTTGTCCGATTACTACGAAAAGACTTACTTACGTTTTTGGCGGGTATTCACAACAGGATGGCACACATCTGTCACTGCTGCGCGTGAGTGCCTGACTAAACGAAGTGAACGTTGGTAGCGTCGTCCTTCTAGGTTTTTTCTTTATGAGTCACTTAATGATTTGATTACTCCCACCAAAATTTAAAATTTCGCGCGGACAGTCCTTTTCGATTTTCACTAGGATAAAGTATTGCCCTAAATGTAAAAATAAAACTTTCATTAGATAGAAAAACTAATACTGAATACAAATAAATTTAGTATTTTCTAGTAAACTAGTGTAGTTTCGTTTAAGCGGTGGTCATCTCCAGAAAAACAGATTGTGGACGCGCCACCAAACTTAGAATTATGCTAAATAACTATTTTTTTTTTTCACTACCAAGATGTTATCTACTAAAATATTGACGGCCTAATCAAGATAAGTACGCCTTCTTTCTTAAAAAAAAAATAACTTTATTGTACGTTTAGTTTAAGATAATATTTTCAGTCGCGCCGCCTAAAAATTATGCTTGAGAAAATCACTCATACGAGACAGAGCCCCAGCGCTGGTTTTCAGCAGTAGCCGGCGTTGACGTGATGACGTCAACCAGTGCAGTATGCAATTACGCATAAATAAATAAATAAAAAATAATCAAAACATGAAATAAAATAAACATACATTAAAAAAGTTTAAATAATTCGTTTAGTTTGTGAACAAGGGAATCGGCGCCTATATCCGATAAATGGCCGTATTTTTTTATTTTGTTGACTTAGAAGCTTGATTTATTTAGAGCTCCACGGGATCATAGACTTACCTACAAACTTGATATTAATTTCAACTTAATACCTTCACGCGCTCCTGAGAAAAAAGGTGTTGATAGACTGCTTTGATCAAAGTTGACTAAAATAGTTGTTCTTGTATAAGTCATGATTGACTGGCTTAGCTTTATAAGGGCATAGCGCGATGATCATTAATTTAAAAGGTTAAATCTATACCTGTCTGCAATATTATTACCTTTTGACTTTTTCAATTTGCGGTAAACTGTAAAAGAATTAGAATCAAAATCATTTATTCAAATTGGGCTGAGAATCAGCAATTTTAGAACATCGAAATTACATACGACAATCCCCCAAAATGCCCGCCCTTCACCACTTCCTAGTACTTTCGCTGGCCAAAAACTCTCCAGCAGCACAGCTGTCTGATCAGTTAGAGAAACTTGCTTCTATATAATAGTAGGAATGCAAAGTAATTAACATTACGAGACTAGAACATTAAAATAAATTATTTAAATTAATACGGACATAATGTAATATTACTGAATATTACTCACCTCCATAGCAAATAGCGTGATAATTTATAGCCTACAGACTAACCAGAGATATAGGGAATATTTATTTATGCATTGATTAGAATCTAAGCATCCAGCAGTGCGGTTCGGTAACCATCTCACCGTGAAAAGTTAGGTGATTGACACTATTGACAGCTCATTCTAAGCTCACTTCACCTAACTTTTCACGGTGAGATTTTTACAGAATCGATCGGCTGTAGTATTTGCGTGATGCTGGAACATACATTCAGACAAACATCCAAAAATTCTAAATACTATATTTTCGTCGCTCCCAGACCTAGTAGCAAATACTTTTCATTAGCAGTGAATGTCTTACGGCTGAAATGAAGATGATGAAATGCCATCGCTCTCTGCAGTCTTCACAGTTTCAGAATTCTGTTGGAGGCCATCAGGGTCCGCCGTCAAAGCCTGTTTAGATGCAAGTTATACTATGTTTTCGACTATTTTGTAAAACAAGCAAAGGATCTTGTGTTTTTACCTTTGGAATTGATTAAAAAACAAGTTGTATCTAAACACGAAAGAATCCTTAGTTATTGGGAACTTGTTGGTTGACCTCTAAGATATCGATAAAATTAATTTATCATTCACATAGTATCCGGCACGCATAGCGTTCGTTGCCATTGCCAATCCTTACGTTTCCAGTCTTGTGTGAAAAGCAAAATTAGTTGTTGTTATAAGTACCAGGATTATTCCTTCACAAATGGTAAGAATAACAAGTTTTTTTTAGTTTCTGTAAAAAATTAAGTTTTTAAAATGTTGTGAACCGGTATGTTATTTATACGCTTCAAAATATGTTATCGATTATATTTAAACGGACAAGTTCCTCTAGGATAAGTAGTCGCCTCTCTTAAGTACTTTTTTGTTTTTCCTTACCTCTAGACTTATTAAATACCCCTGATTTACTAACAGTATAATTATATATACCTACATCATTTATAAGGTCATCATTTATAACATCTGAAAACAATAATGTTTATACAATGCATAAAAAACGAAGGGGGAAGGACCCAATGTAAAAATTTGTCCGCATCGCTATCAACAGGAAAAGTGCCCAAAAGAACGGCAGCATTGTCACGTTGCTAGGCACTGCTGGCGCTCCCTACTCGATCTAAAATCGATTTACCTAAACAGTAATAATATTAATACGAAAGGAATTTTCTGTAGAATATTGAATATAAACTAGTATGCACAATTTACCAGTTTGTATTTTATCCTGACCAGGACCTGTTTTTTCTGGGCTTTTTTGTTCATCCACCGGTTTTCTAATGAATAGATCGCGGCACTGTGCACTTTCCTGGCGTTGTTAGCTGCACCCACACTCGGGCAGGACTCGCAGGTCCTCGCGCCAGCATCGCCATGTCCCACCGTGTTCAGATACGACCCGCCCGGACCAAAACCGGGCTGGTGGTCAGGAATCATCAACCTGTCCTCAGAATTTCTTCTTCACTCGCTGTGGCTCGACATCGTGCTGGATAGCCAAGCAATTAAGCTTACGGTAAGATTAATTTTTATGTCCTCAAGTGAATTATACTTGTCATTGTTTGGTCATTGTACTCGTCATTATGAACAATTTTTGCTATGGGACCAAACCTGACATCGCGAAAAAAATCAGCTGTTCCATACATTTTAACGAGTTAACCGAACATAAATGTAGGGAACAGCTGATTCTTTTTCGACGAGTACAGTGACCTCTTAAGAGGTTGTTGGTGTTTTTCCAATAACCCTGTATAGCCGTGAATTAAAACTGTTTAGAATCACATCTTTAACATTTATTTGCTAGAAATTCATGGTTATTTACTATTACAAATGTAAGATCTTCAAACTTTAACATCATGAAGGTATATATTCTGCCGACAAGCAAGCTCGTGAATGAGTATTATATCACTACTATGATATTACATAATACTATTATCATGCATTTAATTACTGTTATTAGTTGTGAATATTCTTATTTACTCGTTTGTATTGTACATATATTCCACTAACTTTGTCCGCGTGAAATTTCTTGTTCCCCAACCCACCGCGTCGCTTTTCTTCTGCCTTTTATCTTTTTGCTCGACTCTTAAGGATCATAGCGTGATGGTAAATACGCCTTTAGCCTTCCTCAAGATTTGGGCTATCAAATGGAAAAATAATTTTTCAAATCTGATTGGTAGTTCCAGAGATTACCCCCTACATACAAACTTACAAACAAATTTTACCTCTCTAGAATATGAGTATAGATTTATAATATTAGTATTTATAAATTAAGGCAAACTTGCCTTGAAGGTCAGGCGCACACATTTTCCTCCTTCAATGTCTGGTTTTGTCAGATTTATAAATAGTTTATAACAAAGTGGATGTTCATTGTTTGTATGTTTATCCACTAAGACTTAGTTCTTCAAACTCAATAATGAATTTGGTTGCGGTGTTCGCCATCACTTAGAGAATTTATTTTTTGGTCGGTTTTTTGTGTGTGTGCTGTTTATAACATTTGGAGGCATGAGGAACAGAGTGTAAAGTTCACTCATCCTCCATAGAAAAGGGAGGATCCTCCGACCAGACGGGTGTTATGTCTGGCGGGCAATTGCCCAACGATTGATATTGGGAAATTGTATCTATGCTAATTGCACGGTAAACTCTGCTTGCGAGATGCAGGATTTGCGTGACGTCAGTATGACGCGTTGTTTTGCATATGGCGTTGTAGATACCGCTACAACATAATCAAAATCCGTAGGTATATGACTACTAACGCAATCTGTGTAAAACTTGCTTTCCCAATAAACTTGTTAGTCTATGTTAAACAACACTTGGCTATTTTTTTTATCCAAAAGCTTAGGATCTGTGAAGCATAAATATTTCACAGAAAAACTTGGCATGTAACCTGTTTCGCAGTTTTCGGAATCGAGTTGTTTTTGGATTTTTTTATTGATTTTGCTAAGTGGAGATGTTAATCTTATAACATAATCAAACTCCTTATATGACTACTAACGCCATCTATGTAAAACTTGCTCTCCGACTCTTCAAAAAAAACAATCAATTCAGCCTATCGCCGTCCACTGATATAGATAGATGCTGTAGATGTTATGTGATGTGTTTATACGTACAAATAATACATGATTATTTAACTTAGATACATATGGTACAGAAATTTCAATGTTTTGACAACATGTCGCCACACCAGTAGATTACAATCCAATCCATGTGAAGCAAGCACGTCTCGCTGGTATTATAAAGAAAAAAACTATATTTTTGTAAATTTTATCTCAGCACAAGACGGCAGAGGCAAAAACACAAAACTTCAAGATCTTTAGGATCGAAGACGAGAACATGCAGATTCAGCCTGATATCCCGACAACATTGCGTTTCTCCGTTCATTACGATATGAATGACAGATTCCCTAGACTGCAGGCGATAAGACTAAATGGAATAATCATCTGTCATGCGCTATTACCTGAGAGAGAAACAGATAAAGGGGTTAAAACTAACATCAACACAAATAAGGAACCAGTTATAAATCAATCCAAGGAGTCTATTAATCCTGTTTCCACGAGACCTAACGACAGACCTGATCCTGGAAACATGTGAGTATAATATTAGCAAAGACACAATTACAATTTACAAGCTAGCACTACAAAATATATATAGTATATACAAGTATACAACGTGCCGCTAAAATGGCGACATTAATTTAACACACGGGTAGGGCTATACATACATATCCAGTAATCAATAAAAATATAACAACATTAAATAACTCGTAATTTGAAAACCACCGCCTGCGCCTCTCTTTCGTTAAATTCGCCTACTCTGTGCACGTCGTTCGTTTTAATTTCATTGCTGCGATGTTATGATCCATGAACCGGCAAATATCCCCTGCGCTACAATTCTATAAGTCAGGTTGCTCCAAGACGCTATTTTAGAAAATTATAAATTAATTAATAAATTATACCGTTTAATGAAATTAAAATATTCCCATCTTAAATGAAAACGCAAGACCGTATACGCGTGTTAAATTAATGTCGCCATTAAAGCGCCGCGCTGTATAATAAAAAAAATAAGAAAAAGGAAGGAGCTCATTGGGCATCAAAAAAGTCGTCGGCATCGCTGTCAATGAGGTAAGTGTCCAAAAGGCTGACAGCGTTACCATGTTGAATGGCAATGCTGATTCTTTGGGCTAAAATTAGGCCAGCCTTCTGGTCACGTCAAGAGTCAACCAACCGCTTGGCGATGCCCAAAATATTCGATGAAAAATAGTATAAATATTAGCAACGTTATTTAGATGCCTGATGAAAATCACATCACGTTGTCGCACCGCAAAAGTTTTAAACCTACCACATGCAGGCATGACGAGTTATACTCCTATTTAAAGGATTGGGTTCTGATTGCAAAGGAGAGAGAACAATGGAAAGACGGAAGGAAGGCCTTTGCCCTGTAGCGGGACACAACAGGAATGAGCCTGTTTTGCCGCCTCCCTTATTCTCATAAAATATTTTGTCCAAGGCAGTGTGTGCAAAAAAGGAAAATATGCAATTTAAATCTCAATCAAAATGTTAACACACAAAACGATTCACACAAATCTACTTTAATTTTCAGTTCCAACGCCGGTGATCAAGCCCCTGTGCCCCCACCCAGTGCGGTGGTCTCAGGAAGTAGTGGACAGGTGATCAGTCCTTTATTATTTTTAGACTCCTTATCTTCCTTCAGACCTCAGGCATTTCTGTGCTGATCAATCTGTCTCAGCCTCAAGTAATGGAACGAGTGCCATTACTGGAGACTGATCACAAGCATGACGCTAGGATCATTAAAACAAAACAAACATAATCAGCCTATAATGTTCCCACTGCTGGGACACAGGCCTCCTCTCGGTGAGAGGGAGTGGGCCGTAATCCACCCCACATGTCTTCCAGTTTTCAATTTTTGGTTCTAGGACATGCCGGTTTTCTCACGATGTTTTCCTGCACTATTTTGAGAGCAGTGGTGAAGAGATAATTTACACAACGTAAAGCGCCTGTCTAGGTTCGAACCTAGGGTCTACAACTCGTAAACCACTTGGCCACCACTGCTCCAGATAGGATCATTATAGTGCCACTGAAAACAATTTTTTTTTTTCTCTATAATGTTTTCTTTTTCTCGCAGACGCAGTGTGGCACCTCTACGTTGGAGAGTAAGTGGCCCTGGGTTGCTTCTCTGTACGTAAGTTTAATTTTTTATGATCTTATTAATTAATCCTACGTAACCTACGTAATAATTAACTAGTTATAACAGCCACACGGGCCGATCGATCAGGTTAGCTTCATCAAGCTACGGTTGCCGTGGTTGGTCCATGAATGGGTGACCATCTTTACATACCAAGACCCCTCCGTGCCTCGGAAAGCATGTTAAGCCAGGACCAATCCCGGCTGTCATTCGTAGATCTTTGGCAGTCGGTACCGGTCATCAGAAGCCCCTTAATCTGACAACCAGTCTTACCAAGGGGTATTGTATTACTCAGTTACTGGGTTGTGGAGGTCAGATAGATATTCGCTCCGTGTAAAATAGTTGTATTTAGCTGCATCCGGTTTGACTGGAAGCCGACCCCAACATAGTTGGGAAAAGGCTAGGTAGATGATGATGTAATAAAACACTACGCATATTTTCTAGAATTTGCAAAGAGGGTTTTCCTGCGGAGGCACTCTACTCTCCCACCAGCACGTCATCACAACTGTAAAATGTGGCCTCGTGGATTCATCAAACCCAGATAAACCTGTCAGAGGGAGTAGTCTGGTGGTCCGCCTCGGAATGCGCGACATGGACTCTATTGTCGGAGTGCAGATTAGGTTTGTAAGTGTCCTTGATTAATTTGAAGTACAGTCGACCTCGGAATTGCCAGAAAATTTAAACTTCACCAAGGTTTAATCTATCTAGCTAACCACATAGACAAAAGATACCTGCTCGTTTTATTTATTTAGAACTTTAGGGGTGTTATGCAATACGAGGTCGACTTTACCTTATGATTTATCCAAAATATTAAGGTACCTTTCTTTTAATGTAAGCTATATCTAGCATATCTGGACATTATTAATGTAATACGCCAGCACATCAAGCTACCCGAAACTTTCAAATTTTCCCAATCAATCTTGAACCTATTGCTTTAGCGGTAAAGTTGAAAATCTATTGAAGAAATTTGAAAGATTTTATTAACTTGATGTGCTAGCGTCTGTACATTATTTGTGTAAATTATTTCATCACCACTGCTCTCAAAGCAGTAAAGGAAAACATCGTGAGGAAACCGGTGTGTCCTAGAACAAAACATTCGAAGACATGTGACATCACCCACACAGGACCCGCGTGGTGGATTACGGTCCACTCCTTCTCACAGAGAGGTGTGTCCCAGCAGCGGGAACATTATAGGGTGCCGGGAAACATAATGATTGCAGTTTATTTTTATAACTACAGGTGCAGAAGGTAATAGTGTCTTCAGACTACAAAGTTGATAAACTTAAATACACCGGGCTCGATGCGGCGCTGGTGTTGCTTAACGAGCCAGTGACGTACACTGACTGGGTCAGACCCGTCTGTCTCTGGCCGGCCAGCCAAATAGATGTAAAGAATGTTATCGGGAAGAAAGGATGGGTACGTAAAGCCAAGGAAATTAGTTGTTTACTGCAATTTGATTAAGCTAAGCTTGGCGAAGTTGAGATTTGAATATACGGACGATTTAAATCGTCATTTTTGACGGTTGTTTGAAATTCAACTCGGCAAATTGTCGTCAATTTGATAAATAATTACCTGACTGTACTTTTGTTTTCTTCTAGCGTAATAGTACCTAGTCTGGAGTGGCCTGCAGATAAAGAAGTTCTGTACACGTGATCCTCCGACCCTAATCGTGTGATGTGATTTCAGTTAGTAGGATGGGGTTTTGACGAAAAAAACGTTCTGGTAGAACAGCTAAGCGTAGATGAGATTCCGGTGGTAACCCAGGACACGTGCTATAAGTCCGAGGGTTACGCATATTACAACATCACAGGAGCATATAACAACTATTGCGCTGGGATCAGACAAGGTGCGACCGACTTTTGTGGCTACGGAATGAACACTCTGTTAACACGGAGACGCCTCGGTGACCGCTACTAAAGACGACATTGACAAACACTTTCCATACAAACCAAGGGTGTCAGTGGATGTCACCGTTTTTAAAAGACTTGACTCAAAGGCCTTCGTAGCCAGGACTTTCAATTCAAATTATTTTTATGCTACGTTACTTGGTTTGATAAGCAGATGTCTACTCATCTGCTTATCAAACTAAGTAACGTAGCATTGACGGCTATATGATGAGTCTTTTTACATCCTGTGTCCATCTTTAAGGGGTCATTGTATTCATTATATATTATGAACCACTTTTACGTGGTCGAAATCAGAAATCGTGAAAATAAAATCATCTGATCCATACATTTATGTTCATATAACTCGACATAATTTGTATGAATCACCAGATTTTTTTTTCACGATTTCAGGGTTGGGCCCATAGTAAAAGTGGTTCATAGTGATGAATACAATAACCCCTTTTAAGGATCAAATTGTAAGGGTGTATATAGGTACCTATACTCATTCGCACCTCTTTTTCTAGATACTGTATTGTGCAAGGGCGTCATTCGAGGCAACGGCATGGTCTTCAAGATGGGTAACTCCTGGTACCTTCGAGGTCATGTCAGTTTTTATTTAGGAAGGATATTGAAGACGGTGAAAACGTGTGACCCGACAGGGTACGTCCAGTTCGCTGACCTAGCCAAAGGCCTTCCATGGATCTATGGCGTTGTTTCCAGTTATATTTAAAATGGAAGTTTAACTGTGAGTATGTCTAACTTTTTATGAAATATGGTCATCACCCAAGGAGATAAGTAACCAGGGTCATCGGATATAGTTGAAGTTTAGTAAGAAACCGATGGATGTTTTCGAATGAAATTTAATTTGAAACATAAACTGTTAGTTTTCTATGAATTCAATTAAATCCCTGGTAACTTATCTCCTTTGGCGTCCGTACTTACTTACAAATCTGTTAGTGATTTTGTAAATGTGAGGACTTTGTAGGCCTTGTAGACTTTAGATCTTTAGACCATTTTTTAGGGTTCCGTAGTCAACACGGAACCCTTATAGTCTCGCCACATCCGTCTGTCAGTCAGTCTGTCTGTCCGAGGTTTAGCTCAAAAATTATTGGTACTAGAAAGTTGTAATTTGGCATGAGTATATACGTTAATGATGCCAAAAAAGTGGTAAAATAAATTTTGAAAAAAACAATAATTTAGGGTACCTCCCCTACATGTAAAGTGGGGATGATATTTTTTTTTTCATCCTTCCCATTGTGTGGGATATCGTTGGATAGGTCCTCTAAAAATATTAAGGGTTTGGGAAAACCGTTTTTTGATTAAGTAAACCGTTCGTGACTTAACAAGCTTTAAAGTACCAATTTCGTTAGAGTCAAGCGTCCCCCCCTCTACCAACTAAACGGTTGTAGTTAGAAATTCAAATGTCACGGCAGTAGTACCTATAAAGAAGATTAAAGGAAAACTATCACACTTAAGTGGGCTTTACAAGTTTACGAGTAGTAGTCGACCAATTGTATTTGACTCGAAAATTTCGAACAACTCCATAGAAATGTCGATAGATGGCGCTAAGCGTCAGTTGTGTCGTAGTCAGTTTAGTTATTAGTAGTTACTATTAGTCGAGTAGTTGTGTCGTAGTTGTGTCGTCGTCGTTGTGTTGTAGTAAGAGCATGGTACGAAACTATCAGTCAGCGAATATGACCCGCACTTGGCTGTTATAAAAACTACGGAACCCTACACTGCGCGTGGCCCGACACGCACTTGACCGGTTTTTATTTTATTAAATACATAGTACTTGTTGACAGGCCTACGCTGTCCTCCCGTACCTACTGTAATTTGAAAACATTGTAAAAGCCAATTATTTTTAAAAGAGTAACTGTGGAGTTTCTTGCCGGCTCTTCTCCATAGGAAACGACTAATTGGAACAGTGCACCTAGCCTCTGATGTTTCATAAGTACCCATGTAGGTTTATGTGAAATAAAATATTTTGATTTTGATCAAGTTTAGGTACTTATAAAAGAACAATTATGGACTCAGACATTTTATTGAGTACAGTCACGAGCAAAAGTATGTATACACTCGGCTTTATTCAAAAGCGATTTACTCTTTATTTTTTAATAAAATTTTATGTTGTTACGAACATAGCATTTTCGAACCCATAGGTTTATGTAATGTGTCGTATTTCAACATTGCATTCGTTATTTCACGAAAAAATCGCAATTGAATGTTGCCAAGTGTTGACATATTGGTGCTATTAAATTTAATATCTATATTAGAATTTTACTGGTATAATTATTTATATAATGCACTCTTTAAGCTTACATTTAAAATAATAATAGGGACATGTGAAAAAAATAAGGAAAATAATCATAGGGCATCAAAAAATTCGTCTGCATCGCTGTCAACAGGAACAGTGCCCAAAAGGCTGGCAGCATTGCCACGTTTTATGGCGATGCTAATTATTTGGCCAAGAAACAGGCCAGCCCTCTGGTCACGTGAAGAGTCTTCTAACCGCTTGGCGATATCTCGAAAAACCAAGTGGGCACTCGGACCCCATGACCCTAGTGTTTCAACCCCAAACGGCTCGAACATATAACTCCCAATCAGGTTGGAATATTTTCGCCGTTTGAGGTTTTCTGCACCAGCAGCAGCCGCTCCAGCACAGCCCACCATGCTAGGAAGATGGGATGGCGCAAGGGTGTCGACACATGTTACATCCCACACCAAAGGTCTGCCTAACTTCCAGGGCATTATGGTCATTCCGTCTGGTCTCTTCCCATCGCTGCGTGCCAGGCCGATGGGTTCTCAAACAGCTGGCACCCCGGCAGTGACGAGAGCACGACAGATGATGTCATTAATGCTGGCGTGCCGTGCTATCCGGAATATCCTAATATATATAATATAATAAATTATATTCAGATTTGATAAGGAGGATCGGCAAACGGCTTTATGAATTTACTTTCTGATAGTTTATGTATTTATTTTCAGGTGACCAGACTACCTCGCCCCCGAACTATAATGAATTCCCGATCTATGCGTCATGTTCGTCAACGGGCGCTGTCAGTTGGGACTGATCAGCTTATAGCTGCCTCGGCTTATTTTAATTATTTTATTTTAGATTTTTTGTTTATATTTGCTGTACCTGGACGCATTAAACGTGTACGTCTTTTATAAGAATATATTTATTTGATTTAAAACGTGGCATATTAAGATATTAAGGGCTTTTTAATAAGTATACTCATGATCTTACATGTTTCGCCATGGACTGGCACACAAATATTTAAATAATTATGTTAACAGTAGTTTTACAATACTTACATTAATTTGTTAAAATTATAACATTTTTAATAACATTGGTTATTGAGTTTCGTATCTATTTGAACACTTAGCAATAATAGTTACATAAAGTCATATAATTAAATCTCAGTATCATATCTTATATGTATACTAGCTTCTGCCCGCGGCTTCGCCCGCGTGGATGTCGGAAGTTATCCCACGGGAACGTGCTACCAGGATAAAAAGTATGTGCTTCCCCAGGATGCCATCTATCTCTTTGCCAAATCAGAAGTTCAGTAGTTTAGGCGTGAAAATGTAATAAGTATACAGTTTCATGTTCAAATCCTCCCCTAAAAACCGAATTACCCCTTTTTGCCCCGTCAGGGGTAAATTTTCGACAACTTTACATACTTATTATTAATTATTTTCTGTCGAAAGTATCAGTACTGAGGTTCGAGTTAATCGGACCGCGCATTCAAATTCTTCCACACAAACTTTAGCACCCCTATATCATCCCCTTCGAGGGGTAGTTTTGAAAAACGAATAATGATAAACTTTATTGCTTAGGTACTTAGGCGAGTATTCATGCCAAGTTTCAAGATTATTAACCTAACGAATAAGATTTTTCATATAAACTTTATCCCCGCTTTTCATCCCCACAGGGGTGTAATTTTGAAAAATCATTCGTGATATGTTCATAACTTGACTCAAAGATTATTTATACCAATTTTCGAGTTAATCAAGACACGCTGTAAAATCCTCCCCTGTAAAATTGACTACCCCTTTTTAGGCCGTCAGGGGTAGATTTTCGAAAAACCCTGTCTGATAGTGGACATTATGGAAGTTTAATAATAAAACCTCAGTTTCTCCACAAAACTGCTTTAATCCTTGATTTTGGAAATTGTTACAAAAGAATCGACGTTTATTAGATCTCCACACAGCGGTGTACCAATAAGAAGTGTAAAAATGTAAAAATGTGCGGGTGTAAGTAAAAAGATTAAAATATTAGTAAACGAGTTATAGCACCACTTGAATGTGCGACTTGGTGGTATCACAAAACCATCAGGCGCTGGCGCAGACATCTTCCCCCCCGTTGAAAGACTCCTTTCATTTTCTTCAGTCATCATCCGGTGAAGAGGTAGGCAAGGGGCAAATCCGAGTGAGAGGCCTCCTGAAGCAGCCTCTGGTAGTTTTCACGTCTGCGACTCGTGTGACGCCATCGGTCCCAGGGAACAGGCGGCTGACTCGTCCCATTCGCCAGCCAAGTGGTGGGACGTTATCCTCCTGGAGAAGAACTAAATCTCCAACTTGCAGAGATGCTGATTTTGTACGCCATTTGGAGCGCTGCTGTAGTTCTGCTACATATTCCCTTTGCCAGCGCTGCCAAAAGTGTTGTTGTATTTGTTCAAGCTTCAAGTAACGTTGAAGGTTGTTCTGGTTCTCATGCTCAAGCGATGGACCAGGCAATGCGTTTAGGGCACGCCCTATCAGAAAGTGACCGGGAGTTAGGAAATGGTAATCGTTAGGGGAAGGGGAGAGTGGGCATAAAGGTCGACTATTAAGCACCGCCTCTACTTGTGTGAAAAGAGTACATATCTCCTCAAATGATTGTTTCCCATAACGCGCTTTAAGTGGTATTTCGCGGATTTAACGCCGGCTTCCCAGATGCCGCCGAAATGTGGAGCATACGTGGGAGAGAACACAAACTTTATGCCTTCATTGGTAGCAAAATTAACTACAGGCT
The DNA here is from genome assembly GCA_949629185.1 of Apamea crenata. Lineage (NCBI taxonomy): Eukaryota > Metazoa > Arthropoda > Insecta > Lepidoptera > Noctuidae > Apamea > Apamea crenata. Next base: position 7,913,236 of record OX451372.1, read on the forward strand.
CATGATTAGTTTCAAGAAAATTGCCTATCTCTTTAGCTGCTGCAACAAAGTTGCGGCCATTATCACAAAATATTTCCGCTGGCCTGCCTCGTCGCGATATCAACCTGCGTAACGTCATAATGAACGCGTCTTTAGACAAATCACTGACGGCTTCCAGGTGCACACATTTATACCGGAAACACAAACAAACATAAATAGGTTTTGGTTAATCGTGCACCTCGACCCTTTCTATTCAGCGTGAGGAACGGACCAGCGAAGTCAACGCCAACAGCAAGAAACGGAAAATCAGGTGTGATGCGTTGTGCAGGGAAGTTTCCCATCATGGGAGTTAATGTTTTACCTTGTATACGTGTTCATCTGACACAGGCATGTACTGTGCGGCGGGCCAAGTGCCTACCGTTTATAGTCCACACAGTCTCTCTTGCACAGGCTAGCAACAGCTGAGGCCCAGCATGCATGTTGTGTAAATGTTCATATATAAAATATAATTTGGTGAGCGGATGAGAGGCGTGTAAAAGTATGGGATGGTTTTGAGTATAGTTTTAATTAGATAATTCTATTCTACCACCGACTCTCATTACCCTGTCATAGGCCAAAAAGGGTGAAAGTGACAAGAGTGTTGACTTGCTACTTAATGTTTTATTTTTTAACAAAGTATTGTACTCTGGAGCAAATGAAACTTGCTGAGCAATCTTACATAAACCAATAATTTATTTATTTATTTATTACAAAATCCACAGCTCTCTAAAATTTTGCCTTAAATATATAAGCTGGTCTTACAGCCAATTACGGATTTACAATTTATTAACTATACAAATACATGCAGCAGAAACAAACATACAGAGCTATGTGAAATGGTAGCACCAACTAAGCATTTCTAAGTGTACAGTGTGTGGGAGTGTGTAGGAGTGTGCATGAGGAGTTGCGAATGGGTGTGTGAATATGTTATAGTGGTAGGTATGTGGTATGTGGGTATGTGGTGATTGTCTGTATTAAAAGAGACTGTGACCTCTGACTTTATCATTTATACGTCCTATTCAATTCAATTTAGATTTATTTGTCAATTCGTCACATACTGACGTTATTAATTGCTTCCTGAATGTACCTTTTTTGGTGTTAAATATATCAAGATGAGAAAATCTCTTGTTAAAATTACTTAGCATCCTACCAATTAATGAGTTTTGAGCGTAGTTTGTGCCACTGTGTGGTACATCAAATAACTGCGTGTGTCTAGTCCGTCGGGACGGAGCACATAATCTTATAACTGAGTTGTTTAAAACGGTACTGTCAATGTTCCCACTACAGATATTATAAAGAAATAGCATGTCCAGAAACATACGTCTGCTCTCCAGTGGTAGCATATTATGGCGTTTACACGATAGCAGATAATCTGTAGATCCGAATCCAGTGCGATAGTTAATATATTTAACGAATTTAGATTGAATTGATTCTAATTGACTTATGTAAACCAAGTAGTGCGGATTCCAGATATTACTGCAGTATTCTAAAATACTGCGTATGTATGCAAAATAAAGTACCTTAATGCAATTTATGTCAGTAAATAATTTACATGTACGTATAATAAATCCTAGATTTTTGTATGCCTTGCCTACGACATAGGACACATGCTCCGAACCCAGAAGTTTTGAGTCCAGGACGACACCAAGATCCCTAATAACATTGCAACGTACAATATTGCCACCACTAAGAATGTAGTTGCAGTTAATGAGATTTCGCTTCCTAGTAAAGGTTATAGTGTGACATTTGCTTACGTTTACATTGATTCTGTTGACGATATAATAATTAGATAGTGTGTTTAAGTCTAATTCACTAACTGATGAAAAGATGATTCTAATTCACTAACTGTAAATTTACCAAACAATTTATCTTTAGGACATTTATGTCTTATGTTATGTATAAATCTTTTGACATAATGGTCTTGTTTAATAATATTACCTATAAGCTTGTCATCGCAATCCTCTGCCAATACTGACAAACACTTGGTGCTCAAATAAGTAGCACTTGCGAGACCATAAGTTACGGTTTTAAGACGTAAAGTTTTGATAGGATGGGAATCGTCACTTCTCCAAAGTATCAATTGTAAATTGCGATCCTTTTCATCTAATCTAACCATCCTGAAGAATTTTTCAATATCAGCTGTCAAAATATATTTATACTGGCGAGCCCGAATCAAAATAGAAAAGATTGAATCTTGAACATTGGGGCCGACCAACTGTAGGTCGTTCAGAGAGAACCCTGAGGAAGTTCGTGGCGATCCATCAAAGACAACACGAGTCTTTGTCGTTTCACTATTTTGTTTAAACACTGCATGATGGCAAAGATAATAGGATGGAACGGGATTAATAGTCGGACATTCCTCTAAATGTCCTAGCTCAAAGTATTCTTGAATAAAATTTGAATATTGTAACTTTAGTTCTGGATTCTTACGGAAACGTTTTTCTAAATACAACAATCGTTTCTTGGCCATTGCGTAAGAATCTCCTAAACGGTCTGGGGTATCAATTAGGGGCAGCCTAACACAAAATCTACCCGATTCTAAACGGCAAGTATTGCGATAAAAATGGTCTTCACATGCCTGCTCAGTTTTGCTAAAATATTGTTTATCTGGAACTTGCTCCAGTTCCCAAAACTTTGTCAATTGGGAATTAATGTTGAAATTATTGCATTCGTCACTATCACTAATTGAAACATGACACGGAATATTTTTAGGTGACGAACGATTCCTTAAACTTGGAGAAATAGGGCCGGCAACGAGCTAACCTAGCTTTGGGCTCCGTAGCTTGGGCATGTTATGACCTAATGCTAGCTGATGACATCCTAATAGGTCCCAAAATAGATCCGCACCTATCAAGACGTCTATAGCCGAAGGCTGATAAAAATTAGGATCAGCTAACTGTATGTTTCTTGGAATGTTTAATTTACTAATATCTATAGATTGTTTAGGAATAGCGCCTGTTAATTGGTTTATTACATAAAATGACTGTACGACACTATAGTCATTGTTAAAAGAATTTAATCGGGCAATTCAACTTTTGTTTACATGTTCTGCTAAGTTGTTGCCTATACCAATAACATTTATAGTATTTATAGCACATACCTATAATGATAACTTGTTCATGAGCGACTGGCCAACGAATGAAGACTGACTTCCACAGTCTAATAAAGCACGTACTTGAAATTGTTTGTTTGTTTGAGGATTAATAACATTAACCATGGCTGTTGACAAAAGAATGTGATTTTCTATGAAATTATTACTAATTTAATTATTGACTGATATTTCAGTTGAACCGCGATCAGTGTTAGTATTATTGCTGCTGACTGTACTAGCGTTACTTGTACTAGTATTGTTAGAATTAGGTAAATGCAAGAGTGAGTTGTGTCTACGCTTGCACTCACGACAGGGACCCAACTTGCAATCACGTGCACGATGCCCAGTTCTTAAACAATTGGAGCATAAGTGCGACTTAAATACTTCATCTCGTCGTTCTTGAACACTCTTCGCTTGAAAGGTAGGGCAGTCGTATATCCAGTGGTCACCCTTACAGACAAGGCACTGCTTAGCGACAGAGTCGGTGTTCTGAACTGTAGATGAAAAGGATTTCGTACTACGAGAATTATTATTGTTATTTTGGCGTGATTGTGTTGGCTTGGGTATATCAGAGTTGTTTTGATGCATAGTTTCTAACACATCTGCGCGATCAGTTAGGAACTTATTGAAATCCTTTAGAGCGGGGAGATCGGACAAACTATTACGATGGTCTTCCCACTTCATTGCGGTACGACTATCTAATTTTGGTATAAGAATTTTAATAATTATCATGTCAAACAGTTCATCTTGTTTAGCTAAGCTTGACAATGCTCGCAAGATTTTAGTGACGTGGTCAACTAGAAACCTCAGTGATTTGTCTGATTCACGTTTGTGTTGTTGCTGTGTTGATTCAAAATATAACAATGAATTGAGGTGTTGATTTATAAGTTGGCGCTTGTTATCGTAACGATCGCACAAGAGCTGCCATGCAGTCTCATAGTTAGTTTCACAAATCTCTAAATTAGAAATAATTCGCGCGGCTTCATTTTCGAGATACGATACTAAATAATGGAACTTATGAATAGGTTTGATAAGCTCATTATTATGAATGAGCGACAAAAAGGTGTCTCGGAACTCAAGCCAGCGGAAATAAGCACCATCGAACTTTGCTATTTGTATTTGTGGCAATTTAAAATCAACATGATGACATTGAGTTGGCTGATCGTGATGACATTGTGATAAATTGTGCAAATCAGATTCGTGAGTAGTATTTTTATACTTATCTAGTTGCTCTTCAGCAATTGCAAGATGTGAAGTGAAGATCTGCTCAATTTCATCACGTTCACCGATCTCAGAGTCCATATTGTCACAATTAATTACCTCGATCTGAACCTGTAGTTCATCGAATTTGCTAGACATAGCTCGTATTTTATCAACATTAATTTCTAACTCTTTAGCTTGGGTTTTTGTTAATTTTGAAGAGCATACAAAATCTAAATATTTTTTAAATTTCGTTAAACGACCTTTGACTGAGCTACGTTTAGCAAATAGTTCTTTCAATTGTTTTGCATTACTATCTTTATCTTCGCTTAAAGACATCTTGTTCATTAATAATTAATAGTAGCAACAACAAACGATAAACTAGCACTGAGAACTTTAGAAAAATGGTTATAGTTGATTGAGTAATCTAAACAGTAACACACTGATGTCAAATGAAGGAATAAAGTTATATGTTTGAAATCTTATCTGATACTCCTTCGGCGGCACCTGGGGCACGAACGCAGCCACGCGGCAGCAAGCGCGTCAATAGCGCGGCGGCAGCGCAGCGGCGCGGCGCAGCACGGCGTCGGCTCGGCGTGGCGAGGCGCCGACGTCACCCGAACGCGGCTAGCGGTAGCCGGCAGCGTCAGGCGGCTGAAATAGTCGGCCGAAAGTATTTGAAATAATGTGAACTAGAATAATAATTTTACAAATGATTATGTAGGTAGTTGTCAGTTGACACTGAACAATGGATTTTAATTTTACTATTTTAGGATAATTAGTGGTTATTTACTTGAAATAAGCTTTAAAATAGCTAGATACTTCGTTAAACTAATGAAATACACAAGTGGAATGTACCGAACAGCGACCCTTTTGATAGGAAAATAGATTTAGGTATTAGGGTAAACTGTAGGAAAGGCCTTAACTGATAGGCGAGACTGCTGCTTCTGGCTGCACTGGTCCTCGCTGGTGGCTGTGGCACGAATAGGTAGGTACACGAGCTGCTCGCAGATTTTGATGGAATCCTCGAACTGGCGTAGTAGGCTGACGGTGAACCTCGACGTCATAGAAGCTAAGGCTGGGCGCGGCACGTTATGATGACCGACCTGGCTGGCTTAGTTGTCTTCTATTATAGTGTTCTTGCGTCTGTAGTCCTCCACGATGAATCTTTGGTAGATTTCCTTTTGTGAGAATTCTTTGTCTTCGTAGGTACTTGATCCGAATTTTGCAAATGTGTCCTGTCACGGTCGCCAATTTTAATGTCTGATAGTGGACATTATGGAAGTTTAATAATAAAACCTCAGTTTCTTCACAAAACTGCTTTAAGCCTTGATTTTGGAAATTGTTACAAAAGAATCGACGTTTATTAGATCTCAACACAGCGGTGTACCAATAAGAAGTGAAAAAATGTAAAAATGTGCGGGTGTAAGTAAAAAGATTAAAATATTAGTAAACGAGTTATAGCACCACTTGAATGTGCGACTTGGTGGTATCACAAAACCATCAGGCGCTGGCGCAGACAAACCCTGATACACATTACTCTTTCCTTTCAATTTTAGGTATAAATACTAAGTTTCGATTAAATCGGACCGCGCGCTAAAATTCTTCCATACAAACTTTGAAACCCCCCAATCCCCTTTTAGGGGGTAGTTTATAAAAACAAAAAATGCCCAACTTCATAATTTACTTAGATAAATATTCTTGCCAAGTTTCAAGTTTATTAACTCAAGGAATAAGATTTTCCATACAAACAAAATCCCCCCATTTCACCCTCTTAGGGGTGGAATTTCGAAAAACCCCTTCTTAGTGGATACCTACTCTTTACGAAGAATACACCCTCCAAATTTCATATCTCAAGGACCAGCGGTTTAGGCTGTGCGTTGATGTCTCAGTCAGTCAGTCAGTCAGTCAGTCAGGACTTTGAATTTTATATATATAGATAGATAGATATATATAGATGTTACTTTTATCAAGAAAATATATTTATCAAAAAACTATTTTATGATTAAAACAATAAAATTACCAATAAGCCATTTGTGTAGTTTGGATTAAAAGTGTTTTAGAAGGAGTTCCCTTATTTCTTTTAGAATATTGTTGAAAAATTTACATCGTTCATGTTTTGTTTCATCGTTCTCACGTATAATTATAAATTCAAAATGATGGGACTAATATTATTTTTGTAACAATACAATTTAAAAGAGTGCCAATAGAGTTTCTTGCCCGTTATTCTCTATATGTACCTACTACACTTTGGAATGGGCAACTACATAGCTTCATATTTCTGACTGGCCGACTCCTTGACAGTTCAAAAGTGCGTATAAATGGTTTCATTGAAATAAATGCTTTGAGTTTGAGCCTGAGTATCGCCAGCTGACTGCTCCATCTAGTATTTGAAATCAACCTACTAGGCTAATACTACAGGGTGGGCAACTTGGAGGTTTACAACAATTTTTTGCCGCCATTTTGTTTTGGCGGCAAATATGACAGTTGTTTCATGAAAATGATTTTGTGTAGATATGTGTTATGGACGTTTCACGACTAAACAAAGTGTTTTAATTATTAAAACATTCTACTCAACCCAATCATGTATTGCGGAAAATCTAAGAAAATTGCTGGCAATTTTTGGTAAAAATTACTTACCTTCGCGGCTAACAATAATTCGTTTAGTGATTAAATTGGAGCAGCGGCATTGTAACAGATAAAGCAGTTTTCTTACATCAAGTGAATTAGTTGGACTTAGGAAACATGTAGTTCCAACAAGACGGGGCCACATGTCATACGCCACGAGCCACAATCGAGACATTGAAAAGAACGTTTCCGTGTCGATTAATTTCGAGAATCGGTGACATTGATTGGCCCCCAAGATCACTTTTTTTGTGGGGCTATCTAAAGGGTCTATGCTAACAAGCCAATGAACCTTCAAGAATTACAACAAAATATCTGAGACACGACACTGATGAGAATAACGCAGGAAATGTGTGAAAATGCAGCATGTTGCAAAAACTCTCCAAACCTCATCTAGTGCAGCCAGAGGGTGACCTAAAAACATAATAAAAATAACATAATCGTTTTCAAAAGTCATCATTAGTCTTAACCGCAACATGAGCTGTAGGGTTAGAAAAATCTACTCACTGCGGCATCTCGCTTGCCAAGTTCGACTAGGCACTAGGCAGAGGCACCATTGTTGCATCGGCAGGCAGCACGAGTCTGACCGAACATGGGGCTTGTAGTGTTCGTTCTAACACATTGGCTCGTTATGTCACCAGCAGCCAGGGTCAACACGTCCGCTCTCGCCAACGGCTCGCGCATGACTGTTTCCCCACTGCCCGTGCCCCCGAGACAAGTATACAAACACTACATCCCTTCCTTATTAATATTTATTGAAAACTATTTCCTTTACCTATCACAATTTTGATTTGAATTTGAAAGCTAGTTGTTTAATGTAGATAGTACAAAAACTTAAGATTAATTCAAACAAGAACCTTGAATATTAATCACTTTATCCATAATCAACAACTTTAGAATTTGCATCAAACTTTCTTATGATGATGATCATTTTGATATCATAAACAGTGACTTGAAGTAATATTACTAGATATTATAATTACATCTCTTTCATCAACCTCTCCTACCTAGTGTAGAATGGGACTCAATCCTTCCCTCTCTACCTAAACCATATCACCTGGCGTGATTCCCAAATCTGTAGCTATTATCTTTCGATATCCATTTCCCTTTCATCAACTAAAATATATAATAATATATTTTTTTTCTATTAGGACTTTATTAAAGTGTTTTCGTTATTTTCATTTTTTCCTGAAGGTTTTTTCATATGCTGCTACCAAATAAAAAAAGGTGTCTTAAATTTTACATGTTCCTCCCTCAATATCTCATAATCATAATCAAAACAAGACCCATAGAAAACTTAATCAGCCTATACCATCGTTAAGGTACCTAAGTACAGTAAAGATAATCATGGTTTGTGGCATGCAACCCTTCAGGTAACCACAGAATAATGGCTGCAAACCACCACGCGGGCCCGGCGCGTGCCTAGGAAGCCCATGTCCCCGAAGCATATCGCTCCAGGACAGCCCGGCCTCCACGATGCTTTCCTTCGCCGCTTTGATACATCCAATTTAATGGAGTGTTACATCTGGTTTCCTCACGATGTTTTCCTTCACCGTTTTGTTACATCCATTTTAATGGAGTGTTACATCTGGTTTCCTCACGATGTTTTCCCTCACAGTTTTGATACATCCAGTTTAATGGAGTGTTACATCTGGTTTCCCCACGATGTTTCCCTTCACCGTTTTGTTACATCCATTTTAATGGTTGCCCAATGCGTCCAATTTAATGGATGCCAACTACCACGCGGAAACAGTGCGTACTGGTAATGTCACATATCTTCAAAGTATTGGTTCTCAGACATGCCGGTCTCCTCAAGGTGCTTCCCTTCACCGCTGATGAACAGTGGTGATGAGTGAAAATACACAAAATGCCTGCCTGGTTTCGAACCCACGACCTTAGTCGGGCTAGACCACCACCACTGTTGTGATAAAATGAAATGCTATAATTCAGTGTATGCGCGTATAAGACACGGTGAGTGGCCTGTTCCCGCTGTTGTTTTATAGGTGGTACACCCTGACTTGACACAACCTCAAATTCACATGGGGCCAATGACACCGCGCAGAGTGTACGCAAGTGTTCTCATTCTTTTCTTATAAACCTGAATTAAAATATACAGAAACTTCTAATTACTCAGTTGATTAGAACTTCCCAACATTACTAAAGAGCTTCCCATGTTTCGATATAACTGGGTACTATAATAACTGTGTATTCCAGTACTAAGTTATCTCTAAACATCCGCGTATTTTTGTGGTTATTCTTCCTTTCTTCATTTTTTATTTTTTTATTTTTTTTGTGATATCTGTAATCTCGTTATTTAATTAAATTTGTTGTTTATTTCCCATTTTAAACATTGAGTCATCAAAAATCATATTATAGTGTTATCATGTTCCAGAATACTGGGTAGGTAATACTGTATCCTAACCAAAAGTACCTACTATAACAACTGTGCAATTGTTATTATGTCTAAAAGCCCAAGTCACAATACAAAAGTGTTTCCTTGTTTTTGTTTAATTAAGTAAGACATCGAAATTAGTTCAATTACTAGTAGTATTTTTACTACAATTATACAGTATGTAACAAAAACCCTGTTGTTCCTTGTAGGAGCGTATATATATACCTATAGGCTTACCATTATTGAAGTTATAATTTAAAAAAAAACAATGGTGGCCGAACATTGTCCATAATCAGATAGTTTTTAAATTCGATACATTGTTACAAAATGTTTATAACATCTGAACTTACAAGTACTAATGGAGCTAGCCTACGGTCGATAAAGATTGCCGCCGCCGGCGGCGGCCCCTTTGATTCGCGATAGCTAGACAGGTTGGCGCCAACCGCCAAAACACAAAGCAGGCGGCACGCACAAACTCCCTTTGAGTACGACCGCCACTAGCCGATTGTCCCCCTCACTGTCCCTCAGTCGCCCGCGCAACTTACGTCCGGACGGATGTATCGTACGTTGACAGAAAAAGAACCAAATTATTGTGATTTTGTGAGTGAATTCTGTGTGTGCGTTTTTTCCAAAATGTCTTATTCAAATGAGGAATATTGTAGTGTACCAAGAACGTTTCGCAACTCCAAGGAACATAACTTTGCGTCGACTATGGCTTCCCAACGTCTCCACATACGGACGTTCAACATTGGGTCTGTGCACGGTCGAGACCAACATCGTATCGCAGGATAACCGAGGACTCGAGACCATGACATTGAGGAAGAAATCCTCGTGATGTTTGAAGAAGACCCTACGGAAGTACGTGCTTTGTGGGTAAACAAATTAATTTTAAAGTGTTAGTTATGTCCACAAATGACTAAATAGTTACTACGTAACAGATACTTCACTTAGTAGAAAATTAACTACTGCTATAAAAGCCTACTCCGTCTCGTCAGCAACCGCTGCATGCTAAAATGTGCCTAAATACTCAAACGTACAGTTGTGATTGCTTCACACCGCGCGATCCCACAGCACTGAATTTGGGCCGCAAACGGCCCGGACCGCTCGGCCGGGCGGTAGGTAATTATAACGTGCAAGTACATGGAGTGACGGAGGCCTGGTTATGTGTTTATTGTAATTATCAATCGTCAAACTTGATAAGGCAACTTTTTGAAAAATTCAAACTAACGTTCCCAAAGTGTTATCTATCAGTCAAACAGCTGAGTGATGTGAACGACACGTGACGAGTTCATGACCTTAGTGTAGTACGGTAGTGTGCGGCGCGGCGGGCGGCGACAAAGCGACCGGTTGCTACCTATTTCTCTTTGCAGGGGTGAGCAATCAGTGTTACTTTTCAAATATTTATTATAAAATATTAATTTTGATTTTTTTTTTTTCAATATTTTTTTAATTGACTTACGTAATTACCATCGGATATCGATTCTGAAAACGTCCCTACTTGGAACAACAGGGTTTTTGTTACATACTGTATAGGCCTCCATGTACACCTATTTTTTTATTTTTTTTCTATTTTGTAAGCAATACTTGTACCTACGTCTTGCAAGGCAATGTAAACCTTCAAGCAATACATTCCGATTCCTAATGTGACAAACAATACAAAAGATGGTGCCAATCTCATAATAAAGGCATCCATACCAATACTTTCACACAGACCATTGTAATACTTGTAACAAGACCTCAGAGCTCAGGACTTTTTCAGAGGTCAGTATTATCAAGTTTATGATAAAATAAGAATTATGTGTCATATCCCGACATCACACCTTTTCTCACCGGAGGGCCAGGCAGAGAAATAGAGTATTGTATAATTAACTTACCTTAGCCAGTCCTGGCCAAGTCCCATGCAACCGCAACCGGGAGCGAGACTACAACCATGAATTTTTCACAAATCTGGACTATGCCGATGTCGCCACCAAGAAATTCCTGATAAACACCCCACACACCTGGGCATCAAACCCAGGACCCCACACTCAGCAGTAGCACTTGCAACCAATAACTATAATAATTAGTTACTATTAAGATAATTCCGGTGCCAAAAATCTGGAACCGAAAGGACAACAACCTACAAGTAGGTATGTATGGTTTACCATGGATAGGAATGCCCATACTGCATTTTTTTTTTAAACTTTACCCCATTTGCACACAACACACATTTTACGTATGGTTTCCATTTATATGAGGCCCCTACTGCCTTCAATACATTCACGTACGATGTTCATTTGTTTGAAGGCCCGCACTGCCTAAACACAACTACTTATGGTTTCCATTTATATGAGGCCCATACTGCCTTCAATACATTCACGTACGATTTTCATTTGTTTGAAGGCCCGCACTGCCTAAACACAACTACTTATGGTTTCCATTTATATGAGGCCCATACTGCCTTCAATACATTCACGTACGATTTTCATTTGTTTGAAGGCCCGCACTGCCTAAACACAACTACTTATGGTTTCCATTTATATGAGGCCCATACTGCCTTCAATACATTCACGTACGATTTTCATTTGTTTGAAGGCCCGCACTGCCTAAACACAACTACTTATGGTTTCCATTTATATGAGGCCCATACTGCCTTCAATACATTCACGTACGATTTTCATTTGTTTGAAGGCCCGCACTGCCTAAACACAACTACTTATGGTTTTCATTTATATGTAGGCCCATAATGCCTGCAACACAAATACGTACGCTTTTCCTTTACTTGGAAGGCTCGCACTGCCTTAACACAATTACTTATGGTTTTCATTATATGAAGGCCCATAATGCCTGCAACACAAATACGTACGCTTTTCCTTTACTTGGAAGGCTCGCACTGCCTTAACACAATTACTTATGGTTTTCATTATATGAAGGCCCATAATGCCTGCAACACAAATACGTACGCTTTTCCTTTACTTGGAAGGCTCGCACTGCCTTAACACAATTACTTATGGTTTTCATTATATGAAGGCCCATAATGCCTGCAACACAAATACGTACGCTTTTCCTTTACTTGGAAGGCTCGCACTGCCTTAACACAATTACTTATGGTTTTCATTATATGAAGGCCCATAATGCCTGCAACACAAATACGTACGCTTTTCCTTTACTTGGAAGGCTCGCACTGCCTTAACACAATTACTTATGGTTTTCATTATATGAAGGCCCATAATGCCTGCAACACAAATACGTACGCTTTTCCTTTACTTGGAAGGCTCGCACTGCCTTAACACAATTACTTATGGTTTTTATTTATATGAAGGCCCATACTGCCTACCATACCCTTTATTGGTTACAGTGTAATTGTTTCTCTAATAATAATTATTATACCATATTATTATTCATACGAGTAGTGTATTTATCGTAAAAATAACAACTTCATTTTTATTTTATTTTTCTATTATTGTTTTAACCAATACATAATTCACTTGTTATAATAATAACCTATAATAAGCCCGCAGGGCAGCATGTGACGAGCTGTTGGGCAGTAGCGACCCCACGGACTCTATCTCTATCTCCCGGGAGAAGTCTTGTTCCTCACCTCTTGGGCAGTAGCGACCCCACGGACTCTATCTCCCGGGAGAAGTCTTATTCCTCACCTCTGGCTTGCCTTTATTGGCCAGCTGGAGTGAATACTGACGAGGAACAGAACTCCCACCTCTTTCTTGTCTTTATTGGCTGGCTTGAGTGGAGATTCGCAAGAGCAAACGTGCTCGGAGGAAGGAAGGGAGGAGGTATTTTGTTTTCATGTTTTGCAATAGTCCTGCACCAACCGGGGGTGGTCCCTGGGTGCACTTGCATGGTGCATACAGGGATAATCTTCGGTTGGTGCCTCATTTCATTAAAAAGTCTAACGGGCCTCTGCGAGCACCCTAGGGTCCCGAGAAATATCAAAAGACCCTATAATAATATACATGTAATTGATAAGTAATACAATTAACTTAGTCCTCAATATACTAAGCTACTTTTCCACTTACAGGTACAATATACATACCTAGAACTACTGTATGTGAATTTGGCATTATTAATATTATGTAGGCTATACATCGGTTTCGGTTTAAAGAAACTTTATTCCCAATAAAGACATAAGTCACTTACTTGAGAACAATACTAAAAATATAGATTACAATAAGTTAGTCATCAGTATTGCAATTTAGTAGTTACCCATACAATGCATTCATTTCTCCAGAAGTGATCGATCCGCAATTATGTGCTGGCTAAGTTGAGTTTTGAATGCATTGTAAGAGTGTACATTTCTTCATTTCTTATACAGGACGGTAATTTGTTATAAAGCTGTGCTCCTTCAAAAGTTAGCATTTTTTTTTTTTTTTTTTTGCCATAGTTAGTTCTTGTTTTTGGTAAAACTAGCAAGCTTGCTCGCTGTGTACTGCGTTGACTAACTTGTTTATATTGAGTGAGTGTTATGTTTGAGTGAACGCTTTTGTTACATACACACACACATCAATATTAATCACATACATACATATTACACACAATAATAAGATTACACTAATCAATACTCACAACCGTGTGTACACGGCCTAACAATTTCACGTGTCTGTACACCGCCTTACTGCCTAGGCCTACCTACCGTTCGACGTAGCGGAGCCCTGCGCCCGCGCTGTGCCGCAAGTCACTTCATACCTACGACCGAGGCAAATACGCGGAATACGCTCAATCGCTGCCGCCCGCGGTGCTTCGGACGCCCTCGCCAGTCCGCTACAAACCAAACCTCTACGGCGAATGTATGCCAATTGTAACTCGCGCCGCGCATTTAAGTTTATATTGTTAATAAACATTTATTAAATATTTTATTATAAAGTAGTGTTTAATTAATAGGTTTACCTTAACCTACCCTAACACACTACAATTATAATACAGAATACATATCTATTTAACTGAAGAAAGTAGATTATGTACAATTATTGTCAACATAACAAATTGAAATCGTTTACTCGTATTTTCCGACGGTAGGTAACATTTATTTATCTCTGAGATAAGAGTGTGGAGAACTTGATTCGGACCGACTTTCGGTCCCTAAAAGCGTACCAATTCGTGCGACTTTCTTTTCTTAGTACCTACATCTATTCCTCTATTCCGTAATATAAACAAAGTAACTATCCGACCTTTAATATCTAACTTGATACTATATTTGTAATTAATCATGGAATAGGTAGATTTACAAGCTTAGGAGTCGTGTTTTATTAAATTGTAAATATCTTTAACTAAAAGGATGTTATTTTTTTACGTATATACCCTCTTATTCTTTATAAATATTTTGTTTTTCAATAAAAATTATTAAGCACAAAAACACAATTTTTTGCACTAACCTTTTGACTCGTCGCCATTTGTAGTGTTCGTTCTAACACATTGGCTCGTTATGTCACCAGCAGCCAGGGTCAACACGTCCGCTCTCGCCAACGGCTCGCGCATGACTGTTTCCCCACTGCCCGTGCCCCCGAGACAAGTATACAAACACTACAGGGCTGCAGTGATCTTGATAAGGGGCTCAACACCGACAGCGCTTTCACTTGTACACGAGTGTAGAAAGTCGAGCAGAATGTTCCATTGTGTCTCAGTCACTAGATGCACGCCTTCCCATTCCTACAAAATATTACGTACATTTAAATACTTTTGCACAGCGATACCATTAAATATTGATCTAAGACAAACAATTATGCACTTACTTTGTTTTAAAAACGATCTTACTAGCACGAAAATACGAAATACTTGTTTTATATTTGACGGAGATGGTATGTGTGTTTCTCGTTAACACCAGGCATATTTTAATTAATGTGGGCGTACTATGGGTAGTGTTGGTTATAGCACAATAGAAAAACGGTTTGCAGTTCAAATCAGATTATAATTTACGAACAAGTTAGTCACACTAGCGAATCACACACTGTAGGTTTCACACACACATTCAACGATACGGAACGCTGACAGTTTCTGAGCACATGTTGTTCGTACGATGTCCAATGTTTCGATCCTCCCGAGAGCTTTTTTTTTTTTTTTTTGTGTATGGCATCTCGTAGTTGACCTTGATAGGTCGTAACTACTTAACCGGACTATCCTGTGGATGCCTTAAGTAAACTTAAAGCCTCCAGCCAGGGCTCTCCCGAGAGCTCAGCTCACACCGCTTTTGTAGCTGTTGCTCTGGTCCCACCACGAACTCAGGCTAGACTCTGTCTAGCGCCAGGAGATGGCGCTAGCGTTCCGAATAGTCAAGCGAATGACTCCGACGTATTAAACACGTCTTGTTGATGTTTACAATAATAGTTGTCAACTTGACATAACTCAAGGGACAAATTTAGAACTCCTTTGTACGCGTTGCCAGCCTATAAAGCTTATCTGCGGTATTTGTAACAGTTATTAGTAAATTATAATAAAATAACATTTAAACTTTAGAAATAAAAAACCAATGTTATTAATGAAAACTGTAATGAAAAATTTACCGACACAATTACGGTTTTTATTTTTTTCTTGCGGCAATTTTTACACCAAATGTGATTCTGATATGAAATGAATTGTAGGTGATTCAGCTATTAAGTGGTACCATTTTACGAAAATTAGAGGAATTGCTAATGATCTGCTGGGAGTTCAGGAAATGAATCGCTTTTAGAGGTATTGCTTAAAGTGGCCTTTTTATGCCCCCAGTTGTTTGTCCAAAAAGATGCCCAGGTATTTGGTTTCAGTTGATATTCTCGCTTCGCACACTCATATTGAGCGCAGATGTTAGAGTTTCAATCAAACCCTCACCTATAAAAGGTGTCTTCTTACTTAGTCTTCTGCCGTTGAAACTTACTACTCGTAACACAGCACGATAACATGGAGCCGCCGATTGATAACATGACGATTTTCTATAATTTTTTTAAGTTGTCATGTATTTCCCTAGCTTTTGTATTTGCTCAAAACTAGATTTCTTTGGCTTATGTTCCTTCTGACGACTTTCTTCGATTGCCGTTTTTTTACAATTAAAAGTAGATTTACTGCTGGTATGAGGCGAAATCTCATTATTTTATAGGCTTTTATAAAAAAAAACCTTCCTTATAAAGTAAAGTTTCATCGTCAGTACTCATGTGATATTTTTCAGTTCTAAACAGATTTGCGCCCGACATGAGACGACATCGACTCGTTGCATTAATTATGAAGCAAACTTAATCAACCAATACTGTAGCATTCAATTTGTCTTAATATGTTTTTGTCGGTTAGAAATATTCAATTTGTGGCAAGTTCAATGCATACATCGGGCAGAACAGCGGCCGAAAATATGTTTTAACGGCTATTGACGATCTAAGCAAAAATATATTAGAATTAAATTTATCTTGCCGTTTTTACCTGCCTGCTCTGCTAACAGCTTACAATCTTTAGTACTTTCTTGGGATTTGGTCTTCTATCTACCTTAACCATACTCATATCGAGACGAACATATTTTTTTAAAATGTGTATCTACTTATTTTGAACTCTATGTTTAGGACCAGAGAGTTCATATTAGCATCAAACATTGACGACTGCTGGGTCCTTTTGATGAGTAAAAAAAAAATTTAAAAATCTAACGACTACTGGTACAAATCGCCCTTTTTTACATTTGTAATTAAATTATAATATGCAATTAAACAAGTATTTATTATCACAGAAAATTATATAAATTAACTACTTATTTAGAATAACGGATAAATTATCTATTTCATGATGTACAAAGTTGAATTATAAATGAAATACTTTTCACACAGTAGTTCCTCAAAGGTAGTGAATGTTGAAACCCGACGAGTATTGGTACGTTACTAATATTATAATCGTGAAAGTATGTAGGTATGCATGGATGGATGTTTGTTACTCTTTCACGCAAAAACTATTGAACGGATTTGGATGAAATTTGGCACACAGATGTTTTATAACCAGGATTAACATATAGTATACTTTTTATCCCGATCCCAACGGGATCGAAAATTACGCGGGTGAAACTGCGGGGCGCAGCTAGTAGAGCATATAGAAATAAAAGAAAGAAAGTACATTTATTTGCGGCAAACATGACGTATAAAAATGAACAAACACACAAAAAAAAACCAACAAGTTGGGGGTAAACATGCGTCACATCCACGCAAAACGGCCATCGCTCAGCACAATGCTAAGACCCTATACGAGACAGAGCGCCAGCGCTGGTTTTCAGCAGCAGCCGGCGTTGACGTGATGACGTCAACCAGTGCAGTATGCAATTGCGCATAAATAAATAAAAAAAAACAATCAAAACATGAAATAAAATAAAATAAACACACATTAAAAAAGTTTAAATAATTCGTTTAGTTTGTGAACAAGGGAATCGGCGCCTATATCCGATAAATGGCCGTATTTTTTTATTTTGTTGACTTAGAAGCTTGATTTATTTAGAGCTCCACGGGATCATAGACTTACCTACAAACTTGATATTAATTTCAACTTAATACCTTCACGCGGTATTAATTAACGAAACACTGATTACACATTGGAGTCTTCACGTGGTGACATATGCTCTAATTTAGAAGTAGCTCAAGAATTTGTACATTTCTTTACTAATATACCATTGAAA
Source organism: Apamea crenata (assembly GCA_949629185.1). NCBI lineage: Eukaryota > Metazoa > Arthropoda > Insecta > Lepidoptera > Noctuidae > Apamea > Apamea crenata. The sequence goes on from OX451372.1 coordinate 7,931,167, forward strand.
ACGACGGAAGCCTTAAATTCCTCACCGGACGTATCAGTTGATTTACTAAGAGCGAACGTTCCATGTTGCCCGGTTGAATTTCAATTTAAACATATAAACCCTATGGTAGTTATAAAAGCTTTTCGACAAATAAAAATCAAATTGTCCGATTCCCCCATAGATCCAAAGATCTATGGGGAATGTCTATCAAAGTTTGTACATCCATAATCGAGACTATATCACCATACTTAGCTTTAGTGTTTAATTTGTGTGTGGATCAAGGAGTCTTCCCAGATTTAATGAAATACAGTAAGGTTATTCCACTTTTTAAATCTGGGGACAGCAAAGACACCAATAATTATAGACCAGTGTCCGTGTTACCGGTATTCAGCAAAGTATTCGAAAAGGTAATGCTCAATCAAATGCTTAATCATTTTAACAGCAACAAAATCTTACACGATCAACAATATGGCTTCACTAAGGGACGTTGTACGACTGACGCCGGTGTCACTTTATTGAAACACATATTTGCAGCGTGGGAGGAAGCCCAAGATGCCATAGGAATCTTTTGTGACCTCTCCAAGGCATTTGACTGCGTTAATCACGAAACCTTACTCTTGAAACTCGAGCATTACGGACTAGGTAAACTTGCGCTCAGTTTAGTAAACTCTTATTTACATGATAGAAAACAAAAAGTTCAAGTAAATGGTGTCAATTCACTTGGTTTACAAGTAAAAATGGGTGTTCCACAAGGCTCGATATTAGGTCCTTTTCTCTTTTTAGTATATATAAATGACCTACCCCATTTATTAAAAAACCAACCTCAAATGGTGTTATTTGCTGACGATACTTCCTTAATTTTTAAGATAAATAGACGTGCAGCAAATCTTGACGACGTAAATAACGCCCTACAGCAAGTGCAAAATTGGTTCACTGCTAATAATTTAGTATTAAATGGGAAAAAAACTAAATGCATAAGATTTGCTTTACCGAATGTTAAAAGTAGTGATTGTGACATAGTATTGAATAAGGAGAAACTAGAATTCGTCGATAAAACTGTTTTCCTGGGGATAACGCTCGACTCAAGGCTGCAATGGGGTCCTCATATAACATCTCTTGCAGGACGGCTAAGTTCAGCAGCATATGCTGTAAGAACAATCCGTCAATTTACTAATGTAGATACCGCGAGGCTAGTCTATTTCAGTTACTTTCATAGTATCATGTCTTACGGTATTTTACTATGGGGACGGGCTGCAGATATCGAGTCTATTTTTATTCTGCAGAAAAGAGCCATCAGAGCAATATATGGCCTCCGCAGGCGCGATTCTCTAAGGGACCTGTTTAAAGATATTAATATCATGACGGTACCTTGTCAATATATCTATGAAAACATCATGTACGTAAGGAAAAATTTAAATCTTTTCAGTAAAAGAGGTGACAGACACACATATAGAACTAGAAATAGGGACCAATTAGTTCAACCAGGTTCCAGACTGGCTAAAGTAGACTCTTCCTTCATGGGGTACTGTTTAAATTGTTACAATAAAATACCTCCCCACATACTCCAACTCAATGAAACGAAATTCAAATCTTACATAAAACGCACACTATGTAGCCAAGCATATTATAAGTTGGGGGATTACATCGCTGACAAAAATGCTTGGTTAAACGCTGGTCCTGCTCCACAGGACGCATAAATAAATTGATTAGCATTTGGAAATACCTCACACACGCCTAACCTACCTACATACTGTTGGAGCTGATGAAGATTTTAAAATACTATTTTTGCATTATATAAATTCAATCTCCTAGTATTGTATAATTGCATAGCACATAAATGTGAGTACTATGTACATACTATAAAGCTACCATTTACTGGGTACGTCTTTCATTGACTTGAATGTGGCTTGGCGGCTGAGAGTATGTCATGCTCACTCTAATGTCTCGCTGATGGTGGCGCGTGTGTTGGATCATTTAGCTCCCTTCAAAATGGTTGAGCTGAATGGTGCTAATCTATCTTTGCTGCCATGGCTTATTTTTTATTTAATTTTATATTTGAATTGTTTTTTTTTTATCAGTTCATTACGGACGCTTTTAATGTTCTGCATCGTTCTCACATGCATAATTTCTAACATGAATGATGTAACCAATACTTTGTAACCATATTATTCTGATTTAAAAGAGTGTCCATGGAGTTTCTTGCCCGTTCTTCTCCATAGGTACCTACGCTTTGGAATGGGCAACTAGCTTCATTTTTCTGACTGACCGACCCCTTGACAATTCAAAAGTACCTGTAATTGGTTTAATTGAAATAAATACTTTGAGTTTGAGTTTGACGCGCTCCTGAGAAAAAAGGTGTTGACAGACTGCTTTGATCAAAGTTGACTAAAATAGTTGTTCTTGTATAAGTCATGATTGACTGGCTTAGCTTTATAAGGGCATAGCGCGATGATCATTAATTTAAAAGGTTAAATCTATACCTGTCTGCAATATTATTACCTTTTGACTTTTTCAATTTGCGGTAAACTGTAAAAGAATTAGAATCAAAATCATTTATTCAAATTGGGCTGAGAATCAGCAATTTTAGAACATCGAAATTACATACGACCGTCCCCCAATGCCCGCCCTTCACCACTTCCTAGTACTTTCGCTGGCCAAAAACTCTCCAGCAGCACAGCTGTCTGATCAGTTAGAGAAACTTGCTTCTATATAATAGTAGGAATGCAAAGTAATTAACATTACGAGACATAGAACATTAAAATAAATTATTTAAATTAATACGGACATAATGTAATATTACTCACCTCCATAGCAAATAGCGTGATAATTTATAGCCTACAGACTAACCAGAGATATAGGGAATATTTATTTATGCATTGATTAGAATCTAAGCATCCAGCAGTGCGGTTCGGTAACCATCTCACCGTGAAAAGTTAGGTGATTGACACTATTGACAGCTCATTCTTAGCTCACTTCACCTAACTTTTCACGGTGAGATTTTTACAGAATCGATCGGCTGTAGTATTTGCGTGATGCTGGAACATACATTCAGACAAACATCCAAAAATTCTAAATACTATATTTTCGTCGCTCCCAGACCTAGTAGCAAATACTTTTCATTAGCAGTGAATGTCTTACGGCTGAAATGAAGAGGATGAAATGCCATCGCTCTCTGCAGTCTTCACAGTTTCAGAATTCTGTTGGAGGCCATCAGGGTCCGCCGTCAAAGCCTGTTTAGATGCAAGATAAACTATGTTTTCGACTATTTTGTGAAACAAGCAAAGGATCTTGTGATTTCACCTTTGGAATTGATTAAAAAACAAGTTGTATCTAAACACGAAAGAATCCTCAGTTACCTATTATTGGGAGCTCGTTGGTTGACCTCTAAGATATCGAAAAAATTAATTTATCATTCACATAGTATCCGGCACGCATAGCGTTCGTTGCCATTGCCAATCCTTACGTTTCCAGTCTTGTGTGAAAAGCAAAATTAGTTGTTGTTATAAGTACCAGGGTTATTCCTTCACAAATGGTAAGAATAACAAGTTTTTTTTAGTTTCTGTAAGAAATAAAGTTTTTAAAATGGTGTATGCGAATGTCAGCGTGAACCGGTCAAATCAAATCAAATCATTTATTCATTTGCAAACATGGGTAATAAGTATACATACATATAGATGTTTAATTTTTATAATAGTGCTCCATGTTCTACCGACACATGGGCATGCAAATCGTATTATAATTTTAAGTAACAATTAAAAATGTATGTTATTTATACGCTTCAAGATATGTTATCGATTATATTTAAACGGACAAGTTCATCTAGGATAAGTAGTCGCCTCTCTTAAGTACTTTTTTGTTTTTCCTTACCTCTAGACTTATTAAATACCCCTGATTTACTAACAGTATAATTATATACATCATTTATAAGGTAACCATCTGAAAACAATAATGTTTACACAATGTATAAAAAACGAAGGGGGAAGGACCCAATGTAAAAATTTGTCCGCATCGCTGTCAACAGGAAAAGTGCCCAAAATAACAGCAGCATTGCCACGTTGCTAGGCACTGCTGGCGCTCCCTACTTGATCTAAAATCGATTTACCTAAACAGTAATAATATTAATACGAAAGGAATTTTCTGTAGAATATTGAATATAAACTGGTAAGCACAATTTACCAGTTTGTATTTTATCCTGACCAGGGGGGTGACCACCACCTCTTACAGCAGTATTATTATAATCTTACTTCCGTGTGTGAAAGAGATGGAGCTATACATTACGTATAGCTCCATCCTTTTCCCACACAAAGTAAGATTAAAATAATACTGCTGTAAGAGGTGGTGGTCACCCCCCAGGACCTGTTTTTTCTGGGCTTTTTTGTTCAACCACCGGTTTTCTAATGAATAGATCGCGGCACTGTGCACTTTCCTGGCGTTGTTAGCTGCACCCACACTCGGGCAGGACTCGCAGGTCCTCGCGCCAGCATCGCCATGTCCCACCGTGTTCAGATACGACCCGCCCGGACCAAAACCGGGCTGGTGGTCAGGAATCATCAACCTGTCCTCAGAATTTCTTCTTCACTCGCTGTGGCTCGACATCGTGCTGGATAGCCAAGCAATTAAGCTTACGGTAAGATTAATTTTTATGTCCTCAAGTGAATTATACTCGTCATTGTTTGGTCATTGTACTCGTCATTATGAACAACTTTTGCTATGGGACCAAACCTGACATCGCGAAAAAAATCAGCTGTTCCCTACATTTTAACGAGTTAACCGAACATAAATGTAGGGAACAGTTGATTTTTTTTCGACGAGTACAATGACCTCTTAAGAGGTTGTTGGTGTTTTTCCAATAACCCTGTATAGCCGTGAATTAAAACTGTTTAGAATCACATCTTTAACATTTATTTGCTAGAAATTCATGGTTATTTACTATTACAAATGTAAGATCTTCAAACTTTAACATCATGAAGGTATATATTCTGCCGGCAAGCAAGCTCGTGAATGAGTATTATATCACTACTATTATATTACATAATACTATTATCATGCATTTAATTACTGTTATTAGTTGTGAATATTCTTATTTACTCGTTTGTATTGTACATATATTCCACTAACTTTGTCCGCGTGAAATTTCTTGTTCCCCAACCCACCGCGTCGCTTTTCTTCTGCCTTTTATCTTTTTGCTCGACTCTTAAGGATCATAGCGTGATGATAAATAGCCTGTAGCCTTCTTCAATCTGATTGGTAGATCCAGAGATTACCCCCTACATACAAACTTACAAACAAATGTTACCTGTCTAGAATATGAGTATAGATTTATAATATTAGGCATAATAATATGTGTAACTTGCCTTGAAGGTCAGGCGCACACATTTTCCTCCTTCACTGTCTGGTTTTGTCAGATTTATAAATAGTATAAAACAAAGTGGCTGTTCATTGTTTGTATGTTTATCCACTAAGACTTAGTTCTTCAATCTCAATAATGAATTTGGTTGCGGTGTTCGCCATCATTTAGAGAATTTATTTTTTGGTCGGTTTTTTGTGTGTGTGCTGTTTATAACATTTGGAGGCATGAGGAACAGAGTGTAAAGTTCACTCATCCTCCATAGAAAAGGGAGGATCCTCCGACCAGACGGGTGTTATGTCTGGCGGGCAATTGCCCAACGATTGATATTGGGAAATTGTATCTATGCTAATTGCACGGTAAACTCTGCTTGCGAGATGCAGGATTTGCGTGACGTCAGTATGACGCGTTGTTTTGCATATGGCGTTGTAGATACCGCTACAAAATCCGTAGGTATATGACTACTAACGCAATCTGTGTAAAACTTGCTTTCCCAATAAACTTGTTAGTCTATGTTAAACAACACTTGGCTATTTTTTTTATCCAAAAGCTTAGGATCGGTCAAGCATAAATATTTCACAGAAAAACCTGTTTCGCAGTTTTCGGAATCGAGTTTTTTTGGTTTTTTTTTTTTGATTTTGTTAAGTGGAGATGTTAATCTTATAACATAATTAAACTCCTTATATGACTACTAACGCCATCTATGTAAAACTTGCTCTCCGACTCTTAAAAAACTTGTTAGTCTATGATAAACAACACACTGCGTATTATCAACATGTACTTTGTAGGTGTACTATAGGTACCCTATGTAACCCGTTGGGGATTACTGATCAGATGTTATCAATCAGATGTTATGTTCTTGACGGCACGGTTGGCGCAGTGGTTAAGCGATTGACTGCTACGCTGCGTGTTTGCGGGTTCGATTCCCGCACGGAACAAATATTTGTATGACCTACAATTAGTTGTTCCGGGTCTGGCTGTTTGTGTATGCAAGTTTATATGTCTGTAAACGCCCCCACGACACAGGAGAAATTCCTAGAGTGGGGCAACGATTTAAAAAAAAAAAAAAACAATCAATTCAGCCTATCGCCGTCCACTGATATAGATAGATGAATGTTTTGACAACATGTCGCCACATCAGTAGATTACAATCCAATCCATGTGAAGCAAGCACGTCTCGCTGGTATTATAAAGAAAAAAACTATATTTTTGTAAATTTTATCTCAGCACAAGACGGCAGAGGCAAACACACAAAACTTCAAGATCTTTAGGATCGAAGACGAGGACATGCAGATTCAGCCTGATATCCCGACAACATTGCGTTTCTCCGTTCATTACGATATAAATGACAGATTCCCTAGACTGCAGGCGATAAGACTAAATGGAATAATCATCTGTCATGCGCTATTACCTGAGAGAGAAACAGATGAAGGGGTTAAAACTAACATCAACACAAATAAGGAACCAGTTATAAATCAATCTAAGGAGTCTATTAATCCTGTTTCCACGAGACCTAACGACAGACCTGATCCTGGAAACATGTGAGTATAATATTAGCAAAGACACAATTACAATTTACAAGCTAGCACTACAAAATATATATAGTATATACAAGTATACAACGTGCCGCTAAAATGGCGACATTAATTTAACACACGGGTAAGGCTATACATGCATATATCGAGTAATCAATAAAAATATAACAACATATAATAATTCCTAATTTGAAAACCACTGCCTGCGCCTCTCTTTCGCTCAATGCGCCTACTCTGTGCACGTCGTTCGTTTTAATTTCATTGCTGCGATGTTATGATCCATGAACCGGCAAATATCCCCTGCGCTACAATTCTATAAGTCAGGTTGCTCCAAGACGCTATTTTAGAAAATTATAAATAAACTAGCTGACCCGGCAAACGTTGTTTTGCCATATAAATTATTTCTAGCTGCCCGGCGCTACTTCGTTCGCGTGGTGTCCTACCCCCTACCCTATCCTACCCTACTCCTACACTACTCCTACCCTACTCCTACACTACTCCTAGCCTACTCCTACCCTACTCCTACACTACTCCTACCCTATTACTACCCTACTCCTACACTACTCCTACCCTACTCCTACCCTAGCCCTACCCTACTTCTACACTACTCCTACCCTACTCCTACTATCCCCTACCCTACTCCTACACTACTCCTACCCTACACCTACCCTACCCCCTACCCTACTACTACCCTACTCCTACCCTACTCCTACACTACTCCTACCCTACCCCCTACCCAACTCCTATACCCTACTCCTACACTACTCCTACCCTACTCCTACTCTACTCCTACCCTACTCCTACACTACTCCTACCCTATTCCTACCCTACCCCCTACCCTACTCCCTACCCTACTCCTACACTACTCCTACACTACTCCTACCCTACTCCTACTCTACCCTACTCCTACACTACTCCTACCCTACTCCTACCCGACTCCTACCCTACCCCTACCCTACTCCTACCCTACTTCTACCCTACTCCCAACCTACTCCTACCCTATTTTTTAAATTTTTCTCTGCGTAAGAACCATCCTCGTACTTCACGGAATATTATAAAAAAAGAATCAGCCAAATCGGTCAAGCCGTTTTCATGTTATGTCGTGACAACGGAAAACGGGTTTCATTTTTATATATATAGATTATACCGTTTAATGAAATTAAAATATTCCCATCTTAAATGAAAACGCAAGACCGTATACGCGTGTTAAATTAATGTCGCCATTAAAGCGCCACGCTGTATAATAAAAAAAATAAGAAAAAGGCAGGAGCTCATTGGGCATCAAAAAAGTCGTCGGCATCGCTGTCAATGAGGTAAGTGTCCAAAAGGCTGACAGCGTTACCATGTTGAATGGCAATGCTGATTCTTTGGGCTAAAATTAGGCCAGCCTTCTGGTCACGTGAAGAGTCAACCAACCGCTTGGCGATGCCCGAAATATTCGATGAAAAATAGTACCTATAAATATTAGCAACGTTATTTAGATGCCTGATGAAAATCACATCACGTTGTCGCACCGCAAAAGTTTTAAACTTACCACATGCAGGCATGACGAGTTATACTCCTATTTAAAGGATTGGGTTCTGATTGCAAAGGAGAGAGAACAATGGAAAGACGGAAAGAAGGCCTTTGCCCTGTAGCGGGACACAACAGGCATGAGCCTGTTTTGCCGCCTCCCTTATTCTCATAAAATATTTTGTCCAAGGCAGTGTGTGCAAAAAAGGAAAATATGCAATTGAAATCTCAATCAAAATGTTAACACACAAAACGATTCACACAAATCTACTTTAATTTTCAGTTCCAACGCCGGTGATCAAGCCCCTGTGCCCCCACCCAGTGCGGTGGTCTCAGGAAGTAGTGGACAGGTGATCATCCTTCAGGCCTCAGGCATTTCAATCTGTCTCAGCCTCAAGTATTGGAACGAGTGCCATTACTGGAGACTGATCACAAGCATGACGCTAGGATCATTAAAACAAAACAAACACAATCAGCCTATAATGTTCCCACTGCGACACAGGCCTCCTCTCGGTGAGAGGGAGTGGGCCGTAATCCACCCCACATGTCTTCGAGTTTTTGGTTCTAGGACATGCCGGTTTTCTCACGATTTTTTCCTGCACTATTTTGAGAGCAATGGTGAAGAGATAATTTACACAACGTAAAGCGCCTGTCTGGGTTCGAACTTAGGGTCTACAACTCGTAAACCACTTGGCCACCACTGCTCCAGATAGGATCATTATAGTGCCACTGAAAACATTTTTTTTTTCACTATAATGTTTTCTTTTTCTCGCAGACGCAGTGTGGCACCTCTACGTTGGAGAGTAAGTGGCCCTGGGTTGCTTCTCTGTACGTAAGTTTAATTTGTTATGATCTTATTAATTAATCCTACGTAACCTACGTAATAATTAACTAGTTATTACAGCCACACGGGCCGATCGATCAGGTTAGCTTCATCAAGCTACAGTTGCCGTGGTTGGCCCATGAATGTGTGACCATCTTTGCCTTGCCTCGGAAAGCATGTTAAAATAAATAAAATAAAATAGTCTTTAATTCGGATAAGCAACATCCATATGGGTTAGTAAAAAAAAACAAAAGTCAAACTTACACCTATATGTTAGTAAACTTATGTACATATTATCTATTGGACAACAAGGCTGTTGTTCAAAATGCATCTTTGAACAACATCACCTAACAAAGGAGAATCGTACCTCCCCGCTATGGTCTTCAGGATGGAGTTAGAGCTGTCCCGCACTCTGCAGAGCAAAGAGGCAGATTTCTGTCTGACGATGGCGTGGAAGCCATCGACGTGAGCTTGTGCAAACATACCTGATGCACTGCAGAAACGGGGCAGCCCCATCAGCATCCTGAACCCGTTATTATATTGGACCCGCAGGGCGCTGATGGCCCGCTGAGTATAGTTGGTCCACAGGCTGCACGTGTAAAACACTTGGCAATAGGCTTTAAAAAGCGTTATTTTGACTTCTCTGCTACAGCGAGCAAACCTGCGAACCAACATGTTACATCGGACGGCCAGCGCCCTGCGTTCCCTCTCAATATCCACTCGGTCATCCAGGTCGTCGGTTACATAATGCCCCAAGTATTTGAACTGGTATACTCGCAATATGTCATTCCCATTTAGTTTAATCGGGGGCACATACTCAGGACATTTAACACCGCCAGCCTTAAAGACCAAGAACTCGCTTTTATTGACATTATACACTAGGCCATGCTCTCGAGCATAGCCCTCACAACAATTAAGCAGCTCTCTAAGCGCCCTAACCGTAGGGCTCAGCAGCACCATATCGTCAGCGTAGCTGATGTTGTTGACACTAACGTCATCAATGCGACATCCGATTTTCTTGCTGCTGAGCTCAACGGTTAGATCATTTATATACAGGTTAAACAATTTTGGTGACGTAATCCCTCCTTGTCTTACCCCACAATCCAGCCCATACGACATAGACTGACCATCGGCCCATCTCACACTGTTCGTTTGGTTATAGTACCAATACTGGAAGATCCGCAACAGCTCCGCTGGCACTTTTCTCTCCCGCAGCTTTTCCCACAAAATCTCGTAAGATACAAGGTCAAAAGCACGGGAGAGATCTAAAAAGCAAGCATACACTGGTGTTCGACGTTTTGTGTAGTATTGTACCGTATGCTTGAGGCCGAGAATCGCACTTTCAGTGCCAAGATCATTACGAAACCCAAACTGTGCGTCGTGTTATTTTAACAAGCCATCCAATCGCGCGTCCAGCTGACTGTCGAATACCTTCGCGATAATAGTTGCCAGGGAGATGGGTCGATAGTTACACTTATCAGCAACGTCATCCGTTTTATTCTTAACAATAGGCACGACAATAGTTTGCAAAAGATCACAAGGAAGGTACGAATGACACATACATAGCGAGTAAAACATAGCGAGCACTCTAGCTATGTGTGGACCGGCATGCTGCAAGTGCTCAATGCTTAAACCATCGTGACCCGGAGACTTCCCTCTCGTCATTTTCTTAATGGTGCTTGACACCTGCTTGGCCGAAAAACGAACCAGATCAGAATCACGACAGCATCTGTCATCGAGCACTCGCAACGAAGAGCCCAGCGGTGACTCCACTTTAAAGTGGTCCATAAACATGCTGGCGATGCTATCCGGTTGATCAGCACCATTGACACTCACAGGAAGCCCAGGCTTAATATCAAACTTTTTGGTAGCCTTCCAAAACTTCTGAAAATTATTGGCTTTACGGAGAGAAGCTACAATATCAAGCTTAATTTGCTCTTGATGCGTCTGACACCACACTAGTTTACTTTTAAACACCTTTCGAGTCAGGCACATGTCGTTGTAGACATCGCCAGAAGTTGGTTTATTGAGCCAAACCCATAGCTGATACTTAAGCCTTGCCATCGCGTGGGCCCCACGCACGTGCTTGTTCCACCCAACAACACGGCCAACATGTCTATGAGTCCGAGTTTCCACTTGGCTCTGTTTCGCGGCCTCTGACAAAGTAGTAACAATACTTTCATACATCTTGTCAAGAATTACCCTATGCTCATTATTATTACAGTGGCTATTACTGCACACACCAAATTCCTGGGGGTAATCAATTAGCTTTAACTTACTATTACATAAGTTATATTACACCCTTATTTGATCGCTATCCTACTCGCCCCAAATTACGCTGCTACGTGATGTTTTATGGCATATTAACTTAGGTTTAATCTTATCTAACCTACACTTAACAAATATAGGATAGTGATCAGACCAGAACACATCATGCACAATACCTATCTCAGTAACCGTCAACCAAGCAGACTGTGTGACGATACAATGGTCAAGCCATCGCCTACAACCGTGCGCGTCACTGACAAAGGTATAGCTACTTGCCCCTAAGCCTAATTTCTCAATGTCCGCACACCTCCACTTTTGTTCGTTACAGAAATCTAAGAGTTCACAACAGAATGACTCACCGGGGTGTGCGTTGAAATCGCCGAGTATATAAACTGTTTCAACATTACTAGCTTCGACAATCGCACTCACTTCACTTAAACACTCTGTGAATTCTGCCAGATTTTCACTCGAGTCTGTTGGCATGTAAACACTGAACACTATTATGCATCTGTCCCCGAGTGAAACTTTAATCGCCGTTAAACGCGCACTAATACAGCTGATTACCATTACTGATTCAAAGACTCGCTTACGCCACAGGATCGCAACACCACCAAACGGTCGCCCTCTCAATAATCCTTCTGAGGTGTCAACAGCTGACTTTCCGGTGTACTCGAAATCGCTATGAATTTGTCCAAGATAGGGTTTATCTTGAGGAAGCAGCCATGTTTCCTGGAGGGCAACTATGTCAGCTGACTGACACAGAGAATGAACTGCCTCAACGGATCGCTTCACCGATTTGCAATTAAAACTCACAAATGTACTCGTCTGATTGCTACTTTCCATTATTTATTGTGTCAATGTTTGCTTAATTATGCCCGCCTTCGTCTTGTAGGCTTCATTCACAAAACATCTAAAAGTTATTCCGTCGGGCCATAACGCATTATCTAGAAATCGTTCTAGTTTCGTTTTGGGGACATACAACTTATAGGAGTTGTACCTCTTTTCTGCCTTTCTATTAATTTTAAACAAAGTTATATCTTCCTGTGTGCTGTCTTTAATATAAGCAATAATATCACTCTCATTCGTGGTTTTACACACATTTGAAATGAACAATGGTAGGTACCTTGATGATAGCTGCCTTAAACTTCCCATCTGGACCTACGTACACTTTTCCCATCTTTCCATGAGATGAGGGCTTCTTTTGTTTCTTATATTTAACAACACTCCATTTTTCCCCTACTATTTCCTCGCACTCGTTCCTCGCCTTCAGTACATCTACCATCGACTTACGCTTAGAACATTTAAGCCGGGACCAATCCCGGCTGTCATTCGTTGATCTTTGGCAGTCGGTACGGGTCATCAGAAGCCCCTTAATCTGACAACCAGTCTTACCAAGGGGTATCGTATTACTCAGTTACTGGGTTGTGGAGGTCAGATAGGTATTCGCTCCGTGTAAAATAGTTGTATTTAGCTGCATCCGGTTTGACTGGAAGCCGACCCCAACATAGTTGGGAAAAGGCTAGGTAGATGATGATGTAATAAAACACTACGCATATTTTCTAGGATTTGCAAAAAGGGTATTTCTGCGGAGGCACTCTACTCTCCCACCGGCACGTCATCACAGCTGCAAAATGTGTCCTCGTGGATTCAAAACCAGATAAACCTGTCAGAGGGAGTAGTCTGGTGGTCCGCCTCGGAATGCGCGACCTGGACTCTATTGTCGGAGTGCAGATTAGGCTTGTAAGTGTCCTTGATTAATTTGAAGTACAGTCGACCTCGGAATTGCCAGGAAATTTAAACTTCACCAAGGTTTAATCTATCTAGCTAACCACATAGACAAAAGATACCTGCACGTTTTATTTATTTAGAACTTTAGGGGTGTTATGCAATACGAGGTAGACTTTACCGTATGATTTATCCAAAATATTAAGGTACCTTTCTTTTAATGTAAGCTATATCTGGCACATCTGGACATTATTAATGTAATACGCCAGCACATCAAGCTACCCGAAACTTTCAAATTTTCCCAATCAATCTTGAACCTAATGCTTTAGCGGTAAAGTTGAAAATCTATTGAAGAAATTTGACGGATTTTATTAGCTTGATGTGCTAGCGTCTGTACATTATTTGTGTAAATTATTTCATCACCACTGCTCTCAAAGCAGTAAAGGAAAACATCGTGAGGAAACCGGTGTGTCCTAGAACAAAACATTCGAAGACATGTGACATCACCCGCACTGGACCCGCGTGGTGGATTACGGTCCACTCCTTCTCACAGAGAGGTGTGTCCCAGCAGCGGGAACATTATAGGGTGCCGGGAAACATAATGATTGCAGTTTATTTTTATAACTTCAGGTGCAGAAGATAATAGTGTCTTCAGACTACGAAGATGGTGAACACGTATACAACGGGCTCGATGCGGCGCTGTTGTTGCTTCACGAGCCAGTGACGTACACTGTCTGGGTCAGACCTGTCTGTCTCTGGCCGGCCAGCCAAATAGATCTAAAGAATGTTATCGGGAAGAAAGGATGGGTACGTAAAGCCAAGGAAATTAGTTGTTTACTGCAATTTGATTAAGCTAAGCTTGGCGAAGTTGAGATTTGAATATACGGACGATTTAAATCGTCATTTTTGACGGTTGTTTGAAATTCAACTCGGCAAATTGTCGTCAATTTGATAAATAATTACCTGACTGTACTTTTATTTTCTTCTAGCCTAATAGTACCTAGTCTGGAGTGGCCTGCAGATAAAGTAGTTCTGTACACGTGATCCTCCGACCCTAATCTTGTGATGTGATTTCAGTTAGTAGGATGGGGTTTTGACGAAAAAAACGATCTGGTAGAACAGCTAAGCGTAGATGAGATTCCGGTGGTAGCCCAGGGCACGTGCTTTAAGTCCGAGGGTTACGCATATTACAACATCACAGAAGCAGATAACAACTATTGCGCTGGGATCAGACAAGGTGAGATCGACTTTTGCGGCTACTCTATGAACACTCTGTTAACTGCTTTCTTATTTAGTAGATACTTTTTGATAATAAGTAAGGTAAGGATCACAGAGCACGGAGACGCCTCGGTGGCCGCTACTAAAGACGACATTGACAAACACTTTCCATACAAACCAAGAGTGTCAGTGGATGTCACCGTTTTTAAAAGACTTGACTCAAAGGCCTTCGTAGCCAGGACCTTCAATTCAAATTATTTTTATGCTACGTTACTTGGTTTGATAAGCAGATGTCTACACATCTGCTTATCAAACTAAGAAACGTAGCATTGACGGCTATATGATGAGTCTTTGTACATCCTGTGTCCATCTTTAAGGGGTCATTGCATTCATCATTATGAACCACTTTTACTATGGGACCAACCCAGAAATCGTGAAAATAAAATCATCTGATCCATACATTTATGTTCATATAACTCGACATAATTTGTATGAATCAACAGATTTTTTTTTCACGATTTCAGGTTTGGTCCCATAGTAAAAGTGGTTCATAATGATGAATACAATAACCCCTTTTAAGGATTGAAACGATCAAATTGTAAGGGTGTATATTATACCTATACTCATTCGCACCTCTTTTTCTAGATACTGTATTGTGCAAGGGCGTCGATCGAGGCAACGGCATGGTCTTCAAGATGGGTAACTCCTGGTACCTTCGAGGTCATGTCAGTTTTTATTTAGGAAGGATATTGAAGACGGTGAAAACGTGTGACCCGACAGGGTACGTCCAGTTCACTGACCTAGCCAAAGGCCTTCCATGGATCTATGGCGTTGTTTCCAGTTATATTTAAAATGGAAGTTTAACTGTGAGTATGTCTAACTTTTTATGAAATATGGTCAGTCACCCAAGGAGATAAGTAACCAGGGTCATCGGATATAGTTGAAGTTTAGTAAGAAACCGATGGATGTTTTCGAATGAAATTTAATTTGAAACATAAACTGTTAGTTTTCTATGAATTCAATTAAATCCCTGGTAACTTATCTCCTTTGGCGTCCGTACTTACTTACAAATCTGTTAGTGATTTTGTAAATGTGAGGACTTTGTAGGCCTTGTAGACTTTAGATCTGTAGACCATTTTTTAGGGTTCCGTAGTCAACACGGAACCCTTATAGTTTCGCCATGTCCGTCTGTCTGTCCGAGGTTTAGCTCAAAAACTATTGGTACTAGAAAGTTGTAATTTGGCATGAGTATATACGTTAATGACGCCAAAAATTTGGTAAAATAAAATTTTGAAAAAAACTATTATTTAGGGTACCTCCCCTACATGTAAAGTGGGGATGATATATTTTTTTTCATCCTTCCCATTGTGTGGGATATCGTTGGATGGTTCCTCTAAAAATATTAATTGTTTGGGAAGACCGTTTTTTGATTAAGTAAACCGTTCGTGACTTTACAAGCTTTAAAGTACCAATTTCGTTAGAGTCAAGCGTCCCCCCCTCTACCAACTAAACGGTTGTAGTTAGAAATTCAAATGTCACGGCAGTAGTACCTTTATATAACGAAGTTTAAAGGAAAACTATCATACTTAAGTGGGCTTTACAAGTTTACGAGTAATAGTCGACCAATTGTATTTGACTCGAAAATTTCGAACAACTCCATAGAAATGTCGATAGATGGCACTAAGCGTCAGTTGTATCGTAGTCGACTATTAGTTATTAGTAGTTACTATTAGTCGAGAAGTTGTGTCGTCGTCGTTATGTTGTAGTTAGAGCATGGTACGAAACTATCAGTCAGCGAATATGACCCGCACTTGGCTGTTATAAAAACTACGGAACCCTACACTACGCGTGGCCTGACACGCGCTTTACCGGTTTTTATTTTATTAAATACATGGTACTTGTTGACAGGCCTACGCTGTCCTCCCGTACCTACTGTAATTTGAAAACATTGTAAAAGCCAATTATTTTTAAAAGAGTAACTGTGGAGTTTCTTGCCGGCTCTTCTCCATAGGAAACGACTAATTGGAACAGTGCACCTAGCTTCTGATGTTTCATAAGTGCCCATGTAGGTTTATGTGAAATAAAATATTTTGATTTTGATCAAGTTTAGGTCCTTATTATTATAAAAGAACAATTATTGACTCTGACATTTTATTGAGTACAGTCACGGACAAAAGTATGTATACACTCGGCTTTATCTTTTGAATAAAGCCGAGTGTATACATACTTGTGCTCGATTTACTCCTTTATTTTTTAATAAAATTTTATGTTGTTACGAACATAGCATTTTCGAACCCATAGGTTTATGTAATGTGTCGTATTTCAACATTGCATTCGTTATTTCACGAAAAAATCGCAATTGAAAGTTGCCAAGTGTTGACATATTGGTGCTATTAAATTTAATAGGTATCTATATTAGAATTTTAACATTTTTATTTACTGGTATAATTATTTATATAATGCACTCTTTAAGCTTACATTTAAAATAATAATAAATAGGAACACGTGAAAAAAATAAGGAAAAGAATCATAGGGCATCAAAAAATTCGTCTGCATCGCTGTCAACAGGAACAGTGCCCAAAAGGCTGGCAGCATTGCCACGTTTTATGGCGATGCTAATTATTTGGCCAAGAAACAGGCCAGCCCTCTGGTCATGTAAAGAGTCTTCTACGCTTGGCGATATCTCGAAAAACCAAGTGGGCACTCGGACCCCATGGCCCTAGTGTTTCAACCCCAAACGGCTCGAACATATAACTCCCAATCAGGTTGGAATATTTTCGCCGTTTGAGGTTTTCTGCACCAGCAGCAGCCGCTCCAGCACAGCCCACCATGCTAGGAAGATGGGATGGCGCAAGGGTGTCGACACATGTTACATCCCACACCAAAGGTCTGCCTAACTTCCAGGGCATTATGGTCATTCCGTCTAGTCTCTTCCCATCGCGCGTGCCAGGCCGTTGGGTTCTCAAACAGTTGGCACCCCGGCAGTGACGAGAGCACGACAGATGATGTCATTAATGCTGGCGTGCCGTGCTATCCGGAATATCCTAATATATATAATATAATAAATTATATTCAGATTTGATAAGGAGGATCGGCAAACGGCTTTATGAATTTACTTTCTGATAGTTTATGTATTTATTTTCAGGTAACCAGACTACCTCGCCCCCGAACTATAATGACTTCCCGATCTATGCGTCATGTTCGTCAACGGGCGCTGTCAGTTGGGACTGATCAGCTTATAGCTGCCTCGGCTTATTTTAATTATTTTATTTTAGATTTTTTGTTTATATTTGCTGTACCTGGACGCATTAAACGTGTACGTCTTTTATAAGAATATATTTATGTGATTTAAAATATGGCATATTAAGGGCTTTTTAATAAGTATACTCATGATCTTACATGTTTCGCCATGGACTGGCCACAAATATTTAAATAATTATGTTAAATGTAAAAAAGTTTTACAATACATTAATTTGTTAAAATTATAACATTTTTAATAACATTGGTTATTAGGGTTTCGTATCTATTTGAACACTTAGCAATAATAGTTACATAAAGTCATATAATTAAATCTCAGTATCATATCTTATATGTATATGTTACTTTTATCAAAAAAATATTTTTATCAAAAAACTGTTTTATGATTAAAACAATAAAATTACCAATAAGCCATTTGTGTAGTTTGGATTAAAAGTGTTTTAGAAGGAGTTCCCTTATTTCTTTTTGAATATTGTTGAAAAATTTACATCGTTCATGTTTTGTTTCATCGTTCTCACGGATAATTATAAATTCAACATTAATGATGGGACTAATATTATTTTTGTAACAATACAATTTAAAAGAGTGCCAATAGAGTTTCTTGCCCGTTTTTCTCTATATGTACCTACTACACTTTGGAATTGGCAACTACATAGCTTCATATGTCTGACTGGCCGACTCCTTGACCATTCAAAAGTGCCTATAAATGGTTTCATTGAAATAAATGCTTTGAGTTTGAGCCTGAGTATCGCCAGCTGACTGCTCCATCTAGTATTTGAAATCAACCTACTAGGCTAATACTACAGGGTGGGCAACTTGGAGGTTTACAACAATTTTTTGCCGCCATTTTGTTTTGGCGGCAAATATGACAGTTGTTTCATGAAAATGATTTTGTGTAGATGTTTGTTATGGACCGTTTCACGACTAAACAAAGTGTTTTAATTATTAAAACATTCTACTCAACCCAATCATGTATTGCGGAAATTCTAAGAAAATTGCTGGCAATTTTTGGTAAAAATTACTTACCTTCGCGGCTAACAATAATTCGTTTAGTGATTAAATTGGAGCAGCGGCATTGTAACAGATAAAGCAGTTTTCTTACATCAAGTGAATTAGTTGGGACTTAGGAAACATGTGGTTCCAACAAGACGGGGCCACATGTCATACGCCACGAGCCACAATCGAGACATTGAAAAGAACGTTTCCGGGTCGATTAATTTCGAGAAACGGTGACATTGATTGGCCCCCAAGATCTCCAGACTTAACAGCTCCTAACTTTTTTTGTGGGGCTATCTAAAGGGATGTGTCTATGCTAACAACCCAATGAACCTTCAAGAATTACAACAAAATATCTGAGACGACAATGATGAGAATAACGCAGGAAATGTGTGAAAATGTCATGAAAAACGCAGTGAAAAGAGTTCACATCTGCCATGCTGCTAGAGGTGGACATTTGTCTGAAATTATTTTCCATACTGAATTGCCGGCCCTAAATACTATATTTAAATAAAAATACTTAATCATTTTTATATTCTAAAGATTTTTTTTTTAAATAAAGTGTCCTCTTATTTACCCACCCTGTACGTGTCCAGTATTCACACTCTAACTATAACAAAGATAAAACAAGATCAAATCAATCATTCACCCATTCATCTCTAATCTGAGTCGAGCTGCATGATTACTGACAATTGCATGCACTGACTGGTCAGGTCCTCTCAATCTGTGTGGTTCTTTCCTCAAAAAACCATTTCAGACACCAATCTGAACAGACCGATCTCTCTGATCTCTGATCTGAGTCTTCACATGATCTGACGAAGATTATTTCTGGACTTTAAAAGAGGCCTTTAAGTTTATTTCGGCCTTTCGTCTTAAAGTAGTCAGGTAGGAAACGGCGACCTCATCTAGTTTTTTTATTAAAATGTGATTGATATGAAAAGTGTTTATACTGGGTGGCGCAAAAGTAAAGACCCTATTTGGTTCAGCTATAACATTTTTTCTAAATTAGAAAACTAGATTTAGATTTTTTTAAATGTATATTTGTGCCATTAAATTTCGTACCATTAGGATTTAAAGATGATGTCTTTTAAATGGTGACCTCCAGAGTTGATACACATTTGAGCCCTATTTATGACATTTTGCATAACTTGCCGTAACACTTCCTGCGATATGTTCGTTATTTCTTGACGAATGTTTTCTTTTAGAGCTGCGAGAGTCTGTGGCTTGTTCACATACACCCGAGATTTCAAAAAACCCCAAAGAAAGAAGTCTGGACTGGTCAGATCGGGTGATCTTGCAGGCCAAGGCAAATCGCCAAAACGAGAGATAACTCGGCCTGGAAAAGCGTCCCTCACTAAGTCCATAGTGTCGCGCGCTGTGTGTGCCGTAGCGCCGTCTTGTTGAAACCAGATGTGCTCCAGCCCCAATTCGTCCAAACTGGGTATCAAAAACTCACGTAACATGGTTCTGTAGCGTTCTCGTTTGCGTGGCACGTCGCCTCGTTGATGTTTCTGGACACTCTTCCACATCTTCGCGCACAGCATCGATATTTTCAGCTGAACGGCCTGTTCTTGGTCTCCCAGACTTAGGTCTATCCAATGTTGAGCCAGTTGGTTCAAGGCGTGTGGCAAAGCGTCGAATTGTGCGACCAATCGGTGCCGGACGGTGGGGAAATCGTCGACGAAATTCACGTTGTGTTCTTATCACTGATGAATTATTCCGTAAGAACATTGACACAATTATTCCACGTTCTTGGGGAGTAAAACGGTCCATGTTTATTTTCAGTGTATTTTACATTTGTTCACTACACAATTTTCAACAACAGAATGACAGAAAATGTCATATAAAAAAAAAAAGGTATTTTCTTTAGTGCCACTACTTTTGCGCCACCCAGTACAAACCTACTTACAATAATAATAGCATTAACTAATTCATCATCAATAAAATAAAAAAAACTGACAGAAAAATTAAGTTCCGTGGTTAACTGAAAAAATATGGCACATAGCAGGAAAACTGGGAGTCCCAAGGGAAATCATTAATATCACATAACTAGACACTAGGCACTTAGATTGAATAAAGTACCTTTATCAAACAGTTTTTGGTGTATTTTTTTATTAGGTTGGTGTGAATATATCAAGTACTAGCTTTGCCCGCGGCTTCGCCCGCGTGGATGTCGGAAGTTATCCCACGGGAACGTGCCACCAGGATAAAAAGTATGTGCTTCCCTAGGAGATGCCATCTATCTCTTTGCCAAATCAGAAGGTCAGTGGTTTAGGCGTGAAAATGTAACATACAGTTTCAAGTTCAAATCCTCCCCTAAAAACCGAATTACCCCTTTTTGCCCCGTCAGGTGTCAATTTTCGACAACTTTACATACATATTACTAATTGTTTTCTGTTAAAAGTATCAATACTAAGCTTCGAGTTAATCGGATCGCGCATTCAATTTCTTCCACACAAACTTCAACACCCCTATATCCCCTTTTGTGGGGTAGTTTTGAAAAACTTATAATGATAAACTTATTAATTACTTAGGCGAGTATTCTTGCCAATTTTCAAGATTATTAACCTAACGAATAAGATTTTTCATATAAACTTTATCCCCGCTTTTCACCCCCACAGGGGTGGAATTTTGAAAAATTATTTGAGATGTGTTCATAACTTGACTCAAAGATTATTTATACCAATTTTCGAGTTAATCAAGCCACGCTGTAAAATCCTCCCCTGTAAAATTGACTACCCCTTTTCAGGCCGTCAGGGGTAGATTTTCGAAAAACCCTGATACACATTATTCTTTCCTTTCAAGTTTAAGTATAAATACTGAGTTTCGATTAAATCGGACCGCGCACTAATATTCTTCCATACAAACTTTGAAATCCCCCAATCCCCTTTTAGGGGGTAGTTTATAAAAACAAAAAATGCCCAACTTCATAATTTACTTAGATAAGTATCCATGCCAAGTTTCAAGTTTATTAACTCAAGGAATAAGATTTTTCATACAAACAAAATCCCCCCATTTCACCTTCTTAGGGGTGGAATTTTGAAAAACCCTTTCTTAGTGGATACCTACTCTTCACGAAGAATACACCCTCCAAATTTCATGTCTCTAGGACCAGCGGTTTAGGCTGTGCGTTGATGTCTCAGTCAGTCAGCCAGTCAGGACTTTGAATTTTATATTAGATGCTTACTGCTACTACTCAGCAGTCACTTATGATGGCGCAGCCACCCAAAATAAAATCAGAAAGCCAATTCTCTTAATTTAAAACGTTCAAAATCCATTCGCAGTCTCATCTCGGAAACAACAAATGTCAACAATGTAGAGAAATTAGAGGTATTTTTGACAGATTGAGACTGAGATCAGACTGTGAACGTTCTTAAAATTACGAGAATAGCCCCTCCGGTTTCACCTGCCTAATTCAAATTCGAAAGACGGGTAGGAAAAATGAAACGGCTCTATTCAATGAACTTATGTATGATCGCTCAAGTAGGTATATTATCCAATATTATTGTATGTCCATGAGTCTGATACCAATGCCGGTGGGCTACTACATAATTGCAACACTAGGCATCAAAAGCGCACTTTTAAATGTTCAACGCTTAGTGTAAATCCATCGCTGGCTTGAGTTCCGAGACACCTTTTTGTCGCTCATTCATAATAATGAGCGTATCAAACCTATTCATAAGTTCCATTATTTAGTATCGTATCTCGAAAATGAAGCCGCGCGAATTATTTCTAATTTAGAGATTTGTGAAACTAACTATGAGACTGCATGGCAGCTCTTGTGCGATCGTTACGATAACAAGCGCCAACTTATAAATCAACACCTCAATTCATTGTTATATTTTGAATCAACACAGCAACAACACAAACGGGAATCAGACAAATCACTGAGGTTTCTAGTTGACCACGTAACTAAAAACTTGCGAGCATTGTCAAGCTTAGCTAAACAAGATGAACTGTTTGACATGATAATTATTAAAATTCTTATACCAAAATTAGATAGTCGTACCGCAATGAAGTGGGAAGACCATCGTAATAGTTTGTCCGATCTCCCCGCTCTAAAGGATTTCAATAAGTTCCTAACTGATCGCGCAGATGTGTTAGAAACTATGCATCAAAACAACTCTGATATACCCAAGCCAACACAATCACGCCAAAATAACAATAATAATTCTCGTAGTACGAAATCCTTTTCATCTACAGTTCAGAACACCGACTCTGTCGCTAAGCAGTGCCTTGTCTGTAAGGGTGACCACTGGATATATGACTGCCCTACCTTTCAAGCGAAGAGTGTTCAAGAACGACGAGATGAAGTATTTAAGTTGGACTTATGCTCCAATTGTTTAAGAACTGGGCATCGTGCACGTGATTGCAAGTTGGGTCCCTGTCGTGAGTGCAAGCGTAGACACAACTCACTCTTGCATTTACCTAATTCTAACAATACTAGTACAAGTAACGCTAGTACAGTCAGCAGCAATAATACTAACACTGGTCGCGGTTCAACTGAAATATCAGTCAATAATTCAATTAGTAATAATTTCATAGAAAATCACATTCTTTTGTCAACAGCCATGGTTAATGTTATTAATCCTCAAACAAACAAACAATTTCAAGTACGTGCTTTATTAGACTGTGGAAGTCAGTCTTCATTCATTGGCCAGTCGCTCATGAACAAGTTATCATTATAGGTATGGGCTATAAATACTATAAATGTTATTGGTATAGGCAACAACTTAGCAGAACATGTAAACAAAAGTTGAATTGCCCGATTAAATTCTTTTAACAATGACTATAGTGTCGTACAGTCATTTTATGTAATAAACCAATTAACAGGCGCTATTCCTAAACAATCTATAGATATTAGTAAATTAAACATTCCAAGAAACATACAGTTAGCTGATCCTAATTTTTATCAGCCTTCGGCTATAGACGTCTTGATAGGTGCGGATCTATTTTGGGACCTATTAGGATGTCATCAGCTAGCATTAGGTCATAACATGCCTAAGCTACGCAGCCCAAAGCTAGGTTGGCTCGTTGCCGGCCCTATTTCTCCAAGTTTAAGGAATCGTTCGTCACCTAAAAATATTCCGTGTCATGTTTCAATTAGTGATAGTGACGAATGCAATAATTTCAACATTAATTCCCAATTGACAAAGTTTTGAGAACTGGAGCAAGTTCCAGATAAACAATATTTTAGCAAAACTGAGCAGGCATGTAATACTTGCCGTTTAGAATCGGGTAGATTTTGTGTTAGGCTGTCCCTAATTGATACCCCAGACCGTTTAGGAGATTCTTACGCAATGGCCAAGAAACGATTGTTGTATTTAGAAAAACGTTTCCGTAAGAATCCAGAACTAAAGTTACAATATTCAAATTTTATTCAAGAATACTTTGAGCTAGGACATTTAGAGGAATGTCCGACTATTAATCCCGTTCCATCCTATTATCTTTGCCATCATGCAGTGTTTAAACAAAATAGTGAAACGACAAAGACTCGTGTTGTCTTTGATGGATCGCCACGAACTTCCTCAGGGTTCTCTCTGAACGACCTACAGTTGGTCGGCCCCAATGTTCAAGATTCAATCTTTTCTATTTTGATTCGGGCTCGCCAGTATAAATATATTTTGACAGCTGATATTGAAAAATTCTTCAGGATGGTTAGATTAGATGAAAAGGATCGCAATTTACAATTGATACTTTGGAGAAGTGACGATTCCCATCCTATCAAAACTTTACGTCTTAAAACCGTAACTTATGGTCTCGCAAGTGCTACTTATTTGAGCACCAAGTGTTTGTCAGTATTGGCAGAGGATTGCGATGACAAGCTTATAGGTAATATTATTAAACAAGACCATTATGTCAAAAGATTTATACATAACATAAGACATAAATGTCCTAAAGATAAATTGTTTGGTAAATTTACAGTTAGTGAATTAGAATCATCTTTTCATCAGTTAGTGAATTAGACTTAAACACACTATCTAATTATTATATCGTCAACAGAATCAATGTAAACGTAAGCAAATGTCACACTATAACCTTTACTAGGAAGCGAAATCTCATTAACTGCAACTACATTCTTAGTGGTGGCAATATTGTACGTTGCAATGTTATTAGGGATCTTGGTGTCGTCCTGGACTCAAAACTTCTGGGTTCGGAGCATGTGTCCTATGTCGTAGGCAAGGCATACAAAAATCTAGGATTTATTATACGTACATGTAAATTATTTACTGACATAAATTGCATTAAGGTACTTTATTTTGCATACATACGCAGTATTTTAGAATACTGCAGTAATATCTGGAATCCGCACTACTTGGTTTACATAAGTCAATTAGAATCAATTCAATCTAAATTCGTTAAATATATTAACTATCGCACTGGATTCGGATCTACAGATTATCTGCTATCGTGTAAACGCCATAATATGCTACCACTGGAGAGCAGACGTATGTTTCTGGACATGCTATTTCTTTATAATATCTGTAGTGGGAACATTGACAGTACCGTTTTAAACAACTCAGTTATAAGATTATGTGCTCCGTCCCGACGGACTAGACACACGCAGTTATTTGATGTACCACACAGTGGCACAAACTACGCTCAAAACTCATTAATTGGTAGGATGCTAAGTAATTTTAACAAGAGATTTTCTCATCTTGATATATTTAACACCAAAAAAGGTACATTCAGGAAGCAATTAATAACGTCAGTATGTGACGAATTGACAAATAAATCTAAATTGAATTGAATAGGACGTATAAATGATAAAGTCAGAGGTCACAGTCTCTTTTAATACAGACAATCACCACATACCCACATACCACATACCTACCACTATAACATATTCACACACCCATTCGCAACTCCTCATGCACACTCCTACACACTCCCACACACTGTACACTTAGAAATGCTTAGTTGGTGCTACCATTTCACATAGCTCTGTATGTTTGTTTCTGCTGCATGTATTTGTATAGTTAATAAATTGTAAATCCGTAATTGGCTGTAAGACCAGCTTATATATTTAAGGCAAAATTTTAGAGAGCTGTGGATTTTGTAATAAATAAATAAATAAATTATTGGTTTATGTAAGATTGCTCAGCAAGTTTCATTTGCTCCAGAGTACAATACTTTGTTAAAAAATAAAACATTAAGTAGCAAGTCAACACTCTTGTCACTTTCACCCTTTTTGGCCTATGACAGGGTAATGAGAGTCGGTGGTAGAATAGAATTATCTAATTAAAACTATACTCAAAACCATCCCATACTTTTACACGCCTCTCATCCGCTCACCAAATTATATTTTATATATGAACATTTACACAACATGCATGCTGGGCCTCAGCTGTTGCTAGCCTGTGCAAGAGAGACTGTGTGGACTATAAACGGTAGGCACTTGGCCCGCCGCACAGTACATGCCTGTGTCAGATGAACACGTATACAAGGTAAAACATTAACTCCCATGATGGGAAACTTCCCTGCACAACGCATCACACCTGATTTTCCGTTTCTTGCTGTTGGCGTTGACTTCGCTGGTCCGTTCCTCACGCTGAATAGAAAGGGTCGAGGTGCACGATTAACCAAAACCTATTTATGTTTGTTTGTGTTTCCGGTATAAATGTGTGCACCTGGAAGCCGTCAGTGATTTGTCTAAAGACGCGTTCATTATGACGTTACGCAGGTTGATATCGCGACGAGGCAGGCCAGCGGAAATATTTTGTGATAATGGCCGCAACTTTGTTGCAGCAGCTAAAGAGATAGGCAATTTTCTTGAAACTAATCATGAGCCTGTAGTTAATTTTGCTACCAATGAAGGCATAAAGTTTGTGTTCTCTCCCACGTATGCTCCACATTTCGGCGGCATCTGGGAAGCCGGCGTTAAATCCGCGAAATACCACTTAAAGCGCGTTATGGGAAACAATCATTTGAGGAGATATGTACTCTTTTCACACAAGTAGAGGCGGTGCTTAATAGTCGACCTTTATGCCCACTCTCCCCTTCCCCTAACGATTACCATTTCCTAACTCCCGGTCACTTTCTGATAGGGCGTGCCCTAAACGCATTGCCTGGTCCATCGCTTGAGCATGAGAACCAGAACAACCTTCAACGTTACTTGAAGCTTGAACAAATACAACAACACTTTTGGCAGCGCTGGCAAAGGGAATATGTAGCAGAACTACAGCAGCGCTCCAAATGGCGTACAAAATCAGCATCTCTGCAAGTTGGAGATTTAGTTCTTCTCCAGGAGGATAACGTCCCACCACTTGGCTGGCGAATGGGACGAGTCAGCCGCCTGTTCCCTGGGACCGATGGCGTCACACGAGTCGCAGACGTGAAAACTACCAGAGGCTGCTTCAGGAGGCCTCTCACTCGGATTTGCCCCTTGCCTACCTCTTCACCGGATGATGACTGAAGAAAATGAAAGGAGTCTTTCAACGGGGGGGAAGATGTCTGCGCCAGCGCCTGATGGTTTTGTGATACCACCAAGTCGCACATTCAAGTGGTGCTATAACTCGTTTACTAATATTTTAATCTTTTTACTTACACCCGCACATTTTTACATTTTTTCACTTCTTATTGGTACACCGCTGTGTGGAGATCTAATAAACGTCGATTCTTTTGTAACAATTTCCAAAATCAAGGATTAAAGCAGTTTTGTGGAGAAACTGAGGTTTTATTATTAAACTTCCATAATGTCCACTATCAGACAGGGTTTTTCGAAAATCTACCCCTGACGGCCTAAAAAGGGGTAGTCAATTTTACAGGGGAGGATTTTACAGCGTGTCTTGATTAACTCGAAAATTGGTATAAATAATCTTTGAGTCAAGTTATGAACATATCACGAATGATTTTTCAAAATTACACCCCTGTGGGGATGAAAAGCGGGGATAAAGTTTATATGAAAAATCTTATTCGTTAGGTTAATAATCTTGAAAATTGGCATGAATACTCGCCTAAGTACCTAAGCAATAAAGTTTATCATTATTCGTTTTTCAAAACTACCCCTCGAAGGGGATATAGGGGTGCTAAAGTTTGTGTGGAAGAATTTGAATGCGCGGTCCGATTAACTCGAACCTCAGTACTGATACTTTCGACAGAAAATAATTAATAATAAGTATGTAAAGTTGTCGAAAATTTACCCCTGACGGGGCAAAAAGGGGTAATTCGGTTTTTAGGGGAGGATTTGAACATGAAACTGTATACTTATTACATTTTCACGCCTAAACCACTGAACTTCTGATTTGGCAAAGAGATAGATGGCATCCTGGGGAAGCACATACTTTTTATCCTGGTAGCACGTTCCCGTGGGATAACTTCCGACATCCACGCGGGCGAAGCCGCGGGCAGAAGCTAGTATACATATAAGATATGATACTGAGATTTAATTATATGACTTTATGTAACTATTATTGCTAAGTGTTCAAATAGATACGAAACTCAATAACCAATGTTATTAAAAATGTTATAATTTTAACAAATTAATGTAAGTATTGTAAAACTACTGTTAACATAATTATTTAAATATTTGTGTGCCAGTCCATGGCGAAACATGTAAGATCATGAGTATACTTATTAAAAAGCCCTTAATATGCCACGTTTTAAATCACATAAATATATTCTTATAAAAGACGTACACGTTTAATGCGTCCAGGTACAGCAAATATAAACAAAAAATCTAAAATAAAATAATTAAAATAAGCCGAGGCAGCTATAAGCTGATCAGTCCCAACTGACAGCGCCCGTTGACGAACATGACGCATAGATCGGGAATTCATTATAGTTCGGGGGCGAGGTAGTCTGGTCACCTGAAAATAAATACATAAACTATCAGAAAGTAAATTCATAAAGCCGTTTGCCGATCCTCCTTATCAAATCTGAATATAATTTATTATATTATATATATTAGGATATTCCGGATAGCACGGCACGCCAGCATTAATGACATCATCTGTCGTGCTCTCGTCACTGCCGGGGTGCCAGCTGTTTGAGAACCCATCGGCCTGGCACGCAGCGATGGGAAGAGACCAGACGGAATGACCATAATGCCCTGGAAGTTAGGCAGACCTTTGGTGTGGGATGTAACATGTGTCGACACCCTTGCGCCATCCCATCTTCCTAGCATGGTGGGCTGTGCTGGAGCGGCTGCTGCTGGTGCAGAAAACCTCAAACGGCGAAAATATTCCAACCTGATTGGGAGTTATATGTTCGAGCCGTTTGGGGTTGAAACACTAGGGTCATGGGGTCCGAGTGCCCACTTGGTTTTTCGAGATATCGCCAAGCGGTTAGAAGACTCTTCACGTGACCAGAGGGCTGGCCTGTTTCTTGGCCAAATAATTAGCATCGCCATAAAACGTGGCAATGCTGCCAGCCTTTTGGGCACTGTTCCTGTTGACAGCGATGCAGACGAATTTTTTGATGCCCTATGATTCTTTTCCTTATTTTTTTCACATGTCCCTATTATTATTTTAAATGTAAGCTTAAAGAGTGCATTATATAAATAATTATACCAGTAAAATTCTAATATAGATATTAAATTTAATAGCACCAATATGTCAACACTTGGCAACTTTCAATTGCGATTTTTTCGTGAAATAACGAATGCAATGTTGAAATACGACACATTACATAAACCTATGGGTTCGAAAATGCTATGTTCGTAACAACATAAAATTTTATTAAAAAATAAAGAGTAAATCGCTTTTGAATAAAGCCGAGTGTATACATACTTTTGCTCGTGACTGTACTCAATAAAATGTCTGAGTCCATAATTGTTCTTTTATAAGTACCTAAACTTGATCAAAATCAAAATATTTTATTTCACATAAACCTACATGGGTACTTATGAAACATCAGAAGCTAGGTGCACTGTTCCAATTAGTCGTTTCCTATGGAGAAGAGCCGGCAAGAAACTCCACAGTTACTCTTTTAAAAATAATTGGCTTTTACAATGTTTTCAAATTACAGTAGGTACGGGAGGACAGCGTAGGCCTGTCAACAAGTACTATGTATTTAATAAAATAAAAACCGGTCAAGTGCGTGTCGGGCCACGCGCAGTGTAGGGTTCCGTAGTTTTTATAACAGCCAAGTGCGGGTCATATTCGCTGACTGATAGTTTCGTACCATGCTCTTACTACAACACAACGACGACGACACAACTACGACACAACTACTCGACTAATAGTAACTACTAATAACTAAACTGACTACGACACAACTGACGCTTAGCGCCATCTATCGACATTTCTATGGAGTTGTTCGAAATTTTCGAGTCAAATACAATTGGTCGACTACTACTCGTAAACTTGTAAAGCCCACTTAAGTGTGATAGTTTTCCTTTAATCTTCTTTATAGGTACTACTGCCGTGACATTTGAATTTCTAACTACAACCGTTTAGTTGGTAGAGGGGGGGACGCTTGACTCTAACGAAATTGGTACTTTAAAGCTTGTTAAGTCACGAACGGTTTACTTAATCAAAAAACGGTTTTCCCAAACCCTTAATATTTTTAGAGGACCTATCCAACGATATCCCACACAATGGGAAGGATGAAAAAAAAAATATCATCCCCACTTTACATGTAGGGGAGGTACCCTAAATTATTGTTTTTTTCAAAATTTATTTTACCACTTTTTTGGCATCATTAACGTATATACTCATGCCAAATTACAACTTTCTAGTACCAATAATTTTTGAGCTAAACCTCGGACAGACAGACTGACTGACAGACGGATGTGGCGAGACTATGAGGGTTCCGTGTTGACTAAGGAACCCTAAAAAATGGTCTACAGATCTAAAGTCTACAAGGCCTACAAAGTCCTCACATTTACAAAATCACTAACAGATTTGTAAGTAAGTACGGACGCCAAAGGAGATAAGTTACCAGGGATTTAATTGAATTCATAGAAAACTAACAGTTTATGTTTCAAATTAAATTTCATTCGAAAACATCCATCGGTTTCTTACTAAACTTCAACTATATCCGATGACCCTGGTTACTTATCTCCTTGGGTGACTGACCATATTTCATAAAAAGTTAGACCTACTCACAGTTAAACTTCCATTTTAAATATAACTGGAAACAACGCCATAGATCCATGGAAGGCCTTTGGCTAGGTCAGCGAACTGGACGTATCCTGTCGGGTCACACGTTTTCACCGTCTTCAATATCCTTCCTAAATAAAAACTGACATGACCTCGAAGGTACCAGGAGTTACCCATCTTGAAGACCATGCCGTTGCCTCGAATGACGCCCTTGCACAATACAGTATCTAGAAAAAGAGGTGCGAATGAGTATAGGTACCTATATACACCCTTACAATTTGATCCTTAAAAGGGGTTATTGTATTCATCATTATGAACCACTTTTACTATGGGACCAAACCTGAAATCGTGAAAAAAAAATCTGGTGATTCATACAAATTATGTCGAGTTATATAAACATAAATGTATGGATCAGATGATTTTATTTTCACGATTTCTGATTTCGACCACGTAAAAGTGGTTCATAATGATGAATACAATGACCCCACAGGATGTAAAAAGACTCATCATATAGCCGTCAATGCTACGTTACTTAGTTTGATAAGCAGATGTGTAGACATCTGCTTATCAAACCAAGTAACGTAGCATAAAAATAATTTGAATTGAATGTCCTGGCTACGAAGGCCTTTGAGTCAAGTCTTTTAAAAACGGTGATATCCACTGACACTCTTGGTTTGTATGGAAAGTGTTTGTCAATGTCGTCTTTAGTAGCGGTCACCGAGGCGTCTCCGTGCTCTGTGATCCTTACCTTACTTATTATCAAAAAGTATCTACTAAATAAGAAAGCAATTAACAGAGTGTTCATTCCGTAGCCACAAAAGTCGATCTCACCTTGTCTGGTCCCAGCGCAATAGCTGTTAAAATTTGATCCTGTGATGTTGTAATATGCGTAACCCTCGGACTTATGGCACGTGTCCTGGGTTACCACCGGAATCTCATCTACGCTTAGCTGTTCTACCAGAACGTTTCTTTCGTCAAAACCCCATCCTACTAACTGAAATCACATCACACGATTAGGGTCGGAGGATCACGTGTACAGAACTACTTTATCTGCAGGCCACTCCAGACTAGGTACTATTACGCTAGAAGAAAACAAAAGTACACTCAGGTAATTATTTATCAAATTGACGACAATTTGCCGAGTTGAATTTCAAACAACCGTCAAAAATGACGATTTAAATCGTCCGTATATTCAAATCTCAACTTCGCCAAGCTTAGCTTAATCAAATTGCAGTAAACAACTAATTTCCTTGGCTTTACGTACCCATCCTTTCTTCCCGATAACATTCTTTAGATCTATTTGGCTGGCCGGCCAGAGACAGACGGGTCTGACCCAGTCAGTGTACGTCACTGGCTCGTTAAGCAACAACAGCGCCGCATCGAGCCCGTTGTATTTAAGTTTATCAACTTTGTAGTCTGAAGACACTATTACCTTCTGCACCTGTAGTTATAAAAATAAACTGCAATCATTATGTTTCCCGGCACCCTATAATGTTCCCGCTGCTGGGACACACCTCTCTGTGAGAAGGAGTGGACCGTAATCCACCACGCGGGTCCAGTGCGGGTGATGTCACATGTCTTTGAATGTGTTGTTCTAGGACACACCGGTTTCCTCACGATGTTTTTCTTTACCGCTTTGAGAGCAGTGGTGATGAAATAATTTAGATAAATAATGTACAGACGCTAGCACATCAAGCTGCTACAATCTGTCAAATTTCTTCAATAGATTTTCAAATTGAAAATTTGACAGTTTCGGGTAGCTTGATGTGCTGGCATCTGTACTCATTACATTAATAATGTCCAGATGTGCCAGATATAGCTTACATAAAAAGAAAGGTACCTTAATATTTTGGATAAATCATAAGGTAAAGTCGACCTCGTATTGCATAACACCCCTAAAGTTCTAAATAAATAAAACGAGCAGGTATCTTTTGTCTATGTGGTTAGCTAGATAGATTAAACCTTGGTGAAGTTTAAATTTTCTGGCAATTCCGAGCTCGACTGTACTTCAAATTAATCAAGGACACTAACAAACCTAATCTGCACTCCGACAATAGAGTCCAGGTCGCGCATTCCGAGGCGGACCACCAGACTACTCCCTCTGACAGGTTTATCTGGGTTTGATGAATCCACGAGGACGCATTTTACAGTTGTGATGACGTGCCGGTGGGAGAGTAGATTGCCTCCGCAGATATACCCTTTTTGCAAATTCTAGAAAATATGCGTAGTGTTTTATTACATCATCATCTACCTAGCCTTTTCCCAACTATGTTGGGGTCGGCTTCCAGTCAAACCGGATGCAGCTAAATACAACTATTTTACACGGAGCGAATACCTATCTGACCTCCACAACCCAGTAACTGAGTAATACGATACCCCGTGGTAAGACTGGTTGTCAGATTAAGGGGCTTCTGATGACCAGTACCGACTGCCAAAGATCTACGAATGACAGCCGGGATTGGTCCTGGCTTAACATGCTTTCCGAGGCACGGAGGGGTCTTGGTATGTAAAGATGGTCACCCATTCATGGACCAACCACGGCAACCGTAGCTTGATGAAGCTAACCTGATCGATCGGCCCGTGTGGCTGTTATTATTACGTAGTTAATTATTACGTAGGTTACGTAGGTTACGTAGGATTAATTAATAAGATCATAACAAATTAAACTTACGGACAGAGAAGCAACCCAGGGCCACTTACTCTCCAACGTAGAGGTGCCACACTGCGTCTGCGAGAAAAAGAAAACATTATAGTGAAAAAAAAAAATGTTTTCAGTGGCACTATAATGATCCTATCTGGAGCAGTGGTGGCCAAGTGGTTTACGAGTTGTAGACCCTAGGTTCGAACCCAGACAGGCGCTTTACGTTGTGTAAATTATCTCTTCACCACTGCTCTCAAAATAGTGGAGGAAAACATCGTGAGAAAACCGTCATGTCCTAGAACCAAAAACTCGAAGACATGTGGGGTGGATTACGGCCCACTCCCTCTCACCGAGAGGAGGCCTGTGTCGCAGTGGGAACATTATAGGCTGATTGTGTTTGTTTTGTTTTAATGATCCTAGCGTCATGCTTGTGATCAGTCTCCAGTAATGGCACTCGTTCCATTACTTGAGGCTGAGACAGATTGATCAGCACAGAAATGCCTGAGGTCTGAAGGAAGATAAGGAGTCTAAAAAGAATAAAGGACTGATCACCTGTCCACTACTTCCTGAGACCACCGCACTGGGTGGGGGCACAGGGGCTTGATCACCGGCGTTGGAACTGAAAATTAAAGTAGATTTGTGTGAATCGTTTTGTGTGTTAACATTTTGATTGAGATTTCAATTGCATACTTTCCTTTTTTGCACACACTGCCTTGGACAAAATATTTTATGAGAATAAGGGAGGCGGCAAAACAGGCTCATTCCTGTTGTGTCCCGCTACAGGGCAAAGGCCTTCCTTCCGTCTTTCCATTGTTCTCTCTCCTTTGCAATCAGAACGCAATCCTTTAAATAGGAGTATAACTCGTCATGCCTGCATGTGGTAAGTTTAAAACTTTTGCGGTGCGACAACGTGATGTGATTTTCATCAGGCATCTAAATAACGTTGCTAATATTTATACTATTTTTCATCGAATATTTTGGGCATCGCCAAGCGGTTGGTTGACTCTTGACGTGACCAGAAGGCTGGCCTAATTTTAGCCCAAAGAATCAGCATTGCCATTCAACATGGTAACGCTGTCAGCCTTTTGGACACTTACCTCATTGACAGCGATGCCGACGACTTTTTTGATGCCCAATGAGCTCCTGCCTTTTTCTTATTTTTTTTATTATACAGCGTGGCGCTTTAATGGCGACATTAATTTAACACGCGTATACGGTCTTGCGTTTTCATTTAAGATGGGAATATTTTAATTTCATTAAACGGTATAATTTATTAATTTATTTATAATTTTCTAAAATAGCGTCTTGGAGCAACCTGACTTATAGAATTGTAGCGCAGGGGATATTTGCCGGTTCATGGATCATAACATCGCAGCAATGAAATTAAAACGAACGACGTGCAAAGAGTAGGCGAATTTAACGAAAGAGAGGCGCAGGCGGTGGTTTTCAAATTACGAGTTATTTTATGTTGTTATATTTTTATTGATTACTGGATATGTATGTATAGCCCTACCCGTGTGTTAAATTAATGTCGCCATTTTAGCGGCACGTTGTATACTTGTATATACTATATATATTTTTTAGTGCTAGCTTGTAAATTGTAATTGTGTCTTTGCTAATATTATACTCACATGTTTCCAGGATCAGGTCTGTCGTTAGGTCTCGTGGAAACAGGATTAATAGACTCCTTGGATTGATTTATAACTGGTTCCTTATTTGTGTTGATGTTAGTTTTAACCCCTTTATCTGTTTCTCTCTCAGGTAATAGCGCATGACAGATGATTATTCCATTTAGTCTTATCGCCTGCAGTCTAGGGAATCTGTCATTCATATCGTAATGAACGGAGAAACGCAATGTTGTCGGGATATCAGGCTGAATCTGCATGTTCTCGTCTTCGATCCTAAAGATCTTGAAGTTTTGTGTTTTTGCCTCTGCCGTCTTGTGCTGAGATAAAATTTACAAAAATATAGTTTTTTTCTTTATAATACCAGCGAGACGTGCTTGCTTCACATGGATTGGATTGTAATCTACTGATGTGGCGACATGTTGTCAAAACATTGAAATTTCTGTACCATATGTATCTAAGTTAAATAATCATGTATTATTTGTACGTATAAACACATCACATAACATCTACAGCATCTATCTATATCAGTGGACGGCGATAGGCTGAATTGATTGTTTTTTTTGAAGAGTCGGAGAGCAAGTTTTACATAGATGGCGTTAGTAGTCATATAAGGAGTTTGATTATGTTATAAGATTAACATCTCCACTTAGCAAAATCAATAAAAAAATCCAAAAACAACTCGATTCCGAAAACTGCGAAACAGGTTACATGCCAAGTTTTTCTGTGAAATATTTATGCTTCACAGATCCTAAGCTTTTGGATAAAAAAAATAGCCAAGTGTTGTTTAACATAGACTAACAAGTTTATTGGGAAAGCAAGTTTTACACAGATTGCGTTAGTAGTCATATACCTACGGATTTTGATTATGTTCTAAACAGCACACACACAAAAAACCGACCAAAAAATAAATTCTCTAAATGATGGCGAACACCGCAACCAAATTCATTATTGAGTTTGAAGAACTAAGTCTTAGTGGATAAAAATACAAACAACGAACAGCCACTATTTGTTTTATACTATTTATAAATCTGACAAAACCAGACCGTGAAGGAGGAAAATGTGTGCGCTTGACCTTCAAGGCAAGGTACACATAATAAATACTAATATTATAAATCTATACTCATATTCTAGACAGGTAAAATTTGTTTGTAAGTTTGTATGTAGGGGGTAATCTCTGGAACTACCAATCAGATTTGAAAAATTATTTTTCCATTTGATAGCCCAAATCTTGAGGAAGGCTAAAGGCTATTTACCATCACGCTATGATCCTTAAGACTCGAGCAAAAAGATAAAAGGCAGAAGAAAAGCGACGCGGTGGGTTGGGGAACAAGAAATTTCACGCGGACAAAGTTAGTGGAATATATGTACAATACAAACGAGTAAATAAGAATATTCACAACTAATAACAGTAATTAAATGCATGATAATAGTATTGTCTAATATAATAGTAGTGATATAATACTCATTCACGAGCTTGCTTGCCGGCAGAATATATACCTTCATGTTGTTAAAGTTTGAAGATCTTACATTTGTAATAGTAAATAACCATGAATTTCTAGCAAATAAATGTTAAAGATGTGATTCTAAACAGTTTTAATTCACGGCTATACAGGGTTATTGGAAAAACACCAACAACCTCTTAAGAGGTCACTGTACTCGTCGAAAAAAAATCAGCTGTTCCCTACATTTATGTTCGGTTAACTCGTTAAAATGTAGGGAACAGCTGATTTTTTTCGCGATGTCAGGTTTGGTCCCATAGCAAAAGTTGTTCATAATGACGAGTACAATGACCAAACAATGACGAGTATAATTCACTTGAGGACATAAAAATTAATCTTACCGTAAGCTTAATTGCTTGGCTATCCAGCACGATGTCGAGCCACAGCGAGTGAAGAAGAAATTCTGAGGACAGGTTGATGATTCCTGACCACCAGCCAGGCTCTGGTCCTGGCGGGTCGTATCTGAATACGGTGGGACATGGCGATGCTGGCGCGAGGACCTGCGAGTCCTGCCCGAGTGTGGGTGTAGCTAACAACGCCAGGAAAGTGCACAGTGCCGCGATCTATTCATTAGAAAACCGGTGGTTGAACAACAAAGCCCAGAAAAAACAGGTCCTGGTCAGGATAAAATACAAACTGGTAAATTGTGCTTACCAGTTTATATTCAATATTCTGCAGAAAATTCCTGTCGTATTAATATTATTACTGTTTAGGTAAATCGATTTTAGATCAAGTAGGGAGCGCCAGCAGTGCCTAGCAACGTGACAATGCTGCCGTTCTTTTGGGCACTTTTCCTGTTGACAGCGATGCGGACAAATTTTTACATTGGGTCCTTCCCCCTTCGTTTTTTATACATGTATACACATTATTGTTTTCAGATGGTTACCTTATAAATGATGTATATAATTATACTGTTAGTAAATCAGGGGTATTTAATAAGTCTAGAGGTAAGGAAAAACAAAAAAGTACTTAAGAGAGGCGACTACTTAGGTATCCTAGAGGAACTTGTCCGTTTAAATATAATCGATAACATATTTTGAAGCGTATAAATAACATACCGGTTCACAACATTTTAAAAACTTTATTTTTTACAGAAACTAAAAAAAACTTGTTATTCTTACCATTTGTGAAGGAATAATCCTGGTACTTATAACAACAACTAATTTTGCTTTTCACACAAGACTGGAAACGTAAGGATTGGCAATGGCAACGAACGCTATGCGTGCCGGATACTATGTGAATGATAAATTAATTTTTTCGATATCTTAGAGGTCAACCAACG
Source organism: Apamea crenata (assembly GCA_949629185.1). NCBI lineage: Eukaryota > Metazoa > Arthropoda > Insecta > Lepidoptera > Noctuidae > Apamea > Apamea crenata. Next base: position 7,968,922 of record OX451372.1, read on the forward strand.
AGTTCCCAATACCTAACTGATGATTCTGTCGTGTTTAGTTACAACTTGTTTTTTAATCAATTCCAAAGGTAAAAACACAAGATCCTTTGCTTGTTTTACAAAATAGTCGAAAACATAGTATATCTTGCATCTAAACAGGCTTAGGCTGATGGCCTGCAACAGAATTCTGAAACTGTGAAGACTGCAGAGAGCGATGGCATTTCATCATCTTCATTTCAGCCGTAAGACATTCACTGCTAATGAAAAGTATTTGCTACTAGGTCTGGGAGCGACGAAAATATAGTATTTAGAATTTTTGGATGTTTGTCTGAATGTATGTTCCAGCATCACGCAAATACTACAGCCGATCGATTCTGTAAAAATCTCACCGTGAAAAGTTAGGTGAAGTGAGCTTAGAATGAGCTGTCAATAGTGTCAATCACCTAACTTTTCACGGTGAGATGGTTACCGAACCGCACTGCTGGATGCTTAGATTCTAATCAATGCATAAATAAATATTCCCTATATCTCTAGGCTATCGGTTAGTCTGTAGGCTATAAATTATCACGCTATTTGCTATGGAGGTGAGTAATATTCAGTAATATTACATTATGTCCGTATTCATTTAAATAATTTATTTTAATGTTCTATGTCTCGTAATGTTAATTACTTTGCATTCCTACTATTATATAGAAGCAAGTTTCTCTAACTGATCAGACAGCTGTGCTGCTGGAGAGTTTTTTGCCAGCGAAAGTACTAGGAAGTGGTGAAGGGCGGGCATTTTGGGGGACTGTCGTATGTAATTTCGATGTTCTAAAATTGCTGATTCTCAGCCCAATTTGAATAAATGATTTTGATTCTAATTCTTTTACAGTTTACCGCAAATTGAAAAAGTCAAAAGGTAATAATATTGCAGACAGGTATAGATTTAACCTTTTAAATTAATGATCATCGCGCTATGCCCTTATAAAGCTAAGCCAGTCTATCATGACTTATACAAGAACAACTATTTTAGTCAACTTTGATCAAAGCAGTCTGTCAACACCTTTTTTCTCAGGAGCGCGTGAAGGTATTAAGTTGAAATTAATATCAAGTTTGTAGGTAAGTCTATGATCCCGTGGAGCTCTAAATAAATCAAGCTTCTAAGTCAACAAAATAAAAAAATACGGCCATTTATCGGATATAGGCGCCGATTCCCTTGTTCACAAACTAAACGAATTATTTAAACTTTTTTAATGTATGTTTATTTTATTTCATGTTTTGATTATTTTTTATTTATTTATTTATGCGTAATTGCATACTGCACTGGTTGACGTCATCACGTCAACGCCGGCTGCTGCTGAAAACCAGCGCTGGGGCTCTGTCTCGTATAGGGTCTTAGCATTGTGCTGAGCGATGGCCGTTTTGCGTGGATGTGACGCATGTTTACCCCCAACTTGTTAGTTTTTTTTTGTGTGTTTGTTCATTTTTATACGTCATGTTTGCCGCAAATAAATGTATTTTCTTTCTTTTATTTCTATATGCTCTACTAGCTGCGCCCCACAGTTTCACCCGCGTAATTTTCGATCCCGTTGGGATCGGGATAAAAAGTATACTATATGTTAATCCTGGTTATAAAACATCTGTGTGCCAAATTTCATCCAAATCCGTTCAGTAGTTTTTGCGTGAAAGAGTAACAAACATCCATCCATGCATACCTACATACTTTCACGATTATAATATTAGTAACGTACCAATACTCGTCGGGTTTCAACATTCACTACCTTTGAGGAACTACTATGTGAAAAGTATTTCATTTATAATTCAACTTTGTACATCATGTAGTTAATTTATATAATTTTCTGTGATAATAAATACTTGTTTAATTGCATATTATAATTTAATTACAAATGTAAAAAAGGGCGATTTGTACCAGTAGTCGTTAGATTTTTAAATTTTTTTTTTACTCATCAAAAGGACCCAGCAGTCGTCAATGTTTGATGCTAATATGAACTCTCTGGTCCTAAACATAGAGTTCAAAATAAGTAGGTACACATTTAAAAAAAATATGTTCGTCTCGATATGAGTATGGTTAAGGTAGATAGAAGACCAAATCCCAAGAAAGTACTAAAGATTGTAAGCTGTTAGCAGAGCAGGCAGGTAAAAACGGCAAGATAAATTTAATTCTAATATATTTTTGCTTAGATCGTCAATTGACGTTAAAACATATTTTCGGCCGCTGTTCTGCCCGATGTATGCATTGAACTTGCCACAAATTGAATATTTCTAACCGACAAAAACATATAAGACAATTTGAATGCTACAGTATTGGTTGATTAGGTAAGTTTGCTTCATAATTAATGCAACGAGTCGATGTCGTCTCATGTCGGGCGCAAATCTGTTTAGAACTGAAAAATATCACATGAGTACTTACGATGAAACTTTACTTTATAAGGAAGGTTTTTTTTTATAAAAGCCTATAAAATAATGAGATTTCGCCTCATACCAGCAGTAAATCTACTTTTAATTGTAAAAAAACGGCAATCGAAGAAAGTCGTCAGAAGGAACATAAGCCAAAGAAATCTAGTTTTGAGCAAATACAAAAGCTAGGGAAATACATGATAACTTAAAAAAATTATAGAAAATCGTCATGTTATCAATCGGCGGCTCCATGTTATCGTGCTGTGTTACGAGTAGTAAGTTTCAACGGCAGAAGTTTTATAGTTTGATTGAAACTCTAACATCTGCGCTCAATATGAGTGTGCGAAGCGAGAATATCAACTGAAACCAAATACCTGGGCATCTTTTTGGACAAACAACTGGGGGCATAAAAAGGCCACTTTAAGCAATACCTCTAAAAGCGATTCATTTCCTGAACTCCCAGCAGATCATTAGCAATTCCTCTAATTTTCGTAAAATGGTACCACTTAATAGCTGAATCACCTACAATTCATTTCATATCAGAATCACATTTGGTGTAAAAATTGCCGCAAGAAAAAAATAAAAACCGTAATTGTATCGGTAAATTTTTCATTACAGTTTTCATTAATAACATTGGTTTTTTATTTCTACAGTTTAAATGTTATTTAATTATAATTTACTAATAACTGTTAAAAATACCGCAGATAAGCTTTATAGGCTGGCAACGCGTACAAAGGAGTTCTAAATTTGTCCCTTGAGTTATGTCAAGTTGACAACTATTATTGTAAACATCAACAAGACGTGTTTAATATGTCGGAGTCATTCGCTTGACTATTCGGAACGCTAGCGCCATCTCCTGGCGCTAGACAGAGTCTAGCCTGAGTTCGTGGTGGGACCAGAGCAACAGCTACAAAAGCGGTGTGAGCTGAGCTCTCGGGAGAGCCCTGGCTGGAGGCTTTAAGTTTACTTAAGGCATCCACAGGATAGTCCGGTTAAGTAGTTACGACCTATCAAGGTCAACTACGAGATGCCATACACAAAAAAAAAAAAAAAAAGCTCTCGGGAGGATCGAAACATTGGACATCGTACGAACAACATGTGCTCAGAAACTGTCAGCGTTCCGTATCGTTGAATGTGTGTGTGAAACCTACAGTGTGTGATTCGCTAGTGTGACTAACTTGTTCGTAAATTATAATCTGATTTGAACTGCAAACCGTTTTTCTATTGTGCTATAACCAACACTACCCATAGTACGCCCACAGTAATTAAAATATGCCTGGTGTTAACGAGAGACACACATACCATCTCCGTCAAATATAAAACAAGTATTTCGTATTTTCGTGCTAGTAAGATCGTTTTTAAAACAAAGTAAGTGCATAATTGTTTGTCTTAGATCAATATTTAATTGTATCGCTGTGCAAAAGTATTTAAATGTACGTAATATTTTGTAGGAATGGGAAGGCGTGCATCTAGTGACTGAGACACAATGGAACATTCTGCTCGACTTTCTACACTTGTGTACAAGTGGAAGCGCTGTCGGTGTTGAGCCCCTTATCAAGATCACTGCAGCCCCATGTTCGGTCAGACTCGTGCTGCCTGCCGATGCAACAATGGTGCCTCTGCCTAGTGCCTAGTCGAACTTGGCAAGCGAGATGCCGCAGTGAGTAGATTTTTCTAACCCTACAGCTATTCATGTTGCGGTTAAGACTAATGATGACTATTGAAAACGATTTTGTTATTTTTATTATGTTTTTAGGTCACCCTCTGGCTGCACTAGATGAGGTTTGGAGAGTTTTATCTCAGAAGGAGATGCAACATGCTGCATTTTCACACATTTCCTGCGTTATTCTCATCAGTGTCGTGTCTCAGATATTTTGTTGTAATTCTTGAAGGTTCATTGGCTTGTTAGCATAGACCCTTTAGATAGCCCCACAAAAAAAGTCTACGTAAGTAAACTACATGTTTCCTAAGTCCAACTAATTCACTTGATGTAAGAAAACTGCTTTATCTGTTACAATGCCGCTGCTCCAATTTAATCACTAAACGAATTATTGTTAGCCGCGAAGGTAAAATTGCTGGCAATTTTTGGTAAAAATTGCCAGCAATTTTTCTTAGAATTTCCGCAATACATGATTGGGTTGAGTAGAATGTTTTAAAAATTAAAACACTTTGTTTAGTCGTGAAACGGTCCGTAACAAATATGTACTACACAAAATCATTTCCATGAAACAACTGTCATATTTGCCGCCAAAACAAAATGGCGGCAAAAAATTGGTGTAAACCTCAAGTTGCCCACCCTGTAGTATTAGCCTAGTAGGTTGATTTTAAATACTAGATGGAGCAGTGAGCTGGCGATACTCAGGCTCAAACTCAAAGCGTTTATTTCAATGAAAACATTTACAGGCACTTTTGAATTGTCAAGGAGTCGGCCAGTCAGAAATATGAAGCTATGTAGTTGCCCATTCCAAAGTGTAGTAGGTACATATAGAGAATAACGGGCAAGAAACTCTATTGAGACTCTTTTAAATTGTATTGTTACTAAAATAATATTAGTCCCATCATTAATGTTGAATTTATAATTATCCGTGAGAACGATGAAACAAAACATGAACGATGTAAATTTTTCAACAATATTCAAAAAGAAATAAGGGAACTCCTTCTAAAACACTTTTAATCCAAACTACACAAATGGCTTATTGGTAATTTTATTGTTTTAATCATAAAACAGTTTTTTGATAAAATAAAATTCAAAGTCCTGACTGACTGACTGACTGACTGAGACATCAACGCACAGCCTAAACCGCTGGTCCTAGAGACATGAAATTTGGAGGGTGTATTTTTCGTAAAGAGTAGGTATCCACTAAGAAGGGGTTTTTCGAAATTCCACCCCTAAGAGGGTGAAATGGGGGGATTTTGTTTGTATGGAAAATCTTATTCCTTGAGTTAATAAACTTGAAACTTGGCAAGAATATTTATCTAAGTAAATTATGAAGTTGGGCATTTTTTGTTTTTATAAACTACCCCCTAAAAGGGGATTGGGGGGTTTCAAAGTTTGTATGGAAGAATTTTAGCGCGCGGTCCGATTTAATCGAAACTTAGTATTTATACCTAAAATTGAAAGGAAAGAGTAATGTGTATCAGGGTTTGTCGGCGCCAGCGCCTGATGGTTTTGTGATACCACCAAGTCGCACATTCAAGTGGTGCTATAACTCGTTTACTAATATTTTAATCTTTTTACTTACACCCTAAGTACCTACGAAGACAAAGAATTCTCACAAAAGGAAATCTACCAAAGATTCATCGTGGAGGACTACAGACGCAAGAACACTATAATAGAAGACAACTAAGCCAGCCAGGTCGGTCATCATAACGTGCCGCGCCCAGCCTTAGCTTCTACGACGTCGAGGTTCACCGTCAGCCTACTACGCCAGTTCGAGGATTCCATCAAAATCTGCGAGCAGCTCGTGTACCTATTCGTGCCACAGCCACCAGCGAGGACCAGTGCAGCCAGAAGCAGCAGTCTCGCCTATCAGTTAAGGCCTTTCCTACAGTTTACCCTAATACCTAAATCTATTTTCCTATCAAAAGGGTCGCTGTTCTGTTCGGTACATTCCACTTGTGTATTTCATTAGTTTAACGAAGTATCTAGCTATTTTAAAGCTTAGGTATGTTAGATCACTTGTTAAAATAAGTCCACATATTACAGATAACTAGTTTATTACATTGCAACTACTGTACAATTCACAATACTTCTAAAACTCCGAAACAACACCACGATAATTTAACCATTTACATATTTTTAAGAAAAGGCGCGAACTGACATCTTCGATCAAAACGACTAAAGCATCATCATCTTTTTTTTTCTGGTTACAATACCTAAGCAACGAACGAAAATGCTACCAGCCGAATTAGTTATGAATAATCTTTTCTTTTTCTATTTACAATAAAATTGGCATAAAATAAATACAAAATGTTTTAAATGTTACCAGCTGAATTAATTATGGAATAATCTTTTTCTTTACAATAATTTTAAATCTACATACCTAAATGTTACCAGCTGAACGAACTTTATTGTAACAGTGTATAAAATACCTAATGTAACCTATTACAAATCAAGATAATTTTTGAAAAGAAATCAGATTTATAATCGTTTGGTATTATTTGACACAAGCGTTTTAACAGGTATTTCAAGTAAATAACCACTAATTATCCTAAAATAGTAAAATTAAAATCCATTGTTCAGTGTCAACTGACAACTACCTACATAATCATTTGTAAAATTATTATTCTAGTTCACATTATTTCAAATACTTTCGGCCGACTATTTCAGCCGCCTGACGCTGCCGGCTACCGCTAGCCGCGTTCGGGTGACGTCGGCGCCTCGCCACGCCGAGCCGACGCCGTGCCGCGCCGCGCCGCTATTGACGCGCTTGCTGCCGCGTGGCTGCGTTCGTGCCCCAGGTGCCGCCGAAGGAGTATCAGATAAGATTTCAAACATATAACTTTATTCCTTCATTTGACATCAGTGTGTTACTGTTTAGATTACTCAATCAACTATAACCATTTTTCTAAAGTTCTCAGTGCTAGTTTATCGTTTGTTGTTGCTACTATTAATTATTAATGAACAAGATGTCTTTAAGCGAAGATAAAGATAGTAATGCAAAACAATTGAAAGAACTATTTGCTAAACGTAGCTCAGTCAAAGGTCGTTTAACGAAATTTAAAAAATATTTAGATTTTGTATGCTCTTCAAAATTAACAAAAACCCAAGCTAAAGAGTTAGAAATTAATGTTGATAAAATACGAGCTATGTCTAGCAAATTCGATGAACTACAGGTTCAGATCGAGGTAATTAATTGTGACAATATGGACTCTGAGATCGGTGAACGTGATGAAATTGAGCAGATCTTCACTTCACATCTTGCAATTGCTGAAGAGCAACTAGATAAGTATAAAAATACTACTCACGAATCTGATTTGCACAATTTATCACAATGTCATCACGATCAGCCAACTCAATGTCATCATGTTGATTTTAAATTGCAACAAATACAAATAGCAAAGTTCGATGGTGCTTATTTCCGCTGCAGCGGAAATAAGCACCATCGAACTTTGCTTAAATATTATTACTTAAATATTATTTTGCACGATGCATCGTGCAAAATAATATTTAGGCATTACATTTGGTATAAGTTAAAACGGGCATTACCTTCCTAGTTTTTCATAAACCCAATGCACTCCCAAACATGTTTTCAAGATAAATTGCTCATACAACCAAACAATCTTTCGCAACCCGTGAAGACCCTACGGTCTCTGTCGTCTGGGTAGGATCACTGTCTTCCACCGATAAGGTTTATTAGCTGTCAAAAGGCAAATTGACTAAGATACGGAGTCACTCGAGACAAATTACTCTGAAGCGTCCAGTCCCAAAATAGATCAAAATCAAAATCAAAATCAAAAGTCATTTATTCAAATTAGGCTGAGAATCAGCACTTTTTGAACGTCAAAATTACAAAAGACAGTCCCCCAAAAACGCCCACCCTTCACCACTTCCTAGTGCTATCGCTGGGAAGAAGAAGTGGCGCAACAAACTCCCCAGCAGCACAGCTGTCTGTTCAATTTAAAAAAAAAAATACTTGCTTCTATACAATACTAGGTGCTTATGTTCGGTAATTAACATTACAAAGCCAGAACATAAAATTTAATTATTTGCCATAATATGTCAGCTAGCCACGCCAATATACCAACAAATATAATAAAAACTATACGTACTCAAGCTAAAAAATAATTAATTAAAATGTAAATAAAAAAAAACTTACTAGCCAAATAAAAGCCTCCAGGCATAAAGGGCGTGACAGCTTACACATTTATGCATTGCTGGGTTCTAAGACCTGGCAGTAAGCTAATTCTGGAGAAGGAACATAAACATTGTCTTGCGTTAAACTAGGGTGACCAACTATTCTTATCGTCTAAGTAGTCGTTGATGGAATAGTATGCCTTTGAACAAAGGTTGGATTTTAGTTGAGCTTTAAACGCATTAAAAGGCAAGTCTAGAAAAGAAGAGGGTATCTTGTTATAAAAGGTTATACCAAGCCCAACAAATGAGTTATGAACCTTATGAAGCCGGTGAAAGGGGGCACGTAGTTTGTCCTTATTTCTAGTGTTAACACTGTGAATATCACTATTTTTAGTGTGCAAGTGTAAATTTTGCCTAATATATAAAATGTTGGCAAGGATGAATTGTGATGCAACCGTGAGAATACCAATATCTTTAAAGAAATCTCTTAGAGAAACTCTGGCACCTAACTGGTAAATTGCTCGAACAGCTCGCTTTTGAAGGACAAATATATTTTGTATATCAGCGGCTTTGCACCACAGCAGAATACCGTAGGACATAACGCTGTGAAAATAACTAAAATAGACTAAACGAGCTGTATCAACGTCAGTGTATTGTCTTACTTTCCTGACGGCGTAGGCAGCCGAACTGAGCCTTCCTGCTAGACTTGATATATGAGGTCCCCACTGAAGTTTGGCATCTACTGTTAGACCTAGAAAAATTGCCGAGCCTACAGTTTCAAGCACCTCTTTATCTAAGACGATGTTGGGTCCTAGGTTTCTAACATTCGGTAAGGCGAACTTTACACATTTGGTTTTCTTGGCATTGAGAACTAAGTTATTTGACGTAAACCAATCTGTAACTATTGAGAGTGCACTGTTTACGTCGTCAAAATCTTGTCTATTCCTGTCTACTTTAAAAATAAGAGAGGTATCATCTGCAAACAGTACAACATCACAGATGCCCGTCAAATGGAATGGTAAATCATTAATGTAAACTAAGAACAAGAATGGACCCAGTATTGAGCCTTGCGGAACACCTAACTGAACTGGTAGCCCGGATGATTTCACACCATTAACATCTACACATTGGACCCTATTATGTAAATACGAAATAATTACGTTGAGAGCTTCGTTTTGGACACCGTAATGACGTAATTTACGCAAAAGCGTGTCATGGTGCACGCAATCAAAGGCTTTGGAGAGATCACAGAAAACTCCAATAGCATTCTGTGATTTCTCCCATGCGTCAAATATGTGTCTCAACAGAGCAACACCCGCATCTGTAGTTGAACGACCTTTTGTAAAGCCATATTGCTCATTATGGAGGAGGCTATTTAAATTAAAATGTCTTAGCAGCTGCTTGAGTATTAACTTTTCAAATATTTTGCTAAATGCAGGTAAGATAGAAATAGGCCTGAAATTGCCAACGTCATTCTTATTACCTGATTTAAATAATGGTATGACTTTACTACTCTTCATGAGGTCAGGAAAAGTTCCTAAATCAACACATTTATTAAAAGTAACAGCTAGATAGGGGGCTACGATGTCTATTATATTACTTATAAGTTTAGTGGAGATGCCCCAATAATCACCGGTGTTTTTAGACTCAAGTGTATTAAAAACATTAACTACATCACGCGGGGTTACATGTTCGAAACTAAATAAGGGACTACATTTAGGTACACTACTGTGCAAAAGGTTTTCAGCTTTAGACGAGGACGAATTTAAGGAGCGAGTCGTAGTTATCGGTATGTTGGCAAAAAACTCATTAAATGCCTCAGCTACGTCAGCTGCTTTGTTAACTAATTTGTTGTCGACCATAATCTCAAGTAGTTTTTCTTGTTTAACCGATTTTCCCGTTTCATTATTAATAATTTTCCAAGTGGTTTTTACTTTATTAGTAGAATTTTTTATTGTATCGCCTAAAAATTTTGATTTAGCAAAAGCACTAATCTTTTTGAATAATTTTGAATAAGTTTTGACATACTCTAGGAAGGGAGTATCAAACCTGTATTTTTTCAAACCATATAACTCGCATAGTCTCGCTCTACTTTTATAAATACCGGGAGTAGCCCATTGGTTAAAGCCAACAGAGGATCCATTAATGTTAATAGTTTTGGTCTTGAAAGTGGATTGGTACTCTTTTTGCACAACATCAAAAAGGGCACCATAAATTTCATTAGGATTCTCGTATTCTACTATCGATGGTGTAATTCTATGAGCTATATTATTTTTAAACATTTTGCAACGACTAGCTGTATAAGGCCTGCATTCAAATTTATGTGGCTTTTTATGTAATGGCATGGGGAAGCTAGCTAATAAACCACAGTGGTCGGACGTTAAGTCAGTTAACACTAATTTATTTTTGGCATCACAATCACTAAATAAATTATCAAGAAAAGTTGACGAAGAAGCTGTGATCCTAGTAGGTTCAAAAAACAAGTTAATTAAATTATAAGACCTCAAAAGATTGAGAAGTCTAATACTTAATGGAGTAACATCTAAAATATTAATATTGAAATCTCCACATAAGATAATACTTTTGTTATTTGATAGAGTAGGAGATAGGTACAGAATGTCGGTTCTTTACAACAAACGAGAACGCTCGCACACATTAACAGCTTCTCGAATACGGTAAGTACTCGCGACTGGCATTTGTTTGGTATAGAGTGCTACAAGCATAGATAGATTCTAGGATCTTAGGCTTATTTATTTATTAGAGGTCAGTGGTAAGCAAACATTTGTGTTCTTTAATAGAAATCCAATTTTATCGCTTTAGGTTCAATGTTAATTGGGAATTTTTTACAGTTTCGGGTAGTTTTATGTGCTGCTGTGGCGTCTGTACGTCGCGTTTATTTGAGTGCTATTATTTGCGCTCGTTGTATGGAACCTATACCTTCTATCTTCTGTTCCTAACTGTTTTGTGGCTCAGTACTGAATATTTGTAGTTGTTTAAGCTATTATTTTGCGTTTTTCAGGGTATTATAAGTTTTAGCGTCGCGACACTACAGCCAAAAATTACGCAAACTTATGCTTTTCATGAAATCAGACCCCGTGGTTGCACGGGTCTATGCACAAAGGGTTTTTTTCGCGCTTTTGTCGCGTCTATAACGCATCTATAGGGATCTACTTTTAAAATGATCATTTGCCTAGCCTTTACCCAACTACCTATGTTGGGGACGGATTTCAGTCTAACCGGATGCAGCTGAATACCAGTATTTTACATAGAGCGACTGCCTTTCTGACCTCCACTACCCAATTACTGGGTACGAGACACGGAGGGGTCTTGGTATGTGAAGACGGTCAGCCATCCACGGACGAACCGCGCCAACCATAGCTTAACCTCATCGATCGACCTGTATGGCTATTATTACTTAGATCGATCGACCCGTGTGGCTGTTATAACTGAGATCGATCGACCCGTGTAGCTGTTATAACTTAGATCGATCGACCCGTGTGGCTATTATTACTTAGATCGATCGACCCGTGTGGCTGTTATTACTTAGATCGATCGACCCGTGTGGCTGTTATAACTGAGATCGATCGACCCGTGTGGCTGTTATAACTGAGATCGATCGACCCGTGTGGCTGTTATAACTTAGATCGATCGACCCGTGTGGCTGTTATTACTTAGATCGATCGACCCGTGTGGCTATTATTACTTAGCCACAAGCCCCCCAGTGCATAACGAATACCGAGAAGAATATGTGGCTCTCAGCTTTGATGGGTAGTTTTGACTTCACGTAGTTTGCAGTGCTGTCAATAATTCATTTTAAACGTGCCTTTGACATGGTCTTTTTCGGCATTTTGCACACATTTTTACATAGGGAATGACTTAGGGCCTAGCCCCACTGGCGGCACGACATTGCAAGGGATTTTAATCCGACGAATTGAAATATAACTTGATAGTATAACAACAAAATTGAAATTTCAATGATATTCATCTTAGGTACAAAATCAAAGTAGCGGTATGTTTAGGACATGCAGAATACCTCGGCATTCCTCGAGATACTTCGACAGCCTTCAAGATGCCGAGGCAAGGCGGAGCAAGACAGGGTTATGGTTGTTCTGATGAAGAGTTAGTGCTTGTTCACGTACAAATGCGGTTGCTGTTGCGGCGGCGGGTGCGGTGGTCTTGGCAAGTTCGTGTTCACATTGGCCGCCTGGCGCTACCATCGGCTTTCAAAAGTTAGTTGACATTTTTCCACTTCAACTTTGACACACCACATTATGATTTGAAATTGTAGTGATACAAATATTTGAACTGCTACAACGTTTTTATTGACTTATCTTAAACAATAATCAGTAATCCTTTAGGAGTACTTACCTATTTTTTTTATTTTTTATTATAATGTGGCATCACAGCACACTGTAAAAATATTAACTAACCACTGAATATCGTTTCGAGTGACGAGTTCAAACAGGGCCTTAATTCACTATGACCATACTTCGAAACCAAGTCAATTCCTTAGTTAATCACGCCAAAATCCCACGTTCATTTCGCGCGGTTTCGTTCACTGTGTCATACGAGAATACGGGCATACGGCCCCAGCACCCTTATTGTGACGGGAACAAAGATCACTTTGATTTTGACACACCAGACAATGGCAACAACCCACCAGGAACCTTATTCTGACGGGAATAAAGATCACTTTGAATTTAACAGCAATGCAAAATCATAGGTAAAATAACTCTGAAAGGGAATAATGGCGTGAAGCTCTTAAACATTTTTAATAAATCGAAATTCCTCGATCTCTTAAATCAGTTGAACCTTGAACATTAATTAACTACGGAATAAGAATTTATTCACAAAACTTTTTGGACTTTTACCTCAGAATGGTCGCCTTTTGAGTCTGTGTCCTTGTATGTAGGTATGGGTGACCGTGTTGTTCTTCTAAACTACGCAACGGATTCTGAGGCGGTGTTGATCATAATTTAGAGAATTTATTCCGTCACGCTAATGCGTAAAACATTTTGAAGGTTATTGCTAATTTGCCAGGCCATTGCTTCATATCTTCGAAAAATGTGTCTGCTCAACAACGTAAATAACGCAATAAATGTTGTCGTGCGCGCAGTCAGCGCAGTCGCTAGTTCGACGTGAACACACACAAACTACTTCACCGTTGATACTCGTATAACGTCGATGCGCGATTACGTTACACGAAACGCAAATCGAAACGACGACGCGTATATAAAAACCTTGTGTACAAAGACCCTAAATTGAGTCTAAGCTTATAAAATGCGGTCCAATCATAAAATTAAAAAATATCGATTTCCGTTCCTACTAATGAATGAAAGCTGGCTTAATTATTAAAACCCTAATCAATGCTCAAAGATACTTCCCGATTGACCAATTATCTTAGTACACTGAATCCATCTCTTCACAAAGATGCAGAGAGCATTTTACACTGGACAACTTTTAAGAAAATTGGATCCGAAACTCAGTCTTTTCTTTGCCTGAAGAACATGCAAAAGTCAACCTTATCACAATTTAATACAGTTCCAATTAAGTGTTTTCAATAGTGACAATAATAAACTCCTTGTAGTTCGATACAATAGATGTTACGTTCTATTTCTTGTCTGATAGGGTTCTATATCGATTTGTGTGTTGTTCAAGTCGTTGTTCAAGCCGTGCGGTTGCTAATCGGTATAAGCAGACGTTTTCCATCCGTCTCAGAATGTCGATGGAAGATTAGCGGCGTTGCATTAGTGATGTGCCCTACGATATATTAAAAGTGCCGATAGCATTTTGACATTTTGTTACTTGTCGTCGTAAAAATGTCAACGACCGAGACAAGTTACGAGTGTAATTACAAACCTTTTTTAGTCTAAATATTCACAAATTCTTCCTATCCATAACATCCTCTAACACACAATACATCCGTCTATCCTTTAGTCTGCTTCTATTCCTATGGCCCACATTCATACTAAACATTTTTCTGGGCACATGCTCTATATCCAACTTTAATGGAACTGGGCAGGACATGTCTGCCGCATGCTGGACAAACTGTGGGCCGAAATAGCACAGAATTGGTGCCCTGAGACAGTGAGACGGGGTCGCGGCAGGCCACGTAGGAGATGGCGGGACGACCTGAATAGGTTCCGCCAAAACTAGAAGGAGGACGTGCGGGCTCGCGAAAGATGGAGGGAATGGAGGGAGGCCTTTGCCCAGGAGTGGGATAGCGTAAGCAATTAAAAAAAAAACAATATAATGCTCTATATTAATTAGTTCACATCACACATGGTCATTTGGTCATATCACTACAATCTGTTACAAATTGGAACCAACTTCCCGTGAGAATTTCTTTATTTGTTACCGACTCATCACATTGAAATCCTCTAAATTATCTTCTCATACAATATTGCGTTTAAACCAGTTAACACTCAGTGCTAACCCTTTTCCCGCTAAACCGTGTATGCGGCACCCATTGTGTGTATTTGACACTTCGACAGGACCATCGGAAATGCAATTTTCACGTATTCCTGTAGTTTCAGCCGATCGATTCTGTAAAAATCTTACCGTGAAAATTTAGGTGACGTGAGCTTAGAGCGAGTTGTCAATAGTGGCAATCCCTAGCATTCGTTGGAATGACAGCTCACTCCACGCTCACTTCACCTAAATTTTCACGGTGAGATGGTTACAGAATCGCACTGCAGGTCAATGGGTAGACTCGCGATTCACCTGTCAAGCTTTCATAGTGCGGCTTAGTTTTACTCCTGTGTTAGTTGTAGATACGTTTTATTTCGTAGGATTGAACTAAATTTGTAGTCTTTTTTAATAGTTGATTTTTTAAGGTGAATATTCACTGACTGTGTATTTAGTTCCTTTTTGTCGAGCGAAAATACTCGTGAATAGAATTTCTAGACCAGTCAAATCAAAATGATGTTCATAAAAGATGGTTAATTAGAGAAACAAAAAAGTAAAAACAAATATATCGATATATCAGCACATCCCTACAATCGACCGATAACACTCGCAAGAAGCTTCTCAGACCAGTTAAGTGAGGTTATTTTGTTGCGAAATACCTTCTTATTGGCTGAAAGAATAAAAATACTGACAGACAAATATGTTCTTAGCAGTTGTAGAAATACTTTTATTCATCAATGCAATCATTATAACAACGAGGGCGTAAAAGCCTTTTAAGTCAAATCCTAAACGCACTCAGAGATGTCACTTAGTAATACACATCAGGATATTATAATAGAAATATCGTACCTACATGCAACAAGAATATCTTGTGACGAATAGCCCTTTTGTTAACACTACAAGACCGTTCTATGTAGTTAAAAGAAGAGAGAAGTCACAAATTATTCTATCGTAATTATTACCGAACAGAATTGTTCACATTACAGGTAAATATAATGTTATGTTAAATGTACGTTTTTTTGCAATAATTATACTTTCTGTAATATTTTTTGTATAGTATTTGAATCCTTTGGGATATTATGTGATACTGTAAACACTAGAATGAATAATTATAGTAAAGGTACAAGATAATTTTTTGTTTAATAAAAGCATATTATAAGTATTTAATTTTGTATTTATATATTACAATGGAGATCACAATCACTTAACTTCAATCGTGACTAGGCCATTGACAACGTATGTATTTGAAACATAGAGGTAGTTATATAGGCAACAGTATTACCAAAGGGTATCGTATTAACCAGTAACTGGGTTGTGGAGGTCAGAAAGGCAGTCGCTTCATGTAAAATACTAGTATTCAGCTGCATCCGGTTAGACTGGAAGCCGACCCCAACATAGTTGGGAAAAGGCTAGGCAGATGATGATGATGGAGATATAGTTATATAGATACACATAAAATATTGTAACGTTAGAATATTCAATTCAAATTCGTTTATTGTTTGTTACATGATCTTATACATAGTTATTATAATATTAGCACTGTAACATACCTATACGGTGTACAATATTCTATTACGATATTATTATTATAAACATTCTTACATTTGGCCTAGTCACTCTTTGCATTAATCAAATTATACCTTAAAAACATTATAAAATTAATATACTTTAGTCAAATTATACATTAACAGTATTTATAAATTGGTCAAATTATACATTAAAATAAAATTCATACATGCAATAGTCATACATTATCAATAAAACAAAATGCATTAACCCAAGTTTTTATCATTAAAAAAATCATTTATTGTCTAATACGCTTTACCAATCAAGAATTCCTTGAGCTTAAGTTTAAATATATTGATGGCTGAAATACTTTTAATACAGTTTGGTAGTTTTTTATAAATTTTTACTCCCATACCAAATATACTAGATTTAAATTTAACTGTTCTACATCTAATTCCGGACAGCTCATTTTTATGTCGTGCACTTCTATTGATTAACAATATTATAATCTTTTATCAATACTAGTACCATACAGAACACTATAATTATCAGAGCGCAAATCGTCGACTAGCGAGTGCGACTATTTGCCAGTAGAGTTTACTAGATTATATATACTAGAGATGTATATACTAGAGAGTACAAAGAGAATGATATGGTTCTCTTTACAATTTGATCACTGGTATCTGCAAAAATATTTCTTGTTGCTGAGAACAAATTCTCGTTATTTTAACTATTTTTTTCATTGCATTCTTTTAGTATATTTTTTTCCATGAAAGCTCCAATTCCTTCAACCGTGTACTATAAAAATCAATCGTCAACCGATCCTGAGGAGAATTGTAATCTCTTTGCAAACTACAACCTTTCGGTGTACAAACCCTCCACTCTCGAATATTCAAATATTCAAACACAGGAAAATTAATATGCTGAGTATTCTTCTTCTATTAGTAGCCTTGTCCGTAATACTGGCTCAATACTTAGTTCCCCTTAAATCTTTAGATTAAACTAAAGGATCAGGACCAGACGGTATTCCACGGTTATGTGCAATGCGTATTATTTATAATAAATGTTCATTAGGTTAGAGAGATCTTTAGAAATGGGCAAATACTACTCCAGTTCATAAAAGTGGGCCATAAAAGGAACGTTGATAATTATCGGCCTAGTTCTATAATGTCAGTCTTGTCAAAGCTTTTCGAGAGGCTCGTTCATACGCAGTCGCATTGACACAATAAAAAAAATATATGGATAATATTAAATCTCTATAGTATTTCTTAGCAGTAGCTGTAATTTATATATGCTTGACGACACGGTTGGCGCAGTGGTTAAGCGATTGACTGCTGCGCTGCGTGTCGCGGGTTTGATTCCCGCACGGAACAAATATTTGTATGACCTACATGTATTTGTTCCGAGTCTGGGTGTTTTCTATCTATAATATGTATATATTTACAAAAAAAAAATTTGTATATAAGTAGTTTATCAGCCATCTTGTTACCATAACACAAGCATTATGTTGCTTAGCTTGGTACAAATGGTGCTGTGTGAAATGTTCAGGGATATTATTATTATTATTATTATGTATATTTTATTTTATCTATTCTGTCTGACTTTTACTTTATCCAATGTTGATAAAGTAAAAGTCTTTGTCTTTTTGTGTATAATTTGTGCTGAACTTTGATTATTGCACATTTGTATAACTCCTCTATTTATTTGTAATATAAATAAAATAAAATAAAATAAACCTCTATCCGTCAAAAATATGACGGAGTGAGAATTAAGATATTATACTGATCAACTAACTGATATTATACTGGAATACGTACCCCGAGCCCCAAGATACAGACTAACTATCTAGTTTGGGTCTCACTAGCAATTAATATATTGCAACCTACATAGCTGTAGCATGTCGCCTTAACTTACTGTTAACCACTGAACCTGCTTGTGTATAATTTGTGCTACACTTTGGTCATTGCACATTGGTTATTGAATACCTGGACAATAAATATTTTCTATTACTATTTAGTAAAGGTCAACTGTTCACGTGACCAGAGAGCTGGCCTATTCTTTGGTCAAAGAATCAGCACTGTTAGCTTTTAAAATTATGTAAATATACAAAATTTAAAAAATAAAATTATTGAAATTAATAAATCGATTTTATTTAAGTGCCGTGGTGAGTGTGGTAGTATGCAAATTAGATATATTCACACCAAGCTCATAAAAAAAATTACACAAATGCTGTTTGTTAAAGGTACTTTATTAAATCTAAGTGGTAGATACGTCTAGTTATGATATAAATGATTTCCCTTGGGACCACTTTTCCTGTTACGCGTCATATTTTTTCATCTGATTATGTAACGTAATTTTTCGTCGGTCATTTTTATTTTATTAGTGATGTGTGAATGATTGATTTGATTTTGTTTTAACTTTTTTATTTTATCTTAGTATGAATAGTGATCACGAAGTATTACCCTGGTACGTTTATTTTAAATATTAGATGGCGCTGTCGGTACTACATTATAGTTCGGGGGCGAGGTAGTCTTTTCACCTGAAATTAAATATAATATGTATGGATAGTAAATTCATAAAGCCGTCGGTCAGACTTCCCTATATAATATATATATTGTATCACATATTAAAATTAATGAAATAATTATTTTACAACTTGGAGTAATAAAACGTGGTTTCAAATTAAAGTCACTGGCGTGATTCAATAAGTGTTCCTTTATAATAATAAGTACCTGATCACTAACAGATTGATAAGCAAGTACCTATTTAATAAATAGTAAGACCAACTCACTTTTTTTTACGTGCATGCTAACATTAATAATAATTTATTGATCTTTTATATTATATATTTAAATTTAAATTATATTTTGCTTACAAACACATATGAATTATACAATAATAATAAATATAATGCAACTCAAATAATAAACAATAATATTAATGATACCTAATGAAATGTGTAGTAAGTATGTACAATGTGATAGGAAAAATAATTATTATGCTTAAATTGTTCTATGTATTTATGGTAGAATAAAGGCTGTTTTATTTTATTTTTTTATTTATTTTTATAAGACCAACTTACAGTTATGCGTCCAATTTACAGATAATTGGAAATGATGTCATGGATCCATGGAACGGATTTGGCGATGTCTGTGAATTGGATGTAGTGTGTTGGATCACACGTGTACTCCGTATTCAATTGCCTATATAAAAAATTAGTGATATGACCTCGTAGGTACCAGGAGTCGCCCATCTTGAAGACCATGCCGTTGCCAGTATCGACGCCCTTGCACAATACAGTATCTAGAAAAAGAGGTGCTAATGAGTATATTTGACTAAGAATGAATCTGTCTCTTTTTATAAGTCAGGTTAGTAGCGAATGACAATGATGGTGAAAGTGACCTTAAAAAAATTATTCCACTGTGAATTATTGATTCATCGGGTACATATTTGAACGTCGAAACTTAAAATACCTACGGGTAAAATGTCAATGTTCAGAACATCGAAAATTTAAATATCGATTGTATCGAAATATCGAAAATTGTTATACCGAAGCTTAAAATGTCTAAGATTGAAATGCCGAGTGATTAAAATATCGAATGATTAAAAATATGTGGTTTTACATTCAAAAATATGTTTCTGGTACTCGCCGGCTGCTGCCGCGGCAACGCTCGCTTCGCTCGCTCGGCTCGTGCGTTATGTGGTCACAGTTCTAACCTAACCTAACCTAGCTGTTTCGATGTAAAAAATATAGGCTATACTTAAAACAATGATATGGAAATAAGATCAAACAACATGCCCCCTTTCATCGGCTTCATAAGGTACATAACTCATTTGTGGGCTAGATATATAAGACTTTTTTTATAACAAGCTACCCTCTCCTTTGCTAGATTTATGCATTTAAAGCTCAAGTAAAACCAACCTTTGTTGAAAGGGATACTATTCTATCAACGACTACTTAAACGATAAGAATAGTTGGTCGCTGTGATTAACTCAAGACAATGTTTAAGTTCTCTCTCCAGAATTAGCTTTACCTACTGACAGGAGATGTCACTGCTTGCGGTAGCGTCGGAGGTAGGGTTGCCTCCTTGTCTCAAATATGGCGAGCGGGGTAATGGCTGATCTTTGCATTATGCTCGTGAACGGGTGCTGCTTCTAGTCACTGGTCGTCGTAGGGTTTTGTTATTGTTATTAGTAATTAACTGTTTATTTATTTTACTTCGATGGACCTGGTTTATAATTTTTGACAAAATGATAAAATAAAATCTTCAATCCCCTTTATGTCTTGGCTACTAAGGCGTTTAAGTCAAGTCTGTTGAAAACAGTGACATACACTGACACTCTTGGTTTGTGTGGAAAGTGTTTGTCAATGTCGTCTGTAGCAGCGACCACCGAGGCGTCTCCGTGCTCTGTGATCCTTACCTTACTTATCATCAAAAACAAAGTGTCTTCTAAATAACAAAGCCATTAAAAAGTGTTCATTCCGTAGCCATAAAAGTCGATCTCACCTTGTCTGTTCCCAGCGCAATAGGTGTTATCTGTATTTGTGTAGTCTTCGGACTCAATGCACGTCTCGTGGCTTACCACCGGCATCTCTACGTCGTTTAGCTGGTCTATCAAATGATTTTTTTCGTCATAGCCCCATCCAACCAACTGAAATCACAATAAGTTTAGGGTCGGAAGGGGCACGTGTCTGTACACGTGACCCTTCGGACCTCCTGGAGTCCTGGCCTCCTTACACTACAAGGCCATAATCAAACAATAAATATATTCAAGAAAATTAATTATTTATCAAATTGATACACTTCGTCAATTTGTCTTATTATAGGCATTTTATACAACTGTCGAGTTGAATGGCGTGCAATATGAGCGCCCTATGTCCAGCAATGGACTGCTACATGCTGATGATGATGATGATACAACTGTCAAATAATGACAGTTGTGATTTGAATTTTATCATCATTCTCCTGTCTTTTTTACAATTTATTTGTGGTCGGCGCAACATGTCTTTTTCTTCCATACTTCTCTATTAATCGTCATCCCGGTAGTCAACCATTTGAATTTACGGACGATTTAATTTGGTAGTCCATTTTGCAAACAATTAATTTCCCTGACATTACATACCACTCCCTTCTTCCCGATGACATTGTCTAGATCTATCTCGCTGGCCGGCCAGAGACAGACAGGTCTGACCAAGTCAGTGTACTTCACTGGCTCGTGAAGCACCAACAGCGCCACATCTTGCATGTGTCCAGATTGGGTCTGAATGTAGTATGGAGACACTATTATCTGCTGCACCTGTCGTTGTAAAAATAAACTGCAATCATTAAATTCCCGGCACAATACTTCAAACTGAGACATAGCAACTGTTAGGATTATAGTTGTATTACTTCCCCGGTGCCTGGAGCAATAACTCACTACATCGTCATTAATCCACACCTTAATTACGCTTGTACACATGATATCTCTGAACATCAGCACGGCCACCAATCAGTCATCTTTTAAAGTGAAGGCGCGTGTCATATCCGTCAGAAGTTTTCTTTTCGTTTTATCCTCTACCGATATTTTTTTCTCCTAACAGTTAATTTTGTTAATATGTATATATGTATGTCATTTCCTAGCTATTTATCCTGCTATGTTTTGTCTCTGCATCGCCCTAAGGTCGACTGGTAGAAAATGCCTAGCCCGCCCTTGTACACTATTTTTTTTACTGTCTTGTGCATAAAGTTTTAATAAAAAAATAAGTTAAACTCTGGCTGAACTGAGATGAATCCCGCGCGAGATGCGGGACCAGATTCGCTCGCACCGATTGTATCAACTAAGTTGCATGGAGGTGTTCAAAATGGCGAAAATAGCTCGTGACACAGTCACGTCCTGTATCCCGCGCGGTTTTTCTCAGCGGCAATAAATGCGGCCCAACCCATGTGGATGCACTTGGCAGATCATTTCCCAGCAGAGCATAAAAACTGAGTTTTATTCGCATGTGGCGGAGTTCTAGAGTTCCTTACACTTAAAAAAATTGTTCTGGCGTTTTTGCCTGTAAGATGTGGAATAAAATATGCTTTGCTAACGGAAGTTAGAAGAGAACATTTTGATTGGACGTTTTCTTTGCTGGAAAATGATCGGCTAAGTTCACCCACATGCCCAAGCGGACACGCGATTTGTGTGAACAAACCAACCTATTCTATGGGAGTTTTAATGTATATGAGTGCCAAAGTAGCTCCTCTAGACGGTCAATGATCAGGGTCAACAGTACAAAGGTATGAGGAACAGCGTGTATAGTTCACTCATCCTCCATAGAAAAGGGAGGATCCTCCGACCGGGGGGTGGTGTCTGGTGGGCAACTGCCCGACGGGTGTCAGCTCCTTAACCGGGACTGCCTGTGTCATGTGCAATCGTTAGGGATAGTCAAAGACATTAAATTTTGGGGATAGTCGACTTCGTAATTGCACAACCACCCTAAGTATGAATGTCATTTGCATGTCATAAAACGACAAGGTCTATTTGTCTGTGGTTACTTAGGTAATTTCAACTTTAGTGAGGTTCAATTTGCTGGGAATTGTTGCCAAAAGTGCAATTACAAAGTCGACTGTACTTCAAATTATTCAAGGACTCATACAAGCCTAATCTGCACTCCGAGAACTGAGTTAAGGTCCTGCTTTCCGAGATAAACCACCAGATGGTTCTCGTTGATGATAGTTTGTGATGGGTACGGCGCCACCTGGACACATTGTGCTGCTGTGATGACGTGCCGGTGACTGAGTAGAGCGCCTCCGCAGATGTACACGTAGCTTATATTCTAAAAAAAAACAATAATATGAAGCAATAATACAGGATGAAAAGAAACGAATCCTGGAGTGGAGACTGCGTAACGTGGGGACTCCCCCAGCTGGATGACCGACAGCCTTAAAAATGTGGCTGGGACAGACTGGATACGGAAGGCGGAGGACAGTGTTGGGGTGCAGCTTGAGAGAGACTAATGTCCAGCAGTGGACTGCCATAGGCTGACCTGATTACGTCGTAGTGGATTTGGTACACTGATAGACCAAGATCTTGGTTAGGACCAAGGGTTTCCGACCTTCACACGGTTGAAACTGCTGGCTAAAGCTAATTTATAAGCTATTTTGGTATAACGGGCTGGTGCCCGCCACTCCATATCCAAGTGCGTATTTTGCGTACGTAGGTTACCTTACGTAGGATTAATTTATACGTTGGCAACAAATGAAACTTACGTAAGTCCGGTAGACAGCAGCAACCCACGGCCACTGCCGTAGCCACGTAGAGGTGCCACACTGCGTCAGCTGGGAAATTAAAAAAATACCACTATTTTTACGGCATCTACAGCAAATTTTCCGAAAAATATAAATTGGATTCAGTGGAACTACATAATATAATGATCCTAGCGCCATGCTCATTACCGAGTGCCATTGGGTACTCGGGACTAGTCAGCACAAAAATGCCTGAGGCCTGAAGGAAGAAGAGGCGTTGTCTTAAAAAAAAAAAAAAAAAACAGTAATCACCTGACCAGATGAGCTGTCACCAGCTTTGGAACTGAAAATTAAAGTTGTATTATTTATCGTTTTGTATCAACATTTTGATTAAGATTTCAACTGCATATTTTTACTTTTTTGCACACACTGCCTTAAGAAGAGAAAGAAAAAAAAAGTACTAACGCGACTCGTACAGGAAGATCAGAAACTAAACTAAACACAGTCAAAAATAAAAAACTAAATTATATATATTTTTTTAAAGTAACAAAAAGAAAAATGAAGCAAAGTCCTATACGAAGCCAAGGCTCTTGGCTTAGCATGATGTTGCGACATTTAAAAAATAAATTTCACAGCGCTGGTATCCTAATATTCCGCTGGTATTCCGCTGTGATGTCACGGGCAGTTCAGAGACACTCTGTGGCATTACTGTCACAAGCCAAAGGTCGTACGCGCCGACCTACCGGCAAAAATAAAATATTGTACGTACGAGAATCAGGGGGGCGGCAGGATTAGGTGTTATTATTAGGCTCGTGCCTGTTGTGTCCCGCCTCCCTTCCGTCTTTCCATTTTTCTCTCTCCCTTGCAATTAAAACCCAATCCTTTAAGTAGAAGTATAACTCGTCATGCCATCTACTTCTGGAGATGATGTGATAAGTTTAAAACTTTCGCGGTGCGACAATACGGTGTGATTTTCACCAGGCATATAAATAACTTTCATAATAATTATACTCACATGTTTCCAGGATCAGGTCTGCTGTCAGGTATCGGGGAAACAAGATTAATAGACTGCTTAGGCGGATTTATATCTGGTCTCTTATTTATGTTGATGTTAGTTTTGAGCTCTGAATCTGTTTCTCTCTCAGCTAATAGCGCATTACAGATGACTATTCCATTAACTCTTATCGTCTGCAGTCTAGGGACTCTGTTATTCGTATCGTATTGAACGGAGAAAGGCAATGATGTCTGGATACGAGGCTGAATCTGCATGCCTTCGTCCTCGACTCTAAAGCTCTTAAAGTCTTGTGTGTTTGCCTCTGCCATCTTGTGCTGAGATAAAATTTAAAAAATATAGGTTTTTTTAGGAGCGACGATCTTCGCAGGATGGCTGGTAGTAGCTGGATGAGATTTGCCGAAAATAGAGTTGAATGGCGTGCAATAGGAGAGGCCTATGTCCAGCAGTGGACTGCTATAGGCTGATGGTGATAATGATGAGGTCTTTTCTTTATAATACTAGCGAGACGTGCTTGCTTCACATGGATTGGATTGTAATCTACTGATGTGGCGACATGTTAAAACATTGAAATTTCTGTACTACATGTACCTAAGTTAAATATTCATGTATTATTTCTACATATATACACATCACATAACATTTCACCCGCTATCCCCGAAAGGGTTAAGCAGATGTGTACCTATACTACACCCACAAAGCACAAACACACAGACACATACAAAAACCATCCTAATCAATTGCCTAAATGATAGCGCACACCGCAACCAAATTCATTATGCAGTTCAAAAGAATTAGGCGGACAAAGAAGTCCGCTTAGTTAGAAACGCTTAGAGTCGAAAAGAAACAACTACTAAAAAATTTCGAATTAGCTGAACTGTCTAATCGGTAAAACTGACGAATCAGTGAAACTGACTAATCAACGAAACTGGCGATTTAAATAAACTGACGACTGAGGGAAAATGACCAGTGATACGCGGACTCGGATAAACATACCCACAGATATTTTATACTATTTATAAATCTGACAAAACCAGACAGTAAAGGAGGAAATTGTGTGCGCCTGACCTTCAAGGCAAGTTACATAGATGCTTTAAGTTGTGGGATACAAATAAGAATATTCACAATACACACAGTAATTAAATGCATGATAATAGTAATAAATAATATCCTCCCGACCGGATTCGGTCACTGTGGTCAATCTCAACGGCGATTAGCGTACGCAGGAGATATTATAGTGCAGGGTGGGCAACTTGGTGTTATTCGCTGATGATAGCACAGCGATAGTAAAATGCGTGGAGCAAATTATGAAAAAGACATTAATGACACATTAAAAACAATAATTAATTGGCTAAACACTAATAATCTAGTTATCAATTTACAAAAAACAAAAATAATACATTTCTTTCAACGTTTGCACCCAGATCCTTTAAAATTGAATACAATGGACAAAATATTGACAAGACCAATGTTGCTAAATTCTTAGGCATATTAATTAATTGACATTTATTAATCTTGGAAAGAGCAGGCAGAAGAAGTCTGCAAAAAGCTAAGTAGAGGAGCTTATATTCTCTCTAACTTGTCGAATAAAGTTAATTTAGACACCATCATTATAGGTTACCATGGTCTGGTTGCCTCTGTCTTGAGATACGGAGTAGTATTCTGGGGGAATTGCAGTGAACGAGAAAGGATTTTCAGAGCCCAAAAATATTGCATTAGATCAATGACCGGCATTCATTCAATTGACAGCTGTATTCCTATGTTTAAATCCCTTAAATTATTAACCTTTCCTGCACTTTATATTCTGGAGGTAGCATTATTTGTTAAAAAGAACCTAAATCTTTTCGAAACAATGATAAATCATGAGATCCCAATACAAAGGGCTACTACATACAGGAAGTTTCAAAACAGCATTAGAAAAAATATTATGCTTATGGGACCAGTTATTTACAATAAAATACCTTACGACAGTAAAAATGATACAGTTAATTTTTTTTTAAAGAAATTAACGAATCTACTAGTTGAAAAATGCTATTACGCTGTCAGCGAGTTTTTAAATGATAGCACCCTATGACATTGCTCAATATTATTTCAATTTATTAATTTGCTATATCCTTATTTTGTATTAATGCATGACTATTATTTATCCGGTGAATTTGATTTTCAAGAATATGACATTAATAACTGATTACCTAACAATATTGATTAAGTTAGATTTGCAATTCAAATGATTACAGATCATATGACATATCTCTACAATAATTATTTGACTGAAGCATTCATGTTAACATACATTTTTAGATTACATATTTATTTTTTACTGTTGACATTTTTTAATTATTATTTTTGCTGAATTAACTTTAAATTGATTATAACCTATTCATATTTTTACGCCGTCATCGGCAAAACATAGTGTAACTATATATTTTAATAACAACACCTGTTTTTACACCACCTATGTTTTACAAATAAAAAAACTTTGAACTTTTTTTAACTTTGAGGTAGGTATACAACTTGTTTTGCCGCCATTTTGTTTTGGCGGTAATTTATATGACAGTTTCGTGAAAATTATTTTGTGTTGATACGACAATTTTGTTATGGAGCGTTTTACGACTGAACAAAGTATTTTAATTATTAAAACATGCATTGCGGAAACACTAAGAAAATTGCGGCAATTTTTTGGTAGAAATCACTTACGTTCGCGGCTAACCATAACTCGTTTAGTGATTAAATTTGAGCAGCATGGCATTGTAACAGATAAAGCAGTTTTCTTACATCAAGTCAATCAGTTGGGCTTAGGAAACATGTAGTTCCACAAGACGGGGCCACATGTCATACGGCCCGAGCCATACTCGAGAAATTGAAAAGAACGTTTCCGGGTCGATTAATTTAGAGAAACGGTGAAATTGGTTGGCCCCCAAATTCCCCGGATTTAAGAGCTCCTGACTTTTTTGTGGGGGCTATCTAAAGGGACGTGTCTATGCTAACAGGCCAATGAACCTTCAAGAATTAAAAAAAATATCTGAGAAACAGTCACTGAAATTTAAACAACTCTACACCTTAGTTGACTGCTGCGCTGCGTGTCGTGGGTTCGATTCCCGCACGGAACAAATATTTGTATGGCCTACAAGTAGTTGTTCCGGGTCTGGCTGTTTGTGTATGTGTGTATAAATGTTTGTGAACGCACCCACGATACAGGAGTAATTCCTAGTGTGGGGCAACGTTTTTATAAAAAAATATAAAAAAAATTACGCAGGAAATGTGTGAAAATGTCATGAATAACGCAGTGAAAAGGGTTCACATCTGCCATGCTGCTAGAAGTGGACATTTGTCTGAGATTATTTTCCATACTGAATTGCCGGCCCTAAATACGATAGGTATTTAAATAAAAATACTTAATAAGTTTTATATTTCATATAATAAAATTGAAAAAATAAAGTGTATACCTGTTATTTGCCCACCCTGTACTTGTTTAGATCATATTTTTATTAAGTCCATAAATAAAACTTCGAGAGCAATATGTAAATGTGTTATCACGGATCATGATACAGCGATGGCTTTGACATGCCTGAAACGATCTTCCTCCTCCAAACCCAGATGGAAAACTAAAATATGTAGAAAAAGAAGCCGTTGTCGCCGAGATGAATAATCTGTCTTGGACTGAAGTCTTTAACCATCAATAACCACGATTTTCTAGCAAATAAATGTTAAAGATATGATTCTAAACGGTTTTAATTCACGGCTAATATGAATAAATATATTTTATTAATTTCTTGTGGACACAAAAATGAATCTTACCAGAAGCTTAAGTGCTTGGCTATCCAGCACGATGTCGAGCCACAGCGAGTGAAGAAGAAAGTCTGTGGACAGGTAGAGGACTCCAGACCACCAGCCAGGCTCTGGTCCTGGCGGATCGTATCTGAACACGGTGGGACATGGCGATGCTGGCGCGAGGACTTGCGAGTCCTGCCCGAGTGTGGGTGCAGCTAACAACGCCAGGAAAGTGCACAGTGCTGCGATCTGTTCATTAAAAAACCGATGGTTGAACAAAAAACTTAGAAAGAACAGGTCCTGGCTAAGATTTGCCTATAAAAATACAAAACTGGTTATTTGTGCTTTCCAGTTTTTAGTCAGAATACGCAAATAAAAACACACCACAAACACTTCGAAACTCATAGCTGCCTTAGTAGAATACGCTTAAAAATCGAACAAGATGATTCAGTATCGAATAATAACGGAAACTTCTCACCGGATAATATCTTCAATCTATTTAAATGATAATCGTAACCCTCCTAGGGTCAGTGACAGTGGCGCTGATTCCCTTGTTCACAAACTAAACTAAATTTCAGTTCGGTCCATCTTTTTCTTTCTATTTTATTAAGAAAAGGACAGAAGATAAATATTAGTTTAGTCCTGTCAAATTAGTCAGCGCCAGACGTAAATTGAAGTATTTTTAGTAGCCATGTTTTTAATCACGTCTAAACTTGTCTTTAAAGTATTTTAATTTGACAGGACTAATATTTATCTTCTGTCCTTTTCTTAATGAAATAGAAAGAAAAAGATGCACCGAACTTAAATTTAGTTTAGTTTGTGAACAAGGGAATCGGCGCCAGTGTCTCGTTTAGCGCGCCGGGAGCTGTTAACTCAGTTTTTCGTTTTCGGTGTTGCACGGGTCTCTAGAAATACTTAAGCGCAGTAGACGGTTCCACGTACCGCGCCGCCATATAACTAACAGACCGGTTCACAACACTGACATTCAGCTACACTATAACAAAAACTCTAATTTTGTTACTTACAGAAACTAAAAAAACTTGTTATTCTTACCATTTGTAAAGGAGTAATCCCGGTACTAATTAACAACACTACAATTTTGGCTTTTCACAGAAGTCTAATAAATGACAAGGATTGGCGATGCCAACGAACGCTATGCGTGCCGGATACTATGTGAGTAACAAAATATTCTTCACAAATGTCAATGACAGTGCAACTGAGGCACAGTATAATAAACTAAGCAGTATTACGTCTCGCCAATGTCCTTGAAATAATAACCTACAGCCGCTCGGTAGATAAACACGCACTAGGGTTGGCCACTGACTGTGTCTCTCGGGTTGTAACATACTTTATAACTCCGACAAAAATGATGGTAGAGTAGTCTTTTTAAAACCTTGCGATTTGTTGAAATAGTATGTCCTGGACATTTAAATATTTTTCCCAAAGCTGATAGCTTGTGTAAGGTTTGTTTGCAAAATCTAAATAATGTACCTGGTATTGTATACAATCAAGTATTTTTTTAAATTGAACAGACTTAAAAGTACCTAGTATTGTATACAATCAAGTATTTTTTTTTTAATTGAACAGACAGCTGTGCTGCTGGGGAGTTTGTTGCGCCACTTCTTCTTCCCAGCAATAGCACTAGGAAGTGGTGAAGGGCGGGCGTTTTTGGGGGACTGTCTTTTGTAATTTTGACGTTCAAAAAGTGCTGATTCTCAGCCTAATTTGAATAAATGACTTTTGATTTTGATTTTGAATCATCTCGGCACACGGCCGAAGCCTTTCGGATTGTCTGATTTTTGATGATCTCCACAACCCATTTACTGGGTAATACCCCTTGGTAAGGCTGGTTGTCAGAATTTCGGGCTTCTGACGACCCGTAACGACTGTCAAAAATCCACGAATGACAGCCGGAACTTAGTATGTAAGGTGGTCATTCATCCACGGACCAATCGCGGTAAGCGTAGCTTAACCTGATCGATCGACAGTGCGGCTGTTATTACTTAGCCACAAGCCTCGACAAAACCAAAATAAGCTTTACCTTGCCGACTGAAAAATGTATTTTCTGGTTTCGATATTGATGAATTCAAACAAACACTTAAAAATACAGTCGATAACTTCGAGCCATAGTTCACGTAAATAAATGTGTGGGAGCGTCTCGTACCCTCCGCGTCCTTACGTAACGTCGTTGCGTCGTTGAATACTGGTGTACACCGAGATTTCGATGCGCGTCGTTTCAGTCGATCTGTATGAAGTCGTAATACTGTTTACTTTATTATACTGTGACTGAAGATTCCGTCGTATTTAGATACAACTTGTTTTTTAACAAATAAAGGTGTGATCACCAGGTAGACGTGTTTAACAAAATGGTCTAAACACATTGGCGCCCGGGCCAAAGCCTCGTTCTTACGCCTCTACACAAGATGAGTTTTTAGACACTATCATATTTTTTCTAACTTGTCGTAAGTACTTACATTACTGGGTGATAGTATACCTTTAAACCTAGGAAAGCTGTTTATAACCCAATATCACCATCTACTTCTTAGCGTGTCGATACCAATCTAAATGGACTCGGCCCAGAATTCAGCTACTTGTTTGGCGCCATCACCAGCGTCCATCAGTTCCTGTAACGTGCAGCTGACAGGACACGCAGGGCACGTTATTAAGTGTCCCATCGTTTGTGGAACAGCACCACATGTACACTCCAAGGCAGAGTCGTCCATGAATCTCCACCTGAACAGGTTTTCCTGGGTCCGGAGTCTGTTTAAAGAATTCCAGGTTACCAACGTAACTCATGTCCAGGTGGGAGCTCTTCGGCGGGTGGAACAAATGGTTTAGGTAAGGAAGCACTGTCTCGCCACAGCTTCAATCTTTCTTGCGATCGTTCGCTAGTGAGTGGGACGACATATTTAAAAAAAAAAACACAAATATCACCATATGATCCTTTCTTTAATATTGATTACTAGATTTATGCGATTACTAATAAATGAAAGAAAGAAGAGAGAAAGAAAATACGCAAAAAAAAGAAGAAAAAAAAACAAAAAAAAAAAAAAAAAAGAATAAAAAGAAAAGAAAATGAAGAACGAGAAACAAAAGAAAAGAAAAAGAATCGAACCGAACCGTAAAAACCGAAACCGAACCGAAAACCGAAACCGAACCCAGAGGCCGAAACCGAACCGCCGAACCGAACCGGCTGAACCGTTAATGAACCGTCGGCGTCCAGCTGTATTAGAACCCAATGGCTTGGAAGCGACGAAAGCAAGAGATCAGACAGCGAGTCTTTATTTCCATGGAGGGTGGGTAGGCCTTCAGTATGGGACGCAATGTGTGTCGATACTCTTTCGCCATCCCATCTTCCTGGCTCGGCGTGCTGGATGCGAAAACCTCAAACGGCGAAAGTTAAATTACCTTGTCGGTAATTATATTTCCAAGCAGTTTTGGGTTGAAACCCCCGGACCGTGGACCGAGTGCTCATGGCTTGTTCAACGAAACCTCGAAACGGGTGGTTGACAGTCCCGTGACCCAAGGGCTGGCCTTTACCTTGATCAGAGGCTAAGTTGTACATTGCCATAAAACGTGGCAATCCAATGTCTCTTGGCTACATAAGCAGTCGACATCGATGCGGAGAAATTTTCCGACGCCATATTTTAGTTTGTATTTAGTTCATTTTTAGGTAGGTTTGGATATTAGGTATACTTTTATACGGCACAGTTGGCGCAGTGGTTAAGCGATTGACTGCTGCGCTGCGTGTCGCGGGTTCGATTCCCGCACGGAACAAATATTTGTATGATCTACATGTATTTGTTCCGAGTCTAGGTGTTTTTCTATCTATATTATGTATGTATTTACAAAAATAAATTGTATATAAGTAGTTTATCAGCCATCTTGTTACCATAACACAAGCATTAGGTTGCTTAGCTTGGGACAAATGGTGCTGTGTGAAATGTCCAGGAATTTATTTATTTATTTATTTTAGCAATTTATTACTTAATTTAGGGCAAATTTTTCAATTGACAGATAATTTTTATTCGTGGAATAAAATTGACGTCTGACAGATTGTGTATGGAAGAACCGTCAAAAATTCAATATTATTCGGATAAAACTATCTGGCGCTGGCCCTTAGTCTAAGAAGCTTATCCAGTGTATATATTTTTATCATTCTTAGGGCTAATTATTCCATCGCCATATAACTTTTATTCGAAGAATAAAATTGACGTTTGTCAGTTTTTGTATGAAATATCTGTCACAATTTCAAAATTATTCCTCGAATAAAGTTATCAGATGATTGGAAAATCAGCCCATAATAAATATATAATTTATTCAAATTAGGCTGAGAATCAGCACTTCTTGAACGTCAAAATTACTGACTGATACTGATCCCCACAACGCAGACCTTCGCCCCTTCCTAGTGCTTCGGCTGGGAAGAAGTGGCGCAACAAACTCCCCAGCCCAGCAGCAGACCTTACGTCATTTCGTACTGCCAACATGCTTTTTGTGAATCTGATTTGATTTCTATTGCCTTTTCATGTTATCTATTATAGGTACAGACGCCAGCACATCAAGTTACTACAATCTGTCAAATTTCTTTAATAGATTTTCAACTTTATCGCTCAAGCATTAAGGTTCAAGGTTGATTGGATAATTTTGACAGTTTCGGGTAGCTTGACCTGCTGGCGTCTGTACATAGATCAAACGGTTTCTCCAAACTCATTATAGTAATTAGTAAACCAATGTTGAATGGAAAAGCTGTAAAAATAAACACATTTCTGTAACTGGCTATATTTAGCTGCCCCCCGCGGTTTCACCCGCATAAGTTTAGATCTCGTGGGAATATCGGGATAAAAAGTATCCTAATATGTTAATCCTGGTTATAAACCATCTGTGTGCCAAATTTCCTCCAAATCCGTTGAGTAGTTTTTTCGTGAAACATCCATCCATCCATCCATCCATACAAACTGTCGCGTTTGTAAAATTAGTAGCATTTATATACTTTATTGCACCGACACGCCAGCGGGTCAAGCAACCCGAAACTGTCAAATTTTCCCAATCAACCTTGAACCTATTACATTAGCGATAAAGTTGAAAATCTATTAAAGAAATTTGACAGATTGTAGTAACTTGATGTCTGGTGTCTGTACACCACAAAAATACATATCAATGTTCCCCTTTATTCATAAACGTTGCTTAAAGTTAAGCAGTGATTAGCGACTGTTTAACCATACATTTTTGACGTTTAAACGTTGCTTAACTTTTGTCATCGCTTAAGAATAAGCCCCTTTATGTTTATCGAACACTACAAATATACAATTGGCGGCCATATCGCTTTCTGCGACCTCTTCCAGGCAACCTTGGAATGGACAGTGATTTTCGTGGCCATCGTGATGAAGCGGATATCAATGAAACTCGCGTTCGCGTTGAAGAGTATTAGTGACTTAAAGACATCATCATCATCATTTCAGCCCAAAGACGTCCACCGCTGGCCATAGGCCTCCCCCAAGAATAAATACAGAGGAAAGGGAGGAAGGAATGAGCTTGATCACCACACTGGCTCAGTGCGGGTTGGGGATTTCAGACCGAAGTCCAGGGTTTCCTCACGATGTTTCTCTCCACCGTCAGTCAGTGATGTCTATGAAAATTAACCAACTTAGAAAGTAAGTAGGTACGTAAAACTTTGAAAAAGTCACATTGGTATTTGCTGGGTTTTGGGTTCAAACCCAGCCTTGGAGCGTAAGATGCGTAACACACTCAGTAGCAATGGCTTTGCATTATTCACGTTGTTGAGCAGACAATTTTTTCGAACATATAATAAATAATAATAAATAATTTATTTTAAACCAAATTATACATAAACATATTTCATAAACCTGCCAAACTGCGTGACAGTTTTGGTATAATACACAATCTGATCAAACATCTAAGTAGGTAGACACAGATACATCAAATGGACGGTAAGAAGATTATCATTACAGCAGCTGAACCGATCAATAAAACCGCCGCAACACGCGACAACAAATAACAACTAGTTGCTAGTTATTAATTACCGCCGCAAGCCGCGACAATTTCATTAGGCAGTTCAGTTTTTAATTTAATCTTTAGTGTTCGCTTACTAATTCCACTATCATCTTTTCTTAGCCAGTCGATATTATTCAAAAGTGTAGGGGTCACATACCTATTGGTTCTTTTGCCATAGTAATTTTTCACTTGTGCTCGAACGAATTTACGTTCTCTAACGCTTTAGTAGATATTGTAAGTGTTTTGCACATATACTTTAAAATCATCGTTATAGAACTGCTCTAGAACCACTAAGTACTTGACCTTCTCATGTACGGGAAGCACCTATACATACAACAAAAAGTTTCTCATAATTTTCTATACAAAGGTTTGCAGTGCTTTTATACTGTTCAAGTAGGTTTTGAATGTACGGCCATTACTATTTAGCCCATAGCTCAGCAGAGACTCGGCGAGCGCGAAATAAATTACACGCAGCGTTTTCCTACTCAACGGTGCCTTCTGGATATAGAACTTACTTAACACTGACCTAAGCTTGGTACACACTGTGTCAACCTGTGTCTTCCAATTCATGTTCCGGTCCACCCACAGACCTTTTTTTTTTTTGAAAAACGTTGCCCCACACTAGGAATTACTCCTGTATCGTGGGTGCGTTCACAAACATTTAAACTCACATACACAAACAGCCAGACCCGGAACAACTACTTGTAGGCCATATCAAATCAAATCAAATCAAATCATTTATTCATTCCATAAAAATATTTGTTCCGTTAGGGAATCGAACCCAATAAGACACGCAGCGCACTGAAACGCACTGACTTATATGAAGCAATGGATTAGCAATATCCTTAAAAATAATTCAGATTGTGCTTGATAGTTTGTTACGCCATTAGAGTGCAGATAAGAAACTGGCCACCATGAGAAACTCGAAGATATACTTACGTAGATAATATTCAGGTTTTCTCCAATGATACACATAATTTCGAACAAGAATGTGCTAGAAACTGATAGCTAAGTAATTACTTTTTTAGCACCATTTAAATTAATTGATATATTAATTTTACCAGTTCTTCGGAATTTGATAAGGTTTTCCGTATTCTGTTTTCCGTTACATCTGTGGTCTGGCTTCAATTACTAATTATTCCACAAAACTGAGAAACACGTTTCTATACCGTTTCATAGATTCATAGTGCTGGGGGTACTGTTTTCCGTTTGGCGCTTCGTCTATGGTTGGAGGCAAGCGTGCTTCAGTCAATAAAGTCAGAGTAATTGGGACAAAGGCCCCTTCCAATTTGCCACAGCATCCTTCACTTAGTCTAAAATTGTTGATAGACATTTGTTCGTCATACAGACTTGTGTAGCGAGGATATAGGCCATCGTCCATGTAGTTTACCTACAGTATGTTTCAAATTGATACATTCAAACTTATGTTTCAAATTGATGTTATTTCAAGTTAAACAAATGTCAACTATAATGTAACGATAATTAAGTTGATTTCAGAGGTAATTGTTTGAAGTTGCAGCGTAAACTGAACTTTATTTGTGTAGGAATTAAAGTTATTTTTCCATAAACTCATATTTGTTTCAATTATTGCCAAATAAATCGCGAATGCAGTTTAGGTGATTTACGTTCGGTTTTGACGTTCTTAGCTATTGATTCGATAAAATCTATATTTCCATACTTATACTATAATAGCCTCCCGACCGATTTCCAACGGTGGCCAATCTCAATGGAGATTAGTCAGGTACGCAGGAGATATTATAGTGCACGAGTGTGTGGTGGTGACACACAGGTGCACTCTCTGTTCCTTTACACTCATAGTCCGATGGGACGGGAATCCGACACGACCGGGGAGTGATCAGGCGCAGGACTAAGGGCTTTTACAAAGAAATTCCTAATGTAAAACTCAATAACACTTTACCCGAACCGGGAATCGAACCCCACGCTCAGCAGTCGCGCTTGCAACCACGAGCAACGGGGCTACTTATACTATACTAGCTGCGCCCCGCGGTTTCACCCGTATAAGTTTCGATCCCGTGGGAATATCGGGATAAAAAGTATCCTACGTGTTAATCCTGGTTATAAACTATCTGTGTGCCAAATTTAATTCAAATCCGTTTAGTAGTTTTAGCGTGAAAGAGTATCAAACATCCATCCATCCATACAAACTTTCGCGTTTATAATATTAGTTATTATGCCGGCTGACTTTTTTACCGTCTGCTCTGCGATGATTTTATGTAGGTAATAAAAAAAGCTGTTTCATAGATAAATGCAATACTTACGTGGTCAAAATGTATGGAACAGCAATTGTTTTTTTTAATAACCGAAGAAAAATTTTGACGCTGGGGTGTTCAGAATCGTGTACTGAATCCATGAACAGGTTGCGCGTCCATGTCCCTGCCACCCAGTAAGCCTATGCTCTTCCCTAACTGACTTTTCAAAAACGCCATGTCAGGTGCACTTTCTTTTCCCTCTCTCTCATAGTCCGATGGGACGGTATTCCGACACAACCGGAATGACGCAGGAAAACCCACTTTTATCAGAAGAACTACAAAGGCAAAACAAAACAGTATAAAAACAAAAGAACACACGAGAGAAACATTTGTTTTTGAATCTCAACACCAAATAAAAAATATAAAAAAACAAATGCTCTCGAGCTTATAGAACATGTAGAGGACTGCCAGCAGTGAACGAAAAACCGCCACCACTTAAACCACCACCACCACAACTCACCACCCACCACCATAACTTTTTTTTTTTAGCTGTAAGTTTTCCATGCTGTAATAAATAAATAAATAAACAGTTAGCCAGCACGAATTATTGCGCACAGCTTCGTCACCTCGTTTTAGCTGCTAACTGCTGATTTCGAGTCGTCGTCGGAGCGGGCTAATACTAGCTTAAAGCCCACAAACGAGGCAACTGTGGGCAACTGTTTCATTTTCTTTTTACCGGCGGCGGCTGCAGACATAATTCGCTTAACGTTTGTGACTGGTGAGCTTGTTAATTATACTTGTTAAATGAAAATAGTATGAATGTTGAGTTTATTTACAGGTGACATGTACAGACGCCAGCACATCAAGCTACTACAATCTGTCAAATTTCTTTAATAGATTTTCAACTTAATCTCTAAAGCATTAAGGTCCAAGGTTAATTGGGAAAATTTGACAGTTTCGGGTAGCTTGACCTGCTGGCGTCTGTACATTACATTAAAGGATTGTGAGGATTGTGTGTGTGTGTGTATGTCGCCGGCAACTAGCTTTATTAGCTTTTCAATTATCAGCCTAGCCTTTTTACTAAACAGTGCCGTTGAAGCAGCGGCCTGGATGATATTCAGGCATTCAATCAAACAGCTATGATCAATAACGTTTGACTACTTACTTGCTTAGCCCAGACATTTAGATTGGCTGGTTAATTAAACTGACTTAAAGAGGCGGATGTTTATTGTAGTTTTGGTAAATTAAAAGTAACAAATTGATGTTTATTAACAAGTTTGGCAGTAAAACTGAACCGTAAACAAAATAAAAATTAGTATAAGAAATATTTAAATGGGTAAATAAATAAATATTTAGCAGTCAAATGGCTTCACGGCCATTGCCCACACCTAACTACATGTGGGCAGTAATTTGACGGCACGGTTGGCGCAGTGGTTAAGCGATTGACTGCTGCGCTGCGTGTCGCGGGTTCGATTCCCGCACGGAACAAATATTTGAATGACCTACAATTAGTTGTTCCGGGTCTGGCTGTTTGTGTATGTGAGTTTATTTGTATGTAAACGCACCCACGACACAGGAGAAATTCCTAGTGTGGGGCAACGTTTTTTTAAACAAAAAAAAAAATCCACCACGCGGGCCTAGTGCGGGTTGGTGGATGTCACATGTCTTCGAATGTTTGATTCTAAGACATATCGGTTTCCTCACGATGTTTTCCGTCACCGTTTTGAGAGCAACTCGACTCAAAACGATCATACATAAGTTACATTGAATAGAGTCGTTTCATTCGTCTTTTGAATTTGAAGGCAGGTGAAACCGAAGGGGTTATTCTCGTAATTTTTATAACGTTCAGTCTGATCTCAGTCTCAAACTATCAAAAATACATCTCTCTACATTTTTGACATTTGTTTGTCGTCGAGATGAGACTGCGAATGGATTTTGAATGTTTTAAATTACGAGAATTGGCCTTCTGATTTTATTCTGAAGTGACTGCTGAGTGTGGTAGTTAGCCACCACCTTCATAAAAAATACACCAACACCTGTTTGATAAAGGTACTTTATTAAATCCAAGTGGTCTAGTTACGGGATATTAATGATTTCCCTTGAGACTCCCAGTTTTCCTGGTATGCCCCATATTTTTTCATTTTATTTATTTGACCACGGAACGTAATTTTTCTGTCAGTTATTGTTATTTTATTGATGATAAATTAATCTCCTTCTTCTTCGTGTAGCTGGCGCGACTGAATTTTAAATCTTTTTGGCCAAAAACTTTGCCACTTCCACGGCGTCGTCAGTGGCCGCGCAGAGGTCATTTTGACAGCATGTTTTGTGACACAGAGGGCAGGATCGCAAATCATGCTCCACCTGAGCATGATTTGCGACATAGTTCCACAATCACACTCTACCGCCGATAAATTAATGATTTTATTTCTTTAAGTAGATTTGTACACTTTTCATGTCAATCACATTTTAAAAACTAGGAGAGTTTGGCGTTTCATATCTGACTACTCTGACACGAAAGGCCGAAATAAAGTCAGAGGTCTCTAAAAAGTCTAGACCATAATCTTGGTCAGATCATGCGATTGTGAAGACCATGTAGATTGGTGTCTGAAATGGTTTTTTGAGGAAAGAACCAAGTGCACCCACTTGTCGATAATCATGCAGCTCAACTCAGATTACTGATGAATGAGTGAATGATTCATTTGATTTTGTTTTATCTTTGTTATTAATACTGAGTGTGAATACTGGACATGTAGTGTTAGCCTAGTAGGTTGATTTCAAACACTAGGTGGAGCCGTCAGCTGAAGATACTCAGGCTCAAACTTAAAGCATTTATTTTAATGAAACCATCTATAGGCATTTCTGTCAAGGAGTCGGCCAGTCAGAAATATGAAGCTAGTTGCCCATTCCAAAGCGTAGTAGGTACTGTAGAGGCCTGGATGAGCCCTCTATGTACCAGGAGGAATCAAACGACTTATGACTCCTTTTAAATTATATATTGGGCGAACGTCTTTACATATTGTTCACTAAATTCCCACTAAACAAAACTCCTAATAAGAATCTTTGACACTAGCTTGAACGTTCGAATGGAACCTGCGCCTAAATATAGCCGGCCTGCATTATATGAAGTCGCCTTCGGCAGACAAACTCTACAGTACATATAGAGAATAACGGGCAAGAAACTCCATTGACACTCTTTTAAATTATATTGTTACAAAAATATTAGTTACATCATTAATGTTGAATTTGTAATTATCTGTGAGAACGATGCGATGTAACAAAACATGAACGATGTAAATTTTTCAACAATAGGTATTCAAAAAGAAATAAGGGAGCTCCTTCTAAAACACTTTAAATCCAAACTGCACATGGATTATTGGTAATTGTTTACAAACCCGACCTGTCATAGAATATTTTTTTGATAAAAAAGTAAAAGATGGTGGCAGGAACCTCGACGCGCAGCCGGTTACCATGGATTCAGTACATGATTCTGGACGCCCTTGCCTTGAAATTTTTCGTCAATGATTTAAAAAAATATTGCTCTTCCATACATTTTGACCGCGTAGGTCAAAGAGTATAGTAATATAGATGGAGTAGATATTGCACTTTTCTATAAAACGGCTGTTTTTTTTTTATAACTGACGAAATATTTCTACGCTATGGGATCTAGAATCATGTGCTGAATTCATGGTTACAGTTTGCGCGTCGATGTCCCTGCCACCGCGTATAAGATGTGATACGGAGATTTAATTATATTACTTTATGGAACTATTATTGCTAAGTGCCCAAATGGATTCGAAACCCTAATAACCAACTTTATTAAAAATGTTATCATTTTTATCATTCTCCAGTCCTTATCTCGATTTATTTGTGGTCGGCGCAACATGTCTTTTTCTTCCATATGTTACTTTGTTAGTCGCCAAAAATGTTATAATTTTAACAAATTATTGTATTGTATAACTTTTTTTTACATTTAACAAGTTTAAATATTTGTATGCCAGTCCATGGCGAGACATCATCATCATTACTATACTTATTAATAAGACCTTAATATACCTACCATGTTTTAAAGCAAATAAATATGTTCTTATTCTTATAAAAGACGTACATGTTTAATGCGTCCAGGGTACAGGGTGCAAATAGAAACAAAAAATCTAAAATAAAATAATTAAAATAAGCCGTGACAGCTAAAAGCTGACCAGCCCCAACTGACGGCGCCCGTTTATGAACAAGACGCATAAATTGGGCCTACATTATAGTCATTATAGTCCGGGGGCGAGGAAGTCCTGTCACCTGAAAATAAATACATAAAATATCAGAGAGTACATTCATAAAGCCGTCTGCCGATCCTCCTTATCAAATCTGAGTATAATATTACTTTAACATATTAGACGTGAAAGTTTGTATGGATGTACGGATGGATGGATGGATGTTTGTTACTCTTTCACGCAAACTACTGAACAGATTTGGATGACATTGCACACAGATGGTTTTATAACTAAGATTAACACATAGGATACTTTTTATCCCGATATTCCCACGGGATCGAAACTTATCCGGGTGAAACTGCGGGGCGCAGTTAGTTTATTATATTAAGTATATTTAATTATTAATCATTATTTTATAGGCAATATGATATAATAAAATGTGTGAGTCCATAATTGTTCTTGTATAATAATACTAGCTGACCCGGCAAACGTTGTTTATACGAACGTACGTACGTTGTTTGTATATACCTTATTTCTAGCAAATATATATAGGTGTATATTTTGTATGAATAATAGATGTAGGCTGATTCTCAGACCTACCCGATATGCACACAAAATTTCATACAAATCGGTCCAGCCGTTTCGGAGGAGTTTGGTAACAAACATTGCGACACGAGAATTTTATATAAGTATTAGAAGTACCTAAACACTATGAAAATCAAATTATTTTATTTTACATAAACTTATATGGGCACTTATGAAACGTCAAAAGCTAGATACACGGTTCCAATTGGTCGTTTCCTATGGAGAAGAGCCGGCAAGAAAATCCAAGGAAATTTAATTTAATAAATAAACTGTTTGTTTTCTATTAATTTAATTTAATTTTATGAAATTTAATTTAATAAATAAACAGTTTGTTTCCTATTAATTTAATTAAATTTTATTCGAAAATATCCATCAGTTTCTTACAAAACTTCGACTATATCCGATGACCCTGGTAACTTATCTCCTTGGGTGACTGTACATATTTCATAAAAAGTTAGACCTACTCACAGTTAAACTTCCATTTTAAATATAACTGGAAACAACGCCATAGATCCATGGAAGGCCTTTGGCTAGGTCGGCGAACTGGACGTATCCTGTTGGGTCACACGTTTTCTTCGTCTTCAATTTCCTTGTTAAGAAAAAACTGACTTGACCTCGTAGGTACCAGGAGTTGCCCATCTTGAAGACCATGCCGTTGCCTTTATCGACGCCCTTGCACAATACAGTATCTAGAAAAAGAGATGCGAATGAGTATAGCTATATACACCCTGATCGTTAACCCTTAAAAGGGGTCATTGTACTCGTCATTATGAACCAATTACTATGACCAACCCTGAAATCGTGAAAAAAGATCAGTTGATCTGAACATAAATGTATAGATTAGATGATTTTTTTTAGGATTATATCGACCAAAATGTAAAGGCTAAGAAATAAACTATGTCTCCCTTCATTAAAAAAAATCTTTATTAACGCATTGCAAGGACACTGAATGAGATAGAA
Source organism: Apamea crenata (assembly GCA_949629185.1). Classification (NCBI taxonomy): domain Eukaryota; kingdom Metazoa; phylum Arthropoda; class Insecta; order Lepidoptera; family Noctuidae; genus Apamea; species Apamea crenata. The sequence goes on from OX451372.1 coordinate 8,010,975, forward strand.
TAGAAATCTCGAGGAGTTTAGTGTCCCGCAAAGTTTTAAAAAGAACTATATTACTTAAAATTGTAATTAATTAATATAATTGTAGCGGTATCTACAACGCCACAATCATGCGAAGAACGCGTAATACTGACGTCACGCAAATCCTGCATCTCGCAAGCACAGTTTGCCGCGCGATTAGCATATATACAAACTTCCCAACGTCAATCGTTGGGCAATTGCCCGCCAGGCACAATCCCCGTCTGGTCGGAGGATCGTGGAGGAGGTCGGGCAGTGTTATTGACTTTTTCTATTAGGAATTTCCTAGTAACAGCCCGGAGATTGGTAGTTGGCGGTGTAATACCCCCGTGCCTCGGAACGTTAGTATACAGGATGTAAAACGACTCATCATATAATATATCCGTCAACTACACATTCTGTTCATAAAACTAAGGAACATAGCACAAAAATAATTAATTAATGTCCTGGCTACTGATGCCTTTAATTGAACTGTTTTGAAAACGGTGACATCCACTGACACTCTTGGTTTGTATGGAAAGTGTTTGTCAATGCCGTCTGCAGCAGCGGCCATCAAGGCGTCTCCGTGCACCGTTCCTTATCATCAAAAAGTATCTACTAAATAAGAAAGCAATTAACAGAGGGTTCATAGAGTAGCCGCAAAAGTCGATCTCACCTTGTCTGATCCCAGCGCAATAGTTGTTATCTGCTTCTGTGATGTTGTAATATGCGTAGCCCTCGGACTTAAAGCACGTGTCCTGGGTTACCACCGGAATCTCATCTACGCTTAGCTGTTCTACCAGATCGTTTTTTTCGTCAAAACCCCATCCTACTAACTGAAACCACATCACAAGATTAGGGTCGGAGGATCACGTGTACAGAACTGCTTTACTTGCAGGCCACTCCAGACTAGGTACTATTAGGCTAGAATAAAACAAAAGTACAGTCAGATAAATATTTATCAAATTGACGAGTTGAATTTCAAACAACCGTCAAAAATGACGATTTAAATCGTCCGTATATTCAAATCTCAACTCCGCCAAGCTTAGCTTAGTCAAATTGGTAAACAACTAATTTCCTTGGCTTTACGTACCCATCCTTTCTTCCCGATAACATTCTCTAGATCTATTTGGCTGGCCGGCCAGAGACAGACGGGTCTGACCCAGTCAGTGTACGTCACTGGCTCGTGAAGCAACAACAGCGCCACATCGAGCCCGTTGTATACAAGTTCGCCATCGACAAAGTCTGAAGATACTATTATCTTCTGCACCTGTAGTTATAAAAATAAACTGCAATCATTATGTTTCCCGGCACCCTATAATATTCCCGCTGCTGGGACCACTCTGTGAGAAGGAGTGGACCGTAATCCACCACGCGGGTCCAGTGCGGGTGATGTCACATGTCTTCGAATGTTTTGTTCTAGGACACACCGGTTTCCTCACGATGTTTTTCTTTACCGCTTTGAGAGCAGTGGTGATGAAATAATTTAGATAAATAATGTACAGACGCTAGCACATCAAGCTGCTACAATCTGTCAAATTTCTTCAATAGATTTTCAAATTGAAAATTTGACAGTTTCGGGTAGCTTGATGTGCTGGCATGTGTACTCATTACATTAATAATGTCTAGATGTGCCAGATATAGCTTACATAAAAAGAAAGATTATTCTGGATAAACCAATATAGGTACAGTCGACCTCGTACTGCATAACAACCCTAAAGTTATAAATAAATAAAACGAGCAGGTCTCTTTGTCTATGTGGCTAGCTAGATAGATTAAACCTTGGTGAAGTTTAAATTTCCTGGCAATTCCGAGGTCGACTGTACTTCAAATAAATCAAGGACACTTACAAGCCTAATCTGCACTCCGAAAATAGAGTCCAGGTCGTGCATTCCGAGGCGGACCACCAGACTACTCCCTCTGACAGGTTTATCTGGTTTTGAATCCACGAGGACACATTTTGCAGCTGTGATGACGTGCCGGTGGGAGAGTAGAGTGCCTCCGCAGAAGTACCCTTTTTGCAAATCCTAGAAAATATGCGTAGTGTTTTACTGCCGGGACCAACGGCTTAACGTGCTTTCCGAGACACGGAGGGGTCTTGGTATGTAAAGATGGTCATACATCCACGGACCAACCGCGGCAAGCGTAGCTTAAACTGATCGATCGACCCGTGCGGCTGATAGAACTTAGAAGCTTAGTATAATTAATTATTACGTAGGTTACGCAGGATTAATTTATAAGATTATAACAAATTAAACTTACGAATAGAGAAGCAACCCACGGCCACTTACTCTCCAACGTAGAGGTGTCACATTGCGTCTGCAAGAAAAAAAAAATAGAGAAAAAAATATTGGTTTCAGTGGAACTATAATCATCCTATCTGGAGTGGTGGTGGTCAAGTGGTAAGGGCCGCCACTTACGACTTGTAGGTCGTCCGTTCGAACCCGGACAGGCGGTTTACTTTGTGTAAATTATCTCATCACCACTGCTCTCAAAACGGTGAAGGAAGACATCGTGAGGAAGCCGGCATGTCCTAGAACCAAAAATTCGAAGACATGTGACATCTACCAACCCGCACTGTGCCCGCGTGGTGGATTATGGCCCACTCCCTCTCATAGAGAGGAGGCCTGTGTCCTAGCAGTAGGAACATTATAGGCTGATTATGTTTGTTTTGTTATAATAACGCTAGCGTCATACTTATGATCAGTCTCCAGTAATGGTACTCGTTCCATTACTTGAGGCTGAGACAGATTGATCAGCACAGAAATGCCTGAGGCCTGAAGGAAGATAAGGACTTGTCTAAAAAAAATAAAAGACTGATCACCTGTCCACTACTAGCTGAGGAGATATCACCGGCGTTGGAACTGAAAATTAAAGCAGATTTGTGAATCCTTTTGGGTGTTAACATTTTGATTGAGATTTCAAATGCATATTTTCCTTTTTTGCACACACTGCCTTGGACAAAATATTGTATGAGGGCGGCGGCAAAAAATCAGGATTATTATTATTACAACAGGCTCATGTCTGTTGTGTCCCGCTACAGGGCAAAGGCCTTCCTTCCGTCTTTCCATTTTTTCTCTCTCCTTTGCAATTAGCACCCAATCCTTAAAGTAGGAGTATACTGTATAACTCGTCATGCCATCTACTTCTGGAGATGATGTGGTAAGTTTAAAACGTTTGCAGTGCGACAATGCGGTGTGATTTTCGCCAGGCATATAAATAACGTTGCTAATATATTTATATTTTTCATCGAATATTTCGGGACATCGTCAAGCGGTTGGTTGACTCTTCACGTGACCAGAAGGCTGGCCTATTTTTAGCCCAAAGAATCAGCATTGCCATTCAACATGGTAATGCTGCCAGCCTTTTGGGCACTTATCCCATTGACAGTGATGCGGACGAATTTTTTGATGCCCAATGAACTCCTGCCTTTTTCTTATTTTTTTTTTTTTAATACTTGTACATATAATTTAGTGCTAGCGTGTAATTTTTAATTGTGTCTTTGATAATATTATACTCACATGTTTCCAGGATCAGGTCTGTTGTTAGGTGTCGTGGAAACAGGATTAACAGACTGCGCAGACGAATTTATATCTGGTGTCTTATTTGTGTTGATGTTGGTTTTGAGCTTAGAATCTGTTTCTCTCTCAGCTAATAGCGCATTACAGATGACTATTCCATTAACTCTTATCGTCTGCAGTCTAGGTATTCTGTTATTCGTATCGTATTGAACGGAGAAACGCAATGTTGTCGGGACACGAGGCTGAATCAGCATGTCCTCGTCCTCGATCCTAAAGATTTTGAAGTTTTGTGTGTATGCCTCTGCCGTCTTGTGCTGAGATAAAATTTAAAAAATATAGGTTTTTTCTTTATAATACTAGTGAGACGTGCTTGCTTCACATGGATTGGATGTAATCTACCGATGTTCGACATGGTGTCAAAAAAAATATTGCTGTTCCGTACATTTGACCGCGTAGGTATTGCACTTTTCTATGAAACAGAAGATTTTTTTTTTTAATAACCGACGAAGAATTTCTACGCTATGGGGTCTAAACCCATGTGCTGAATTCATGGTTACAGTTTGCGCGTCGATGTCCCTGCCACCCTGTATAGACGTAGTTTGTGAGTTTGTATGTAGGGGGTAATCTGGGAACTACCAATCAGATTTGAAAAATTATTTTTCCATTTGATAGCCCAAATCTTGAGGAAGGCTATTTACCATCACGCTATGACCATTACAATGCTTGTGGAATCTATAATATAAAAATGAATCGCTGAATGTGTTGCTAAGCGCAAATCTCGAGAACAGCTGAACCGATTTCGCTAATTATTTTTTTTAGAATAGTCCTTGAAGTACGAGGATGGTTCTTACGCAGAGAAAAGTTTAAAAAATAGGGTAGGAGTAGGGTAGAAGTAGGGTAGGAGTAGGGTAGGAGTAGGGTAGAAGTAGGGTAGGAGTAGGGTAGGAGTAGTGTAGGAGTAGGGTAGCGGGTAGGACACCACGCGAACGAAGTAGCGCCGGGCAGCTAGTATACAATACAAATGAGTAAATGAAAATATTCACCACAAATAAAAGTAATTAAACGCATGATAATAGTATTATGTAATATAATAGTAGTGATATAATACTCATTCGCAAGCTTCTTTAAAATGCTAAATTTTAATAATAAAAAATAATATTTTTTATAATAAATAACCATGAATTTCTAGCAAATAGATGTTTAAGATGTGATTCTAAACAGTTTTAATTCACGGCTATAAAAATAATGTGGACATAAAAATTTATGTTACCAGAAGCTTAATTGCTTGGCTATCCAGCACGATGTCGAGCCACATCGAGTGAAGTAGAAATTCTGAGGACAGGTTGATGATTCCTGACCACCAGCCCGGTTTTGGCTCGGGCGGGTCGTATCTGAACACGGTGGGACATGGCGATGCTGGCGCGAGGACCTGCGAGTCCTGCCCGAGTGTGGGTGCAGCTAACAACGCCAGGAAAGTGCACAGTGCTGCGATCTGTTCATTAGAAAGCTGGTGGTCGAAAAGAAAAACCCAGAAAGTACAGGTCCTGGCCAGGATTTACTTATAAAAATACAAACGGGTAAATTGTGCTTACCAGTTTATATTCTATATTTAACAGAATATTCCTTTAGAAAGAAAAGAAAGAAAGAAAGAAAAAGTATTTATTGCGACTCGTACAGGATCATAAACTAAACTAAACACAGTTAAAAATAAAAATAAAACAAATTATATAAAAAAATAACAAAAAGAAAAATGAAACAAAGTCCTATACGAGGCCAAAAGGCTCCTATCTCAGCATGATGCTTCGACATTTTAAAAAATAAATGTCGCAGCGCTGGTATTCTGATAGGGCCCGCTGTGATGTCACGGGCAATTACAGTAATAAATAATAAAATAGATATAATTATTTAAAACTTTCGTATTAATATTACTAGTATAAATTAATACAGTGGCAATGCTGCCGTTATTTTGGGCACTTTTCCTATTGACAGCGATGCGGACAAATTTTTACATTGAGTCCTTCCCCCTTCGTTTTTTATACATGTATTGTATAGTACACATTATTGTTTTCTTATGGTTAGCTTATAAATTATGTCTATAATTATACAAGCTGTTGTTTTGCATCCTCTGGCTGTTATGAAAGACATAAATAATCAAATAAAATTACGATCCCTGGTAAATAATTAATACATACTGGCTTTTTTAGTTATTTAAGTTTGACGGTATTTCAGAATATACCGCTTTCAAAGAACAGAATCGCGTTATGGTATCGTATAAGCGGCCGCGTTTTGTATGTGTGTGTAAAAGGGCAGTTACAGTGCGGTCTTACACAGGCCGCGTTTTAAAAGTGATTTCCAAAAATTAGAAAAAAAAAAATACCTACTTATTTTATTATTGATTTGTGTCGAGAATCAGTAGCATTGTCACCTTGTTGAATTTGACGAGGATGCAAAACGACACCTTGTATTACACTGTTAATAAATCAGGGGTATTTAATAAGTCTAGAGGTAAGGAAAAACGAAAAAGTACATAAGAGAGGCGACTACTTATCCTCGATGAACTTGTCAGTTTAATAATCAATAACATATCTTGTAGCGTATAAATAACAGACCGGTTCACAATACTGACATTCGCGTACTTCATTCTAAAAACTCTCATTTTATTACTTACAGAAACTAAAAAATACTGTTATTCTTACCATTTGTGAAGGAATAATCCTGGTACATAAAACAACAACAAGTTTGGCTTTTCACACAAGACTGGAAACGTAAGGATTTGCGATGGCAACGAACGCTGTGTGTGCCGGACACTATGTGAATGATAAAATAGTCTTTACGATATCTTTGCCCCGGCATCCTGAAGGCTGCCGAAGTATCCCGAGGAATCCCGAGGTATTCCGAAGGCTGCCTGTACGTCTTAAGTATACCGTTACTTTGATTTTGTACCTACAATGAATATCTATCAATTTATATTTCTATTTGTAGGATAATCCCTTGCCGTGTCGTGTCGCGAGTGGGCGCAGGCTCTATGTCATTTTCTATGTATATTTTTTTCTAATATTTAAGTACATTTTAGTAGTAGGGCTTGTGGCTAAGTGATAACAGCCGCACGGGTCGATCGATCAGGTTAAGCTATGCTTGCCGCGGCTGGTCTGTGGATGGGTGACCATCTTCATATACCAAGACCCCTCCGTGCCTCGAAAAGCACGTTAAGCCGATGGTCCCGGCTGTAAAACACTACGCATATTTTCTAGGATTTATTCGTAGATATTTGACAGTCGTTACGAGTCGTCAGAAGCCCGACAGTCTGACAACCAGTCTTACCAAGGGGTATCGTATTACCCAGTAACTGGGTTGTGGAGGTCAGATAGGCAGTCGCTCAATGTAAAATACTGGTATTCAGCTGCATCCGGTTAGACTGGAAGCCGACCCCAACATAGTTGGGAAAAGGCTAGGCAGATGATGATTTTAAAAGCTGATTCCTAGTTGTTATTTTATTTCAGAACCGTAAAAAGCAGCACTAAATGCGTTATACGCGCGACAAAAGCGCGTAAAAAAGCTGAATCTGATTTCATGAAAAGCGTAAGTATGCGTTATTTTCGGCTGAAGTGTCGCGACGCTAAAACTTCATAATGCCCTGAAAACAGCAAAATAGTAGCTAAAACAAGCTAGGTCAACCATAAATATTCAGTACTGAGCCACAAAAGAGTTAGGTACAGAAGATAGAAGGCATAGGTTCACTCAAATAAACGTGACGTACAGACGCCAGCACAGCAAGCTACCCGAAACTGTCAAATTTTCCCAATTAACCTTGAACCCAATGCTTTAGCGATAAAGTTGAAAATCTATTAAAGGAATTTGACAGATTGTAGTAGCTTGATGTGCTGGTGGCGTCTGTACGTAGATCTCCAACTACAACGCTACAAGGTTATTTTGGCGTGTGGCCAAAATCGGAACTAACATCGCCATTTTGTTTTGTCAATACAACTTCTGTGTTAATGTCACAAATGTTTGTTTACCACTGCCCTCTCATAAACAAGTACGCTGGAGTAAATATACTATACGAAATGAAAATTGTTTTTTATGCCGATTCAAAGCGTCTCAGTAACTAAATTATAAGCCTACAACTATAATAAAAGTTTTTATCTCATTTGTGAGCCACGGCGCCGGCAATGTCTAACCTTAACTGCTCGAACAGGTGCGTGATGATCGTAGAGCTCAATAAGCTTTGCCGTAAGAATATTAACTTGCTCATCGACTGAAGCAGAGGCAAACAGAGCAGACCAATCTATATGGCTGGCATCCTTGCAAAGATTATCAACGTTCATGTCACCAAAATTGCGTTGCATGAGAATTTTAGCTTTAGCCTTAGGTGGGCGAATTTTGTACGACAGAAAAATCAGGTCATGATAGGAAAAGGCATCGGCTGAACATTGGCCATGCTTAGCGACGTGATCAAGGAAAGAGACAAAAATCAAGTCAAGAAGTGAAGGAGTAGAGTTAGGAAAATGGTGAGTGGCACTCAATGTAAGAATGGAAAGAATACTGGAAGCCAAAAGATTAGTCAGAGATGAAGAGCGACGATCTTTTTTCAACAGACGAGTATTAAAGTCACGCATCAAGCAAGCAGCAGCAGTCAAGCATTGCAGACAGTTAAGACAGTCCCCTAAAACGCCCGCACTTCGCCACTTCCTAGTGCTTTAGCTGGTAAGAAGAAGTGGCGCAACAAACTCCCCAGCAGCACAGCTCTTTGTTCAGTTAGAAAAACTAGATTCTATACAAAGGGATGCAAAGTAATTAATGTTATGAAACTGAGAACATTACATTAAACTATTTACCATTTACATTTATTGATACTTTCATTACCTATGTATGTTACCTAACATCACTGAATTCAACATCGTTAAACCTCTTCACACAATGTGTATCTTTCGAGTGATTATCACACCATCAAACAGCTTATAAAAAAGTATATTATGAATGATCTGCAAACAAAACACTACATATTTATTTCTTTTTTAACCTTTTTTTTTTCGTGGTGGAAAATCCTCATGGATGTCTTCCGCCCTGGGGGGGGGGGGGGGGGGTCAGTCCACCCTGGTGTTCCATCTTACACCTACGCCGGGGATCGCGGGAACGTACGATCTTTCCGCAACCGGTCCTGGCGTCCTATTCTGTAAAAATGTCACCGTGAAAACTAAGGTGAAGTGAGCTGTATAGCCGTAGCATTACACTTGATGCTAGAGATTGACACTATTGACAGCTCACTTCGTCTACGTTTTCACAGGTGGAAGCCCTCTCCCTTTCCGCAGTCTCCTTCTGCGAGACGACTGTTTTGCAGAAGGAAATCACCGCGTCCCAGGACTCTTCTCTGCCAACCATCGAGTCGGCTACGGCCGGCAACGACAGGTCACTGCCCACTCCTGAGATGAGGGCACGGCGCGGCACCCAACCGGCACACTCTGCCGCGCCCTGTCCCCCGGCAGTCGACGCAGTGGTGACACCGGGCGTTCGGCTCCCTGTTTATGTGACACAGGTACTTTCCGAAGCAACCATGCCCCGAGAGCACCTGGGTCACCCGAAACGACAGGGAGCCGAAGGGCGAAGGGCGTGAGAGCCTGTCCCGCCATTCCGCCACCAGGACTTCGCGAAGCTACGCCCGACGCAGCTCAATCATTCAATCAAACAGCTATGATCAATAACGTTTGACTACTTACTTGCCTAGTCCAGACATTTAAATTAGCAAAGGACTAAATTAACATTTATCTTCTGTCCTTTTCTTAATGAAATAGAAAGATAAAGATGCACTGAATTTAAATTTAGTTTGTGAACAAGGGAATCAGCGCCATTGTGTGTAGAGGTTTAACGATGTTGAAATCAGTGATGATAAGTAACATAGGTAATGAAAATATCAATCAATGTAAATGACAAATAATTTAATGTAATGTTCTCAGTCTCATAATGTTAATAACTTTGCTTCCCTGCTGTTGTATAGAATCAAGTGTTTCTAACTGAACAGACAACTGTGCTGCTGCAGATTTTGTTGCGTCACTTCTTCCCAGCTAAAGCACTAGGAAGCGATAAAGGGCGGGCGTTTTAGGGGACTGTCTTATGTAATGTTGAAGTTCGAAAAGTACTGATTCTCAGCTTGTTTTGAATGAATAACTTTTGATTTTGAATGGCCCAACTTTTTGCAGTTCACGTGTAGACAGCATGTAGACGGCCTAACCTGTACAACGCGAATTGGCAATATTTAATTGGCAGCAGAGCTTCGTTCACAACAAATGTTGAATATTTAGCCACGTATTGGTTCTCATGAGACACAGCAGCTATCACAAAGGAAGTGCAGTAGGAATTAAGAGCTACACAGCAGCAGGTTCCAATTACTTAGGTACCCCTTGACCATCGACAAACCTAGTGTCAACGACTACGAATCATACGTCATTTTCTAATCTAAAAACTGTTAACAGAGGGGTAATTCTCGTAATTTTAAGAACGTTCACAGTCTGATCTCAGTCTCAATCTGTCAAAAATACGTCTCATTTCCCTACATTTTGACAAGTTTTTGACATTTGTTTGTCGCCGAGATGAGACTGCGACTAGATTTTGAACGTTTTAAATTACGAGAATTGGCCTTCAGTTCACAGTTATTTTTCTTCTGACAGCTAGTGAAGAGGGGCTTGTGGCTTAGAAATAACAGCCGCATTCGATAGATCAGGTTAAGCTACGCTTGCCGCGGTTGGTCCGTGGATGGGTAACCATCTACATACTAAGACCTCTCCGTGACCCGGAAAGTACGTTAAGCCGTTGGTCCCGGCTGTCATTCGTGGATCTTTGGCAGTTGTTACGGGTCGTCAGAAGCCCAAAAGTCTGACAACCAGTCTTACCAACGGGTATCGTATTACCCAAAAACCTGGTGTTGTGGAGGTCAGATAGGCAGTCGCTCCATGTAAAATACTAGTATTCAGCTGCATCCGGTTAGACTGGAAGCCGACCTCAACATAGTTGGGAAAAGGTCACAGATGGTGATTATGATGAGCAGCAACCTAACAGCAACCTTATTCTAATGAGAATAAAGATCACTGTGACGCTGTCAGTGATGCAAAATCAGAGGTGGAATACCTGTAAAAGAACTATAGGATCATTAAACTAAAGGCATTTGAGTATCATGATGTTTGTATGATACGATTATTTATTTACCGTTTCGTCAATACTATACTACTATAGTGCCAAAACACATCCTCCTAATATACACTCGAGGGTTTAGACCTCCAGGGCAGCGGGATCGTCCGAAAGGGTTACCGCTGCCCTGGAACAGAAAGGGCTAAGGAAGGAACACGGGTGGGTTTTAGTCAGTAAGAGTCTGACACTCCCTTCCGCTCCACCCAGAGCGGGAGGGGTCATTTGATGATTTCCCATCCAAAAAATAAAATAAAAAAGGGTTTAGACCTATATTAATATCACACGAATACATAGTGCACACTAACCCTTCATTCACTCCGCTAATGTGTTCCCGGGCGACCAGCACCGCCGTCACCCGTCAGTCTAATCGCCCCGCCTCTTGTCACCCCGCACCTTTCAACCTATTTCCACTCGTTACCATGACAACTGTGCTTATTTACCTCGTTACCTTATTTCCCTGTCTATTGTTTAAACCTCTAAACGACACTCCGTTGTGGCAGCCATTTTAAAATATGCATTTTGGCGCGGAAACCGTTTTTTTTATTGTGTTGTTTACGCAAAGGTACTTGGGTGATTAAAAAAAAGGCAAAATGAAAAGAAACGTAACATTTAAAAATGTTTTCTTTCTTGTTTAATGTTTATGTCGAAAGTTTTCTGCGTGAACAGAAGAAATAATGTCTATGTGCATACCTACATTGATGATTTATTAATGAGTAACCAAAACTGTTGAACATTTTTCCTTATTCTATGATATTTAACTAGGTCGGTTTGTTACTGTTAATAATTTTAATGAATGTTTATACGTTATGAACAGACTAATAAAATTTATTATTAACTTTGTATCAGGAAATACCTCGTAAAATATACAATGACAGCCTAATTGATCTCATTTTTAAAAACCTTAGTGTATTAAAAACAGTATCAAGCTGTATCCTACTGCCTGGTCGAACATCACAATCTGACTCATTTTGAATGATATTTCTAATCCATTGCTCCATATGTTCGAAAAATTTGTCTTCTCAACAACGTAAATAACGCAATGAATGTTGCTGAACTGTCAAAATCAAAGGCATTCGTACTGTTGGAGTGTTGCAATTACCCCACTGTTCTAAAACTATTGACCGTGAGTACCATGACTCCACCCGCTATTAAAACACTCTCCTTGCCAATAAACGTCAGGGTATATAATGTTCTGTGCCAATAAACATCATTTCAGCCGAGAGACGTCCACTGCTGGACATAAGCCTCCCTCAAGCACCTCCACTTCGACCGGATCTGTGCTTCTCGCATCCAACAGGTTCCTGCGGCTTTAATAACTTTGCCATTGCCAATAATGATGAGTCAGTAAGTTCAAGAAATTATTTTTCACAGAATTATTGCCGCTTCACCTCCAAAATCGAAGTACCTTCCTAGTTTGAAGGTTGTATCACTAGTAATTATCCGATTAAAACAGATTCCGGACTTCGAACGGCCTGTTCTTAACGACTATCAGTTCCCATGAACTAGGTATGGCCGTGGCACTCAGATGTTCAAAATCTGCAGCTATATGAGGAGTCTGCAAGGGTCACCCATCTAAGTCTTGACCGCAACTACATTGCTCAACCTCGAGCTGTCAAAGTGGCTATTATTAACCTAGCCACGATTATCCCGTGAGAATATGTTTATGTATGCAAAACCATGCAATAGGTACATAAGTTCCGCTTATATACGTATAAGTGATATTGCTTGTCATCACTATTTTCTATCTATTTCCTTTTTGTGATGTAAAAGATGCTCAATATTTGTATTTAACCATAAAACATTGTATACACATTGCATTTAATTATTAATTCCATAACAATTTCGATGATCATTGCCAACTGGTTTGCGTGTGCGCACCCTCACTAAACGACGAACTAATCAACATACGTCCGTCTCTTTCACACCATAAGCCAAAATCCTCTGTCTCCTTCTTCTGACTATCGTAAACTTGACCTCTAAGATTATTGCTATGATTTTCTTTTGTCATTCTTACAGACTCCGGCGCGGATGGCGCTCGTCGCCAATCGATAAAAAACATTTTTTTGTGTGTCAATCCATACAAATAGTCGTTTTAATAAGCTCCGGGAAAATTCCTTTAAAAATGGTAAGAATAGTGATAAAAAATATGGTGTTGTGTTTTTAATCATTGTGCAATTACGTTAGTTTGTGTGTAATTTGTAATTATTTAACGTGGAGGAAGTTTTTTAAGTGTTAAGTCGAATGTCATACGTGTTGTGCTCAAAATGGTGGTGGACCGGTTTGCGATTCGTTGGAGGTAGCCTTTTTATTATGCAGTCGGAGGCCTTTCAGGATTCTTTTCAAAGAGTTTGCTGCCAAACAGTACTTTCACGGGATCGAGTCATACTTTTAAACTCGTGAGTTTGGAAGAACTTTTGTACGCCAAACGGCAAACTGAAGGCCAATTCTAGTAATTTAAAACGTTCAAAATCTAGTCGCAGTCCCATCTCGGCGACAAACAAATGATGTCAAAAACTTTTTTAATTACGAGAATTGCCCCTCCGGAATTAAATCGCGAAGACCAGTAAGTAGGTTGCCTAGATATTTAAATGCAAAACATACATTTTTAAATTGAGAGCTTGTAACGGACCTCTTTGTCAGAAACAATGATTGTCCGACTTAATTTAACTTTTAACTGTTTTCTCTTCATAACAGACTATGAATAAAAAATGTTTTAATTATGGTCTTCAGGATTCTAATTTGATTGTCCGTCTGAAAGATGATCTATGACCATTCTAAAGTGACTGTACTTAAATACTGGAGAAACCAGCTATATCTAGTTGTTAATGTTCAGTTAATATCAGAGGGGCAATTCTCGTAATTTTATGAACGTTCACAGTCTGACCTGTCTCAATCTGTCAAAAATACCTCTAATTGCCCCACATTTTTTGGCATTTGTTTATCGCCGAGATGAGACTGCGTCAAGATTTTGAACGTTTTAAATTACGAGAATTTTATTGGCCTTCAGGTTATGGTTCAGTTTTCGACACAGTCTACTTGTAGATATACCAAAAAGTCTAGGCAGCATTCGCGATTTATTTGCCAAAAATGTAAATAAATATGTGTTTATGGAAAAATAACTTTAATTCCTACGCAATAAAGTTCAGTTTACGCTACATCTTCAAACATTTTTATAACTTTATTAATAGTGCTAGACACTCTGAAATCAACTTAATTATAATTAAAATAAAGTTGATATTAGTTTAACTTGAAATGACATCAATTTGAAATATTAGTTTGTATGAAAGTATGCAACCATAATTAAGGAATGCCACTTTAATTCTCCTTACTCAAAAGTATCAATCTAGAAATCCTAAAAACGAATAAGTCAACAATAACTTCATCAGACGTTCACAATCATGTTTACATTAGGTGGTATATGCAAATCATCTTCACAAAAAACTTATACCAGTTTCGACGTCATTAGTTCCCCACTTTTTACTTAAGTTCAACCACATATCGAACTATAATATATCTTGTTTATCGAAGTAAAAAACTCTCGTCTTTATTTCTTTACATAAAAAGTGGTGGTTTCCATCATTTCTAATCTAGTATACAAGGTGACGGGGACATCGACGCACAAACTGTAACCATGCATTCAGCACATGATTCTAAAACAGCTGATTTTTTAAGATTCTAACATCGGTTATCATAAATAAAACAGCTGTTCCATAGAAATATGCAATACTGACAACCAGTCTTACCAAGGGGTATCGTATTACCCAGTAACTGGGTTGTGGAGGTCATATAGGCAGTGCCACCGGACAACCGGAAGCAGCTGAATACCAGTATTTTACATGGAGCGCCATGTAAAATACTGGTATTCAGCTGCATCCGGTTAGACTGGAAGCCGACCCCAACATAATTGGAAAACGGCTAGGCAGATGACTTACGCGGTAAAAATGTATGGAACAGCCGATTTTTTTATGATAACCGACGAAATCAAAACAAAACAGAGAGAAGTGGAAGGAGATTGGGGAGGCGCTACAGTGGGACATAACAGAATTTTAATAATAATAATAACCAGCGAAAAATATCAACGCAGAGGTTCAGAATCATGTACAGACGCCAGCAGGTCAAGCTACCCGAAACTGTCAAATTTTCCCAATCAACCTTGAACCTTAATGCTTTAGCGATAAAGTTGAAAATCTATTAAAGAAATTTGACAGATTATAGTAGCTTGATGTTGATCTTGAGGTTGCGCGTCGATGTCCCCGCCACCCTGTTTTATCTATTTATATAAAAATGAATCCCTATTTCAATTGGTCATGCCATAACTTGAGAACGACTTTACCGATTTCATCCATCTTTTTCTAAAATTTCTAATACTTTGTAGAAGGTCCTTACGGAAACAAAATTAAGAATGTTGATTTACGCGGACGAAGTCGCGGGCAGAAGCTAGTCTATATCTATAAAAAATAATCCCTATTTCCCTTGGTCACGACTTGAGAACGACTTTACCGATTTCATCCTTTTTTTTTAAGTTTTCTAATACTTCGTAGAAGGTTCTTACGGAAAAAAAATTGAGAAAGTTGCTTCACGCGGACGAAGTCGCGGGCACAAGCTAGTACTTAATAAAAATGAAATGCTCTTCTTTGGTAAGCGCATCACTTCAGAACGGCTGGACCGATTTGGCAAATGTTTGTTTTAAGATGTTCGTAATAGCGAATCAGGTTTTTATGGAATGAAATATTTGAAAAGTTGCCGGGCAAATTGAAAAAATTGGGAATACGGAAACTGCAGTTTCTATGGAAATTTCGCGTCATCTAGTTAAAAAGTTTCATATTTGGAAGCACTGGCACATTTTTTTTAATAACATTTTGACCAGAGGCCATAGATTACTTGGCTGGGTCATTAGGTACTTATCAAAAACAAAACACAACTATAGATTTGAGTTTGGAACTCGGCAGCCTAATAATTATTGTATCGGCTACTTATCGCCCTAAGAAGGATTAAGGAAAAGGTTCGCTGCTTACAGCGGAACATGGATTTATTTATAGAGGCCACTCAGAAAATGCTGGATTTTGGGTCAAGATGGCTAATATTCCGGTCAAGAGGTGGTATTTACGTGAAAAGGATAATTCGATATTGGTTCCTTGTTTATGAAGTTCTCATTTACTAGTCTCGGAAACCCTCCAGTGAAGTCAAACTATGACAGTTGCATAGTAACAAGGAATTAGGGCCAATAAAGGACAGAAAAACAACGTATCTTTAGGTTTAAAATACTCATAAATGCGTGATAAATGTGATAATACACGTAAGAGACCTGATTGATACTGAAATAAGATCTTACATTCTTTAATATTTCTGTAAGTAGTGCTAATCTGTAAAAATCTCACCGTGAAAACATAGGTGAAGTGACCTGTCAATAGTGTCTGGTGATCTGCTGTACAGGTGTTCCTAGTGCAGAACTGCAGACACCAGTCTCTCACAAACTAGTTTCTAAGCTTTTCTAAATTTATAAGATGACATTGTTTGTAAAGAGAAATTAAATTATTTAAATTTCAAAAGTGTCAAATTCCTAGCATCGGGATCAATGACAGTTCACTTCAAGCTCACTTCATCTAAGTTTTCACGGTGACATATTCGACAGATAACTAATAACTACTGCGTTATTATGGTGTAAAAACTGGACCTAGTTATAAATACAAAGTTCTATAGGGACAACTGATAGTAGGAATGTTATTATGTAATGTAATAATATGTACTTACCGAAATTAATAATAATGAGTATCTGCGGTACCTACAACGTTCGTGTAAACAACGAAATAGGAAATGTTTACATGTAAATTGTTTGTCAAGCAATGATCTTTGCATCCTACGCGTCATTTGCATGTGGTTAGAAGTGAGTCACTGTCAGACATGTGTCACGTTCACTGGCTAAAGGTAGTTCAAGAACGCCGTGTGGTTTTAGTCAGCAATAGTCTGACAAACCCTTCAGCGCAGGGCGAAGAACAATCAACTCAGCCTATCGCCCTATAGCCCTCTCCCAGGTTGCGCCACAAAACCCTGTCCTCCGCCTTCTGCATCCATTCCGTCCCAGCCGACTTCTTAAGGTCGTCGGACCATCCAGCTCGGGGACGTAGTAAGCTGTCTCCACGTCCGGCTCAACTGGCCATCGGTCCTATAACAAACATGGCCAGCCCACTGCCACTTCAGTTTGCTTACTTTGCAAACTATGTCGGTAACTCCGGTTCTTTTCCGGATAATTTCATTTCTGATTTTATTCTTCAAAGAAACTCCGAGCTTAGCCCGCTCTATAGTACGGAGAGCATCCATGAGGATTTCCAAACGCCTATTTTTTTTGTGGTAATTTTTGTCACCTTCTATGATCGATGTGTCTTGCCTCTGCCGTTGACCCGTGTCGCTGGTGTTTGAGCACATTGAGCACTAAGTGTATGTGTGTATAACGTTAGTAAGTTTAACGTTATTCAGATTTAGAAATAACCAACCAATTTATAAAATTAGCCAATCGCAGTCTACTGCTTTTCATACGTCGGCGTCAGTTCCACATCACAAAATATTCTAATTGCCGAACAAAACCCAATTAACATCATCTGCCTAGCATTTTCCCAACAACTTTGGAGCCGGCGTCCAGTCTAACCAGATGCAGCTGACTACCAGTTTTGTACGTGGAACTACTGCCTCTGCCCTCCACTACCCAGTTACAGAGTATCACGTTACCCCTTGGTAAGACTGGTTGTCAGACTTGCCGGGTTCTGACGACCCATAACCGGGACCAACAGCGTAACATGCTTTCCGAGGCACGGAAGGGTCTTGGTATATAAAGACCACCCATCCACGGACCGACCGGCAAGCGTAGCTTAACTTAATACTACTGCGTCCGTTATTTTTGTACATCTCTGTCTATTCCCGCTAAGTAAAGTCAGGGACATTAATTGCTTACCTACTTAAATTATCCGTTTAATCAAATCACAGCTGTCATTCCTTGACATTTTGTTATATATCGTGTAGAAATGCTATAACATAGCAAATTGAAGTAAAGTCTATTCAAACTAACGTTAATTCAAGTAAAAAAAAAAACATCAACTTTATTTTATTCATAATTAAGTTGATTTCAGAGTGACTAGAACTATTGAAAAAGTTATAATTTTTTTTTAATTTTTAGCGTAAACTGAACTTTATTGTGTAGGAATTAAAGTTAGTTTTCTATAGACTCATATTTATTTACATGTTTGGCAAATAAATCGCGAAACCTGCATTCTAGATAGGGTGTCTATTTGAAAAACAATTGTTTTCCCTGACATAATATTAGTTTTAACAATCACGTGGAGCGTAGTCTCGTTAATCAATAAACTTTGAGGAATTTTATGACAATCGCACATAAAGAATTACCGCTAATAATCATTAAGAACGTAGATTGTCGTCAAGTTCTCACAATTGTTGTTTTTCCTCAACAGTTACACCAATAGCTTGACGGTTCTAATGTTTAATACAGTTTTTAAACACACACACACGTGTACTGACTGTTCTTAAATTACGATATGCTGATAAAATTTTCATTTTTAGCGTTCCATACCAAAAAAAGAAAAACCGGAACCCTTATAAGATCACTTCGTTGTCCGTCTGTCTGTTCGTCAGTCAAGACCCTTTTTCTCAGGCGCGCGGTTTTATCAAGTTGAAATTAATATCATATACTCAAGGCTGCAATCCCTTGAAGCAGTGAAAAAAACAAACTTCTAAGTCAATGCAATCAAAAGATACGGGTGTTTATGTTCCGAAATCAAAACCTATAGGGTACTTTACGTTGACCTCGAATCATGAAATTTGGCAAGAAGCAATGTCATGTAGCACAAGTAAAGGAAAAATCCGAAAACCGTAAATTTGTAGTTACAACAAAAATAATTTTAAAACTATTTATACAGGTACTTACCTACAAATTTGTACGGAGCCCTCGGTGCGCGAGTCCGACTCGCACTTGACCGGTTTTTTACTTATTATGTTTATTTTAGTGTTATCATCGGCTTTCCCTCTGTAAAGGGTTAATTAACAGTAACACATCCATACTAATTACTAATATTATAAATTCAAAAGTACCTAAGTGTCTGTATGTTACATTTTCACGCCTAAACCACTGAGCAGATTTCGATAAAATTTGGCAAGGATTGGCATCCAGCACTCTAATTGCGTAACACACTATCCATCTCAATCTGATTCATTTTTAAGGATATTGCTAATCCATTGCTTCATATGTTCGAAAAAAAATCTGCTCAACACCGTAAATAACGCAATGAATGTTGTTGGATTGTCAAAATGAAACTCCTTGCTACTGATAGTGTGTTACGCAATTACCTCGCTGGGGAAGGAAATTTTGTCTTTTGCCCCCGTAGAACGTTCCCGTGGTACTTTGCCACCGTAGAACGTTCCCGTGGTATTTTGCCCCCGCAGAACGTTCCCGTGGTATTTTGCCCCCGTAGAACGTTCCCGTGGTATTTTGCCCACGTAGAACGTTCCCGTGGTATTTGGTCCCCGTAGAACGTTCCGTGGTATTTTGCCCCCGTAGAACGTTCCTGTGGTATTTTGCCCCCGTAGAACGTTCCCGTGGTATTTTGCCCCCGTAGAACGTTCCCGTGGTATTTTGCCCCCGTAGAACGTTCCCGTGTTATTTTATCCCCGTAGAACGTTCCGTGGTATTTTGCCCCCGTAGAACGTTCCCGTGGTATTTCCGAAATCCAAGCACACATAATTTCGGACTTCTTGCTTCGTAGCGTTACTACGAACTAGGGCTACAAAATGCTACGCAGACTACGAAATCCCTATGCTACGATAACCTTTTCAACCAAACTCTCACAATGAAAACTTAATCACCGTTCGCCATTTATTAGCCAAACATGTAAACTAATATGAGTTATTGGAAAAATAACTTTAAGCTCAGATCACTCCAAGTGACCTGTCATTCCACCTGATGCTAGGACAGTATTGACATTTCACTTCAAGCTCACTTCATGTGAGTTACCTTGACTGCATTTGCATTTTCAAAATGCAGACGATGCAATCAACGACAACATAATATAATGAATTTTAAGGTGTTTCTAATCGACGGGACACTAATAGATAAAATTAAAAAAATCCAATGCATGTTTTTTTGCGGGTCTTGCCCGATGTTTCTTTGAAGGATAAAATCGGAAATGAAATTATCCGCTTAAGAACTGGAGTTACCAACGTAGCTTGCAGAGTAAGCAAACTAAATTTCCAGTAAGCTGGCCATATTTGTCGAAGGACCGATGGTCGGTGAAGTAGACGAGTCCTGGGGGTCTACTCCGAACTAGTATCCGCCGAATGTTCGGCCGTTTCCTGCTAAGAAGTTATATTTGGTTCGGTCGGTCCCGATCCTACACTCCTACATTCTTTCGAATATTGACTATGGTCCCGACCCAACTGAGCCGATCCGAACTTTTTTCGCATTTTTCAAAATTATTCGGTTCGGCCATGTGTCGGTCCGATCCGAACATTCGCACTTTGCACTTCGGATTAGACCCCCTGGCGTGGAGATCACATATCGGCAAACGTAGTGAAGGACGCCCCCCAGCTGGACGGACGAAAAAAAGGTGGCTAGGACAGACTGGATGCGGAAAGCGAAGGACAGGGTGTTGTGGCGCAGCATGGGAGAGGACTATGTCCAACAGAGGACTGCGATAGGCTGAGTTGATTAATGTTTTTTTGGTGCAGATAATATTTATTTTATTTTATTCTATTCGGGAAACTTACAGCTAATATCAGTGTTCTTAAAAAATATGCATTTGTAAGCCATTTACATACAAGTTTCCACTGATAAACACAGAGATAATGAGATATGTTTATACAGACACTATATTTAATTGATTTTGAGACCCCATTCTATTTCTTTGGCAGCTTAATGTGCGTTCAGCCTACCATGTCATAACGTGTTTATGAAGATCGGTTTCTCTAATTATAGATGTAATTAAAGTAATTAGGAAAACCGATCTTCAAATACTGGTACTCAGCTGGAACCGGTTAGACTGGAAGCCGACCCCAACATTATGTAGCTGGGAAAAGGCTAGGCAGATTATGATGTAATTAAAGTAATCCTACTAATATTGTAAATGCGAAAGTTTATATGGATGGATGGAAGGATGAATGGATAGATGGATGGATGGATGAATGGATGGATGGATGGATGGATGGATGAATGGATGGAGGTAGGTTTTGTCGTGAAAGGGTACGAACGGATTTGGATGAAATTTGGCACACATAGTTTATAACCAGGATTGACGCAAAGGACTTTTTATCCTGGTATTCCCACAGGATCGAAACTTATGCGGGTGAAACCGCGGAGCGCAACTAGTATAATAAATTATAATAGCGATGCGGACGAGTACTTCGACGCCTCACTGTCCTTTTGTAATTTTATTGTATAGTTAGCACAGACGTAAAAATGGAAATATCACGGCGGGATTTTATCGCGCATTGTATTTTCAACTCTCGGCGACGAGCAGAGCGTTGAGAATCAAACAGAGCGCAACCCAGCGCGTCAGAAAAACATGCTGTTGGATTTTCAACTCTCTGCGCTAAGCAGTGCGTTGGAAATCCAATGCGCAAAAAAAACGCGCCCTGCGTACCTGGGCTTAGTCATTTCATTTATTTTAGTACCTAGTGTAAATAGTTACTTGTGTTAAATATTGTAAAAGTTGCTTATTCTATTACAATTAATCCTACTAATACCTATTATAAACGCGAAAGTTTGTGACGCACGCTAAAACTACTGAACGGATTTTGATGAAACTTTACAGTTAGCTTATACATGAGAATACCACATAGAATACTTTTTATCCCGATATTCTCACGGGATCGACACTTATGCGGGGGAAACCGCGGGGCGCTGCTAGTAATAAACGCGAAAGTTTGTGAGGATGGATCGATGGATTTTTGTTACTCTTTCACGCCAAAACACAACACACGGACGGACCCGAACACGGATTTGGATAAAATCTGGCACACAGATAGTTTATAACCAGGATTAATACATAGGATACTATTTATCCCGATATTCCCACGGAATCGAAACTTATGAAACCGCGGGGCGCTACTAGTTTTTTCTAATAAAACTTTAATGATGTTGTTCCTTTCGGACGAATCTAGGAATTATAATAATCATGATATTGTTTCCAGTAAAAAGGCGGTAAATCCCTGTTTATTTAGAGGTTATTCAATTTGATTTGGACTCAAACCTCGTCTGATTGGTCTTGTCTAGTAGCTTTTTGACCAATCACAATACAGCTTACCTATCACTCACTTTTGACAGCTCAGTAACGAGCTGTCAAAAGTCTGTCTAAACACAGTCAATTCATCGTCATCTACCTAGCCTTTTCCCAACTATGTTGGGGTCGGCTTCCAGTCTAACCCGCAGCTGAATACCAGTATTTTACATGAAGCGACTGCCTATCTGACCTCCACAACCCAGTTACTAGGTAATACGATACTTCTTGGAAAGACTGGTTTTCAGACTTTCGGGCTAATGACGACCCGTAACGACTATCGAAAACGGGTAATTATCGGTCTCAAAAGTAGGGGGGGGGGGGTAATTTGGTTTCAATCTACCTCATTTCAATGTTGTAATTGCCAGAAACGGAATTACACAGGGGTACAGGGACAGGAATAAAGATCACTTTGAATTTGACAGCAATGCAAAATTATAGGTAAAATAACTCTGAAAGGGAGAATATGGCATGAGCCTCTTATATATTTTTTAAATAAATCGAAATTCATCGATCTCTTAAACCAGTTGAACCTTGAACATTTACTACGGAATAAGAGTTTATTTACAAAACTTTTTGGACATTTACCTCAGAATGGTCGCCTTTTGTATATGTCTGTGTGACCGTGTTGTTCTTCTAAGCTACGCAACGGATTCTGAGGCAGTTTTGATCATAATTTAGCGAATTTATTCCGGCACGCTAATGCGTAACACACTTTCAAACAAAATCGGAATAATTTTGAGTGATATTGCTAATCCATTGCTACATAAGTTCGAAAAATTTGTCGACTCAACAATGTAAATAACGCAATGAATATTGTTGAACTGTCAAAATGATACCTATTGCTACTGTTAGTGGGTTACGCAATTACCCTGCTAAAGGTTTATGTGCATAAAACATAATATTAAACTTAAATCATCATCTACCTAAGCTTTTCCCAACTATGTTTGGGTCGGCTTCCATTCTAACCGGATGCAGCTGAGTACCAGTATTTTACATGATGCGACTGCCTATCTGACCTCAACAGCCCAGTAACTGGGTAATACGATACCCCTTGCTAAGACTGGTTATTAGAGTTTCGGGCTTCTGACCAACCGTAACGACTGTCAAAGATCCACGAATGACATCAGGGACCAACGGCTTAACGTGCTTTCCGAGGAGGGGTCTTTGTATGTAATGATGGTCACCCATCCACGGACCAACCGCGGTAAGCGTAGCTTAACCTGATCGATCGAATCATGCGGCTGATAATATTTAGCCATATTTAACTTGAATATAATACAGAAATCATACTAAAAACCGTGAGACAGAGGCGGGGCGGACGTTAGTAAAAAATAAATTGAACATTGCACATTGCATTCTTTCACCGTTATATCGATGATTCGCTGCAAAAAACTACGGACTGGTTCCGAGGTGGTTTCATGGAGTAACCGGTTACCTTCTAGAGGCCGGGGTGCTCGGAAACCCTCATTATGGTGACCGCGTTCAACGACTGATCTTACCGGTTTTCTTCTATATATATTTTTGTACCAGCATCTATCCGTGACTTCGTTCGCGTGGAAGTCATAAGATACACAATTTGCTTAAATAACAGCCACATTTTTATTGTACGCCTACGACCCACTGCGTCGCGTCGCATCGCCCGCCGCGCTTTTGATCCGTTTTCACTTAGCGTTTTTTCTTTTTGGAGATACATGTGATGTTAAATAGCCTATTTAACCATACTCAAGAATTGGGCTATAAAATGCAAAACGATTTTTCAAATCCGACTAGTTTCAGAGATTATCGCGTTCAAACATTCTCTTCAGATACTTTAAACTTACATAGATTAGAAGGTGGCCCAATAGTGACGCCCCAGACTTACCGAGTTGTAGGCCGTGGATTCGAACTCAGGCAGGCGCTTTACTTTGTGTAATGTATTTCATCACCGCTGCTCTCAAAACGGTAAAGGACATGTCGGTTTCCTCACGACATTTTCGTGAGGAAACCGGCATGTCATAGAAACAAAAAATTCGAAGACATGTGACATCTAAAAACCCGCACTGGGCCCACGTGCTGTATTACAACCCACACCCTCTCGCAGAGAGGAGGCCTGTGTCCCAGCAGAGGGAACATTATAGACTGATTATGCTATAGTTTCAGATAAAATAATCTTGAAAGATTACGAGGCAATGTATTTAACAACAAAGCTATACACAGAAATAACCATATTTTCCATCCTCTTATCAATTAGAAGAAGTACTTGTCATAATTTTAATAATTGTCCAATAACTAACAAAAAACCGTAGCTACGTACGTCACAGTATTACGTAGGTACAGTCACCAAAAGAATTAAGTAACCAGTGTGGTCGGATATAGTTGAAGTTTAGTAAGAAACCGATGTACGGCATGTCCCAGAACCAAAAATTCGAAGACATGTGACATCTACCAACCTGCACTAGATTAGTACCGCGTGGTTGATTACGGCCCACTCCCTCTCGCAAAGAGGAGGCCTGTGTCCCAGTAGTGGGAACATTATAGGCTAATTATGTTAAGAAACCAATGGATGTTTTCGAATGAAATTTAGTTTGATAAATGTACTACCTATTTGTTTTATACTTACTCATTATTCTTCCATCGGTTTCTTACTAAGCTTCAATTATATCTGACGACCCAGCACCCTAATTGCGTAACACACTATCAATTAAAATCTGAATCATTTTGAAAGATATTGCTAATCCATTGCTTTATAATATGTTTGAAAAAGTCTGCTCAACAACGTAAATAACGCAATGAATGTTGTTGAACTGTCAAAATGAAACCCATTACTACTAATAGTGTTTCGCAATTACCCTGGCTGGTTACTTATAATATCTCTTTTGGTGAACATACATATACCTACAGTACAGACCGCACAAATCATGATAAAAACTACCTCAGAAAAACTATTCATTAGGTATTTACCTATTTTTTAAGTTTCTTGTAAAACCCAAAGCGTCATCAGCCACCAAAAATACCAAATAAAATAAAAACTCAGAAATTACTTGTTATTTATAAACAAAACAATAATGACCACTGTTAGTAAATGCTATGATAAGATTAATGGATTAATAGTTTAAAACAATATAATCATTGAGCAATATACACATTGATTATTATTAAGTCCTGTCAAATTAATCAGCGCCTGAAGTAAATTGACGTATTTTTAGTCGCCATGTTTTTGATCACATCTAATTTGTCTATGGAGTATCTTAATTTGGCAGGACTAAACTAATATTTATCTTCTGTCCTTTTCTGAAATAGAACGAAAAAGATGCACTGAACTTAAATTAAGTTTAGTTTGGGAACAAGGGAATCGGCGCCATTGGCTAGTGTGAAACTTATTATTCAAAGATTGAGTAAAAAGTTAATAAAAAAAAGTTCGATGCGGTTTGCTAATATAAATTTGGTTTCATACCAAAAACAGGTTTCAACATCATAAAGAAGAGCAAGTATGCAAAAATGCTAACAGTGTTGACCTGGATTGAGCGAAACAAAACTCAAACCCGCCCCATATGTGGTCACCAAACCCGCCCCATATGTGGTCACCAAACCCGACCCATATGTGGTCACCAAACCCGCCCCATATGTGGTCACCAAACCCGTTGAATGTTGGTCAACGACCCTTCAATACATTGGTGAACCTGAAGCAAGTAGGTACAGTCAACAGCAAAAGTAGATGATCAAAATCAATACTAATGAACGGAGTTCGCGTCAGAACTGTGTGCCATCGAAGTGATTCAAAAGTATGTATTGTAAATTATACCAAACATTTACTACTAGTACAGCTGCCATATATTCGTGATTAGTTTTCAATTCAATTTCAATTTCTGATTTTGATCATCTACTTTTGCTGTTGACTGTACACAAGATACAGGTATATTGCACACATGCCCGTAACTTGCACAAAAGTATGCAAGTAATAATAATAATAATAATATCCCTGGACATTTCACACAGCACCATTTGTCCCAAGCTAAGCAACCTAATGCTTGTGTTATGGTAACAAGATGGCTGATAAACTACTTCTATACATTTTTTTTTTTTTTGTAAATACATACATATTATACATAGAAAAACACCCAGACTCGGAACAAATACATGTAGGTCATACAAATATTAAGTAGCTAAGTAGCTAGTAGCTTTAGTAGTTATTAAGTAGCTTGCATAACAATTCCTTATTGGCGAATAACATAATGGCACGGCAGCTACTTGCATACTTTTGTGCAAGTCGCAGGCGTGTGGTTTCCTGGCTTAGCGCTGGCAGCGCAGAGGTAAAAGAGGGAATAATGAATATACTTGTAAAAGGCTTCTGCTGAAACGGGTATTTTTTGTCGATCGTCATAACACAAACAGCCATTGGTAGGGAAACACCGATCGAGTGCACGACTTGCGACGTATAAAGGCTGACGCACTATTGGGTGAGCCGCATGGCAACGCAATGCGCAATGCGCGCTTACCTTTAGTGAACACATACCTTCTAAATATTCACACTACACATATACACAACCCACATAAAATACAGCTAACACACACACATACATGAACACAAACTACTCAAGAGCATGCATGTACTTACTATATTCATTTAATTTTTACATTATTTTAATATTATAGCATAAATTGTTAATTTCCAAACGGGTGAAGACACTGACTCCTGTAACACAGGTAGGTACCACCTATCACAGGAGTCGGGGCTTCAAATTAAAATGTAACACCTTTATCTATGTCAATAAAACTTTATTATTATTATTAAATATTCTTAAAATAGAACCTACTTTTACTTTGATTTTTAATTTGTTAGACCAAAATGACAGCTGCAATCCTTTTTTTTTTTCTAAACCTACACCTATATAACGTTATAACGTTATATTTATAGGTGTAGTTTTAGAAGAAAAAAAATCCTCGTTTAATAACACCCAATCAAAGAGTAAAAATGAAGGGCGGGCTTTTTGGGGACTGTCTTATGTGATATTGATTTATCTTCGTTTCCCTGACACGACTGTATTTTAAACTGTGTTGGCCCAAAAGTTTGCCACTTCCACGGCGTCGTCAGTGGCATCGCAAAGGAAATCAAAGTGATTGTGAACCTATTTCGCAAACCATGCTCCACCTCCTATGCTGCCCTCTGTGTCCCAAAACATGCAAAGTGACATCGAAAAGTGCTGATTCTCAGCCTAGTTTGAATAAATGTCTTGAATGACTAAAAATTTATATTTATCAATATATCAAGCTTTAAACGCAGCCTATTTTATTACATTTAACAAGACCAAACATCAAAATAATGAAATACGATTTTTTATCAACCTAGGGTAATTTAGCAACCGTCACAATAAGAGATAGATAGGTATATATGGGCCAATCTACTCTACAGGCTGCGCATATGACTCCAAGTCTTAAGGAGGGTGAAATCAAAGGGTAGAAACTGTCGATGTCGACACGAGGGGTATTTTGTGGCAAATTAACTGGGTCATTAGGTAATTTCCTGCTCACAGTAATTCTGATAGGATTGCTAATTGCGTGTAGTTAGGTACTCTGCTGTTTTGGTGGTAGATTGTCGGGTTTGTGGACATAATATTGAATGCCCAATTACCGTAATGAAAAGCATTCAAAATCTAGTCTCAATCTCATTCCAGCGTCATTCCTGAGCAATTCATTTCAACAATTTTCCGGAAAAATAGTAGAATCGTAAAAACCGGTCAAGCGCGAGTCGGACTCGCACACGAAGGGTCCCGTACCACCGTACAATATTTTCCGGAAAAAAAACCCTCTTTATTCATTTTTTTTTTAATTTTATTTTATTTGTATTATTTGTTGTTATAACGGCCATAGTGGTACAAACTCTGTGAAAATTTCAAGTGTTTAACTATAACGGTTCGAAAGCTATAGTCCTGTGATAGACGGACGGACGGACCCTTAGGCCCTTGGTCTCAGCATGATGATATTACGGTACGGCGTATGAATCGCGCCGTAGAAAAAACGTGTCCGTGAACAAGCTTCCAGAGTGATCCATACAACACTGACGACCGTGCCTACACACGGCAAATAAACCGGGCCGTAGAAAAAACGTGTCCGTCAACAAGCTTCCACATTGATCCACAAAACATTAACCACCGTATTACATACGGCGAATAAACCGTAGTTTGTCACGCCTAGAAAAAGGTGTGTGTACAAAGGGCCTTGGTAATAGGGTCCGGTTGGCACCCTTTGGTTACGGAACCCTAACAAACTACGCATGCACAGCTGTAAATTATCCTTTGGCCACAATATCATCTTGATTGCTACAAAATAATAGGTACAGTACAGACGCCAGCACATCAAGCAACTACAATCTGTCAAATTTCTTTAATAGATTTTGAGCTTTATCACTAAAGCATTAGGTTCAAGGTTGATTGGGAAAATTTGACAGTTTCGGGTAGCTTGCCCTGCTGGTGTCTGTACTAAACAATGCGCGAGACACAAGGCTCGTTCCCTTATTCATGAACACTGTACTTAAACTATTATACCCGTCATCAAGCCTCTACATTACGTAAAATTGCAAATTATAGTCTGTTCACAGTTATTTTACCTATGATTTTGCGTCTCTGTCAAAATCAAAGTGATCTTTGTTCTCGTGAAATAAAGTTGCTTTCGAGTTGCTGCCACTAACGAGTCTGTCAAAGTCATAGTGACCTTTATTTTCATTTCAATAAGGTTGCTTTTAGGTTTTCTGCCAGTGACAAGTCTGTCAAAATCACAATGCACTTTATTCTCGTTACAATAAGGTTGTTGTTGGGTTGCTTCTGTCAGGAGTAAAATAACTGCGGTAACGGACTGTTATATTTGCCATAGAGGTTGGTATTACGAAGTATGTCTATGATAAATGCTTATATTCAATGTACCGTCAATATATACCTAAGTATATAACACCTGTTTGAGAATGCAGTTTATGAAGTAATTTATACGGGGAAGTACTATAGGAACCATTATACTTACGTAATATATTTGAGCTGCCAAGCGGCAATACTCTATCCTTCTTATCCTACTATACAAGGTGCCAGGGACATCGACGCACAACCAGTAGGCCAATTCTCGTAATTTAAATGTTCAAAATCTAGTCGCAGTCTCATCTCGGCGACAAACAAATATCAAAAACTTGTCAAAATATAGGGAAATTAGAAGTATTTTTTGACAGATTGAGACTGAGGTCAGACTGTGAACGTTTTTATAATTACGAGAATTGCCCCTCTGTTCGATTCAGCTTATGACTCTTGAAACCCCTGCGCTGAATATTTTTTTTTTTTTTTGTAACAAAGTAGAATGCCGATTTTAATAAGAGGTAGGAGGGGGTGTACTGGATGTTCAAATGTCCACGAACATTTAGCAGCTATCTTTTTTTTTTTTCTTTATTTATTTATAGGCTTTTACGCATAGCGTATGTCAGTCCCATCGTATCCTAAACAATTGTACTTTCACAAGACGTGGGCCATGAATTTAAACAAACCCTTCGCAGCGTCGCCATTTGGTTGGGATAGAATTGTATGGAACATGCCTACATCAGTTCTGTTCAAATTCGGGGACCTTACTAAGCTAATTCTACTGGATTCATATTGGACACATTCCTTCAATAAATGTTGTAGCTATCGTTAACAGCGCGACAGTCGCACGGCAGAAGCCATTTTTGCCAATCCAATTAAGCGGATTGCTTCTGCCGCGCGACTGTCGCGCTGCTAACGTCATAATCTGAAAGTGGCCTAACACTAACCTTGCACCTAGAAGACAAAAATTGCCTACTAAGCTAATAAATACATACAAACTTCTAACTCTTATATCGCAATTCGGACTGAGTTTAGAGTAATGCATGTAAATAAGTTTCGTTTGTTACACTATTCTGTACTAGAAAAACAAGATTCGGTTGATGGCCGCGAGAAAAAAAAGACGCCATTTTCAGGTATTCTCTTTTCTACACTTGGGGATCATGTGCTGAATTCATGGTTACAGTTTACGTGCCGAGAGAGTTAGGAGACTTCGTATTATTTGAAGACAAAATTTCGATAGGTATTATTCGGTTTATTAGTGGATTCGCACGAATATACTCGCCCGAAACGTGCGAATCGTCACTTTTACTTAATATTCGATATAACTCGCAAGATTTTCACTATATTTTACCTCCTTCTGTTCTTATGTTATAAATAAGTTATACCTACTGCGTGCGTCCTATTTGCCACAACGTCTTCAAGTCAACCTGTTTTCTAAATATATCACAAAGTGAACGTACTTAGGTACTTGAACTTCTAGCATCTTGGCATCTGCAATGTTTTTTAGATATGTTCAATATATTTCTCAATAACCTGTTGAGGGGGGGGGGGGGGGGGGTGATCCTTCAATGTAGCGAAATTTTACGTTTTTTTTTTTCAAATTGCGGCGCTATTGTACGTTGATCAAAATTCAATATGCGTTAATAGAATAGACTAGAATACTCTGTTTATAAATTACA
The DNA here is from genome assembly GCA_949629185.1 of Apamea crenata. Lineage (NCBI taxonomy): Eukaryota > Metazoa > Arthropoda > Insecta > Lepidoptera > Noctuidae > Apamea > Apamea crenata. The sequence goes on from OX451372.1 coordinate 8,041,439, forward strand.
GATTCACGAATGACAGTCGGGTTTCTGGTTGCAAGTACTAGTACCTACTAATTAAAGCCTCATTAGTCGATTTGCACCACTTTACTCGCTCGAAACGTGCAAATAGTCCCTTCTAATTAATATTATTTTTTCTATAGGCGACTCGTACGAAGTTAATTCGCACTTTTCGGGCAAGTCAATACGTACGAATCTACTAATAAGCATAATTAAAGTGCCAATCTCACCTAACTTTTTCTCAACAGATAATACCGTTATGCACGTTTCTGGCGTTGCTGGCAGCACCCACACTGGAGCAGGACTCCGGCGGCACGCCAATATCGCCATGTCCCAATGTGTTTAATTACGAGCCGCCCGGGTCCGAGCCCGGCAGATGGTACGGAGAAGTCAACCTATCCACAGACAGCACTCTACACTCACTGTGGCTCAATATCGTGCTCGATAGTAAGGCGGATATACTTGGGGTGAGTTCTAATTAAATTTCAAAAGGTTAGCTGCATAGCCAATATACAGGATGAAATTGAATGGGTGCGACAAATTAAAATATCTAATTCAGAGTGCTATAAAGTATATTTAGCATGTTATTCAGGAAAGGGATGCACTTATTGCACAAACGTGCGCGTAGGCGAGCGATTTCTAACGTCGCGTCCTCGCGCGCTCTGTTTATCGTAGTCAAAATTAGTTAAATACCGCTAGTTCAACACGTTGCCAACTTGTTTGATTGCGTCGTGTGTACGATTGACAAAAAAATATTAAAACCGATGGTATGTGTCATATAATGTTGATGTTTACGACTTTTGGATTACAATCATTTAACAAGTTTTGAACATTGACTGAAAATCTAGACACGACTACATAAATCACGCCATAAATTTCCAGTTTTAGCTGACCTCGCATTGTATAGGTTTTTCGTATAATCAAGAGTCAGCTTATACTGGTTATATATAGCTTGATGTGTAGCCGTGCCTATGTGATCTAAGAATTAAAGAAAGAATCAATAGTCTTCCATCTCTTTCAGAACTGGGTAGGAGACGTGTCCACACAAGACAACAAGGACTTCAAAATTGAGAACGGTGACATGCAAATTAACCCTGGCCCTGCTGTGCCAGTGCGCTTCTTCGTTCAATATAATCCTTTGAACAAAACCCCGAAACTGGTGACAATAAGACTGAATGGCAGGGAAATCTGCAACGCGAACACCCCACAGCCTACCATCAACCGACCTGACATAGAACAGAATAATGGAAGGCAGCCAACACAAAGGCCAACACAGAACAACAACTTGCCCAACAACTTTGAAACGAAGCCGGTCAGGAAACCACCTAAAGAGTCTCCCAGACCTTATTTTCAACAAAATCATGCCAACGAAGCTTCTCTAAACATGTAAGTAATAGTAATTTTATTTCCAAAATTCAGTCCTGTGAAGAGCTAGACGAGCCCTTCGATGTACCGTAAAGGAATCAAACAACGTACATTTTCGAAATGTCTTATTTAAAAAAAGATAATCGGGAATCTCTGTTTCTATGGAAAATTTAAAATCGGTCGAATTTTGCTGTAACAAAATTTTTCGAAAATATTCTCAATTAACTTTTTAGACCTATTATATATCCTGCTTATGCGTAGGAAGTTTCATTAATATCCGTTCATGCATTTCGAAAAACAAGGACTTGAAAGTTTGTATGAAATGCCGTACGTTGTAAACGCTCTTAATAAAAAAATAAAAAGCAAGCAGGCAGAGCTAAACATAAATGATGTCACAGCCGAAATAAATCCATCATGGCAGCCTACACCAACACCAAAACTGCGTAACACACTATCAATCTCAATCTGAATCATTTTGAAGGATATTGCTAATCCATTGCTTCATATGTTCGAAATATGTGTCTGCTCAACAACGTAAATAACGCAATGAATGTTGTTGAACTGTCAAAATAAAAGCTGTTGCTACTGATAGTGTACGTGTGTTGTAGGTAACATTTGTAATGGGCTATTGATGACAACGTTCATTAATATCGTTTGCTATCTGCCGTTGCCACTGTCGAACAAATGACACTACCGCATGCTCGATGATTAATTTTCCCTTTGATATGGACAAAGTAATTATTAGTTACGTCATTTGTTATGGGACCTCTAATTATTGCACCGCACTGGTTTACACCAGTCACCATCAATCGTTACCGATTGGAACTATTATTCAACTAGTTTATCTAGTTATACAGGGTCATATTAAATTACCTAGCGAAACTCCGCAGACGTGATTTGTATCATGTAACTAATCAGCGGTCGTTGACCCCAAAATAAATCATCTTTTTTTTTTTGAACGATACCCATCATGTCTACGGAGTTTCGCAAGCTAATTTAATTTGAGCCTGTAGCTTACTTCCGATTGTATCTATCTATAGTATTTGTATCTCACGTAGCGACACGTGTCCACTTGGTTACCACAAGTAAAGCGCGTGTCGCTACGTGAGATACGTCAAACACGCTGTGAATGTGTGCGCGAAGACAAGTAGCGTCAGCACATAATACATAATACACGCTTTGCCGTGCCGTGTCGCCAGTGGGCGCCGGCCATAAATCTTCTCAACCATTTATTTCCCTGATCGTACATAGTTCATCGTATATTTTTGTCATTTAGCCCCAGCAGTGACTCCCAAAACCGGCCGGACAATGGATTTGCCACGCAGCGACCAGACGGCAGGCCGAGACCACCAGTAAGGCAAGTATCATCTTTTTACGTCAGGTTTAGTATGGACGACTTCCTTGTTGGAATAGTGGCTTATTAGTTGATTCGCATGAATTTACTCGCCCAAAACGTTCGAATCGACACTTTGAAATAATATAATTTTTATTGTAAGCGATTCGCACGAAGTTAATTTAGTAGTGTGCGAATCGACAACTCAAACACTACGTAGATATTGACCAATTGCCACGTTTTGAATTTTGTGCAATAAAGTTAAGACAAGTTTATTGCAAGTACATGCAAAAAAGTGCACAAAATTGCCTAATACGTATTTCTACAAATAAATTAACTTCGGGCGAGTAAATTCGTCCGAATCAAGCAATACGCCGAATACAAATAAATACGAATAGTGGTCGCAAACGTGACTGTCAAGCATGTTGTTGCTCAGTTCGATTCCCAGGTTGGTTGAGCCTTACCATACATAGCACTTGTTTTATCAATGTTATCGTAAAACGTAAATCTTATAGAAATATTTAATTTTATGCATCAGACATCATCCAAATAAAAACCAGTTTTGCAAGTATCTCGTCTCTTTTTCCTTAGAAACTCTTTAAATATTTAAATTCTTTTGCCGTTAAAAATATGAATAAGTGATGATAAAAAAATGAATAAACGGATGGAGCCCCGTCCGAAAGTAGTTGATCCGTCAAAACAAGTGTCAAATTACATTTTTCGGACAGGCAAGACACATCGGGCGTAGGGACAACTGTAAAATAAACTGATCTAAGAATGAATGTCGTGTTGTCACTAATTCTTAGATCAGAAACCGAAGTCTTATGTCCGTAAGTGATACGGAGTACGATTCGCCCGTAACTTCGGCCGAAACTACGGACTACGTGCTTAGGAAAGAGACCCAAACTCGGCCTACCATAATGACCGCGCCTGGCTTGGCCTTCATCCGTTCATTCATTTTTTTGACACATTTTGTATAAAAAATGTGTCATCAAATTCAATCGATATAGGTAGACCACTGAAACCTTTATGAATTTCGCTTCACGATCACAGCACCCTAATTGCGTAACATACTGTCAATCTCAACCTGACTCATTTTGAAGGATATGGCTAATCCATTGCTTCATATGTTCAATAAATTTGTCTGCTCAACTACGTAAACAACGCAATGAATGTTGTTGAACTGTCAAAATGAAAGCAATTGCTACTGATAGTGCGTTACACAATTACCCCGCAGGTCTGAATTTTAATTAGTTATTTGAAAAATTTCAAGTGTTTTTTTAAATTCCTTTTTATATTTTCAGTGAACCTGTTGACCATGACTACTGGACAGGACCCGCTTTTATACAGTTACCTAAACTAGATACTTCTAACTCTAACAGCCCTGGTGGACAGGTGAGTCTTTCTTCCTCTCTGCTTCTTTCTTCCTTTCCCCGAGAGAAAACTTTCTGCTAACTAACTGAAAATCATAGCCCGGAAATTGCAAAGTAAAACAATTTAAAATTTCACAATAAACACGGATGTACAGCATGGCCCTTCGTACACACGGCGACACATCAAGCTATACATTTCCAGTTTTAGCTGACCTCTCATTGTATAGGTTTTTCGTACATTCAGAAGTCAGCTTATACTGGTTATGTATAGCTTGATGTGTAGCCGTGTGTACATGGCACGGATTCTTTCCGATACGGCGCGGCGTATAAAACGCGCTGTAGAAAAATCGAGTCTATCAACAAGCTTTCATAGTGATCCATACAATACTGACGACCGTGGCTACACACGGCGTATAAACCACGGCGTAGAAAAAACATATCCGTCAATAAGCTTCCATAGTGATCTATAAAACACTGACGACCGTGCCTAGACACGGAAAATAAACCGCAGTTTTTCACGGCAAGAAAAACGTGTGAGTACAAAGGCAGGCCTCCGTCACTCCATGTACTTGCGCGCTATAATTACCTACCGTCCGGCCGAGCGGTCTCGGGCCGTTTGCGGACCAAATTCAGTGCTGTGGGATCGCGCGGTGCGAAGCAATCACAACTGTACGTTTGAGCATTTGGGCACATTTTAGCATGCAGCAGTTGCTGACGCGACGGAGTAGGCTATTATAGCGGTAGGTATTAGAAATTTTCTACTGAGTGAAGTATCTGTTACCACGGTAATATTATCTATACAGTATTGTAACTCGGCCGCATCTTGGAAATAAATGCTGAATACCAGCCGCGCGGTACTTAAACATGCGATAGGAATGCCCGCCTCCAGCATTTTAATTAAATTTGCCTACTTTGTGTTTCTATTTAGTTTTGTGATTGTAAATATACTTTTTTTATATAAACCAATAAAATACTTTGTGAATTGAATAGGAAGTGTTCAATAAAAAAAAATGCGTGTTGTTTTTTGATTGGTAGATTTAATTAAAAAACCATGTTTATGTTTGAATAAAAAATATTTGTATATATTTAGGTATAATATTTTATAACAACCGATTTGTTATAAAATATAAATATTTACAAATATCTTATAAATTTGCGACCGAAAAACATTTGCGCCTCGACTGAGACGTACGAAATGCTTTATTATTAAATTTTAAAGTATAAAACATCCGCATTCTAGTATAAAGCTTAATATAGTGAAAAAATCGCGCGGTTATTGTTAAAAAACAACACACCGTCCGTTCGTCACTGCGGCACCGTCGCGACTGCCTGCATGTCGAGCGCATACTGAGATCGAGGCGCGTAGGTATAGCTCGCGCTTCGTCCGTTTGTATGAAGTTGGAATACTGTAATATTATCTATAGATAATATTACCGTGCTGTTACGAAGTAACTACTTAGTAATCTGTGACAAAGGGCATAACGGAGTCAAAATATTAAGCACAATCAGCCTATAGTGTTCCACTGCTGGGACGCAGGCCTCCTCTCTGAGAGAGGGTGTGAGCCTTAATTCACCACGCGGGCCCAGTACGAGTTGGTGGATATGACACGTCTTCAAATGTTTGGTTAGGTTAGGCTAGGCTTTTCCTTCACCTTTTTGAGAGCAGTGGTGATGAAATAATTTACGCCAAGTATAGCGCCTGTCTGGATTCGAACTCGTAATTCGCGGCTATTACCACTGAGCCACCACTGAAATGTTAAGCAGCTTAAGGTTCATTTTTACTTGCACCTCACGGTCTTCCCGATAACTTTGTAGCGGTATCTACAACCCCACATGCGAACCACGCGTCATACTAACGTCACGCAAAATCCTGCATCTCGCAAGCAGAGTTAGAGTTAAATAAAAATCGTTTCCCAGCAATATGTACAGTATGCGTAGTTAACGGCTATGTGATGTGTCTTTTTACACCCTGTATACAACGGCCCGACATGAATAATTGGGCAGTTTCCCGCCAGACACATCAACCGTCTGGTCGGAGGATCCTCCCTTTTCTATAGAGGATGAGTGAACCTTACACCCTGTTCCTCATACCTCTCTAACATATTGTTATTTATGTAGTCGGAAGAATCATAAGGTGCAAGTGCTGTCACATTTTGAATAATAATAATACCCCACCGCCGCCGCGCCGCACCGTATCTCTACGTTGACGTCGTGGTGGGGCTTGCACGCTCCGAACTCTAGGCTTGTGCCGGAAGAGTTTACTTTGCCGCAGGGCAGCATGTGGCGAGCTGTTGGGCAGAAGCGACCCCACGGACCCTATCTCCCGGGAGAAGTCTTGTTTCTCACCTCTAGCTTGCCTTTATTGGCCGGCTGGAGTGAACAATGACGAGGAACAGAGCTCCCACCTCACCACCTGTTGGTGCCTCATTTCACTGAAAACGTCTAACGGGCCTCTGAAAGTTGGCTTCGGCCCCTCGAACGCCTTCCAAAGGTCTGGGACCCCAGGGTCCCGAGATATGTCAAAGTCGAATAAAAATAATAATAATAAGTTCTTTATTTCTCCTCACAATGAAAAGCTTATTCTAGGTTTCACATATTATTTGATTTTTTAGCAATTTGAGGAACTGCTGTGCGATTCTGTAACCATCTCACCGTGAAAACTTAGGTGAAGTGAGCGTGGAGTGAGCTGTCATTCCAAATAATACTAGGGATTGACACTACTGACAACTCACATAAAGCTCACTTCACTTGAGTTTTCACGGTGAGATTTTTACAGAATCGACCGGCTGGTGTTCAGACACCAGCCGGGCGATTCTGATTCTGATTATGATGCCTGAACGGAAGAACAGAAAGTTTTACTTTAAAAAAAATTATATTACAATCTAACATTATAGCTAAGGAGATTTAAAACTAAAAACTTATTATTATTATAATTTTGGGGGTAGAATGAAAATGATATTTCGAAAAGGTGACTTATGTACACCCGCTTTGTGGAAAAGGAATTTATTTGAAAATTGTTTATCATTTTCGCTCCTTGACCGTTACTGTTATTGTGTAACACACTATCAATCACAATCTGGATAATTTTGAAGGATATTGCTTATCCATTGCTTCATATGTTCGAAAAATGTGTCTGCTCAACAACGTAAATAACGCAATGAATGTTGTTGAACTGTCAAACTGAAATCCGTTGTTACTGTTTGTGTATTACGTAACTACCCCGTGTAAACTACGATTTTATTCATCATCATTGCATTTAACTGACAATAATACTTTATTATCATTAACAAAATATCTATATAGCACTGTGTAACCTAAACCCGCACATAAGTCACGTTTATCTGTGACTTATGTAATGTAGTCCATTTTTACACAGAAAATCGCGACTTAAGTGCAGGTTTAGATCACACGAGCTATAAATAGTATACGATACGTGTGACTTAAATAGTCTATTCGTTCGAGAGCGAATTTGCCGAAGGTAATAAATTAAATTATTTGATGCCAAAAAACATTTAGTCATAATGGACCATGATTCTATTCGAGAATGGAAGTTTTTTTGATACTTTTTTTAATACTTAATATATTTATTGCTTTACCATAATGTGTACTTAGGTGGTAACTATATAATTTAGATCATTATGCACCCTATAGGGCACAGCAAAAGAGTAGGAGGGCGAAAGCCCTGTTTTTAGGAGATCATTACTTAAGTTGTTTTTATGGGAACAAGTTTTAACTTACATTATTATAATCAAAGTCAGGAAATCGCGAATAAGATACTAATATTTCGCTTATCTATTATTTATGTATTATTTTATCTGCGAAATGTACTTAAATATTTTAGATTATTTTTAAATACCTTTTTCTTTTTTCAATAATAACAACGAGTCTGACCATAGTGTGTTTCACGGGGATTCCTTTGAAGTTTGAACGTAGTTATTTTGTTTCTATTGACATGTCTTGTCACAGCCTATCATATGAATTCTATTTACATTATTAGCATACTAGATGTGGTTGGGTGAGTCAGATTCGATATTTAAATGTCACTTGTAACTGTCAAATGACGTAACAAATCCAACTTGTCTATACCGGCTGACTTTTTTTGCATGTGGACAAAAACATGAAATAAAAGATGAACGGAGTAGAAGCCATGCGGCATGCGTTGCAATGCCATTTTTATTTTTTTGTTAGGTGTGACTATGCACAGATTTTTTCTTCACAAAATAAAAAAAAACTACTACTACTACTAAATAATAAAAAAGCTACTAACCTAATAAATCGACACATAATATAAAAATTCAACTTAATGGCACCCTTCTCTACTCGCGGAAATTATCAATGAATTAGTGAAAATAAAAACTTTTTTGTGAAAAAAAGAAAGAAGTTTCTTCACCTTTTATACCTTGTCCAGACGGTAAATAAGTCAGCCGGTATAGAAATTACTTAATTCATAATATTTTTACGGTTATAATTCTGATGAGTGTGATGACTGCCCATAATTATTGCTTTATTATCAAATAACAGTAACAAAATTATCTTTTTAATTGGCCTAGGTGTGAAATGTAATAATTTATGTCAAGAAAACATTAAGTCATAAAGGACCATGGTTCTATTCGAGAGTGAAACTTTTTGTTGTTACGTAAGCTTTAAAAAAAAAACAAAAATTTAAATATTTTATTTCACATAAAATCAAGCCATTTATTCAAATTGAGCTGAGAATCAGCACTTTTCGAACGTCAAAATTATAAAAGACAGTCCCCCAAAACGCCCGCCCTTCTCCACTTCCTAGTGCTTTTCTACATATATTATAATCCTACATGGGCACTTATGAAACGTCAGAAGCTAGGTGCACGTTTCCACAAGGACAGTATAGGCCTTTCAACAAGTACCAGTTACTTTAAAATATCAGAAGGCCAATTCTCGTAATTTGAAACGTTCAAAATCTAGTCACAGTCTCATCTCGGCGACAAACAAATTTCTTGTCAAAATGTAGGGAAATTTGAGGTATTTTTGACAGATTGAGACTGAGATGAGACTGTGAACGTTCTTAAAATTACGAGAATTGCCCCTCTGATGTTTTTAGGGGACAACGGCCGCTGGTAGTTTTCTTACTTGAAGTTTGAGTTGAGAAAATCTGTTTTCTTTTGTTTTATCGTTTTAGACATCGACACCCATCATGTCTGTGAAGTTTACACAAAAAAAAATGCAGATTTTTTAAACTAATACTTCAAGTGACTACACTATCCGGCCGATGACACCACTAAACAATGAATCTAGTTAATTTCGCGTCTGCGGAGTTTCGCTAGCTAATTTAATTTGACCTTGTATATTAGAAAAACGATTTAGGCTGTGTGTTTCAAGGGAATTCCCTTGAACTTATTTATTTTATTTTTATTTACAAGTCTTGTCACTTCCTATGAAAATAATTCAATTTACATTATTAGCATACTGGATGTTGTTTTCAAATTCAATATGTATATGAATAATATAATAAAAACCTCATTCAGTTCCGATTAAAATACAGTACAATATTTTAAAAACTAGTAACAGCCCATCGATTTAAAAAAAAAACTCACCGTGAAAAGTTAGGTGAAGTGAGCTTAGAGTGAGCTGTCAATAGTGTCAATCCCTTGGCATTAGTTGGAATGACAGCTCACTCCACGCTCACTTCACCCAAGTTTTCACGGTGAGATGGTTACAGAATCGCACTGCTGATTACATAGGAGCCTTAGGTTCTGACGGCTGAAGACATGTGACATCTACCAACCCGCTCTGTGCCTGGGTGGTAGATTACGGCCTACTCCCTCTCACAGAGAGGAGACCTGTGTCCCAGCAGTGGCTGATTATGCGTAGGTGCTAGATTTTAACAACGCTGGACCGGGACCCCACAGTAAGTTGTTTTAGAAAGATAGAAAGAAAGAAAAATATTTTATTCTGCACAAACAAAACGCACAATTACAACTAAAAAATAATAATATTAAAAAAAAAAAATAAGACAGACTCTAGTTTTACATAACGGAGCTGTTTTGTAAAACCGCGGATTCTACACACTATGACTGGATAATTATGCACAGTGAACTATCCAAAATGTCTATTTCGTCATAAAATCAATTGGTCAATAAAAATCTATCTCTAAAAACTAAGTATCAGCTACTCTACTACGTTCGAAGAAAAAATTTAATATTTGATAAAAACTCGTTCATGATATCTATTTATTATTCAATGTGTCGCAATCGTAGTAAATGCCAAAGGTCAGCTCCGATGCTGACGCTGTTGGTAAATATCATTATCGAGCTAGCGTCCTCATTTGGGCATGAAGGAAGATAAGTATCGGCTCCTTCAGACAGGCGCGACGCGACTCTAGTAGAACAAACCAACCAGCGCTGGGGCTCTCTCTCTGTCTCGTATAGGGTTTGAGCATTATGCTGAGCGATAGGGTTTGAGCATTAGGTATGCTCAGCGATGGCCATTTTGCGTGAATGTGACGCATGTTTTACCCTTAAATTGTTATTTTTTTTGTGTTGGTGTTCTTTTTTTGCGTCATGTTTACCGCAAATAAACGTATTTTCATATTATCTAATATCTTACTTTTTTTTTTCTTTTAACAATTCTTATGGAAACTTATTGGAAATTGTTCTACCAGAATCGCGCTTGTCTGCGGGAGCCTCAATGTTGTGGTGCCTGTACTCCATTTAATATGATAGTAACTTCAGCCCGCGACTTCGTTCGCGTGAAATTGCATCGCCGGTCCGCACTATTACTTCGTAACGTCGCGATAATTTCAATCTGTTGGTGTACCTTTTAAAAAAAAAAAATACGTTACATTTTATTATGATATTGTACAGGTTAAAAGAATTAAAAATTCACTTAAAGAGAAAACATAAATAAAAATAACAAAATTAAATCCTAACTATATATTAATACAATAATATAAGGACAAGAACAACACGTCGGTCTAGTCAAATAACCCGCCCCTAACTGTTCCCGGCGCAAAGGTACCTACCCAAAACGCTTGCTGCATTGCCACGTTGGATGGCAATGGCTAACCTTTGCACCAAGAACGAACCGGAGCGGGAGTCACCCGTTTTGTCACGGAGCTTGTGCCCTATCTCGCTTATGAGCTTCCTGGTCTCAGTGCCCCAAGCACCCATCATTTTGTGCCCATTGCCGTGGAGACGGCAATGGGCACAAAATGATTACGGCCCAACAACGGTGCGTACTTCACCCTCTTCCTCTCAGCGGCGTCTTCCGCTGCTGCTGACAGTGACTGGACGGTGCGACCAAGTTGGCTGGCAGCAACAGTGCTGACGCAAGTTGCGCCCCAAATTAGGCACTTGCCGTTCCTCCAAGACACCAGGGTCAGCCCATCCGGTCTCTTGCCGTCCGTCCTGCACAGACCCGGAGGCTCCAACAGGCAGGGGATATCAGCCGACACAAAAGCCCTCCGAACAATATCATTGAGCGCATGGTGACGCGGGAACCTCCCCGAGCAACGACGACAACTCAAAGCGTGATGGCCATCGGCCTCCACCATGGAACCGCAGGGGCATCTGTGGGGTTCACACACCTTGCAGCCCAGGCGGAGGGCCAACGCCACACGCAAAGAGTCGTCATCAAGCAACGTGCCTAGGTGAGGCGAAGGAAGCGCGTGCAACCATGCTCCCGATTCCGGCTGCGATACAGCCCTGGTCTGGCTAGATCAGCCCCCGAGGAACCCATCAATATCTTTTCCTGGATCAGCTTGGACGTGACATCGTCCCATTAAATAAATATACTCAACTGTACTCACATAGCGACCAAAAATGTATTTTTGAATACCTCGAATAATTTAACAACACAAAAACATCCGGGTACAAGCTAACAACCAAAACCTTTTTTAGTGTGAAAAAACACATTCTTTCTTTCGTGACCTTCATTACTTGTAACGAAAGACTTTCACACAGCATTCCTTACTTTGCTTATGTCTAGATTCAGACAGAGCACGTGCAAAACAAGTTTCGTCATATCCGTATTGTAATTAGTAGGTATTCTAAAAAAAACCGGAATTTGTTTTTTTAACGTCATTTTCTGTGAAAGTGGTGAAGGTCGTTTTATCGTTAAAGAGGAAACGCGGTCATATGGTCATTGGCGTTCATTCTATACAAAGTCCTTTCTATGGTTTTTCTCTATGGTACTACTAGGGCAAATATTTTTACGATATAAAATGTATCTGTTGCAGCCAACTAGTTTAATTAACCGTTTCGTTAACCGCCTAGCCTTTTAACTAAACAGCCTGAATGATATTCAATAAATTATAGTTTAGGTTGGAACTGTAACCAATCATGTGCGAGCCAAATTGGTCGCAGTAACTAAGCCAGGGCACCCCGACCAAATGGGTTAGGTTAGAATTGTGATCATGTTTTTCTAACTGAAAAGACAGCTGTACTGCAGGGGAGTTTGTTGCGCCACGTCTTCTCAACGAAAGCACTAGGAAGTGGTGAAGGGCGGGCGTTTTAAGGGACTGTCTTATGTAATTTTGACGTTTGAAAACTGGTGATCTTTTATAAAATACATACGTATTCAGATTAATATACATCATAATTCAAGGATAATCGGACGGATAGTAAAGGCTACCGGATAGTAAGACGCATTAACGGTTGTAGCTGCATGAAACTATTCTTCGGAGACTATCCATAACTTTTTTAAACAAGTTGACCTGCATTTATAGATTTTGTAAAAAAAAGTACAGTCGGCAAGAAAATGGTAAAGGACAATGCTCAGGATGTATGGAATCCCGTACCATGCTGCAACAATGTCAAACTTGGTTTATTATAGACTACACTTATCATATTAACTGCTACAAAAGTAGTTCCGGAGATTTTCAAAAAAATGGAAATAACCTGAAAACTAGGTGCTTTATTTTGTTTTACATGGCATACCTACACGAACGGCCATTATTGCTCTAAAAAAATTATAATCGTTTAAATAAAAATTCTATTCTATTTTATTCTAGTTATTTTTAATTAATGTAGAATCGACAAAGTATAATATTGTACGTTTTTTTTAAAGACGTGATCTGGTTATATTATTCATATCATTTGAAATGAACGTCATGTAAAGGGACTAAATCAATATCAACACTTTTTTACTTTAAATTAAATTCCCTGTTCAAAAATCAAATCCACGACGCGTAATGTCGTAAAAAAATCTAAATAAATACTATAATATCTTGATGCATGAGACTTTTTGGTAGGTACGACTTTTGGTCATTGTCTTTTGCACATACTTATTATAGATTATAAGTATAGATGAGGTATCCCTACACAAATATCAAAACCATATCTATCGCTATTAGTTCATAGACCACTTCTCATACAAAATCACCCAGTCTCTTTTTGCCATACAAAAAGATTGCTTGATTCTTTAACTTCATCTGATTACTATAATATATATTATAATACTTTTATTTTACATTCGGAGCTCCTATTAAACTAACTAATAAGTAAGGATATAATAAAACTGCTCATTCCAATGGATATTATAATAACATATCGATCCATCACGGGACACTTCTCGCTAAACAAACACTCCCACACAATAGGCATAACGGACAGTCCCCTGTGCAGGGATGCTTGGAGGCTGAGGGAACCGTTGCGCATGTGCTCTTTGAGTGCACAGGCGTCCCCCAGATTAGATCAGAAACCCTCGGGACACCCAGGTCTTACACAGATATTCTCAATAAGCCAGGGGACGTGATCAACTTCTGGAAGGAGGTGGGCTGGTTGGAATAACTACCGAAGGACTAAGTGCGGAAATCCAACCCATAACATAGATAGATAACATATCGATCATCGATGATAAAATTAAATATGATGGCAATCTACTCAACTACACCTTATCCATTAGGTAAACCGTTTTATGACAGATGGAACTAGTTATTGCAGCAACACACATACATTGATTGATACACGTACGGTATTATAATGTCTGTAAGAAGCCATAAATAAGATAATTCAATAAGACAAGGCTGTTTATATTGATTTTATTACGCAGTTGAAAGTTAACTTTTACGTAATCTGGAATAGTTCGTTCTAAGACAGCTGTCAAAAAACGGTTAACCTAATGGACAGGGTATAATTAGGTACATAACACCACGAGCGAATCAAAAATGTTAGATACCTTTTATTGCATAATTAACTGTAGGAAACAAGGAAAACGCTATAAAATATTATAATAAATAACCTTTAATTTGAGAAGAAGCACGCTTTGCAGAACTAACAGCAAGGTCAATTAAAAATTTAATGTAAGTACAAACTCAACTCAAAGCATTTATATGTAGGTCAGTCAGTCAGAAAGATGAAGCTAATTGCCCGTTCCAAAGCGTAGTAGGTACCTATCTATGGAGAAGAACGGGCAAGAAACACCACGGAAACTCTTTTATAAATCATTATCAATAATGGTAATTATGCCGAATAAAATTCTGCTATCTTAAAAGTATGCCATTGTAAATTCGGATATACATATAAAATAATTCGGCCAAACAATCATTAGGTATATTAAATAATTTTTATGCCTTAAAAATATTCGTTTAAAAAAGATTATGCCAAGTGTGTTATGCCAAATAAATTTCGGAGCATCAAGATTCTGCCAGATAGAGGGAACCCAATTGTTACTGAACAGTCATGGGACAAAGTGTTAGTGTAGCCCGCGAAATTCATATTATCTTACGTTTTTTGCTACTTGCAGGTCAGGATCAGGTTGTATGTTGATCTAAATAAAATTCGTGGCCGTAACAAATATAATCAGAATTATAATCATCATCATCAATACAACTCTCTAAGTTTATATTGTGTATGTATTATCCTATTGAAAGAAAATACGTTTATTCGCGGTAATAATGCCGCACAAAAAGAACACAAACACAAAAAAAAATAACAAGTTGGGGGAAAACATGTGTCACATCCACGCAAAACGACTAATTTAGTTAGAGGCCAATTCTAACTTAAGGAGTTGTTGCTATAAAGTTATATTAGTTACAGTCGCGAATCATATTTTAATTAACATACAGCCTGACACAGACTTGCAAATTTCAAAAACCGTAAGAAAATTTGAATTTTGCGGGCTACCTACATAAAATATTGCCGACTACTGCCAACATTATAAAACAAACGACAGTGTCATAATTACAGATGTAAAACAACCGATTTAAAACGTTTTAAATAAAATGTTGCCGTTTTAAACCCCAAATAAATCGTTTTAAACAGTTGAAAACTCGCCTACAAAAATAAAAGAACTGTGTTATACACTTCATTGTGGGCTATTTTTTGATGACCTGACGTCATGTTTCGTTTTAATTAGTTTATAGAAAACCAATAGAAAGTACCTACTTACATTACCTACTACACGTAAACTTTAGTATGTAGGTATACCTATACTTATTTATTAGGTATATTATATAATATTACACACACTAGATTAGAAGACATCATTAACACAATGCCGTCCGTTTTACTTGCGCATCAAATTGGGATATGACAGAGTACCTACCTATCTCCGTCATATCCCTACCTCGGTAAAATCAAGAAAATGTAGTCTTAATAATTAAGAAAAACATAGTCATCAACACCAACCGAAAACCGTTTTAAATCGAAAAAAATAGTTTATTTCGGTTTGAAACGGTTTTTTTCGTTTTAAACGGATTGTTTTTAAACCGGCCTTACATCTATGTATAGTCATAACTACCAGCCAGAAAGGAATGTGTTTGAGAAAGAATAAATAAAGTCAAATTAATAAAAAGGACTTGGCTGTCTTGACAGAAATGGGTACATAAACTCACGCCTTTTTCCAATGGGGTTTGGCAGAAACTACAACACGCCACCTACTACAATCCTTACATAGGTACTCCTTTTGCTTCGTTACCGTTCATACATCCATACACGCACGCCGGTTGCGAGTACAGTCACGAGCAAAAGTATGTATTCACTCGGCTTTATTCAAAAGCGATTTACTCCTTTAATTTTTAGTGAAATTTTATGTTGTTACGAACATAGCATTTTCGAACCCATAGGTTTATGTAATGTGTCGTATTTCAACGTTGCATTCGTTATTTCACGAAAAAATCGCAATTGAAAGTTGCCAAGTGTTGACGTATTGGTGATCGTGACTGACTGCTGAAAAACATCACCAATCAACTAAACCTTATGCAGTCCACTTCTGGACATAGGCCTCTCCTTGACTGCGCCACAACACCCTGTCCTCCGCCTCCAAGAAGGTCACTATATGTCCTCATAGGGCGTCCCGTCCCGGCGCGGCGTCCACTCACATCTGCCTTGTTCGTCAGTATTTAAATCATTTTACATTTCCTATTTATTTATTTTAATTACTTAAGTACCTAGTAAATGCGTTGTCGTGTTGTCCGAACAGTATAATGTATCTACAAGTACATTCATAATTGCCTAGTGAGTAGCGTATGCGCAGTGGACCGTTGCAAATGATCATCCAAGATCGTCGGTATGCCAACCTACTTCATGTTCAGCCTTCTTAAACACGAGGTTTCCTGACGTTTTTCGTCTTTATTTAATTAAATAATTATCTAGTTTTAGAATAAAATCTTGTGAGTTTTTGAAGTTTTAGTAACTAGGGTCCTATTAAATTAGGTAGCGAAACCTCGCAGACGTTTAAACACGGTAGAACGAAAAAAATTTTTTTTTTTTTGGGTCAAACACCACTTTTTTACTTTAGTTACTTGAAGTATATGTATGTTTAGAATATCAGCATTCTTTTTTAATTAAGTTTAAATTTTTGCTTATAATATTTGACCCTTTATTAACTTAACTTTATCTTGTTTGTCAAATTTTTGCTTGTATGCGTAAATAGTAAACCTTGAAGTATCTTTACACTAGGAAACTGTTCTTTGGAAAAACATTTGGCGAATGAGAGGTAGACCGAAAAAAGTGTAACGTATAGACACTCACGAGTCACGACACACTTTGGTTTCGTAAAAATAACAAAAAGAAAAAAGAAATAACTTTTGTTTTTATTTTTAGACTTCGTGTGACGCACGCCTTTTGGCCAGTTTTTTTATCCATCATTTTTCACAACACATCACACGACATACATCACTACGAGTACAATAGGTACAACACGGCATTGATTTGATTAAGATTTTTTTTTTATCATCATCATCATTTTTGTACTTACATATTTTTTGTTTGTAGTTCCGGTTATTAGAATAGACACACGGCAACATATCAAGCTATATTTATACAGTTTTAGCGGACCTCGCATTTTATAGCTTTTTCGTACAATAAGAAGTCATTTTATAGAGGGATTTGTGGCTAAGTAATAACAGCCGCACGGGTCGATCGATCAGGTTAAGCTACGCTTGCCGCGGTTGGTCCGTAGATGGGTGACCTTCTTTACATACCAAGATCCCTCCGTGCCTCGGAAAGCACATTAAGCCGTTGGTCCCGGCCATCATTCGTAGATCTTTGACAGTCGTTACGGGTCGTCAGAAGCCCGAAAGTCTGACAACCAGTCTTACCAAGGGGTATCGTAGTACTTAGTAACTGGGTTGTGGAGGTCAAATAGGCAGTCACTCCATGTAAAATAGGAACTGGTATTCAGCTGCATCCGGTAAGACTGGAAGCTGACCCCAACTTAGTTGGGAAAAGACTAGGCAGATGATGACAAGTCAGCTTATACTGAAAATGTACCTATAGCTTTATTTCTACATTAACATCTAGGTACTTTATTTTATGTGTTCGGAATTGAAGCTCTGCTTATGGTACATTATTACCTACTCGTATCAGTGTCTCATATTCAAATTTTATATAGGTTTGAAATTGACGTTATTTCAAGTTAAACAAATATCAACCTTATTTCAATACAATTTAAGTTGATTTCAGAGTGACTAACACTATTGCAAAAATTATAAAAATGTTTGAAGTTGTAGCGTAAACTGAACTTTATTGTGTAGGAATTGAAGTTATTTTTCCATAAACTCATATTTTTTTACATTTTTGGCGAATATGTCGCGATTCAAATTTAGTAATACAAAGTAAGTACAGACGCCAGCACATCAAGCTACTACAATCTGTCAAATTTCTTTAATCGATTTTCAACTTTATCGCTAAAGCATTAGGTTCAAGGTTGATTGGGAAAATTTTACAGTTTCCGGTAGCTTTATGTGCTGGCGTCTGTACCTACAGATAGGTATAGTGCCCTCCAAAAGTTAGTTGATATTTTTCCACTTCATCTGTGGTGATACCACATACCATAATATATAGATCAGGTAATCCTAAGGGATTACTAATCTACGTGGTCTTCACATGATCTGAAGGCCAATTCGCGTATTTAAAAACGTTCAAATCTAGTCGCAATCTCATCTCAGCGACAATTAATGTCACAAACATGTCAAAAATGCAGGGAAATTAGAGATATTTTTGACAGATGAGACTGAGATCAGACTGTGAACGTTCTTAAACTCACGAGAATTGTCCCTCTGGTGTCTGACAAGGTCTTTTGAGGAAGGAACCACACAATTTGCGTGGACCTGTCCAGTCAGTGCACGCATTAGTCAGTAATCGTGCAGCTCAACTCAAAACATAAGGAGCTCAACGATTCGACGAACAATGCCAAAGAAAGTATATTTGTGTTGGCCGCATAAATTACTCAAACTGCAAGATATAAAACGAATTGAGAAAATAAACAGAAAAGCATAACCCACAGAGTCCTCACATTTAATATAATATCATACTTTATACAGTAAATAAGTATTCACGTCATTGTATATCAGCATTTTACATGGAGCGTCTGCCTATCTGACCTCCACAACCCATGACAGCTGTGACAACGGTTTATCGCGCTTCCCGAGGTACGGTCTCGTTGTGGAATGGATGGTGATCCACGGACCAACCTCGACCAGCATAGCTTCACCTTCGACCGACCCGTGCAGCTGTTATTATTTAGCCATAAACCCCTCGTTGTTTATGAACATAAAGCATAATTTGCAAAACTGACCAAATTCAAAATGATTCACCTGTAAACCTCGAGATATTCTAGTTCTTAAATCCGTATAATTTAAATCCGGTTTCAATTCTAAGAAGACTTAGTTTATATTCAAAAGTATACGAACGTATGTAGATATCCTAGAGCTAACATTAAGCCCACGTTCACACGAACTTAAAAATAGCGCGAAAGAATATTGCAAAAAAACACAAAAAAATCGTAACACCGATCCTACCAAAACTTAAAATTCATACCACCGCATCACTAAACCGTAGACAATTTCGTGCGGCCATTGTTGTTTACATATTATTTGGCAAATTTTGAAACGCTGGACCTTTAGTTTCATACTGCCGCACTTAGTACACACGGCGACACATCAAGCTATACATTTCCAGTTTTACTGGACGTACAATCAGAAGTCAGCTTACCAAAGAGTAATATATATATATACGGAAGCAGCTTACACTGGTTATGTATTTATAGCGTGATGTGTAGCCGTGCGTCCTAGTGCACGTTTGCGAGCTTAAATCAAGTTTTCTCTCGGTCGGGTTACTTACTCCTGTCGTAGATCGTCAACTGTCTCTCAAAAGTTTCGAAAAGGTTATTTGGAATTGCATAGAGTTGTTAGTCTATAGTCTGGGCGATTTTGTATGGGAAGTGGCATAAGGACCAATAGCGATACAGTTTTGATATTTGTGTATGGATACCTCATCTATATATTATGTGCATCAAAATCTGACCGGCAATTTTGAGCAAAATATACTTTTTTAATTTAAAGTATTTACAAGGGCCTACCTAGACCGTTGTCAGGTAACTGTTCTTAGGCGACTATCCATAACTTTTTGAGTAATTGCCAACTGTATTTACAGATTTTGTAAAAATGGCACAGTCAGCTAGAAAAATGACATATCCTACGTTTTATTTTTATGTTGCCAATCGACATTTTCAAACTCTGTAAATGCAGTTCAAAACATTCAAAAGTTAAGGACAGCTTCCTAAAAATGTTTTCCTGTAGCTGCAACGGAAGTTGCCTTTACGACTCGTCCGAATATCCTTCGTGTATATTATAAAAGTGTATTTTTCTTGAAATTGGCGGGTTATATTTTGATGCCACTTTGCACAAGGGTAAAGATAAAGATGTGGTATCCTGACACAAATATCAAAACCATATCGCTATTCATTAACCACTTTCGCCCAGTCTTCTTTGTAATCATGGTGATGCAAAAAAGGGCAAGTACTTTCATGGTTGTAACAGCTCTATATAAGATCTCATAATCGCGCGTTCATATTTCCGAAGATAGCCGACGATTTCCGAAGCGCATACTTTTCTTGGGATATCTGTATTTGGTTTGCTTATATTTAAAAAAATATTCATCTTTTGAAAGATTAAGATGATAATGGCATGGTAATTTTTATAACTCTGCATGAATCAATTGAATTTATCTTAGTGTTCATACACACGAACGGCATGCGTCAACGGCATAGAGAATCGTGCTGTCGACAACGTGCCGCTCGTGTATGGTGCTCAAATACACGAGCGGTACTTACGTTGTCGACGGCAGCTGCCGACGCCGGGCCGACGGCTGCAGTTGCCTCTGCCGCTGACGTTTGCCGCTTGTGTGTATGTACACTCAGGGCTCATTTTTCAATCGACAGATAATTTTTATTCGTGGAATAAAATTGATGTCTGACAGATTTTGTATGGAAGAACTGTCAAAAATTCAAAATTATTCCTCACATAAAATTATCTGGCCTTGGAAAAATCGGCCCATAATTGGATTAAACATTTACTGCATGAGCTGCATCTTTACTTATTTTTTATCATAATTTTATATTTTCAGAAGTTTTATTTCGTCCACTATCTAAAGACTTGAGATAAGAAACTGTTGCTTATTTATTTCTGCATGCACTTGTAGAATTTTGAAAACACGCCCTGTAGATAAATCAAAACTTATTCATAGAACTCCCTCTGTGTCTATACAATACCTTTCTACTTATATTTCAATTTTATACACAATCCTATGTATTTTTTTTTCAAAAACTAAACTTCTATTTAACAGAACAGGAAAACTAGAAATATAATCTAAGGCGCCTTTTTATTCACAGAATATATATTATGTAGTATATGTGTATGTAGGTGCCTTAAGATAATATTTCTAGTAGGTGTATCTGAACTATTAATAACATTTAGAAAAAAAAATCTAATGCGACTTTATTAGTATACTTATCTAAACTTAATACATCTATTAATTTCATAACAGGTTTCAAATTAATTAAACATTTTGTGGTTGATTGTTAAGGGGGATGCGTTAAGGTAGCCTGCGAAATTCATATTTAAATTCAATTCGCGACCGTAACAAATAAATATGTATTTACAGAATATTAATCATTAAAATCATCAATACAAATCTCAGAGTTAGTTTTAGAGTTATAGAATTGGCCTCAGATGTATGATTTCATGAAATAGTCATTCAATTGGGTAATTTAAACTTGGATATTTATATTGATGATTTTAATTAATAAAATTCTGTAAATATGTTCGGTCACCAAAGGAGATAAGTAACCAGGGTTGTCGGATATAGTTGAAGTTTAGTAAGAAGCCGATGGATGTTTTCGAATGAAATTTAATTTGATAAATGAACTGTTGGTTTTTTATTAATTAAATTAAATTTCATTACCAAATATTAATCGGTTTCTTACTAAACTTCAACTATATCCGACGACCCTGGTTACTTATCTGCTTTGGTGACCGTACATATTAGTGACGACCGCTAATCACATTTTGATTAACCTAGGTACAAACCTTACACTGACCTGCAAATTGCAAAAATCATAACGATAAATATATAAAAATTATGATTTAAAATTATTATTATTATTATATATTATTTATTTTATTTTGCAAATAATCGCAAGCAAATTTGAATTTCGTGAGTTACCATGGCGTAGTCGCCTTAACGTCAGAGTTGGTTCAACATTAATTATTGTGGTCGGGATTTCCTATCTTGATAATAAACGCATTCTGGTTCCATTATGCATGGAAATTAAATATTTATCAATTAATGTCATCGTATTAATGACATTTCTATTGTGTGGTTTTGAACGACTACTTGAGTACCTACAACACAAAACGACAAAATAATTGGTACTTCGTTTCATTAGAAAGAAAAGAAAGAAAATACATTTATTTAGCAAAGGCACACAACACAATATTATACTACAAGTAAAAAAAAAATATTAAAAACAAATAAAAAGTGTAGTGTGAGAAATTAGCAGGAAAGTGTGCCTTGCGGCTGTGCCAAATGTATGTGTTGATTAATGTAAAGTTCCTAGTAAACAATCATACTAAAACCACGATTAAACACTTTTTATTATTCATATACCTAATGCGTAATTTATGTGGTCATTTCACTGAACACAAATTACCAAGAATTATTGTCGACCACAAAATGTTATTACACCCTGTAGAAAAGAACTAAAATTCCGAGCTATTCTATAACAATCTCACCGTGAAAACTTAGGTGAAGTGCGCTTGAAGTGAGCTGTCAATGGGGTCAATCCCTAGCATCAAGTGGAATGACAGCTAACTTCTACCTAAGTTTTCACGGTGAGATTTTTACAGAATAAACCGACAGTACAGTTATATTATCTACCTCTGATTTTGCATCACAGTCCAAATCACAGTTATCTTTGTTCTCATTCTAATAAGGTTGCTGTTGGGTTGCTGCCACTGACAATCCTGTCAAAATCGTTGTGATCTTTATTCTTGTTATAATAAAGTTGCTGATGTCAGAGGTAGAATAACTGTGAACGGACTGTACAAGGATCTTTTGACGCGCGAATGACGTTGACAGGGGGGGCGCTGTTGGTAAACATTTGTGCAATTGTTTTGTGAAATGTATTGAAAAAACAAGATGGCCGCGTTAGTTCCAATTTTGGCCACGCGCCAACACATCCTTGTACATAGAAATTACTAATACAAACCAAATGTTGGCGACAACTAGCTGTATTACTTTATTTATTTTGCAGTCTCAATGCGGAAAGGTGGTACTAAATCCAATACCGCTGGTGGTGAATGGTACCCCCACGTTGGTAGGCCAGTGGCCGTGGCAGATCGCTCTCTACCAAACTCAGGTAAGGGTTAAATAGGTAAGACGGGCTGGTGTCCGCAACTCCACGACAATGCGCGTATTTTGCGTACTCAGGTAAGGGTTACGTTAGCGGGGTTCGTTTGAATTGCTACGAGCTTCATAATAAGGTAAGACTTCTATAGAAAATATACAGGCGAGCCAATAATCTAGATCGGTCACAAAGGCCGAATGGGCGAAAATATAGTCAAGCCAACTTGTCGACTAGTCGATATTTCTGGCGCGCTTCCTTAGAGGTAGTCTATCCTCATTAAACAAAAAAAATATACATCAAAATAAATAAATCTATTTCTGGAATTCCAGACCGTGGACAACAAGTACATCTGCGGAGGAACCCTGGTGTCGCACAGGCACGTCATCACGGCAGCACACTGCGTCACCAGAAAGATGTCACAGCGGGTCGTCGACCACAACACCCTGACGATCTACCTGGGGAAACACAACCTTAGGACCTCCGTGGAGGGAGTTCAGATTAGATTTGTAAGTATCACCTAGATTTTTCTATTTCTTTTTTTTTTAATGTTGCACCTGCCATGTTTTGTCTCTGCATCACCCTAAGGTTGACTGGTAGAAAATGCCTCAGGCATTAAGTCCGCCTTTGTACAGTAGTTTTTTTTTACTTGTGCATAAAGTTTTCATTAATAAATAAATACATTTTTGGGTATGTATTAAAAGAGACTGGACAAACGTGGTATATGGACCAATAGCGATAAGGTTTAGATATTTGTGTCCGGATACCTTATCTTTAGAGGAAAATATACTTTTAGAATTTATAGGATTTACAAAGGCGTTGTAACATACCTTAAGGGCCAGTTCACACCGAGACGCGACGCGACGCGACGCTGCGCGCACACTTTAAAAGAGAGAGCTGCACGGCGCAACGTATTCTGAACTCTCACAATGCAATGTGTACCTTTTCGTGTAGAAAATAAAGTATATTTTGAGTCACTCTTTTAAAGTGTGCGCGCAGCGTCGCGTCGCGTCGCGTCTCGGTGTGAACTGACCCTAACTGTTGAAGCTACAAGAAAACTCAACCCAACCTCCTACATTCTTCAGCGGAAACTCATACCAAAGAATGCCAAAGTAAAGATGTGTCGTCATGTGTACGACTTAGTTTTCAGCACAGAAAACCAAGTCGTACTCACGACGACACATCAAGCTATACATTGCCAGTTTTAGCTGGCCTTGCAGCGCTTCAAATTGAAACTATTACACCACGCGGGCCCAGTGCGGGTTGATAGATGTCACATATCTTAGATTTTTTGGTTCTAGGACATTTCTTCACGATGTGAGAGCAAGTTGTCATTCTAAATGTAAACTATCATAATCCAAAAGTAATCACCTCGTTTTAACACACAACATGTATGATTGAAAGTAATAATAATAATAATATCCCTGGACATTTCACACAGCACCATTTGTCCCAAGCTAAGCAACCTAATGCTTGTGTTATGGTAACAAGATGGCTGATAAACTACTTATATACAATTTTTTTTTTTTTTTGTAAATACATACATATTATAGATAGAAAAACACCCAGACTCGGAACAAATACATGTAGGTCATACAAATATTTGTTCCGTGCGGGAATCGAACCCGCGACACGCAGCGCAGCAGTCAATCGCTTAACCACTGCGC
This sequence comes from Apamea crenata, assembly GCA_949629185.1. NCBI lineage: Eukaryota > Metazoa > Arthropoda > Insecta > Lepidoptera > Noctuidae > Apamea > Apamea crenata. The sequence goes on from OX451372.1 coordinate 8,066,275, forward strand.
CAACCGCGCCGTCAAAGTGTTACTACTGATTATTTTATACATATGTATATAAGACTGTTTGATTATGTAGGGTTTGCAGACCCACACTACAACGCTGCTGTATTGTGTAGGCTGAAAATAAACATAGACAAAGAAACTTTCTCCAAGATGAGTCTACTTCATCTGTGAACTCTTACCACTACAAAAGTTTTATGACTAACTAATGAGCTCTCTTAAACTTTGAGCTCAACATTCATAGCTTTTATTTGTTCGTTCAGCCACTTGAGAAACTCCAGGACTGCGCTATCGGCTTCCCGGTTCCTTTTTCTGCGAAAATCTTTTAATTAAAGAATTTTAATGGGTTTAAAAGATTTTAGCAAACACTTTGAATCGATTAACTTTATTTTTTTTAATACTTTAGTTAACGGTAATGGGAAAATTGCATTCCATTTGCCATATTTTTATAGGTACCTATAGCTGTGCCCGCGACTTCGTTCGCGTGCATTTTGCATTATAAAAATGTTTTTTTTTTTGTCGCGGAACCCTAATTCTTTTTCTAAAATAAAAGTATCCTAAGTTAATCCTTACAACATCTGCTATCTGCCAGTAAAAGTCCCGTCAACATCGGTCCAGTCGATTCGGAGATTAGCCGTAACAAACAGACAGACAAATTGCTGCTGATAGTGTGTTACGCAATTACCCCGCTGAGTAGGATCAGCCTTTTACATCGATCAATCTGGAATATCTAACACAACCAACGTATTCCAAGAGTTTTCGATTTATTTTAAACAATTGCGTGCCTCAAACACCATTTGTACTAAAATAAATTAGCGCCCTTTGTCTGATCGGCCGCTGAATTACAAAACAGGATCAGAAATCAACAAGATTAATTAACTGAGGGCGAGAACTTTGGTCGTGTCCATTGCTTAATTTACAGCTGATCGATTTTGGGTGCTTCCCCTCTGCTATATAGAGCCGGTTTGGAACGGAAAATAATTTATGCGCAACGGTTTGGGCTGTTGTGCTTAGGTATAAATAAATGAAGACTGAGTTTATACAACTGTCAATTAAGGTTTCGTGTGTTCTTTTACTTTGTGACTTACCTGTTTCAAGATTTTTCAATAAGAATAGGTAATCAATTGAGTCTTCGTACTTAAAATAAGTTTTTCATGAATTTAGTACCAGCAATCATATTGATGCTGTTAATTCGGTTGCATTTCTGGGTTTAATTTAAAAAATGTACAATATACCCCTTGGAAAGACTGGTTGTCAAACTTTTTTTGGGCTTCTTACTATACGTAAAGACTCCCAAATAACAGCCAACTTAATGCGCTTTCCGAGGCACGGAGCATCGATATGTAATAGATAGTAAGCTATCCATCCACCTTCGATCGACCCGTGCGGCTTTTATTATTTAGCCACGAGGTCCCCACCATTATTAAAACTAAATTAAAACTCATTTCTCTTGGGCAGCATCAAAATGAAAACAGACGTACAAAAATAAACAATAATTACGTACATACAATGACTGACGCTGCCCGCCGTAGCCTCGGACGCCGAATGTCGCATTAGTGCCAATTAGTGACCCCTGCACCATGTCCCGCGTTTACGTCCAATTCCTGACTTGAATATTTATTATACCAGCCACCTATAGGAGCTGGGATGTAATTTCGTAGGCTGTATTAAATACCAGGTGGCGGGGACATCGACGCGCAAACTGTAACTATGAATTCAGCATATGATCCTAGAACCCCTGGCGTAGAAAGTTTTCCTCGGTTTTCAAAAAAAATATGAATAAATAAATATCATAGAAAAGTACAATATATACCTACGCGATCAAAATGAATGAAACGGCAATTTTTTTTTTAAATAACCGATTAAAAATTTCAACGCAGCGGTTCACCCATGGACCATAGACCATGGATTTGTCTATGGTAACAGAGGGGCAATTCCCGTAATTTTAAGAAAGTTCAACTTCCTTACATTTTTCACAAGTTTTTGACATTGATTGTCGCTGAGATGAGATTGCGACTAGATTTTGAACATTTTTAATTATGGGAATTGGCCTCCTGGTTGCGCATCGAGGTCCCTGCCACCCTGTATCAAATGCTCCATGCTACCGTTTGGTCTAGAACAAACGCAATGATGAATGTTAAAACGGTTAAAAGCATGATTTTGAGCTTTTTTATTACCAGATTTGCTTATATGTCATGAGGAATATTTTGAGTATAAATGTGGATGTGGACAAATACAGTAGCCTCCAAAAGTTAATTGACATTTTACCACTTATAGGTAAGCTATGACACATCACATTATGATTTAAATAGTGTCCGACCGAAAGTTCGGTTTCGGTTTCGGTTTCGGCCGACTTTCGGCCAAAAATCAAGTTTCGGTGGCAGTTTCGGTTTCGGCCATAATTGGCCGAAACTTTTGCCGAAACCGAAACAGTAACAATTAGTGATTTGATTTATTGATAACTGATAAACATTTTGCCATGAGAACTTAATTTGAAAAAATATTATTAATATTTTTTTATATTATCTATATTGTATATAAAATTCAAAGTCCTGACTGACTGAGACATCAATGCACAGCCTAAACCGCTGGTCCGAGAGACATGAAAATTGGAGGGTGTATTCTTCGTGAAGAGTATCCACTAAGAAAGGGTTTTTCGAAATTCCACCCCTAAGAGGGTGAAATGGGGGGATTTTGTTTGTATGAAAAATCTTATTCCTTGAGTTAATAAACTTGAAACTTGGCACGAATACTTATCTAAGTAAATTATGAAGTTGGACATTTTTTGTTTTTATAAACTACCCCCTAAAAGGGGATTGGGGGTTTCAAAGTTTGTATGGAAGAATTTTAGCGCGCGGTCCGTTTTAATCGAAACTCAGTATACCTAAACTCATATACCTAAAATTTAAAGGAAAGAATAATGATTATCAGGGTTTTTCGAAAATCTACCCCTGACGGCCTGAAAAGGGTAGTCAATTTTACAGGGGAGGATTTTACAGCGTGGCTTGATTAACTCGAAAATTGGTATAAATAATCTTTGAATCAAGTTATGGGATGTGCCCAAATGATTTTTCAAAATTCCACCCCTGTGGGGGTGAAAAGCAAAAAATAATCTTGAAAATTGGCATGAATACTCGCCTGAGTAAGCAATAAAGTTTATCATTATTAGTTTTTCAAAACTACCCCTCAAAGGGGGATATAGGGGTGTTGAAGTTTGTGTGGAAGAAATTGAATGCGCGGTCCGATTAACTCGAAACTCAGTAAGTATTGATACTTTCGACAGAAAATAATTAATAATAAGTATGTGAAGTTGTCGAAAATTGACCCATGACGGGGCAAAAAGGGGTAATTCGGTTTTTAGGGGAGGATTTGAACTTGAAACTGTATGTTACATTTTCACGCCTAAGCCACTGAACTTCTGATTTGGCAAAGCGATAGATGGCATCCTGGGGAAGCACATACTTTTTATCCTGGTAGCACGTTCCCGTGGGATTCCGACATTCACGCGGGCGAAGCCGCGGGCAGAAGCTAGTATTAAATAAATGATTACAACAAAATTAATATACCTACTGTGTTTCCATTTCATGTCCTAATTAATGCAGAATAATGGGTAAAATGCACCAAATTTCAGTATTTTAAGGAATTTAATACTTAACCACGTGAGTTTCGGTTTCGGTTTCGGTTTCGGCCGAAACTGAAGCCACGGCCGAATATTCGGTTTCGGTTTCGGTTTCGGCCGGAAAACCAGTTTCGGTCGGACTCTAGATTTAAAATTCTAGTTCCAAATGTTTAACCAACTACAATAAAAATTATAATAAAAAATATCAAGTACCTACCTAATCCCTTTTTTTTGGGTGGGACATCATCATAGTAATATGACTTCGCCCGCTCTGGGCGGAGCGGGAGGGCGTGCCAGACTTTTACTGACTAAAACCCCGTGTTCCTTCAGTTGCCTGCATAACAATCCCTTGCCGTGCCGTGCCACCAGTCCAGAGGGTCTACTCCGAAGTAGTATCGGCCGAGTGTTCGGCCGTTTCCTGCTACGAAGTTACTGTTTGGTTCGGTCGGTCCCGATCCTACACTCCTACATTCTTTCGAATATTGACTATGGTCCCGACCCAACTGAGCCGATCCGAACTTTTTTCACATTTTTCAATAATATTCGGTTCGGCCATGTGTCAGTCCGATCCGAACATTCGCACTTTGCACTTCGGAGTAGACCCCCAGCTTCAGATTTAGTAATGCTAAGCTGAACAATTATTGGTATCAAACAACAACTGAGTTCCTGACTTGCGGGGTAACTGTGTAACACACTAACAGTAGGAATTGCTTTCATTTTGACAGTCCAACAATATTCATCGCGTTATTTACGTTGTTGAGCAGACAAATTTTTCGAACGTAAGAAGCAGTGGATTAGCAATATCCTTCAAAATGCTTTAGAATGCGATTGATAGTGTGTTACGGAATTATAGGGTGCCGTTCCTCCGATCGATCTAAGGATGCCAGAGGCTGCTGCCATAAAAGTATCTGACTACTGTAAAGGTTGTCTGCAAAAGTCGACCTTGTTTTGTGCAGGCTCTCAGACAAATAACTCTGATGCATTCGAACATTCAAGTCAAGACAACACACAACAGTCAATTTAGAATGAACATTCAAATTATTTCTATTAGGTTTTTCGATCATTTCCGAAGTGCATACTTTTCTTGATATCTAACCAAACTTGTTTTAATTTGTTTTCAGGTGAAGGAAATAATAGTTAATCCTAACTACAACGCTACCATCTTCAGCCGTGACGTGGCCATCTTGGAGCTCCGTGAGCCAGTTGCATACTCCGACTATGTCAAGCCTGCTTGTATCTGGCCGGACAACGAGGTCGATCTACAGAATGTTATCGGGAAGAAGGGATCGGTATGTACATTTCTTTTTTATTTGTCAGGCAAGAGGTTGGAACGTGAACTATCAAACCAAAAAAAGCGGCCAAGTGCAAGACGGACTCGCACACGAAGAGTTCCGTATCACCGTACAATATTGAACAAAAGATATTTTTTTATAGAATTTAACGCAAAAATCCACGTTCCTTGTATGGGGAATTGGGGACCTCTTTAAAAATAGCAGTTCGTAACTACGTACTGTGTGAAAGTTTCAAGTGTATACCTATTACGGTTAAAAAAATACTGCTATGTGACAGACGGACGGATGGAAAGCGGATCCTGAGTAATAAGATCCGGTTTGCACCCTTTGGGTACGGAATCTTAACAATTTAATTCGGTACGCAATCGAGTGGTTGTGAACAGCTGTGCTGGGAATCCTTAAGCTGCCCCTGAAACTCATGATCAGAAGTCGTGCTTGCATCCACTACACCTACGCAACGAGGGAAACTAAATCTATAGAATTCAAACTTCTAAATATACAGCGACACGTTAGATCAGATAGATCATCATCTGCCTAGCCTTTTCCCAACTATGTTGGGGTCGGCTTCCAGTCTAACCGGATGCAGCTGAATACCAGTATTTTACATGGAGCGACTGCCTATCTGACCTCCATAACCCAGTTACTGGGTAATACGATACCCCTTGGTAAGACTGGTTGGCATCCAGTCTTACCAAGAAGCCCAAAAGTCTGGCAACCAGTGGTTGCCAGACCCGTAACGACTGCCAAAGATCCACGAATGACAACCTAAACCAACGGCTTAACGTGCTTTCCGAGGCACAGAGGGGTCGGATCAGATAGATATCATTTAAAAATAAACTGAAGGTAAACCAATCCTCTTTAATGAAACATAAACAAATTAATTGCAAACCAACAGTTTAAATTTGGTTTAACTGCACCAAATACGAACCACAGATGATTAAAGTCAGACAGCAAACAGATCTATGGTTCGGTCGGTCAATTAGCAACTTTATGGATGGAGCGGGCAAAGGCAGGGCGTCCATTCTGCCTTGCAACTCGCTGCAGCTGCAGTTTTGTCCGAACACCGTAATTATCCAACGCTTTGCTGCTGAACGTTCAATTAGAACTCGTTCTCTTAATTAGCTGAAAGACGACGTGTAAATAATTATTAAGTTGATACTGGAAATTGGACGAAATACTATTTATGACGGTTCCATTTTCAGTTGACTTGAATAAAAGTGAGCACACTCAAGTAAATACCTAAGTATTTAGTATTTACAGTCAAGAATAGAGACACGATTGATGTAAAACATTAAAACAATGCTGCTATAAAGCATTTTGGCACCTACCTTACGGTATTTTCATTTGCAAATTGGTGGGTATCGTCACTAGGTACGTAATCAATGTTTTACAGTTGAACGATTTTCATTTCACTGTTTTCTAGACTCCCAATATAGTCCATAGTACCTAATATGTAATTATGTACTCGTTGGTACATGCATTCTCAACCGGTGGGACGCCCCCCCCCCCCCCCCTTGGCCGTAGAGCCGTAGGCCGTAGGCCAACGATGGGGAGCGGTTAAGTTGTTCAGTATAAGTGAACAAAATAAGTTTTCCTATTTCTGTATGAATGGTCTAAAGATAACTGTACCCGGATTGCGTAAATTTTCGAGCTCGCAGCGCTCTCTTACATTCTACATTCTTTTATTTCTTCAGTTTTTCTGTATAATTCGGAAAAGTAACTTAATTTAACCTAACCAAACCGAGGCGCGCAAAAATTTTCGAGCTCGCTTTCGCCCTTTCTTACATTCTTAATCTTTACTCCATAAGTCGACAAAGTAACTCGGTGTAATTCTAAAAGAAAGTTACGGAGCGCGTATGCGTATACCTGGTAGGTAGGAGGTATAGTAGAAGCAAAGAACACAAATTACTTTTGTGATTCCCAAGCTAAAAATAAAACCGACTTTGAAATAACACTTTAACGAACCTATTTCTTTCATTCTCCCAGGTGGTTGGCTGGGGTTTCGACGAGACTGGCGTAGCGACTGAGGAGTTAAGCCTGGTGGAGATGCCGGTGGTAAGCCAGGAGACGTGCATCAGGTCGTACAGCGAGTTCTTTGATAGATTTACTTCAGATTACACCTACTGTGCTGGTTATAGAGACGGTAAGAATGACCACCTATATGTATATACTTGTGTAACTATGATATTGATGTTAATTAATCTTGTGTAAATATTCCTCTTACCTATTACAATATATCTAGCACCTAACTACCTATTACCAATCTTCATGTCAATACATTGCCTATCTATATCCGTTTTGCAGCCTTGTATTTCGCGCTTGCCAGAAAAAGCTAGTAGGAATTTTCCGGTTCTGAATTACCTTTATCTGGGCCTTAATTCACTATGACCACTTTAATGATCCCTTGCTTCCAAACCACGTCAATTCCATAGATAATCACGACATCTGCTAATAACGTATTCTCTATGGCACAACGAACGAAACCGCGCGAAAAAACGTGAAGTTGGCGTTGTTTGAACTGTCAAAATACCACGCTTGAAAACCGTTCGTGGTTTGCACGTGGTAAGCACAGAGTACTTTTACTATACGGGTGGTAAGATTACGCGGCGAATAACAATTACCATACAGAATTGTCTGAATTAGGGCCCAGGGCCCCAGGGCCCTAATTCACTACGACCACTTAACGATTCCTTACTTCCAAACCACGTCAATTCCTTAGTTGATCACAACATCTGCTATTAACGTATTCTCTATGACACAATAGTGTGGTTTGAACTGTCAAAATCCATGTTATCCGTACCGTACGGTTGACATTTCGATTCCTTGGCGTTAATTAGACACGATATTGACGTGGTTTGCACGTGGTAAGATTTTGGGGGAAATAGTACAGAATTGGGGCCCTGAGCAATGAATCGGATTATAAAACTGTGTTAGTGTAAATATAAAAACTTCATGTGCTTGTTAGAGATATTATTAAGATTGACCGATTTTTTACATACTTTTCCTACCTTTTTGATTGTTGTTAGTTGCATTTTAAGTTTAATGTGCGCGTTTGTAATTTCTAACGTGACGGTATTATCACGGTAAATAGATAATATTACCGTGATATTATGAAATGTATGGAAATAGTATAATATACGTGCACGATTTAACGTTATCGTGGACGGAAATTTAAAAGCGTCTATATATTTTCATACATTTTGCTTCCGTGTCGACTTCCACCATAATACCGCCATGTTAGAAATGATAAAACAGCACATTGAGTGTAGATTGAGGTGTAGTTAGCGTAATAAAATGCTTCGTTGCTTCCAGGGGTCTACAATGAAAAAACCGGACTTAGGGAAAGTATGTTTCGTCTTTAGTTTGTTGCATAATAATAACTACACTAATTAGGTAATGGTGGCACGACCGCTTTAGCACCTTCTGCTTACTAAATCTTTTTTATCTTCTTTTAATTAATGCACATTTAGGCTTTTAACCTTCTTGTGTACCTACCTACTAAAATATACAAGGTCAAATTTAATGACCTAGGGAAACTTCGCAAACATGATGCGAAAAAAGAAAAAACAAAATAGAAAAATTGTTTTTTTTTTTCTGTCAATGCCGGCTGGTATTGTAGTACCTACATACTTACTTGAAGTATGAGTAAAGAAAATCTGATACCCATCACGTCTGTGAAGTTTACACAACAAAACCTACGGTCGTTGACCGCAAGTAAAACGTGTAATATTTTTTAAATCATTTGTTTAGATATAGAAAGGTATCCATCACGTCTGCGGAGTTTCGCTAACTAATTTAATTTGACTTTGTACCTATTAATAAGATAACTGTATATAAATATAAGTCATAATTGGCAATAGGTAACAAGTTGGTGGTCTTAACAATTTACTTCTAGCATGCAAAAGTAAAATTAATTACATAGAACAATATTCAAAAAATGCTTTAGCTCAAGGCTTTATTTTACAGAGATGCATGACTTTTATATATGTAATATTATATTTTTTATCTGAAACTAGATGAGTAAGTAAAAATTATAACATTTAAAAAAAACTACCTAACCATTAATTCAAATAAGTGTTTTTAATTTCGAGTTGACAAGATTGTCTTTAAGTCACAGGTGGGAGAAAATCCAGACTTTTCCGTGTCAAAATCAAAATTCATTCATTCAAACTAGGCTGACAATCAGCTCTTTTCAAACGTCAAAATTACAAAACTTAGTCCTAGACCCAAAACGCCCCCCCTTCACCACTTTCTAGTGCTTTAGCTGGGAAGAAGTGGCGCAACAAACTCCTCAGCAGCACAAAAATGTATTTTTTTAGTTAGAATAACCTGTGTGTCGTACGAAGCATGATCGCAACGACTTCAAAAGACTTCGAATAGGTACGACAAAAAAAAGCGTTTTGTTCGGTTGTCATAAGAAAACCAGGGATGAAAAACATTTTGATCAAAGTAACACCTGTAATTTTAATTCGCTTGTTGAAAAGGTTAGGGTTGCTACACTCATGTTCGGGTCGGCCCATTCGATTTAGCAGTATCTTTTGGACAGCAAATCCCACCCGAAGGAACTGCTGATCGGCATCTGCCATTGCTTAATCATATTCGGGTCGACTTGGCTTAATTCGAACTAAGTCGAGCGGCTTTTTAGCCGAACGTACTTAAATTCGATTTTGCCACCCGGCTGTGCCGTATCATGCCGAGCCGAACTTGTGGATAGCAGTCCTCAGATTTTTTAGCCTAAAATACTAATACCTTCTATCAAAATTTTCAGGTACCTCAGTCTGCAACGGCGACAGCGGTGGCGGCATGGTGTTCAGGAAGAACGGCATCTGGTACCTCCGAGGTCTGGTCTCCTTGTCAGTAGCCAGGCCGAACGAATACCGATGCGACCCAACACATTACGTAATATTTACGGACTTAGCCAAATTCTTGCCATGGATTCATGCTACCGTTTCTGATTTTTGATCTTGTGATGTTATTCGGGACTAATTTTGTTTATGAGGTATAATTTTTTGAGGGTAGATACCTACCTATCTCTCACTATAGGCAATGAATTTCATAGGGATGGAAAAATGTAGGTATACTTAATAATAGACAGGGTTATTGGTCAAACACTAACAACCTTGCAGGACTGGATTACTAACATCATAAATACAACTTTTGTTCTATGACTTTATACAAAACATAATTAATACATTTACCCAAAACAAACTTTTAAGATTTCGATGTTCTATAATATCTACCCCCGCTCCGCTCCGCTGAATTTTGTACTAGACACGGCAACTCGTTTACTTTACTAGCGTTTTCTTTTGTAACAGAAAATCGAATATTTTAATTAGTTGAATTGAAATAAAAAAAAATAATAATAAATGTATTTTCTTTCTTTCTTTTCTTTTTTCTTTCAAATATTTTTATTTTTGTATGAAAATCTGATGAAATAAAAAAAGCCATAGAACAAAAGTTGTTGTTTATGATGTTAGTATTATAGTCCTGAGAGGTTGTTAATGTTTACCAATTACCCTGTATACCTATGTAGCGGTATCTACAACGCCACATGCGAACAATGCGTCTGACGTCACGCAAATCCTACATCTCGCAAGCAGAGTTTACCGTGCAATTAGCATAGATACAATTTCCCAGTATCAATCGTTGGGCAATTGCCCGCCAGGCACAACACCCGTCTGGTCGGAGGATCCTCCATTTTCAATGGAGGATGAGTGAACTTTACACCCTGTTCCTCATACCTCCAAACCTACTTACCTTAACCGCCTTCTGTACGCAAACGAAATACAGCTCTTACAACTCAATTGCTGTACCTACCTTTCTAATCGAATATTTAAATAAGTACCTACAATACCTATATTGGTTATAAATATTAGGTAGGTAGACACTTCATCATCATCAGCCTACAGCAGTCCACTGCTGGAGAAAGGCCTCTCCAATTGCACGCCATTCAACTTGCTTCTCGGCAACTCTCATCCAGCTGCTACCCTGCGAAGATCGTCGCTTTACCTAGCCTGAGGGCGTCCTATCTTACTTTGCCGATTCGCGGTCTCCGATCAAGAACACGTCTACGGTCATCGGTTCTATGGCTAATATGGCCGGCCCATTGCCACTTCAGCTTGCTTATTTTGTGAGCTATGTCGACAACTTTGGTTCTCTGCCGGATCACCCCGTTCCGGTACTTAGTAGGTACACCGTACACCTGAATACTTGCTCAAATTTTGATTAAGAAAAACTTGAGATTTAAGTAAATCCTCATAACAAAATTAGTCTGTAAATAATGATTCGCCATTTTGATAAGGCAGCCATTTTGTTTTAATGTTAGGTTATTAAAGTATTTCCCTAATTGCAAATTAATGATTGCAGAGCGAGACGAATTTTTAATACGTAGCTAATAAGTTTGTATGATAAAAAGTAAGGCGCTACAGCTACTTAATAAGTAGATAGATTGAAAGTTTTTGTAGGCTATAACGTATACTTTGGAGCCAAGAGGGCGCAAAGGAATTTCCTTTACGACTTTTTAGCTAAAAGATGTACGGTCACCAAAGGAGATAAGTAACCAGGGCCGTCGGATATAGTTGAAATTTTGTAAGAAACCGATGTATGTTTTCGAATAAGATTTAGTTGACCTAATAGAAAACAGACAGTTCATTTACCAAATTAAATTTCATTAGAAAAATCCATCGGTTTCTTACTAAACTTCAACTATATCCAACGACCCTGGTTACTTCTCCTTTGGTGACTGTACCTAAGTATTTTATACCCGGTTACTGAGGTACTCAGATTAATTAAAAAACAATTATGCCCGTTTACACTTACACTGGGCGACACCTAAATAAATGGGCGCTGTTTGATTTTCAACGCTCGGGTTACCACGGAAAGTTGAAAATCCAACAACAAAGTTATCCATGCGATGTCCTCCCGTACCTATGTGAGTGTTCAGAAACGCAATGTGTTAAGATACAATCAATAGCAGTACCTATTGGGTAGTCAAATTCGGTTAAGAATTACTCAGAAACCGGGTCCGAACCGGTAATTATTCGTATCTGTGTGAGATTAAGTTATGATTTACTTTTTTTATTAATAAGGCGTTGACCGTTATATGTATGGACACTAGCGTTTGACCTATTTTCAAACTTATGTCCTTATAAATAAGGTTGAAAAATGGTCAACCACCCATGTAAGGTGTTAAAGTACAAATTCAAAGCTATCAGGCAGTCATAATCTCTTATTCACAAACCAGGAATTAATTAAAATATTGTGCTCAAATAAAAAAAGGTTAAGGTTAGAAACAAAGTTTTGGCTTCGACCTACACTGCAACAAGGATCTTTTGGCGTTCGAATGACATCGACGAAACAATTGCACAGTTGGTAAACATTTGTGCAATTGTTTTGTGAAATGTGTTGAAAAAACTAAATGGCGGCGTTAGTTCCAATTTTGACCACGCGCCAAAAGATCCTTGTCCTAAGTTATACTAAGTCGGGACTAAGGGCCGGCGGCCTCTGGCGGCATAGAACGACAGGGGATTTTTATGCGACGAATAGAAATATAACTTATATGCATGACAATAAAGACGTCGCGGCATGCCTAAGGGTACCGCGGCATAGTGTTTAGCGGCATTGTTGCATAGTTTGACGGCACGGTTGGCGCAGTGGTTAAGCGATTGACTGCTGCGCTGCGTGTCGCGGGTTCGATTCCCGCACGGAACAAATATTTGTATGACCTACATGTATTTGTTCCGAGTCTGGGTGTTTTTCTATCTATAATATGTATGTATTTACAAATAAAAAATAAAAATTGTGTATAAGTAGTTTATCAGCCATCTTGTTACCATAACACAAGCATTAGGTTGCTTAGCTTGGAACAAATGGTGCTGTGTGAAATGTCCAGGGATATTATTATATACTAGCTGCGCCCCGCGGTTTCACCCGCATAAGTTTCGATCCCGTGGGAATGTCGGGATAAAAAGTATCCTATATGTTAATCCTGGTTATAAACTATCTGTGTGCTAAATTTCGTCAAAATCTGTTCAGTAGTTTTTGCGTGAAAGAGTAACAAACATCCATACATCCATACATACAAACTTTCGCATTTATAATATTAGTAGGATAGTTGCCGAGGAAATTTCAATTTTACTGTCGTACTTTTAAGTTATATTTTCTATTCGTCGCATCAAAATCCCTTCCCGTGCCGTGCCGCCAGTGGGCGCGCCGGCCTTTACAGTCCACTTGCGATATTCCACAGACGGTAACGTAAGGCGTGCTACACACTAGTTCGGGTCGGCATTAAACAGCACAGTAGGACGGACATTCATTGAAAAGTAGATGCCGAAGTTTGTCGATCGCTATGACCCGAATGAAAGAAGAATATATGCAGGAATCGCTTCGGGCTTTGTTGTTCACCAAATACTGCTGAATCCAATGTGTCGACTCGGAGAAGTGTGTATCACGCCTATCAGTCATAGGATATGTCCGTCAGTCACGAATGGAACTCGCGTTGGACATTTCGTTTCCTGTTTTTATTGATGTTTTAATTACCTAGTGGATTTAACGAATGCATTAGTACTTACCTAGGGCCATCACAAACGGAAAGTTAATCATAAATCATTATGACAATAACAATACCTAACACAGTTACGCACAACACTAGCACTGCTCCAATCATGTTTATCGGACCTCTCGCTCGCACTTATGACCCTTATCATCAAGTGCAAGCGAGAGGTCCGATAAAAATGATTATTGATTCTAACTTTTCGTTTGTAATGTCCCGAGTATACCTACAGTGAACTGCTCGTCTATGGTAACAGTTGGACATGGAATTTAGTAGTTATATTCACTAAAGACGTGCAGTTGACTGTAGTTACCTAAATAATAATGACAAATTACCATCTATGTACTAATTTATCGAGTTTTGATACTGAAGAATGATATTAAAAATATTTATTTAGACTGATAAAATATGACCAATTTAATCCTATTACATTTTCAATTATAAAACTTTCCAATGTATTGAGGCATTTTATTTTACACCTTGCTACATACGAAGTATGGAATATTTTCACTTTTATAAGGATACATCTCGAAGATAAAATGTGGGTTCAAACCTGCGGAGTAATTGCGTAACACACTAACAGTAGCAATGGGTTTCATTTTGACAGTTCAACAACATTCATTGCGTTATTTACGCTGTTGAGCAGAAAATTTTTTCGATCGTGTGAAGCAATGGATTAGCAATATGCTTTAAAATCATTCAGATTATGATTGAAAGTGTGTTACGCAATTAGGGTGCTGGACTGCTGGTAAGTGTAGGTACGTACAAACGCCAGAACATCAAACTACTACAATCTGACAAATTTCTTTAATAGATTTTCAACTTTATCGCTAAAGCGTTAGGTTCAAGGTTGATTGAGATTTTTTTTTAGTTTCAGGTAGCTCACAGAACGTTACCAAGTGCAATTGAATGAATGAATTTTGTGTTTTTTTTTTTTGATTACCTTATAAACGTCATATAAATAAAATGTATTTAGATAAATTCGACATTTCTTGTCTGACTACCCCTGAGAAGAAATGGCGAAACAAATTCAGAGGTCAGTCTCTTTTAAAGTCTAGACAATCTTGGTCAGATCATGGGAGAACCATGTAGATTAGTGTCCAAAATGGTATTTTGAGGAAAGAACATAAAAATGAGTGGTCCTGTCCAATCAGTGCAGGCATTTGTCAGCAATCGTATAGCTCAACTCACAGTTGAAGGAACTCAACGACTCGACGAACAAAACCAATGAATGAACATTTGGGTAAGCCGCATAAAGCGCTCATTTTCTCCGTTAATTATCTATATCATCATCTGCCTAGCCTTTTCCAAACTATGTTGGGGTCGGCTTCCAGTCTAAACGGATGCAGCTGAAAACCAGTATTTTACATGGAGCAGCTGCCTATCTGACCTCCACAACCCAATTACTGGGTGATACGATATCCCTTGGCAAGACTTTCAGGCTTAACCTGCTTAACCTGCTCGATCGACCCGTGCGGCTGTTATTACTTAGCCACAAGCCCCACTCATTACTTATCTAGTCTAATATAGTGACATATTCGCCAAAAATGAAAACAAATATGAGTTTATGTAAAAATTACTTTAAATCCTACACGATAAAGTTCAGTTTACGCTACAACTTCAAACATTTTTATAATTTTGTCAATAGTGCTAGTCACTCTGAAATCAACTTAATCGCCATTAAAATAAAGTTGATATTTGTTTAACTTGAACTAACGTCAATTTGAAACATAAATAAAATTTGAATATACATAATTATATGTTTAATAAAAATGAAATGGTGTTCGTTGGTAAGCGCGTCACTTAAGAACGGCTAGATCGATTTAGCTAGTTTTTGTTTTAAAATGTTCGTAAAAAATGCACTTTCAGTTTCCCAGAATTTACTAAAAACAAATAATATTTTTTTTACGAAAGTTTCAAAAGTTGCCGAACATTTTCAATTTTTCTTTCCAGATAACCTAATTCAAACTATTATCCGAAAGCTGAAAGTGCATTTCTTATGGGAATTTTGTACGAATTATTGAAATTAGGACAGGACAATTTCTGTCGGGTCAACTAATGTGTAATAATTTTATGTGAGTGAGTATAGATTGATGATGAGTCGCATAATTATTGGGTTGTCGTATAAATTAAAATAATGTGTATAAACTAAAACACAAGCTAAACCTTAAATTATAGAACTCAATTAAAACAAAAGAACAGTGTTATAACATTTATAATGTTACAAATAGAAGAAACTCTTGTAGAAATAAACAAACTCAATGCAACGTAATAATAAAATCGTAATTATAAAAAATACACAAAATTTACAAAAAAAAAAAAAAAAACTTACGTTACATACGAGAAAATACATACATAGGATGTCATTCTTTCATTCAATGCGGCGATGAAACACTCGTTCATTAATACTTCGACTAGGATAAACTGCACTAGCCTTTTCCCAACTATGTTAGGGTCGGCTTCCAGTCTAACCTGATGCAGCTGAATACCAGTATTTTACATGAAGCGACTGCCTATCTGACCTGCACAACCCAGTCACTGGGTAATATGATACCCCTTGGTATGACTTTTTGTCAGACTTTCAGGCCTGACTACCCGTAACTTCTGTCAAAATCTACAAAGTAGTTAAACAGACACAATATAAATTAGCAATCCGGTATGTCTGTCTGTAAAATATTTCAGTCCTACCTAAGGCACGTGGGACAGTCGCTGCAGTAACTACAAGTCAGTGACATCCACATTTCACACAATTTTGTACACACGGCTACACATCAAGCTATGCAAAACCAGTATTGGCTGACCGTTCATTGTGAGAAAATATCATACAAAGTGAGGCCAAGACAAACTGATT
The DNA here is from genome assembly GCA_949629185.1 of Apamea crenata. NCBI lineage: Eukaryota > Metazoa > Arthropoda > Insecta > Lepidoptera > Noctuidae > Apamea > Apamea crenata. The sequence continues at coordinate 8,082,582 of OX451372.1, forward strand.
TTGTATAGCTTGACGCGTAGCCGTGTGTACAAGCTCGCCACAAACAGCAGCCAATCTTAAATGTATGAAACACGTCTGTTTTCCGGCTATAAGTCACCACCAAATAGAGAAAGATTTGACAATCGACTTTATTAAATAAGAATGTGCTGTGAACCGTATTGTCGTACCAACAACTGTAATACGGCAACTCAGATCCCCGCCCATTTTCCCAACAATAACGACAAAACACTTAAGTACGTTAACTGGGCGTAAGTACCTATGGGTCAAATGAAACTAGTTATTCTCGAGTCAAAACCTGCTATATGTGTAAAATACGCATAGGCATATAGCACGCATAACATTAAATCTCACGCATCTGAGCACCGCACTTTTATCGATAGTCTTATGAAACTAAAGCTCCATAAGTGTGATTGAGAGCGCAATATGCGTTGTCCCTATCTAGCATTTTACTTCAGCATGTGCATCGAGGTTCTCAAATGGTTTCAAACAAATCCCAACGCCACATTGAATGAATAATAATAAAATTCTAAGACAACATGAAATGAAAATATTAAAAGTTATTTACCATAACAAAATAAACCAAAATTCATGAGACGAAAACGAAACGGTTACTCGTCGAAAAACATGAGCAAAACTAAACAAAGCATCTTCGAGACAAAGTCAGAAAAATAATATTCAATTAATGAAAAAATAATTGTCATTTACTTTTTTTACGTGGAAACACAGTTTTACGTCATAGATTTCAATAAAATCGGGCCGTTTTTAAGGCAGATACACACGTATCTGCGATTACGACGTACAGATTCCAGCACATCAAGTTACTACAATCTGTCAAATTTCTTTAATAGATTTTCAATTTTATCGCTAAAGCATTAAGGTTCAACGTTGATTGGGAAAATTTAACAGTTTCGGGTAGCTTGACCTGCTGGCGTCTGTACCATACATCCAATAGAGCTTCATTAGTCAAACCATTCATACACAACGACAACATAAAAGCTTTATAAAAATTTTGTGTCCTCCAACCGTAGTTTTCATGTAAATGAACTGAGAGGGCATTTAAGTCGAAATCGCTAGGGCAACCCGCGAAATTCAATTTGCAGCTCAGTATCAAATTGTATGGTAAAAAAAGTGACGACGCGCCCGTAAGATAAATGTATTTATACCACAAGTAGTAGTAGTTTTATACTCATTACATACATACATAAGCTCACGCCTTCTTTCATGGGGATAAGCAGAAACTACAAAATGCCATCTGCTGCGATCCTTACATACTCCGTTTACCTCGTTGACGTTCATACACCTGGTCATACACGCACGCCGGTTGAAAGTACTTCGTACCTGACCTTACTAAAGAATATCACCAATAAGGTCACTAAGGTCTTTTCAAATTTACTTTTCCAACTGACGTTATTACAAGTCAAACAAATATCAACTTTAATTCTGTGGCAATAAAGTTGATTTCAGAGTGACCAGCATTATTTAAAAAGTCTTAAAATGTTTGAAGTTGTATCGTAAACTGAGCTTTATTGTGTAGGAGTTAAAGTTATTTTTCCAATAACTCACATTTGTTTACACGTTTGGCAAATAATTGGCGAGCGCAGATTATATGTCCTCCTAGGGCGTACCCCTCTCGTGCCCCTCTCGGCGTGTCCACTCACATCTGCCTTGCAAATACCTTTTGTTAGTCGCCTTTCATTCATCCTCTCAACATGACCAAACCATCTTAGCATACTCTTTTCAATTGTTGTCACTGCATCTTCTTATAAACCGCACCGTTATTATTATTAATATCATCAATACAACTCTCCTAATGACTTGCAAATTCCAAAAAACGCAAGAATGTTTGAATTTCGCGGGTTACCCTAGCGCGTCCACCTTAACTAAATGGTAACTCTGTAACAATTATTATTGTTGCAAGCCCGGTTAAGCAGACGACCACCTCATAGGTTTAACTGCGAGATGTCATTTATAAAAAATAAAAAAAATATTATTGTCAAATACAAAATTGTTATTGCCAAACGTTGCCTCCACGTAAAAAAAACAAATGACGAATAAAATGCGCAAGCAAGCCGTCACAGTCAGATTCTAAAAAAATAATCGCAAGTGATACAATCTCTAGTTCTCACGATTCATTTGTTATTTTAAAATCTAATTGTTATGCCTCATATTCATTGGAAACGAAAGTTGGGAAACAATCACCCAACATTGTGGCTGAAACATCAAATGTTGGAGACAATGTTGCTCACCTTTTGCTTCCCATTGAAGACAACATAAAAACATGTTGCAGAAACAATCTTGCGCAACTTTGTTCCCCAATGAATACGAGTCTTTACAGCAATGCCTTAAAAACTCATGTTCTTTAAAAATAGAACATTACACGCACACACACATATTTACATCTCTATTTACACTTCGTAACCAAATAAAATACTGGGTCCATATAATACCGTAGTCCGGAAAAATTACCTTAAAACCTCTTTTGAATGCGACTGTCTACTTTGGTTTGGGAGCAAAACGACTTCATTACTTTTCCATAAAAACTTAACTATATTAGGAACTGCATAATATATAACTAGAATACTATATAATGACGTGGACGTCGCAGATTACCGTACTCCAATAATACAAGGAATATTTATTCACTTTTTTAAGCTAAGCATTGAAAACCTGCGCACAAATTAACACCTTATAGTGTTGTGGTTGTAGCTTACTTCAGCTCAGCAGCTAAGTAATGGATGATATCCCTTTGACTTAGTTGGCACACAAGGAGTGACGGCTTTCTGATAATTAAACGAAATAATTTATTCAATATTAAAATAAGCCATAAGGCTGCCCAACACTATCGATAATATCTCAACTTTTCCTTATTTGAAACACTTCATCCTTATCACAAACAAACCATTACTTTCCTAACCAAAAAAATAACTGTAGAATTGAAATCATTACTATTATTACAATATAGTTACAACTCATCAGTCATCAGCCATTTTGCTAAAATTATGGTGAGGTCCATCTATCCTTTAGGTTTTACTCATTCCTTCTACCTAAATATTATTTTTCATAGCTGCAAACTAAATACTACAGTATCATATGCACCAAATAAGAACTGGTCACTAAAACAACTTGACTCGGCTTTCGCCTGCACACTATTTACAAATTACTGAGATCAAATTCACAACTGCCCTCAAGTTACAAGTTTTAAACATTTCTGATCTATACTCTATGCTACGGATCGTTTTATGGCATGGTTTTGTACTATTTTGGGGTAGGTGCATTGTCTAAAAGATTGAGGCAATTCGAGGAACAATTTAGGACTTAAGGCCTTCGTATGAGCAGATTCTCGAAACTAGTTTTCAAACTACGAAATTAAAACAAATCGCCTGTTCATAGACCAACTGTCACCTGGCCTGACTTCAAATAATTATAATTAATATCATATTACAATATCAGCAACAGTTTGTCATTTTCGCAATTGAACCTCAATCCTAGCACACCCACATAAACAGCTGCCATAAACAATCCGCACAAAACGTTTTCGAACGAAATTCGAACGTAGAACTATACGCCATTTTGAAATGTCAAACCGTTACCAATATGGCGCCGGTGCGTTTCTGCATCGTTGTCCTTTATAGCGGTCTTCGGCCCCAAAATTGGGGGCCCATGGGAGGTTGCGACCTCTGTTCGCTCGTGGAGCCCCCTTGCCTACGTAGTTGGGGGGATACACCCGGTTGTTGACACAGACTCCGGGCCGGCAGCCGTTCCTTGGGGTCGTAGGGTGACTGCCTGGTAAAGGAGGTGATGAGAATCTCTCCCATGGATCCGGCATCATACAGTTACCGCATTGCCACGCGTAATCACCTAGAGAAAAAAGTCTCGATTGATTACAAGGTCTAATAAAATCTTTTACCCGCATTTTTGAGCGATTAAATGTCAACTAAGTCAATGGTAATAAAATTCATCGTTCATGAATAATATTTATTTATACATCACTATTTATCGTTTGGCCAAAGTTTGGAAGAATACTTTTGCATTTTCGTTCGACCTAACCTTAGTTTTTTACGTACACTTTAATACAATCACAAAATACTATATCATAATATTAAAAGTATTCATATTTTTGTATATTTTAAAACATTATAACGCTATATAGCCAATGTTACATTGTTCAATATTATGTGACAAAATTCCTTATGTCTGGGCAAGGAAAATACAGTTCACTTTTAAATGTCATCGTCACAAATATTAGACAATGGAAATATAGTAGAATTAATGAAAATTGAGAAAAAATACATTTCTTAGGTGACATTACTAGATACCGTTGAAAATATTGAAAAAGAAAGTGCAGTAGGTATTTAAGTAAACCAATCGTTAAATATTAAATAATCTTTTCATTTTATATAGATATAATCTCATATATTCCTCTCTCGATAAGCGAAAACTACAACACTAATAAATAAGTAATTTACAGTCAATTAGGTATGACAAATTAACCGCTAATAGTACAATATCAATATAGGTACTAATAAATAATTAATTTTACAAATATCATTATAACCGTTAAAATATTCGTAATAATAATAATTGAATTAGTATCATAAGAAAGAACGTAAACGATTACAGTTTATACAATTATCTTCATAAGGCCAATTATAGTGATAACAGACAGTAAAGATGCTAATAAGCAAACTCGACTAAAAATACGGGCTATTTCACATCACTATTTATTTATTCAATTTTAGAACACATCTATTTTTCTAAACATCAATAAATGTCATTGTCATTATTTTTTTATATTCTAATTTCAAAATTATATTCTTTTTTACAACAACATTATTAAAAAGTATTGATATAAATAGGTCGTATGCTTAGCCGAGTTCCAACATGAAATAGAAAAACATTGTCACGTCACATGCATAGTTTTATATTAAAATTATAATAGTTTTATAACTAACAGACGCCACACAATATAATAGCTACAGCCACATAATATAACAACAGTACTGTAACAAGCATTCACGCCGACATTTTTTATAACAATTTTTATATTTAAAAAATATTATAAGCGCTACAAGATTTACGAAGGTGATTGTCATATTTATATTGTTCATGAAAGGATACTTTAAATATACTATAGACCTTGAAACACACTTCTTACATGCTCCGTCATTTTGACGCGAATAAAATGACGTTAGGATCACCCCTTATCATAGGGCGTCCTCTATACCAAGTGCCGTCATCGAAGTTATAGATTATACACCCCTGTCCTTTCCTTCGAATAATATTGTTAAATATTTTAATAATTACGACTTTTATCTAACGTTTCTATATACACAATATCAGTCGCATTTATTTGACAGAAGCGGAATGGTCGTTTTAAGGGCAGTAACGCACTAACTTAGTCGTTGATTCATACTTAGGCGTCGGCCGTTTACACATCGCACGTTTTCTTAAATTATAAGAGGAAGTTTATTTACAAAGAAATGACAACACTACCAGGAAGGCTAACAAACGCACCGAGACAAAACATTACGGCGTATTTTCTCGCGCTGAAACTAGAAATTATATGTTTACGCATAGTCATTCTCGTTTTGGCACGAGATATTGCGGCGACAAAACTTTGTCGCGCTGAGCGTGTTAGCCTAGACTTATTATGCCAAAACACGCTCATACAATCACGTTCCTAATCTTGTCACACTTATCATAAACAAGTTACATTGGGTGCTATCTCAACGTCACCTAAAGCTTAACTTTACAACATTTTATTTAATAGCATATTATTATTTATAATTTCCAAACCTTTTAAAACCAGAATTTTGAGTATAGCACCCTACTTACACATGTTTAGTTTTAAATATAACTTTTAACAAGTATTAAATTTCATCAAACAGTAGACTTCGTGAACCCCGATAGTACATCACTTAGAAATACGCTTTATTTAGGCACAATTCACATTTGGAAACTAGTTCTAGCATTCTAGACCTACGTTCCGTGTTCAGTGAGGAATATCGAGTTTAGAAAGTATAATATTATAAACAAAAGTTATATTAAGCACCTATCATAATCGTATATAAATTATATTGAAATAGGAACACTACAATTTATAATTATAACAAAATATATCTGCTAAAATTAAAACTAAAACACATGGCCACGTGAAAGTATCTAAAACTATATCTACAGTAACCTATAGGAACACAATTTATACGAAAAACCTATTTAAAGTACCTACAAATTAAAGTCGAAAAAAACTGCCAGTCTACCCAAATACTCCACACAGTAGGTCAACGCGAGCATTCTGCAGAACATTCCTTGCAAAAGAATGACCCATCGTGTGTCCTGAGGTATCGTATAGCAACTCGGGATATAAAATTTTGGCTGTCACGTACAGACGCCAGCACATCAAGCTACTACAATCTATCAAATTTCTTTAATAGATTTTCAACTTTATTGCTGAAGAATTAAGGTTCAAGGTTGATTGGGAAAATTTGACAGTTTCGGGTAGCTTGACCTGCTGGCGTCTGTACCTTGTTTTATATTTTTTTTAGTATCAAGGATACTGCGAACATGTTAAAGGTAGGTTCGTGTATTACTATTTTATAATAAAAATATGTAGGTTAAGGTTAATAGGCCTGCGTCGGACTATAAATACCTGTATGGAGAAGATACTTAAAACCATACTACTTAAAATACCTATAGAACCACAAAGAGTTCCCCACTGAACTCGAGTACTTATCAGAGTCTACAGTTACGTTACGTGGTAATACAATATACAGTTATAGTTAATAGCCTAGAAAGGGACGAGAGCATGTGATGGGTATCGGGACGACTTACCTATCTCTCTCTTTCTTAATTCAAACTTTTTACACTTTTTTTTAGTTGCTTACGTCTTTAATATTATGTTCGGATACATTTACTATAATAATGTTGACTACTTGTTTATTCGAAGTAGCTAAGATCAATTGGGCTAATTTTAATCTTTGGAAAACTAGCTACTGTAAAAAAAATGCCCGAAATAGTTCACTAAATACGCCTGAAATATATTTTAAGCACTAACAACAAACTCGAAAATGATTAGATAAAGTTTTTATTTGACTAAAGGTAAATATGTGATATTTTTCTTACTCTGTGTGACAACTACTTAAAGCCAATTTCAAATACGTTCGGTCTTAAAATGCGAACCTCCTTAGTATAACCTATCACAAAGTCCGGACACCCATCACACAGTAGAATAGGAACGTAGTCGATACGGGAACAACACTCATAAACTCCGAACTACTGAACGTACGAATCACCGCTGCATATTGTCAATGTAATTCCGCCATAATGAACGCATATTGTTTAACGTAATTTCGGTTAGTGTTGCACTAGCGTTTGTCTAGCACAGGGGTGCTTCAAACGTGTGCGCAGTGCCATGCCGTGCAGGAGGAGTATGGACAGAAGAAACACAATAGATAGGACGAGATCACAAATCCACAATAAAATAGAAACTACTCAATAAAATTAGCAGACGTATGTTACAGCCATGACAGAAGGTTGGTACCTGAGAAGCGCTACTAGTGGCGTATTTCTGAACTAGTAGGAGTGAACCCTACACATGTATTCAATCAGACCGTCCCCGGAACATTCAAATAACTGTAATGTTAGTCAGTTTTTGGTAAATAACTTTTACACGACTCTTTCAGATATACACATCCTAAAACAAACGCATTGTCATTTTTTATTGTATATGGTAAAAACATTTATTTTATACGCTGCGCATACACTGAAACGGCGACGTACGCATCAAGTATGAACCATATGCTGAGCAAACGCTAGTGTGACATCACCCTAAGACACGACCGTGTATCTCGATTACCTAAAGATTATTTGATGAAACTTAGTTTTAACTTTTAAATTAAAGTCTCAAACAGCAATAACACAAAATAAAGTTGGCAGCATTGCCAACAGCATGGCCGCCGGATGCACTAGACCGAGCGACGACTTAGTCGGTCAGCGGTGCCTTAGCTGGCCGGGGCAACGCTAGAAAGACGAACAAATGTTACCACATTATAAAATGCATTAAAGTTTATATGTGTTAGCTGCAATTATTCGAAAGCGCACTTAAGGGGAATGCGCTGAAGTAGCCCGCGAAATTCAAATTTTCTTACGTTTTTTGCAATTTGCAGTGTCAGATTGTATGTTGATTAAAATATGATCCACGACCATAAAAATATGACTTTACAGTATTATAATCATTAGAATCAGCAATACAACTCCTTAAGTTAGAATTGGCTTCAAATGTCATGATTTCAGCATGAAATAGTCATTCAAACCCTATTGAATGACTATTTCATGCAATATGAACTTAAGACTTGATTTTTATGATTATAATTCCATATAATTTTTAATATTGAGTTTGAGTTTGAGCTTGAGTTATTAATATTTGTTACGGCCGCGAATCATATTTAGATCAACATACAACCTGATGACCTGCAAATTGCAAAAAAACGTAATAAAATTTGAATTTCCCGGGCTACCCAGACGCTTTCGCCTTAAATAATCTAAGCACCTCTCTCTTTTTTTTTTTGTTTAGAGTTTGGTACAATCCAAAATATCTACTTGCAAAAGTGTAAGCGTTTCATTACGCCTTTACGCATCTCTCAAACTTTTGAGAGTTTCAAAATCTGTCAAAGCAAAAAGCTTATTGCCAGTCTGTCAGAAATAAGCGTTCATTACGTCGGGAGCTTCCCAATTACGTATGAGACTAACATCAATGTGTATTTAAATTAATATTTTGTACATACCTAGTGCAACAATGTGTACAATACAAAGCTTAAGAACTAAACGCCAACGTTTTACGCGTCAACTGTTGATGACGTAAAAAAGCGACGACTAAACGACGACGTTTAAACTTTGGGAAGATTTTTTTTTTTTCTGTGGAAGATTACGCCAAGATGAAGCGCCAGGGTAGCTCGCGTAATTCAAATTTTCCTAAAACCTGCAAATTGCAAAAAACGTAAGAAAATTTGAATTTCGCAGGCTACCTAGCGAATCCCCCTTAACATTATGAAACTGTAATTTTTGTTAGGCTATGGTACATTCTGTATGCTACAATTATTAAAGTTAAAACTTCATCAGGCTTTTTCTGAACAGTGAACCGTGCTCGGGTCGGTGACGCTGAGTCGGGTATACTCGGGTCCAGTCGGTCGGCGACGCTGAACATGTACAGTCACGAGCACCCCATATTGGTGCTCGTGACTGTACATGTTCAGCGTCGCCGACCGACAACAACTTTCAATTGCGATTTTTTCGTGAAATAACGAATGCAACGTTGAAATATGACACATTACAAAAACCTATGGGTCCGCAAATGCTATGTTCGTAAAAACATAAAATTTCATTAAAAAATAAAGGAGTAAATCGCTTTTGAATAAAGCCGAGTGTATACATACTTTTGCTCGTGACTGTACCGTTACGGACAGTGTACGGTTTTAAAGCTTTATATGAAATGCATGAACCAAATTCGTCGTCGCTTTTCAACGCAACCTCCTTTCGCAGCGTTAACTCGGTAATGAGATCAATCAACAGTCTAATATATAACAATACAGTGCTTAAACATATTCCTGTTAACATTATCTAAAAAATTAATAATTCAACAGCATAAGAACTAGACAAGCGCGAATCGGTCTATAATTACATACTTTATAGTGAACTAATGAAAAATGCTTGTATTTATACAAACGACTAGCTACAACGCTGTTTAACAGACAATTATATATTTATTTCTATTGAGCACATTATATGTTTTCATAAGCCGATAAGTGGGTAATGTTGTTCACACAAATGTGTTGAATTTAGTATAGATTTCTACTGTATTCTACTTGACCAACCCGTCCTGGATTACAGCCCACTCCCTCCTCACTGAGAGGAGGCCTGTGTCCCAGCAGGGGAAACATTACAGGCTGGTTATGCTACTTGACTGTCTTACTGCCTGTGCAAGCTTTGTAGAAGTGCAAGCGTTGTGCAAGTCTGCACAGTTGCAAGATTGCGTTGGCAAGCTGGAGTTAAAAAATCGCAGCGAGTCAAATGATTATGCATTAAAATATGTGAGTCCAGATTAATTCAAAGCTTCAAATTGTTTTTTTTTTTAAAGGCCTTAGTTCGGTTTTTGAAAAATAGAACAAAAAGCAGTTTACTTTAAATTATTACAATAATTATTGTCTATACTACTAAATTCTTTTTGTGTGAACAACTATACGAAGATAAAATTAATAAATTGACATTTTGCACAACTTATGTTATTAAAATGATTTCGTTCATAGTTTCGTAAATACATGATATTCTGTCATTTTAGTTGAAAGAATATTCGATACATTAGCCTACAATTACGAAAAAAAACAAATTTGGTACTACAACAGAACTAAAAACATGTCTATATTAAAATAAGGATGCGAAGAAAAATTATACAAGGCTTTTAAATGAAAATAAAAAAAATAATTTGCAACAATTTTCTGCGTGTTAAAGTGAAAGCCGAAAGTATTGTAGAACAAGTACAAATACTATTATATTACATAATAAGTCATTTATTATTTTTACACTACTATTGAGCGCTTTTTTATTTCAAACTTGACGATATTATCGTGGACATCCACGGTATCACGGTAACATAAAAAAGTAAAATGTATGGAAATACAGGGTTATTGGTACAACATTGACAATCTTGCAGGACTGGATTACTAACATCATAAGCAATAACTTTTGTCTATAACTTTTTACAAAACATAATACATGTACCAAAAACATAGAAAATTTAAGATTTCGTTGACAAAATTCAGTAAACGGGAGCGGGGGTTAGACAGAAATCTAACCCCCGCTGAATTTTGTACTATATTTCAATTCTTTGACTTGAAATATTTTTATTTTTTAAATCCGAAGTCATAGAACAAAAGTTGTTGTGTATGATGTTAGTAATATAGTCCTGAGAGGTCGTTAATGTTTTACCTATAACCCTGTATATAAAGACGCTTTAAAATTTCCGTCCACGATAACGTTATAACATGCACGTAGTTCCATACATTTCATTGACGTGGACGTCCACGATAAAAACGTCACGGTAGAAACTATAAAAGCGCATATTGGGTAAACGTTGCGAGTGCTTCACTATGAGACGTCTAAAAGTCTAGAACGTTCTAGAAAATGCTAGAATAATAACAGGATTTTTGTGCTGAGACAGGGTCCCTCAGTTGTTAAGTTTAATTTTCAGGTTATTTATATTAATTAGTCTATCTTGTGTTGAGTCGAAAAGGATACTACGTTGAGATAATGGTATTATGAAGTTATTTGGAGTAAAAGTACAGATTTTTTTAATCGTCAGAAAACACACAAAAATATAGAGGATTTGACAGTCGATATCGAATTAAGGGGCACGTACGATCGTTTAAAGCTTTAAAAATGTAATTTAAAAAAGGGAGAACAATAGAGATGACATTATTTTTCAACCCAACACGAGTTCATATCTTTAACATCCAAAATTTTAACGTTCCAATTTTACATTAACATTTAACATCGCCCCAGTCGTGGCCAGCTCAAAAAATCGGGAATAATTTTTGTTTTTTTTTTAAGTCTGGCTACAAAAACAATTCCCGTAACTGGCAACACCATCGAACGTTACCATTCATACTTTATAGGAGTCTTGTCTATCTTAGTTTAAAGACGAAGCATAGGAATTTAACAATGGAGGGGGAACTAAGCGCAAATTAATAATTAAACCACACTTGTACCAAGAGTGTTCTTGTGGGAATCTTTGAGAACACCGTTATTAACTATCTAAATTATCCTTTTTCCTTATATTAAGACTTACGCCGAAATAGGTGGGACCAAGAGACACTATACAAAAGTATAAATGAGAGCACTTTAAAGTTTCTTTGGTACAATTTTGCTAACTAACAAAATATTTTTTTTTTTAAGGAAGGAAACACGTTTATTTATCAGTCTAAAATAATCAAACAGTATTTTCAAAATCATAACTTACTAGTCAAAAATCTGCAATATACAACAGCATACCCCACCTTCTCAAAAACTCCCACTATCACTTAGTAATAATAATTATAAATAACACCAACACTATATTACACTACTAAAATGAAAAGTCCGTCCGTCTATATCCGCGTATCGGTGAGACGGAACTTCTTACAGTAAAGCCCTTTTCAAAATGGGCGATGATGGCTCATATAAGACGGCTGGTTGTAATAGTCGCGGCGGAGGTAGCGGTTGGAGTGGCCTCCGTACATTCCGTAGTTGGTCGTATAATCTTGCCGACTGTGGAGCATGTCTAGTTGGTCGAGGCTGTGGTGGCGTTGGGGGACGATTGCAGCTATCCAAGCGGCGTGCACAGTGGGTAAGGTTAGGTTTACAAATTATAAAATTCGAATCATAATGCATGATCGGATTTTCGGTTGCGTTCAAAAAATACAATTCAATTGTAATATTGAATCCCAAGTTTTTATATCATCATCATCATCTGCCTAGCCTTTTCCCAACTATTTTGGGGTCGGCTTCCAGTCTAACCGGATGCAGCTGAGTGCCAGTATTTTACATGAAGCGACTGCCTATCTGACCTCCACAACCCAGTTACCCAAGTCTTTATATGCTATTCAATAATATCTATTGTCAAACCTCTAGTCAAGTAGAGTCCGTTCAGTTATTTTACCTCTGACAGCAGCAAACCAGCAGCAACCTTATTGCAACCACAATAAAGATCATTGTGCTTTTCACAGCGATATAAAATCAGAGGTAAAATAAGTGTGAATAGACTGTATAGCAAATACTCACAATAGACAACACAAGACTTGTCAATAATATTTACTAACCAATGCCATAAACTGAGGAACGTCTTCTGACACCGAAAATCATCAATAGAATCGGCTTAACTCATAAAAGCACTCTCGATTAAAAATATCACGGAATTCAGAAACAAATCTTAAAAATAATTACTTAGTCCTCGTCAAATACTCGAATTTTAAATCGATTATATTCTTCGATTCTATATCGATACTAAATCGGCTTATTATGAAAATCGATTACGCAATAATCGTACTTACTCACCTCTATTATGGTGGAACCCTGCCGCCCATCCCGCGTAGTACGCTGCTTTCTGCTTACCATGCTCTTCAGCCACCTGAAAGCACCAAAAAGGAACCATTACCAACTTATGACATCATTTATATGGTCGCTAAATTAAAGCAACATAATATTGTTCATATCCACATAGATAAAACCACTGTAACATGAAAAAATACACAATGGCCGATTTTCAATATCATTTTGGGCTGGTGAAAGTTTTCTTTGAATTCTGTAAACACTCCACCATCAATTCAGAACACTGTAATTGGTGATCATGCGTACCAATTCTGACGATTAATCAGAATCATCTGTAACTTGCTTCTCATAACGCAACGGTACCGGCCATTATGTCAATAAAAACGATTCATTCCCCACTACCGAATTACAATTTCATATCATAACGAATAGAATTTGCAAACATTCTTAAAACAATGAAAGGAAGCTACCAAAAAAGCTGAAACTCACAAAAAAAAATCGAATGACAAAAAAGAAACGGATGACAGAAAAATGGCAAAGGCATGAAGAAAAAATGATGGAGAAAAGAGCACCATCTGGCACTTTGAGCTACCCCTCTAGAGACACAGAGTTGTCTTTTTACTGATGACAGAAGCCAGTCACATCAAAAATATGTTCGTCACCCTAAGGGCTATTTTTGTCTGCTTTACTGACTCAATTAATTTATTTTAAATTTTATATTTTATAAGTCAATACCGCAGGATGACATTCAGCCATCTTCTTCACATGTCAGACAGAATTAAACAGACTGTGACCAATCAATTATTTATTATTTAATTTATTTTTTCTTAAAATGGGCAGCACTCTAATTGCGCAACACACTATCAGTCACAATCTGAATCATTTTGAAAGATATTGCTAATCCATTGCTTCATTCATACGTTCGAAAAATTTATCTGTTCAACAACGTAAATAACGCAATTAATGTTGTTAACTGTCAAAATGAAAGACATTGCTAATCTTAGTGTGTAACGCAGTTACCACGCAGGCCATTAAAATGTTTTAGGTTGATATCAATTAGACATAGGTCGAAGGTGTATGCTATATTGATCTTTGTTACCAAGTAATTAAAAATAGTTTTCTATGCAATAGTCTGCTCTAGCTTCTTCTTGATAAAGGAAAGAATTTGATAACTGACGAAGATATAAAAGACTTGTCTGTGCTACTTTGTGCCCCTAGCGGGGCTCACCCCGGCGCACCATTGTGTCACTGTGGAGCCGCAGTCGGCTGGTCGCGCGCGACATCCCGCGTCGGTACACAGCGTCACTGCTGGTTGGCTGCAGAGAGACATATTAAGAAGAATTTAGACCCGACCCCGCCAATAGAACATGCACCCGGTCACATGCTTGTGTAGGAATGGAGTGTGAAAAGATTATAGTTGAGTGTTCTAGGAGTAATTTTGATACTAAAAACAAATGACTGGCGAAATGTGGGTGTACTATACACATCTGCCTAATCCTTCCAGGAATATAGGCGTGATGCTATGTGTAATTAATGCACTTTAATCAAAAGAGATGATGTATGTGGTATGATATTCCACTTTCAAAAAGCCAGTAACCATTAATAATGGTAATTTATTTTTTAATTGATGTGTTTACTGAACAAAACCGTAATTTTTAAATGAGTGTTGACTGCTAAAAAAAAGTATTTGTTTTAGTAGTTTTTACAAAGACCCGTCTCCAAATGAAAGACTAAACTGAACTGTGTTTTTTGCGTGAAATTGTTTTTTTTTTGTATTAGTAGTAGTGTTTGTTAGAAATCACAATGGACAGAGTAGTTCCTAAGATTCCAGTAAAGTGATATTCTATTAAGTTTAGTAAGTTAGTATTCAAGAGCGACTAAATTGCATAAAATCGACTATCAGATTAAACTAACAGACTAAAAGTATCAGCTTCCACAATAAACTAAAATAATATAAAAAACTCGAAGAATATCTAATAGTCACCAAACAACAATTAAATAAATCGACTAAACTCATTTTAGTCGATTTATCGTAACATCGAATACAGCAGTACATACAGAAGTCCCTGACTATAGTTAAAAAGCGTAGCTATTTGTTCTAGAAGTTAAGTATAGATGTCACCACGTACCTTAACGCTGAGTGGCTCAGTGCCGCCCTCTGGTATCACATTGTTTAGCGCTGCTATCGCCTCCTGCGCCTCTTCACGTTTGTCGTATCTGTAAACAATATTTGATAGAAGGAATATAGAAACTGTTTGTAACCGGGCTCTTTGGGGACTGATTCCACATGAAATAGCGCTAAAACTATCCACTACACAATGTCTAAAACTTGCACTAAATGTTTTTTTGAAAACTATTATCGTATCGATACTAGGCATTCGATAACAAACACGTACCCAAAATTTGCATTTGATAACGAACAGGTAGTAAACTTTTAATTCGGTACCGAACAAGTATCGATATTTTCAATTTGGCACCGAACAAATATCGATACTTTTACTTGGGTACCGAACAAGCATCGATACTTTTTATTCAGTGCCAAACAAGTTTCGATACTTTTAGTTTGGGTGTGGCATAACGCTTCCTGCATAGTATCGTTAGTACTTCTTCCTGCCCTCGTCCCATGTTACTTGGGGTCGTCGCAACAGGTATTTTCTTCTATTCTCCCCTGTCAAACGTCACTCTATCATTCACTATTTTCTGTTTAATATCCTTCCTCACACAATCCATCATCCATCTTTACTTTGGTATTCCTCTCCCTCTCCATCCATATTAATCACTCTTTTAGTTGCATGCGTTTCATCCCTCCTCATAGCATCGTTAGTACGTACCTTACAAAAGCAACTCCACGCGGCGTACCATTACTCTTGTCCCTCAGTATATGCTTCTGCACTATCCTGCCGTACTTGCCGAATATTGTCTCTAGTTGTTCTTCAGTGATGGCGCGCGGTAAGTTCGTTACGTAGAGGTTTGTGTCTTTGATGTCGTCACCTGAAGGGCGTGCGTATGAGACCTAGGGAAGGGAGAAATGTTTATATTACGTATTGATAACTAGGTAAATAATCTACAAGGTATCATAAAATGACATGTAAAAGGTAAAAAAGGTCAAAATAAATTGAAACTGTCGGTATTAAAAAGTATTACAGCTACCCTAAATATTTAAACGGAGTATGGATAACGGAGTAGAAGCCCATAAAAACAGTAGAAACCCTTTGAAAATAAAAGGTCCTTGAAAAAACTTTATCTTAAAAAAGAAACGCATTTTAAAAGACTAGGACTACGAAAAAAGTAAGGAAATATACCTTTAACCGTTTATTTCTGAGCTGGTATCCGTTGAAGGTGTCGATCGCCCGCGCCGCATCCTCCTCCCGCGTGAAGTTCACGAAGCCAAACCCGTAGCTGTAGCCAGTCTGCAACCAACGCCTCTGCGTTCAGTTTATGAATTTAACAGATCAGTAATTGCATAGTTGAAAAACTTAGATTCTAAAGATATTGACAAAGACATGCGGCATAGACTATGTAAAACGGGCGCTTAAATACAACCAAAGTGTTATTACAAATCTTTCTACCACTGTTTATGGCAGCACCGCCAATCCACTCAGCCCATCGCGTTCCACTGCTAGAGATAATAGACATGAGGCCTCTCCCAGGCTGCGTCACCACACCTCGTCCTCCGCATTTCGCATCCAATCTGCTCCAACTTTTACCACCACCGCCTATGACTATCAAATATAGCCTATATTGAAAAGGGCCATGATCAGCAACGAAACACCCAAGTCTTCGTCTACTTCCGTGTCGCCACCAGCTTAACGAGGATAGTGGTGATGGTGAAATAATAAGCCAGTCGGCAAGCATATTAGCGGCTCATAGCGCGCCTGACTGACTTGAGTAGCGTCACTCAAAACTTCCAAAAGTTTTATAAAAAGAAGTCCTACAAACC
Organism: Apamea crenata; assembly: GCA_949629185.1. Taxonomy (NCBI): domain Eukaryota; kingdom Metazoa; phylum Arthropoda; class Insecta; order Lepidoptera; family Noctuidae; genus Apamea; species Apamea crenata. The sequence goes on from OX451372.1 coordinate 8,099,599, forward strand.
TTGAAATCTTTCATAACTCGACAACTCTCTATGGGCCCTATGGTCATGAACATCGCGTATAGGTCCTTCTCGGTCATGGTCTGCGGCAGGTAGTTGACGATGAGGTTCGTCTTGCAGGAGTCCCCCCCTGCGGCGGACACCCCTCCACCCTCCGACATGCTGCCCCAGCAGCGAGCGCCCGCCCCTGCCCGCCCCCGGTACTGTTGTTGGATTTGCTGGAACATAAACCAGCATACTAATATAACTAATGTCACGGACTCCCATCCTGAAGCAGCGAGGCAAGCAAAAGAGCTGTCCAAGAGCTACCTGGACAGGTCTGTCTTTTACCCTACAAAGAGCTATCGGTGACATGTGGCATCTGCATCAGCGTAAACTTCACAGAGTACTCACGCCAGCTGGCACATCGAGCTACCCGAAACTGTCAAATTTTCCCAATCAAACTTGAACCTAATGCTTTAGCGATAAAGTTGAAAATGTATTTAAGAAATTTGACAGATTGTAGTAGCTTGATGTGCTGCCCTCTGTACATTCTCAAAGCAACCATCTTGATGCGACATACGGCAATACGCTGTTTACGGTAAAAAAAGGTTAAATTTCACCCTAAAACTTTTGTTTTTTCTTCAGCACGGCGTTGTACTGGCCAAATGCCAGAGACAGTTGTCTGGCTTATGATACTATCTGTTGTGCCCGAAAATCAATAATAATGGCGAAAGAGATAATCCAGATGCATGATATAAGCAGTACATAAAGAAGGCTATTTGGAACCACGTGGGCGATGCAACTTGGCTGAGGCCTTTGTCTATCACAGGACCAAGGAAGCGGATGCAGTTTCAAGGCGAAAATGAAGAAGATTTCTTCGCGGCAATCTTTGGATGGGCTAGGAACCTAATCACATTTAACAAAAATCTGTTAAATGGTCACATTCAAAGCTTAGCTTACGAAAGCTCTTTAAAAAAGCGGTTTTTTTAAACCAAGGCTACACAAAATCAATTAAAGGGCTTGGGCCTACTTAAATAGCTGCTAATCAGCTCGATCTATCTACAAGGCCATGGAAAGTCGCCACCCTTACAGTGACCAGTTTTAACATCACGCAAAACTAAAGCGCGTCATTTGTTTCGACCAACCAAAAGCCAGAAAGACGAGCCAAAAGCTTGCTAAGAAAATTCTATTAAATATTATGGCCTGTTTCAACACCTTTTTTATGGGACAAGGACAGGCCGCCACACTATTCTTGATCACTACCCCCTTTTAAGTCAGAATCTACACTTGCGACCACCGAAAAAACTCGACGATTTCAACACCTCCTGATAACTTCCGGCATTTTTTTTCCGTCAGTTAATTTCATATTCATTCGTTTGATAATGCCTATCCGGACCTAGTGAAACAAGTCCATATTTTTCTGAAGCCCCGGTCAATTTTGCACTAAGGCCGAAATAATCCAAAACTTGTTTTTACCAGCTTCGGCCGCGTGAAATTAGATACAACCCCAAGGGAGCTAGATGCTGTTATGATATTTCGGACAGCCTCGATTGACCTAATATTCTATCATGTATAATATTACTAGCCATTGTTTATTCAAGGTTTGACTAAATAACAAATAGACGAGACAAAATGTATTATAATGTGACGTTACTGTGCTGAAAATATTAACGGTATAATCCTTCGTGATTTAATATCCACCATGGATAAATAGGGCGTCGAAGTCGACCCTAAAAATGGTTCAATACAATGGCTTTAGGAACCATTAGCCACTGAGCTTAATCCAGCATATTAACCTAATTATGCTCTACAAAATAGGCGTCTAATAATACGTAGGGTTACATAAACGTACATCTGAGATCTGACCGACTTAGTTCGCTGCAACTCGAAAACCGTTGGGCAGACACACACCGTAAATCTTATCGCACGAACGGAGCCAAGAATTAGTTATAAAATGCGCAATCCTAGAGTACCTACTGAAATTCCATTACCAAGTGAACGTAGAAGAAAAATACTTAAAGTTGTGAAAACTTTTGAGTTATGAAGGTCAGTTCTCAGCTGTAACGTTTGGGACCTAGATTTTTTTTGGAATCGGTTTGGAATTATAAATTTCTGTTTTCCAGCCAGAAGTGTTACGAATATTTTAAAATATTTACCCAATAATTTATTAATCTGAAAGCACAGGCTGGAAATCCGTCACAAAGTTTTTTTTTTCAAAAAGAACTATTATGATAAGAGGCATAACTAACGCAATTTACCGGAAGAAAAAAACAGTTCCATAACTCGAGGCTATAACTGAGGATTTATTAAAAGTAAAATGCCATTATTTCACAAAAAAAAACGTACCTAAGGATTTGACTGATAAGGCTATTGATCTACGTTATTTATAAAAGCAATCAGACCAATGCGATTCTCGTCACCAATTCACCATTCATTTTTAACCATTCCAATTGAATTATTATTCATTAACTTAATTAAATTCTATGTAAACCTTACACGGACATTTGATAGCCGCGACGAATAATCAACATAAAATCAATTACAATAATGAAAAGTGAAGCATTTGGTTTTAGCCAGACGCAAAACGACCAATATAACATGTAGACGTAATGATCGCAACAGATGCTCTCATTCCTAAACATTAATTGATATTATTTATTAAACTTCGTCATTTGGCTGCCGAATACCAAAGTTCATTTTCCCTTTAACTGGATAAGTTTTGTGTGAGGCTACTTTCGCATTCATAGCTGCCCTGAAAGTATATAGAACGAATCGTGTCTAAAGAAGGTTTTATTCGGAGAATAAGAAACACACCTTTTGTAGGCCTTAAACCTAAGAGCCCCCCCAGTTCGTGTGTGGTATCCGCGAGCTATGCCCATAATTATTCAATAAGTAAGACATTTACAGAAGATTAGAACCTAAGAATTCTGTTCTCTATTAGAAATAATTTATCACGCAGCACCCTTACTTAAAAAGATCCAACCGTTCAGAAAAATGGAAGACACAAACAAACGACCTCTCGCCCAAACGCATACCTTCTCATTTCCAACTAAACCTCGCTTCTTTTTATGGAACAAAATGAATGCCACATTGTACAAGATACATATTCATCAGGGGCTGTGTCAATTTAAAACAAACAAACAAGAGCCGGTAAACTTCACAATCAAACGAAAAAACCGGGCAATACAAGCGGCCATGACCTAAAAACCTGTATACGGTACCTACCACTAGATTAACTCACTCGATTTACACCTGCAATATTATAGACGAGAAACTATTTAACTTTAAACAAAAGTTCAGCCCCAAAAAAGGAGGTAAAAGACTATAAAAAAATCACAAAGTAAAGATCTTTTAGAATTCATGACTTCCAAAGATTCATTGGTAGTTTTCTCAAGGAAGTTTTCCGAGGAAGTTACATGGCCTCTCCAACTTCATCGTGCAAAGTTAAAGAACGTGAGCCAGCCGACTAGATGGTATCATAATTCACTGCCAGTGTGTGAAAATGTGGAGTACGTCATTATTAACCTCGTTATTAATAATGCGACCTTAAGGGCTCGCCTTTGGAGGTCTAATTAAAGGAGTTTATATTAGGGGAAGCATATTTCATGGGGCCATAAGATGGCGCGTTTTTAACGTACAGCCACTTTTTCGTGCGTGTCAAGGAGTGTATAACCAAGTATGCTCTTGAATGGAACTCTCGTCGAAGAATGAGGGCCATGGACTAATATGAGCCAGCTTGAGCCTTTGTTTAGTGGACTAGTAGTTACATGGTGAGTCAAACTCAGAGGCAAGCCAACACGCCTCATAAGTGCACCGATATAGACTGAAGCCATATTTCGTTTTGACGACTAGCAACAGCTAGCGACATTACGAAAATTGTGTAAGGAAGACATGCTCATTGCCGCTAAACTCCTGAATTGATCATTTCCCTGCGTTGCCCCATTACATAAATTACATTTTGTAAGAATCAGCTGAAATAATTTAATAACAAAGTACCGAATGATTTTGCGTGCGTGATTGTTTTATTTATTTGTTCCCCGGCCGGCTTGTGGACATGCCCAATGGCCTGTACGATTAATATCCAAAAATGAAATTGCCATAATCACTAGGTTTGGCAGATCAATTTCCTGGGACACCCAACTAATTTCGTACTAGACTGAAAGCCTAAGTCCGTTTTCTTAAATCTAAAAATAAATAAAATGGTACTGTAGTAGAGAAATTCGAAACTTGGTGCACTATCAGATCGTAGTACCGGGAACGAATATGATAAAAGGTCCCGCAATCGATGACATATTCAACTGCACTGTTTACTCTAAGATGTAGGTTAAACATGCTTCGAGGTTACGCGGGATAAAGAGGATAGTTGGTACAATAGGTACGTGACCTCTTGGCAGTGTTCTTTTTAATAGAACTTGATGCAGAAATTTAAACCTCTTTTTTCAAGCCCTCGCGAAAGTATGGAAAATACGTGCCAAAAAGACTATTAATCAAATTATTGGCTTAACGTTAACTGTCACAATGGTAACATAATATGAATAAAACACTGCAAAAATGGGTTACTAGGTTGAGGTATTTCGCTTGTAAAACGAATATTCCTAACATAATTTGCCATACAACGTGACAATTCTGCCAGGCTTTTGGGCACGTTTCCTATTGACAGCGATGCGGACGAATTTTTTAATGCCCTTTGATTACTTTCCCTCCTTATTATATACTTGTACATATTATTATAATTTTAAGACTGAGCTTTTTAAATTATGTAAATGTTCCTACCTAGATTTCTGGTAGAACTTGACGATTTGCTATTGTTTATTTTCGCGACCTGGGAGTTACGACCAATGCAATACTTACGAGTTAATTTGGCGTGATGATGCTAATTGGATATTAGGGCACGTTTACCTAATACTAGCGATCGGCCCCTGTTACGCACGATTTTTTACGACTTGAAAAACATCGAGATTTCTTCATTATTATTGTACATTTATCATACACGAAAAACTTCTGGAATAAATTCTCTAAATTATGGTGAAAACCGATCAAAATCGTCGTAGCGTAATTTAGAAGAACAACGCGGGCACACAAACACACGAAAAGCGACTTTTATTACATGTACAGATATAGAAGGGGAAAACACAGCAAATTGTGTACAAACCCCTATCGCTAATCAATAAACAAAAATCTATAGGTAAACATAGCCAAAAACATCTATTATCCCGCACCACCACAGCCACCCTACATCTTGCACTGGCGTTTGGTGTCGACAAGCATGCTGGCACGTTTCCAATGTAAAATGGAACTTGCCTCTTTACTAAAACGTTAGTTACTGAGCTCATTAATAATGGCTTGTTGAGAGCGTCATTAGGTATAGCCTTTTTTTAATACTGACTTCGCACATCAAACGGAATCCAGAAGCTTGCGTAACGCATTTCCTAGGCCAATCGCTTTGATTTTGTTTTAAGGTTCTACAACATCCATTGCATTGCATTCAGTTGGTATAGCGAACACGGATTTTAAAGCCCATCACAGAGGTAGCTATAATCTATATATTAATATATCTCGATATATACTATAGTATAGCAAGCTACCACACAACACTATTTTGCCCTACTCGGCCTGCGGTCGTCCTTGCAAGCGCACGGTTTTAAAGCTTATTTTCTGTACAGGATGTTCAAATTTTGAAATAACACCATAATCAATCTAGGTACCTAGAGCACTACTTTTAGATTTATTTGAAAGTAATAAAATATGCCAAAATATAACGAGATATATACGTCGACATATTTCGGTGAAGTCATAGAAATATATATTATAGCTGCGTGTGCGGTCACTCGAAAATTTATATAGAAAATATGTTGTAATATGCCTTGCTATGATTCATATTAATATATATATTATAGCTACTCGTACGTCTCTGTGACGGGCTTTAGACATACGGCGCGATGGATATTGTTGATCTGTCAAAGTCATGAAAACAATTCTCATTATAAGTAAAAAGAAATAGGGCCATTGAATCGCGAAAATTAAATTCTTTTTTTTTTTAAACGTTGCCCTACACTAGGAATTTCTCCTGTATCGTGGGTGCGTTCACAAACATTTAAGCTCACATACACAAACAGCCAGACCCGGAACAACTACTTGTAAGTCATACCAGTATTTGTTCCGTGCGGGAATCGAACCCGCGACACGCAGCGCAGCAGTCAATCGCTTAACCACTGCGCCGACCGTGCCGTCTTGCCTCGTCTGTGCCGAATACTATAAGGCCGGGACTACGACGCCGGTTAGGCATATTTCCGAGCTAGGTGATAAAACAATAGGTACCACTGTAGAACTGGCCCTCATGTAGTCCAAGTCTGTCTTTGATTAGTGAATGTTCTAAGAATCCAATCTACCTGAAAATTGTTATTTATAGAAGAGCAAAATGAGAACAGGAGCTATAAAAATGTGTGTTTCTATTGTTGACTTTCTGGGGGATTACATTTCATAGTGATTCTTAGCCATCAGTGGTTCAACTGCCAAATATTTGATGGATCTATGCTTTTAATATCTGGAATTGTGTCAGTGCTAGTAAGGAAATCGCACAGAAGAGTTGGCCTTTTGGATGCTTAATTACTATAATATTTGATCCAATTTCTTATGATGGAACATTGGCAAAATTCCCTAAAGAAATAAAAGATGAGAGTATTATTTTGGCTTTCATATAAGGCCCTAATTCGGACAAATGGGACAACATTAGGCTTTCTCCAAGTCACAAGCCCCAGACAGGCAGACAAACCACAGACTTTTTTTTACTAGCCCACGCTGTCCCACTCCTGGGCAACTAGCTTTTCATAAACAACTTGAGGCCATTTATATCTCAATTTGTGTACAACACAAAAGCCACATAGCTACCTATTAGGTGAAGAGAGATTTAAAGCCTTTTATTTTATCCCAAAGTAATTAAGAATTTGATCTCGCTGCTAAACAGCAATAATAAACTTCATAAAATTTATGCCGTTTTTTAAATAAATTATGTAGTGAGAAAGGGTGAGCCAACCAATATGGCGGGTAGATAGGCAGTCGCTCCATGTACGCAGCATCCAGATAATGATATGATAATGATGACACTGGTTACAACCTAGCACAGGAGTCAGGGATTCCATATATAAATGTAACATACTTTTAAGTCAATAAATATTATTAAAAAATATTATTAATGACACTAGTCTTCTTCATTATTATTTCTTGGCCCACCCGCCAAGAAATAATAATGAAGAAGACTAGTACGAACAGCTAAAGGCTTGAATAAACTAGAATGTACTTACATGCAAAATATCAAAAGCCACACAAATATAAAGTTGTTGTGCAGACTAGTCAATTGGAAACAATTATCTACCAGTGCAACCACCAGAACAAGACTGAGAAAAATTGAAAATTGAAATAAAATGGATAATGAAAAAATTTCACCCCTTGCACTTCAAACAAATAACAAAAACTGTTATTTTTTAAATTTTAAACCATCTAGATAGATTTGTTGATCTATGTGGCCGAAATTCTAAATATGATTATGATGAATGGCTGTTCCGACCTGCATGGTTAATTGAAATAACACCTAATTTTCAATTATGAAAAGTAAATTAGAATAGTAGATTTTCTTAATTTCGAAGTATTGAAAGTTCTTTAAAAATTAGGGCAATTTTTGAAATAAAAAATTCTAATTTGTGTCAACACTCAAGTTTAGCATAGAAACATCAGTCCATACAAAAAAAGTGTCCTCACATTTTATATTATGTACCTATTACTAAAAAATGATGTACCTTGTATATTATTATAACAACCTTTTTACACATCATACATATATAAACTCACACCACTAGAAACAACAGAATGCCACCTGCTACAATCCTTAAGTTTAACTCATCTACATAAGTAAATAAAAATGAAATGCTGTTTGTTAGGTAGTGCATCGCTTGAGTATTGCTGGGCCGACCGATTTGGTTATATTTTTTTAAATATTCTCCTTTTGCCTTGTTTACATTAATCTGCTCATACACACTCATATATAAATCTGTCCAGTTTTAACAAAAGAGAGTAACAAAATAAAACAGAATCAAACATAACATTTTAAGTTTGATTCTGTTTTTTTGTTTACTCTTAAATATGATCAGTAGGTACCTTACTTATATTTTTAAATTACAAAAAAATAGAAGTATGAACATCAAAGTACTTACATTTTCCAGTGAATTGAAACTCCTGTCCCAGCTACTGACAGGAGTCCCACCGAACAAATAACCCGGGTATCGTTCACACATTTATTACACTTATAAACACACCGTTTTCAATAAATATAATACTAACTTCTATTTATAATATTGAGCAATTACTTTTATAACAACATCTCTGAATCTACAAATATTTTTATTTTTAAAACTATTTTTATTTGGTTTTACAAACTAATTAGACTGCCTTCTGTACCTGAAAGTAATACAGAATCATTTAATTTCTAGTAAATAAATAATTTAAGTGTACAAGTTGTGTATATGTTCAAATATTTTAAGAAGCCAAGGATATTGACCCCAAATGAAAAGGTCAAGATGCCAAAAATAGTGTCAATGACTTTAAAAAAAGCGGGAAAAATATTTATATTTTTTTATTTAGCTCTATGTTGTATGTCCTATTTCAGCAATGCAATTTGATAAGTAATGCTGATTTAGAGTGCTATGTTTAGGCAAAGGTTTGACTATACCCTGATATTATCAGAATTTGTTTATTGGTGTTCCAACCGAGTGCATTTCAATAAATTATTATAAAATTCATAATGATTTCAATAATTAGGGAATCCTTACAATGCAACTACAAGTCAAAGTTGACAATCATTTTTTCACTGAGTAAACAGCAGCTTTTGTATAAATTGGAGAAGCTATGACTATTTTTGTACAATTTATTAGTAAATAGGGGGAATAATAGAAAATAACAGATTATTTACTTGACCATTTTTGACAGCGTGGTAGGAATTCTAGGTGGATTAAAATACACCACTCTACAAACAACCTTAAAGCCATACTTACGTTTTAGATCTGAGAAACGTTGGTTTCTTATTTCTTTTGAAAACAAGACTCTTTTTAGATTTTTTCTGCAAATTATTAACAATATCGTGACAAGCGCAGATCTGAAATTCTGAAACTAAACCAACTCATTCGTTGAATTCAATCGTTCATTCAATTCTTATAAAACAATTGCCATATTAAAAATAAGGTAGATCCTTAGCCTATTAAGTCTAGTAAGACCACAGAGTAAGACATGGCTTAGGCCATTTAAGTTAAACAGTTTAAAGCTACGGTTTGCAAGAATAGCGGTGACCGCCACATAGCGTCTGCAATTTACCGGCGAATGACGTCACTAACGTTAGTGTGTTTTCTAGAGAGTGTTTTTTGACATCGTAAAGTCAAACCCCGCTGCCATCATTTTCATGACAGTCGTCACTGCGGCCGTTATGTGGTTGGCCACTGCACTTCTAAGAAACCGTAGCACAAAGAGTATAGTAATATACATTGTAGATGGCCGTAGCCTAAAGCTAGCAAGGTCCAAGCGACCACCAGGCAAAACTTCTTTCTTTAGGTTCAATGATGAAATACAGTTAGACTATTAAGGTTTCTCTTTGTGTATTTGTTTCCTATAAATTAAGCCCTACTCAATATTTCCACGCTGCATGATTATGTATTTTTAAGATACATATCACTTTTCTCAACCGACAAAAAAGAAGTAACATCCTGAATGACGCCATGACACAAATTAATAGCGGTGACTATAAGGATCAAGGATTGAGTTAGGAAATCATGAAATGTTCGCGATGTTGCTGATTCTAATTGGTTTGATAGAACGTGTTCCTTGAGACTATCCCACATTGCTTTTATTTGCTTCCTGTAAAATTCGTAAAGTGGATGCTTAAGATGCTGCTTTTATGCTTTCACCTTTTTTTGGGTACTCAATCAGCAAAATTCCCTTCGAGTCCCAAAACACTGTGGCATGATTTTTCCGACAGACGAACGACTTTGAATTTCTTAGGGAGTGCAGCTCGCAGTACAGTTCTTGTGCCGCTGTAGAAACTCTTGCTTACTTTCAGGGTCATAATGATGAACCCACATTTCATCTTCAGTCACAATTCGATCGAAAATACTTGGTGGATCTTCACCACAGAACTCTAAAAACTTTCTACAGCACTCGATTCGCACTTGCTTTTGAGGCGCCGCGCCGTGCCGTGAGCATTGTGCTCGATTTTCGTCAACATTGTCACGTTATCCGTTCCATTGGTCGTTGACTAAGGAAAACTAGGAAACTAATGATCACAACAGACTTAGATAATGATAATCTCATTCATGAATTAATTAGTCAAATTACTTAATGAAAATATATTGTCAATATATTTTCATTAAGTAATTTGACAGTAAACTTATTATTTTGACCCCAAGTCGTTTTCTGAATATCATTAACAAACTATTAAAAAGCTATTAATAGCTAACTAATCTCACTCTACTAAAATCAACGTGGAATCCTTATATCATTTCCGTTTCCGTCTGCCCTCTGCCCGCTTGCTTGGTTGGGGTGGGGTATTTAAGTTCTGTGGTGAGTGAGTGGTGGTCATCTGTCATCTGATCAGAATAAACGCTACGACGCCGCCATTTTGATTGGTCGGAGTCGTAATTTGCTTGCTCGTTTGTGAATTCCACTGGATTTACATTTATTTGGTTTGGAATGATTAATAAACTGCGTATGTGATCGTATCATATTTGTGAAAGAATTGTGCCTAGAGATGTCTCTTATATAAAAGCGGTAAATAAGGTTTTTGCGTTTCATAGGTAAGTGTGATGTGAATTTGTGATTGTGAGCGATCTAAAAATCGCAGCGTGATGGCGTCATTACTTGAATCTTTATTCTCATCTGTTTTGGACTCTTTTTTATGCTAACTGTAGTCGTACATATACCAATTTCCTACAGTAAAATTGGCTTGGGGATCCAATGAACCTAACCTGTCGTCTGTTAGTGTAAATGAAAAAATCATTGTCAAACTAACCTCTTTTTACTTTTTGCACGTAGGATTTTGTTTTGTCCAATGAAATTGGTTTTAGGCTTAATAAAATGTCAAAATAATGCTTTACACAAATATTACCTTCTAAACTTAAAGTAAACAAACTTGGTATCATTACTACCACTGGTAAGACAGCATTATAGGCCCAATTTGTTGTATTTTATTCGTAATAAAAACGTATTACGTAATCTCTAAACATTAAAAAAACCATACAAAATCATAAAATGTTGTTATCTCTGACACCAGTGATAACAGGACATGGCATTTTCCAAATACCTACTCAGTATACAACTTTGAAGTACCTAGTTAAAACAGCCTATGTACTCTAAAATAATTGATTAAACAGTTATTCAAACTGTTGCAGACTATCTCATGCTATTTATATATTGAACATTTATGCAAATCAAAAAATGGACAGGCTGTTTTCGTTTTTATAGGTACAAGCACCGTGAACCACCACAATGAGTGTCATCATTAGACTACAGAACCTCCCATGGTCAGCAAATGCCCTGGACATTAGGAATTTCTTTCGGGGCCTTTCCATTCCCGAGGGAGGAGTACACATCGTAGGCGGCGAGCTTGGAGATGCGTTCATTGCGTTCAGGTAGCTATACGTAACATTCAAATTATGACACATGGCAACTGGTAATATTCTCTATGGACACATTTCATTGAAAATATTCCAGAAACTTTGATCTGACTATATTTAGATGAAAATATAATTTTTAAGGACATAATTATTTAGAAGTAAGTTTTGTTATGGTATTTGTTCTAAATAAATGGACAAGAATATGTCTGCGTTTAAACCCAAAAAAGAGAAAATGGAATGCTACAAAAAACACGGCAATATTATCCTACATCTGCATCAAAACAATGAGTGTTTGTGTCTGTAAAAAAACATAATATTGCCAACCCTGAAACTTACTTCGACCTTGCACTAAAACAAAATGGTTGCAATTATGAGTACGCCCAATGGAATTAAAAAATATTTTTTGTACTGTTACTAATGAGTCCGCCTCTGAGGACATACCAGAAAGAGTTTTATTCTCTTAACTGGTTAGTAGCTAATGTCTTATATTCTACTAGTGATATTGTTTACTATTGCTACAAGGTAGAATTTTTGTCAGTGGCGTAACTAGATAGTGTGGACAATAACATATTGCTGTTGAAAAAAAAGGAAAATTTTAGACTTGTCTCAATTTTGATAAATTAGGATCAGAATTGGTGAAGCCTTTGTTCAGCTTGTGAAAGGGGAAATGATGTACAGAATGAAGAACTTAGTTTCTGCTACTCATTTACACCTTCCCCCTACTTCTAAGTTGTTCTTGGAATTTTTGCCAGTCCTGTTACTCCCTATAGTTACGCCACTGCTTTGCTACGCAGCTGAATTCTGGGTAAGTATTTATCAATAGTGACTTAAGATTTTTTTTTTAATGCAACTACTGAATTTTGCAAAAACGAAAACATCATTTTCGGAAATAATTGGTCATATTTTGCGATGGATGCAAGGGGGGGATGTCTTTTTTATTTTTATGTAATTGCTTACTTTACGGTCATTTTTTTGTTGTATGATCTGTTTGGAAATGCTTCTCAGGATAATAATTGTAAGCTGTGCTAAGGAATCTTATTTTTATTTTGGTAACATCTTTTATTATATCTGTCTCCATGAACTGTACATATTTTGAAAAGATTATGTTCTAAGACTGAATACTTAGTAGTAACAATACGGGCTTAGTATTAAAATTGGCTAAAAAGGATTATTCTGAACTTTTTCGGCGAGCTTCGACTTGGCTGCCTTCAAACTTCGCTTCTGCGCATCATACACTAAACTCCGAAGGCTAATGATAGCGGTTTGCTATCACCCTTCTACCAAAAATATAACTCTTTAATAACCTAGATACCTAGAACCTAGAGCAGATAGTGTAAAACAAAGCATTCTATCAAAGTTATAATAGAATTGAAAACAATTTGATACAATAAATACAGACGTAGGTAACACAACATCAACGAGGACGAAAATAAATGTTTTAATCCAATTAATACAATAGAAAATGTAATAAGAAATAGATTAGATGTAGGAAAGATACTAAATAATTTGCTCGTAATGAGTAGTCTCACATAGACAACCTCATCTCTAGAGGATTTTACTTGTAAAATTAAGTAATAAAGAAGGCAAACGTTAAATAATTAAGTAGTACATAAATTGGAAACGTAAATTTGAATAGACCTTCTATTCAAATTTACGTTTCCAATTTATGTTATTTCAAGTTAAACAAATATCAACTTTATTACAGTTCTAATTAAGTTGATTTCAGAGTGACAAGCATTATTTAAAGTCATAAAGACGTTTGAAGTTGTATCGTAAACTGAACTTTATTGTGTAGTAATTGAAAGTTATTTTTCCAATAACTCATATTTTTTACATGATTGGCAAATTAATCGCGAACGTAGATTAGGTACTCTCGGATATCAAACAACAATTTACGCTTGTTATAATGCGACTAACTAACCACCAGAAAATAAATTTAAGTCTAACTAACAAACATAACTGGCAAAATTTGGGTGTCCTATAGGTACACCCCTGCCGAATCCTTCGGAAAAACAAAGCGTGATGATATTGTATGTAAGTCTAACTCCCCGAAAATAAGTTATCAAAGCGGTGATAAGGACGGTTTTGATGAGATATGCTGGCTTATTAGTGTGCTACACAAGGAAACACTGGATTCAATTTTGGCCTTTTATCTCTACGAAATCTCTATTATTACGATCAATTAATCAACACAGGCAACTATTAGGGTACCACTTACGTTTCTTTCTTCAACTCTTGTCTGAACTCCTGACTTCTTATTAGAGCGAGACTTGCGTACCTACTCGACGTGACGTAGGTACTCTAAGGTACTTACCTATACAACGAGAAATCATCTCCCGTCGCGGAGCTATTGTATTAGACCAACAGAACTCGTAGATAGAACCTACATAGGTTCAAACTGCTATTTTCCACATTGAGTTACCGTGCAGAAGATACAGACTGCTCTGAGAGACACTTCCTGAAATCTGTAATGAATGAACGAGATGGGTATGAAGTACCTATGTAAGTAAGCACTGGTCATCGCGTGTCCATAATATGAACATAGTTCACTCTGTTTGCATTTATCTGCATTGACAGCAGGGAACAGGAAAAAATTGTTTACAAAAAAGCCTAAACGGTTACGCCGAACGATATTCGTCGCAACACGAATCCATGATCAAATTAGGTATCTACCTAAGACCAGCACTGTGGATAAAAAGATCGCCGCACCTTCGTGTCATCCAGAAATGTAAGATTATTGAATGAAATTAAACCCTCCCTCATAGATTGCTGCAAAGGTGTGAACAGTTCCTAGATATCTTCCGTCACCGTGCATGGATGAGGTTATCGTAACAGTACGGATTCGTATGAAGTTAAAATTCCGTGGGTCTACTCTCGTCATGGTGCCTTGATAGTCTGTTCCTTCATGTTCCTAGGTACTGCAGAGAACTAGTGCTACTATCATTGTTCCAGGGATACACATATCCTACACAGATACAGTGCACATGCTTGTGACAAACAGCGGATCTAAGAACGTTTTTAATTCCTGGATTTTTTCTAGATGAATCCTTGGTTACGTTGCTAGAAAAACTGATATTCTAGCACCGCGCTAAGCATTTACTGCCCGCGGTGCCCACGTTAGCTCACATTACCACCAGCCGTAAAAATATGACAGATCTGCTTTGCCGACATCCCGGGATCCAAGAGGTCCTCACATCATCATTTGCCTAGACTTTTCCCAACTATTTTGGTATCGGTTTCCAGCAAATAACTCACTTAAAGCCTCTAACTTTAAGTGAGTTATTTGCTGGAAACCGATACCAAAATAGTTGGGAAAAGTCTGCGCAAATGATGATGTGAGGTATTTTCTGGGCTTCTGTATAGGCTGCATTATTTTGACGTTTTTTATGACTTAGCATGAATCGAACAGAAATCTTAATTATTTCCGGAATATTAATTGACCTACACCCAAAATATTGCTGTGTAAGTGATTGAGATTTTTGGATTGAAAACTTTAAGGTTATAAATATTGCATTTTTTCGTAGGACCACTGGCACCACTACTACGATTCGACAGTAATCGTGCAGACAGCTGCACAAGGTATTAACGTGCATAATGCATTTCTATACGATTGACATACTTACCTAGATTAAAAAAAAAATACAAGAGATGTGCTTTTAGGACAAAGCCTTTGAATGAGAAGGAGTCACAGGGTATACATTTTGAAGGACGGTTTTTATTAGTTACGGCTTACGACTTAATGCTGACTTGCCAAAAATGAAAAGAATTACGTTGCTAATTTGGAATTTAGCCGTAACTTCATCATTGATATATTTTTAAGCCTTGTGAGATTTTTTTTTCATGGCTTTGGTACTTACACTGCGAGCTTGGCATTATTTTAATTTTACGACATGTCTAGATTAGGAATAAATAAAAAAAAATATTATATCTGCGCAATTTATTATTTGTGCTAAATATGAAACTCCCTAAATAGGTAGGTCTGTGGCCTGCATTGCTTTTCAGAACAGCAGTGCGATTCTGTAACCATCTCACCGTGAAAACCTGGGTGAAGTGAGCGTGGAGTGAGCTGTCAACTAATGTTAGGGATTGACACCGTTGACAGCTCACTCTAAGCTCACTTCACCTAACTTTTCACGGTGATATTTTTTACAGAATCGATCAGCAGGTAGGCAGGCACTATAAGTAATAAAAAGTAATTGAAACGTGCGTGGTCGGGGGACCCCCGCAGGAACGAAGCTCAAAATGAAAATACAAGATGGCGGCTGTAAAACTTTTAGCGCCGCCGACTTGCGATTTTCATTTTTATCGGCGACCTCATTATCCGTCTCTTTTTTAATTTTAACATTCATACTCGGTTGGTTATGAGTAGGCATGCCTGCCTACTTAAGGGTGATATTGCGAAGATCGAACGTCATATTATTATGCGTGAGACGTACGTACTTTTAATTTCGTCGTATTAACTTGAACGAGTAAAGACCAAATATGATAATGTGCGAGGTAGGCACTGCTTATATGCCTTTATGCAATGCACGCCACTGGGTAGGTAGGTCTAACGTGAATACAAATAGGCTACAACCGAGTTGGTAAAAAGAATGACGACGTGACGTAGTGTTAAACTTATAGTAGGTAACGATTATCCACGTAACCAAATTCATAAAAAATGTCTTACGTTAGCAAACCTGAATTTCGAGCTACCAAAACATTCAATAGATTCGACCTGCGAGCAGCGGGGCTGCGAGTTGCGACTGAGGGGCGCCGCTAAGTGATACTATGACGAATTTATTTACTTACTGCTTCATCTACCGACATCAGTCTTTAGTATCTACATCTTGTAGGGAGATTTTGCATTATGCATGAAAAATATAAAAATATTTTTCATTTGAGTAATTTGAAGCGAAGGACTATCGGGGGTCTCTGTAATAATAACTGTAACACTGTTTTTTGGAACCATAAAATGATAATCTTATCGGTTCTCATTCTCACCCAAGGTAAAGAATCATCCAATTCAATTTATGTGGCCTACCCAAATGTCTTTTCTTTGGTATTTTTCGTCGAATCGTTGAGCCCCTTAAGTTTTGAGTTGAGCTGCACGATTTCTGACAAATGCGTGCACTGACTGGACAGATCCTCTCAATCTGTGTGGTTATTTCGTTAAAAGATCATCTCAGACATCGATCTACATAGTCTTCATATGATCTGACCAAGATTATGTCTGGACTTTAAAAGAGACTGTGACCTCTTTTTTTTTTTCTGGATGGGAAATCATCAAATGACCCCTCCCGCTCTGGGTGGAGCGGAAGGGAGTGTCAGACTTACTAACTAAAACCCACCCGTGTTCCTTCCTTAGCCCTTTCTGTTCCAGGGCAGCGGTAACCCTTTCGGACGATCCCGCCGCCCTAGACTGTGACCTCTTGAGTTTGTTTCGGCATTTCTTCTGAGACTAGTCAGTTAGGAAACGCCGACCTCATCTAGTTTTAAAATATGATTGACGCGCAAAAGTGTTTGTACACACGGCTACACGTCAACCTATACAAAACCAGTTTGTCTTGGCCTCACTTTGTATGATATTTTCTCACAATGAACGGTCAGCCAATACTGGTTTTGCATAGCTTGATGTGTAGCCGTGTGTACAGACGCCAGCAGGTCAAGCTTCCCAAAACTGTCAAATTTTCCCAATCAACCTTGAACCTTCGTGCTTTAGCTATAAAGTTGAAAATCTATTAAAGAAATTAGACACTTTTTACTTTTAACTTCCACTTAAAGAGGGAAGCACCAAAAAAAGTAAGAAAATTTGAATTGAGCGGACTATCCTTAGGACCAATGTGACAGATAGTTTCAACGTTACTCAAGTTTCAATTAAACTGGGAGATTTAAGTGGCAATTAGAGGTCGCCTAAACCTGCTTTAAAATGTACGATACCTACTTGATCCGTGTTTCTATGTATAATACATCAGTCAGTTACTCTGATTCAAAATTTGATTGCTAGCCAAAGAGATCAATGGCATGCTTTATTTTAGTAGCTAACAACTACACAGCTCGGCGGCAGCGGCATCAATCTAAGTAGGACTATTTTTTCAAGTAGCTATTAGAGTAAAAATCTAATTCTTAAGATTTTATAAATACCTACTTATATCTTTACACGATTCGTCCAGAATTGTAACTAAAATTTTACAAATAATATTTGCGGAATTTTGATAGATATGGATGGAACCAACCAGCGGGGTAATTGCATGACACACTAACAACAGCAATGCCATTTGTTTTGGCAGTTCAACAACAATCTTAGCGTTACTTACATGGTTGAGCAGACAATTTTTAACACAGAGTAATGCATCAGCAATGTCCTTCAAAATATATCGGATTGTGATTGAAAGCTTGTTACTGCTGCAATTGGGTTGCTGCTGATCCATGATTTATTGCCAAAAGCTCAAAACCAAAAGAATAAGCAAGCATTACAAAAGCGTAAAACAAATCATTCTTTACTACTTGTCTTCACTAAGCGTGGTGATTAAGGACTTTTTCTGAAGCACAAAACCTATAGGTATGCCAAATAATTGTACCAACGAACTTAACCCCTAAGGGCTCTAGTTCACCGGGATTACCCAGCACACAGACACGGCACAACCAGTGCGCCTTTCCAACACAATAAATAGAGCTCTTGGGTTTACACCCAAGAGCTCTTTTCTTAGAGATGATGATTACTCATCATAGATCTTCACCTGGCTGCGCTGCCAAGGCGTCCTGGTGAGGTAGTAGGACTAATAATCACTAGCCCGAATTCGAATAACTCGCGTAAAAATGATTTCAGGGCTGGGTTTGAAGTTCTGGTAGCCTTTTCATTAGAGCGGAGAGGAGAAATGCATGTATTAACCTGGAATTCTATTGCTTAATGTTTTCTTAGCTCTGTATTTTTCCACTCCATCGCCAAAACCATTACGAAGGGGTTGTCGTAGACACATACCCTTCGTATCAGTTTTCGTTTGACCATCCACACAGAAACGGTAATCGGCTTAATTAAGCCGAAACGCTGGAGCAGCAATGTTACTCTATGACTCCGCCGACAGTTTTGAATATAAACAGCGCAAAGGAGTAAGCAGACCGGGAAGCACGTGTACACCAAGCGTAAAATGACCAAACCGCGTCTTAAAAAGCTACGCCTTGAACAGTAGGCTTCGTCAAAATCGTCATGGTTTTGGGCTGGAATTATTTGGGATATCTATCGTTTTGGGCTTTCGTGTGTATGGTGTAGATAGCGTAACCACTTCGTAAAAAATGTACATAAAGTAGAAAGAAACTCGTATTTAAGAGCTATTTAATACTGTGACTTTTTGCAGTAATCAAAACCCCGGATTTACGCCTAGGCACACAAGGCACTGGCTTAGGGGCGAGCTAGCCTAGAGGCCCCAAAGCTACCTCTACCTTGCTATCTTGCCTGCCGTGCGAACAGGGCTGGATAGCAAGTGGCTCCGCGGTTTGGAGGGAGAGGGCGTACTTATATCATGGTACCTATTGCACTTGTAGGAAAGAAAAAGAAATCTGACCTATCCTAGGCATAAATTAAAAAAAAAAAAGAGCTCGTTTCGCTCGCTTCTTTATCTTATTTCTTCAGCTTTTCTGCATAAATCTACAATTATTTCTATATTAAATTGTCAAAAGAAATCTAAACTCCGAGGCGGGGTGCTAAAAATCTTCGATCTCGCGTCGCTCGCTATTGCATCTTAGTTACTCTTTATTCTCAAACTTTCTTGTATAAGTCGATAAAGTAAACCTAACTTATCGGTGCTAAAATTTTCTAGCTAAGAATTTTTCGTGCTAAGGTTTTTCGCATAGCTATCGAAAATCAAATAAGTAGGTTTTTACAAAAATACTATACCTACCTACATAAGATGTTTGAAAAAAAATTAAGTAGGTAAGTCGGTAACTTGAGTGGTAGGAATACGAGGAAAAGAACGTCTGTTTAAAAACGTATATGACGACCGTTCAAGTACAGACGCCAGCAGGTCAAGCTACCCGAAACTGTCAAATTTTTCCAATCAACCTTGAACCTTAATGCTTAAGCGATAAAGTTGAAAATCTATTAAAGAAATTTGACAGATTGTAGTAGCTTGATGTGCTGGCGTCTGTACATAATATAGCATAGACTGCATAATATTTATGATGTTTATTTATAGTAAGTACCTAAGTAATCAGTCTGTTAATTATAATTATATATTCTGTACTAGTGAATTTTATTTGCTAAATTTCCAAAATGGCGTCGGGATTGGGGGGCCTAAATGGTCAAGTGCCTAGGGGGCTTGGGTCTCGAAGTTCAGAGCAATCGAACTGCACCGCGATATTGTTATTTCGATCAAATCCATTAGTGAAGAAGACCGACACAGCAAGCAAGGTAAAATCTAGCTACTAAAGCTAGGGTTTCCTAAGACTACGGTGGCGCCACATAGCGTCCGCAATCTACCGCCGAATACTGTCACTGAAACGTTATTTATGAAAGTAAGTGGGTGTGTTTCCGTAGAGAGCGTTTTTTAACATCGGAAAGTCAATCCCCGGTGCAATCAGTTTCATGACGACCGATATGTAGCGGCCACCGCTCTTCTAGGAAACCGCTGCTACGCCGCAAGACGTCGCTATTGTGTCACTGTAAACGCCCCTATATAAGAAGGTAAGCTTTGGGTTAACGATAGTATTTATAAGTAATGTTTAAGTACCTCACGTGTATTGGTGTCTATATCATATTTCGTGATCTTCGTATGATTCGTTTTTTATCCTTATTTCAGGGATTCTTCAGTCCAAATTATTTTTGCAAGTTCATTCAATATTTTACTGAAAATGCATAAAAAAAAAATCCTTTTTATGCTATTTCAGATTATCTCATATCATACGGTCTTTAAGAAATTGAATGAGAAAATCTGGTCTTTAACTAACACATTGTCAAGCACGCGTCAACTGCTGCAACTGCAATCGAATGTATAGTATATGTAGTAAAGTAGACAACGTAGTAGAAGAGAGAGAGGGAATGCAGAAGGTAGTATGAGGACTAATGCCTATTGTATTACCACTACGCCAGACGCCTTAGTCGAGTTATACACAATGCACATAATTAGCTGACAATTTAAGGCACGTAAACAGCTACAGTTCGTTCACAGTTATTTTACCTCTGATTTTGCTTCACAGTCCAAGTCACAGTGATCTCTATTCTCATTCTAATAAGGTTGTTGTTGGGTTCCTGCGATAGACAAGTCTGTCAAAATCATTGTGATCGTTATTCTCGTCACAATGAGGTTGCTGCTGTCAGAGATAAAATAACTGAACGGTCTGTTCCGAGAAAACTTGAAGTGTGCTGTCATTTCACCTGATGCTAGGGGTTGAAACTATTGACAGCTCACTTCAACTAAGTTTTCACGGTGGGATTTTAACAGAATAGATCGGCTGTTCATCATGTTTAAGCCGCTTATAGATTCACAGTAGCAGTTCTTCGGCATTGCTTTTTTGTCAGATATCAATGTGGTGGTGAAACGTCGAACGCAGTAGAGAAACGCCACCGTGCTTAAACTTTACTAGGTATTTTAAATTAAACTGAATAAGTGGCCTGCCGGCTACGGATTCCAGTTACTTAACGAGGAAACATCACGCCATTGACACCGGATTTGTTATATCATGGGATTTGTTATGTGTCGGATCGCATATCAAATTACTAGTTGTCACTGACACTTGGTCTGTAGGTCTACCTACCCGCATATCTTTACAGTTTATCGCTGGTTCGTCAAGCACTTCGTTAGGTATGTCTCCACCAGGTCTTGGATTGATGAAGCTGCAAAATCGCCGATGCTAAAATTGTCGTACTATCTTTATCTGTCTACTAACTATGGCCGAAGGGTGGGGTTGGGCCATGAGGTATCATGAGTCACTTATTACAAGTAGCACTTTGTGTACTTACCTCATTTTGTGTACAGACGCCAGCACATCAAGCTACCCGAAACTGTCCAATTTTCCCAATCAACCTTGAACCTTAATGTTTTAGCGATAAAGTTGAAAAACCACCAAAGAAATTTGTCAGCTTTTTTTTTTAATCTTTTGTTTTAGGGACTTTTGTTCTTGTAAGAACATGCCAGCCCCGTTAGGTCACATCTAATTATACAACATCATAAATAACATGGTTTCAGTACAAGGTAAAGGTATCGATAACAAGACCACTGACACGTGAACATAAAGTGGCGGCAGCAGGTGACGTAGGATTTGCTAGAACTGATGTAAATGTATTACATCCATTATATAATTTAAATTCACGCATCAGTAATTCCCTGTCTCTCATATTTTACACAGTATAAAAGTAGGTGTTGTACATCATCCAACACCCCCCACATACCTCACAATTGGGGAAATTAACTTTTCTCATTAGATATCCAAATTTCTTAGTGGGATAATGTCTTGATCGTAACCTATTTGCTATGACTATAACATTCCTACAAACTTTATGATTAACAAACCATGGTATTCGAGGAGGTTGACATTGAATTGTTTTAAACCAAATTCCCTTCTCTTTACTTCTTTCATCAAAATACTCTTTAAATATATCATAACATTTATTTTTAACTTGCGCTAGATATTCCGTATAAAATAAACTTACATTGTAGTCATGACCATCAGTAGTTGTGCCTCCTCGTTATCACTTAGTCCGATATGAGAAGGAACCCATTGCAGTCTTAGATCGCTGCCGTAATTTTTTTAAATAAACATTTGCTTTAATATTGCATAAGCTAGCGATGCACCTCTGGGGCCAGAGGCGCAACGAGCTATGTGCTGTAAAGCGCTTTTGCTATCAGTGAAAATCACCACTTTATCACAAAACAAATGACTATTACTGTTAATTGTTCCAAAACTGCAATGATCTCCAGCGTCATAATCGATGCATTACATTTACTAATTTTAAACATAGATGAGGTCTTGTAGTAGCTTAATGTGCGGGCAGTAGGTACACATAATCCAATGAAATATGGTATCTCCCTACATCGTAACAAGTGCTTACGAAATTACTCGTTTCGCACAGTCGTATTTACCTTAATAAACTTCTCTTGTGTTAAATTCAGTCGTTAAGCAAAATGAATTCAGACGTTTCTATGTCCGACAATATTTTATTTAAGATCTTGAGTGGTATCCGTACCTATGTTCTATGTGATTTCATATTATGATTGTGAGAATTTTTCACTTTTGGTTTGCTATTTTTTTACCTGTTGAAATATAGGCGTAAAAGAAAGACTTAGGTAGGTACTTTATATATTGAACGAACCGTATAGGTAGGTATAGTTGCCCATTTCTTTCACTTCCTTCATATGCAGGATTTTGGGTACCTACCTACCCAAAACTACTAGGTATACATACTAAGTTTTTAAGGGTAGGTACCATTTTTACAACATACAAACCTTACACACTACTACACTTTAACATACATACCTAGCCTTTGTATGGTCAACGATACGTCAGACTAGAAAATGATCAGACAAGACATTATAAATTTAGAGTACTGCTGAAAATCGCAGGACTTCAAAAAATACTCTCTTGTAATGTCTACCTGGAAAAAAACAATCTGCGGTTTGGCTTTGTTTGAAAAGATTTCGTTTTATTATCACGGGGAAAATAAAAGAAGTTATAAACTATAGGTACAGTAAACCACTCGGCTGCCATTCTCGCGGCAAGTTCTAAACGAAACATCGTGTACCTAACCTACATACTCGTACCTACCTGCCTTCTTATTTGCAATAAGTAATAAAGTAAGTATGACGAACAAGCGGATCAATTCTATAAATATCTCACCATGAGAACTTAGGTGAAGTGAGGTTAAAGTGAGCTGTCAACAGTGACTATCCCTTGCATCTGGTGGAATGACCGCTCACTTCAAGCTCACATCACCTAAGTTAAAGTGAGCTGTCAACAGTGACTATCCCTTGCATCTGTTGGAATGACCGCTCACTTCAAGCTCGCTTCACCTAAGTTTTATCGGTGAGATTTTATAGAATAGACTGGAAGTTTCGGAACTTCCACCACCACCACCCACCACGGCCACTGGAAGTTAAGGTTACACGACCCTAATTGCGTAAATCACACTTTCAATCACTATGAATAATTTTGGAAGATCTTTTCATATGTTCGAAAAATTTGTCTGCTCAACGACGCGAATAACACAATTGTTGAACTGTCGAAATGAAAGCTATTCCTAATATTAGTGATTACCACGCGGCCCGGGAGCGGTGACCACTTTTCATCAGGACTGTCGGAGCACCGATTTGCTGTGGCCGCTATAAAACACAGCTGCACGCGATATAATTTATTCTTTATTTTTTTTAATTTATTATTTCCTTTTATGATGGCGGTGATTACAATGCAACAAAAAATATGATCTAATAAAAATTAACATTTATTCAAAATTTTAAAATCCTATCTTTTCTATAATCCAACTGCACGCGCGACACCAGCGTTAATTAGTTAATTAGGTATCAACTTACCTGCGGGTGAATTGCGTAACAAACATGAAATGGTAATCGATCGCATTGCCTATCATTTTGAAATCTTCGTTCAGGTTTGAAAAACTTGTCTCGGCCACCCAAATAACGCAATGGACGTGGCTAAACTCATCATCTGCCGAGCCTTTTCCCAACTATGTTGGGGTCGGCGTCCAGTCTAATCGGATGCAGCTGAATACCAGTATAGAATATTACATGGATCGACTACCTATCTGACTTTCACAAGCCAGTAACTGGGTAATACGATATCCCTTGGTAAGAATGGTTGTCAGACTTTCGGGCTTCTGACGACCCGCACCGACTGTCACAAGATGCACGACAGCCGGGACCAACGGCTTACGTGCTTTCCGAGGCATGGAGGGGTAATTATCCAACGGGAACGTGATAATTCAGGTCATGGTCTACCTGTATGCTAAGTTTCGCCAAAATCCGTTCAGTCGTTAGAGCGTGAAACGGTAACAGACAGATAGACGAGAGTTGCTTTCGCATTTATAATATTAGTATGGATGTGAACTTGTGAATAATCAGCCCAAAGTGATGTGGCTGAATGAATATTCTTATGCCAGTTAATTCCTTGTTTCGGCAATAATCTGACAATGAAATTACAGAAAGGGGAGGAAGAGGTTTGCTTATCAGAGGTGAAACTTAAAAAAACGCATCACAGGCGAACGAAGGTTCGACTTAATCGTAGGTAGGTACCTACTAATAAATGGAAATATATATAGGTACCTATTGTGTTTTTAAATTAATTATGATTCAAAAGTTTGAATTTGTTCACCCACGAATGATTATTCAGCGTTGATAAAACTGATTTCAAGCATTAGCATGACATCAGTTTTTACTGAAGGTCCCAGAACACTCCCTTGAGGAACCCCTTAGTTACGGCATTCATTAATTTGTTTACGGTTATTGAAGCAGTTTTGTTAGCGTGGGTAAACGCATCTCTGTAGTTTAGGACGAAAATAGAGAATTCAATAGTAGGAAAATAAAGGTCTCAGAATACTCCCTGAGACATTATATATTTAATGTCTATTGTCGTTTACATAATTTTCAATTTTAAACGTTGGGTGCGTTTTTTTTTATAAAATCGCTGAATATGTTTCGAGGACGAGCCCCGTGTATCCCTGGAACTCACATTTACTTGGCAACAAAGGAATATACGATGTCGGAAGTCTTTGACAGATCAAGGAATTTGCTTACGTGTCTTTCGTCCATAATTGGACATAAGTGTGGAAAATAAAAAACAATGGTTGACTCAGTGACCTTAGAGGGCCTCCGCATTGGTCGGTTTTTTCGTCGGCGTTGATGCCGATACTTTTCGATACAATAATAAATTGATTGCTATTACCAAAATAGGTAACCTGTAAAATGTGTTCCTTTTCTGCTAGCGTAAATTACTATGCCCGTAGCCGGATATAAAATAACGGATTTTATATCCGGCTTTATAAAATATTGCAATCCGAATACTCGGACTTTAGAGAAAAATATTGTTTGGATTCCTAATAAAGTAGATAGAGTTATTAGGAATCCAAAAGTAGATCTCGTAAGTGGCAAGCCACATCGACTCTATAACGGAGAGTCTGTTGGAATTGCGCAACTCGATTGCATAGTCCACTAGGCGTAGGGTACTACAATGCATCAACGCTTATGCAACGTACGTATTATGTTATAGATTTCATTCATGCGCACGAAACGCTTTGATAAAACTTTTATTGGGCGTACCTACCGCCTAATGAAAACAAAATAACAACTATGTAAAGAAAAAGAAAAGACACCCACGTCCCCCGCAACGCAGCAGTATGCCTAGCAGTTCTGCCGCGCCGTAATTGGCTTAGCGTGCGAACAGGCCGGTGCTCTAGTAGTATCAGAAAAGGCAATTATATGAGTTTCATTTGATCGTGTCACCCCCGACAGTCGTCGGGGGTGATGCCGGAGTCTAATAAATTCAACCAAAAGTCGTTTGTTGAGCACTTAGGAGAGTCAAAATTACATAAGACAACCCCCAAAACACTAGCCCTTCACCACTTCCTGCACCCTAATTGCGTAACACACTATCAATCTCAATCTGAAGCATTTTGAATATCTAATATTGCTAATCCATTGCCTCATATGTTCGATTTTTTTTTTCTGCTTTGCAACGTAAAAACGCAATGAATGTTGTTGAACTGTCAAAATGAAAGCCATTACTACTGTTAGTGTGTTACGAAATTACTCCGTTGGTGTTTTACCTGGGATGAAGATGTGGCGCCACAAAATCCCCAGCAACGGCCGTGGCAGCAACAAATTACAAGCTGTGAGTTTTCAAGTCTCGGGTTAATAGAATAGTTCTACTATAATCGTCGGCTGCATTATCGGTTACCATAATGTGAGATAGGTACCTACACTACTATGTGAGATAGATACCTAGTTTTCTAATTCTAACGCGAATTTACCAAATAGGAAATAACCAAGTTAAAATTTGTGTGCATGTTTAACTCACCATTAAAAAAAAAATCTTTTGCGATGATGAAACATAGTGAATTTCCGCTATACGACTTGAAAAAAAAACAAAATAACAAAAAAAGTTAGAGGCAAAAATAGGAATAGATTTTTAGGTATTTAACTTACTTAGTAGGAAGTATGAAGATGAAAGTGAGATGCAGGCACGTCGTATACCTACGTTAAAACGTAGGCTTTATGCTAATTCATAACAAAAAAAAAATCTAAGTGGGAGTGGTACGCGAATATCTAAGTATCATCATCTTCTGAAAAAACTCAGATAGAAAAGGTCTGTTTGAATACCGTCAAAACATACGCAGTTCAATACAAAACCCAGATAAAAAAAATGCTTGAATTCAAATTGTCCTAACTGACGTATTTTCAAAGAATTCATTTGCCCGCTTTTGTCGAAAACAAAAGGGTTTAACACCAAGTTCCCACAACATAGAATAGGTAGGTACTCTTTGTTATGTACCTACACCATATAAATTACAGACAAATATAAAAAATTACAAAGGGTGACTTATCTCTAAGAGAACCTTTGGAAGGATTAAATATGAAAACTGCTGACATACCTACACCTAGCTACCGCAGCGCCACCTAGGTGGGACATGCTCTAACAGAAACAACTTGCTGCTACTTCATCATCGTCATTTCAGCCGAAAGACGTCCACTGCTGAACCTAGACCTCTCTCTCAAGCGTCGCCAGATCGACTGGTCCTGTGCTTCTCGTATCCAGCGGATTCCGCGACCTTCATCGTTGTTACTTAGTGCTAAACAAAACCTTCGTCATTAGATCTTATCAGTATTCCGTAGGAGAATCTTCTATAAATGAACAATTATTGTACAACAACCACAAGTTAGGTACGTAAAGATTACTGAAAAAGTAAGGTACAGTCGGCAACGAAAGTCCATTTACACTGTCACTTTAACACAGTATTAAAATTTACATAAAATGGAATTGTTAGTTAGTCTTTTAATTTAGTGCCTAGTGTAAATAGTTAGTCGTAATTGTAATTTAAATAAATGTGTTTAATGTATAATTTAAAGAAATGATGAAAGCAAATAAGTAGGTAATATTCTTTAAATTTTGTCATTTTTTCGACATTTTCCTCAACACTGAATTGGACAAACATTTAGTACCTACTAGTGTACAATGTCTTATCGCACAATGTAATAATGAACAGTTTTAAACGGAAGTGTTTAATCTAATTTCGTTGCTGACCATAGTCACTGTTAGTTCGTCTTATCGCGGCAATATGGCCGCAGCTTCAGGGATCGTTGCTCCACTGCTTGTTACATAAACTCAAATGCTTGTATAGTTTTATTGGAGGGGCGTGCAATTTTAACTTAGACGATTTATGCCCAGTAACTGGTTTGTGGAGGTCAGATAGACAGTCGCTCCATCTAAAGTAGGTAGGTACTAGTAATCACTGCATCCAGTTCGACTAGAAAGTACTAGAAACCAACTCTAACATAGTTGGGAAAAAGGCTTGGCAGATGATGACTTAAGGGTTCTAAAATTAAGCTTACTTTTTTGGAGGAACGCGCAATTTCAAATAAGACGCTTGTGTAGGTAGGTACCTACAATATCTATCTACTACCAACCCACGGTTGGTCATGATGCCATGGCACCAATGAACTAAATTACAACTAAAACTGTGTTGAAAATACGGAGAAACAAGCCATTCCCAGTGGCGTGAGTTTGACATAATAATTATGCTATTTTGAACATTTTAATTGTTGATAATGAACGACATTTTGCTGCACGTGCGCTGACTCTTCACACTACCAAAGTTTCTGACCTGACAGTAGACACTTCAGTGGCATAGCTAGTACTAAAGGGGTCCTGTATCATATTATCGGGGTAAATAAAATAGCATTTTGAGTCGGGAGGTTAAGCGGCGATTGTGACTTTACTAAAATGCAAGAGCAAGCGAAGTGAGCTAGAAAATGGGAGCATCTAGACTCGGGTACGATACGTTTTCATTGATTCGCGTGCTCGAAAATTGCAGCATTCTGGACAGGGATTGGTTAAGTTTTCATTGTAATGAGAACAATGCAAGACCAAGCGAAGCGAGCTGAAAAATTGGAGCATCCTGGCTCAGATAAATTAGATATTCTGTCTGATTTTACTAATTGAATTGAAGAGTTAGAGTTTAGAGAATAGGACCGCGCCTTTTGCTTGAAGCCTTCGTAATTTTCATATTTTCTTTAGATATTCATTAATTAGGCAACCTATTCTTTCTCTTTCCAATTAAGTAATTTAAGGTTTTGGATAATATTTAACGAATTTTTGAATACACGTGTGTTCGTGTGTGTATAATTGAAATAGCGGTAGGACGTCCCTGAAACAGCTACTGCTTCTTCTGTCTTACTCGCATTCGCACTTGGCTGTAGCTCGGCTCGCATCGAGACATCTCACGATGAGAGTAGGTATCTAGAGATACCGACTAGTAGCTCTGGCTGGCGGCTGCTAGAGAAACTAGAGATGCTGTATTGGGGCGGGGCGGAAGAAGGAGAGCGGCGAGTAAAAACAAAAGAAAATCTGATACGAGCTACTTACCGACTCACACGTTGTCACTCGTCTGATGCGGGCACACGGTGCGTGTAGCTGCACTGCAGTGTCTAACTGCCTGGGCCAGCTCGCACAGTATAAACAATCCTTTAAGCTAATTCTATATAAAATATTTTAATATAAAAATTAGCTACTTAAAAATTAAGTATTATTCATCGCTACGTCTATTTGTCAGTATCTAACTTGAGAACCATTAAGGTACAGACGCCAGCATATCAAGCTACTACATTCTGTCAAATTTCTTTAATAGATTTTCAACTTTATCGCTAAAGCATTAAGGTTCAAGGTTGATAGGAAAAATTTGACAGTTTCGGGTAGCTTGATGTGCTGCCGTCTGTACAGCGAGTGACTTGATATGTCCACGTCATGCATGCAGCATGACTCTAAAGACGTGACGCTTATATTGTGGGTGAAATAAACTTGGCTAAGTAGTTGGTACTAATTTATAACATCGCGCCCATATTCCACGACGGGATAGGCATAATAGAGGTGAATTGAATACATATCCACCTTTCGTCAGTCTATTTGCTATTAACCGAGCACAAATCCTGATTCCGGACTGTTACTAAGAAATTCATGACGGAGTCGTATCTAGGACACGCTTGCTTAGCGGTCGCGCTAGGTACCACAAGGGCTTGTGGGAGAACGAGACAGTTAGTAGGTAGGCAGGTACAGTCAGTAACAAGTACGATAACAGTTAACACAATCGTCTTCATGTATAACTGTATAATTAATGTATATACAAAATAATGTAAAACATTTTAAGAGGGTGACTGGAGTTTCTTGACCATTTTTCTGTACCTATACGAAACTGGGGTACCTACCTTTTGGAAGTGGCAACTAGAATCATTTATATATTGTCTTGAAAATTATTGACGTCCAAAAGTGCCATTTATGTGGCTAATTGAAATACAGATTTGAGTTTGACTTTAATTCCAACTAACTGAAGGAAAAATGTTACGTTCGTTTATTACCCAGCAAGGAAACGTATTTTTTTTTCATAAGAAGTCTACGATAATTATATTAGGGGCTACCAACACTTAGGATTTCTATAATAGATATTGGTATAATGAAATGACAAGTTAATTTCAGCCTCAAGTACCTAAGAGTACCTACCTACCTAAAGTCTAACTAATGTTTCAAATTCGTGTTATTTCAAGTTAAACAAATATCAACTTTATTTAAATAGTAATTAAGTTGATTTCAGAGTGACTATAGCACTCTTGAAAAAGTTATAAAAATGTTTGAAGTTGTAGCGTAATCTGAACTTTATAGAAATTAAAGTTATTTTTCCATAAACTCATATTTGTTTACATTTTTGGCAAATAAATCACGAATGCAGATTATGTAGGTCTAGCAAGGCAAGTGTAACTTACCGTTAAACAGTCCAGCAAAACAAAAACGGAGGGGAAATTTTCTATGTTTTTTTTTTTTGTAAATCTTAATTATAATTCGGTAGCATAGCAATTGATTGAACCATTATTAACTGAAACTAACCACAGACCGACTACTAATATATACTTAGTTCTATCGTTTGTCTCAACTTGTGCATAACCAGTCTGCTTAGGTACCTACTGTATAACCTGGATCATTCATTATCCTGCCCTTATCCCATGTTACTTGGGGTCGGCGCAACACGTTTTCTTCTTCCATTCTCCCCTGTCAACCGTCACGCTATCATTCACTCCCTTCTCTTTCATATCATTCCTCACACAATCCATCCATCTTTTCTTCGGCCTTCCTCTCCCTCTCCATCCATCAACATGTATATTCATCACTCTTTTAGTCACATGCGTTTCGTCCCTTCTCATCACATGCCCATACCAAGCTAAACGATTTCCTTTCAACTTTTCTGTCACTGGCGCCACTTTCAAACTTCCTCTTATATACTCATTTCTTACTTTATCCATTCTCGTCACTCCACACATGTATCTCAACATTCTCATCTCCGCTGCATGCAATCTTCTTTCATCCATCTTCTTCACGGCCCAGCATTCAGACCCATACAGTACGACAGGCCTTATCACAGACTTATAAATTTTCCCCTTTAACTTGAGGGGCATCCGTGGGTCGCAAGTTGTTCCTGTGACCTGTCGCCATTTCATCCATCCTGAGTTGATCCGATGCGTTACGTCTCGGTCTACTTCGCCATCTCCTTGGACAAGCGACCCGAGGTACCGAAAGTCGGAGCAGATCGATAAGGGCGTTCCGGCGAGAGACATGGGCCAAGGACTGGAGAGACCGCCAAAATCGCAAAACAGATACTCCGTTTTGGTCCGACTTACTCTCAGGCCAACGGTCTCGAGTCTTTCCCACCACCCTTCCAATCTGCTCTGGACCTCTAAGCCGTTCTCGGCAACCAGCACAATGTCATCGGCGAACAGCATACACCATGGAGCCTCCTCTTGGATATCCGATGTAAGAGCATCCATTATCAGCACGAAGAGGTACGGGCTGAGTGCTGAACCCTGGTGCAAGCCGACAGCCACATCGAAGCTGCCAGTAGTGCCCACTGTAGACCGGACTTGGGTACTACATCGACTGTACATCGCTCTAATCAACTGCACATACTTCCCTGGCACGCCTTTCTCCTTCAGCGCCCACCACAAAACTTCACGAGGCACTCTGTCATATGCCTTTTCGAGGTCAACAAATACCATGTGCAAGTTCTTATGCGCACTTCTGTATTTCTCGCACAGCTGGCGGATAGCAAAGATGGCATCTGTTGTTCCTCGACCAGGCATAAACCGAATTGGTTTTGCGAAATTTCACTCTCTTCTCTCAGTCGCCTTTCAATAACTTTCTCCCAAGCCTTCATACTATGTGACATTAGCTTTATTCCTCTATAGTTGTTGCACTCCAGCACATCACCTTTGTTTTTAAAGATGGGCACCAGCGAACTGTTACACCATTCGTCAGGGATGGCTTCTTCCAGCAACAACTTATTGAAGAATAAAGCTAACCACGTCCATCCATCTATCCGTAATAGCTTCCATACTTCAACTGGTATTCCATCCGGACCTATTGCTTTACCATTCTTCATCCCATTTACTGCTATTCTCACTTCATCCATACTAATCCTTCTCACTAATCCCTCATTTACTGGTTTATTCCCAAGCACACCACTCCAGTCATTCTCCTCATTCATCAGTCTTTCGAAATAACTCTTCCACCTATCCTTAATTTTCTCATCATCCGATAGAACTATTCCAGTTTCATCCTTTATACACTTTATCTGACAAATATCCCTCGTCTTTCTCTCTCTAGCTCTAGCAAGTCGGTAAAGATTTCTTTGACCTGTTGGATTATCCAGTGTGTCATAAAGCTTGTCCTGGGCTTTTGCTCTTGCTATGGCCACAGCTTTCTTGGCTTTTTTCTTTAGAGCATCATACTCACTCTTTTTTTCTGCTTTCAAACTAACATTCTTATCGTCAACAGTCTGCCATTCCTTGAACTTTCTCTTCTTATCCTGCAACACATTCTGTATTTCTGTCGACCACCACCATGTATCCTTATCTATCGTACCCTTTCCCTTCGTCTCTCCCAAAATATCTTTTGCTACAGTCCTAATATACCCTGCCATTTCATTCCAACATTCATTTACACTTCGATCATTCATGTCCTCCATATCTATCATTTTATCCACCACTCGCTCTTTAAATTTCTCCGCATAGTCATTCTTCTCCAGCATATGCCATTTTATTTTGGGGGGGGGTCGCTCTTTGTTTTTATTGACCTTAATTTCTACAACCATTTCCATAATCAGGAGTCTGTGCTGTGAGACTAGATCTTCTCCCGGTAACACTTTGCAGTCTTTGATATGCTTTAAGTATTTGCGTCGTACTAGAAAGTAATCAATTTGCGTCTTGTGGTTGCCACTTTTGTACGTAATTAGGTGTCCATCGTTCTTCTGGAACCAAGTGTTGGCTACTGCCAGGTCAAATGCGGTAGCGGATTGAAGCAATGTCTCTCCCTCGTTATTTACGTTACCAAATCCCCACCCTCCATGCACTCTTTCATAAACCCCTCGCATTCTTCCCACATGTCCATTAAAATCACCTCCAACTATCAATTCTTCATGCACCGGAATGTTCATCAAAACTATGTCAAAGTCCTCCCAAAACTTCTCTTTCACCCTTTCATCACATCCGACCTGCGGTGCATACACACTTATTACATTCAGCATTACATTTTCTAACATAGCTTTTACAAGGATTAATCTATCATTAATTCTTTTTACTTCCATCACGCCTTCTTTTAAATTACTGTCTAACACTATTCCCACGCCATTTCTTTTCCCGTCACTCCCACAGTAGAAAAACTTGTATCCTTCACCGATTTCTCTCGCTTTCGTTCCTTTCCATTTTGTTTCTTGCAAACACGCCACATTTATTCGTCTTTTTTTTTAATACATCCGCTAGTATACTGTATAACCTGGATAATAATAAATAATATAAATATTTGTATAATATTTATTTTATTTATTTATGTCCAGGGATTTAAATAAATAATATCCCTGGACATTTCACACAGCACCATTTGTGGGTGTAAGGGGGAGCGCACAACAACCAGACTCCCCAAACGTCAACCTCACCTGCACGCGGTGCACCCTGCTGCTAACCAACGAGGCTCTGACGACCGATAAATGGAGGGATATCCATTTAATTCCGCGCGGTGGCGGGTAAACCACCAACAAAAGCATTCCCAAGGAGGGTTGGTGTCAGGCTGGCGGCCGACTGTTAAACTTTGCCAAAACCTATAGCAACATGATTAGAAAAGATATGATGCGCGATAGGGCTAGGGCGTACCCCACAGGCGACGCGCAGGGGCAGCACCCGGCTTCTGTGGGAAATGGACAAGGGTTGTTGCACCAGAACGGGCGGGTGCGACGTAAGACGCAAGCTCGGAGTGTGAGAGAAGTTAGATTGAGGTGTGCGAGCTGGAATTTAGGTACTATGACTGGAAGAGGAAGGGAACTAGCAGATGTTTTAAAAAGACGACGACTGAACATTGCGTGCCTACAGGAGACGAAGTGGAAGGGTGCGAAGGCTAGAGAGATAGGAGAAGGATATAAGTTTTATTACTGTGGAAGCGATGGCAAGCGGAATGGTGTAGGTATAGTTTTGGATAGTCAGTTGAAAGAATGTGTAGTGGATGTTAAAAGAGTGAGTGATAGAGTGATAGCTGTTAAAGTGATTGTGGAGAGTTTAGTGGTTAATATAGTTAGTGTGTATGCACCCCAGTCAGGGTGTGAGGATTGTGTAAAAGAGAAGTTCTGGAAGGACTTCGATTGTGTGATGATGGATGTGCAAGATAGTGAAGAAGTGTATGTTGGGGGTGATTTTAACGGGCATGTAGGAAGACAGAAGGATGGGTATGAGAGAGCGCATGGCGGTTGGGGGTATGGAGACCGTAACACTGATGGCGAGGCACTGCTGCAAGCTGCCTCGGCCTTCGACCTGGCAATAACAAATACGTGGTTCGAGAAACGAAATGAGCATCTAATAAGTTATAAAAGTGGCCGCCACGCAACTCAAATCGACTACCTCCTGGTAAGACGAAACAGCCTTAAAACTGTAAAAAATTGTAAAGTGCTCCCAGGTGAGGACCTAGTTTCACAACATAGACTAATGATAATGGAGGTTAAAGTCAATGTCTCGTTCAATAGGAACAAGGAACGGCCCCCACCCAAAACTAGATGGCGTATGATAGAAAAAGAGGAATGCGCCAGTATGTTTAAGAATCAAGTGGTAGAGAAAATGATTGACATGAAGGATATGGAAGGAAAATCTGTGAATGAATGTTGGAAAGAGATGGCGGATTGTATAAGGAGAGTAGCAAAAGATACGTTTGGAGAATCGAAAGGGAAAGGTATGATAGAAAAGGATACATGGTGGTGGAACGAAGACGTGCAAAAGATGCTAAAAGAAAAGAAAATTGCGTTTAAAGAATGGCAGGGTGTAGAAAACGGGAATGATAGTTTGAAAGAAGATAAGAAGGAGATTTATAAAGAATGGAAGAGAAAGGCAAAAAAGGCGGTAGCAGTCTCGAGGGCTCAGGCGCAGGAGAAGTTGTATGACTCACTGGACAGCCCTAGAGGTCAGAAGGAGCTCTACCGGATTACAAAAGCAAGAGAAAGGAGAACGAGAGATATTCTTCACATTAAATGTATGAAAGACGACGTCGGTAAGGTTCTGTATAAAGATGACGAAATAAAAGAACGATGGAAGGTTTATTTTGAAAAGCTAATGAACGAAGAGAATAAATGGGATGGTGTGCTTAAAGAGGTACAAGTAAATATGGGTTTGGTGAGGGAAATTAGCATGGATGAAGTAAGAAAGGCAGTTCAAGGTATGAAGAATGGGAAGGCTATGGGCCCAGATGATATACCAGTAGAAGTATGGAAGTGTTTAAAAGAAGATGGATGTATGTGGCTGACTTTATTCTTCAATAAGTTGTTGCATGAAGGTGGGATCCCACAAGAATGGTGCAATAGTTCGCTAGCGCCCATCTTCAAGAATAAAGGTGATGTACAGGACTGCAACAACTATCGCGGGATAAAGCTCATGTCACATAGTATGAAGGTATGGGAGAAAGTAATAGAGAAAAGACTGCGAGAGGAGAGTGAGATTACCCCAAACCAGTTTGGGTTTATGCCAGGTCGAGGAACAATGGACGCCACTTTTGCACTCCGCCAGTTGTGCGAGAAGTACAGACGTGCACATAAGAACTTGCAGATGGTGTTCATTGATCTGGAGAAAGCGTATGATAGGGTACCTCGGGATGTTCTGTGGTGGGCCTTGAAAGAGAAAGGTTTGCCCGGGAAGTATGTAGAGTTAATTCGTGCTATGTACAATCGATCTCGTACCTACGTCCGATCGGCTGCTGGCAATACCGACGAGTTCAGTGTGGCTGTAGGCTTGCACCAGGGATCGGCTTTAAGTCCTTACCTCTTCCTGTTGATTATGGACGCTCTGACGGCGGACATACAGGAAGAGGCCCCCTGGTGCATGCTGTTTGCCGATGACATTGTTCTTGTCGGTGAAGATGGATCCGAGATCCAGAGCAGATTGGAGAAATGGCAACAGAAGCTGGAGGATGTTGGCTTGAAAATCAGCAGAACCAAAACTGAACATATGTTCTGCGATTTCGGCGGTCTCTCCAACTCTAGAGCCATAGCGCTTGATGGCGCGCTTCTCCCAGTCTGCTCCGACTTTCGGTATCTCGGTTCACTCGTGCAAAGCGATGGCGAAGTAGATCGGACGGTTAAGCACAGAATTAACACTGGATGGATGAAATGGCGGCAGGTCACGGGAACAATCTGCGACTCCCGCATTCCCCTTAAACTTAAGGGGAAGAATGGAAGATATACAAAACCATGGTTAGACCTGCTGTCTTGTATGGATCAGAATGTTGGGCCACAAAAGGGATGAATGAAAGGCAATTGCATGCAGCTGAGATGAGAATGCTGAGAGGGATGTGTGGTGTTACACGAATGGATAGAATAAGAAATGAGTATATAAGAGGAAGTTTGAAAGTGGCACCGGTAATTGAAAAGTTATGTGGAAACCGGTTGTCATGGTATGGGCATGTATTACGGAGGAATGAGGAAAATGTCGTGAGGAAAGTTTTGAGTATGAATGTCGATGGCTATAAGAGTAGGGGACGACCAAAGAAACGATGGATGGACTGTGTGAATGATGATATGGTTAGAAAGGGGGTGACTGTCGAGATGGCGGCTAATAGAGGAGTATGGAAGAAAAAGACATGTTGCGCCGACCCCAAATAATTTGGGATAAGGGCAGGAGAATGATGATGACCATTTGTCCCAAGCTAAGCAACCTAATGCTTGTGTTATGGTAACAAGATGGCTGATAAACTACTTATATACTTTTTTTTTTTTGTAAATACATACTTAGTATAGATAGAAAAACACCCAGACTCGGAACAAATACATGTAGGTCATACAAATATTTGTTCCGTGCGGGAATCGAACCCGCGACACGCAGCGCAGCAGTCAATCGCTTAACTACTGCGCCAACCGTGCCGTCAAACTAAATAATAAACGCCATAATAAACGATTACTTCCTCATGTACTTATATGTAGCCAACCTTTTCCACGTTTCGGATTTCCAATCTGGATGAAATATAGACAGTGTGTTACGCAATTAGGGTAATTGCGTAACACACTGTCTGAATCATTTTGAAGGATACAGCTAATCCATTGCTTCATATGTTCGAAAAATTTGTCTGCTCAACAACATAAGTAACGCAATAAATGTTGTTGAACTGTAAAATGTAAGCCGTTCCTACTGTTAGTGCGGTATTCAATTGCCCCGCAACATTAGATATAGTGAGATCAAAGTTTTACAGGCAGAAACCAATTTATTGTTAATACTCGTATCCTCTAAAAGCTGTTTTATTAAATGCTCGCCATTGTTATTGTTACAGTACGGACGAAGACGCGCGCCAAGCGATGATGCTGGACGGTGGTAAGATCAAAGAGATCCAGGTGAAGCTGCTACTCAGCTCCCGCTCAGAAATGCACAAGGTGATCGAGGCGGCGCGGCAGAGCGTCCCCCTGCTCCTGGCTGCGCCCGCGCCGGCGCCGGCCCCCGCCCCCATGCCCGTGCCCCCGGCCGCCCCCGTGCCTGCGCCTGCCACTATACCACCTCTTCAACAACCTCTCAGCATGTCCGGCCTCAACCCATTCTCCACCGCACTAGGTAACAATCCCCTCTCAGGCTTCGGCATCCCTGGAATCGGTAATCCCCAAGAAATTCCACAACCCGCAGTCATTGAACCACCCGCACCTCTCGTCAGCCCATCGGCTAATACCACTCCTAACGCTGACGAGGACAAAGATGATGACAAATTAGAACGAAAGCGCAGCAGGGAGGACAGGCGGCGGTCCCGAACACGCTCCAGGTCACGCGAAAGAGACAGGAAAGATCGCAAGAGAGACCGTCGCGACAGGTCGCGCTCCCGCGATAGACGCCGTCGCGACCGCAGCCGCAGTCGAGACCGACGCGACCGCAAGCGAGACAGGAAAGACCGCAGCAGATCCCGCGACCGGTCACCATCACGTCGATCGCGTGACCGCAGAAACAATGACCACAGAACTCCTGAAGGCTCCCAGGAAAAGTCGATCGTTAATCTGGATGGGCCCCTTATGCTCGGTCAACCACCATTTGGAAATGTAAAGAATCCAAACATGCTAATGCCTCCGCAAATGATGCCTCCAAACAACATTATACAAAACAACCCCTTAGGCCGCGACTCGCCGATGACCCGCTTCAACGATAACTCCATGGCGGACGCATTTACCAAACTGCAGGAGCTCGGCAAAAAGCGTAATCCGAATGCATTCCAGGGTGAACAGAATGGCGGTGGAAGAATGCAGAGTCCTTCAATGCGCGGTGGTATGGGCCGCGGCGGAGGCAGCTTCCGGCGGGACGGACGTCAAAGTCGTTTCGCTGACGCTGATCAACAACGAGACTGCAGCGTCGCTATCAGGAACGCACCGAACCATACTAGTTACGGCGACGTCCGACGCTTCTTTCCGTTTTTGATCGACAAACACGGTATCAAAATGATTAATGATGGTACGGGACGTCGTACAGGAAATATCTTTGTGAGGTTCTGTGACCCTCGTTCGAAGCAACTAGCGTTGCAAAATAAGAACAACGAGTTGAAGGGCGCTCAAGTAATCGTAGAAGGGCTAGATGATGAAACTTATGAGTCAGCGGTAGACTCATTCCTTCCGTACCGCCAAGATAATGATGAAGAAGACCTGGCTGCGCCTGCCCCTCCAGATATGCGACGTGATAACCTGCGCTTCAATGTGCTTAAATTAACAGAACTACCACACTTCGTCAAAGAACACGATATAATAAAAGCTTTCAGCGAATTTTCTCTGCTCTCTATTATGGTCAACGACTGTCGTATGACTAGAACTAAAATTGCCTATGTGCAATTCGTAAAACCCGAAGATGCAAAACTAGCACTAGACAGAAAAGAAAGATACATTTTTGGGAGAAGGCAACCAACAATGATTCCTGTTACAGAAGAAGAATATGATAAAGAGAAACAGAAGGGTCAGGGTCAGCAGCAACTGGAGCCGCCGATCAAACCGCCGCAGAAGGAGAGTCCTCCGCCCGACGTGGCGCCGCCGCGGGACCCGCGCCAAAGGCGGCAGTTCGAAAACGGACCTGGAGGACCTAAAGGAGGGCCGCCGATGCAACCGCAACCCCAAGGATCACCGTTTTTCACGCCCCCATTTGCGCAGCAACAAGGCTTCCCAGGACAGTTCCCCGGCCCACAGTTTGGAGGATTTCCAGTTTCCGGTCCGATGGATCCCCGGACAGCTGCTTCAAACTGGGTTAACCGACAGCAATTTTCTAACCAAATAGATCAGATCTCTAAGCCCCAAAATAACGCCATCCCAACCGACATGGAAGACGAACCTCTCGATTGCGTTCTGATGAAAGGTCTACCTAGAGATGCAACCGACAGATCCATCGTCACCTTCCTGTCAGACACGAACGCAGTGCCTGCTCGAATACATCTAATGCTGGATACGAACGGAATGCCGTCCGGAGACTGCTTCTGTGAGTTTAGATCTGCACAGGAAGCGAGGTTGGCGACCACTAAACATGGACAAAATCTTGAGGGCTGTCGTGTAACTGTAGACTTGGTGCCACGCAGTGTGGTTGAGGAAGCTTTAGAAGGACCTAAGCAGTCTGAAATACGGGAAGGAATGCTGGGTAACATTTCTCAACAGCAACCGCAATTCTTTGAGCCCATGCAAGGCGGGCGGGGAGGAGGGTTCCGCGGTGGGTTCCGAGGGCGCGGCGGTGGAGGCGGTGGCTTCGACAGAGGAGGCTTTGATAGAGGCGGTTTCAACCGCGGCGGCTTTGACGCGGGACGAGGTAATTTTAGAGGCCGGGGCGGCTTCAACGAGAGAGGTCGCGGGTTCGATCGAGGTCGTGGTGGGGTTCGTGGAAGAGGCTTTGGTCGGGGCGGCGTGGGTGGTGGCTTCGACAACGGTCGCATGGAGGACGACCACGACCCCGCTCTCGACGACTTTGGAGCTCCCGGCTGCGTGGTCTCCATAGAGAATGTGCCGTTCCGAGCTTCTATAGATGACATCATGGACTTCTTCTCAGACTTTGAACTGAGTCAGGACGACGTGATCAGGCGGTATAACGAGCGCGGACAGCCGACCGGCGACGCTCGGGTGGCGTTCCGCACGCCGTTTGACGCACAGCGCGCTGTCAAAACGCGCCACATGGACATGATCCAAGACAGACGGGTTAGTTTGTGTATTCTATAGTATCAAGCCAGGAGCCGATCCGGCTCCGAATCGGACTAGTTTCTATCAGTGTAAATATTTAAATACCAAACTCATTAAGACTTTCAAGTGTGAGAACTTTGCCAACCCTAAAAATGGGTTTATTATTTGTTAACGTTCGTCCCTTTATCCTTGCAATAATAATTGCATATCTGTAGTGACGTAAAGGACGTTTGTATAATTATCTAGGTTAATTACATTTAATAAAAAATAAGTTTTATAATTAAATTCGGAGTTTTATTTCTCAAACGCAACACAGTATTACTGAAGTTCACAATAATATCACTTGTGTATAAAAGAGAGCATTTTAAAGAACAACTGACAGTGTCCAGGAGAGACAATAAAACACAAATTATTTCCATCAATTTAATATATAATTATCGCATTTGCTTAGGTACATAGTCTTATTTTAGTATCCCTTTGACTAGAACTTTGTTATACAAACTAAAGTTCGACATACCATAGCTCCACCTGGACACGAAATACATTTTATTCATAACATATACACAATACAAGTATATATACAACATACATGCAGTTTAATATTCAAATTAGTAACGAAATCTTATTCGGACAAATAAATTTTTGTCGTATTAATTTCATGTTAAATAAATACGAAGTTTCAAACCGAACGCGGTCACTTGTTAATGAAAGATACATCCCGATTCAAACTTTATGGCGGCTCTGAAGTGCGCTACTCGCTGTGCAGTACCTCACCCCCGCTGACACGTGAATTTGTTACTGCGCAGCGTCTCCATAAAATTTGAATCGGGGTGTACCGCTATTTATTTTACAAAGGGTTTAGGAAGGACAACAAGCGCAACGACAATAGCTCTAGAAAAACGAGACATTTGCAACAATTTGAATTCTACTTATACAATAGCAAGGCAAACTTATGAAATGAGCACCGCATGCATTAGTATGTCGGTCAACTTTTAGTTGATCAAACAGATCAACTTTTGAAAGCGTGCTCTCGATACAATTTTCATTCAATTTACAAAGTTGACCGCTTTTTAAATCGCCTCTTGAGAACGTCGCTTCATATCATTTATAGCTGACACATTCATCATAAATGAAGTTCACTAAACTGAAAACAGTCCGAAAATAATAGTTCAAAATACAAAAAAGTTACAAAATAGAAAATAAAAGTACTAACAAGATAGAATGTAAAAGTAGTATGTTATGGAAAGTTGAAGAAATGCGTTCACAGAAGAGATCAAACCGTGAATTATAATTATGAATCTCACACACATAACAAATAGACGTTACATGCATTTCAAATATAAGTAAATGGAACATTGCCCATGATTTCAAGTAAATTAGCCTTATTAATCCAGACATTATTTTTTGACTAATAACTGCCAAATTAAGAAGCCAACTGAAACAATTTACGACATTATTTGAAATCAATTACTTCAAATAATGTCGTAAATTGTTTCATTGTTTTGGTACCAAAAATCATGAAAACCAGTAATTTGAAACGAAGTATTTTTACATAGACACTCGATCAACTTCTATTTTATTAATATATTACAACTGCCCTCTTTCCTTAGCCGAACACAACAATATTCAACCGAATAGCATAACTAAAACAATATTGTGATGCGAAAACTTAATAGATATAGTGAAGTGACAAACTCCGTGTAGACGATCATTCGTAAAAAGATACTCTTTACAGACGAAATATAAATTAATGGGTTATTTTCAACAAAACACACTCCTTACTAAAATAAAGATGGTGCATTATTATAAGGCACATGTCTTCTGACAAAACTTTACGGGATTAAAATGTAATACACTACCCGGACGTAAATATTTTACACATCAAGCTTTAGAAAGAGAGGACAGTCTTATCACACAGGTACAGTATTTTTATCTCAGAAAATGACTGGCGCTTTACTTGTGGTAAGTGTACAAACACGCTGTGAATGTGCGTGTAGACGAGTAGCGTCAGCACACGCCATTCACCATTGTCTCGGAGGGTACCGAGAGCGCCTGCGCTTACACACGCATTCACAGCGTGTTTGTACACTAGGTAAACACGAGCAAAGCATCGCTTCGTGAGATAAAAATACTGTATAATGAGGCGCTCTACGACGCCGACCTAATTCTATAATTCGAAAAGTATGCCATATTTTTGGCCAGGTACTGTAATTTCTACCAGAGGTAGGAAGTAAGTGTTCAATAACATTTTGTTGAAAACAACCCGAGTGCATATAGAAAAGTGCAAGTAGCTCTTAAACGTAACATAACTAAGTTATAAAATTAAAAACAATAAGTTACACGCATGTGTCAGATATTTGGATGTAAAGCGACCCGCACCGCTGTCGGATTAACTAAGCTCCTGTCTTGTTAAATCATTACTTTTTATCGTAATGTCTGTTCCAAAAGACTTTGATGAAAGTGTAAACAAACCATTTGTTTACATCTGTAAACAAACCATTTGTTTACATCTGTAAACAAGCCATTTGTTTACATTTTCAACAGATACTTTCGGAGTAGACTATAGGTATCTGCTTGACCACTGCCTATAAGTTTTTTGATGGAAGTACTAAGGGGGAGTGCCCTGATCCAGGGTTACGGCATGGGTTAGGGTAAGTGTCCCCATGCCTTCTCACTAAGCAGTGAAGGCCGGCACAACAATGTATGTTGTAGAGTTCATTTGGAGAGGAAGTGTCAATTTTTGACAATATTTTGGAAGTTTTATGAGTTTATATGGCAGTAATAAGAGCATCATTCAAATACACTTTATCAGAAGCATAGCATAATCAGCCTTAATTGTTCCCACTGCTGGGTCACAGGCCTCCTCTCTTCGAGAGGGAGTGGGCTTTAATGTACCACGCGGACCCAGTGCGGATTGGTAGCTGTCACAGCTCTTCGATTTTTTAGTTCTAGAACATGCCGGTTTGCTCAAGATGTTTTCCTTCACCGTTTTGAGAGCAGTGGTGACAAAATTATTTACACCAAATAAAGCGCCTGGGTACGAACCCGACCCGACTCAGCAAGTCAGGGTGGGTCCAGTGGTGGCCCAGTGGTAAATACAGTTTACAATCACATAAATATTAGATGCGAGTAACTAGGAGGAATTTCTATTCACTAATAATTATTTTTATCCTTATAGGCAGTGGTGATACTGGTCACTGGTATGCACATAAATACTTAAACAACTATTAAATACTATTATATTCTGCATTATTTATTTATACATGCATATTACTATAGATATAGTATGGAATTGTACGGAAGCTGAGACATTTCAATAGACAATGAACAATTTAAATGTCTTAAACGTTCATAACGTTTACGAAGACACTTGCATGATTATAAATTAGTTTTCTTGTTTTTCTGTCCTTTAATTTAATTGAAATTATTCGCATTAATTATCATTTAAATTCATAAATAGACATACAAAATATATTATTTGTAGTGCTACAAGAGAAAGTTCACATTTTAACTGACACAAGATAACAAAAAGTTTATTTCCTAAATTCTAGTAAATACATAGATAGACGTTATTATTATAATAATATAGAGTAACAGTAAAGAGTTCCAAAACTGCCGTAGTTAAATATAAAATTTTTGGGCTGGCAATCCCACGCCGTATTCTCTGTACAAAAAAATAAAAAAAGACTATAAATTGAAATCTGAATGTTATTCTGCTTTAAATTGAAATCAGTCGAAATCTAAACTTTTTGAATATTAGAGTATTTTTTTAATAATTAATAGGTACAAACGGAATGCAGTTATTAAAATCAGAATTCGTAAATATTTTTGAAGGTACGGCGTTAATACTTTTTTTATAGAAAAATAACGATATTATGGATGGAACCCAACTGCGTAGAAGAGGCGTATGATTGTTTTTTTTTCAAGCGGACACTAAAGAAAATACACTTGCAATCTTTTCACTGTTATTTTAGCTCAGAGCATCGACCCAATAGCAATCTTAGCATAAATGTCAAAACAGAGAGGGCTGTGTCCCAGCTTTGCGAACATTCTAGGCTGGGCTGTAATCTACCACGCGGGCCCAGTGCGGATAGGTGGATGTCACATGTCTTCGAATATTTGGCTCTAGGACATGCCGGTTTCCTCACGATGTTTTCCTTCACCGTATTGAGAGCAGTGGTGATGAAGTTATTTACACAAAGTAAAGCACCTGCCTGGGTTCGACCTACGACCTACAAGTCGGGGCCGTTAGCACTGGGCCACCAATGCTCGCATACACAACCTTATTGCAA
Source organism: Apamea crenata (assembly GCA_949629185.1). Lineage (NCBI taxonomy): Eukaryota > Metazoa > Arthropoda > Insecta > Lepidoptera > Noctuidae > Apamea > Apamea crenata. The sequence goes on from OX451372.1 coordinate 8,144,388, forward strand.
CGGAAATAAAGATCACTGTTATTTTGACAGATTTAGCAAGCAAATGGAAACCTTATTGCCAAGATAATAAAGATCACTGTTATTTAGACAGATTTGGCAAGCAAATAGAAACCTTATTGCCAAGACGATAAAGATCAATGTCATTTTGACAGCGATGCAAAATCAAAAGTGAAAGGACTGTACAATCATTGAAGGGTGGATGGGTCGCCATATCTTTGTACGCAGCCGAGTTCCTGTAAAAACTGTTTGAAAAAGTCTAGTCCAACTACGTGGTCCCTGTTATAAGTCGTGGGCCGAATAGCGAATACAAGGATGTTTCACTACTTTTCGGGGTTTGGTACCCAAAGCGTAGGTCTACGGAACTACGGATTCTGAATAGAAATTCAGTTTTTATCGCACCAGCGAGTTTTTAATTTCTTAAACCGTTACATACCTTGAAAGCGTAATTTTGTTCAATTTATTTGTGACTCTTATACTTTATTATCGGCCCACAAGTATTCTTGAACTACAAACAGCTACAGTTTGGCTTACCAAACAAACCTAAGTTTGGTCCGTCCCACTGTAGAACAACTTACGACTACACATTGAGCTTACGCTAGATATTTATAAACATTATTTTAAACATCAATTAGGAACCACTTGTAAGTAGCGTCACACGAAAAATGGCAAAACAAAGTTTAAATGAAGGACACTGAACGAGAGACAATAGAAGTTTTATTGTTATTACTTCTGGGGGCGCCCCCTCCGAACCCTCGGTGGCTAGGAAAGCACGTTAAGCCGTTGGTCCTGGCTATCATTCGTGGACCTTTGACAGTCGTTAGGGGTTGTCCAAGGCTAATGGGTATCGTATTACCCAGTAACTAGGTTGTGGAGGTGAGATAGGCAGTCGCTCCATGTAAAATACTGGGGGTCTACTCCGAACTGCAAAGTGCGAATGTTCGGATCGGACCGACACATGGCCGAACCGAATATTATTGAAAAATGCGAAAAAAGTTCGGATCGGCTCAGTTGGGTCGGGACCATAGTCAATATTCGAAAGAGTGTAGGAGTGTAGGATCGGGACCGACCGAACCAAGTAGTAACTTCGTAGCAGGAAACGGCCGAACACTCGGCCGATACTACTTCGGAGTAGACCCCCTGGTATTCAGCTGCATCCGATTAGACTGGAAGCCGACCCCAACATAGTTGGGAAAAGGCTCGGCAGATGATGACGTCTGGAGGCGTTTAGTGTCCCGCAAAGTGTTAATATGGTCTTAAATAAATTAAAAACGCTTAGAAAATGCGCCAGTAGAGTAGCATTCTTGCGGTGTGACGCTATTTACGTATGGTCCTTTAAAAGGAGTGCATTTGACCGCTAGATGGAGCTAGTGGCCACTGACAATAGTATATAGGCGTAAGAATTAAGTTCCCATTATATCTAAAATGATAATCAGAAGTAGGAAAGTTTAATATAAATACATATTTCACTACATATTTCTCTTTCTATTTGTATATCGGATTAATATATATCTTTGTGCTCATGTTATTAATGCTAAGTTTGGTATTTTCTTTGAGATTAGTTCGCCGGGTCCACTAGCGCCATTGTTGCGGCAGTTTCTACAACTAATGCCTCCACATTGTTCTAAGTGCTACACGAGCCTTGAGGCTTCACTGTCTGATATTCCGTTTAATCTCGATTCCATCATCGAGTTAAATCGTTAAACAGGACAAAGATAGTATTATTATTAAAAAGATTATTAATTAGTAGGTATATCTAAATATACCAATTGATGATCTCTAACTAAACTATCGCGATCTAATATATCGATATTAGGGCGTGGTCTTCCTGGGCATGTCTAACGATTTAAATCAACGAATGACGTATTAAATACCAGCGTTCAATGGAAATCGCTATCGGTGTTAACAAGGTTTTTATAGCGTGTGTGTGAGGGTACATGCATGGTGAAAACATGTTTAATAGTCGTTACTAGTATAACAATAATAACTTCCTGTATTATAAGGATGTTCTCTTGAAGTTGGTTTAAGCTTCGCGTATCAAGGAATGAGGCGGAGGACGGGGTTTTTGTGGCGCAGCCTGGGAGGGGCCAAGTTGATTGTATCAATGAAAGCATAAAAGCCTTTTGAATGATTTATAAACTTTCCCAAAACGTCAAAACGGACATATTGTTTGGCAACGGCCTTGACGAGGCGACCCCTTATCGAAGTACTTGCGTTTAAAAACCATTTTCTCGCTAGTTTACTATGAAACCCATATAAATTGTTTAAGTATACAATATATTCTATGACTTTTATGTTATTTGTGTTACAATAAAACAAGCGTGTATCAAATTAAAAAAAAGTTTTGATATTTTCATCCAATTTTTTTCATTCAAGACCATAGAAATCGAAATTCTGCATATTTTAACAATATCAAATAATTTTTCTACGAAGTTTGTTAACCAATCAATGATATAAAACATTAATACAACTTAAAACCATTTAAAAATATGTCCAAATAACGAATTGGAAGACGACTAACCTAACCTTGTTTTCTCCATGCAAGCACCTACTATACTATACCTACGTCGTTTGTCAACGACGCAATAATATCAAACGGTTCTCTTTATAAATATCCTATACATTAATTTGTTCGTCATAAAACGTTAATCGTCCCCACACACAACTTATGTTGCGATCAAAATAAGAATAGGGAAGACCTCGCTCTATTTTTTTGTTGTTGATAAATTCAATAGAGTTGAATTATCCTGCCAAAATGCATGTATGGTGGCGCAGTATACTCAACTCTTGATAAGTAGCTTTCATGGAAAAGTCATCCGCAATTTTGTTAATGTGACAAACTATGATAGAATTTTTATTTGTATAACGGTCGCGCACTTCAAATTGTCATAGCTAAGGGGGGCCTGTCCTTATTTTGATCGAACATAATTCATCGATAACGATTCCCATCTTCCCTGCCTACCCAATCCATCCCTTAGCGTGAAGCCTCACCATCCCGAAGCGGAACCTCACAAATACAATATAATACAAACTAAGCTACAGACTGCAACAAAACTGAACTAAGTAATCCATTTCGCGTTCCATTGCGTGTTTTCATCTATAAGTTCAATGGCGCGGCTGGTGTGTTCATAGAAAAGCCGCAATGGATGGTGTGCACGGAAAATGGTAGTTTTCTGTGCATAGTATTATGGAACACAGACCTCAACTGTGTGTGGTGATGGTGTGAGACTCTGGTGTTGTTCTGCAGACGAACGTCTCTACGTGTCCCTGGAAAACAAACATGGTATGCTTAGTTTAATTTTTTTTTTTTTAAACGTTGCCCCACACTAGGAATTTCTCCTGTGTCGTGGGTGCGTTTACAGACATATAAACTCACATACACAAACAGCCAGACCCGGAACAACTAATTGTAGGTCATACAAATATTTGTTCCGTGCGGGAATCGAACCCGCGACACGCAGCGCAGCAGTCAATCGCTTAACCACTGCGCCAACCGTGCCAAAAACCGTGCGTGCGTGTGTGTATATTAGGCTTGTTTCTTCGTCTGTAGACGACAATGAGCGGTGACACGCGAGAATACATAATATTATAATATGAATATTAGAGCACTAAATTGTATTCTAATGAAAAGCAACGAACAATGGGCGTCATTCGCTTGCTGCCACAATTAATTTTGTGAATTTGATATCACGTCACCACGGTTTTCATATACTGCCAACTGTTTTCGTTATTACGCGGAGTAGTGGTTCGTTTACACTATGCATCTAACATGTATCGATTTTTATGCATCGTCAAGTGATTTATTTTATTTTATTAAAGTCATGCCGAACATACGACCCAGTGGGTTCAGCTTAATGGCAAACGACATCGCAGCAGGCTCAGACGGAGATGGCGGAATGAGCTGGACTCCTAAATAAAGATTGGTCGTCCTTGGTAGTTCTGAACCGACAGAGGTAGAAAGAGAGTAGGGAGGCATTTTCCCAGCAGTGGGAAATTAACGGCTCATAAAAAATAATAAACCTTTTTTATTTAACCTTACTAACTAAGTTCTTAAACGAATGTAAGTATACCTAAGTAATATTGAGTCGGCGCCAAACAATCAATAAACAAAGATCATTAAATTGCCTTAAATTTAAACGGCGCCGACTCAAAATGATTTAGGTATACTTACATTAGCTTAAGAACTTAGTTATTAAGGTTAAATAAAAAGGTTTATTATTTTTTGCTTTTCAGTTTTTTCGGCGGTTTAATTTTTTTGATAAAAAGTTTATATTTTATTATTTTTTGTGGCTATAATCTACTAATTGTTTGGCAAAGGGCAGGCATACGTGGCACTGAGTAGAGTAATAATATACAACTCAGCGTTCAAATCTGTGAGTGAACAATAAATCACCCCTATTTTCCCACCTTAGGGGTGGAATTATTTTTTCAAATTTATATGGGACCAACTTTGGGGTATAAATTATTTCCAATAAAAAATTTTCAAAATCTGACTACTCTGTAAAAAGTTATGCGTGGTCATACATAAAAAATATATATAATATATATACGCGTCGATTTGAGAACTTCCTCCGTTTTTTTTCATCGGTTAAAAAGGTTCAAAAGTTGATTTAATTCTTTAGGCATTTTGTACCTATCAACCAACAACCAAGAGATAGCATGGCAGTTGGATTATTTTTGAGTGCGGAAAAAAAAACGCAATTAACTTTCAACTTACTTTCTACTCTTAGACCTAGTGGGTGAGTTGTGGTTAGAGTTGTGTGGACTGTCGCTCAGGTCGGAGCTCGAGCTTCTAATGTCGCCGTCCATCTGTAAATAAGGATTACACATTTATTTCAACTTCATGTATTTATAATAGTAGTACGTGGACTCATCCGGGTTATAAATAAATAACCGTTTTTTTAATTCCTAAAAATTTCGGACAAGTAACATCCATAGTGGGTTAGTAAGCAGAAATCTTATGACTATGTTAGTAAAACTTAATATTAGGTTACTTTGCGACAAGATTTCTCTGAGAGATACATCTCCTAATAATGCTATGCATTATCGAAGAGTCGCATCTCCCAGCTATGATTTTCAGGATGGAATTGGGGCTCGCCCGCACTCTGCAGAGCAATGAGGCAGATAAGGATAAAGGGGGATATAATTATGTTATGTACAGGTAAATATTTTTTTATTTATTTGTATTCACTTTAAGACACAAACATTAGTGTAGCCCTGGCTCTTGTAGTAGGAGGTCGTGTACCACAAGAGCCAGACCTCTCAATTTACAGAGAATATGATATAGAAGCGCGATAGACAAAAATGACATTCGTTATAATTAATAAATTCGCTATCGTAAATCGTTATAGTTAATACATTAGAAGGTAAGTTTACAAATATGAAAAATAAAAAAAACAAGTAATGATAATAAAAGAGTTAACATTTTTTTTTTTTTAATTAAGCATGCTTCCCTAATAGGCTCTCTATTTCATTGCATATTTCATGTCTCTATTTCAACCTAAGTATTTTTTATTAATCTCGACCTTATTCGCTTAGTACCCAAGTAGCACAAAGGCAGCTATAATTGTTCACATTTAGTATAAATGTGAGCTTCAAGAATTTGTGAATAGTTATTATAGTCCACACGTGAACCTTAAGCATTGAAAACTACTAGAAACTGTATACTTTATTTTTAAAAGTGTAATAATGTCTTATTGTGTAACTTTTGGTCTTATAGAGGATGAATACGACGCTTTTTTACAGCTTTCATTTTACAAGCTGCATAACAACATTTCAACGGAAGCGAAATACGTCAATTGCTGCTTTAAGGACTACACATGCCATTTACTATTGCTAGCATTATAATAGAGTTCATGTGAATGTCAATGGAGGCAAAAGATTTAATGAGGTTTACATCTAGAGTATTAGAATGCTAAAAACAATACATGTTTAGACCTTTATCCTGCTAATCAGCCTTGCTAATGTGCTGTATGAAAGAACTTTAATAGGTCACAAAAACGCTTACGGTATTTATGTGTACCTTCATAAATCACGAATAGCAGGTAGCAGCAGCACAATAGCAATAGGGAAGGGATAGCGGTCAAATTACAATAGCCTAACCTTGAAGTTTTATCTATTTCATTATTTTCATTTTCATTGTACTTATCTACCTAAATAATATTGTCTAACAAATTAATTTATCATGCATTCGAAAATCGACCGTTCACACTGGTGTAGGCTGTAGACTAAGTAGCTAAGTTTAACGTATTTGAATGAGGATCTCTAAAACTTTTAGAATTTACAATCGAATTATGTACCGGTTTTATAGTTCTGATAAACGGTAAAAGTGATTATGTGAACTATTAAAGATTAGAACAATAGCCTAGAACTAAATATGAGTTCACGAAACCTATAACTTACTGACATTTTCAGTATAATGGTACACATGTGAACCTCTGTACCGTCAACATCATTAATTTAGAGTTTCAATGGTTCACATGGCTGGTACCTATACGCCACCATTTTACATGACTGATAATGATAACATAAATAACTATTTAAATACGCATTGTTTATTTACTTTGATTTTAACACTTTATGAAGAATTTTTATGGCTTTTTCATTCACATAATGTAGAAATAAACAACCAAACTACAATTAAATAACATAAAAAAGGGAAATATGAATATGATTTTTATCGTCACCGATGCAATATTTTTTATTTAAGTATTAAAAATGAATTATTTTAAGGGCGCGTGAAAATTTTAACACTAAATATGTACCTACTTTGACAGTAAACTTGCATTACCATTAATATTTAATACAATTAACGAGTAAAAAACAGCATATTAAGATTATCCAAAATTAATTTGTATAATGGCGAGCGTGCGGTATGCGGTGCGGTACGGCGTGGATCACAAAATTATTTTAGATATTATTTGGAGGACTTGTGAACTAAACTCCTTTTAACGTAGAATTTGGACACCAAACTATGTAGAAACTACGATTTGATAGGTCACTTGTTCCATCCAATGATGCTCTAGCCTGCCTAAACAATCACATTGGCTCGCTTAAATCAGCTTTTTACACTACTGTTACCTCTTAAATTGTTATTGTAATGCCACTATTCTTCCACTATTCAGTTTTGTGAACTTAAAGCTGAATTATTTGTGCCCATTTAAGAGGTATAAGAGCGGCATAGCATGCTATACTGCTCTTGTACTGATTGATTGTACAGCTTATACTACTAACGTTACCTAGCAGCCTACTACTATAACCCCTTCTGTGCTACTTGGGTATCCTTTTCTAAAGTTCGTTTTTTTTTAAATCCCAGGGACTAATCTGAAGTTTAAATCTTTTGTGTTTGCGTTTTTTTAGTATAGAAATTTGACATTACACCTCTCAAATTAGTATCTGGGTTTAAAAAGCGAACTTTACGTATTACGTGAAGACTGATCTACTGCTTAGTCTCGAAGGAGTTTATCATACAGTTGCGATAGTGTACCCAGGTTTGTGGACGCATATCCAGTCTACATTCTACAGTAAACAAGAATATACCCAAAGTCAATGTTCAATGACATCGTTCTTCTATGCAGGTATGATTTCGAAAAGAGACCCAAAAGAGGACAAATGGTTGTACATTTTTGTCGCCAACACCAACTCAAGGTAATGTTTGCAGTAATAAACTATAATACTTATAAAATTTTATAGCAAACGCGCAATAAAATTTCCACATTCTAGCGATTACAGGTTGGTTAGAATAACGTTTATCTTAAAAAAAAAACGTAAATAAATCACGTACACAAAACAGAAAAAACATTTTTTTTCATCATGCACATGAAAAAACTATTTATTACGACGATAACTTTGAAATGGAATTTTCGAACCTAAAGACGAAACAGTACAAATACTGAAAAAACTAAATTAACTTAAAAAATGGTCTACAAACTCAAGTAAGTAAAAAAAACAAGCAATAAATTGAAATTTCAATATTAAAACAGGATTATTTATACAGCAGAACAATCAAGGACAAGAATTGAAAAATAGAAAACAAAATAGGATCAAAACTTAGAAAAATGTATGGACTCGGTTCCTGACCGACTGGCCCGAGAGGACAAAACACAAAAAGGGAAACTATGACTTTGCTCAACTGTGGGTCAAACGTAAACCAAAACCAAATGTATAGAGAAGTTAACAAACAGTAATTGAAAGTAATCGTCCTCCAGACCGTATTCCGGTCATGGCGGCCAATCTCAATGGAAACAAGCAATCGGCGATGGGAGATATTATACTGCACAGTGTGTGCGCAGATGCACTCTCTCTTCCCTCCCGACCGGAGAGAGATCAGGCGCAGGAATAACGGCGACACGTGCGTACTGAGGCACGGGTGTATCACACCGCCAAGTTCGAAACTCCGGGCTGTTACTGAGAAATTCCCAATGTCAACACCCAATAACACTTTGCCCCGCCTGGGAATCGAGCGTAGGACCCCGCGCTCAGCAGTCGCGATTGCGACCACGAGACCAACGGAGCAATTGAAAGTACTATAGAAGCGTTTCACTTTCAATTGCTCTATTCCGTCGTTAGCATATCAAAAAAGCATAAAAAAATAAACATTACGAAAATTTATGACACTGATATGCAATGCTGAAGGCTTAGCGATAATAAATAGTAACCACCGCGGTACCGACGGTAATACATAGAAACCACGCGGCGACTTTATAAAAATGGCAACACAGTCTTATCGAGCAGTCTACAGCGAGACTCGAACGAAGGACAAGTTCCTATGACCGTCAATTGACAATACGGCAGGAAACATCAACGTGGAACGTGTTACTCTGGATTCAATGTGTGATAATTTTGAAAAGCCCTGCGTAGAAAATATCGTCGGTTATCAAAAATAATAAAAAACCGGTTTCATAGAAAAGTGGTCACACGCAGTCAAAATGTATGGAAAAGCGTTTTTTTTTTAATCGACTAAAAATTTCAACGCAGGAGTTTTCAGAATCATGTACTGAATTTATGGATTAGAAAGCTCAAGATAAAAAGACTAGTCCTGTCAACTTTCACCCTTATTGTAAGGACAATAAAGAAGACTGTGCAATGCACATTCATCATCTGCCTAGTCCTTTCCCAACTAAGCTGGCGTCACTGTGAAAATAACTAGGGACTGTTCTATCTCGGTCATGTCATATTATTTGAGAATTGTAGTGAAAAAGAAATAAATGATACATGGAATAAATACTAGATCATAAGAGATTTAAAAAATATTATATAGGTATCATTGGGTCTAGCGTGAAGGTGCAAACGTAACGTAAATTCGAATGCTTGTAAAATTTAAAATTTACGTTTTGCACACAATATTTATATAGTTTTAAGACTTTATTCATATCAATAATTGTTACAAATCGTGCTTGTCGCATAAATTTTAACCCAAAAAAGTGTACGATAGATTTTCGATTCAAAAATCGTTTGCAGTCAACAAGACTCACAATAAATATGTTTGAGTTATAAAAAAAAAATGTATTTACGTTACGTTTACTTCGCGCATTCATGCTAGGGGTCTCTGCTTAAAAATAACCATCACCAACCACAACTATCAGAAAAAAAAACAACATAGCAAGTGTAATTAAAATAACAAAAACCCAAAAAAAAACAGCTATTTCATACATTTTGTCGACTTAAGTGAACAACATTTTGGGATCTGCGGGGTGATTGCGAAACACACTAACACTCGCAATGGCTTTAATTTTGACAGTTCAACAATATTCATTGCGTTATGTACATTGTTGAGCAGACACATTTTTAGAGCATATGAAGCAATACATTAGCAATATCCTTCAAAATGATTCAAACTGTGATTGAAAGTGTGTTACGCAACCAACAATTACCAAGTTATTTCAATTACACGTTAATATGTTTTATGTGTACACATTTTACTTTGTAAGGAATTAATAAAAACATTTTCAACAAAAATATTGATTTATTTATTTAATTTCTATTAGTTCGCCTACCTGGCCAGCCTTGATAGCCACATACGCGATCTGCAAGATGAGCCAGGTCCACACGATGTGCAGGACTAGCAGCAGGCACAGCAGCGAGTTGAAGATGTAGTAGGCAGGGAACATCGGCAGGAGCATGGGCGCACGGATTGATGTGCTGGAAAATAAAACATTTCATGTTCTGTTAATTCGTTTTCTTTTTTGTGTTCCGTTTTCACCTTCAAAGCTTCTTTAGGTAGAAACCAGGCAGCCAGAGCCGATCTGCGGATACGAACCAGTAAACTAACGCTTTGAATCGAGCTTACGAATTGTCGTATATGAAGCAAACCGCATTTTTCTCCAATACTTCAACATCATCATTGGCAGCCTCGCTCTATACACTGCTGAGTGTATATCCTTCCATACTTTATTAGATAATTGAAAAATCATTTAAACTGCCCTATTCAACTATCTACTTTAGTGAATGTATTATAGGTAGGTTTTTGTATGACGATTTGTAATAAATACATTCTAAAAACAGAATTTTATTTTAATTTTTAATTCAACATGTGAGTTTATGCGCACGCACGTGGAGTTGCGTGTGCATGGGTTTCGAAGCGCGTCATTTTCTGAGATTCTAAATTTCTAAATTGAAGTATACGATAATGGTATAATATCTCACCTCCATATGAGGTAGAAGGGGTAGATGCCGACGCGGGTGCCGATCCACACGACGATCAGCATCAGGAACAGCGTGTCGCACAGTTTCTGGTACTTCGCGTACTTGGAAGCCTTCACCGACTGGAATAGGAAACAAAATAACATCGTTATGGCTACACAGTCAATATTCTGATGAAAAGATCCTTTTATTGCATGTGTATGTTTGTTTTATAATGTCTGGCTCAGCGCAATTGACAAGGTTCGATACTAAGATATATAAATAAATTATTTGCTCTTAAGACATATACACGCTTCCACTTCATAGGATTCACAGACAGTACGCTGTGCACTACCTGCATGGAGGACCACGAGACAGCAGCACATGTGTTCAAACGGCCCGGCGGTCGCCACGTACAGGGCTGGGCACTGCGGTGTCCCAGGTGGTACCCTCCGTCAGACGGTCAGTGGCATCAAGGCTTTGTCGGACTTCCTTGAGGAGCTGGGGTGGATCGAATAGTCGATTTTCCCACCCGTACGCAAAATACGCGGATTGTCCTGGAGTTACGGACACCAGCCCGTATTACCTATATAATACGCTTCCACGTGCACTCAGATCACTTCAAACATTTTTATATTTTTTTCAATAGTGCTAGTCACTCTGAAATCAACTTAATTTTCATTAAGATAAAGTTGATATTAGTTCAACTTAAAATAACGTCAATTTGAAACTTAAATAAAATTTCAATTTACGTACATTATTTCTGTTAAGTAGTCTTTTTTTATTTCACTCCTGGGCAAGGCCTCCAGTCCTTCCATCTTTCTCGAATCCACTCTCCAGTACATACCTCAACAAATATATCAGCACAGTCATGCAGCAAAAGCACGAGGGTTCCAATCCTGTGCAGATTGCAGACCCAGCTGAAGGACAGCAGCAGTATGGTGGCGATGTGGTGCACAAACATCTGCCAGAAGTCCTTGCGGCGCACGTCCCAGAACTGAGAGATGGTCAGCGACCAGTAGAACGCGGCCGAGATCATGTAGTACCACCAGATGTCGTTTGTGAGACCCTGGAATTTAAAATATTATTCATATATTTTTATTTGCGTTCAATAAATATTAATAAGATATTACAATCGCCTTTTTGGTACTGCCTATCTATTCTGTAAAAATCTCAATGTGAAAACTTAGGTGAAGTGAGCTGTCAGTAGTGTCAAACCAAAAGTGGAATGACAACTACTTTCAAACTCACTTCACCTAAGTTTTCACGGCGAGATTTTTACAGTATAGAGCGATCAGCCGATCGATTCTGTAAAAAACTCACCGAGAAAAGTTAGGTGAAGTGAGCTTAGAGTGTGCTGTCAATAGAGTCAATCCCTAGCATGAGTTGGAATGACAGCTCACTCCACGCTCACTTCACCTTAGTTTTCACGGTGAGATTTTTACAGTATAGAGCGATCAGCCGATCGATTCTGTAAAAAACTCACCGTGAAAAGTTAGGTGAAGTGAGCTTAGAGTGTGCTGTCAATAGTGTCAATCCCTAGCATTAGTTGGAATGACAGCTCATTCCACGCTCACTTCACCTTAGTTTTCACGGTGAGATATGGTTACAGGTTACAGAATTGCACTGTAGGGGGCGATTACTGCGCGATCAGTCGTCACCGTGCGCGTGGCAGTGACAGTTACGGTTTTTCAAGGAGTTTCGCGCGTATTTTAAGTTGTTAACTTAAAATACTTGAGAGATTAAAGCTATGGTACAATTACGGAACGTAAAGGGCACAGCACAATTTTTTTTTTTTAATTTTTGTTAAATTAGGACCAATTAAAATGGTGGTAAAAAATTAAAAGTCATAGAGCGTTGTCAAGGATAAAGATCACCATCATCTTCCTGCCCTTGTTTTATAAATTGATTCGGGGTTGGTGTTTATTTATTTTACCATTTATGTACACACATAATTATATAAACTGACAAGAAAATCAGACCAGAAAAAATAGGTACAGAGGTGACGCTTATTTCACAAGAAATCTCTTCCAGCACAGCCGAGACAGGACAATAGATACAGAGATGTAGACAGCGTGTGAAATAGTAAAGGAGAAAAAAAAATAACGTTGCGTTTTCTTCCCTACATCTCTAATTAGACTGCCTCGTTGGTTTAGTAGTCGCAAGCACGAGTGCTGAGCTTGAGGTCCTAGGTTTGATTCCCAAGTCGGGCAAAATGTTATTGGATTCTTTCATTACAAATTTTCCCAATAACAGCCAGGATCAGAATTTTTGGAAATCATCGCAGAATTTACTTCCTTCCTCGTCCATGATGAAATTCAAATTATGCATTAATTTATGTACCTACTTATGCCAATGCACCTTTAAATGACGACACAGTTGGCGCAGTGGCTGAGCGATTGACTGCTGCGCTGCGTGTCGCAGGTTCGATTCCCGCACGGAACAATTATTTGTATTGCCTACAGGTAGTGGTTCCGGGTCTGGCTGTTTGTGTATGTGAGTTTAAACGTATGTAAACGCACCCACGGTACAGGAGTAATTCCTAGTGTGGGGGGCAACATTTTAATAATAAAAAAAAAGAAACATTTCCAACCAACGAAAAAATAATAACGTTGTCAATAACCCAGGAACAATTTAACCACTCATTAGTACGCTTAGCACAATAATCATTACATTCTACAATGTAATTAGTGGAACAATTATTACAATTTACAACTGTCTGTTTTAACGCGTCCTAATTGTAGTGGTATTTATATGTCGATTCGTTCGACCGTCTGTGGAGTACCTAATAAATGTGTTCAAAATAACACTATTATTGCAAAATAGATGTTCTGAAAAATCGATACTTTTACAAAATATTTAGAAAAGAGTGAAACCCATTTTTAACCGACTTAAAAAAAGGAGGTGGTTCTTATAAAACCACCCTTTGGCTAACCTTTGGTGTATAGAAACCTTTAAAAACTGCGCTATTAGCCACAACTTTGAGGCGTACAAAGTTAAAGGAAAGGAAAGTCAAACGTAAAAGCAAGAATCAATCATTAAACCTTATGTAACAGTTACGAGTATGCCACAGCTGTAAGCGTGTTTGGTAATAATTATGATACATAAAATGAATAAGATAAACCGAAACGGGAATATAAAATAAATAATTCATTTTAGTTATCACTGACAAAATCAGATTGTCTAGGTATCTGCTTATCATTTAATCTCATTTTAATATTGAAAGATCTTTATCAAAATAGCCGACGAATCTAACGGTGAACATCGTTTAGAGCTTTCTTGAGACCAAAACACAGATTTTTATCATTTTTAAGATAATGTGTAAAGGTCAAAACATACGTATCATATTCGCCTTGTTTGTCTCTATGCTCTAGTTTATTGCTAGGCGAAGTTATGGAAATATGCATTTATAACTACTTTACCACACTTAAAAGTTAATTGTCTTAAGAAAATTAGTTCGTCTTTCAAGTGTATGTCAATCATTTCAATTTAAACCTTATGCCAATATTTTTAAGAGTCTCACAACTCTGATTTGGAATTTGTACCTAACAAATAAATATTATTCGCAATCATTTGAATATTTAACCTTATATCCATGCAAATAAGAGTGATTTAAAAAGCATACCTGATGAGGATACCCGATATAACACTGGTCGATGTCCCACAGCCATTCCTTGTCCCACAGAGTATAAAGGCCGAAGGTAAAGTTGCAGATATAGAAGACCACCTTCCAGGCATTCTCGCTGAACTTGACGAGGGTCGAGGGCTTGTCCTGACCGCGACGGAGGCGCCACCAGCGTTGGACCTCACGCTCGGAGATGTCGAGCTTCTTGGCTAAGAGTGCCGGCTGGAAACGATAAAAAGGAATAATATATTATTTGAAACTTGCTTTTGCTCTTCGCTTTTTTTTTGCCTTAACCGCGTGGCGGTCGATGCCTTCGGCAAGATTGTCCCACGGGAACGATTGTCCCACGGGAACAGACCGAAATAAAATGTATGTTCTAAGTCAGGTCATCTATCCATATATCTGGCATATCTACCCTCTACCGACTTTTCACGGCCAGCCAATCTTGTTACCATGGTTAAGGATAAACTGGACTCATATCTAAAGGCCTGGCCCCTGAGACAACCCATGGTAAGACGGAAGGTAGGCCTTTGTCCAGAAGTAGGACGTAACGGTACGGGGTAGTCTTCTCTTATATTATATGGGTAATAGTGATTATGCTTAAAGTAAATTCAAAACAAAATGCTATAAATACGATAGTTGTATTTTCGATGCTAAAATCGTTCGAATTTACGTTTGTTCTGTTATGTGCAGCCTTTTTTTTGGGTGTGAAATCACCCGTGTTCCTTCAGTTGCTTGTGCCAGGGGCCACGGTAACTCTTTCAAACAACCCGCGACCCTGGCAGGCATCGGCCCTAGTGAACCCCATCAGTTAGATCTCTCTGAGGCGCGCGTGGAACACAACGCGCCGTGGACCTGGGCCTGGTCCTGTTATATGCAGCCTGGAGTACAGTTCTCACATGAATCATTAAGACTTAAAATCAAATATGTTAGTCGTGCGGGGATCGAACCCATTACCCTTAGCGCAAAAAGCCAATGCACTTGTATTAGTTCGTCCTTCATTTCCAACTTTGTATCCAATCGATATTAATGTCTGTAGACAAATGAGGTGAAATATTTTTGACCTTAGCGTGAGCTCCATAATTTACCTCGTGCATATTTTCATAGAATTTCAGTATGCATAACGAGCGGTTAGCTACAAAGTGTTGGTTATCGTTTACGATCTTACGTGTCTGTAATGATTGTGAGGTGAACCCACTAGCTTGAAGTAAATTAATATGTAGATATTGACTTACTTTTACTTACATTATAGTAGAACGTACATGGTAAACAATTTGACATTGACATCACCTTTATGAGCTAGCAATAAGGGCGGTTTTCGTAATTCAAGTGTTACTACTTACTACTGATGTCCGGTTGACCACATATAGCCGTTTTCGTTAAACACACAAAATTCGACAGCAATTAGGTTTCGAGATCTTGTGCAGAAACAAACCTTTAAGTACAGCAAACTTTTTTTGGTTTGAACTGGACTGGGGCCGCGATTTGAGCCTAAGGCCGACATTAATAAACATTACTTAGCTCATGCTTTGACTGAGACATGTTTCTGTCTCTATTTTGCAATTCAAGTTTGACAGCTGTGCGACAGTGACAGGAATAATACTAAGTCTTAGTAAGTAACGTTTAGAGATCTTGTCCTAAGTGCCGTAGAGATTACACTACCAAAGATTCAGAAACGTTAGGTATTAAAATGTTGATTCTTAATAATTGTTTTTTTATTGCCCAGGGTTATTTTATTTAATTATTGAGACTTGGCTGACTTAACGAATTAATTACAAACATTTGTACGCCCTCTGGCATAACATAGCGCACTCTTTATTATACCATTACTTGCTGACCCGGCGAACTTCGTACCGCCTCCGAAACAATACGAACGCATGAGAAAATGAATTATGTTCATAATATTTTTTTTGGGGTTTTTGCTATGAAATAGTTCGGTTCGATTGAGAAGGTTAAGCGCTAAGCTACGGTGACCATCTTTACATACCAAGACCCGTCCGTGCCTCGGAAAGCACGGTAAGCTGTTGGTCCCGGCTGTCATTCGTGGATCTTGACAGTCGTTACGGGTCGTCAGAAGCCCGAAAGCCTGACAACCAGTATTACCAAGGGGTAACGTATTAACTAATAACTGGGTTGTGGGCGTCAGATAGGCAGTCACTCTATGTAAAATACTGGTATTCAGCTGCACCCGGTTAGACTGGAAGCCGACCCCAACATAGTTGGGAAAAGGCTAGACAGATGATGATTTTTTTTTCGTGAATATTTCCCTTATTTTAATAGTTATTCTGCTATTCGGGGCGGAGACAAATCAAAGATCATAAAAACCGGCTCAGCCATCCTTGAGTTATAAATGGTGTAACTAACCCGACTTTGTTTTATTTATACACATTATAATATATATTATTGTACCTATGTTAAACAAATTTATAAATGACTTATGAAGTTATGGCCCATGAAGTCTTGTATGGTCAATAAATCTAGCCTTTACGTGATTCTGATCACGGCCGCAGTAAATAGCAATCAAATACATTACTAAGAGTTGGTTACTACGCCTACAGAACAATGTCCAGCACTACTCATGATATGTTAGAGATTATGATTATACTATCAAATACATTATGTAAATACTATTGATAATACATATTACCTAAATACCTATGCTTTGTTAATACCGTTATGTAATGTAGTATCAAATTATCTAGTATTAGATTCACCAGATTAAAAATGAGAGCGAAAAAGTGACAAAATCTATACAAATAAATAAAATGTAGGTGTCTGTGTGTAATGTAAACAGCTTTTTACTAAATGCATATGAAAGTATAATATACGCAACGTATAACAAAAAAAAAAACAAACTTTAAATAAATTGTCTGTCTTTCTGTTTGTTGCGGGAATATCCGAAACGGCTGGACCGATTTTGACGGGACTATCACTAGCAGATAGCTAATGTTATAAGGAGTACTTTGTGTACTTTTCGTCCCTGTAGCACGTTCCCGTGAGATAATTTGCAACATCCACGCGAGGGACGCTACGGCCAGAAATCAGTTTGTAATAAGGTAAGTTTATTTTTTTTGTGAAATGGGATTTCTTATCTATTTATTCCATCTATTCCTATGTGAACACACAGAACCGGCCGAAGTAGAGGTACTTGGGGAAGACCTATGTCCAGCAGTGGACGTCTTTCGGCTGAAATGATGATGATACCTATGCAGCTATGTAATAAAAATGTCAGTGCTTCTTTTTAGTTAGTTAACGATAATTATTAATCACTTCACTAGCTTACCTCGTGTTAACTATTTCAGAGTTGACCATTAATTAAGTTTGAGCTGACTCACTATACCAACAGCTTTTATAAATTGCTTTCTAACGACATAATTTTCTGATTTATCATATTCTGAAAAACTGTACTTAAAATTGGTATTTGGTAATTGTTATTTGATGCGATATATTTTAGCAGTCTTCTGAGCATTGTTGCTAGCAAGACTGAAGGCCACTGACCATGAGGCACCTGTGCTTAGTGCATGTATTGTTTCCGGGTGTGTTCAGAATATGGCATAAATGTATGTTTCCAATTTGTTTATTTTTGTGTCTTAGTTAATTATACTAACATAGTTTAATTAATACTAACAAAATTATGGGTAATGTGCCTGAATCAAAGATGAATAAATAAATATACTAATATCATCATCTGCCTAGCCTTTTCCCAACTATGTTGGGGTCGGCTTCCAGTCTAACCGGATGCAGCTGAGTACCAGTATATTATATGGAGCGACTGCCTATCTGATCTCCACAACCCAGTTACCGGGTAATACGAAACCCCTTGGTAAGACTGTTTGTCAGACTTTCGGGCTTCTGACGAACTGTAACGACTATCAAAGATCCACGAATGACAGCTGGGACCAACGGCTTAACGTGCTTTACGAGGCACGGAGGTGTCTAAGTATACTAATATAATAAAGCTGAACAGCTCGTTTTTTTTTTGTTTGTATTTGATAGCCCAATTCTTGAGGAAGCTAGGCTATCTATAGACTATTTAACATCACGAGCAAAAAGAAAAAAGATCAGAAATAATGCTAAGCGAGAATGAAGTAATTTACAATTAAACCGCGGGTTAAACCGCAGGGCACAGCTAATGTGTTATAGTTATATATCACACGCGCTTTTTACTCGACTGCGGCGAAGCCCTAAAGGAGGTAAACATTTTTAAGTTTCTTTTGATTACTTTTCCAATCATCAAAATGTCGCCTGTATCTTAGTCATGTAATCATGTTCATCACAACCTAAAATGGTCAAAAATATCCCTGAATTTTTACAAGGCATTATAATTTTAGTTAATGTCGGATACAATTTGAATGTCGTTATCGTCACCGGTCGACAATCCTCAAGTATTGTTCACATATTTACAGTAGATAGCACAAGATTACACGTTTTACAGAGCATTCGGGGACCACTTGAAAAATCACATTACACTCTTCCATAATGCAAATAATACCTGTTATAATAAAATGTGTTGTAGTGTAGGCCTGTCCGTGAAACAATGATATATTATTATCTCTGATATTTTTATATCCAAGGTTGCAAACTGGCGAGAAACTGCGTTATCTATAGTGTCATATTACTTTTGAATAGAAATTAAAATTCCGCAAATATCATATCATCTAGCCCGGGTGTGACTGTGATAGAAATATCAAGCTTAGTGGACAGTCGTCACTTAACACTTTAGTTTTTTAAACCTATCTACACTAATTAAATTAAATTTAAATAAATTTATTTTAGGTACCACATAACTCATATTAGAAAACGATTACAAATTAATAAATTTAAAAATAATAATAATAAACCTGAAGAGTTTATTTGTTTGAACGCGCTAATCTCTGAAACTACCAGGCGGATTTGAAAAAATATTTTTGTATTAGCCCAATTCTCAAGGAAAGTTATAGGAAAAGCGAGCCAAAAGAAAAAAAAACTCTGAAAGCGAAAACGAAGTAATACGATAGCGCGTGTGGACGATGTGATGCGACGCGGTAGGTAGGCAGAAACTAGTAATTCATAACTGAACACCGTACCTACTTTAAAAAATAACAACTTCTCGGCTACATGAAATACTGAAAACCAGAATATTGAATAGTTTTGTTTCAATTCAGATTTATGTAAAAGCAACCGACTTTCGTTGCTGACCGTACCTTGTAGATAGACATGAAAGATGATCCTTCAAATTGAAGCATTTATCTTTCAAAGATCAATGTATCAATTTCAGTGCTAGAAGATTGTACATGTTATGATGTTTTGTTAAGACATGTGACATCTACCAACCTGCAGGCCGCACTAGACCCACGTGGTGGATGACGGCCCACTCCCCCTCACAAAGAGGCCTGTGTCCAAGCAGTGGGAACGTTATAGGCTGATTATTCTCATGCTATGATGATTTTATATTAAACTGGAAATTTTCGCTGTTTTTTGTGACACGGAATGGCGTTAAGAGCTGATAAACTGACGCGTGATGATTTATTTTTAGAATAAAACAATGCGATATTTACCTGTTTTAGTTTAGGTGAAGTCTTGTAGATTTTCTCAAGCTTAGGATTGTTTGGTGCTCGTCGAGGTTTCGTGTTCTTTATGCCCAAGTATGTACCGAACGGCGCGATGACGACTCTGCAAAAAAAGTACGCCGTGATTATGTTTTTGCTTGACTAGTTTCTCGTTCGCAAGGAAGCCCCTTGACCTAGTAACTTCAGTCATTTTACCTAGTTTTAACATACCGAGGCCCCTCCGTGGTTCGGTAATCACGTTAAGCCGTTGGTCTCGGCTGTCATTCGTGGGTCTTTGACAGTCGTAGTCAGAAGCCCATAAGTCTGACAGCAATTATATTTATAGAGATATCGTGTTACATAGTTACTGGGTTGTGGAGGTCAGATAGGCAGTCGTTCCATCTAAAATACTGGTATTCACGTGCATCTGGTTAGACTGGAAGCCGACCCTAACATACTTGTAAAAGGCGTGGCAGATTTATTGATTCCAAACCAATTTCAATGGCACAACGTCTTTTTAAACCGACAACAACATACCCACTGAAAGTGCATCCATCGCAAAAAGTTTCAAGGACAATAAGATAATTTGAAGTGTCTAAAAGTTGATAAAAAAAATTGCGCTACTTTAAAACCGGTGCAGACTCTCTTATCTGATATCTCGGCAGTTCTTTTTTGGGATCATAGATAAGACACTGCCAGTGTTTGTGAAGCTGCATTTCAGTTCGCTACCATGTTTACATACATGAAAAATACATTGGGCTATGAACAAGGACACAACAATTACAATTTCGAAGCGTTTTATTTACAACACTAAAATAACAAAATTATATCTTATGGGCTTATTTTTCCAACACCAGATAATTTTATCGGAGGAATAATTTTGAATTTTTGATAGTTCTTCCATACAAAAACTGTCAGACGTCAATTTTACTCCTCGAATAAAAGTTATCTGGCGATGGAAAAAACTATTCACAAACTAAAATATAGCGTCGAAAAATTCATCCGCATCGCATCGACTGGTAATGTACCAAAGAGACTGGCGGCATTGCCACGTTGTATGGCTCTGGCCAAGGTAAAAGCCAGGTCAGGTCTGGCCAGACTGGTTGACACTTCCCATGGCCAGGTCATGAAAAGTGTCAATCACTCGTTTTGAAATTTCCTTAAAAAGACCATGAGCACTCGGCCCACGGCCCGAGGGTTTCAACATGGAAAAATGATACATAAAGGAGGGAAATCTTTGAAAACCTCACATGGTGGCAGAAGACTGTCTCCAAATTAGGAACAGCCTATGCCCGCAGCAATGGTCTGAGCGAGGCTGTTTATGGGACAGGGATACAAGTCGGGTTATTCCCGAAATCGTTCGACTTTGGACTGGTGGATTGGGGGCTAGATTAGTATAAGATTAATGGATTTTTGTTCGACATGTTTAAGGCGTAATCATCGATCATCGGAAGCTATGAGTATGACAGCAACGCGATCGATATAAATCATCGATGCGTCTGGATGTGGGTGTAATAACACCCTTATTGGCACGAAGCACCAATTACAGTCCGTCCACAGATATTTTACCTCTGACAACAGGAACCTAACAGCAACCTTATTGTAACGAGAATAAAGATCACAATGATTTTGACAGACCTCTCAGTGGCAGCAACCTAATCCGAATGAGAATAAAGGTCACTGTGCTTTTGACAGTGATGCAAAACAGAGGTCAAAATAACTGAAAGGTCTCAATAAGGTCAAAACAATACATTGTCAGAAGAGGCATAAAATTAATCAATATTGCAGTTTTCAATGACAAGTTGCAAGTCTGTGAACCAATAACCTTTTCACCAGATGATAAGGGGCCTGATATTTACTGTTTTTCTTTGATAAGACTCGCAATATCCAAGTATCCGGCAGGGGTTAACTGCAGTATGTCAGTACCTACTGGAAATCTCGACCACAAGTAGTTTACACAAGGTTAAGTTAGGATAGGTTCTCTCCCCCCCCGGTGGGTTCCCGCATTGTCGAGGCGGGGGGCTCAGTAGCCGTGGTGAGCTGGACCACGGTGAAGCGAAGAGGAACCCCATGAGGGGTCGCTCGTCTAGGCTGTGCGGATAAGCCGACGACGTAGCGGCCGGCGGGTAGGTTGCGGTGCCGCTTGGGCGACATCGCAACCTACCTGAGACGGGCCGCGATGTCTCCCGTGTGGGTAGACATCGCGGCTGAGGATTGGAGGCCGCGGCGGGAGAGGAGTGTCGGTGTTACGTTGCCGCTCTCCCTACCTTCCGCGGCCTTGACGGGGCCGCCACTGTTCGATGGCAGACGCGGTGGGGCCGCAGGGGAAGAGTGTCGGTGTGACGTTGCCGCTCTCCCTACCTTCCGCGGCCTTGACGGGGCCGCCACTGTTCGATGGCAGACGCGGTGGGGCCGCAGGGGAAGAGTGTCGGTGTGACGTTGCCGCTCTCCCTATCCTCTGCGGCCGTAGCCCCCCCTATCAGGGGGACAGGGGGAGTTTTAGTGGGTATACTGTCATTCCGACAGGGAGTCCCACATACCCCGTCCCGTCCCCCGCGAGGCGGGCATGCATAAAGCATTTCTCAGCGAAAAAAAAAAAGGATAGGTTCTCTTCACTTGAGTTGAGACGTGAGTATATGAGTACCAGCAGCTGTGAAAATTATAGGTTGAATTTGTAAAGTTTTTGTACCGGTAGTCGGGACATTCGAACTAACTGAAAACTTAGGTACCAGACATAAGTCGGGCATCTTGATGTGTGCCCCATTATACTCTATTTCACACTAGAGTTTAAGTTTTTTTAAAAAATTATGTAACTTATCTTAAGTTACATATGTAATTATTTTTAGAATCGAAAAGTCCGCTTCCAGAGTATTCGAAAATGACTGGATTTGATACAATTACAGAAACTTTCTAGGTCAAGTACTCGTGAAAATACACTCAAAACCTACTTGACACAAATATTATTATGTATTGTTGTCTGTTTTCACGAACAGACAACAATACATAAAACGACGTTTTGTTGATAAAACAGTGCGATCTTTCGTTATTCACAAAAGGAGAGGTAAGGTCGCCTGCCTATGCTAGTCTGTGAACGGAGATTAGCACATTTTGAAGGCACGTCAAAATGTCTAGCAGAAATTATCACACGCTGACGAACAAACAATGAAAAGGAAAGTATTATTTGGGTTACTTTCTCGTGTTAAGAGATTCTTACAGTATTTTACACGCTGTATACGTTCGGGGTCATATCAAAGCTTATGCCAACTTTTACGGCCTCATTCAGTGGAAGTTACTCACACTTTCAATTATTGAGGGAAGCCATTACGGTGTTTCCCGTCTGTGTGTCCGTCTGTGGAGAGAGTAGTCTCTAACGGCCTAACCGAATAACCTATTTTCAGTTACAGACAGATGGCTACTGTTGGTAGCCAGTATAATCATAACTAGATACCAGTATAATATAATCATACAGATCACTACTGATATAGGGTATTGGGACGTTAAAGCCAGAGATAGATAGGTTTTCTACCTCCAGTACGCCAAAACTAGTGATAATTGGGTTCGGCCGTAAGTCTGTCAACAAGGATTGGGGCCCTTCCGAAAGTAGTAGATCCGTCAAAACAAGTGTGAAATGCAATTTTTTGGACAGGCAAAAACACATCGTGACTAGGGACAACGGTCAATTCGTGTTGTCAGTCATTATTAGTTCGGGTCCCGAGAAGGAAACGCCCATAACTTTGGCCGAAACAACGGATTTCGTACTTATGGAATAGACCTATTGCTTCGAATTGAAGCCTTGGAGAAGGATTCCAAAAACCTCTTCGATTAAATTAAAATTACGGCAAATTTTTAGTTTAGCGACTTAAGACACAGAAAAAATGTCCCATACTAATTTGGCTGATTATTTTGGCCTTGTAGTGGACATAGTTTGAATTTGCCCTCCGAATATTTTATATGGACGTCGGCGACACGTCTAATTACGGGTTCAAAGTTCTTTATGACAAAGAATTTTTAACACGCAAAAATATATTTAGACAACTTCATGAATCCATACTGACTTATACTAATTTTATAAATGTGAAATTAATTTGGTCTGTTACTTTTTGACGCCTTAACGGCTGAACGGATTCGATGAAATTTGGCATAAAGACAGACCTTTTTATCTATGCAGAACCTTCCCGTGGGATAATTTCCAACCTCCAAGCAGATGAAGCCGCGGGCAAAGCCAGTATTCTATAAAACAATGTTCAGCTGACTGCAATAGCCATATCTGTCCACTTTAATTCTGCCATAATTATGTATAATACATAATTATAGCAGATCGTATGGAACCTGCAATCTCTAATAGCTGTCCACTTACTGCCATATACTTTACAATTTGCATACTAAATAAAGATAGACGAGCAGCAGCCACAGGTTAAAAGGGACATGACCATATTGACCATGTCAGCTCAATTTGATCAAACCAATCGATAAATACGAGTGACTGACAAATAGCCATAACAAATAGATAAGAGTCACAATTGATGTTATCACAATCAGTGTACTTTAATCTACATATATCGTTGTTGAGTCATATTCTCACGAATAGTGACTCAATTTGTTTAGGGACTTCTAGTAATGTTTACGAGTGGAAATACTGTTAGTCACAGGCTCGGACACAGGCGTGTTTTGTTTTCTATTACATACATTTTATAGGGAAGTTATACTTGCCTAGCATTATTGCTGGATACAGGAAAAAGGGCTTATTTGTTGTTAACTTGTTCGTTTACTACTTTTTCGAGCAGTGGTAGGCAAGTGATAACGGCCCCAACTTACGAGTTGTAGGTCGTAGGTTGAAACCCAGATATGCGCTTTAGTTTGTGTAATTTATTTCATCACCACTGCTGTCAAAAGGGTGAAGGGAAACATCGTGAGGAAACCGGCATGTTCTAGAACCAAAAATTCTAAGACAATCATGCGACATCTGACAACCCACACTGGGCTCGCGTGGTGGTTTACGGCCCGTGTGGTGGATTACGGCCCACTCCCTCTCACCGAGAGGAGGCCTGTGCCCTAGCAGTGGGAACGTTACAGGCTGACTATGCTTACCTACTACTTCTGTGAATTTTTTTTTGCTAAAACTCGACATGCGGCGTTTCTTTACACCCGAGAATGTATGCGGTTAAACGTTCGAAAAGTTAGCGCGAAAATATCATGGTTAAAAATTAAATGTTCGACGTGAACGTGATGGTCCAAATAGGAATGGAACGGCCGATGATGCTGGCAATAAAAAAACCTTATGCATGGAAGTAAGTATGAAACCTGGGAAGTTCCTAACTGCTCATAAAATTAAGTTAGTAATGAAGACGGCGGGACTTGTAATCCTAGCCTGGTTAGAGAGAATGAAACCATGACATACTATGGTAGTGAGTTTACATAATTTTTCACATCCATTCAGTCTCTCGATCTTTACCCTTGACACACATAAATGTATTTGGGTAAATTGTTCGTCATTTCTATGAGAATGCTAACAATACAATCCTTTCTAGCACATAATGAATGCCAATTGAGCTGTTTAGGGAAATCCTTCTTACAAAGATATCTCTTTTCCTTCCAACTCTTCCTTTCTCATAATTTAAGAAGAATAATTATGAATAAAGGAAAACTTAATAGCCATTAGGTAAAATATTCCTTGTCTAGTGGTTGCAAGCGCTACTGCTGAGTGAGAAGTCCTGGGTTTGATTTCTAGGTTGGGCAAAATGTTACTAGGTTTTTCCATCAGGAATTTCTCAGTAGCAACCCGGAGCCAGGACTTGTGCCCGGTTGATAATATTAGGCTCGCCGCCAATTACATGGAACTTTAGACTTAACTGGCAAAATGTGGGTGTAACTATGAGAACACCTCTGCTTAACATTTCGGGGTATGCAGGCGTGATAAAATAAGAATGCCACATATTATTGGTGTCATTAATTCATATGTTTTAAATAATGATTCACTGTTTGTTTGGGAAATTAACAAACATTTTACGACTTATTGTTTATGAACGTTGCTACTTGCTACGAATTATAGCACCTAATATGAACCCACTCATCAAATATAGACAGAAGTCCATGGCTATGGAGCAAAAAATACTTGGTGATTCTTAAAAAATATAAAGGAAAATTGTTCCTTAGCAACAGTATGGTGTTTACAAACCATAAAATGTGATGACTATTGAAATTTTAGTAGTTATTGTATGAGAGTAGTTAAGAACAACAAAGTAAAATGATAAGGAAAAATGAAAATTTTAGATTTAAACAAATGCAAGGCCATAGAAGGTAGCGGCTAAGATAGCTGAAAACAGATATCTATACTTATAGGAGGCATAGAACGATAGGGCATACATACTCACAGCAGAGGGCGAACCGAAAAAGGTTATAAGACTTTAAATATCATCACTCTGAACTTAGGTACAGAAGAGATTAAAAAGGTCTATGGCGAAAGCGTCAGGATAGACCGTGAAATTCAAATTTTCTTACATTTTTTGCAATTTGCAGGTAGTTGTATGTTGAACTAAATATGATTTGCAGCCATATCAAATATTTATTTAAAGAATTATAATCTTATTAATCCTCAATACAACTCCTTTAGGTCATAATACCCTATTGAATTATTTTTTCATGAAATCATGACATTTGAGCCCAATTCTAACTTAAGGAGTTGTATTGCTAATTCTAATGATTATAATTCTGCAAAGCCATCATTAATGAATATTATAAATGCGAAATTTTGTGAGGATGGATGGATGTTTATTACTCTTTCACACAAAAACTACTGAATGCATTTGGATGAAATTTAGCACACAGATAGTTTATAACCAGGATTAACACATAGGATACTTTTCATCCCGATATTCCTCGTAAGGCCTTCCTTGTAAGGCCTCGCTATCGCATTGGATCACTGATCTGTAATGGTAGTTGTAGGTAAGAAATAAATAAATAAATAAAATTCCCAAGGGATTGTAACTGATACAGGTGAAATCGCAAGGTTGTGCTAGTTATACATAAGATTACAAATAAATAAATCAATCAAAAATTGCGGGACCAAACAAGTGAAAAATATATGAGTAAAACAAGTTCTGTTAGCTCAATCCTATTCAGAATCTAAAGCATTTGTTTGAGTAATGTCTTAACTTATTTATCATAAACATTCTCACTCACTCTCACACTCCCTGACATACATTCCTATATCATTGTTATCTCGTATGCACCTTTTTCAAACATCAAATAATAAAATATCTACATTTGCATCATTACGAGGCACACTATTTCAAACACTATCAACTTATTCGTTTTTACAATCTTATTTTTTGTTTTAGTTAAAATTTTCTAAATATTACTAATATGTAATAAATAAATTTCCAAAACAGTGTCGCCTTAAAATCACAAATTGTTTAAAACTCTCAAAGACAGCCTCAATATACTGTGAAGTCCACAATTTAAAATATTGAATTTATGTTTCCTTTAGTTACAATGATTTTAGGACTGGTTTATTTGTATTATTAAGGAAATGTATGAAAACTTTATTTGGTAAATAAACTATTTGTTAATAAACAATTTTTGTTTCATTAAAATTAGTTTGTTATATTGAGTACTTATCTTCATACTCATGTACAAAAGTTTATGCCACAAACAAAATGAACATAGCTTGATGTGGTAAAAAATTTGAGTAATAAAAACTTCTTGCATTTTATCTAGATGTTTATAAGTATGAAAGGAAACCATAGGTTTATGCTCATCGTTTTTGGTTGTATGAGGTCATACTTCCTGTATAGTATGGAATAGGTAAAATTATGAACACCTACACTCACCTACATCAAATAGCAGTGTTAGTGTAGGTATATGATATTTAGGATAGTTTTTTATTTTTTTATTGTAGAGCAATGGGCAGGGTGTAGTGGCTTTCTACATAAAAGCCTTTATGTTTTTTTTTGTAATAATGTAGCTAAGAGCATTATCTAAATTGGCACCTTACAAAAATACCTAACTTCAACATGCTACTTTTGCTAATGACATACCCAAAAACTGGTCATTATTTTTATTTAGCATTATCTAATGGCAGGTGTCATTTATTTTGTAAGTATCGTAATGTGCGTGCTTGGTAAAATAAGGAAACAATTTAAATGGAAAACAGAATGCGATTTTACGGAAACGTTGTTTAATTACGTTATACTTGGCCTGGCCCGGCCTTAACTGCAATGATATGGATGAACTGAAATTTTGAAAGCATTTTAGCTCACGCTCCATCGAGTTTCGTGAAAATTCAAAAAAAGAACATGAATCAATTTTTTGCTCGTCACACGATACTAAGCCTCACGCGATAGAGCACGATTAGGTTATCACACTTACTGTTTTTATAACACAATTGCATTAGAATAGTAAAATGTTTGTGGTTACTTACTTCTCTAACACGTAGCGCAGGAATATAAACACAAATGCTAACGGTATAGGAAAGAAAACGTGCGTATGATCGGTGTAAACCACCGCCTTATCGGGACCAGGAGCGATGTCTGCCCATGTTGTATTCGGCGGCAACCACACGTCTTCATTCCAAAACTTGTCGAGGAAATACCTCAACATATTTGGCACTGTATTCTGTTTTGATTACTATTTTAATTAAATCCAATTCAATTTTTACAATGTGTACGAGCACCTCACGGCTTCATTGAGAAAAAAGTGACAGATTATTGAAGTGAAGTTGCCATATAAAACTATGTTAAATAACCGCTGTTTGGATTTTTGACGTCTAAAAAATGGAAGTTTTTTTTAATTTTTTTTACAAACTTATTTATTTTTTAATATAAAACACGATTAAATATAAAGCAAATTAAATAATTGCGAATATTTCCAAGTAATGTTATTCAACATGACGTTATTTTATGTGTTAGTTTTTATTTCCTGATAACACTGCTCAATTGATGGGGGATCATGAACTGTTGAAGATTGGTTGAAGTGAAGGCTTTGACCGTTTATATCTAAAAAATAGCTATTTTGTGTAGTGAAAAACGCATTTGTTAAAATGTTTTGGCAGTTGTTTGTAAATGTATATAATAATAATAAAGCTGAAGATATCCTGCTTATGCGTATGAAGTTTCATTAAAATCGGTTCATGCATTTCGAAAAACAAGGACTTGAAAGTAAGTTTGAACGCGGTAATTTCTGCTGCAACTTCTAAAAAAACATTATCATTTGTAAGCCCAGTTCTTGAGGAAGGCTTTAATTATATAGGACATTTAACATCACGCTATGACTCTTAGGTGCCGAGCAAAATAAAAAACAGTCAGAACGTCAAAAAAAGAAAAGAAAGAACGCTAAGCGAAAATGAAGTAATAGCAGACGATGCGATGCGACGGGGTGGGTCGGGGGAATAATAAATTTCACGCGTTCGAAGTCGCGGGCAGAAGCTAGTAGATATATAATAGGTTTATCGTTCTCATTTGGCACTTTTTCTGAAACATTAAAAATATCCATAGTGAAGTCACATTTTGAGTTAATATAAACAACATAATTTTCTCATCTTTTTATACTATGTTTGTATGCAAATAAATATATTATAATAAACTATACCAGCTCGGAAAGTACCTTGTTACCTTTTTTAAAATGAGCAGAAAGTAGGTACGTCATTACTGTTGTACAAATTTGCAGGTCGAAAAAGTGTATGAAAATCCATTGTTAACGTGCTGTGTTTTATCTTAATTGACGGCAATTCAGTAACTAACCCAATTATATATAGTGTACTTACTGCCAAAAGTCACGTAGGTATCACCAAGCGCAAAATGATACTGGCCACATACTTTTGCTGATTATTCAATGAGCTGAGTTTTAATAACTGTAACAATTCTAATATAAGCACTTAAAAAAATGATTGGTTGATTTTTTTTGAGTGATAAATAGTGCTATAATCCACAATGGTATAGTTTAAAGCACTATGTATCACTCGGAAGAGAGTGCGATTCCCAAATCGTGTGTAAGGCCGTCGGCTGCATCCTCATTAGTAATCAGTTATTTTCTCCCCTCGGTGAACAACGTACCAGACTACTTCTAGAATTATTAAATTCCTTGTATCCTTCGTTATATTAAATTCAGCGTTACGGTTGCATTGTGTAGTTCGCGTTTACTGCGATAGATGTAGTTAGTTGCAGTCACTCACTTTATACTAACTTTACCAAAGTTTTCTAGCGAGATTTCGATTCTTTCGTTTAAAAAATCTGGCTATGTCGCAACAGTCATAAACTTTATTTAATACCTACGGGGGATTTCTTAAATAACCAATGTCGTAAAACATAGTAGAGTAGTTATTTGAAAAAAAAACAACTAATTTTTTATGTGCCATAAGTGTTTTATGTATGTATTTATTACCTATTTATACTACATTATGTACATAAATAAAAACTGGTTTACTTGCTTTACTTTTAGCTTGCTTTACATTTGCTTAAGCTTAGTACATAGCTAACAATGTTGAAATTTTTTTGGCGGGACTCTTGCGCTCGCTGCGCTTCACCTGAGGGGCAATTCTCTAATTTTAGGAACGTTCACAGTTTGATTTGTCTCAATCTGTCAAAAATACCTCTAATTTCCTTACATTCTTGACAAGTTTTTGACATTAGTTTGTAGCTGAGATAAGACTGCGAGTAAATTTTGAACGTTTCAAATTACGAGAATTAGCCTTCTGCGCCAGCCCTTAGGCGCTATGACGTTGACCACAATCATTGAAACGTTTTTAATTAAGATCACTTGCGTTTAGACTATTCGTCATCCTCCTCTGTTTCCCTTTTTGTTAATGAGCAAAATTATTAACACCATTATTAATGTCCATTGCTCTAGTGTCCGTAGTCGGAAATTGTACCATCATCTGATACTTCCAACAAACTTGAGCTTCTTACGTCGTGGTGTTCATCCTAAAAGGAAATGGTAAGATTATTATTTAATGGAATGCGCTAGGTAGCCCGCGAAATTCAAATTTTCTTACGTTTTTTTGCAAATTGCAGCTTAGTGTTTGGTTGTATGTTGAACAAATTCTGGTTCGCGAGCGTAACTAGTACCTATATGTTTACAGAAATAATCCTAATAGACACACACGTGCCACGCACATGTCAGGTATCGAGGTAAACCCTCAAGCAGCCGGCGGCGATGTATCGCAATAAGTAAGGTATCCTTCGGCATGTGCGTGCTTGTCTATTAGCATGCATTTGTTTTACGTGAAGGTGTCAGTGAGGTATCTTCGGCATGTAATTATACCCTTAGATGAAATGCGAACTAGTGTCGCAGGCAGAAATAGCACCGCTTAATCAGCCTATAATTTATTTATTTATTTATTACCAAATTTCGTAAATAACACCTTATCAGCTATAACGCCAATGTGATGTTACTACCCAAAGAATTCAATTAAAAACAACCATCATGATTACAATTAAAAATACAATGCTAAATAAATTAACACAATCAAAACAATTAAATTAACACAATTAAAAATACAATCAAAATTAACACAATTAAAAATACAATCAAAATTACAATTAAAAAAAAAACAATTAAAAAATACAATTACAAAATACCATTAAATGTATTAAATACTAGTACAATTAATAGCACTTCTCAACATTTTCAATGCACTTCAAAGCTACTCCTGTGAACTTCATCAGGCTGCAGTGAAATATATCCCATATAATATTATTAATAATATTATATTAATAATATATAATAGTAATAATAATAATATTATATTATTAATATTATTATCTAATATACATGGGGCACAGGGCTCTTTTCGAGAGGGAATGGGCTGTAATCTACCATGCGGGCCTAGTGCGGGTTGGCAGATGTCACATGTCTTCGAATTTTTGGTTCTAGGACATGCCGGTTTCCTCACGATGTTTTCCTTCACCGTTTTTGAGAGCAGTGGTGATGAAATTAAACTAATAAAACAAAAAATACGTCAATTTACGACAGGCGCTGACTAATTTGACAGGACTAAACTAATATTTATCTTCTGTCCTTTTCTTAATGAAATAGAAAGAAAAAGATGAACTGAACTTAAATTTAGTTTAGTTTGTGAACAAGGGAATCGGCGCCAATGCCGCACGAAAGTAAAAATATTGCAGCGGGATTTTATCGCGCACTGCATTTTCAACTCTCGGTGTTGAGTCAAGCATTGATAATCCAACAGAGCGCTTCCCGGCGCGGCTTGTCAAAAAAACCACACAGTTGGATTTTCAACTCTCGGCGCTATTTCACGCACTGGATTTTCAATGCACCGGCGTTGAAAATCCAGTGCGCGAAATAATCCCGCCACGATTTTTTACGGTCGCGCGAACGTCAGCTAACAGGTAAATCGATGTAATTGACATATTCTAGCAATGCGATGTGTAATAAATAATTACCTGTTTAAATGCAGGAGAAATAGGTATAGCCTTGTGTAGAACTCTATCGGAATGTAGACAAAGAGCAGCAGGCGGTCGAACTTGACTTTCTTAAACGCCTTCGTCACCTAACACAAAATTAACCTAACCTATTACAATTTCTACCAATCAATATTGGTATTACAACTGGGCCATAGGTACCTGGGAACCTTCTGGTTACGAAGACATTGAAGGTCAAAGTTCAAATTTTTACTGACGTTTTACGTTTTGCATGCACAATGTTGTACGTGTGTTACATCGCGCACTACAGCAAACGGGTTCGAACATTTTTGTTTTTATAGAAGCCGGCTATCCACCCCTGCCATTTTGATTTTTTTTCAAAGTTTTCACTCACGATGAAAGTACCTAGTATAGATACAAGCTGTTGTTGTGCATCCTCATCAAATTTCAGGAGGCTGTTATGAAAGACATAAATAATCAAATAAAATTACGATCCCTGGTAAATAATGAATACATAGGTAGGTACCTACTTGTTTTTTTAGTTGTATAAGTTTGACAGTATTTCAGAATGCACCACTTTCATAGAACAGAATCGCGTTATAGTATCGTATAAGCGGCCGCGTTTTTATGTGTTTAAAAGGGCAGTTACAGTGCGGTCTCACACAGCCCGCGTTTTAAAATGCGTGTCCCACACATTTCCGAAAATTAGAAAAAAGAAACGTACCTACTTATTTTATTATTGACTAGCTTCTGCCCGCGACTTCGCCCGCGTGGATGTCGGAAGTTATCCCACGGGAACGTGCTACCAGGATAAAAAGTATGTGCTTCCCCAGGATGCCATCTATCTCTTTGCCAAATCAGAAGTTCAGTGGCTTAGGCGTGAAAATGTAACATACAGTTTCAAGTTCAAATCCTCCCCTAAAAACCGAATTACCCCTTTTTGCCCCGTCAGGGGTCAATTTTCGACAACTTGACATACTTATTCGAAAGTATCAATACTGGGTTTCGAGTTAATCGGACCGCGCATTCAATTTCTTCCACACAAACTTCAACACCCCTATATCCCCATTTGAGGGGTAGTTTGAAAAACTTATAATGATAAACTTTATTACTTACTTAGGCAAGTATTGTTGCCAAGTTTCAAGTTTATTAACTGAAGGAATAAGATTTTTCATACAAACAAAATGCCCCCATTTCACCCTCTTAGGGGTGGAATTTCGAAAAACCCCTTCTTAGTGGATTCACGAAGAATACACCCTCCAAATTTCATGTCTCTAGGACCAGCGGTTTAGGCTGTGCGTTGATGTCTCAGTCAGTCAGTCAGTCAGTCAGGACTTTGAATTTTATATATATAGATTCGTGTCGAGAATCAGTAGAAGAGTTACCTCCTTGAATTTGACGAGGATGCAAAACGACACCTTGTATGTGGGTTGAGGAGCCTTATGCAAACCAAAAATGTCAACAAATATGGTACCCTAAAGTATCACGCTATACCTAACTCAAGCAAACTCTCTACGTTATCCAGTACTGGCATCAACACTGCCCTGTATCTGAACACACTGATTACCCAACTAGAGCTCAGCTGGGAAGCAGTCAGGATGTGGTGGAAGAACCAGTCTAGAAGAGCCTGTCATCCCTGCGCTTCACGTTTCGGGGAAAATGTGATCATTGTTGCAAAGATGGATGCCGTGGACGTCACGTAGTACCACCAAACGTCGTTTGTTTCGCCCCGAAGAAAGAAGAAGTGGTAGAAAGTAGTATGTGGAGTGGGGTACCCACCACTCCACATACTACCTTCTATCTATATGATATCTTTATTGACCTAGATGTACCTGTACCTTTAGGAAGGGGGGCCCATGAGCAACTTTAGTCTCCGCAACTAATTTGTCTCTCACATCAAATCTACGGGTTTATATGAAAGTGCCCGCATGTAGCGACGCGACAGCTGGAAGACATTTTTGTCCGCGGGTTTTGACGCAACTGTCGCCCGTCTATTGGTTGAATACTTGCAATGCAAGTGCGCGCACGGCGACACTAAAGTTGCCTGCTAGCGAGTTGTCGCTCAACCGAAAGTTTAACAAAAAAGTAGTGTTGCTGTCGCTTCCGTGTGCGCATTGTCCAAATCTCGGCGAGGAGACAGCGACAGAGATAAAGGAGTTGCTAGGCAACTAAGTAGAATCTAAATCAACAACGCTCTGAATGACTCAGAAACTCATAATAATTTCGCTGCATCGACGATTGTTTTTTTTTGGAGTTCATTTGCATAGGATTTAATAATTCAAACCTATGTTTGACTAAACACTATAAATTGACTAATAAAGAATAACTATCTTTTCATTACTTGACAAAAACAAAACATTTATTTTACCATACTTTGCTGAACAACGGCTATCTGATAACCTTATTCGAGGAATAATTTTAAAATTTTGACTGTTATTTCATACAAAAACTGTCAAATGTCAATTTTATTTCTCGAATAAAAGTTATCTGGCGATGGAAAAATCAGCCCATATTCAGTTAAAGTTTGACAGGTATAAACTATCTACTAGTATCTACACACAGGCACAGGCGGGTCTGCTGCTTTTTTCTAGCAAATTAAGGTATAAGAGACAACTTGAAAATACTTATTACCTGATCGGGATACCCAATAAAGCATTTATCGAGATCCCAAAACCAGTCTGTCCCACAGTGTTTAGAAGCCATAAAGGTTATAGTAGTACAGTAAATACTACTAACGTAAGATAACCTTACTTTAAGACTAACCAAGATTGATCAGTACCATCAACTTTTTGTAGCTGGCGTACGGTAAAACCGCCCTTACTGCTACACTATCATAGTCCTCCAGACCGTATTTCGGCCATGGCGGCTAGTCTCAGTCTAGCCTTCCACGCGGGAGATATTATAGTGCACAAGTGTGTGCGCAGACATAAGTGTCCTCTCACTTCCTTCACTCTCATAGTCTGATGGTACGCCATGCAATCCGACACGACCGGAGAGAGATCAGGCGCAAGACCAACGGGTTCACGTGCGCACCGAGGCAGAGGGGTATGACACTGTTAACTTCCAAATTCTGGGCTGTTATTAAGAAATTCCTAATGGAAAAAACCCAATAACCGACCTTGGAATCGAACCCAGGACCCCACGCTCAACAGCCGCGCTTGCGACCATGAAACCAACGGGACAGCTACACAAAGGAACTGTCGTCAAATTACACCACCACCACCACCACCATTGTCGCCATGGAGTAGACGGACTGTAGGTGGCGATGGTGATTAGTAATGTAGATTGGCAGCAGATGGTACAGCATATACCATGACGTCATCTTATCATTTTTAGAAGCGAGAGTAAGAAGCCTTGAACAAAGTTGATATTATTACAACATTTTCTGAATAACAATACCTACAACTTTTTAGGTAGGTTTTTTTGCATCACGTAGTCAAGCGTATTATTGAATAATTGAATATGAAATTACGAAACTTAGTACTTAAATAAAAAAAGTTAAATATATTTTTTGTATCATTTTATTATTGTTTCATCGCATACAAAAGAGACTATTTTGCAAATCAGAGATGTAAATCTCGCACAAGTTATCACGTGTTAACATTCACATAAAAACGACGCTCTCATTAATAACAATTCATCTCATTTGCTTATAAATAAAAAATAGACCCATTCTAAACAAAGTTAGTCACTGGTGTCTCACTAAGGATTAGTTCAGTCTACTCCACCAATACAAACAAGCCGTGAAAAACAGTTTTCTATCTTTATTGGTATACTGCACTCGCGATTTAGTAAGCAAATATGTGTTTTTTGTAAAAAAAACCACTTTGATGTACACATAAAGTTCAGTTTGCACTGCAACATCAAATATTTTTGTGGCCTTCTTTAATAGAACTGGCCAGTCTAAAATCAACTTAATTTACAATAGAATTAAGTTGATATTTGCATAACATCAATTTGAAATGAAATACTTTTTCAGGGAGCAAACATTTTGTGAAAAAGACGTACTTTTACTTTCTTTTACGTTATCCAGTCGCCAACGCGACTAAACACAGACAAACAGTGACTACCTTTGCGAATAAAACAAAAAAAAACATTAACCTATACCAAAAACAACAACCATAGAATACGCAAAATTTCCTCTTAATTAATTAATAATACAACCGTTATAATAAAAATAAAACTTTGATGACAAATGCAATTAGGACAGAGATCAACAACACATACATATTAATATTATAATTTTCATCATACACTTTTTTTTCATCATATTTTCCACATACATTGTTTGTAAACGTTACCTATATGTATATCAACAACATTTAAAATATATAGTGAAAGGCACCAACGTATCATGATAATGTTTTTTTTTTGTACATTATTTATTTAGTTGTTCAAAGAGGTAACAGTACAGTGATATAGACAAACTCTACTTTAATAAAAAAACAGTGATAAATAGATATGTAAAGGCCAGGAAACAGAATAATAATGTTATAAAGTATCTGCTAGACAATTAACCGACATTTATATGGACAGAAATAATATTGTCTCTTCATTAGTTATTAGACAACATTTTAAGCCGTTTGTATTTTTTGGCCCACTTTAGAGGCAACATTTTAAGCTGTTTATATTTTTTGGGCGCATAGACAAATCTTAAGCCATTTATATTTTTTGGCCCATGTTATGGGCAATATTTTAAGCCGCTTGTATTTTTAGGGCCACGATAGAGGCAACATTTTAAGCCGTTTGTATGTTTTGGCCGAAGTTATAGGCAACATTTTAAGCAGTTTGTATTTTATGGCCCACGTTATAGGCAAAATTTTAAACCATTTGTATTTTTGTATATACCCACTATCGGAACAAAGTAGTAACATTTTTACTCAAACACCGGCCGAAAATTAAGAAAGAAATTACTATTGTATAATTTATTAATAAATTGTTGTTTTATTCATAAGAACACTGTCTATATTCCTATATATGCTAGATTTTTACTATATTAGCAACCAATTATAAGTACCACATAAATACTATGAAACATACTGGTCTCTTTATAAACTATAACAACACTTATATGCACCATTAAATTAAGTTTATCCTTACAATATAAACTCTGAAAATAAATATTTTGGTATACTCATAACATAATTTAAATGCTAAATTGGGTTGTAATATTTTTCTACACTGGAAAGCATAAAAAATTTAAAGTGTGCACCCTAAATGAATACTGAAATACATGTCAATTTAAACACAAAGAGAACGAAATAGGATCTATTCATTTTAAATAATAGTTTATGGTCTGAACAGAAAAAAAAGAATACAAGTAATTAAAAAAGAACATCGTTGATGCATTTACAGAATTTTCTCGTATCTATTTTCATTCATCTAAAGTTATCACTTACGAGTATCCGTAAAAATGACTCTTAACTCCACTATCATAAGGTCCAAATAAACCGAAACTTAATGCACGTAAAATGCAATAGCTACTGTATGTACTTTTTTCTTTTCAGGCATATAAAATGAACAATTCCTTTAAACATCTGAAGAAAACCAACAGTCATAAATAAAATGGTAGACGTACAAATACTTCACCTGTAAATAAAATGATTACTCCTTAATACTATTAAAATTTATTATTTTTTAAGCTTTGTAAAGCGTCTTTGGGTGTATTCGATAGTACCGATTTTTTATATTACTTAACATTACTTGTGTCTCGACTATAATCGACAATTGTGCGACTAACTATTATATGCCTACCGTTCAGCTCAAACGGAGCCTGAGGAAGATGCGCGGTGCGGGAGGGCCGTAGACAGAGTATAGTATTGTAATAGACACAGGCCTCCTCATTTTGAAAGGGAGTGGGCTGTAATCTACCACGTGGGCCCAGTGCGGGTTGGGAGACACATGTCTTCGAATTTTTGGTTCTAGGACATGCCGGTTTCCTTCACCGTTTTGAGAGCAGTGGTGATTAAATAATTTACACAAATTAAAGCGGGTTCAAACCTACGACCTACAACCCAACTACTAGTTGTAGGTGGCCCAGTAGACAGCACTACTCAGTTAATCTATACCATGCTCTATCTACAGGCTGAAGTGTCGCGAGAGCTCAGTCATTCGCCCGCTGACGGGCGTGAACACACCTTCCACACCGTGCAATGCCCCTCAGGTACCGTCGTACCGTCTCAGTTAAACGGAATGCCAGCCGAAGTATTCTGAAAAATCTCACCGTGAAAACTTAAGTGAAGTGAACTGTCAATAGTGTAAATCCTCAGCATCAGCAGTGCGATTCTGTAACCATCTCGCTGTGAAAACTTAGGTGAAGTGAGCGTGGAGTGAGCTGTCATTCCAAATAATGCAAGGGATTGACACTACTGACAAATCATATCAAGCTCACTTCACTTGAGTTTTCACGGTGAGATTTTCACAGAATCGACCGGCTGGTGGAATGACAGCTCACTACACCTTAGTCACGGTGAGATTTTTATAGAATAGACCGCCTGTAGTCGTAGTGCGAGTCGTCGACTAAATAATAGTCGGTATATAACTATTTCTCTAACTAGCAATGTGCAATAATAATGTACCTACATTAAGTCAAATGATATGGTTCATATTTGTTCGTTATTATTATTTCCTATTACATATTAAGACAACACCAGCGGAATCGGCGGGAATTTTGATATAAATTGTTTTTTTTTTAAATCGATTTGGACTTTCCTAGATAATTTTGATAACTATTGATAACTTAAAAGGTAACTGAGACTCGGTATATTCTTCACTGATGAATTGATGATTAGTAAATATAATCTATCATTACAACATTTCTTCGTTCATCGTGATCCAAGATATACCGAGCTCTTGGTCACTCATAAACAGGGTGGCAAGAACATCGACGCGCAAACTGGCCACGAATTCAGCATTCAAGATAGCGTAGACATTTTTCATCGGTTATAAAAAAAGAATCCGCTGTTTCATAGAAAAATGCAATACCAATGCGGTCAAAATGTATGAAACAGCAATTTTTTTTTTTTAATAACCGACCAATTGTTTCGACGTTTGATGTTGTTCAGTCATGTACTGAATCTGGTAACATTTGTGTTCTTCTCCATTGAGATCTACGTTTTGGAATGGGCAACTAGCTTCAACTTTCTGACCGACTATTTAATTTTGACAATTCGAAAGTGCCTGTAAATGGTTTAATTGAAATAAACGCTTTTAGTTTGAGTTTAACAGTTTGGGAATTGGGAGTCGATGTCCTTGCCACCCTGTATAATCATTGCAAAAATTATTCATTCATCTTGATCCAAGATACACCGGGCTCTTAGTCACTCAAAACTCTAAATAGCTTAAGCTTACGGAAAAGTTAATAACAATCTACGATCTCGTAGAGGTAAAATATACTTAATTGATACTCTTATATAGCCTATTTTCGCTTGAATAACTAAACTATTTAGATTTTAACGTTGTCTTTTTATTGCGTCCTATACAAAATATATCTTTTATAGTATTCTTGTCGTTGATTTCGCCATTCCTTTGTTATTTGTGAACACTCCAGGATTTTTAAACAATACAGGGTTTTTGGTAAAACACTAACAATCTTGCAGGAGTGGATTACTAACATCTTGAATAACAACTTTAGTTCTATAACTTTTTACAAAACAAAATACATTTACCAAAAACAAACCTGAAGATTTCGTTGTTCTATCTAACCCCCGCTCCCCTTCGCTGAATTTTGTACTACACACGGCAGTTTGTTTACCTAACTAGCCCTTTCTTTTGCTTCGCGTGGAGTTTGTAACAGAAAATCGAATATTTCAATTCGTTGAATTGAAATATTTTAATTTTTTTGTATGAAAGTCTGATTAATTAAAATTGTTGAATTAATAAAATTCATAGAACAAAAGTCGGTGTTTATAATATTAGTAATATAGTCTTGAGAGGTTGTTAATGTTGCACCAATAACCCTGTATAATATGCCTGTGAAATTGCATGCTTCCCGCGGTCCTATCTACGTTCGAAACTTGGCAAGTCCCTAAACTTATCCCCACCATAGTTTTAAATTCTTAAAGTGATCTATCAACGCAATGCTTATTATTATTTTATACCTAATTTTGGAATTTAATAAGACGTGTTCTGCGCGCGTGTATTTCAGGCACTAATTTATCTTTATTATTGTATCATATCTAAGAGACGAATAGAATAAGACGTGGATGATAGAATTCACATAACAATAAAACGTTTCAATACACACGGGTTTAACGATCATATTACATTTTATTCATTAATCACTATGAAGAAACCAGCGGGGTAAATGCGTAACACACTAAGTATCCGTTCACACAGCGGCGGCTCGGAGAAGAGAGTACATTTTTATCGCGTTTAAAAAAGAGTTTTGGGTCATTGATACGGTTGTTTTATTCATGTCACTGCGCGTTGAGCCGGCTCTTAAGCATTCTCATTTAAAAAAGAAGTGACATGATAAAAACAACCTTATTTCAATGACCCAAAACTCTTTTTTAAACGCGATAAAAACGTACTCTCCTCTCCGAGCCGGTCTGTATGAACGGACACTAACAGTAGGATAGGAATGACTTTAATTTTGACAGTTTGACTACGTTCATTGAGCTATTAACCCTGTTGTGCAGAGGAATGTTTCAAACCTATGAAACAATGTATTAGGAATTTCCTACAAACCATCGATTGTGATTGAAAGTGTGTTACGCAGTTAGAGTATGAAATCGCCAACCCGTCTTGAGCAAGCGTAGTCAACCATGCTCATGCCTTCTTTGTATCATGAGAGGTAATTGATGACGATGCGAGCAGCACAGAACCAGTCGAGTTTGGGCGAGGCCTATGTCCAGCAGTGGACATCTTTCGGCTGAAATGATGATGATGATAAAATAAATTGAAATATCGTCTGTCAAAATAGAAGAGCGCGGACTGGGTCGACTGTTTTGAACGCAAGAAGTATTTATGCAATTGCAATAACAAAAACATGGATTTGATTTTCTCACTTAAATTCAAATGTCTTTTTTTAAAGGGGTTTTTTTATTCAAACGATGGTAGGGATGTCCCTCGCAATGAATGACGTGCAAAAAGAAAATGTTTCAGAAATTACTATAATTTACGCTCCATCCACGTCATGTTCTATTGTCATTTCGCTAAAATAATGTTAACAGGGGAACTTTTATAATCAATTTCGTAGGATTAACTTGCTAAGAACTTCAGACTAGGCAGTATGGTCTTAATTATTTCACAATAAATACGTTTGTAAATAATACTATAAAGTTTGCTTGATTTAAGTATAACTTGAAACCAGCTGACCCGGCGAACTTCGTACCGCCTCAGAATAAAGTTGAATGATTTTTTTTTCTTGAATTTTTCCCACTGTTTTAATAGTTATTCTGCTATTAGGGGCGGGTATACAAAACCAACAAATCAAAGATCACAAAAATCGGCCCAGCCGTTCTTGAGTTACAAATGGTGTAACTAACCCGACATTGTTTTACTTATAAAGAAAATAAAGGAATCGATTAGCAAAGAAATTAAACACTTTAGCCAGCACGCTTAGTCTACAATCCCCGGCTAATGTTAACATTTTAGGCAAACTGGGTACTGTTCATATAATAAATCAATATGACCCAACTGCGTGGTCCCCCAATAAATAGCTTACTTATATTTATTAATATGTATTTTGAATTTTATACTAAGCTTAGTCAAGAATTATTTATTTTAGCTATTATAAACAATCACCTTTCGCCTGCCAAAGCACGACAGTTACACGATTTAAGTATTCTTAAGTATCGTAAAAATAGTACCAATTATTCATCATTATTAGCGACCTAGATTAGTATTGTGACTTTGAGAATGGCAACAAAGAATAATAGACCTTATAGCATAATATTAAAGACGTGTTTTGAATGAAATGTTGAAAATGGTGAAAAGATATTAAAGGAACGAGTTTAGGCTTATAGTAATACCTAAAATGCAAGAATAGGCCCTTTTGTTAATAATATGCCTATTTAGACCATTTTCACAAACACGGGGTATTTTCAAAATCAATTCAATCGAATTTGATTCGAATTAATGTTACCTTAACAATTATTCGATTTAAATTCGATTCAATACACAACTCAGAGACAGCAAAGGTCATGTACAAAAATCTTATTGACATCGTTAAAAAAATGTTTTATATTTTTGATAGATTCGGATTGAACAAAAACTTTTAAGAGGAAACGCGGTCACGTGGTCCACTTGGAAATCCCTGAACCGTCTCCGAACCCAAGTGGGAAGGTGTAAGTCGAACCTTGTAAAGTGGGACTACCTCGAGGGAACGGCAGCACGGTGTGGATGTGGAGCTGTTTCACAAACTATGCTATCTTGCCCTCTGTGCCCCAAAACTGCAGCCAAACTGACCTCTACGCTGCCACCGATAACGCTGTGGAAGTATTCCTTTTTTTTCCCTGGTTAATGATACTAGTCCAGATATTCTTTTACGATATAATGTATATCTACCATTGTGTACCACGTACCTATGTTTTGATTTTTGGCGTAATTATTAGTATGGAACGAACCGCGTTTCCTCTTAAATAAAGTTGCAAGCCACACTTATGCTTACAACAACAAAGAAAAAAAAAAAAGAAAAATATCATCATAACTATAAAAAAAGAGGGTGTGTGGTTAGGAACACACGATAGAAATGAAAACTTACGACGGGAGCCGAGTATACCCGATTCAGCGTCACCGACCGACTGGACCCGAGTGTACTCGATTCAGCGTCACCTACCAGAGTGTGACGGTTCAGTTACGTTCACTGTTCAGAAAGAGCACAAAGTGCGCCTAAAAGTTTTTACTTAAAAAAAAAACGTTTATCACGAGTAAGTACTAAATATGAAACACTTAGCTATTATTAAATAAATGCTTCTAATAACGTTCATGATAGTTTAAAGAAATTTGTGATATTTATGTTTTCAGCACCATCTTATTTTTTGGTATGTTATTATTACCAAATATTTTTTATACCATTATGTTAATGTGGTCACTCAAGTACTTTATTTTTGTGTGTTTTTTTGTAAATAAATTTTGTATTTTGTGTAAATAAATTTTATTTCAAAATATGGAGTCAAAATTATAATGTCAATTTCACATTACATAGTGAAAAAATATTAAAGCATTTCCAATGTTTGGTTTTGCTTATTTTAAAAATAACTTTTTGATAAATATTTTGTAAATAGCGTAGCTTTTAGTATATTAGGAATCTGAATTAGATTTTATACCTATAACAACAAAATAATCAGGTAAATAAAAAGTAAACTCGGAAGTATCTAATTCAGATTTCTAATGAAAACTGATCATAAGTAGGTATGAACTTTGCGCAGGGATATAATCATATTTATCGACAGTGAATCATCACTGTATCAAATAAATAATATCGACGTCGATTCCATATCGATAATTATGGGGACATCCTTAACTCAAAAAACTTTAGGTCTATCAATACTTAGAAATCTCACGTTTTTATAAATACGGACTTAGTCATAGTTCCATTCATTCTCGAATGAATGAAATGAATAAACAACACAACAGGACGAAGATTTGGGGCCACACTACTAAACTATTTTGTGCTTATTCATAACTTTATCAATCCCGTTTCAGTTTTTGTGCAGCCTTTTGAATATAATTATCAACAACATAGAATACATAACATACATTCGGTTAAGGATTAACGAGAAATAAATTGATAATTTTTTTCGTGCACTCGATTTTCAACTCATTGCATAAGAGATGAAGAGAGTTGAAAATCCAACAGTGTATTTTTGACGCGCGAGGATGGGCCTTGTGGGATTCTCAATGCTCGGCTCAACACTGAGAGTTGAAAATCGAGTGCGCGATAAAATCACGCCGCGATATTTTTACATCCGTGCAAATGTGGCCTTACGCTGATTT
The DNA here is from genome assembly GCA_949629185.1 of Apamea crenata. Lineage (NCBI taxonomy): Eukaryota > Metazoa > Arthropoda > Insecta > Lepidoptera > Noctuidae > Apamea > Apamea crenata. The sequence continues at coordinate 8,188,475 of OX451372.1, forward strand.
GCAAAAATATGTTCAGAACCTAGTATTTTTACCGCAGTAGCTTAATATAATGTATAGTTCAATGCAGTACTTTTCCTAGGCTGTCACGATAATCAGTACTCGACATTTTGCTATGTAGAATTTAATCTTCAAAGTTTGGCATTACTCTCAGAGCCATAACCTCACCAGGACACAGTGGCGATGTTGCCAGATCGCGCTGCCAAATAAATGTATACAGCTTGGTTACGCAGCCAAACATACATTTTGTTGGCGACGCCACCTGGCTGCCTCGCTATTGCGTCCCAGTGGGCTCTCACTTAGAACTATTTCTGAGACGCATAATTTTAACAACAACTTACATAAATCTAACAGCAAAGGCACCGGCCGTAAAGCTTACATATACAATAAAGCGTAAATGTGGCCCCTTGTTAATATTAGTGATATATCTAGTTACAACCTCGTAACGTGGAGTGATGTAGTCATGCGTGTGGCCGCCGGGAGGCGCCACGGACGCTGGGCGAAACGCCTGGACGGTCGGCCCGACCCTATGTCTCTCTGAAAAGATTTAAGCTGAGTGTTAGTTTGAGGTGATCACATGTTGTGAGGGACTTACAACCAGTTTCTCGAACGAAAATTATCGCAAAAATAATGTGGCAAGTAATGTAATCAACTAACATAGCCCAGAACCGATCGAAGTGGCGGTGCTTGGAAGGCCTATGTCCAGCAATGGACGTCTTTCTACTGAAATAATGATAATGATGATGAATGTGACAAATTGTCAAGCGCGCGTAAACTGCTGTGATTGGTTGACTGTTTTATCAGCAGCCAATCGCATCACTTGACTTGCTTTCAATTCTGACGCATCGATAATTTTCGTTCCAGAAACTGGGCGGTAGGCCACAGAAGGGTTAATAAATGGAGTGTTAAAGGTTATATGGAGTAATTTACGTTGCTCAATGAGTCGAGGAGTATTTTTTGCTTATGTAGATAAGATTTTATTTTTCACTTATTAAACCACAATTTTGTATGAAAAAGATGTTTTCATTGGCTCATTTTTAACAGCGTTAATTACGCCAGGTTAATGTCGTTCCCACCCTCAATGTATGTATGTCAGTAGTGATGCTTTTACACTGCGATTGTCACCCAGACAGTGTTCAAAGGTCATCAATCAAACAGCATCGGCCTCATTACACCATCACCTCCGTCGAAAAGTCATGCTTTTGATTTCAGTATCAAAGAATCATAAAAAACCAAACGCAAAGCCCGCAAAAAATCTCCATGTTTTTATCGTAACGGCAGTGGCTCTTCAAACCAGCACGCATTAGTATTAGCCGAGTTTAAAAAATCAATTCCTGATTCGAGTTATTATTCTGTTTTAGAACTTGCTTCAATCAATGCAAGTTTATAAGCGTAAAGCCTTCACCGATGAAAAATTAAGTCATTTAAAAAAAATTAAAGTCTTGAGCTCAACAGTCAATGCCCTCAATATTAACCGCCGAATTAGAATACGCGCAATGAAAACTTCCACACGGGATCGTATCCGTTAAAATAGCGACATGCAGGTTCAGGGAAACATTATTTGCGGATCACTTGACTGTATAAACCGGGCAAACCTTCGAGCGTTGCCCGGCTAGACCGGGCAAATGAACATTTTCAAGTCACATGCTCGGCTATCACCGGGCATAGAGACCTTTCCCTAAGACACGGTGGTCGTCGAATGAGTAACGTTCCCCCTGCGCTTCTTGTGTATCTGGCGAGTCTTCTTCTGAGGAGAAATGTGTGTGTTAGCATTCCATTTGTTCACTACGCTTAAGTACCCGCAGCTTGGAACAAATGTGGTAGTACAAAATGCATTTTTTTTTTGCTGTCAGATTAATCTGCCCGTACAATACAAAAATATATAAACAATTATAGCTTCTTTGTCTCATATTAACAAAAAAACAAACGTTTGTGGCTGTAATGGTCTCAAGAAAATAGATCAAAATCGCCGGAACGATTACCTACTGTTTGAAGCAATTCGTTGAAACGATCGTTTCGCGTATCTGTGTATGCATCCGGTGATTCCGGTCGGATTAGATTTGACTGTTCAGATTGCTGTCTGTATGGTAACCTTTACACATTGAAGGCCTTTTTAGAAAAGCAAGAGTGATCTACTTACTTTTTATTATTGGCCCGATTCGGCGTGCTGTTGTTCGATTGATGCGAACTGTCACTTATTTCTGAACTCGAACTTCTAATGTCACGTTCCATCTGAAAATTATGCAAATTTTCTATTTGAATCAATCATATTTTAACTAATAATTTGTAATCTGGTGTAAATTCTAAATTATATATGGGTGTATTCCTGAAATAAAAATGATTCGATTTGATTTTTTATTTAACGTGACTAAGAAATTGTTTGTTTTGGCAAAAACGTGACAAACATTAACCAGCATATCTTGGCACAAATGTCAACAAGTTTGATGTTGTCAATCAGACATATTTTTAGCTGAACGCGTTCTAATTAATACTTGTCAATTAAAGTTAAATAATGTTTAAATATAAGTAACGACTCTGATTACTGGGGTAAGAGTAAGAGTTTGCACAGTTTAATCATACAGGCAAATGTATGCCTGTATGCACTATACACATGAATATGTTATTTGGATTATAGTTTGTTAACTTATTAATCACTGCGGCGGACACACGATGTTCCTGAGACCCGATTTGTCCTAGTTAAAATATTACATGGGATTATTAATTTAATAAACACGCGACTCGATTAATAGCTGCAATTACAACAAAATAGAACTATCATTCTCCTGCCTTATCCCGATTTATTTGGGGTCAGCGCCACATGTCATTTCTTCCATACTTCTCTATTAGTCGTCATCTCGGTAGTCACCCCCCTTAAAATAGATATCCCACTTTATCTTTAATTTTATTATACCTAAAAAAATCATAATATGTTTCTCACCTGTCCAGCAGTAATAGATTTATAAACGACCTGTAGTATCAGCCAGGTCCAGACCATATGCAAGCCCAATAGCAGGCACAGTAGCGAGTTGAAGATGTAGTAGGCAGGGAACATCGGCACTATCATGGGGGCACGGATTGTTGTACTGGAAATAATGGTAAATATGATCAGACATCTGTTCCAATTATTATAGTTATTCGGCTTGAGAGAATTTACAGAATATGGGGTACGTAAGAAATGAGCAGGATTCGTATATGTATTATGTACCGAACTGCCGTACTGCACTTTGGTACGTCATGAAGACCGATTTGCATAAAAAAATAATTTAGGCATTAAAAATTTTGGAAATTCTTGAATAAATTACAAAAAAAAATCGTGAACGTTTAGGGTCTTCAAGCTAAATATGTATTTTCTAAATAGGTCTACCTACGAATCCCCCTTGTTTGGCTAACCCTCCGCCTAACACTCTAACCCCTAGGGAATTACAAGCGTGATGTTATGTTAAAAAAAATATTAATTTTTGAAACTCACCTCCAAATAATGTAGAACGGATAAATAATGAGTCTTGTAATGATCCACAGTACTGTAAAAATTGTGAATATGACATCGCACAAACGCTGATAGTTCGCGTACTTCACCGCTTTGGCTGCATCCAAGAATATGTCGGCACAATCGTGCAGTAAAAGCACTATAGTACCGACTCTGTGTAGACTGCAGACCCAGCTGAAGGATAGCAGTAAGATAGTGGCCACGTGGTGCACGAACATCTGCCAGAAGTCCTTGCGTCGCACGTCCGAGAACTGCGAGAATGTCAGCGACCAGTAGAAGGCTGCTGATATCATGTAGTGCCACCAGATGTCGTCGGTGAGACCCTGCAATGTGTTTGAATTGCACCATTTAGCTTACGTAACAAATGCTTTATTGGGTACAGAACGAAGACTGTCGAGTCTCCTAAGGTTATCAACATTTTGTTCCGGCGTCCGGTCTGTCCCTAAAGTGCCCATACTTCATCATCATTCTCCTGCCCTAATCCCAATTTATTTGAAGGTAGCGCAACATGTCTTTTGTCTCATACTTCTCTATTACTCGTCATCTCGGTAGTCACAGAGATGATTAAAATACCGACTTATACCGTAATAAAAGAGTGTCCGTGGAGTGTCTTGCCCGGTCTTCTCCGTAGGTACCTACTACGCTTTGGAATGGGCAACTAGCTTCATCTTTCTTTCTGACTAACCGACCCCTTGACAGTTCAAAAGTGCCTGTAATTGGTTTATTAGAAATAAATGCTTTGAGTTTGATTCTGGACGCCTCTGCGTTGAAAATTTTCGTCGGTTATTAATAAAATTATTTGCAGTTCCATACATTATTTTGACCACGTAGGGCGCGTCACTTTTGTATGAAACAGCAATTTTTTTGTATCGACCAAAAATTTCTACCGTAGGGGTGCTAGAACCATGTACTGAATCCATGGTAACAGTTTGCGCGTCGATGTCCCTGTCACCCTGTATTTAAGTATCTCTACTTATGAAGGGTTTTTTTAAATGCTCCTGTGTTCGTCCTCATTATAAACTGATAAATGTCCTTAATTTCTTCGTGAGCTTCAAAATGTTGAAACAGTACCTAGGCACTGCTCTCGCAAATATGTAGCACCTACTCGTTAAATCTTACATAGTTGAAGATTCGTCATCCATTAGTACTGTTCGTGCAGCGCTACTTAAAGCGATAATAGCCAAGCAATTCGGAGTATAGGATGCGTTACTTCAAAATAATGCAAATAATGTGAATGGGGAGGATTTCGTAGCCATAGTTCAAGGGGTTTCTCTTTACAGTTAAAACCAAAATCCCTCTACTGTATTAGATACATTCACATTGGCGTGATTGGTTTCGTTTTCTGCTAGGGTCTGCCTATCTACGAGACTTACCTCTACCTAATTAAATCTAGCTACCAGCCCGTATCTTCTAGGACTTAGATACATTAACAACGTTCACATCTCATAGAGAAATAATTTACATTACTCGTGAATACTTAGGCCCTTTGTACACGACACGGTTTCTTTACGGTACGGTGTATAAACCGCACCGTAGAAAAAACGTACTTACCTATCAACAAGCTTCCATAATGACCCATATAACACTGACGACTGTGCCTACACACGGCGAATAAACCGTAGTTTTACACGGCAAGAAAAACGTGTTTCATATAAAGGGTCATAGAGCTCAACTTTTGAAATTCGTATAAGTTTTCAGACAAAGGTTTTTATGTACGTAGCAAAATAGATAAAAATAGAACTAACCTGATGAGGATACCCAATATAACACTGATCAATATCCCACAGCCACTCCTTCTCCCATAATATAAACAGGCCGTAAGAGAAATTATACAAGTAGAATGTGGTCCTCCACATATTTTCACAAAACTTCACCAGGGTCGAAGGCTTGTCCTGACTTCTTCGGAGTCGCCACCAGCGCTCCACCTGCCTCTCTGTCATGTCGAGTTGCTTTGCTAACCCACATATCTGGAAAACGTATTTCTTGGTCACGGTTTGAAGAAGAAATGAAGGTGACAGCAAGCAAAGATTGAATTTTGCGTAAAGATAGAACTGTGAATGTGAGTGGGTGTTAACATAAATAATTAATAGATATAGGTATATACATGGTAAATATATGATAGATATGTAGCAAGCAATAATACATGCAAAACACGATACAAAGCTCACGTAACATGCAGTAGTGAGATTATTAAGACTAAAACAACTACTACTACTCTTCTACTCAAAAACTAAGTGAATAAAGTGTAGATTTATGGGTGAAAAGTACTTGAAGTTGTATACAGAATGGCAGGAACATCGATGCAGAACCTGTTCTCGTAGATTTGGTAGATGATTCTGAACCCTCTGCGTTGAAGATTTCTACGCTAGGGGGTCTAGAATCATGTGGTGAATTCATGGTTACAGGTCATCATCAGGTCATACATGGTCGATGTCCCTACTATCCTATATAATTTGGATTTTTTTTTGCAATAAATCGAGTGAAGATTATTGTGTCTATATCTCTACACTCTACAAATCAAACGCAATCTTGCTTCAAGGCCAAAATTAGAAGTGGTCAATATTATTAGACTTCCCATTTCCATGCCCAACGCTTCTCGCTTGAACTGTTCTTCTTGTGAGGCCTGCCTCAGAAGACATTAGGACAGAAGTTGTGGTCCATGTAGCCTTACCAACCAAATTGTTACTTCATAAAATCATCATCTACCTAGCCTTTTCCCAACTATGTTGGGGTCGGCTTCCAGTCTAACCGGATGCAGCTGAACACCAGTATTTTACACGGAGCGAATACCTATCTGACCTCCACAGCCCAGTAACTGGGTAATACGATACCCCTTGGTAAGACTAGTTGTCAGACTTTCGGGCTTCTGACGACCCGTAACGACTGTCAAAGATCGACGAATGACAGCCGGGACCAACAGCTGAACTTGTTTTCCGAGGCACCAAATTGTTGCCTCATTGCATAACGAAAATATATTCCGTTTCATAGGTTGTGTAACAATTACACCCAATCATAAATGTGCTCATCACTGTGTCTAGGATTTGATTCAATCTATTAGTGAATGTTCTTATTGCGTCGTGCCATCAAGTGTTGAATTGAATATTAGAAGTTAGAACATTGTTTTGTGATTTGAAAACAAGAATCGTTACTATAGCAGTGATAATACACTCGAGAGCAATGAATCCGGGTCACTTAAAGAATGTTAAAAATCTCGGAAACTAAAAATGATAGGTTAATGCAATAAATTGTATTTAATAGACAATGTAATACTCCTTAAATGAAAGTAAAAAAAATATGAGTCATACATTACTACCATTACCATTACATTTTATTAACACAAAATTACACAAAGAAAAAAACTGCTGATCTCTCCTTAAAACAAAAATAGGAAACATGAAATTTTTGAACTTTATTACGATTTTCTTGAATTTTAATACTTCGTATTGCCTCCTCGTGCTTCCATTACTGCGTTTACGCGGTTTGGCATGCTGTACACCAAGTTCCTTATACGATTTTGGGGAATATTCTCCCATTCCTCTGTGAGAGCAATTTTGAGCTCACGAAGCGTGATTGGGGGAGGGTTTCGTTGTTTTACGCATCTGCCTAGCTCGTCCCAAGCATGCTCGATCGGGTTGATATCCGGGCTGCGCGCTGGCCACTCCATACGAGTAATGTTCATCTCTTGAAGGTAGTCATTCACAATCCTGCCTGTATGAGGTCGGGCATTGTCATGCATAAATATAGCATCCTCACCTAAATTGACCATAAATGGACCAACGTGATCATTGAGGATTTCTTCCACATATCTTACGCTAGTTAAAGAGCCGTTTTCTATGATCACCAGCTCTGTGCGACTTTCAGAAGAAATTCCGGCCCACACAAGTACAGACCCACCACCGTAGGCTACTTTTTCTTCGATGCATGCTTGCTTGAATCTTTCCCCTGGTCTTCGATACACTCTGTGTCTTCCATCGTGCTTGTAGAGCATAAATTTTGATTCGTCGGAGAACATAACTTTAGACCAATCTTCAATACTCCAATTTACGTGGCTCTGGGCATATCTTAGTCTTGAAATACGATGCCCACGCTCCAGTTTAGGGCCGTTTGCAGGTCTAAGGGGTTTTAAGTTAGATTCAGCAAGCCGACGTCTTACTGTCCATGCACTTGGGTTACTTCCTCCGAGGCGTCGAAACTGATTTGTGAGTTCAGTTCCTGTGAGAAAGCGATTTCGAAGCATGGTGTTCACCAAGTATCGGTCTTCTCGTGCTGTGGTACACCTGGTTCTGCCCGTTCCTGGTCTGCGTAGGTTAGAACCAGTTTCTTCGTAACGTCGGAGAACTCTTTGTACTGTTGACAGCGACACACCGACAGTCCTGGCTGTATCGCGCTGACTCCGGCCGGTTTCCAGCATTGTAAGTATTCTGGTGCATTCTTCAGGCGTAAGCGACATAATTTCAGCTTCAATAATGAATATAGAGCACTATCAACATGGTTTATGTACCCACATAAATGACAGATTACAAACAAAAGCAAAACCAAATGCTGTAATTTCGTAGTTCCATCTTCGAAAGTGGCCCTTTTTCAAATTTGATTTTTTTATGATATAACTTTACAATAACTAAGAAGTTTTAATAACTTCATTTAAGGAGTATTACATTGTCTATTAAATACAATTTATTGCATTAACCTAGCATTTTTAGTTTCCGAGATTTTTAGGATTCTTCAAGTGACCCGGATTCATTGCTCTCGAGTGTAGTCCCAGATAATTAACATTCCATCGCTACTTAATCTGTTATCTTCTTTAGTTAAATGTATTCTAAGTCGTTTTTTGAGTGACCATCTGTAACTAAAAGGTCCTTTTTGGTTGACATGGAATTAGATTTTTTTTTAGGGCTGATTTTTCCAATGCCAGATAATTTTATCGGAGGAATAATTTTGAATTTTTGACTATTCTGCTATACAAAAACTGTCACACGTCAATTTTATTCGACGAATAAAAAATATCTGTCCCTTGAAAAATCAGACCTTAGTATTTATTACATTCAGTTTGTTCCATAACTTGAAAATTATTTCAAATTTTAAAACTACAAGTCGGATTTGAAAAAAACCTATTTGAATTTGATAGCCAAATTCTTGAGGAAGTCTATAAGCTATTTAACATCCACGCTACACACTAGGACTCTTACGAGCTAAGCAAAAGGAAAAACAAGTAAGCGAAACCGAAGTTACAGCGCGGGTAAGATGCGACGCGACGGGGCAACAAGAAATTTTACGCGGACGACTTCGCAGGCAGAAGCTAGTCTTGTGATATGAATATTAGTTTTAGCGTAAACTGTCAATCAGATGGGACTTGCAACACTGACAAATTCTCAGTTATGTCATCTATGTATATGTCATCCAATTCCAATTATACCAATGGAGCATATTATGTAGGTAGGTACTGCATCATAGAAGAGATTTCTTACTGAATCTAGTCTCGTACTGATGGGGCTGGAGTGCAGTCCTATAATGAGCATAGAAGCTGTTGAAGACACACTTTCAACCAATCTGAATAATTTTGAAGGATGCAATACCTTGTGTGAAGCTGTCTAAAGCTGCTCACCTCGTTTAGAACTGCACCCTAATTGCGAAACACACTGGTTGATAGTGAGTATTTATTACTAAACATATTAAATAAATATAAATGTTTAGGAATAAATTAAAGCTATTTCTTATAAACAAAAGCTACTATAATATAAATGAATACCTGAATGATAAACTGTGACTGGAATAGCAATAGAATTTAAATATGTACCTATTATATTTAAATTCTATTGCTGTATTTGTACTGTGTATTTATACAAATAAATGAAATGACTACAATCTAAAATCAATTATTGCTTAAGCATTGCTTCATATGTTCGAAAAATTTGTCAGCTCAACAACGTAAATAACGCAATGAATGTTGTTGAACTGTCAAAATGACGTTGCTACTGTTAGTGTGTTTTAATTACTCCGCTGATTGTATCGCAAAGCGGAGTTAAATCCAGGCAAAGTTCCCACCTACATGTGTGATAGACAAGATATAAATCTAAGTATATATCTATCAGTTCTATTCCTTCAAGGCTTTGCTGCATTATTTCTACTTATGCGACAACGTTACGGGTCACTAGTGTACGGTATAAAGGTCGATAGTATTCTGCCGTCTGCCGTAAACACTGAATTATGCAGGAGAGATAGTGGCCTTGGGAACGACGCTTCCACTACACAGCTGCTCAGATCCACCTGGCAGGGAACTTGCAGTTTAATTGCGTAACCAATGGCATTATCATCATCATCATCATCAGCCTATAGCAGTCCACTGCTGGACATAGGCCTCTCCCATTGCACGCCATTCAACTAGATTTTGGGCAACTCTCATCCAGCTGCTAACAGCCATGAGCAATTTTGCGAAGATCGGCGCTCCACCTAGCCTGAGGGCGTCCCACCTTACGTTTACCGATTCGCGGTATCCACTCAAGAACACGTCTACCTCAACGGTCATCGGCAATGCCAACAATATTCATTTTTAGCCCAAAGAATCAGCATTGCCATCCAACGTAGCAATGCTGCCAGTTTTTTGGGCACTTATCCCATTGACAGCGAAGCGGACGAATTTTTTAATACCCAATGACCTCTATGTATTATAATACGTTTATTGTAATTAAGACAGTGACGTATAAAGCACAAAACTTCAATGAAACAATACCTATTCATGGCGTTTTTACGATTTTTTAAAACATATGAAGCCAAGGGTTTTGAATTTCCTACAAAATCTTCCAGATTCTCGCCAGACGCCAGCACATCAAGCTACCCGAAACTGTCAAATTTTTCCAATCAATCTTGAACCTAATGCTGTAGCGATAAAGTTGAACGTCATCTATTAAAGAAATTTGACAGATCGCAGTAGTTTGTTGTGCTGGCGTCTGTACCTAAGTGTGTTTATTAAATTTGGTGCTGTACAATCTTGGGTATACCATTTGATGACTACCCATCAGTAGGCACCCACTAAACGAAATCTACGGAATAGTAAGTTAATAATTCTATTGGCTATAGTAACAATAGGTACCTTATTAATACCTTAAAATACGTCAGTAGAGCATAAAAATAAATTGATACGAGTATTATCCCTTTCCTGTTAACAACGAACACGTATTGATATAACAGTACGTAATACTTAACCCATATAAGAAAAACCGCACGATTTTATCGCTTGGGGGAGCGTCCACATTGGTTGTAGATTAATATGGAAGGAAAAAGCGCAGAAAATATCATTTCTGAATGATTGGAAACTCTCTAATTGCTTACGGCCAGAGGGGACTTAGATTTTAGACTAAACAAAACCACAACATTTTGAACTAGCTTTTTATACCTTACCTACTACGCAATTGCAAACTGGGCTAATTAGCAGTATTACTCTACCGATGTAAACTGAGCCTAACTACTATACGCTACGCGAGACTTCGTAAATATTTATCACTTATTAAAACGGTAGCATCTAAGAAATGAGCTCGAGTAATAGAGCCGCTACTTATCTCAAGCAAATATATCGATATATCGAGTTGGTCTGAGTCATGAACACAGGAAAAGGCTGATGACACCACACTTGCATTCCACAATGTGATTGCGATTACTTTGAAAAGTATCGATTCAATTTAAATTAACACCACTTTATATGGCAAGCAGTCACTGTCATTGAAGTCTAGATATGCCTTGAGAATAATTCAGAAACGTAAGCAAGCCTTTAAAACCTGTGTCCTTGTAGAAGCTTTTGGATGTCATGAATCTTCATCTTAAAAGTCGTAAAAATTCTATATAAGACGGTCCCATAAACCACTGAAAGGAATAGTAAAATATAGGGCTCTTCAGGCGCATAAGCAGACTATAATGTTCCCACTGCTGGGACACAGGCCTCCTCTTTGTGAGAGGGACTGAGACGTAATCTACCACGCAGGCCCAGTGCGGGATGGTAATGTCACATGTCTTAAAATTTTTGGTTCTAGGACATGCCGGTTTCCTCACAATGTTTTCCTTCGCTGTTTTGAGACGGGCATGATAAGTTGATAACTTCTTCAGTTTGTGAACAGTTTAACCAATATTCTGTCAATCCAAATTCAGATGGGCTATCTGATACAACTTGGGAACTCCTTACACTACTCCCATCAAACGATCGTTCAAAGAGAACCTAGAAGTTTCCGGAGTCTTCGGACTACAGTACACTCTTTGACAGAACTAAACTCTATCCATTAGGTTAACCGTTTTTTGACAGATGGAACCAGTGATTACAGCAACGTCAATCCAACATTATCCAACGTAAACGAAACGTCGTATTAAGTTAAAGTTAACTTAAGTTAACGTTAAAGTTAACCTTTACGTAACCTGGAATAGTTATGTTCATAGATATATGATTTATATGTCTATGGTAACGTTCTAAGGCAACTGTCAAAAAACGAATATCCTAGTGGACAGAGTGTATGCCACCTCGAACAGAGCTGACTTCATAGTACTTCATCTCATCGTAATATTAAAATGCATAACTACAGTCATAATACTGCAATCTACTGGACCTAAGCCAACAGTTACTCATTAGGAAAATCATTTTAAATTATGATGAGTACTTCACACTCTTGACTTTGAATATGAAAGTGATTGTTGATGGTACACCATCCATAAACTATAAAAGTTATGGGTGTGGGGTTACTAATAGGCACTTTAAGCTAATTAGCACCTGCGGGGTAATTGCGTAACCCACTAACAGTAGCAATAGCTTTCATTTTGACAGTTCAACAACATTCATTGCATTTTTTTCATTTTTTGTTTTTGTATTTTTTGTATATGACCTACTGTTGGCCGAAATAAAAGATTATTATTATTATTGCGTTATTTACGTTGTTGAGAAGACAAATTTTTCGAACGTATGAAGCAATGGATTAGCAAAATGCTTTAAAATGATCAGATTGTGATTGATAGTGTGTTACGCAATTAGGGTATGATTATTGATGGACTACTTTTTCTCGGTTTTGCCAGCGTGGATATATCGTTTTAAGAGGAATAATTCCGTAATACATTGTTTTCTTATTTTTGGATTTACGCGGCGCATGCCAGTGAAGCTCCCTAGTCGGCATGATGTTTTCGGACATCTTCAACAATCATCGTTATATTTCAAACCGTAATGAATTACACACCTAAACCTTCCTCATGAATCCTCCGTCCTTTGGTGAAAACCGTATGGAAATCAGTTATTTTTATGTAATCGCATCTAGTAGTTCAACCTATGATGAGGTTGTCGTCTGCCTAACCAGGATTGCTTGTGGATGCCTCAATAAAGTAAGGCTTCCAGCCAGGGCTTAAGAAACTTAAAAACTAAGCGACTACACGCTAAGGGCACCCCCTGTGGGGTACGGACTTCGGCTTAACGCGTCGCTGGGAGAGGGCAGCAAGGAACAGGTAGATTTGAGTTTATCGCGTTCAGGCAGGCTAACAGAGCGGGTGGGCGTGGCGGGGGACTTTGTTTTATAATATGTAGTGATAATGATGAGTATCACACTAAGTACCTCTACCTACTTATCTACTTTTAAATGATTAATTGTTATCGTTAGTAGGTAAATGGCCACTATGTAGTACTCTACTGAAATGTGTAGGTGTGTACATTTTAAAGTACCAAAGCTTTTTTTATACGTGGGTATTACAGAACAGCGGGGTAACTACGTAACCCACTGACAGTAGCAATAGCTTTCACTTTGACAGTGCAACAACATTCATTGCGTTATATACGTTGTTGAGCAGACAAATTTTTCGAACATATGAAGCAATGGATTAGCAATATCCTTCAAAATGGTTCAGATTGAGATTGATAGTGTTTTACGCAATTAGGGTGCTGGACTTAATTCCAAAGAGTTTTTCTTGAAAATCAAATGGTGATAATGGTACATAAGTACTCAAAAACAACCCTAATTTAAGTAACAATGTTATATACTATCTAAACAAAGATTATAATAATCAATCAGAAATAGAAGCAGTTATCACTAATTTACAAATTCCTGAGTAGTGACAAATCCTAACTAATATTATAAATGAGAAATTAAGTTTGTTTGTTTGTTACCTTTTCACGCCTAAGCCACTGAACCGATCATCCTGAAATTTTGCATATACGTTGTACAGAAACGGACATTGAAAAAAAAAACTTTCATGCCGAAAATACGCTGTTCCCGAGGAAAACAGCAATAACGTTATTATGATAATAGATGGCGCCACGTGTCTTTCGAATCATGATTGAATTTTATTAGAAACTTTAGACTTTAGAGTTTACAACACGAATTGATTATCAAACTCTAAATGAACGCGAGCAAAGCCGCGGGCAAAACCTAGGTAACAAAAATTACTTATAAAAAAAAAACATTTTTAATTAAAGAATGCTCGACGAAAATTGAGGTTATAAAATTAACCTCAATTTTCAAATGAAAAACATCTTCAAGGTGATTTATAATTAGAATTCAAGTATTCAAATAAACAAATGAAAACACTCGCACAAATTAGCAAGTGGCACTACAAATTGGTATCCAATTGTTTACATTTTCAACAGATAAACACACAGACTACAGCTCAATGGCTAAACCGCTGAATTTTATAGTTTAACATGGTATAGAACTATAGAATGTGACCAGTGGTGGCCCAGTGGTAACGGCCGCGACCTACGAGCTGCAGGTCGTAGTATCGAACCCAGGCAGGCGATTTACTTTGTGTAAATATTTTCATCACCACTGCTCTCAAAACGGTGAAGGAAAACAACGTGAGAAAAACAAAAAATCGAACACTTATGACATCTACCAACCCGCACTGGGCCCGCGTGGTGGATTGCGGGCCAAACCATCTCACAGAGAGGACTGTGTCCCAGCAGTGGGAACATTATAGGCTGATTATGGTACTTAAAGATATAGCTTAAACTCTGATGAAGAGCAGAGGCATTTTCAATCAACCCCCGAAGGAGAATTGGGATGTTGACATTAAAAAAAAAACTCACGGGGATGAAGTGTTTACTAAAAAAATACTGAACACATACGGTTCAGGTCAACTTAACTGTTGATAAAAGGTCAAAAAGGGGTGTGATCGCTCTGACAAGGAACGCGTCAGGAATTAATGGACGGCAGCCAACTGTACTAGTAGTAGTACTGTGTACTGTCCCATTCCAATATCATTCGTCCGATGCTTTATTGACAATATAAGGCTACTACATTTACTTTTCAGGTCATTTATTCTTCACCCAAAGGTCACCCAGTAGTAACAACAAACTGAGTGTCATGCTTAACAAAGTTCAAATTCTATTGCAACCATAAACTTATTAGGGCCTTTTTGTTACAAATGGTCGTTCAAAAATCAACCTACAATCATTGCCTTATTTACGTTGATAAGCAGACACATTTTACGAACATATGAAACAATGGATTAGTATCTTTCGAAATGATTCAAATTGTGATAAATAGAATATCACTAAAGTTGATAACTAGCTTTAGCTAAGTCAATTATCTGAGATTATGAACACTGCTATAGATTGTCATGTTTTTTTAAGATCTTCACAATGGCATTCTTTCAAATACTGGTCATCAAAAAAATCGACCCACCCTTTTTTTGTTCCATAATGATCGACTGTTTCACAAATAAGCTGTTTCACATGTTTGTTTATTATTTAAAGGGTCGATATTATGATGATTGACGTCTTGTTTGTCATAAATCTTATTGCACTTAAAAGTAAACCATTTTTTATACAGAAATACTGTTGAGTGCTGATTTGATGGTTAAACATCGCAAATCGTCCCGTTCTTTCAGTCAGTAACAGATTTTTCTAGGGAGTTCATGTGAATACCGTTAAGTTTAATTGTTGAGGCTGTAGTTTTGACTAATTCTCTCTAAAAATAATGGACACTACTGATACTGAGGCGACCCATGTTGTGGCTTTGCTGCAACAGCCAGGAGGTCCAGGAGGCAAGGAGGTTAAATCTCAGCCGTTCTGCAGTTCGGCGAATTTACCAAAGGTTTCTGGAGACTGGGCTGTATCGAAGAAGATCTGGATCTGGAAGACATAGGGTGACCACTCAAAGGGATGACCGCTTTATAGTGGTATACGCTTTACGAAATCGACACCTTTCTGGCGTAGATCTCCAGCGACGCTTACGTGAAGATCGGGGTGTGGCTATAAGTGACAGTACTGTAAGGAGGAGACTACGTGAGCAGAATTTAAAACCACATAAGCCAGCAACAGGGCCACAATAATTGGCCACAGCTCATCGACAAGTCAGACTTTAATTTTCGCAGAATCACGTCAACTAGACTATCAGCCAGTGGGAGTCGGTTTTTTTAGCGATGAGAGTCGGATGACTTTATACGGTTCTGATGGACGCCGTAATGTTATGCGACGGCCAGGTGAACGTTATGCCCAGTGTTTCATAAGAGAACCAGTCAGTTATGGTGGCTCTATAATGTTTTGGGCTGGGATTTAATGGGACGCACGGAGCTGGTTTTCATAAGAAGTGGTGCTTTAACAGCGGTACGCTACATCACAGAGATCTTGGATCTTGGCTACATTGGAGAAAATTTTGAGTTAATGCATGATAATATTGATAATGCACGGCCAAACGTAGCGCGCATTGTCACCGATTATCTTGAAGAGGTCGGCATTCGGGTTATGTCGTCGGCCAGCGAGAAGTCCTGATCTTAACCCTATAGAACAGATGTGGGACACCCTAAAACAAAAGGTTAGAGCCCGTAATCCAGCCCCTACATCCTTAGGAGTCCTGGAAACCGCTATCAGGGAATAATGGAACCGAATCCCTCAAGAGACCCTCCAAACATTAATTAGGTCACTAAAACGGCGAATGCAGGCCGTCATTCGAACAAGAGGGGGGAACACTCAATATATTAAACTGAAAAAAATGTGTTCATAACACTTAAGACTAAAAATTAGAGCGTGTTTAAGATTAATCAAAAACAGTGTAAAATTATTCTTTTTATTTTTATAATAAATTTTATATTTTTTTAAATTTTTATGTTTATGTTGTGCTAAAGTTGTTGTAAATAAACACGTTTTGATTCGCTAAAGAAAAAACGTGATTTGCGGTAAAACTGTAGGTGAAACGATTTATTTAATGACCAGTGTAGTTCGGGTCTGTAGACGCAAGAGGAAAAGGATGGCCATACAACCCAAATGGACTGAAGACTTGAAGAAGGCTATTGGGGCAGAAAAGCTCATACGCGGCAAGCAATAACTGCACTCTAATTGCATAACACACTATCAATCACAATCCGAATCATTTCGTATGATATTGTTAATCCATTGCTGTATATGTTCGAAAAATGTGTCTGCTCAACAACGTTAATAACGCAATGAATGTTGTAGAACTGCCAAAATGAAAGCCACTGGTACTGATAGTGTGTTACGCAATTACCCCGCTGTTTGCAGTTATTGCTTCTCGTGTTTCGCCATAACTCAAATAATAAATACATACTTTTATGTTGCGATTATTTGATAGAAACGCAACATAAAAAACACAAACCAAGAGCTGGGAAACGATGTTCGAAATAAAACTAAATTACGACTATTATAACATGTTTGCTAACTCAAAGACTAATCTTCCTTACAAGAGATAACTGATATTAAAACCTAGAATGACTGTACCTACCTAACCTTAATAAGCATCTTACGACTTAATCGTTTCAAACCGTTATCTATTTGCGGACTACGTTGATAGTGACGAAACAATGGTGATTAACCACGTGGATAACAAACCGGTGTTCTAGCGTGACACCTGATAAGGTATCGCATGATGCTTTCGGGCCAATTCAATGTAAGAGAATCATTTTGAAAAGCGAAAATATGCGTATGCGATTATTGGGGAGCAATGGTGGTCCAGTGAGAGCGGTGAAGGAAAACATCTTGAGGAAATCGTCATGTCCTAGAACAAAAAAAAAACGAAGACATCCGACTTCCACCAACCCGCACTGGGCCCGCGTGGCCCACGCCCTCTCACAGAGAGCAGGCCTGGGGGTCTACTCCGAAGTGTAAAGTGCGAATGTTCGGATCGGACCGACACATGGCCGAACCGAATATTATTGAAAAATGCGAAAAAACGTTCGGATCGGCTCAGTTGGGTCGGGACCATAGTCAATATTCGAAAGAGTGTAGGATCGGAACCGACCGAACCAAATAGTAACTTCGTAGCCGAAAACACCCGAATATTCGGCCGATACTACTTCGGAGTAGACCCCCTGTTTCTCAGCAGTGGGAACATTATAGGCTGATTATGATGATACTAATGCACACTGACAGCACTGTGTGTTTCTTGTTTTAGCGTAAAATATATCCTCTGACACTCTCCCATACTGTAGCTACCCATCAGTGAAAGAATTTTCGAAATCGGATCAGCGGTTCCGAAGATTACTAGTGTAGATTTGTGATTTGTGGTGTAAAGTCCTAAAGGTGCTGGTGATCACAGTCAAAAAATCTATGGAGGATTTTGTCTAAAATTATAAACTAGAGCAATGACGAGTTATGGATAAATTGAGAATTTATTTGTTGACCACATAGGAAAATCTCCGTCCAGTCGGTCCACGTCACCGATTCAGTCTTTAGGTATCGTTATTTTGCTTCCGTTTATTTACGGCATAGTCACTGTGTTACGTTTTATAGGAAAAATAATATTATCTGCTTTTAATAGCATTCATCCTGCTTTAACGTACGAGCATCTGTCAATTTCACAAAAAAAGTAAATAATATATTGATAAATCTTTTCCTTTTCACATTTGAATAAAAACAATCAAAAACAATGAATTTATATTTTCCTGACCTTCGACAACTGATCGGAATTGCTGAAAGGCTTATGAAAAAAATACGATAAAAACGTCGAAGTTTCAGGCAAAGGAAACTGGGTCGTGAGGCCAACTCAAGGCCCATTTTAGAGCTCAGGCCGTAGGCGCTAATTGCGTACTCAATGAACGTTTATTGTCTCAAACGTACAGTGATTGCTGTATACTTAAGCTTGCATATCTAGGACAGGGCTGTCCGGGTTTTCATTTTATATTTTTTTGCTATCGATAATTTCATTGCAATGACCAAAGAACCGATGGATGGCTTGTTTGAAAGATGATATGGCTAGAAAGTGAGGGAATACTGGGTTGACGGCAGATAGAGATGTGATGATGTAAAGTCTAAAAACCAGAGTTACAAAACGGTATCGTATTACCCAGTAATTTGGCTGCGGACGTTTGATGGCAGATTTACATTTTAGACTGGAAGCCGAACCCAACATAATGTAGTTGAAAAAAGGCTAGGTAGATGATGATTGGGATGTATGGATGAAGTAGAAGGGTCCGCCGACGCCAATTAATTGGGATAGAGCATGAAGGATTATGATGACGATCGTCAACAACAAATACCAACAAAAGAAGTTTTGGTATCAAAAGCAGCGCTTAGTGCGTTATGTAACTTTTGCACACTATTGTTTCATGAATCAGAACCGGATTTAAAAAAAAAACCTATCATTATAAGATAAGATATTGGTAATGAATAATACGGGAGCCAAATTAAACGCAGTAATTGTATTATTTTGATGATTTCATAAAATCAAAATATGTAGGTATGCAAACTGCGATGTTTCAACCCACTTTCACGAAGAAATACTCATGAGCTATAAGAGCACCTCTGCTTAACCCTTAGGGGATTACAGGCGTAATTTTATGTTCAGAAGAAAGTTTGAACACCTTTAAGAAAATCGAAATCCATAAAAATAATTACTTTTATTATTCGTAGCCTACAATATACCGTTGACATTTTCGGATATAACTCTATGAATAGTAAAGAATCGAATTAAAACACGTGTAGGAGTAAGCGAGTACCATAGACACGCAAAGATACAATTACTTCAGGAGGAGTCGTTGACATTTACAGCCAGCCCTTCAATTTCTATAATAACAAGGTCATAGTTCATCGGTTGGTTATAAGGGATTGGTTATAACTATAAGGGAATTTGATTTCAAAGAGGATTTAACAATAGCAATGGCTTTCATTTTGACAGTTCAACAACATTCATTGCGCTACTTATGTTGTTGAGCAGACAAATTTTTCGAACATATGAAGCAATGGATTAGCATTATCCTTCAAAATATTTCAGATTGTGATTGAAACTCTGCTACGCAATTAGGGGACTGATTTAACTACGATAAGGATTGGTGGGTTATTCTGTGGGGTGAATGAATCAACTAATGGATTAAAGCAGAAAGCCTGGCCGGGTCATCAATACATCATCTATGACCATTATAAATTGGCTACAAATAATGTAATATAAGAACATACTATACAGCTTTACCCTGACATTAAAAATTGACCGATGGATGTGCTAAGTTTGATCGACAAACGACCCCAGAAAGTGCAACTTGGTTTCAGACTACGTCCAATTAAATAGCTATATTCTAATAAAGAAGCAGTCCGAACAGTCAGCCCTGAAGGCGTATAATGATCTTTATATAACCAGAGTAATGAAAACGGGTCAGAACCGCGACTCGCAGACGCGTGGCTTCAAAGAGATCTTTCATTCATAGTAGGGTTTAGAGCTGAGGTTTCGTGTAATGAGTCGTTAGTCTTTGAGCTTGCAGCGGCAATGCAATTAAATTATGTAGTACATATAATATGACGACTTAACTTGGCAAACATTCGTGATATTTACTGCCATAAATTCCTCCTTTATTCAGAATTTTGAAATGTTGTGACTATAATTTAAGAAAAATTGGGATAGATAGAAGCGGAAAGCAATCTTTGAGGGGACTTCTAAACTAATTTTAATCTAAAAATCTGGATTCCATGCATCCAGAAAACCACAATGAATCTTACTAACGATGTTATCTCTTCACGGACTGTATATACTGCTTTTATTAATCAACAAAAAGTACGGAAACCAATATTAACAAAGCATAAAACTCGAATGTTAACCTCAGCCCCCAGGGAGGACTGTCACAAAAAGTATAGTAACTATAACTATGGTAAGGCCATGGGCTAAATGTGGGGGCGTCAGGGGTGCGGCAGCCTGTCGCAAAGGCACATTATTTGGGGATGTTACTGCTCGGATTGCTTTCCATGTAAATACACATAAAGCTTAACATTTTCGGCATTCGATACGTATGGATGTATTGTACAATCCTACAGGCGTAGATGATATACGCAAAATGGATATCAATCGATAATTATATCAAGGATTTTTCCATGAAAGGAATCATTGAGTTTATGGCAATTATATACTTGTCAAAACTACATCGAGAAACGAACTAGAAATAACGAAGAGGCCGATTTGAAAAACATGGATGAATTAACAAAGAATATTGATTGAAGAGCAGCGGTGGCCCCGGCGGTCGTGACGGCCCCGACTTACAATTTGTAGGTTCGAACCTAGACAGGCACCTTACTTTGTGTAAATTATTTCATCACTACTGCTCTCAAAACGGTGAAGGAAAACATCCTGAGGAAACCAGCATGTCCTAGAACCAAAAATTCGGTTTGAAAGACATGTGACGTCCACCAACCCGCACTGGGCCCGCGTGGTATATTACGCAGTCGCGTTAGTCGCGGCAGTGGGAACATAATAGGATGATTATGATATTGATGATTGATTGAAGCCAATAACAAAACGTCCATATCAATTTCTTCAACTTCCAAATAAGCTACGTAAGAAACTTTTGTAAATAAATTAATGATACATTTTGAGCGGGCTACCAACATGGCCACTTAAGAAGACAATATATAACGATGGTGTGATAAATTCTTTGTCCTATTTAGTCAATTAATGGGTTACTGGCATACGGGTGCAGACGAGAGTATTTAACTTTTTAAACATACAAGCTTTTTATTGGACACAGCTCAATTATTCTATCCATCTGGACTTTTATTGCTTCAACAAATCATGCTGCATAAGTGCATATATCGCATATGCATATATGAGAAAGATTGGTTGTTTTGTATGAATATATTTGATGCTCTGCTGCAGCAGTTGAAATTCTGGAAGCATTTTAACAAGAACCGAGATGAAATATATCCTGCAGTAGAACGTGGAGAGAAACTAAATCTTTTCACGAGAGTAAATTGCACGTGTTTTGCAGAGCAATAAAACATTTACAGAGAAGCGGATTGCTGACGTAGCGGAAAGCTGGTCGTATGAAGACTTTCATTGGTATGAGAACCCAACACCCTAATTGCGTAACACACTTTCAATCACAATCTTGATGGATATTGCTAGTCCATTGCTTCATATGTTCGAAAATTTTATCTGCTCAGCAATGTAAATAACGCAATGAATGTTGTTGAACTGCCAAAATAAAAGCCATTGCTACTGCCAGCACTAGATACTATATATTTGAATAAAGAATTTGCAATAATTTTCAAGTTATGGAACAAGAAACTGAATGTCATACTTCACAAAGTTCAAATTCCATTGCAACCAAATACTTATCAGGACCTTTTTATTACAAATGGTCACTTAAAAATCAACTTAGAATATATTTCACTAAAGTAGATAACTGATTAAGTGGCGATGGAATATATTTAAATGATCTGAGATTACGAACACTAGCTGCTATAGACATAAAAAAAATTACCAGTAACATTCAAGAGAATGAGCCCACGCCTCGTCCAAATGTCGGACGAGGCGTTTGGCAAACGCTTGGAAAGCAAGTGAGTATTGCACTCAGATACAGGTGAATTATGTATTTTCGTATTTTGCTGAAAGTAAGGAAAGTTTTGAGTATGAATGTGGATAGAAGAGTTAGGGAATTATTAAAGACACGATGGATGGATTGTGTGAAAGACGATATGGCTAGAACAACGAAGTTATTGCGTGGCTTTCATTTTGACAGTTCAACAACATTCATTGCGTTATTTACGTTGTTGAGTAGACAAATTTTTAGAACATATGAGGCAATGGATTAGCAATATGCTCGAAAATGTGATTGATAGTGTGTTACGCAATTAGGGAGCTAGGGTGAATGAATACTGAGATGACGCTGATAGAGATATAAGGAAAAAGATGGATGGTGACAATGAGGACCTAAAATAACTACCTACTGACTCATCATCTGCCTAGCCTTTTCCCATCTATGTTAGGGTCGGAAATTCGGAATCCAGTCTAACCGGATGCAGCTGAATACCAGTATTTTACATGGAGCGACTGCCTATCTGACCTCCACAACCCAGTTACTGGGTAATACGATAGCCAGTAACTGGGTCAGTTACTGGGTTTCGTATCGTGGTTGTCAGACTTCCGGACTTCTGACGACCCGTAACGACTGTCAAAGATCCACGAATGACAGCCGGGACCAACGGGTCTTGGTATGTGAAGATAGTCACCCATCCACGGATCAACCGCGGCTTCCTTTACTTGATCAAGTGATCCTGATCAACTTAGCCACAAGCCCCTCCAACTTACCTACTGGCTAATGGCCAAAAATACTATCTATAAGTGAATAATAATAATAATAATCGAAATCCTGATAAGTAGATATTAGATAACAATCGAATACACAGGTGTTTAAATCCATGGTGATGATTGTGTGATGTCAATATTATTTGGTTGTAATGTAACTGTCATGGTAATCTAAATAAATTAGTATAATTTTATCATACTTATTATTACTACGGTCTATTCAAATTTACGTTTCCAATTTATGTTATTTCAAGTTAAACAAATATAAACTTTATTGCTGTGGTAATTAAGTTGATTTCAGAGTGCAATATTCAAAAAGTCTTAACAATGTTTGAAGTTGTATCGTAAAATGAACTTTATTGTGCACAAGTTAAAATTATTTTTCCAATAACTCATATTTGTTTACATGTTTGGCAAATTAATCGCGAACGTAGATTACATGCTACAACCTTTCGTAATATTTGTTGTATTTGAATTTGAATAAAAAACCTGTTGAGGAATTAAGATGCCAATAAAGCGGCAAAATGAGTTATTTTTATTATTTGGTGTTATAGTTATAGCCGCCATGGTAGACACTCCGTGAACATTCTAAGTGCTATTTTACATACCGAGCTTTTAGGTACCGGCTGGCATTCGTGGATCTTTGACAGTCGTTACGGGTAGTCAGAAGCCCGAAAGTCTGACAAACAGTCTTACCAAGGGGTATCGTAGTACCCAGTAACTGGGTTGTGGAGGTCAGATAGGCAGTCGCTCCATGTAAAATAATGGTATTCAGCTGCATCCGGTTAGACTGGAAGCCGACCCCAACATAGTTGGAAAAAGGCTAGGCAGATGAGATGATTTCTGTTCGAAAGATACAGTCCTATGACAGACGGACGGTCGCGTTTCAGTCGGTTAGCACTGTTTGGTTACGGAACCCTACATATACAAAAATATATTCTTGCAGGCTCTTGGTAGTGGTACTTGGTAAAACGAATTTGCCGCAGAGATGTCGCAACAAATAAAATAAAAGAGTATGTGAAAATACTCGCGTTTTCTTCTGTTTTCGAATTGTAGCAGATATTTGCTGCACCAAGCTTTATTCTAATATAATCTTATTACTATCAACAATTTCGTACATCTTTCTTTCCTGATAGTGAAATAGGAAAACTCTTCTTTCTTTATTTTCTTTTTTCTGATTTAGAATTAAACCACTCCCGGACACCTAAATCGAGCCACAGTGCACCATGCACCATCAATCGAGCACCAAGTAACATGTAAAGGCCTAAAACATCAAAATAATTATTTAACTCAACGAAAAAGTTTTTATGCAGTTTCATCATTTTGGTTGATAACACCAAAATGATAAAACTGCATAAAAACTTTTTCGTTTTATCATTTTGGTGTTATCATTGTTCTGAATTTGAATTCACGACCAAAAGTGCAGGGTAATTTCTCTATATAATTGCGTAACACACTATTAATCACAATCTGAATTATTTTGAAGGATATTGCTAATCCATTGCTTCATATGTTCGAAAAAATTGTCTGCTCAGTAACGTAAATAACGCAATGAATGTTATTGAACTGTCAAAATGAAAGCCACTGCTACTGTTAGTGTGTTACGCAATTACCCCGCGGGAGTGTATTACCTATCACACAATTACCCCGCGGGAGTGTATTACCCATCACACAATTACCCCGCGGGAGTGTTTTACCTATCACACAATTACCCCGCGGGAGTGTTTTACCTATCACACAATTACCCCGCAGGAGTGTATTACCTATCACACAATTACGCCGCGGGAGTGTATTACCTATCACACAATTACCCCGCGGGAGTGTATTAACCATCACACAATTACCCCGCGGGAGTGTTTTACCTATCACACAATTACTCCGCGGGAGTGTATTACCTATCACACAATTAACCCGCGGGAGTGTATTACCCATCACACAATTACCCCGCGGGAGTGTTTTACCTATCACACAATTACCCCGCGGGAGTGTATTACCTATCACACAATTACCGCGCAGGAGTGTATTACCTATCACACAATTACCCCGCAGGAGTGTATTACCTATCACACAATTACCCCGCGGGAGTGTATTACCTATCACACAATTACCCCGCAGGAGTGTATTACCTATCACACAATTACCCCGCGGGAGTGTATTACCTATCACACAATTACCCCGCGGGAGTGTATTACCTATCACATTAATTCGAAACCAAAAAAGAAGGCTCCGGGAGTGTAGCTATAACCACCTGCCGATCGATTCTGTAAAAATCTCACCGTGAAAAGTTAGGTGAAGTGATCTTAGAGTGAGCTGTCAATAGGTACTCGTAGTGTCAATCCCTAGCATTAATTGGAATGACAGCTCACTCCACGCTCACTTCACTTAAGTGCGCTGCTGCAAATGAAACGTTGTTTTCTTTTCAATCTCGTCAATGTCAGTCAGCTAAAAAAGTTAAGTAATCACAAAATAGGTTGAGTAGTTTTCAAGAATGGTTAACTCATTATTTGCTTAGATAAGATAATATGAAAGTTATAACTGTGATTGCCTTTAAATAATCCTTGGACGACATGTTTATAGCTTTCGTCATATTTTTTAATTTTTACTACGAACCCAGGTGTTTGTGTATTGAATTCCTCGTAATTTAATGATGGCGTAAGTATTACTAAATAAATTTCGTATAAATAGGATATTATAACAACCACATACATCCATAAATGTTAATAATAGTGGGTCCGGCTTTTCCTTCCTGAATTACGAAAATTGATATAGATAGGTAGTGTTTACGATAGTCGTCGTGGTGGAGGGGGTGTGTTTACGCCGACCACAAAAATGTAGCTGGGACAGACTGGATGCGGAAAGCAGAGGCTTGTTGTGGCGCAGTATGGGAGAGGCCTATGTCCAGCAGTGGACTGCGATGGGCTAAGTTTATTGATTGGTGTTTACGATGGTGCGATCGTCCATTTAAATAGTTATTCGAAAACTATATTTAGCATAGATTTACTGTCCTTCTTTCCGAGTCGATGGGAAATGTGAAAATATTTTATTATGTTAGATGAGTGGGGGGGCCACGCAAATCGTGGTATCAGTGGCGATTTTTAGGTCCTCAAAAGTGCAGGTGTAAGGACACTTTGGGCACTAACTTATGGAACATGGTTTAGTCAGGAGCACCGTCGTTGAACCAACCGACACTCGGTGCATTAGCACTGAGTGTCGGTTGGTTCAACGATTAATTAATTTTCCTGTAACCACCCGGAAGTTACGTTCATAGAAAGGATTTATTAAAAAAAATCCTTAACACTTATTTTTCTTCTATTGACTTTGAAATGTGCTTATTTATTAGTTCTTTGCATAAAGTAAACAAGTTAGTACATACATTCAAATGTAAATATTGTAACTATTGTGCGTATGAGTTTCAGCAGGCATAACATGGCCACCATAGAAACGGCGGGGTAATTGCGTAGCACACTATCAGTACCAATTGCCTTTATTTTGACAGTTCAGCATCATTTATTGCATTATTTACGTTGTTGTGCAGACAAATTTTTCGATCACATGAAGCAATGGATTAGCAATATGCTTCAAAATGATTTAGATTATGGTTGGTGGTGTGTTACGGAATTAGGGTGCTGGTTTTTTCGACGGAAGTATGGGCAAAATGACAGATAGAATAGACCAGAGATTTCTTTAGAAATCTGTCTACAAGGTCAGACCAAATTTGGTCTGAGTCTACAAGCTGTCATTTTGTCTTTTTTTGCGTCGACAAAACCCGATTCTATGGTAGTCATGGTACGCGTGCAGAGTTCATAATCCTTCGATTTAGGTTTACTGATAGGCGAATATTCTGTTAGCTCAGCGAAAATTCAACTAGGTACCTATAGATACCTACATATATACTCGAGTACCTGATCAATTTCATTTGAGAACTGTTTTTATAGGCGAAGTTATAGTAGGTAACGGGAATTTGAGCATCAGGTTTCGCCCCTTCACGATAAACTATTTTGTTTGTTCAAGCATAAGAACAATCACCCTATAATGTTCACACTGCTGAGACACAGGCCTCCTCTCTATGAGAGGTACATAGTAGGTTGTAATCTAACACGCGGGCCGGCGGGCCCAGTGCGGGTTGTTAGAAGTCAGTCTTCGAATATTTGGCTCGAGGACATGGTTACTTCACGACGTTTTCCTTTACCGTTTTGAGAGCAGTGGTGATGAAATAATGTAGACAAACTAAAGCGCCTGCCTGGGTACGAACCACCCACGACGGGCCACCACTGTTGTTTGTTCAAGCTTAATACTAATTATGGTCGGAAACAATCCTCCATGAATAGTTCTAGTCTTCTACCTGAGTTATCTCAAAGCCGTCCTAGACAAAAATCACTCCAAGATAACTAAGATTTACCCTTTTGTTTAAAACGCTTTCAAGTTAAGCACCACCGATCAGCGGTTTCAGTGGAACTCGATTCAGTGAAGACGTGAGGGGAATAATTTCTCGATAATCGAAGGTTGCACTGTTCTAGCAGATCCCAAGATGACCTCTGAATCTGATGAGACTATTCAACAAGGTGTTGTGGAACTGCGAAACGGAGGAATTAAATACAAGGTTCTGGTAATTGTTTCGAAAAAAACTGACGTATTGTTTAGTAGGTATGATATTCATGAAAGATTAAAACTATCTTGGCTATTTTGTGTAATGAAGATGATGACAGACATCACGGTAGAGTATGGTGAGTTTCTGTCGCCACTTCTTGCCGGCTTTAAATACTAGGAGTAGTGAAAGGTGCGTGTTTTGTGGGCTCTTGCATTTTTTTACGCTCCAAAATCCTCAGATAATACTAAGACATTTCGCTAAATTATTAAAAGATGTTTAATAGTAAAACAGTAGGCAACCAATAAGATCATACATTCCGAATTTCCTTTGACACATTCCTTTGCCCGAAAAATTTTGGGATTGGTAGTCAGAGTTACACAAATTATAAAAAAAAAAAACACCGGCAAATAGCAAAGTGATATTGACAAAGAGGTCATTTCAATAATGATCTATTTGTTCGGCTGCCGTAGTCGCTATTGTCTGTTAAAAAAATATCATGCACTATCTACAATCTACAAGTATTATCTATGGGTGAAAAAACTGGCAATTACTGTGAATCGTGCATTGTGACAACAAAGTTATGCGGGTCTGAATGTCCGCGAGAGGGGTCCAAACAGTTTTTATAAAAAAAAAAAAACAGTTTTAAAATTTTAATTTCCTTGATTTTAATGAAGCTGTTGTAGCTTTCCCTGCATCCCAACGGTATGAGAACTTGCAGAGCGAATAAATTAATCAGAAAGCTAAAGTTTGTACTTTCTTTCATTAAATAGTAATACTGTGTGAAATATTAAGATAGAGTATCTGGGTCAGGAGCTTCAATAGGTACAGAATCGGGATATTGTAATTTTGTAGCATTGCGTTACTGTCGAAAAGGATAAAGTAGGTATCAAAAATTGGTGATTATGGGAATTATAAGCACGCAAGGAAAAGATATACACATCGAAATTCCACGTCCGCAGCTCAATCAAAATCGGGACACAATCACAGGTGTGCTGAGTTCGGCCCTTTGGTCGAACATTTTCGGGGAGCGTCAGGACGGTTATCAAAGATTCTTAGTAACGCGTTTGGCTATCGCTAACGTTCAGACCACACCTTAAAAGTGCATGCTACTAACTACAGCCTACACTACAAACTACATACATGTTATTCATACGTGCTGACGTGCAGAGGTATTATAATGTGCTAGATTTACCTCATCCTTGTTCAAAATGAACTGAAACGAAAGGAAGCACGGTTAAGGTTTAAAAGCTTCATTAGCGTTATTTTACTAAACGTTAATTAATATGGGTTACATAAAGTACTATTAACGCTTAAAGACAAGTCCAAACAGTGACACATGTGACAAGCAGTGACGGTTGTTGAAACTTCCATATTTAATTTTCGCGCGAAACGGAACAGCTGTTTCTATTCTGGGGGGAAAAATCGATAGTGTGACATAGGACAGTCCATTTTTTGTGCGAGGACAATCTTACTCGTACTTATCGAAAACTGTCCCAACTACCGCCACTGCTTCGGGTTTGTAATTATGACATTTAGGACAGAATTTTTCAACAATAGGATTCCTAAACCTTGCTTGTAAAAATTCCATTTAGTAGTGTTGTAAGACTTCAACACACTTTTATAAGTATTTGCATTTACCAACATCGGTTTTGATTTTGAATGACAAAATCGGTAACTGTTTTTTTTTGGCAAAAAAACAGTTACCGATTTTGCGCGGTTATGTCCAAAAAGCATAATCATTTAAATCGGATTACGATATAAATATGTAGTTGGATCTAGCAAAATCTGTCAAAAATGTCATAAGCAGCTAACCTTGGGATTCAGTACTACCGTGTTCTCTATTTTTATGACATCTTATTGCCGTCGGTTTTTCTTTCCACTGAATGCAGCGTACTACTAATAATTCTAATTTTATAAAGTCTAAAGAGAAATTTATTAATTTACCACTCCCGCTTGTAAAACGAGACGTTGGCTGACGCGATTAGAACGAATCTGTATATTTTATTTTCATCGAATTGAACATTCCTCTCAATGCAAAAGATATCATCTCTTTATTTCGGAATATTGGGATAGGGGGAACTCAGCTTTTTTTTAATTAGGTCACGACGACGCCCGTTACACGATGGATGATACACCTCAAATGGAGTTGAGCAGGACTTGACCAGAAAATGCTCGATGGAGTAAGGTTTTGATCGAATGGTGGCCAAGGACAGGAGTTAGATACCCGAGACGTTCGAAGGGCGTTGGGCTGACGACATAGTCATATGTAGTTGTGGGAAACACCAAACGGTCTATTCTGTAAAAAAATCGCCGTGAAAACTTACGGGAAGTGATATGCCTGCCGATTGGGCTTAGGCCCAACAGTGGGTAAATTCGGGCTGAAACAATGATTATGGCTCATGTGACAAAATTGGCTTATTCAAATTACACGTTCATTTATTTTTTTTCTTAATAGTCCATGTCCTCGCTTTAGTCGACGATAAGTAAATTGTACGAGGCTTACTACCATTTATAAATAAATACTTTAATTTTATTATCTTATCGATTACCTACAGACTGATTACGGATTCTGATTAAGTATTATTTTCAATTTTAATTTGAAGAGTACCGTACGTAATAAAGATAAAATAATCAATAATAATTCTAAAGTTTTTTTTTACTACTTACTTATATTATTTTTGCAAATGGGCTTAACAAGTTCGCGCGCAGTAAACGAGACACAATAGAATTTTTAGTGTTATGACGGCTATAGCCGTATAAAATGTTAATTACGATTATGAAAGTATTAAAATCAAGTTTATTCAATTAAAATGCATTGAGAGGTAGGAGGAAACATTCTGATTATACGTCACCCCATTATTTTCACGCGCGTATTCGAAAACTTAATTTAACTCAGCAAAAATATCCCCATAAAAGTGTATTGTGACGCTAATAACAAAAATACCTTTTTTTGTTTTTAAGCACACCACACACATACCTGCACAAACATGCAATAATACACACCAAATACCATTAATAATGCATTATTTATTAGCAATAATTATAAAATATATAAGTGGGACGTCCTAGTGTTGTGACTGACACATAAATACCTACTTAACTTTACTGTGGATATTTAATTAGTATGTTATGATGGCGTGAGGAGTACCTATGCACTTAAAAATACGAGTGTAAAATCAAACACATTAAGTATCAAACATGATATACAACGTGGAGACGACAATACGACAGTAAATAAAAACGCTGGCTATACCATAAATAAATTTAAAAGTAAGTAAGTTTTAAATTATCGTTATCTAAGGGCAATACGAGTATTTTGAAACTATCAAGCAAACATTGAGAGTGAGGCGTCGAAGTGATTCAAAAGTATGACACTGAGTCTGACATACTTTTGAATCACTTCGACGCCACACAGTTCTGACGCAAACTCCGTTCATTAGTATTAAATTTCTGATTTTGATCATCTACTTTTGCTGTTGACTGTACAGACGCCAGCAGGTCAACCTATTCGAAACTGTCAAATTCTCCCAATCAACCTTGAACCTTAATGCTTTAACGATAACGTAGACAGAGTATAGTAGAAACGATAAAGTTGAAAATTGATTAAAGTTTGACAGATTGTAGTAGCTTGATGTGCTGACGTCTGTACTACGAAGTTATGAAAAGATTCAATAACTGTCGTTGTTATCGACTTATCGCCCTCCGCGACACGATCGGTCGTTAACACAGATTGCTGTGTTAATTATCTTTCTTAATTATTTTTTATTGATTTAATTTTAAGAATAAGACGATTATCTCTTACAGCTTGCGCTTTCGCGGTAAGCTGGCCGATCTGTGCCGTGTTTTCAGAAATAAATAATATTTGTAACCACAATTATTTGTGTTTTTATTTCACGAATAAGTATTATCTGTCGATTGAAAAATCTGCCCTAAATGTTAGTTCAGTTAGTATGTGTGCCGAGTGATTCATACCTGCTTATGCTTAATTTTTGGTGATGCTTGATATGCACTCTCCAACTTAGGGTTAGCTGGAGCTTTCTTTGGTCTTGTGTTCTTAATTCCTAATGATTTGCCGAATGGAGCAAACCAGTACCTGTAACAAGGAATGATTATATTGTTAGCAAGATTCTCGTGACAATTTCCAATCTGGTACCTATAAAATGAGCGCGCGCATTCGGTCTCCCCCCGACTCTTGCTCGACGAAGTGCCAGCCCGCGCCGTAGCTGAGCCTGTAGCTTGAAATTCCCGTCTGTGACCTCTGAGTTTGTTTCGACCTTTCTTCTCAGAGTAGTCCTAGGAAACGCCGACCTCATCAAGCTTAAATTATAAAAAAAATGATCCAGCCTGCCCCATCTTGCTGTCCTCTCTCCAGCGACAACCCTACTTAAGGCATCCACAGGATAGTCCGGTTAAGTAGTCACGACCTCTCAAGGTGAACTACAAGATTGCTTAAAAAAAAAACAGTCAGTCGGTCATTTGTCAGGTGTCACTCGTGGCGGTAACTCCGCTCAAAGGATTGTAAGTCTTATAATTATTGTGTTATTGTTGTTATTCTCTATTGTACTTATTTATTTAAACTTTTCGCACAAAAAGGTACAAAGGCGGACTTAATGCCTTAGGCATTATCTACCAGTCAACCAAGGGTGGTGAAGAGATTAGATGGCAGGTGCTTTGGTTGAGAGGGACAATGATAAAAAACTTAAAACTATGTACATAAATAGGTTATATACACATACATACTATTACTATAATATATACTTATAATATATAATATATACACAAAATCATTAGATTTTAGGTGATTTATTTTTGTTTTAGTCCTTACAATTTGGTTCCTTGCGTATGAAAATAAACAGTTGTAATAACTTAAAAACGTGTGTATAAAAATTAATTGATTATACTTGTGATTTCATTTGCTGTATTGTTTTTTTTTTAAACTGTTCTACTTGTGATTGCTAAAAATATTATATTATTTAAATGAAACTTCATTTTACCTGACTGCCTGGCCTTATCATAATTAATTAGAGGTCAGAGGAGTATGTTTTCTTATTCTATACTTCATCATCGCATTCTGCCCTCATCTCACTATTAACTCTATTTTTCTGGCCATAGTATCATCTATACTAATATTATAAAGAGGTAACATTTGTTTATTCGTTTGTATGTATGTAGGGGGTAATCTCCGGAACTACCAGACCGATTAAAAAGTTTTAGGCTATCTAACATCACGCTACAACTCTTAGTAGCCGAGCAAAATGAAAAAAGTTTTAATGGGCCGATTACTCATTTACTTAAATAAAAAAAAAGTTGTTTTGACAGCTTTTGTATAGAAAATATATCAAATTGCCACATTTATTCTTCAGATAAAAGTTTCCTGAAGATTGAAAAACCGGCCCAAGGTGCTGGAAAAATAAATAATAAACAGAAGTGATTATAACTATTTAATAATTTATCGAATCATGATAGAAATAGATAAGATAGGAATATCCCCAGCCAGTCTGTAAGACCTTTCGTTTACATATTTTGAAATCTTATATCTTTTTAAAAGAGTACCTTTACTTCAAAATCTAACTTATGAAAGAAATTGTTCCCCATACTGCTGGACTACTTTTGAAAGTTTTAAGAATATATATTACTAGCCCTGTGGTTTTACCTGCATAAGTCTTGGTCCCGTGAGAATATCATGATAAAAATTAGTATATAATGTCCTCATCCAGATCATGGTCTACCCATTAGCCAAATTTTATCCAAATTCATTCAGCCGTTTTAGTGGGAAAGTATAAAAAACATACATACAAAAAATCGTCTTTATAATATGAGTTAAATACAGGGTGGCAGGGAAACGCTTCCGAAAACGAAGACAGGTGATAGGGCTACTGATTCTCGATACGATACCATAAAAAAATTAGAAAAAAAAATGAACAATTTTACCTATTTTTTTTAGCATTTTTCGTACACTATGCTGTGAGAACAGTTAAATTAAACCATTATTTGCTATTAAACACATTTTTTTTCTTTACAACTCTAACAAGCAATGTATTCGTAAATAAATATCATCTGACGCTTGCGCGTGACCTCAAGTTCAAAGTGCGCGCGCGCTCGCCGACAGCTGTGCGGCTGACGACCCCAAGTCCACGTGAGGCGCGAAAATAATCAATTTCAGGCGAAAGGTTAGTGGTATCCGTTTGCATAAAGGTTGTATATAATCTACGTTCTGGCTTCGGAAGCGTTCTCCTGACACCCTGTATATATTTCCAGTTTGTGATAAGCTGAATTTTAATGATGACTGAAAATAACAAGTTTTATATGTTAAGTTTATTTACAACTCCATACAAAAGGTTTGATTTACTTAAATGTTTTTTATTCATAGTTCAAAAGTTAAAACAGTTTATTCCTAAGACAATCAGCAACATTATTATTTAATTTGTGCATATCTTCATACATCAGCAACTTTTAAAACCATACTAGTCCTAAACATGGATTCGTTTTTTTTTTAATTATCACATACCACAGTTATAAAATATATTTTAGACGTGAAATATTTTTTAGTTGCACTTTCTTTTGAACTACTTACAAGCAAGAAAAATATACACAAGTGGACTAAAATTTATAGACCCCTGAGCGGGAGTGTGAACCTGTAACATGCATTCTTCAAGTAGAGTGCACTGAAAATGCTGTACTTTCGCCAAATTGATATCTAATGAGTCACTGAGTGCATCATTACACTTTATTCATCCGTGAGAAGCAATGACATACATTCTGAAACCTAGCGAAAGAAAGTAGATTTACTCACTTCTCTAAAGTACGCCGCAGGAATATCAGCACCAGTGCCAGCGGCAGGGGGTACAGGAGGTGCATATAGTCATTGTAAATCACATCCTTGTCTGGACCCGGTGTAATATCTTCCCATGTAGTATTCGGCGGCAACCACACATGTTCATTCCAAAATGTATCTAACAGAGCTCGCAACATTTTAAACACTATTTGTAAAAAATAAATAAGGCAGCTTGCAACCACACTACTAAGGTTTATAGATAATTATTTATCACGCCATAAACACACTCTCAAATATTTATCTACGCGACCGTCCGACAGGCGACATGACACAGAATCACAGATTTGAGTTGTGCGGTGCGGTGCGGCCTGCGGGCACCGGGCACAGGCACAGATGTAATCAGTTAATGACATAATATTTTTTTTAAATAGTCCTGTCAAAAAAAAAACTGAACGTCTTATTCTTAAAATTCATCGTGTGGATTTCTTCTATCTATATTTAATTTCTGAAAATAAAAACATTAACATTTTTTAATAAGGTTTCAAAACACAAGTATACTAGCAAACTATGTACCTAAAAGATTAGTTCCCTAGCCTTCATATAAACGTCATAATTTTTTGTTTAGGATTTCGTAGTAAAACAAGGAACCCATATAATTTCGCCAAGTACGTCGGTCTGCCTGTTCATAGACTAATACTATAACTAGGAACCCTTGGTACTAAAAGCTGTAACCACAGAGCATGTAACCTTTGCTGTACCTTGGCATGGTTATACATAGTAATCACGCCTACAAAGCACGAAGTGTGTAGTCGTAATTAATTTTGAAGTTCAGTAACTGCTGATTTTCAGCCTAGTTTGAATAAATGACATTCGATTATGATTAAACTTTAATAAAAAAATTGGGTAAATAAAAATTGGGTTACTGGTAAAAAAAAATACGTTTTTATTTATTAGTATTTTTAGAACAATCTAAAAATACTAATAAATAAAAACGTATTTTTGCGGTCGATAAAACAATGGTGTCCATGTATAAATGTATGTATGTACACACGCCAGCACATCAAGCTACTACAATCTGTCAAATTTCTTTTATAGATTTTCAACTTTATTACTAAAGAATTAAGGTTCAAGGTTGATTGGAAAAATTTGACAGTTTCGGGTAGCTTGACCTACTGGCGTCTGTACATCACAACATAACTACGGAACCTTAGACTAAGAAAAGTATAGACAGCGGGTAGCTCCATTTCATTCCCACAAGAAAGGGATATAGTATTGAGTCATTAAAAGTAACAGAAAAGGAGAAAGCTATACTATTTCCGTCAGTGCGTGCCAGTTTTTTCAAGGCCAGTGACATATGGAGCTAAACAAACTTTGACAGTTATTTCGTCTTTGTGAAATTGTGAAGTTTATTTTGGCACTTTTCTACATCATTTATTAATTTAATTGCTTGCATAGATTGTTTTAAAGCCGAGATAAACCTATAATACAATGCGGTGCAGTGTACTTAAATGTAATCTCCCTGTTTCTGGGTAAAGAGTAAGGTTAATGGTATCACTGAGTTCTATAGACATTATAGTTATGTTGGTATTTTGTCTCATGTATAGCCACGCTGCCCGTTACTCTATAGGTTTCTTACTCTAAGTACGGAACCCTTCACTGTGCGTGGTCCAACACGCACTTGGGAGATTTTATTTCAGTGTCGTTCATTTGGTTCGTTCATTCGATTTGAGGGAAAGAGAAAGAAAAATATTAATTTCTTTATCAATGATTCAGAAAGAGATAGAAAATAACCTATGTTTTTATATTTGAAGTTAGATGTGTGCATCTTGAATGTTTATTTTATTTTATAAAAACGAAACTTGTAGCTACCGCTGCACAATTACTTTATATTATTCACAAAAGTATAATGTGCACATGTACAGAAAGTTGTGTGAATGTGCGTAGAGAATTAGCTAAGAGTCAATAATGTTATTTTGCCCGACGTGTGCCAACGTTCTTATGGTGGAGGAAGGTTCAGAGTCTGGCCTGCGGTACGCCTGTAATACTTGTCCCTATGTCTTCAATGTAAGGCGGAAGGTGTCCTCGCGCACATTCCCTAAACTGAAGGTAACCTAACTTACTTCAAATATTCAATAGATTGCATCATTCTTCCTTTCCATCACACAGATAGTCTTTAGATTTAAGTTCCGTGTAGCTTGAAGCATAAATTATCTTACTATAAAGCTGTCACCATAGATTTTATTAGGCACACTACACATCTAACGGTACATTTTACATTTTCAGGAACTCGACTATATCATGGGCGGAGCAGCCGCCTGGGAGAATGTAGATTCGACAGATGCGGTGTGCCCAAAGTGTGGACATGGTAAAGCATTCTTTATGCAACTGCAGACTCGGTCAGCTGATGAACCGATGACAATATTCTATCGCTGCTGCAACCACAAGTGTGCACATAACTGGCGTGATTAGAGCAGTAAATGTGAAAGACATAAAAACTTTGTGAAAATAATATTAAATACCCTTCTAGTATTTAGTTCAGTTCTTGTGCTACAAGGAGTATGAATTTCTTCCAAAAACTTAATTTACTTCATAGTTATCTAGTTAGATATAAAGGTGCATCGCCTAAAATGAAGATAGAAAAGATGGCTCCAGTAATATCAAGCTCTGAAGACTTGGCTTGTGCCAAGGCTGCAGAATTCCTGGGAAAAGGACAAGTCATAGCAGTGCCAACTGACACAATATACGGTCTGGCATGTAGTGCCAACTGTCCAGAAGCTATAAAAAAATTATATGCAATCAAAGGCAGGGACTCTGCCAAGCCAGTAGCAATATGTGTGGCATATGTTTCCGACGTCAGGAAATGGGGTCAGGCAGATCACTTGTCCGATGATCTACTCAACAGCTTACTACCAGGACCAGTGACAGTTGTTCTAGAAAAGACTAAATATCTTGACAATCCATTTCTGAACCCTAAAGCTACGAAAATAGGGATTAGAATACCTGATCATGATTTTGTGAACAGAGTAACAAAGAATTTTGATAAGCCCGTTGCTCTGACAAGTGCAAACTTTAGTAATGAACCTTCTACTTTGTCTATAAAAGAGTTTGAACATCTCTTTGGTCATTTAGGAGCTGTTTTTGATGGAGGAGTGTTGAGTCAGGGACTGGAACAGAACAGGACTGGGTCTACGGTGATAGACTTGTCCCAAAAAGACACCTATAACGTCATAAGAAGAGGTATTTCTTATGAGAGGGTAGTGAAAATTGTTGAAAGTTTCGGTTTAAAAAGTATTCTATAAGTTATTTATGGACCCTGTGATAGATTCAAGTTTAGAATTAAATGTTATATTTTTAATTATTTGTTATTATTTTTGAACACATACATACTATTTAATTTGCAGATGATATGTTATGGAATGTAACAAAAAAAATGTGTACCTGACACCTGTTAGTGTGACAATAATTCTAGAAGCTAATAAAGATCAAATTAGCTGAATACATATTCATTTGTATGAAACTGAAAGATGTCAAGAACGCTTTTTCTTGTTGGCTGCCCTGCACTGTAATAAAGTCTTAGGCTGCTTTTCCACCAGAGATGTGCTATGCAGCTATGCTGCGAGGACGTAAAAGCTAAGCAACGAAACTGTGCAACCATTTCCACTAATGCTAAGCTGTGTAGCGGAGCGAGTAAGATGTGCTATGAAGATGCGCCGCCGCGAGGTAGCTGTGCGAGGAAGATGCTCAACTCAGCAATGTGATGCATCAATAGTAGGGAAAGCACGGGGAGTACTCAGCTCTGCACATAGCTACACCACTCGCGCATCCATAGCTCCCATCCATAGCACACATTCTTCTGTATAAAAACATAGCTTAGTTGAATCTGTTTCCACCAGTGCTATGCCATTTGGACCAATGAATTTGATTGATGGATAACAAACGCATCCATATCAACGTAGCATAGCACATCTCTGGAGGAAAAGCAGCCTAAATCATTGTGATTGGTACTTACCCTTTTATCCCCAAGAAAAGGAAAGTACCCTCTAATTTACATATCTATCTACATTTAATAAAACTAGTTGATAATTTAAACAAAGTTTACTTTCCGAACTATAACAAGAACAAGCATTTCAATCTTATAAATTATAATTTTGGCTACTATCCATTTAACTCATTTTATAAATCCCTTTTTACATTTACACAATTTTCATGATATAATTTACAATATTTTTTAACATAAATATAATGGCAGTATAGGCAATAAGTACATCATTATAGGAGATAGATATAAAATTTAGTTGTGCCAACGACACGAAGTAGAAGATTATAGGAGAGATACATAGGCTTATTTATTGAGATACATAGGCTTATTTATTGAGATACATTATTGAGTTGAGAACAACAATCTACGATTGTGGTCTTTTACAATATTTACAGCAATAAATATAAGAACTAATAATTAATGATAATTACAATTATTAAATTTCACCAAGATTGCTGAGATGCCATCAAAATTAATCAATAAATGTGCGATTTCTATCACTATTTCTCACTAAAACATAGGTCTAGTTACTATTTTTCTAAAACAGGTTTTCTGCTTTCTGGCAACTTAGCTTCGAGTCTTTGCCATCTACTTGGTGGCCAGACAATGTATGCTGCCCTGGCGTTGACCAAGCCTAATGAGACAGGCCCAAAGGTGTTGCTGTCAAGTGTGTGACCAGTGTGATCGCCTTCCACCCAACAATGCCCCTCAGGAACCCTCACATACTGCGACTTGTAGCCGAGAGTACTCACAACGTCACCCTGCAGCCCAACAATGCGTTTGATTATCTTTTGGTTCGGATCTTTCGGAGATACCAACGATATCACGTCACCTCTCCGCACTTCATAGTCTCTGACCGACCACCTCGACAGGAACACATAGTCGGTGTTTTTAGAATCCGGGTTGAGCACCGGCTGCATGGATATACCCTCCACTCTGGCCACATAGCCTATCGTGTCAAGAAAGGTTATACCGATCGGTACACCCAAGATGACGGACTTGCATACACTTCTCAACCACATGAATATACCGGTATTTGATTATGTAACAGAGTGTGTCCGGCATAGTCATTCAGAACTTCGATTTTACTATTTATTGTTAAGTAACATTTTAAAATAATAGCTTATTGTAATGAGGTAGATAGGAAATTAGAATTTTGTGACATTTGACAAACACTAAACAGTGATAGGACATTGACAGATGTCATGTCAGTCAAGCTAACAGATAAAACATAAATAGATAGAACGTCAAAATTGTGGATTTTATTATCTGTATTTTCCTTTTACAGGTGTGTAACGAGAATATCTTCCCTGTCACGTCACGCTCATTCACTAGTGAATGACCATAGAGATACTTTCGGTCTTTACAAATACTCAAAAAAGTGTTGATGCTTTCTATAGTAAATTACAACCAACCAAACAGAAATTTTGGACATTTTATTTGTGTGTAGCGAGTATAATATCAATTGAATTAAGTTGGATAAACACATGTTTCAAACAATCTGAACCTGGGGAGTGATCTGAAAACAATCCTTGATAGATGGAAGTGTTCCGTGGTCGAGAAAAACTTACAATCTGCATAATCAGCTGTCAGTGAGATAGATCATCTGTCCCTGTAAATATAAAAGCTAAGACAATCACAACACGTTTTCAGTTGATATGTGTGTATAATGAAGTAAACAATCGAGCTACGATGTGACCCTGGTTGCGCTCGCGACAGGCAGCGATCTCGAAGCAGATATGGGGTAATAACCTAACAGTGGAGTGAGGCTGGTCACGGTATGGCTGGACTCCCGTGAGGGACGCATGAGTTTCAAGATCGGATCATTGGTGAATGCTCAAAAATGTCCGGCGACTACCCGTTCGCGGCGAAGATCGTGAGCCCGGTTAAGTGCAATGAGAAACCCTGGGACCTGTGGGTCAGTGAAATAGGGCACCTGTCGCCGCGGCGGGACGATGACGCCACATTCACGTCGCCGGCGGCGGTGGACGCCAAGGGCGGCGCGTCCGTGCGGCGGGTGCACGACGCGCACCCCTACAAGCAGGCGGACCGGCGAGCCCGCCGCGCCGGTCTCAATCGCCTCAAGCAAGAGAGCATGAGTCTCCACGGACTGTTCCCTCAAATGGACAACTTGAATGCTGCAGTGTGTCATATGTGCGGTGTGATAGTGAAGTGTAGTGCGGCATACAGACACTTGCTAGAGTCCCACACGGGGGCAGAACCTCTGCCCCCGCCACCACCACCTGTCTCCACACACAAAAGTCGTAGCCGGCATAAAAAGGAACCACCACCGCCCCCCATCCCTGTAGATATACTCCCAGTGAAAATGGATTCTTCCCCAGTTCACACTGCCACACCACCATTATCAAGGCTAATGTTACCACCGCAGCCTGATCTACAGTACCTGGATGAGGCCAGCACGTCATCCACTGTGTCGGGGGAGGTGAAGGTGAGCATGGAGTGTGGAGAGTTACCAGTCGTCAGTATACAGGACACAGAGGATCTGCCCCTCGGTGAAAACTTAACAGATGATATATTTGCAATAATGAATTCTGAAGGCATTCAGAGTGCAGATGACATCACAAATGCAGCTGACTGGAAAAATATTATCAGGGATATTGGAAACATGGGGGAAATTAATTTTCCTCAAGCTTCAGACAGTGTTCCAACACAGGATTTGTATGCACCCATT
This sequence comes from Apamea crenata, assembly GCA_949629185.1. NCBI lineage: Eukaryota > Metazoa > Arthropoda > Insecta > Lepidoptera > Noctuidae > Apamea > Apamea crenata. The sequence goes on from OX451372.1 coordinate 8,229,525, forward strand.
CACACATCATCACTCTCAGCGTATGCAATATCAGATTCAGATCTATCCAATATTCAATTTGCGCCCAACACATCCCCAATGTTGTCGACGGTGATGGACACCAATGTACTGAACCCGCCACCCTTAAAGCCGGCGGCAACGCCGACCACACCGTCTACAAAATCATCATCTAGGTCCAAGACTAGTAAAACGAAGTTTAATTTACGAGAATACGATCCGAACAAGCACTGTGGTGTGGTGACCGCTGAGAACCCCAAGCCGTGCACGAGGTCGCTCACGTGCAAGGCACACGCGCTGTCGCTGCGGAGGACGGTCGAGGGGCGCTCCAAGCCCTTCGACACGCTGCTGGCGGAGCACAGGGCGTCGCGGGACGCGGGCGCGGCCGCGGCGGCGGCGGCGGCAGCCGCGCCCGCTCCCGCGCCGCCCGCGCCCGCGCCGCCGCCAGCCGCCCCCCTCAACCTCCCACCGCTCCTAGTCAATACGTCGATAGACCTGAGCACCTTCAACGGCCTCACCGCCGAACAGCAGGTCAACGACATCTACGCGAGTCTGCTCAGCGTGGAGGACCCTAACTCGGTGCTGCCCGACACGTCGAGCATCACGTCTCTGCTGAGCCAGCCGCTGGCTCCGGAGGCGTTCCTCATGCCGGACGACGCGGAGATCCCTCCGGACGTGCCCATCCTTAGCATATCGTCGCCGCCGCCGCCGCCGACGGCCCGGCTGGACGACACGCCGGACGAGGCGCCGCCGCCGCTGGTGCCGGCGGACGTGTGCTGGTACTCGTCGTGCCCGCGCCCGCTGGCGCTCTGCACCTTCAACGCGTCGCACGCCGGCGGTGCTATAACTTTAGGTAAAAAATTTGCGACTGTCCGGAGTAATATAAAGTCTTCGCTGTCGCGGTCTCAGTGCAAGTCTTCGGGCAGCTCGAACAATTACTATTACAATCCGAACGCCTTGTCCTTATCGAAAACTGTACATATGAACGCTAGTAAAACGAATAAGCCTGAAGTGCGTAAACTGATAGTGACGTGTAGTAGTGGTGTGAGTGGGACAGGGGCGAGCTCGGCTGGCAAGGAGGTGCAGCAGACGCTGAGCGAGCTGTTCGGCGGCGAGGTGCGCGGGCTCAATGGGCATGCGGCGCACGGGGGGCTGGCGGGGCTCGCGGGGCTGGGCGGGATGGCAGGGCTGCCCGAGCGCCGCCGCGCGCCTCTCAAGAGGCCGCCTGCGCCCGCGCTGGACCTTGGCTTCTCGCTCGACCCTCTGCTCGCCGACGAGAAATGCTGAGCACTATTAAGCAATCATCGGTTGTGTAGTCACATAATAATTGTATATTTATTTTTCTGTAAAGAATCGAATCGGATTCACGTATGTAAAATGTAAAATAATCACGAATTTTCCCGAAAGGAATTTAATGTTATGATAATGTTAAATCTCATTTTTTTTTTCGTCGACAAGCGAACTAATGTTTGTATTATTTTGTATATTATTTTATAAGATTTTTTTAAATCCTTCTCCGTTACGAGAGTCGGTATGTGTCAATGAAGAATTAAAAATAGATTATTACAGAATGGTTGTATTTTTTCGAAATGACATATTACTCATTGTTGATACTGAATTGAATACTGATAAATGGCCTAGGATTAATAATGGTTTAATGTGATGAAAATTTCCATGTAAAAATATAAATACTATTAAAATAAGTATATCCGTAATAGTAAATCGCCTCCTTTGGAAAATAAAGGCAAATACCTCAATAACTAAAATAACTTGTTTTAATTGACCGGTTCGCACCTAAAAATGTATTGATATGAATAAATCGAGCGCGGGAACAGGTTTCCCATTAGTTCCTATGAGTGCTTGCTGCTAGTGGAATTGCCTATGCGCTTGCGTCTTTTTGTTTGTGAGAATATTTTTTAATAGCCTCGTGTGAGTTTACCTTTGTAGATAAATAGAATAGATATGACTACTGATTCATATTCTTTATTCACGTCCCACGATTTTGGCGAGGACACGCGAAGGTCTTCAGACAAACATACAGTTCTTGTTTGCATAAAAAAACTAGTTAACATGAGTTTACAATTGGCATGTCCACGCAAGCGTGGGTACTAGGGGCGTGCGGCTCCTTGATGGTAGCGATGCATCCGTTATTATAATGGACGTGAACGATGCTAGCGCAGTAATCAAATCAAAGTCACTACTTACGTTGCATCCGTTTGATATGTTATTTTTACACACAATAGGCTTGACTGTAACATGTGGTTTCCGGTGGTGCTGACGTCTTTTAGCTCTTGATTGCCAGTTTATCCAATAAAAAGCTTTATATTGCAATCTCTTGGATTTTTCTAGATAACGAAGGGTGGAAGAGTTTCATTGAAGGCCCTGTAACAGAACTACCTCTTAGCCAGATTCAGTGAGAAAGGCCTGCCCAAAAACCCTACTTCTTCAAAATTTCCGACCAAAATTCCTTTGTTAATCACTATTCATCATCTCTTGGTAGTATTGGTGGTAGCCACTGTATGTCGATTGTCTCAATATGTGACTGCTTCTCCCTCTGACGCAATCCCTTAGTCACCTCTTGTGACATACAAGTACACATTTACTTACGTAACTGTTATAGAAGAAAGCTCTCAACCTACTCAGTCTAGAACAAAACAGGCATAAAAAACATGTCCACACTCCATCATAGCCTTGTCATCATCCACTTGCTTGAACTATAGACCATCACAGTTCACTCATGCATAAGGGTTATTTCCTAGTTGCACCGCGATGCCACGCTACAGGTGTCTCCATTATGCTCGAACACCTGCACGAAGGATGATCATAATGTGGCCACTCCTAACGAGCTACAGGTGGCTACATACACTTGGTGTTACGGAAACTGGGTCATGCAGATAATCCATATTTCTTCCTTCGATCTTCTTCCTCAAATCGTAAATTTAGAGTAACCATTAGTAGTTTAAAAACTTCCTGACTCCTACCACCCCCTTTGCTGTGCCCAACGGGGTCCATAATGACGAGGGAGTCAACCCGCACTGGGTAGATTATCCATCTACCACGCAGGCCCAGTTCGTATTGGTAGATATCACGTGTCTTAGAACTTTTGGTTTTAGGACACGCCGGTTTCCTCAAAATGGAAAACATTTTGAGGAAACCGGCGTGTTCACCGTTTTTGAGAGTAGGTAGTGGTGATGAAATTATTTCTACAAAGTAAAGCGTGGGTTCGAACCGACGACGACCTACCACTCGTACTACGTCGAGGCCGTTAACACTGGGCCACCACTACTCTCGTACACATTGTGGAATGCAAGAAATTATTGAGTTAATGAGTTGGTATGTGAGCAAAGCTCACTGTCGAAGTAATAATTTTATCTAGTCGGCTAGCCAATAACCTGGATGTGGCTGGCAGAAGCGTGGAGATTGGCACATGAGAAGAGGCCTATGGTCAACAGTGGGTTAAGTCGGGATGTGGATGATGATGATGATGAAGGTTAGCGAGACTGATTGCTGAGGGTACGCCGGATGTTACTACTATTTACATTTAGGTACTCATAAAGGCTTTTTTACCCGACTTTGCGGAATTGCGGCAGCCAAGACAGGGTTAGGATTTTATAAGAATAAATTCGACAGATGAAGACTCCACTTGAATCTCGCGGATCTTTAACAATGGTTATAATATGTAGGTATAGATTCCTATAGATTTTTTTATAATCACCTGCAGAAATAGTTCTTCAAGTCTGCTCTGATAATGCTATACACTTTAGCACTCGCTTAGCATAGCTTCAGTAACTGAAACGGACTGAAAGTTCTAAAAACTTCACGACTGTGTCGCTCTCGTTCGTCTGGCACGAGTAATAGTTGCAGAACTTTTAGTTGTGGACATATGTGAGGTCTTATGTCAAAAATCTAGTTGGCTGATCTATAATGTTTTTGTTCTTATCAAACTGATTGGCTACCTGCTCCGAAATACGTAAACTACTATCATGTTTGGAAGCAGGTACCTCCCGGCGCCCTACTTAGGTAGGTCTAATACGTTTCTTTTTTGGAGAATCTAGAAGAGGATTCTCCATCTTTCATCGTTATTAAGCGAGTAGAGTGATTTTGGAACTACTAAATATCTGCGTCCGTATCAATGTGTTCCCATCATAAATTCCCTTCACCTGTTGCTTTATCAGGTGCTAGGCGCCCTAAGCCGAGGTCCGTACCCTGCAGGGGGTGCCCTTAGCGTGTAGTCACTTAGTTTTTTAAGTTTTTTGAGCACTGGCTGGTGGCCTTAATTTATTGGGGCATCCACAGGCAAACCCGGTTAAGCAGACGACAACCTCCACTGAACTTGTCCTCCGTTGAACTGCGAGATGGCATTCCCTAAAAAATAACATATTAGCCGTAGTTAAGTTGCAGATATTCTACAAAGTTCCACAAAACCAAGAACATTACCTAGCATAACAAGCATACAATGCATGCGTTCAGTGGATGTCACAATCTCACAATGATTGAATACGGAATGCATTCAACAGCTTGTTATTCGTGCAAATTACGAGACAACTCAATCTAATTGGCTGTTATGCGCTGCCGGAGCGATGGGCTGACAGTCCTACAATTATTTAATCATCAACACAATGTAAGTGTGTACCTACCTACCTTCTGTATGTGTCTGTTATTGTAAGACTGCCATAGCCTTCTTAGGTCAAAAGGAAGCCCAAATCTTGCAACGGTAAAAGCCGCAGAGCAAAGCATCGAAAAACCCCGAATGACGTAACGAGATGTCTAAATGTGCGTTCAGACATTATGGGGACGTTAGTATTAGGCAGACGTTCTATGCGTGGCTACGATTCGAAGCACACGCCTATAACGTCTGCCTCAGGTTGAGGCATCCAACATATAAAAAAAATCATTTGCGGCGCAAGCTTCGCTCTGTGTCTGTCTGTAATGCTGTATGCACCTTTACGAGTAGAAGATTTCACAGTTTGTGGGTATCTGTTACTTTTAGGGTCCCATCTGTCTGTCAAGGATGTATCTAAGGTGGTATCTAGCCAAATAAGCTATTATTTCAAAAAAATATGATGCGTGTGTATGAACTTATAAATGCATCAATTTGGCACAAAATATCCCAGGTGGACAGGCATCCAACCCGGAGCAATTACGTACTTATATCTGTGAAGCCAATACAATTATTTGTTCCGTGCGGGAATCTATCCCGCGCCCCGTAGCGCACAGAAATCGATTCTTGCTCAACCAGCTGCTGCGCCTTCAGAGCCTTCAACGACTTACCGATGACGTTACCTCAAGATTCTATTACTCCTTACACACCGATATAATCTCCAAAGGAGATAAGTAATCAGGGCCGTCGGATATAGTTGAAGGTTTTTTGTAAGAAACTTATGGCTGTTTTGAATAAAATTACATTGAATTAGTAGAAAACTAACAGTTTAATTGGCAAACTAAATTTCATTCGAAAACATCCATCAGTTTTTTAATAAACTTCAACTATATTCGACGACCCTGGTTACTTATCTCTTTTAGTGACTGTACATACACTTTCTAGTTACCCGCCTAGACCAGGTACCTATGTCGAATGATTTCCGGTAATAAAGCAAAAAGCTAAAGCAATACAGTAGATATCCACATTTCCAGTACCTACCTAGATCTAAAGACGCCCGCTGTTGTCGTAAAAGGCTACTAATGGATCATATAATAGCGCATCCTGCGTGCAACCTGATTACAACTAAGTCTAGAAGTCGCCAGCACATGAAGCTACTACAATGTGTCAAATTTATTTAATAGATTTTCAACTTTATCACTAAAGCATAGGTATAGGTTCAAGGTTGATTGGGAAAATTTGACAGTTTCGGGTAGCTTTGACCTGCCGGCACCTACTCACATAGATAATAAGCGTCTCCGCTTTCCGCTATCATAAAAATAGAAAATAATTTACTGTCCAGGTAATACCTACAGTATTTGTAAGACATTAACGGCAAAAAAAAAACAGTGAGCAGCGGGCTTACCATGCACGCTCTTTCTTATAGAAGGGCAGAAGTTGAACTGCACTGTACATATTTTTGTACTAAGTCATAGAACAAAAAAAACAGTGCAGTTCAACTTCTACCCTGCTAGAAGAGCAGGTGGTAAGCCCCTTGGTTCACAGCGAGTTGAGACGACATGAGTAGTTTAAAATATACTACCTACAGCTAGGTAACAATATATTACTTGCCAGTGAGCCCTAAACTGGACAGTTAGTCTGTATCTTGGGGCTCGGGGTAGGAATAGGAATTCCAGAGTTCTACTCTGTGCGCGCTCTCTATTGTACAGCGAGACGTCGAGCAGTGTGCGAGAGCGACCGACCGCACGAAGTGTAGCTCACGTTATCGCGAAAATGTAGCCGTAGCATTAGAAACACTCTGCTGGAAGAGTATAAGTACCACACCTATTCTTGGAGGTAAGCAACCCATCTTATACTTGCGTCCACTTTGCTTATATAGGTATTAGGTACCTACTCTGTAACTTGATCATCCAATTAGGCCTACCTGCAAAATTAAATACAACACAATCATAAATTCATTACGACTGCCAATCCCGTACAAATATAACCTAATCGATCAATAAGCTAAGGCTATAAATATTCCGCTAACTGAAATATCATGAACTCTTGACACTTATCTAATATAGCCCTCGGTATCTTAGACACAATTGAAAACAATTTGTGATCTCGAAATGCCAACGTCGCCAATATTGTCAAATATACCTACATTTGTTTGTAAATATGGTTTTCAATTTGCTACTTGGTAAAGATAGGTGGAATTAAAATGATAACGCTTGTTTTTATCCAGAGCCTGAGTAGTGTACGGTCACATTTTGACTGCGGCAAACCTTCTTTTCGAGTCGATGGTACAGACGCCTGCACATCAAGCTACCCGAAGCTGTCAAATTTTCCCAATCAACTTTGAACCGTATGCTTTAACGATAAAGCTGAAGATCTACTAAAGAAATTTGACAGATTGTAGTAGCTTGATGTGCTGGCGTCTGTACCTATTCTTCTTCGTTGTTTTCATTTTGGTTGAGCCCAGTAGGTGGCTACGTTGATTGCGGCATTCTTTAGGTCATCCGGGATGCAGATGCAGGTGATCGGGCACTTAGGACACTCCAGCAAGTGGGACATGGTCTGATCCAGGCCATATGGAAAACTTATACAGTCAAATAAACCGACTTCAAACTTCAGTCTAAGCCCGAACCTTCGAGCTCGTTCTCGGATTCTTCGGCTCGTATTCAGAGCAGGGTCAACTTCTTAATACAAAATTGACAGCTTAGCCCCGCTTGTATGACAAATGACGCATTTAGCGCTAAACGCATGAAGACGATAGAGATAGAATGATGTTTAATTCAAATATGTTTAGCGTTAAACGAATTTAGTGATTTGTGGTGCAAGCGAGACTCAGGGGGCCTACTCCGAAGTAGTATCAGCCGAATGTTCGGCTGTTCCTGCTACGAAGTTACTATTTGGTTCGGTCGGTCCCGATCCTACACTCTTTCGAATATTGACTATGGTCCCGACCCAACTGAGCCGATCCGAACTTTTTTCGCATTTTTCAATAATATTCGGTTCGGCCATGTGTCGGTCCGGTCGGCCGATACTACTTCGGAGTAGACCCCCTGGATTTACATACCTACATTTTTTGTAATAAGGCCAATGTCGAATTTCACTTTACGCGGAACAGTATTCATCCAACACGTCATCTTCACTTGTGTATTGTGTAAGGTCAGCGCAGATAGAGCAGCAAACTTCTCGAGCAATTTTTAATTGATACAATAGATAATGAACTCCATCACAACGAGCATAGAGTTCAAAAAATGGCGTACATAAAATGATTCCCATCAGTGCATTGACCCATAAAAAATACCCATACTTCTTACGCCGGCTTCTTCGTGCGGATCCAGTCAAGTGAGCAGATCACCTGCCGAGTCTGTTGCCTATTTCGCTAATACGCAGCGACGGCACCAGGCGACATCTAAATGCCTAAAAAATTTAAAGAGAGCGCTGAGCGTGGAGACGAGCTTTGAAAATCCAACAGCGCGCTTTCAATTAGGGAAAACGGGCATATTACGTATCTCATTACTGTTCTGCTGACTGGAAAGTCTATGTGGCCAGTTCCTTTAGCTGAAAGGTTATTTTCGCATGTGATACCAGGCGATTACTTAGGTATCTATCAATCAACTCTGGGCCTCTCGCACACTAAGCGTCCGCGGCCTTTGTTTAGCGTTGTATTGGTAAAATGTTGTTCGCTGCGACAATTGTCGCGATCGTGGTCGCCGGAATCGTGGGAGGCCTTAGGAAATAATACACCCAGAAATAAAACTTGAAAATATTTCATATTGATTTATTAATATACACTTTAAAGTTTCAACATTTCACAAATCGTAACGACGTTTTGATTGGCCGAACGTGAACGAAGCAGGTTCAACCACAGCGTATAAATATTTACGTTATTTTTTTAATAGCGAATTCGGGCATTGAAGCGTCGCATAACGTATGAAACAAAATTCATAGATTGCTATTCGCAATTCGTTTCGGTAGTCGAAACGTTAATCGTGTATTTTTTTTTTCTGGCAAAGTTTGCCATGTTCAGAGACCATCTAGTGATATCGATATTGTCTCTTGTGTCTCATAGATGAAAGTCTAGCAAAACAAATGCAACAGACTGGCATTAAAAGTCCTCTGATTTTATTATTTATCAAGCAATGCATTTAATTCCAAGCTTTGACATTTTGAAATTAACTGACAAAAGCGAGGTGATACAATATTAATTAAATATAGTACTTATAAGTTATATCTATTTGACTAAAGATAGGTCTCATTTCTTCTTTATCCTTCCTCCTTTATTTTTAGATTTGACGACTCCTTTGAACTGTTTCGACGTGACGGCCTTTTTCCTGTGATAAAAAAGAAATGCATAAAAATGTATACAACAAAAAACCTGATAAAGGGCATTGTAGTCATGAGGAATAATCAGACTGTGATGTTCCCACTGCTGGGACGAAGGCCTCCTCTGTTCGAGAGGGAGTGGGCTATAATCTAACACGCGGGCCCAGTGCGTGTTGGAAGATGTCACATGTCTTTCCTATTTCCTCACGACGTTTTCCTTCACCGTTTTGAGAGCAGTGGTGATGACATTATTTAGACAAACTAAATTGCCTCTCTGGGTTTGAACTCGTAAGTCTGTCTGGGCCATTACCTCTGCTCTCTAGTCCTAGGGCACATAGTATCAACTCTATGTCACTCCAATACCGTCTCAATTCCAACTTTCGGTTCAGCATAAACTGTGTATTGTCTATTCCAAAAATATGAAAATGTAAACAAATGGATCTGAAACCTTCTAAATTCAGATTAATGTGTTACTAATTCCCTCTAGAGAGTGATTGCGCAAGAATTTAACCTGAACAGGGTTTGTTTACACTTTCCTCGGATTCTTTTGGAACAGATAATAGTTGCCAACTCGGCGTGAACTAGGCGGTCGAGGTCGACCCAAAATTCACTAGTCGAACACGCAACGTCCGTCAATCGAAAGTCAGTACGTAACGAAAACACGAAAAGCGACCTTAGTGCTACGATATAAACAACATATCCCGGAATTAACGCACACCACCAAACATCCCAATTAAAAATAATCAGTGATAATCATAAGACACCCACTGAATTTTTACTATAATGTACTTATAAAACATTGTTTATTTATTAAATTAGTTATACTGGTTGTGGGAGAAAATTGTAGTTACATTACAAATCTACGCACCCACACAGTCGCACATGTATAAAAGTCTAGCGTAGTAGGTACTGCGGCCATTTTTAGTTTGTTTTGACTGTACAGCGAAAGTGTGAATGTAATTTTCCTAGTTTTAATATTTTTGTGGTAAAAAATTACTTAGATATATTAAAAAACCTATAATAAAAGTGACAGAAATGGATTCAGTAAACGATTCTGAACAAACTATATGGGCATATAATGGGCATTAATTCAGTTACACATTGTATAGGGGGCTCTGTCAAAGTAAAATTGTTACCAAGGGCGTGTGGTTGACTGTACAATGCTGAGCAACGCGTGTTCCATGCGACGTATACCAATACTGCAGAAATTGTGTAAATTCAAAATTGTACTGTACGTAACACGATTTAAAGCTCACATTCGAATGCTTTACTTTGAGTCGAGTCGGTGCTGTCGAATCAGTCATGGCCCATGACGTCACTGGAAGTGACGGATTTTTTAGTTTGTAAATTTTCTAAAATACAATATCTTCTGTATTCGTAAAATAACATGTTATGCGTCAATGATTAATGTCATTATTCCAGAACGGAATGATGTTTTTTTACTCCACTTGGAACAGTGCCAAGCCAAACTAGACGAAGTTCATGAAAATCGGCTCAGTATTTCCGGAGAATAGGACGTGACATACAACTTAATGTTTGCTATTTTTGTTTCTATGTAGCTGAGAATAGGACCTTTGCCGCGGCCTAGTTATAGTTATGTGTGGTTTAGGCAAATGTTTTGGGTGTTCTATAACTCTTCGTCTGCTGGAAAGCGGACCCACGCGAGACACAATGGCTTTTTTATTGTTTCTGTAATTACGGCATTCAACCGGTTAGTCCTAGTATGTTAAAGAAATTGGAAAGCTGTTTGGTTAAAAGCGTGAGTTCTACTTCTGGTCGGCTATTCACAACCATTCGAAACCTTTCCGTGCCGAATCGAACATCAATTAATGTTATCGAAGGAATCCTCTTAACGTACGGGTACGAGGTAACTGCATGTGTCGACACGAATCGCCGGACTCGCCGGCAGCCACCGACACCCGTAGACATGTCTGCGGCTGCCACCGACAAGCGTTGGCGGCTACCGTCGACACATGTCGACGGCTGCAGTTGCCTCTGTCGTCGACGCGTGTCGCTTATGTGTATGCACACTAAGCCGGAAGTTTACATATAACACTTGCTGTCGGGGGCAGGGTAAATCAGGTAGTCGAAAATGTGTTATTTTTAACACGACAGCCTGTCAAATGGTTGTGAATAGCTATGCTGAGCGACGAATGAAACTAGAGACCCTTTGCAAAAGATAAAACCGATCAATAATGTTCCTCGTAAGGAATAAAGTCTGCAAAGAAATGCGATGTTCTTTTATTCTTTTGTCGGCAGAAATCACAAGGGCCTGGAACTTTTGAGCAATTTACTGGTTCTCAACTATTTAGTAATTGAATTAATAATAATGATGAAGAAATAATAATAATAATGTCCGATTTTTACGTGAGTGTGTAAATAAAAATGACTAGGTACTTATTTAGTAGACTATTTAGATACATAGCTAGGTCTCGTCAGTGATGAACATTAGTACCACATTTACTAATTTTCTTTTACAAACTCCTCTTTGTGTCATTATTACGCAAAGGTTCCGTAGCTACTTTTAAAAAGTAGAAGAAGTGAAGTTAAAAAGTGAAGTTTCAAAGAAAAGAGTATTACCCATTCCAATATTTAGTTACTCGTTTGACCGAAACCGCTGTACCGCGCCTTAGTGTGCCTACACACGAGCGACACGCTTCAACGTCAGATGTCGACACCAGTAGACACGTCGGCGGCTGCCGTTGACAACGTGCGGCTCGTGTATTTGAGTACGGTGCTCAAAAACACGAGCGTTATGTTGTCAGCCGCCCACGCGTCTACGACTGACGCCAACACGCGTCAACCCTGCAGTTGCCTCTGACGTTGACACGTGACGCTCGTTTGTATAAGCACTTAGGTAAGTGCGCGGCGAGAGGGGGCGCAGTGCAGACCGCCCATTCGTCAACACCCACTGTGTCCCACCCCCCACTTCGCCGCGCATTCCTAGTGCGCGGTACACCCGTATCGGTCAACTACAGAAGAATGGGCAAATAGCTACATATAGTTACACATAAAAAAAAAACTGAAAACTACAACCCAACTACGACAACTAAAAAGGTATAAACAATTCATCTTGCCAAAATAACATCGGTTTTCGTATAACTGGAGTCACACAATTACTAAATACGCCTGCACTTACCTACAGATTACGTCTGGCTCTGGTTATACGTAAACCGAACCTCTCCTTTGTCAAAATAAGAGTAGTTTCGGGAACAGATGAATTCAGGGTGGCAGGGACATCGACGCGCAAACTGTCACCATGAATTCAGCACATGATTCTAGTAACGCAGACATTTTACGCCGTCATAAAAAAAAATCTGGTGTTTCATAGAAAACTGCAATACCTTCGCAAAATGTACTGAACAGCAATTTTTTTTTATTACCGCTTCAGAATCATGTACTGAATCCATTGGTAACAGGTTGTATATCGAATTATCGATATCCCTGCCACCCTGTATACTTACATACATACATGGCCTGTTAAAATCATATCCTCGGTTTTGCCGCAGTCAGGTAAAAACAAGCAAATCATATATTTTTCGAGTGTTTCACTTACCTCTTATTCAAATTCTTCCTAGACAGCGGTAGATACGCGTATGGGTCGTGTTTGCCTTGCTTCTTGATGTCTCCCTTAGCCTTCTTAGACTTGTATTCTGTGCCTGCACCAGACGCAACGGAGGCGGCTGATCCAAGGGGTCTGAAATGAAGTGTCTTATTAGCGCCGTTGGAAACTATGGTTGTTGGTCGCTAGTGATTGCCACTGTTTCATGACACGTTTCTAGCCTGTCGTGAGCAAGCAAAAGATCATGAAATAATAAAAGTAGTAGGTACATTACGATGCATGTGATTTAAGTAGGTAGTTTATTATAGCGTAGCGAGGGTGTTAAACGCCGTCAGTCTTCTCTCGGGATAAAAATTCTATGTGTTAATCTTAGTTATAAACTATCTGTGTGACAAATTTCATCTAAATCCGTTCAGTAGTTTTGGCGTGAAAGAGTAGCAAACATACATCCATCTATCCACCCATAAAAACTATTTAAAACCGTCCTGAGTTCCGATTTTGGCAAGTCTACATTTTTTTTTTAAACAATTGGCAATTATCATCCCTTTATAAATAAATGCTAACCACCCCCGGGCATTTTCGCCTCAATGAATTGACTATAGACCAACAAACAGTATTTTACAAATAAGTCACCTATACAAATAAGGGCTGATGATGACACGTTTCTAGCCTGTCGTGAGCAAGCAAAAGATCATGAAATAATAAAAGTAGTAGGTACATTACGATGCATGTGATTTAAGTAGGTAGTCTATTATAGCGTAGCGAGGGTGTTAAACGCCGTCAGTCTTATTATAAAACAAGCTCTAACTTTAGTCCGAGATTGCATCGAGTCAGTTTTTATATTTCGATTGCAACTAAGCAAAGTTTTTAATACAAATCTGACCACTTAGAATCGGACTAAGCTGTCAGTTTTTTATAAATAACTCTAATTCGATTACTGGTAGGTTTTTATTTAAAAAACTGACTCGATAATTTAACCATGTCTCAAGAAAAACCTTGTTTTGTAATAAGACCGCATGTGTAGACTTCTTAAGGCACACATATCGTAATTTTCTTATGAACCGGTGCATAGGACATTTAAGAGGTTAATCAGCGTTTTAGAAACAGAGTGTTAAGTAGATCCGGCTCACCCCAGACTTGAAAAAAAATCTTGTAAGTAGTGAAGTTATGTCCAGTCAGTAAGGACAACCACTCTGACTGAGCAAACTTTACTTCTTACAGGATTTTTTCAAACACACACAGGTCGACTTACCTATGGATACCCTTGCCTCCTGTCTTATACTTGGAGCCCACAGTAACAGTGGACGCTCTACTCCTGCCAGACTTGCCACTCTTCAAGCTCAGGATGTCATCGTAACGACGTTTGCCGCCAGGTTTAAGCAGCTTAGAAGGCTTTGAGGGCTTGCTGTCTTCATCTTCAGCGTCTAGAAAAATTAACGTGGTATAGCGACGAATAATAATATATTCCTTTTTTTGTTTCTGGGTCCATAATTTGTAAAATGGCTTTAAATTTACTATGACACAAATGACTTTTATAAATGGTCGCCTTAGGGTCAATTTACGTTGCCGAGGAACGGAGCCGAATTAAGTTTTCGTACATAGCAAAATGAACTTTATGTCAATGGTCTAACGTACAGACTAGATACGAGCTTATTACTGACGGAATTCCCGAGAAGCGCGTTAATTCTCCAGAAGATGCACGACCTGTGCGTACATGTGTGTATCTAATTTGTGCGTTACACTTTTCACGCAAAGTTCATTATGATTTGTACAAAAAAAAAATCGCTTCTATTCTCTTCCACGACAATATAAATTGAGCCTTAAGTTGTGCCCTGACTTGCAGTAAAGTGACTTTACAACAGAGCTATGCTAAGAACCTAAGACAAATCCACTAAGATTGCCCATTTGCCACTGGCTCAGCAAAGTCTGAAGAAGAGTTCAACATAATAATCCAACCACCACAACACAACACACAACATCCACTCTTTCTTTCCAATCTATTTTTTAGAAGTGACGACTTTTAATTGGCTGCCAGTCTCACACACAATTTTTTATTTATTTTACCATTTATGTACACTCGTATATAAATAGACAATGAAAAACAGAACAGAAAAAAAAGGTACAGAGGTACCTAGGTAGGAGGTTTATTCTGTTTGTTTCAGCTGTAAGTTATCCATAGTTAATAAATAAATAATAATGCAAGCAGTATAGCTCGTTCATTTACCTGTAATCATAAGCAAAACAATTTTTAGACTAGTTATTTACCAGTATCATCAGTATCAGTATCAATATCCCCGCTAGGCTTGGGCTCGTCATCACCATCATCATCAAACGCGTCATCAGTGATGATCAGTCTTCCGTCTGGCGCGGTCTTGAAGCCGCCATCTTTCTTCTTGAGGGCTTTCACTTCTGAAGCCTTCTGCTTGCGGGATGGGTCGGTAGCTGAATGGAATTAGGGAGATTAGAGTTGGAAGTATAATTATTTACTAGCTGCGCCCCGCGGTTTCACGCGCATAGGTTTCGATCCCGTGGGAATCTCGGGATAAAAATTCTATGTGTTAATCTTAGTTATAAACTATCTGTGTGACAAATTTCATCTAAATCCGTTCAGTAGTTTTGGCGTAAAAGAGTAACAAACATACATCCATCTATACACCCATAAAAACTTTAACGTTTATAATATGTATTAGTAGGATTAAGTTAATTGTTATTCTAAAAGACAATAGACCTATTTAAAACAGTCCTGAGTCCCGATTTTGGCAAGTCTACATTTTTTTTTTTAAACAATTGGCAATTATCATCCCTTTATAAATAAATAATAACCACCCCCCGGCCATTTTCGCCTCAATGAATTGACTATAGACCAACGAACAGTTTTTTGCAAATAAGTCACCTATACAAATAAGGGCTGATTTTTCCAATGACAGATAATTTTATCTGAGGAATAATTTTGAATTTTTGACAGTTCTTCCATCCACAATCTGTCAGACGTCAATTTTATTCCACGAACAAAAATTATCGGTCGATTGAAAAAATAACAGCTTTTTACTAAATAAAAAAGAAAGCATACATATACGGTACTTATAAAAAAAAAAAACAATTTTTAAAAATTTTGTCTGTTCGTCTGTCTGTTTGTTTCGGCTTTTGAAACGGCTGGACCGATTTTGACGGGACGTTCCCTGGCAGATAGCTGATGTTGTAAGAAGTATCTAAGGCTACTTTTATTTTAGAAAAAAAGTATTAGCAAAGACACATTATTGTTTTCCGACAGCCACGCGAACGCAGTCGCGGGCACAGCAGAGGGGTAATTCTCGTAATTTTAAGATCATTCAGTCTGATCTCAGTCTCAATCTGTCAAAAATACCTCTAATTTCCCAACATTTTGACAAGTTTTTGACATTTATTTGTCGCTGAGATGAGACTGCGACTAGATTTTGAACGTTTTAAATTACGAGAATTGGCCTTCAGGTTATCAATAAGAGTAATGACGATTTCTTTTTGGATTTAGACTGCCATTTAATTACCATTTGATAACTTTTGAAAACCAGTTTGACTTTAGGTAGCATGTCTAACTAATATAACTTCTAATCAAATATCATTAAATATCAATTTCCTCATAATTTAAATATCAATTAGACATTCATTGTTATGTACTAAGTCATCTTCTTTTCGTGTTGATGGTACTCTTTACTCGTTATTTTTTTTTAATTATATGTAGTCTGTGCCCAGTAGGTAGCCACGTTGATTGCGGCATCAGTGGCATTATTTAGATCATCCAATGTGCAGGTAATCGGGCACCTAGGACACAGCAAGTCGGGCATTACGTAGATGATAGGCTGGATGTCATCATCTGCCTAGCCTGTTCCCAACTATGTTGGGGTCGGCTTCCAGTCTAACCGGATGCAGCTGAATACGAGTATTTTTAACCGACTTCTAAAAAAGGAGGACGTTCTCAATTCGGATGTTTGTTTTTTTTTTTTTTTTTTTTTGTTCGCGCATAACTCCGTCGCTTGCCAACCGATTTGAAAAATTCTTTTTTTGTTGGATAGGGTATACTTCCCAAATGGTCCCATGAAAATTTTATCGAAATCGGACAAGCGGTTTTTGAAAAAACAACAAAAATTAAAAAAATGATCACAACAAAAAAGTGAAAAATAAAAACTTTTTTACAAAAAAAAACAACCGACTTCCATACAAACACTACAAAGTGAAAAATAACTTTAATTTCGGAAGTCGGTGGCGAAAAACGAAATAAAAAAACCAAAGACACCGACTTCCGAAATTAAAGTTATTTTTCACTTTGTAGTGTTTGTAGGAAGTCGGTTGTTTTTTTTTGTAAAAAAGTTTTTTACATGAAGCGACTGCCTATCTAACCTCCACAACCCAGTTACTGGGTAATACGATACCCCTTGGTAAGACTGGTTGTCAGACTTTCAGGCTACTGACGACCCGTAAAGACTGTCAAAGATCCACGAATGACAGCCGGGACCAACGGCTTAACGTACCTTCCGAAACACGGAGGGGTCTTGGTATGTGAAGATGGTCACCCATCCACGAACCTAACTAACCTGATCGATCGACCCGTGCGGCTGTTATTACTTAGCCACAAGCCCCGGATGTATTACGTAGTATGTAAGGATCGTAGTAGGTCGCGTTCTGTAGTTTCTGCTGACCCCAATGGGAGGAAGGCATGAGTTTATACAGGGTTATTTGTAAAACACCAGCAACCTCTTAAGAGGTCATTGTACTCATCATTATGAACAACTTTTACTATAGGACCAAAACTGAAATCGCAAAAAAAAATCAGTTGTTCCTCACATTTACGTTCGCATAACTCGTCAAAATGTAGGGAACAGCTGATTTTTTTTTGTATGTAGGTATGTATGTATATTAAATATCAATCTACATACCCGTAATCTTCCTCGAAGCAGACACATCAGCTAGATCCACAATATTCTCCGGGTCATCCTGGATCCAGGCCTGGCTCCTTCCCTTCATCGTCTTCTTGACCTTAGGCTTTGGCCTGTCCTCCTCTTCGTCCATGAATTCCATGTCAGAATCAGAGTCTCTGAGTATATCTTCCAGAGTCTTTGACGTGCCCTTAATTTGCATGTCTCCGTCTGAATCGTTGTCGGATTGGTCTCTGAAAGAGGGTGTTAGGTTAAGAATGGGTGGTTATGGTATCGAATCCTGTGGAGTTATGCTAATGAATAAGCTACGAGTTCATCAATTGTGCCAAAATAAACTATACACAATTTCAATAAACTGTTTTTTATAATGTTCCCACTGCTGGGACACAGGCCTCGTCTCTGTGAGAGGGAGTGGGTCATAATCTACCACGCGGACCCAGTGCGGGTTGGCGATATACTAAAAATTCAAAGACACACCAAGCCGCACTTGGCCCGCGTGGTGGATTATCCATTCGCTCTAACAGAGAGGTGCCCTATGTCCCAACAGTGGGAACGTTATAGGAAGATTATGCTATGGGTATTTTGGTCATATAATACAATAACAACAGTATCATAATCTTTGACTTACATAACAATGAATACGATTTTTTTTTTTTAATTTTAAGGTTTTTTTATTATGTTTTTTTGTGATGTACAGACGCCAGCAGGTCAAGCTACCCGAAACTGTCAAATTTTCCTAATCAACCTTGAACCCTAATGCTTTAGCGATAAAGTTGAAAATCTATTAAAGAAATTTGACAGATTGTAGTAGCTTGATGTGCTGGCGTCTGTATAATAAAGTATATATGAATAAAGAATATTCTACCTTAAAAAAAAGTCAACCGCTCACCTCTGATTTTCGTTCTGCCTCTTCTTCCTATTATCCATCTTCCGTATGTTCCTCAATCTCCTCAGCATGACGTCATCAGTGTTGGGTATCAGTTTCTCTATGGTATCAGCGCCGAACTTCCTCAACATCTTAGTAAGGAAGTAGCCTATCTCCAGCCGAGAATGTCTCTTGCAGTCTTCTGGCATTGAGGACAGGGATTTGAAGATAAGGGGAAGAGATCCTGCTAGGATATCTGTGGGTAACACTTTTGTGTATACCTGAAAAGATTTTGGAGAAGGTAAGTGTTGTATTTATATAGGTAGTCGCTTCATGCCTGGAAACCGATACCAACATATTTTGGGAACAGGCTAGGCATGAAGTATTTACTGCTAATGCATGGGTAACATTCGTAGAATTATGAAAGGACTTTCTTGAGAAAGTATGCTAAAGCGATCTACGATAACAAATACTATTTTGGATGACAAAATTTCTTTGCCAGTAAAATTTGGTTCCACAGAAAAGTTCTAGAGAAATTTAACTTCACGTTTAAAATTAGTCATCATATTAAAAATGTCACAATAACCCACATATTTATAGTGCACCACCATTAAAATGGCGCAGACTTTCAAATGTTGTTTCTGTCACTCATACCCGTGTGACAGGCTCTTTCTAAAGCTCGATGTTTCATTATACTTTGGTGTCGCATTTTTTTTTCAGTCCACTCACCTTCAAGAAGCTCATACACGCGGCAATAACCTCTCTGTTAGTATCAGTCATGTGTGTGACCACGGTCTCCAAGAGTCCCTGCACTATGTGCAGTCCCATGTCTTCAGCGAAGTTGAAGAGAGCTGATGCGACCGCGCGCAGCGTCGCACTTACGATGCGCGGAAGAGGCGCGGAGAGGCCTGATGTTAGCATGTTTACGAATGCTTGCATGCCTGTGGAAGAGGTGTAGGATATAGATATTATTTAAAGTTTTTTACTGGTGTTTTGGGCGGATGTGACGCATAATGTACTATCATCAAAATCGATATCTGACCACCGTAACTATTCCTGCTTGCAGCGCATGTTATTATTCGACTTAAAAAGGATCCTCTTTTGTTTTACTTACGGACGCAGCTGTGGTCATCATGTGCACGGGATTTTTTTTTCAAAATGGTCAGACATATAGGTTTTGGCGACACTACATTACCCATGTTTATTTTAACTTCAATATTTTTTTCTGTTTTAGGGCCAAGAAAAATAAAAATATATAACACAGTGGAAACCTGAATGGCAAAGCAGTCAAGTTAAATTTTGAGATTTTGATTTGGACAGATATCTTTATTTTTACATGGTTAAATGATAATTGATTATTTTTGTAAGTAGGTTTGCGCAAACCCTTTTACACGTCAATCATATTTTTAAAACTGTAGATGAGGTCGTCATTTCCTATTCGACTGCTCTGCGAAGAAAGGCCGAAATAAACTCGGTGGTCACCGTCTCATTTAAAGTCCAGACATAATCTTGGTCAGTTTGAGGAACACTTTAATTGGACAAACATTGCCAGCAATTTAACGCAACTTGACAAGCTTTATGCTATTTGGTGGTGTAAGTAAACTTGCGCAATAACTTTCAACAAGTGGCTGAATAGTACACACACATAAACTTAATTCCATAGCAAATGCTTAAAGTTCCATTGACTGTTATTTTTTTTTTGTCATTCTAATTTCAACTTATTTCCCATGCACATACAGTTGATTTTCACAAACACATACAGTATAATTATGTAAAATAGACTTTTTATTTAAATTAGTGTGCAAGTGGATAATAGTTTACTACATACCTCCTTCCTGCGTTTTTAGAACATTGCCAACGCTGTTGATAAGGTTGAACGCACACTGGCGACATTTGCTGTTGATATCTTTCGTGCATATGACTGATTCTGCGATAGCACTCTTCAGTAACTTGCTCTCAGCGTTCAGGAATGGAGTTGAGTTGATAAGGTGCTCTATGCATCTGTGTGGGAGAGGAAAGTTTGTTGAAAAGAGTTTTTAATAATATTTTTTTCATGTTATAATGGTAATGGATGAGATTTGGTCTCCCCAAAGAAAAGATGGATGTATTGTGTGAGAGATGATAAGAATGAAATGAGAGTAAATGACAGAACGAGAATGAGAATGAAAATAATGGTAAAGAAAAGCATTTTACGCTGATCTCGAGTAAAATGGGACGAGGGCAGACAGATAAAGATTTTTAATGAGTTGTGTGAGAGAATCATCTGCCTGACTTTTCCCAACTATGTTGGGGTCGGCTTCCAGTCTAACCGGGTGCAGCTGAATACCAGTATTTTACATGGAGCGACTGCCTATCTGACCTCCACAACCCAGTTACTGGGTAATACGATACCCCTTGGTAAGACTGTTTGTCAGACTTTCGGGCTTCTGAATCCCCAAAACAACTGTCAAGGATCCACGAACGTCAGCCCGGACCAACGGTTTAACGTGCTTTCCGAGGCACAGTTTCACTTCTCGGTATGTAAAGATGGTCACCCATCCACAGACCAACCACGACAAGCGTAGCTTAACCTGATCGATGGACCTGTGCGGGTGTTATTATTTAGCCACGGACCCCTCTAGTCCTGTGAGAGAATATTAGAGAGATTTTGCTCATCAATGCTAAGAAATATTTTTTCACGTTTTGTCTTGCCTGTTTGCTATGGGCAAAGCTGAGGCCTATTTTTTAACCTCAATAGGTTTACCAATTTTGTTCAAAATGTTGCCTAAAAGTTAAAACGATAATTACCTTAACCTAGCCGCCTTACTGCTATCAGCAACCTTATTCAACGAAGTCATCAACAACTTCTTAATTTTCTTATAATTCTCTTTCAAAAAGTGTTTACAACACTCCTTGTCACTTTTAAAAATCTCTTCCAATATCCTATACGCTTTCTTATGTTCCATTTCTAATAGTTTCGCCTTCTCCTTATATTTCAACTCTCCCTTTTTCTTGTCTCCCTCTTCTTTGTCCCCTTCTGTGTCCATTTCTTTCTCTTTTCTCGCTTTTTTGTGTTTCTTAGGGTCTTCTAAGACAGTTTCGCAGAGAGGGTAGACCCATTCCTCGAATAGTTTGGCGATTCTTTCGCTAGATTGGTACAAGACTAATGCTCTGAGGACGTCTAAGATCGATTCCCTTTGGAAGTGGTTGTCTTTCGAGGTTTCTAGCTGCTGAAGCGCGTTCGTGAACAACTCCTCGCGTAGTGACTGTTCGCTGATTGTTAGGTATACCTGTGAGGAAATATGATATTTAGAGGACTATTGATACTAGGCAAGGATAATCGTCAAATAGACCATACCCATAACCTGTTAGGGTTAAAGGAGGAACACCAAAGGAAAGGCAGTTCTAAGGATGATTATAACTGTTGATTTTTCAACAGTCAGACAACTATTCTGATGAATAACTCAAAAAACCCGCGGTTGACAGTTTAGACTATTTATATGCATAAGCTTTTGTATAAAACATTTTTGAGCTTTTTTATTTAAATTCTTTAGATAAAAGCTATTTCATATTTGAAAAATCGGCCCTAAATAGACTTTGGTATAAAGGTTTTTTGGGTAAAAAATATTGGCTTTGGCCCACAGCACCACTATCGCCACAAAAACCACCTTATGTACGGGGTGACTTTTTGAGACTTTCAGGGCGAATTCCAAGATTATAAGCCTTATATTTTCATCTTGTGGATCTACATAACTATAAGAACGTTGATATTTTACCTGTATAGTCTCCAAAGCCGCCAACCTCTGTCCCTCCGCGCTACTTCCCTTCGCCGGTGACATATAAATATTCAACAGAATCGGCAAATAATTCTTCGCAAACCGTCCCAATTCTAACTGATCTTCTTCATTGTCAGCCGAACAAGAGATCAACTTCCTTAACGCCTGCATAACTGACAATCTAAACTCCGGATTATCCTTTAACACGCTACCTAAAACTCTAGCAACAGACTTGAAATTATCTTTTATATCTTTTGGGTTGTTGCAAAAAGATGGCAATAAAGCCCAGAATTGATTGCAGAGTAATTCGTAGGTATGTGATCCGGGGACGTCTTTCATTTGAGTCAATTCTCTCGATTTTTTACGACAGAATGTTGCCATTTCTAAAATTTCTGTTGCGAAGTATTTTAAGTTCGAATTGGTGATTTTTTCTTTGAGTACTGGAAGGAGCCAACTTCGTTCTAGGTTGATTGTCTCTGGTCCGTCTCGTATGGGTATGATTCTGAGTACGAACTCGGGGCCTAGCGCTTTGATGGCGCATCCAGTGGCGTATTCCACCTCTTTGTCGTTTTCAAAGTTGTGGCTCTCGCGGCGGTCGTTGAGTTTGCTCAGAAGAGGTCCGAGTGAGTTTGCTACTCTTTCGTTGCCGATCTGTGGAACAGGGTAAATGTTAGTTTACATTTTAAACTACACATCATTGTAATATTTCTACCTAAGTATATGAATTTAATTCCTTAGGCTCAGCTCAGACTAAAGTGGAGCGCTAAGTGGAGAATTTAAATGACATGCATAATAAACCATATTATCGTAAAAGTTTGGCGAGTTTATAATTATGTAACCACCACTGTATTAAAATATCAGTAAATAAATAAATAATAATCTGTGTCTTAAAGTTTGAACAAATACACGCCCTCGGACGCTAAAGGAGCCGTATGTTTGCGTCGAAGTTCGTACAATTCTGCACTTTATCGCACTAAAAATAAAGTGCATTATTCAATGTCATTACAAAATCCACAGTTCTGTGCTCATCTTTGCTCTACAGGGAGTCCTATTCTATACCCTCTCTAATATACACGCCTTTTAGTCAGATCACATAATCTTTTTATTTTCTGTCTCATAACAAATAAATATGGATAATTATCTAATTTCTGAATTGATTAACTCTTACCTCAAAACACACCGCGATGGTCAGTATAACATGTCTAATAGCCTGATTGAAGGGGTTGTCCAACCCAGTGCCGATGCTCTTGAAGATAGCGTCGATGTGCGACTTGTGTTTGATGAACGTCTCGTCCGAGTCCAGAGCTAACTTCACGCAGTCTATGAGGACTGCCTGTAGGAGAAAAAAATAATTTTGTTAAAAGGGAATGAAGTGCTGTGTAGGTGTAGAAATAAACGAAACGAAAACGATGGAATTTTTCGGATAAAATTTAAATAAATTAATCGAAAACAAACAGTTCATATATTAAATTAAATTTCATGCAAAAACATCCATCGGTTTCTTACTAAACTTCAACTATATCCGACGACCCTGGTTAGTTATGACCTTTGGTGACTGTACACCATACGAATTATAGATTTAAATGTAAATCAGCAAATATGTGTTCTTACCTTCAAAGCATTAGTGGATGCCGAGTTGATGTCAGCAACGTCAGATAACCACAGTTCTGTCACGCAGATGTTCACGAACGCTGGCAAGTTCGGCATGCATAGGTTCAGATCCAAACTGCAAAAATAAATAACTATAAAGATAACGCTGGGTCCGTCCGTCTTGAAAGAACTTTTAATATAGTCATATTTAAACCTCTCTCCTAAGGCTTCAAAATCACACATTCACAATAAACTTACTAATGAAGGTAAAATTCTTGGAAACCGAGACCTAGTGGTCTGCAATCGCCAACATTCAATGGCTATCATTGGTAGATTAAAGCAATTTTTCGTTTATGGGATAAGATTACTTAGCCAAATACCCAAACTTCTCCTGTATTTTTGGGTGGACGCCGGGCCGCCATCAAAGCCCTCGTCTGCTGTACCACTAGGGCTGCGGTCATGTTGCTAGCGTCGCGAACAGAACATATAGCGACCTTATTATAATATACTTACTTGGCAAGAGACCCAAATCCCTGCGTCAGTACGGCCGCCCAAGCCTGCACCTGTCCTGTATCGTTGGCGGGAGGCCGGGCCGCCATCAGAGCCCTCGTCAGCTGTACCGCTAGGGCTGCGGTCATGTTGCTAGCGTCGCGGGCGTTCGAGAATAGAGCGTGTAAAGTGTGGAGGCAACATGTCTTTATGTATACGTTGTTGTGGGTCATTAGTGAGAGGATTGCCTCGCAGATTGACTGGGGAGGAAACGTATAATTTGGTTACTTATTTGGTTATAATGATGTAGGTACAGATATCCCCAGAAAAGTATGCGCATCGGGAATCATCGTCTATCTTCGGTAAAACGAACGCGCGATGATGAGATCTAATATAGAGCTGTTACAACCACGGAAGTACTTGCCTATATTATCATGTTTGCAAAATTTTAGATTAAAAACTCTATGCAATTAGAAAAAACTTGAAAAGTTTTAAGTGACAGTTGGCGATCTACGACCGGAGTATGTAACAGGTACTACAAAGTGCGGAAGTGCGGCAGAAAAAACTTGTAGATTTGCCTCTGTGGTAGGTTACTATGATTGCGATGATCGTGCTAATTCGGAAACACGAAAATTACCGAAGCGCACATCTTTTCTGGTATAACTGTATGATTGAAGGCCGACTGCATTAGAGAGAAGGAAAAAAACCTATCTACTTAGAAATAGTGAAGCACATTTCAGACAAAAGTAAAATAGGTGTAAAGGAGAAAACTACTTCTCGAAGGCTTGATGACAGACCTTTGGCGTAATAGTAATTCATCAATAATACAAATTAATTTAACAGAAAACAAGATTATTATCAACATACCTTAATATAATCCTTGCTGAACGCCGGCAACACATCTCTAAGCATGGTCAGTGTATGTAAAACAGTTCTATGACCAGCCAGCAATGCTTCCGCCTTGATCTGAGACAGGCAGTACTCTGCCACGCGGTTCGAACCAGGGTGGAGTTTTGGTACCTGCAATATTAGACTTTATTAGAGAAAAGCGAAAGGTATACCACTGTTTGGACGTTTAATATACTAGCAGTAAAGGGCCACAATTTGGAGTCATCATTTAAGGGTTATACAATGTTCAATCATTATGCCGACCCCAACCAACTGAGTACCAGTATTTTACATGGAGTGACTGCCCATCTGACCTCCATAAACCAATTATGTTTACTCAACTTCCAAAAATTCTTAACTGAGTAGGATCTCCATATCTACATTTGACCCCTGCTTTTTTATTATTTGATCTTTTGAACCGGTGTTCATTTACCTTATTTTTCTGATCCTCAGAAGGAATCATGAAACAGCTGCCACGCAAAACTGACGTTACAGCGTGTTGAGCTGCCTTACGGACCTAAAACAAACATTTTTAAGAGCTTATTATCTACTATCAAAATAAAATGAACAAAAAATATAACCAGTTTAAAGGTTATAAGATTATAACAAACCTTAGGCTTAGAATGCAGTGCAAACGCCAAAACCGACTCAAAAATCCTCATTGTGGACGAATCACCCCACAATGCATATTCCTGAGCCCTTAGTAGCACAGACAGACACCCGATAGCACTCCTCAGTAAAGCCCCATTCTCACTCTGTTCATTCTTTACTAGTATATCCGTGAAGATTGTAGCGGAGTCTGAGAACTGTTTTCTTAAAACTGCCTGTGGTACTGCCTTTATACCCATGGACAGTAGTGTCAGTGTCGCTACTAGATTCTCTTCCATTTCTGCTGATTTTAGGGTTTCCATCTGTAAGTAAATAAGAGATTTACCATGAATTATATTAGAGCAATTTTTCAATACAGTGAATGGTTTGGTTGAGTAAATTATATTTTCCTTATAAAACCCCGGCCAGACTGTTGTAAACAAGCCCTCCACATCGATGTCCACCGGCGGTTTACAACAGTGTAAACACTTGTTTGCAACAAAAATTCGTTTGACCTTCAACAACCTCTGTGGACGGACGCGCGTTGCCAACCGCGTGTGGATGCCGCCGTTGTAAACACGTATTCCACAATGTAAACGCTTGTTGTAAACCAAGCACCCTCAGATGCGTATTTTTTTTAGTTATAAATGGCCTCACCATTTCTAATAACTCATAGAATATTTCCTTTTCCATTCTGAGAAAGTTGCGCAGGTCACCAAAATCAAGTAGATTCATTAAATTTAGATGACTAAGTTTTATTCTTTCCTTAAGCCAACGCTTCATCCAAATTCTTTTCTTTTTTTCTTTTTTCTCCTCACTTGCGCACACAAGTGCTAATGCCATGCCAACTTTTTGAAGTTTAGTTAAATAAGGAGCCATATCACAACGCGTGCTTCCAAACAAAGAATCGACAACAAACTGAGGTGGGAGCCTTGTTGTAAACAGTGTGGACGCAAACACCAACCGTGGGCTCCACAAACCTCCCACCAAGGTGACCCCTGTTGGAAGCTTGTTTAGAACAGTCTGGCCCGGCCTTAAGATAAATGACAGAACTTATTTCCATAAAACAATTACAATCTTCAATGCAATTTCTGATCTATTGCAAAAAAGGGATGGTGATTTTAATAACTGCATAGTTCCATCTCACTCTCTTTCAGTAAAACAATTATGGGTCCAATATGTCACAGTATTCTATTATGAGGTGGTAAAGCCTTATTTTGTAGTATAAAGTTTCTTTTTGTATCATTTCATTAATATCTACTAATGGATAGGACAAGCCATCAGTTGGGAGACCCGGGTTCCCTTACAAATGTCTGGTCAGACCAGCCACCAATAAATAACAATTTTTATAAATCTCACCAGTGCTGCAAAATATTCAGTTGTAGACTCCTTCCCACCTGCCTCTTTGATGACCTCAGTGACTGCAGCTAGAACTGCTAGCATCTCTTTGTGAAGACCATTGTTTGAGTCAAATTTTGTTAGTAACCTGAAGGAACAAAATTGTGTTTAGGTGTCACCTTCTTCCTATGGGTGTACGCAGAAACTACACACGTTTCTGCATACACCCATGGGAAGAAGGTGTGAGAAAGAAGTCATGTTTTAAAAAAATCATTCTTGTTTCTTATTCTCTTATACTTCATGCCAAAAAAAAAAAAACTATTAAATAAATGGTAGTAGTTCCAGTTACAGTGTAATTGAGATACCATTTTTTTGCATTAACTGTTGACAGAAACTGCTATTTGTGTATTACATCAGAGGACATTCTTGTATTGTTTAGTCTGTGAAACCTACTCAATCATTCTCTTACTCCTATCCTCATCTTATTTATTATTGTCACTCCTTTTGCTACCTTGTAAGTACAGTGCAAGAGTAAAACATATTACTATCTTTTAATTCATTTAATACAATCCATCCATTCGTTAATGTTACAGGGTTTATTATCAGTGCTAATAAACTAATATTATAAAAAGAATTTGATTGATTTACTTTATTTTTTGTATGCTTATTTATACATGTTCACACTAATATGGCAGAACAGTTTTAGATGATATTTGGCACATGGGTCGACCATGACTTGGATTAGGACATAGGATACTTTTTATCCCGATATCCCCTCCGGATCCAAACATACGCGGGCGAAACCACGGGGTGCACCTAGTCAATGATAATATAAGACATATCGAGAAATTTGCATAATTATACTGGTCCTGATCTATTCAGATGATAAATGGCAAACAAATACAGTAGTAACATATGATACTTACTTGCTAAAACTAACATTAGAACACTGACTCCAGTCAGACGCAAATGTCTGGAAAGTCTTATATGTTCCAGCTTTGATGGACCCAGAGCATTCAGAATCTGAGGCATCATCTGTACTCTTCATAGACATATTCTCCATTTCTTTAGCTATCAGCAACTCTGATTCAGCATCAGTTTTCTTTCTGAGTGATGCATGCCCATATGTCATCATGGCATCATGTTTTGAAACAGCCTGCTGGGTTAAGCCCGTGCTACCTACAAATTTTAAGAAGTATTATAGTCAGGTTTGTAGTATAGTTTTTAGAAAGGCGGAAAAGTAAATATTTGGGCGATGAACATGGTACTTAATTTTGTTTTGTTTCTGGTTGTAGGTTAGGGGGACTGAAAATCAGGCTTTGTTTACAAATAAATCTTTACATCACATGATGAAGAGTAAACATAGTTAAGGGTATTATTCAAAGGTCAAAGTTAGAAAATATAACCCAGATTACCTAGATTCTCTTGAAAAAACCGGGACTTCGCCATCTCCCGGTATTTCTGTATTTTCGGGTTGGAGTTCGACGACTGGCCTTTCTGCCATCGCTTCCCCTTCGATTTTCCCTTCAGTTTGGATCTGAATTTTCCCATTTTTCTTATTTCCTAGCACGAGCTTCAATATAATAACACCGCACGTGGTTGTGCGGCTATTTAAAATGAAGTTGGTCGCAAATAGTTGTCAAATTGTCAATAATGACGTTAGTGACATTGCAAAACAGCTTAGCCAACTTTCCACAAAAATCCTAGCTAGAGATGAGCGCTTTACGGAATTATGAAAGACCTAATTCAAAATAACTAAAATACTCTTTGGTAATTTAATTGTATTAATTATTTTTTCAAATAAAATTATTACCACGTCGTTTATTTATTTCCAATGAACTATAATTTACATGCGTTTTACAGTTATTTAACCCATTTTTTACAATATTTGATTTTCAGTTTTTGACCCACATTGACTGCGTTCCCAATCATGCATAACGTGCTTAATTATTCAAGAACAAAAACAAAAAACCATAAACAGACAACATAACATCAAGCGTAACGGAACGCAGTTCTAATAATTTTTCTTCATTCACCTTCGCTTTACTTGTTTCATTGACGTTTTTCTTGTTTGTAAATAATAATTGCTGGAAATAGTACGCAATGTGAAATTGTACGCATTCCTCGTTCTATTGCACATTACGTAAACGTTAAACATCGTTTTGCAGTTGAATTGATAGCGCAAGAAATATCCTAACCTAATGTGTCTTGTTCTGTTGAGGTGTTGAAGCTATGATAGAAGATAATGCCTCAATTTAGAAGAAAAAAGGCGTCCAAGTCGTTTCCAGTTAAAGTATGTACGCTAGACGCTGAATTGGAATTTAACCTTGAGGTGAGAATTTTGACAAATGTTGTTATATTACGTTTATAGAAAGATTACATTGTTATTGTTTATTGTCGCAATTGCTGTGTAAGCGCGATCCTTGGCTTACAATGAGTAGGTTGTGAGTCACCGTCACTCGGCGAACTCGTAAATTACCTTAATAATACACACTAGTGATAATTGAGGCCTTGTTTAGTCATTATTTTGCTTTTTAGTACAGTATGGTTGGTAGGTCGTGTGTAATCGTGTTGTGGGTTCGATTCCGAGTCATACGTGTTTAGATAAACATGTTATTTTGATCATTGTTTGGATGGATATGGTATTTTTGTATGTTTTGAATGATTACTTTCAATTCAACCACTCATTGTTATAACAAAGAATGGATTCAACCTCAAAATATTCATGAAGCAATGCTACCACAGTAGGTATTTATCATATTTGGAAAGTCTGAATACTATACAATACCTAATTGGTCACTGTGACCCCAAAGGTTAAGAATGCAGACATTTAAATATGTATGGAATTAGTTATGATAATGCAAAGCATGACTATGTCATTGCAAATCATTTCTAATTTTATGTAATACTCCTTAGACATAGAACTATTCAATCAACTTGTTCACTGCTATTAGGAGGCATCAAATTAAAGATTTTCCTTTCTTTCTTTAACTTTTCTTTCAAAACAAATAAAATCTTAAACTGTCTTTCTACTAACACTATCTTTGGCGAAACTGTATGTTGTACAGCTCTAGTACTTTGTGATATTAAAAACAAAGTACAGTTTCATAAAATAAAAAAAATGGTTTACTCAAATTAGGCTGAGGATCAGCTCTTTTTGAACAATAAATATAAGAAGGCCGTCAAAAAGCCAGCTCTTCACCATATATAAATCTTGAGCCCAGTAGTACAGCTACAGATGTAGTATGATTATTTTTTTACATTTCTATTTATTGATGAGGAAATTAATTATTCATATAATATATTTAGTATATTTGACTTCCTCTTGGAATGCCAATGCAGTCAAAATGATAGCTTTCACATTTCTACCACAAACAGTAGTCTATTCACACATGTCAGGGCTTTGTCCGGGATGTGGATGGAACATGCTCCGTCAGGAGCTCAAAGACATATTGGTGTATACATTTTATATGAATTCATTTATACATGTCCGTGTCCGGGACGGCGACAGAGTTTCAGTGTCTGCCTTGTGTGTGCCACGGCCCTGTCACATCCTGGACTCGGGCATGATAAGTGTGGATAGACCTTTATACAGCATGGCAGTGGAGACATTGATGCGCAAACTGTGACCATGTAAATTCAGCACATGATTCTAGACATGAGGGTAGAAATTTTTCATTGGTTATAAAAAAAAATCAATTTGTCAAAGGAGCATAATAGATTCCATTGATTTATAATTACCACCTATATGTGTACAATGGATGCAATAAAGATTGAATTGCAATTCATACGCGGTCAAAATGTATGGAGCACGACGATTTTTAAATAATAACCAATGAAAAATGTTATCGCAGTGGGGTTCAGAATCATATACTGAATCCATGGTAACAGGTTGCACGTCAATGTCCCTGCCACCTTGTATATATGTAGTATAGAATCATTGTAACTCTTTACTATACATAAATAAAGTTGTAGAATCTATAGTCATCACACATTAGTCACAGGATGACCAGTAACTTAATACATGTTTGACATTTTGATAACAAATGAACTCTACACTGATAACTGCGTTATGTGCCAATATTGTAGTGGAACAAACAGAAATAGTATACAATATAATGCAGTGGACAACAATATTATGTAAACTGGACTATAAATAAACTGTATAGACAAAAAGATTGTGTACAAACATGCCTGTCAGAGCGTTAGAACAAATAAACAAGATACGTTGCCTTTTTTGGAGATTTTGGTATCCCCATTCATCTTGGGAGAGTATTTGGTTACTTTGGAATCCTTCTGCTTTAAACCCCATTGTGTTCTTCCTGCTACAATAGTTAAGAAATGTGGCCGTGGCCCAAGTAGAACACACACACACATCCACACATGGATTTTCATCATGCAAACTATCCAACCTATACCGTTGGATAGTTTGCAGTAGGTGGGGATAGGATGCAGCAGTAAGCTGCAACCTATCTATCTCTACAAAATCCAAATTATTAGCTTATGCAGGAAATATTAGATGAAAGACTAGTAAGTTGTAATTTTTTTTAAATATGTACATTTCATATTGAATTTATTGTTGCAGTGGCGAGCTACAGGAAGAGATCTGTTTGATTTAGTATGCAGGACTATAGGTCTGAGAGAAACATGGTTCTTTGGGCTGCAGTTCGAAGACACAAAACACTTTATAAGTTGGCTGAAATTGGATAAAAGAGGTGAGTTTATTATTATCCCCCACAAAAATCCAGTTATTGTAGACAGAAAACTACAAACTCTTATGTTGGAGGCATCATGGTTCAACAGTAACGTATATTATGGTACGAGTATGTGGTTGCATGTACAGGATTTGCAGCACCTTTTGACCTGTATTCCAATATCCTCAGCTAGATCTGTTGTATAACTTTCAGGCTTCTGAAATAGAAAATGTCATGTTCATGTCTTAGATTGAATATAATTTTGATCTCTATTATTATTTGTTGCTTGTTTGTGTTGTTGACTGCCTCATTGGTTTTGTGGTCGCAAACTCTACTGCTGAGCATGAGGTCCTGGGTTCGATTCCCAGAATCTCAGGTTGGGCAGTGTTATTGGGTTTTCTATCTGGAATTTCTCAGTAGCAGCCGGTGTTTGGAATTGTTCCCGGTCGATGGCAATAGGCTAGCTTCCTATTACATAGGACTTAATCATAACGGGCGAAATGTGGGTGTAGTTTAGGTACACCTCTGCCCAATGTTATTATTAGTCCCTTCGATTTTTCAAATCAGTTTAGAAAATTAATTGTATCAATTACTGAAGCAGATAATCACATTATGTAATTGCCATTCATTACGCCTTATCAAGAATAATTAAGTTTAATGCTTATTATAACACTGAAGTACTTGATAAGAATATTAAGTAACATTTAAGGCGTGTAAGTGTGTTTTTATCAAGGAATTTGTTTTTGTTGATATTATATTCGAGTAGCAGTAGTGCTACAAGATGATTGGTCAAGAAGAAAGTATCAAAATAATTCAATAAAATGATAAGCCACAACACAAGTTAATTATCTACAAGTATGAATGACCTATTTAAGCGATTTAAAGATTTCCTTGAAAAACACAACACATGCTCATCATAATCATTTTTTTTTTAAATGTTTTATCGTGCTCTGATATTGATTCTCATCACGTCTGCGGAGTTTCGCTAGCTGATTTTATTCGAGTCAGTATACGTTATACCAATAACCTGAAATCAGTTAAAAATACGCCATAGCAACTCTGCACCCCTCAGTACAAAATCCGTTTTATGCGACAACAACAGAATATATCCCCAAACCAATTCCTCTAGTTTTGCATATTATCTACTCTTTCAGAAACCCTTGGAACATTTTAAAAGACATCCAAAAAATACACATATCTATTTATTGTATATCAGCTGGACCAGTAGCACAGTACCCTATGTAACTGCGCCTCCAGATTACCTAACCAGCCTTTTTACAATCAACCAATCTTCACCCCATTTCAGTACAAGACCAATGCGTCTCCCAGATGCCAGGCACCCCGTTCATGTTACTATGCAAGCTGTACCCGGAAGATGTGGCCGAGGAGTTGATACAGGAAGTGACGCAGCATCTGCTGTTCCTCCAAGTGAAGCAGGCGATACTTAGCATGGACATCTACTGCCCGCCTGAAGCGTCCGTCCTGCTTGCCAGCTACGCGGTCCAGGCTAAGGTTGGTTATGTAAGCTTGATGAATGTCATTTTTTATTTAGTTGTTAGATTTTGTAGCACTGTAGATGTAACGGTGTATACCCGAAACTGTCAAATTTTCTCAATCAACCTTGAACCTTAACGCTTCAGCGATAAAGTTGAAAGCCTATTAAAGAAATTTGACAGATTTTAGTAGCGTGATGTGGTGGCGTCTGTTACTATTTATATCGAAAGAAATAAGTTAGCATGCTGATGTACGCAGACCATCTTTCAGGAAAGATAGAACACCTATACATGTCTTCGCTCATTATTTTCAGGCTTTTAGCTAATAAAAATAATAGAGTCCGACCGAAACTGGTTTTCCGTCCGAAACCGAAACCGAATATTCGGTCGTGGCTTCAGTTTCGGCCGAAACCGAAACTCACGTGGTTAAGTATAAAATTCCTTAAAATACTGAAATTTGGTGCATTTTACACATTATTCTGCATTAATTAGGACATGAAATGGAAACACAGTATATTAATTTTTTTGTAATCATTTATTTAATATAATAAGTATAAAAAAATATTAATAATATTTTTATTATTTTTTCAAATTAAGTTCTCATAGCAAAATGTTTATCAGTTATCAATAAATCAAATCACTAATTGTTACTGTTTCGGTTTCGGCAAAAGTTTCGGCCAATTTTGGCCGAAACCGAAACTGCCGCCGAAACTTGATTTTTGGCCGAAACTCGTGCGAAACCGAAACCGAACTTTCGGTCGGACACTAAAAAATAAACCATAACTCGTTTAAACAGCCCTTGCAGTATGGACAAGTTGTACTTGCAATCATCATTCTCCTTCATCAAATTTATTTCGTGTCGGCGCAACATATTTTTTGTTTACATATTTCTCTATTAGTCGTCATCTCGGTAATCACCCCCTTCCTCACCGTACCACACTAACACACTAACAGTAGCAATGGGTTTCATTTTGACAGTTCAACAACGTTCATTGCGTTATTTACGTTCTTGAGCGGACAACATTTTCGAACATATGAAGCAATGGATTATGAATATCCTTCAAAATGATTGAGATTGAGATCGATAGTGTGTACGCAATTAGGGTGCCGGTTCGGCAGATGAATGATTTCACCCATAACCCCGCTGGTACCAAGGTATGAAGCACACTGGATCTCGTTAAAGCGTACCACCAAATAACGGTTATTGTGTCTAAGGCCTGGATTCTCAAGTTTTTATCTTTGCCTTGCCTTCACCTTGTTTGTTAACATTACCGTTTATTTCTTCAGTATGGTGACTATGATGAAAGTGCATACAAGCCCGGTATGCTTGCCAGCGAGGACCTGCTGCCTCAGCGGGTCATCGACCAGTATCAGATGACCCCGGAGATGTGGGAGGACCGTATTAAGATATGGTATGTAACACATTGTCAGGTTATAGGTAGGCTGATTACTTACTGTCTGGTCTCTTGATTATGACGCTTCTGAGCTTGATCCTCGAACAGGCCTTGTAGACTTTAGATCTGTAGACCATTTTTTATTCGATCAAATACCTGGTACTTGTTGACAGGCCTACGCTGTAATACCTACTGTAATTTCAAAACATTGTAAAAGTCAATTATTTTTAAAAGAGTAACCATGGTGTTTCTTGCCATTTCTTTTCTATAGGAAACAACCAATTGGAACCGTACACCTAGCTTCTGACGTTTCATAAGTGCCCATGTAGGTTTGTGTGAAATACTATTTTGATTTTTGAACACCCTACATAATCGTATTTTTTTAAAGGATGGGGCTTTTTTTATGAACCCACTATCACAACAACATTATTAGGTCACGTAATTTAGGAAACGACGCAGCTGGGTACCTTTTATTAATAACTAGCTTCTGTCCGCCCCTTCGTTCGCGTGAACTATCTAGTTCCCCACCCCGTCGCATCGCATCGCCCTATTACCTAGTTTTCGCTTAGCGTTCTTTGTGATTTTTTTTTTAGCTTTTGTTCGGCTCCTTAGAGTCCTTGCATTAATTGGGCTATCAAATGCAAAGGGACATTTTCAAACACGTCTGGTAGTTCCAGAGATTAGCGCGTTCAAACAAACAAACAAACTCTTCAGCTTTGTTATTAGTATACAGATGAGTTTTATATACATCTATGTATAGTCTTGCATCAGGAAACTTTAAACAAGACTCTTTGATGATGATTAAGCATTAAGACTACGATTTTTTAATATCTGAAGTCTATAAAAATATTTATTTGTAAACAGGTATGCGGACCACAAAGGCATGTCCCGGGATGAGGCTGAGATGGAGTATCTGAAGATAGCACAGGACCTAGACATGTATGGCGTCAACTACTTCGCTATCAAAGTAAGAAGAAGCAAGTTTAACTAATGAGGCTTTTTAATGAATGTATTAACATGTCAGTTGGTGTTAAAAAAACTTACTCCGTATAAAATCATATCTTTTCAGAACAAAAAAGATACAGAACTCTACCTCGGCGTGACAGCCTTAGGCCTAAACATTTACGAGAAGGACAACAAGCTAACTCCTAAGACCACGTTCCCCTGGTCCGAGATCAAGCACATATCATTCGACGACAAGAAGTTCGTCATCAAGTTCGTTGAGAAGACGACGAATAACTTTATATTCTTCTCGCCCAAGGGGATGAATAAGTTGGTAAGTATTTTTTTCTTGTATAGATTTTCAATCTGGACTTTTGTCATACATTGTTAAATAAATAGGCTGGGGTTCGAACCTTTGTGGCATAGCCGACCTGCCGCCAACTTTTTTTTTTTTTCAATGTTTCCGCGCTCGATGAAAGTGGTATAAATGGGTAGGGGACGCAAACAAACAAAAAATGTCAACTAATATAGTACCCGAAAGTGGCACGTATGAGAACTATGAAAATCATTAAATTGGAGTAATTATGTGTCTACGCAATCCATTGTATTCTAATAGTTTTATTCAAATTCGGCTGAGAATCAGCATTTTTCAAACGTCAAAATGACATAAGACACTCTCCCAAAACGGCCCCGTTATCCATTTTCTAGTGTTTATTGATAAATGACTTGTTGACAAAATTGGCTCTGCCGGCCTTCCAAAATCTGTCCAAGGGTCTTAGATTGGTCTTCAAAATACTTGTCAGGGAAGAGTGAAGAGAATGCAAAAAAATACTAGTACGATACTATAAAGTGCAAACAAGTCTTTATTCCTTTAAAATATTTTCAGATACTAGATCTGTGTATCGGGAACCACGATCTGTATATGAGGAGACGGAAACCTGACACCATGGAAGTACAACAAATGAAAGCACAAGCAAAAGAAGAGAAGCAGGTAAACAAACATGTTTATAATAAACGATTATTATTTACTTTAATTTTACGTACAATGCATCATGTCATGAGGTAGTTGTCATTTTGTAAATCATAGTGTTGGGCCGATATCGATAAAATATTTGAATGATTCTGTATCATTGTTTTGTATATTAGACTATTTTCATCATCATCTGTTAAAAATCAAGTAAAAGATTATAAAATGTATTCCAAATAGTCTTTTCTTTTATAACTACACGAAGTGTTCTAAATTCAGACATAAATCTGCATCCGTAGATCTCATTGCGCATACGCATACCGTATAAACTACATCTTTGTAATATCAACCTTCCATATTAACAGCGTCGTCAAATAGAACGTAACAAGTTAGCGCGGGAGAAGCAGCTAAGAGAAGCGGCGGAGAGGGAGCGGCAAGCGATGGAGCAGCGACTTCGGCAGTACCAGGAGGAGATACGACTCGCTAATGAGGCGCTGGTGAGCATTCTCATAATATTATCAAATATAAAGATAAAACGGTGAAGGAAAACATCGTGAGGAAACCGATATGTCCTAGAACCTAAAAATCGAAGACATGAGTCATCTAGCAACCGGCACTGGGCCCGCGTGGTGTATTATGGCCCATTCCCTCTCACCGAGAGGAGGCCTG
Organism: Apamea crenata; assembly: GCA_949629185.1. Taxonomy (NCBI): domain Eukaryota; kingdom Metazoa; phylum Arthropoda; class Insecta; order Lepidoptera; family Noctuidae; genus Apamea; species Apamea crenata. Next base: position 8,266,583 of record OX451372.1, read on the forward strand.
TGTCCCAGCAGTGGGAACTTTATAGGCTGATTATGATTGATGATTGAGGAAGATAGAAACAGGGTTGTTAACATTCCTCAGGAATATTTTAAAGCACGCTCTATGCCGGTGGCACCTGACTATCATTTTTATTTTGATAAACAAATATCCTGGTGGCCGTGTGTGTAGGAGATTAAAGTCTGTATACATGAACTATTTTAGAAATTCGCCTATATCTCGTCGAGTTTTCTTAGTAAAATTTACATGAAAAATGTAAAATTGCGATGTTGGATTTTTAACGCTCAGCGCCGAAAGATGAAAATTCAACAGCGCGCTTTTCAGTGCCCGATGATACGCGTCCAAGCAAACGGGAAAGTCACGTTTGTACGACAACGTTTGCGTTTTCAGTTTACCGATTATCGTGATAAAAAGAGAATATATACCTCTTACATGTTTTAAAACACTTTCCGTCTTCTAGCGTCGTTCAGAAGAGACGGCGGAACTTCTAGCAGAGAAGGGGCGCGTGGCTGAAGAAGAAGCTTCTCTTCTGGCGCAGAAGGCGTCTGACGCCGAGCGGGAGAACGCGCGGCTACGGCTATCGGCTATCAAGACTGAGGAGGAGAAGGTACGGGCTATTAGTGCTTTGTTGTATCTTAGGAATAGACAATAGACAATAGTATATCGTTAGAATAGGATTAATTTCATATATCTGAAAGAAATAATAACAATAATGAAGGGTGGGCGTTTTTGGGGGACTGTCTTTTGTAATTTTGACGTTCAAAAAGTGCTGATTCTCAGCCTAATTTAAATAAATTACTTTTGATTTTGATTTTTTGATTTTGAATCGTCTAAAAGCCGGATTTACAGCAACATTTTATATTATATGTTCCGCGAAATGATACACAACAATAATTTATGTTTGTTTAGCTGTTTTGTCTGTCCAAAAACAAATTGGCCGTTATGTTTCGCGTTCTCTGCAAAAGTGCATTTCAAGTGTCTACTGCCCGAGAACTGGTCCTTAGCTTTAAACAGAGAAAAGTGGAAAGAGATTAGGGAGGGCTTTGCCTTGCAGTGGGACTTCACAGGCTTTTAATATTTTATATAAAATGTACAGCCCGAGAAACTAGTCCGCTTACGGATGAACCACGTAAAATTCTGCTTAGGGCTGATGATTTTTTCAATTTTTTTTATACTTTTTACAAAATTTGTCAAACGTCAACTTTATTCTACGGATAAAAAATATTTGATATAGAGCTGAAGGCCAATTCTCGTAATTTAAAACGTTCAAAATCTAGTCGCAGTCTCATCTCAGCGACAAACAAATGTGAAAAACTTGTCAAAATGTAGGGAAATTAGAAGTATTTTTTGACAGATTGAGACTGAGATCAGACTGTGAACGGTATTAAAATTACGAGAATTGCCCCTCTGATTTTTCCAACGCCAGATAACTTTATCGGAGGAATAATTTTAAATTTTTGACAATTCTTCCATACAAAAACTCCGGCCCACGGAATAAATTCGCCCTTAATACGTAGCAACGATATTTTATCTGCAATGGTCAAATAATTTCACATTCCCAAAACATTACAGGTACACTTAGAACGAAAAACCCGTGAAGCCGAATACCTAACAGCCCGTTTAGTGGAAGAATCGGAAAAACGGGCAGCGGAAGCGGAAAGACTGAAAGCGGAACTGATCTCCGCAAGAATGGCTGAAAAACAAGCCAAGGAGAAACTCCTCAACTTCCTTAGCAGAACTTCTACCGGGTCCTTGCCCCCTGTCAGTAAACCATCGAGAAAGTACGACGAGTCTATGGAGACGAAGATGACTGAGAAACAGGCGAACGAAAAGCTGATTAATTTCTTGAGTGATACGGTTTATAATGGATCCTGGGATCTTGGCCCACCTGTAAGTGTTTACATTTTGATACTGGTTTCTTCTCTCTGCTTGTCATCTTCTACTTTGCATTTTATGTTACGTAGGTATATTTTTTAGGATATTTAAAAAAGTAAAGGACATCATTCAATTAGCATTCCAAGATTATAGGAAACTTATAAGGCAGGGCCCATAGTTCTGAGTAACCAAGCCACCCAGACCCAAAGACCGGTCGCAGTTATAAAAGGGGTCGCTTCTGCATTTTTCCATTGGTGACTAAGGGTCTTTCAGGTGGACTGGCAGTAGTAAAAGAAGAATATATGAATATTATATGAAGACACCACTGTAACACCCACACTAATCCATCACTAAATTAACCATAGATAATTTTGGGCGGCCATTGTTGTTTACATTATTGGAACATGCTCGTACAACTGCCTATAGTTTGCACGCCATTAATCAGTCTACAGATGCAAAATTGTCAGTCAGAAATCCTACTTTTCTAAAATACTAAAGCATTTATGTTTCTCAAACATAGAAATAACAAATAATATCTTCTGTTTCAGTCATCAACAGTCCCATCCAGTCTGTTTCCGTCCACCTGTTCGCTGCCAGCGGAGCTAGGGGGCGAAGTCCTACAGAATGGCACCGTCACGGTCACGGAGCCCGAGCTCAACTCGTACCAGCTTGTGCCGGATGACTCTGACCCTCATATACATCGACTGTCTTTGGAGATTGAGAAAGAGAGGTAAGGTTTTGTTGTAATCATGCTTGAATTTGTTTTTTTTTGTGTCGATTGTCGGTTATATCTTATTACTATCAGCGCACTGCGGTTTCACGCGCATAAGTTTCGATCCCGTGGGAATATCGGGATAAATAGTATCCTATAAATGTTAACCCTGGTTATAAACTATCTGTATGCCAAATTGCAAACAAATCCGTTCAGTAGTTTTTGCGTGAGACAGTAACAAACATCCATCCATCCATCCTCACAAACTGTCGCGTTTATAATATTAGTAGGATTCTGGGGATTCTGGAAATTATGTTTGTAACGCCATAATAAACTGTTTCCTTTGGTTGAAATGGGACTGTAAATGCGACAGTGACATGTTGTCTCCGTTAGTTTTTCGCGCTTGAAGGCCAGTTCAACCGCAGAAACGATTGAAGCGAAATACCAAACATTATTGAGAATCCTACTAATATTATAAATGCGAAAGTTTGTATGGATGGATGGATGGATGGATGTTTGTTACTCTTTCACGCCAAAACTACTAAACGGATTTGGATGAAATTTGGCACACATATAGTTTATAACCAGGATTAACACATAGGATTTTTATTCCGATATTCCCACGCGATCGAAGCTTTGCGGGTGAAACCGCGGGGCGCAGCTAGTCATATAACATTTAGCAGCAATAAGGGCCCCTTTTCAATAGCGACAGGCATAGATCTATACAACGAACTTAGCATTATAGTCCGCGTTTCATACGATATCATCCTTATTCGTATGATGTTAAGGTGCATAATTATTTCTATAAGTGACTGTGATCAAACGTTTCGATATTGTCAAAGATAAATGGTGAAAGATTTAAGCTTCTCCAATAAATATTACCACCTTCTCATTGCAGAGTGGAATACCTAGCGAAATCGAAGCATCTCCAACAACAGCTAGATGAACTCCGCTGCGAGTTCTCAGTTCTTCGCGTGGACCAGTCCACCGCCACGCTGGACCGACTCCATGAGGAGCAGGCCCGGGCTGGAGACAACAAGTATTCAACCCTGAGGAAACTGAAGCAAGGGTCTACCAAGACCAGGGTCGCCTTCTATGAAGAGCTGTGAAGTAGGTGGGTGGTTGAATGCCGTAATTACAGAAACAATTGAAAAGCCATTGTGCCTCGCGCGGATCCACGTTCCGACGTATAGTCGCTGGAACGTGGATCCACGCGAGACACAATGGCTGGTAGCTGGTACCTTACACTGACGAAATAAATTGACCGTGTTGTTGGACTGACACGCAAGTGTTCACATTGGGCAACAATCACGGCAGAGATTGGTGCCAGCAAAATTTTGAACACAGTTCACTCCAGTCCCATCATAAACTAATCATAAGTTGCGTAACAAAAACTACTACTAAACAAAAACAGTGCTTAAATAGTAACTAATGAATAAATCATTTTAGCCTCACGGGACATCATTTTGCTGATAAAACCCCTCATATCCATAAAACAAATCCGTTGCAACAATCTAACAAATTATTTGTTTTTCTTTCATTTGGGTTGCCTGAGAGGGTGAGAATCATCTTGCCTTGTCGTCTTGACATGACGTTTTAGGCGCGTATCTATATGCACGTGTTCTGGATGCATTGCGCTTTGAGTATTTCAACTCTCGCGTAGTCACGCACGCATAATACGCGGAATATATTGACTCCTGCATAGCTATTCACAACAGTTCGATACACTTTCGTGCCGAATAGAACGTCAATCAATGTTATCAAAAGAGTCCTCTAAAGGCTTTTTACAAATCCAAAACCCGAAAATTTTGTCAGTTTAAATCAACTAGATGGCCGCCATTCTTGTTTTTTAGTTATTGTAAATGTGTCATTCGTTTCTACAACCTGCCGATTGGTTGTGATTGGGTGTGTTGGTGGTATCTCAGCAACGCGCGTAAAACGCCTTATCTGGACAAACTCTATGGCATTCACTTCATTACATTAATTTCTAATCTATTTTCCTTATTTCCAGGTACACGGTACCAGTTTATTCTCAATGATGCACAAGTAGGTGATCAAATGACAATACAAATTAGTTGGTATTCATACATTTTGAGTCCGATCAACGAGAGATGTTTTATCAAGGAATGATAAAGTTATCTTGTCGGATGGCACAACGAATTAAGAAAATTTTTATCACGCCCGCCATGCGTGGTGGTGGTGGTACCTTCCCAAGATTATTTGTCTATGGGTGGGAAAGGTTAGCAGAGTGTTATGGTCAGTAATGTAGGTTAAAAAACTGCCATAAAATTGCTCGATATTGGCACATGATATTTTGGTGACAAAAAAATACGTTGATATTATTGGAGAGACAAAAAAATCATTCTCATGCGATATTGAACTGTAAGCTCGTAGAAATAGGTTCCATACAAAATTAACGCCATGATTTATTAATGTTTCGGTCCTGTTAGGCAGTTATGAACTTTATTCTGGGTTCTTTAAAGATCTTTGTCGTTCATAGGTGTTCCCATTTCATTTCAAGATACCTTTCAGTTATAAAATATTCGTTTTAAAACGAATAAAAAAAAATGTTATACAGAATACAGGGTGTCTTTATTTGAACCTTTGCAAAATAAGCTGTGTTTATGATTAACTCGGTCAATGATGAGAGGCTCATAATTATATGAAGTAGGTAACGTAATTAATTAAAATATGATAATTAATTCATAGCTAGGGTTCAAATATTCACCTTGCATATGGCTTACTAATGTGAATTCATGCATAATAATTTATAATGTGACAATGACGAAATTATTTTATATTTTTCAATTATAGAAAATGAAACCGCAAAATTTTTCACAGTCGCAATTTATTTATGCTTTGCTTCAATGTTTATTGGAAATATGTATTTATTTTACCATATTGTACACACATATTATATACACAGAACATAAAAATAGGTACAAAGGTAATGCTTATTTCATAAGAAATCTCTTCCAGCATACCTGCGATAGGACAGTAGACAGCGTGTATAATTAAAGGAGACAAAAAAAATACAAAAAATCATAAACAATTCACTTAATAAAACTAAACATTTTTTTTATTTTTATTTATTTGTGAAGTACTTTACTCAATAGTACGTTAATACTTAAATGGCCTACTGGGCAAATAATTGGATAATGGTTCATTATCAGCTCTAGGGACATACCTAGTGTATTATATTGAAGGATAAAATATTATTATAGTATGTCTGTACGCTTCAGTACAATATGGCCGGAGAATCATGGCCGGTCCGAACTTCGCGCAGAAGGCTGCGCATTTTTTAGGAACCAAATGGTGACATGAGGCGAGTGTGAGTGAGAGCACATGCGCGAAAGTTTGGAGAACCTATGTTCACACCGTTAATGATTCGTCGATCGTATTTTATTCAATGTGGAGACGACAATACGATAATAAATGAAAACACTAGCATTACTAATGCATAGGTGAATTTAGTAGCTATCAAATAAATCCTAGCAATTATTTATTTATTAGGGTACACCAACAGATCACAATAGTTTCGGTCTTACACAATCGCCAATTATAGGTTTACCAGCAATCTCATCAACAGCATTCAAATTAAAAAAGTGTTTTTTTTTTTCTAACAAACTAAATAGTAGTGATGAGCTGTCTATGGGTTTTACCAATCTTTGACTAGCTATAGTGACTAAACTATTGGATAATTATATTTTATTCAATTATTGTATGCAGACCAGAAACGTTACTTTAATATACGAAGTGTAATTTAATGTTGTATTGTCTACTCCACCTTGTATGGAGCTCTAAACGCCAAGATTCCTAATAATTATCGTGTCTCTTGACACATGTTCCTAGGAAATGTGTACATAGTTTAGTAAAAGTGCCTTATTTTAAAATTAAATAAATTATATACAAAATGTTACTATGTAGGGTAGGGATCAGTGCTCGATAAAGAAAGTATCGACTAATTCGGTTCAAAAATCGATTGTAGTTTATAAATCAGACTGAATCGATTCAGTCGTTTGTATTGTATTCTTATTACAAGGCTATCGTTCTAAATTAATGATCTCTGAAAAAATAATCACTGTGGAACGAAAAGTAGTAAATCCAACTAGCCTAAATATAAATGTAATTGGAAATAATATTGGCAACTATTATATCATACTTATACAACTTTTTGTATGAAATTCTTTTACACTAAGAAAAATTGGCAAGGACGAGTTGTTTCACGACCACTTGACGCACGCATTTACGTCAAAAATGGCGCTAACTAATAATAAACTCAAATTAACGAGTACCTACGTAATCGTAATCGTTTGACGTAAGTCAAGGCCATAATTCTGTAATTGTAATTTGAAACAACGGCTTTCTAGGTTTGACAGTGTGTCAACTGGACGTGAAACAACCCGCCCTATGTGTTTAATTTTGTATTATTACTGTTTTACAACAGTTTTAATTTTTTATTTTTTTTTTATTTTGGAATCGCATGGTCTTCAGAAACCATTTTGAAACCAAAAATATTGATCTGTTGTAAAAAAAAAGAACAGTCAAAAATCTTCGTCTATGTATTTTTATAAACTATGCTTACAATTCCTTGTACACAAGGAAAAAAATAATTAAGTGTATAATATAAGATCTGTGTAGATATTTTTCCATATATTATAATTTCTTTAATTTTGTTTTACGTCATGGATCATGCACAAAATTAACTCACAATAGAATAATTGTGTCTAATTGAATTGTATTTTATAGTTACTTATACGATCTAACGCCACCAATTTAAATTAACTAATCATCATTCATTCCTATTATTATCTCTTTTGAAGGGAAAACTCTTTAGGCGCACTTTGCGCAAAACGTGAACGAAACTGAACCGTCATGTTTGGTTCACTGAATCGGATATACTCGGCTCCAGTCGGTCGGTGACGCAGAATCGGATATACTCAGCTCCAGTCGGTCGCTGACGCACAATCGGCTATACTCGGCTCCAAGCGGTCGCTGACGCACAATCGCATATACTCGGCTTCAGTCGGTCGCTGACGCAGAATCGGATATACTCGGCTCCAGTCGGTCGCTGACGCATAATCGGATATACTCGGCTCCAGTCGGTCGGTGACGCAGAATCGGATATACTCGGCCCCAGTCGGTCGGTGACGCAGAATCGGATATACTCGGCTCCAGTCGGTCGCTGACGCAGAATCGGATATACTCGGCTCCAGTCGGTCGGTGACGCAGAATCGGATATACTCGGCTCCAGTCGGTCGGTGACGCAGAATCGGATATACTCAGCTCCAGTCGGTCGCTGACGCACAATCGGCTATACTCGGCTCCAAGCGGTCGCTGACGCACAATCGCATATACTCGGCTTCAGTCGGTCGCTGACGCAGAATCGGATATACTCGGCTCCAGTCGGTCGCTGACGCATAATCGGATATACTCGGCTTGAGTCGGTCGGTGACGCAGAATCGGATATACTCGGCCCCAGTCTGTCGGTGACGCAGAATCGGATATACTCGGCTCCAGTCGGTCGCTGACGCACAATCGGATATACTCGGCTCCAGTCGGTCGGTGACGCAGAATCGGATATACTCGGCTCCAGTCGGTCGGTGACGCAGAATCGGATATACTCGGCTCCAGTCGGTCGGTGACGCAGAATCGGATATACTCGGCTCTAGTCGGTTGCTGACGCACAATCGGATATACTCGGCTCCAGTCGGTCGCTGACGCAGAATCGGATATACTCGGCTCCAGTCGGTCGCTGACGCACAATCGCATATACTCGGCTTCAGTCGGTCACTGACGCAGAATCGGATATACTCGGCTCCAGTCGGTCGCTGACGCACAATCGGATATACTCGGCTCCAGTCGGTCGCTGACGCACAATCGCATATACTCGGCTTCAGTCGGTCACTGACGCAGAATCGGATATACTCGGCTCCAGTCGGTCGGTGACGCAGAATCGGATATACTCGGCTCCAGTCGGTCGGTGACGCTGAATCGGATATACTCGGCCCCAGTCGGTCGGTAACGCTGAATCGTGTAAACTCGGTTCAAGTCGTAGGTTTTCAGTTTGGTCATAAGCACACACCATCTCTTTTTTCAAACATTTATTTTTTAACTAAATTAATTGTCATTTTTTTATGGATTGCGTTCCGTAAGACTCACGCATGTCGGTCGAGCCAAATTAGAATCTGCGGAAAACAGTTTTATGTAATAACAACGACTCGAGAAATAATCGCTTGGCTCTCGATAAGTGAACATACATTTATTTTAGCGAGCTCTTGAGTGCGGTTGGATTAATTGATTTCGATAGCTGTAACGTTGAAGAGGTACGCGACTGCGGTATACTCAGTAAAACCAATGCCTGTTCAAAAAATAACAATTTCTAATTCATGATAACGCACTGGTGTGGCACAATTAATAATATAACATCACGCCTCTCAATCAATCTGCCTAACCTCTTCCGAACTATGTTCGGTCGGCTTCCAGTCTAACCGGATGCAGCTGAATACCAGAATTTTACATGGAGCGACTGCCTATCTGACCTCCATGACCTCGTTACTGGGTAACACGATACCCCTTGGTAAAACTGTCGAAGATCTCGAATGACAGCCGGGACCAACGACTTACCGTACTTTCCGAGGCACCGAGGGGTCTCGCCTGGATATGTTCCAATTTGCATGAAATAATGCATTAATGCGTGCAAATATGAGGATATTTCACCAGGTCTTTTAAAATCCTATATCATTTTCGAACCCTGAACCCTGCTTATCAGTCGTGCTTAAGACCACTTATTTTTTATTGATATAAAATAACACACTTCTATTGCATTCAATTAATTGTGGTTCAATAATTTGACAAACGACTTGGTCTAAATCAGTACTTGGCATTATATTTTTTGAGAGGAAGAAATGAAAGATCTTCTGCCTCCCGCCCGAGCTATTTGCATCACCATCTCAGCCGAAAGACGTCCACTGCTGGACATAGATCTCTCCCAAGCACCGCCACTTCGTCCGGTTCTGTTCCTGCGGCCTTCAAAGATCATCGGCCTACCTTGTTGGGCTTCCAACGCTACGTTTTCCGGTACGCGGTCGCCACTCCAAAACCTTTCGGCCCCATACGCCATCTGTTCTGCGAGCAATGTGCCCTGCCCATTGCCACTTAAGTTTGGCAATTCTTCGGGCTATGTCGGTTACCTTTGGTCTCTTACGGATCTCTTCATTTCTAATTCGATCACGTAGGGAAACCCGAAGCATAACCCTCTCCATTGCCCTTTGGGTGACTTATGAGGCCCATTGTGAGCAACCACGTTTCAGAGCCATCTGCATAGTAGACTAATAAAGGATCCTACAACATTCTCTCATTAAGAGATGTAGTATAATAATAAATACAGTTCAAATATTATACCAGACCATTCTATAACGTACCTTAATTGTAGTTTAATTTATATTTATGATATACCGTCTCTTTGACCATAAATCAAAATATATTAAATGGCTAACAGTGATGAAACATAATATTTTACTAATAGACATGGTGGATTATTTCCCATTGTGAATAAGTTAGTAACACCACGCCGTTCATACGATATTCCCCTTTATTCATAAACGTTGCTTAAAGTTAAGCCGTGATTAGCGACTGTTTAACCATACATTTTTGACGTTTAAACGTTACTTAACTTTAGTCATCGTTTATGAATAAACCCCATTATCTTTAACTTTATTAGTCACTAGATAAGTATATAATGCGTACATTTGAATTCAATTAAGCTTGAATAAAACAATATATCCGGTTTAGGTCGCATTCTACCACAATTTTATACATAGAATAATTCTTATACTGAATATAAATTTTGAATTTTTGACAGATTTTTCATACTAGAACTGTCAGATGTCAATTTTATTCTACGGATAAATGTTATTTGACTTTGGTAAAATCAACCCTTAGGATTTTTGCTGTGCACCCGTAATAAAAACAGAATCTTACAGCCGATACTAGTTTTCCCCAACGAATGGGTTATTTGGTTAACCTCCTCCATCGATCAGTAATAATTAGTGATCGATGACCTCCTCCCTTATTTATACTAGGTCAAATTAAATTAGCTGGCAAAACTCCGCAGATGTAACGAAAATCAATATCTGAACATGATAAAACAAAAAAAAAACTCCCACAGGTTAGTTATTTACATGAAGTATTTACTCAATACTCAATATAATTATTGCTTTAACATGTGAACTTAGGTAGGTGGTAGGTTTTACAGAATATGATCAATGTGGATGGTCGGGCACAGCAAAAGTAGGTAATTTAAAATCATTTGTTATATTGTGTTTAGATATCCATCAAGCCCGTGGAGTTACTCTAGCTAATTTAATTTAGCCATATCTAATGCAGGCACTCATCCATGCCTACATTGAATTGTATTTTTCAAGATACTAGTTAATTAGTAGTACTACCAGTTAGTTTGGTTTCCAGAATTATTTTACACCACGTTCAAGCTTGCTTGGTTACAAATATACCTTGCATTCATGTTGTTTAAAATGTATGGCGTGTCTACACTAAACTGTATTACTATGCCAATGATTACCGTGGACACAGCTATTAGTCAACTGAGTTAACAAAACTAAGTTTTGTTGACTGTTATTCGCATTCAAAGTTCTTTAAAAAATAAAGCCTACCAAGCCGTTTGCGCATTCTTTATACATCGCAATGCTCATTATAATGTGAAAAGTAATTTTCATTCGTGATTATGAATCAAGTAAACCAGTTCAATCAGATATTTTACATTATAAGTCGCCCTACAGTCACGAGCAAAAGTATGTATACACTCGGCTTTATTCAAAAGCGATTTACTGCTTTATTTTTGAATAAAATTTTATGTTGTTACGAACATAGCATTTTCGAACCCATAGGTTTATCTAATGTGTCGTATTTCAACGTTGCATTCATTATTTCACGAAAAAATCGCAATTGAAAGTTGCCAAGTGTTGACATATTGGTGCTCGTGACTGTACATGAGACCAGCGGGGTAATTGCGTAACACTCTATCAGTAGCAATGTGTTTCATTTTGACAGTTCAACAACATTCATTGCGTTATTTACGTTGTTGAGCTGACACATTTTTCGAACATATGTAGCAATGGATTAGCAATATCCTTCAAAATGATTCAGATTGAGATTGATAGTGTGTTACGCAATTAGGGTGCTGTATCCTCTGTATAAAAAACCTTGTATAAGAGGTCAGTATAAAATGTCATTCTGTATACGCTTTTGTGTAGACTAGCCATAACATTTAACAAACATGCTATATATAGTTAGTGGTTCCGTGTTATCTGTTTAGTAATAAGTTCAATAAACTAGATAATAAGCAATGCTATGTGAAAGTACACGTTAAATTCCCATACGCTGGGAATGTTATTGTTCTCAAAAATGTGCAAATGTTCCGTCAAAAAATATTTGCACCTAATCGTGCTGTTTTTAAAACAGGAAAGTCGAAAAATTTGTATGATATCCGTTATCCGGTAGTAAAATTAGTTTCGGTCCTCACGGTTCCGGGCCAGGGCGTTCCGAGTTCCGTGCTCTGGCATGTCCGGAATAATTAAATTTTTCAGAGCAAGCTATTTGTGAACAAGTAAAAAATGTATGCAAGCAATATTTTTTATGCTATTGAAGCGGGTCTCGGGTCAGGCCTGACTTTCGGTACAGTTCGCTGCAAATTGAACTTCGGAAAGAAACAGTAACATGTTTTAGATGTTTCTTTATGTGTGAGCGCATAAGGGCCTGCTCCCACTGGCGGTACGGCACGGCAAGGGTTTTTATACCACGAATAGAAATATAACTTAATAGTATGACAATTAAATTGAAATTTCAACGACAACAATGCCGCGGTATATTTAGACATAACGTCCTCAGGAATCATCATTGGAATTTCAATTTTATTATCATACATATAAGTTATATCCCTATTCGTTTCGTAAAAATCCCTTGCCGTGTCGTGTCGCCAGTGGGCACAAAGTTAACACGGGACTATTTCACCTACACCGATTGGTATCGGCTTGTCTTTGCTGGGAACCCACTTTTGACGGGACACTGAGCCCAGATAGCTTGGTGTCCGGAAAGCCCACTTATATGGACAAACACGAAACTAAAAACTTCGCCACAGATGCTAGGGTCAGATAAATCATTCTTGATGTCGATGTCTTTTATCACGCCACCGCTTCCGGCCCGCAGTGTGTGTGGCGATGGATTAAAAGATAAGCTGATAAGCGCAATCAGCTTGTACTAGCAACGAAGTAGCGGGGAAAATGAGCTCGATATTCATGAAAAACGATAGTTTTAGAAGTAAGGAAACAAAATGTAGACTTTTGTAAAAAATAATAAAGTTTTGGACAGCCCTTTAAGATGCTTTAAGATGCTATGTTGTCCACTGCTGGGCAAAGGCCTCCCCCAAATTCTTCCACATTTCCTTGTCCTTCTCATAAATTTAAGCAGCGTTTATAATTAAGGGGGCTAAAATTTTGTGTGTGGGACGCTCTTGTCAACTGGATAACGAATGCATAGAAAAACCCTCCCAACTTGGGTATAGTACGTCTAAAAGCTCCCGTAGACAGGCGCGACGCTATTCTGGTAGAACAATTACCATTAAGTTGTCATAGAAACTGTTCTACTAGAGTAGCGTCGTGTCTGTCTGCGGGAGCCTTAAGTTAAAATTGCGCGCTCATCCACTGAAGTATTTGTTTAGAATTAGAGTAGGGAAGCGTAATTTTAAATCAGCCTACATGTAGTATGAGCCGTCCAAAATTCTAAATCCGCTACTGGAATAAATAGCCTTAAAAAAACTACGCATAATTAAAAATGTAATTGTAAACATAAGTAGTTCTTTAGATGCGCAACAAGTGTAAATTGCATTGTTACTCTTAAAAAAGAACTAAGCAAATGATGTATGTACCTATTATTGTTGCCAAGAATATTCACGGTACCTAAACAAAACACATGTTGGCACTTCACTTGGGAGCATTTGTTCAAATATTTGCGTTATTTGGGTATCCAATAAAAAATATACCCTAAGTATACTGGAATACAGTTCATTTTGTATTATTTGCGAATATTTTGAACATTATGCGTCGAATGTGGTGCCAATAGAAAGTTATGTGCCTCTCTGAATAAATGTTGTGATTATAATCAAGTTATGATAAGTTTTTACTGTATGTGCCTTGTAATCAAAATTTTATATTTTGTAAATATATTTATAGTCAATTTTATTACTTGTTTTTATTGAAATCCCGATCTTGTTCAACTAAAACTTGTGCAGCGACTTCTGCGAGTCACTTTATTGTACAGACGCCAGCAGGTCAATCTACCCGAAACTAGTAACTATTCAGTAATCTGTGCCGAAACTATCAAATTTTCCCAATCAACCTTGAACCTTAATGCTTTAGAGATAAAGTTAAAAATCTATATTAAAGAAATTTGACAGATTGTAGTAGCTTGATGTGCTGGCGACTGTACACCACAAAAATACTAACAAAAATTGATCGAACACACAAAATATACAATGGGCGGCCTTCTCGCTTTCTGTCTGTCGCTATTTCTTCCAGGCAACGTGAGAATGAATGAACAGTGATTTGCCTGGACATAAAATTGGGTTGTCGTTAGCCTTTCGGACTACTTAAGTACCTACTTATAGTTTTAAGTTCGATTCAAGCAGACTGTTCATTACTACTCAGACAGGAAGCTATTTTTGCTCGTTTTCTGAATCTGCCAAGGGCATTCGATCATGTTACGATGTTTTGTGGCGTGAACTAGAATGTGAAAGTACGTTACCACCTGAAATTGTGTCAATATTCAAGTACTAGTATAGTAGTCAAAGCAATAGCGTGAAGTGGGTAGGCCCGCACTCGGACGTGTATTGGTTGGAGTGCGGGGTGAGGCAGGGGAGCTCAGCTCACCCCGGTTCATCAACCTACATACATGAACCAGCTGATCTTTGAGATCAGCAGGACCAAGTCGGATGTCATATTGACGGGATATTAACAATATTAGTTAGCTGACATGATGTTGCTGTGTTCTCAGCGTATTCGCAGATCGGATGAGATTGGAGGTGTTGTGAAAATGGATGCAGCTCCAAGCTGAATTTTAATATTTCTGTAACCTACTGACACTAGAAGTTAAGTAAAATTGTTACTAACCCTATGGACTCCTGTCTGAAATAAAAGTTTTCTATTTTATTGTACTTTTCTATTCAGCAGATATTTTTTTTTTATAACTGGTGAAAAACCACGCTTGTGGTCTAGAATCATTTTCTGAATTCATGGTTTCAGTTTGCGCGTCGATGCCCTGCCACCCTGTAGATGTAAAGACTGAACAAATGCCATATGTAGGTATTTGTACCAGAATTCGCGGAAAGACTAGCGCTAATTAATTTCCTACGAACAGTAGGTACAGACAAGTACCTACACGTTATCAACAAACTGATATCACTTGATAATACAGTAAGTGCATTATTGAATTACATGTATCGGTTTTACCGCCAGTCGATCGATATTTACGGTAATAGTCATTCGTTTTAAAACAAATGCAGTAAACTGCCATGTGATCCCAAAATTATACTGTAAAATTTGCTGATGATCGCCGTGTGAACCCCTAACGTTGATGTTATTCTTCTAAGTGATCAACGTCATCAGTCTGTGTCAAATTACCCTACAACTTTGGCGACCCCCACGATCCAGAACTAAATGGTAGACTTCACAAAAATCGTGAAAAGAGATTAAATAAAAACATGGGGACTTCATATTATATAGCAAATTATTATAGCCATATTATTTCAAGTTAAACAAATATCAACTTTATTTTTCAAGATTTCAGAGTGACTAGCACTAATGAAAAAGTTAAGTTATAAAAATGTTGGGAGTTGCGTGAACTGAACTTTATTGTGTAGGAATTAAAGTTATTTTTCCATAAACTAACCTACCTATATTTATTTACATTTTCGGCAAATAAGTCGCGAATGCAGATTAGCTTCTAGCATGGGCGATTTTATATGGCGCACTGGAAATTCAACTCTCGGTGTTGAGCCGAGCATTGAGAATCCAACAGTGCACCCCAGCGCGTTACACTTTGGGATTTTCAACTGAGAGTTGAAAATCTATTCCAAATCGCTAAGCAGTGCGTTTAAAATCAAGCACCCTAATTGCGTAACACACTATCAATCACATTCTGAATCATTTTTAAGGATATTTCTAATCCATTGCTTCTTAAGTTCAAAAATTTTGACTGCTCAACATCGTAAATAACGCAATGAATGTTGTTGAACTGTTAAAAGGAAATCCATGCCATTGCTACTGTTAGTAGTTTGTTACGCAATTACCTCGCAGTGTGCAATAAAAATTGCCCGTGAGTACGAGGGCTTAAAGAGTCTCAGAAAGGTAAAAATAAAAATCCAAATCAACATACAACTTGGCTTTTAATTTCAAAAATATACACCACAATCTTATAACAATGTTACAATATATAAACACACAATGTAATATGTACAGTCTAACATTGTTAACTTCTTTAATCTAAATAAATATATTATTGCAAATCCTCACGAATACCATAATGACTAAGAATTTATTACTTGTGTGAACACAGCATTACTAGGGACTTCGATTAGATAGGAAAAGTATGCCTTTAATTTATAAACACGATTTTTACTTCGCAGCTATGAGCAGGGTATCGGATATTCGAAGGTGAAGTAGGAAAAGCGTCAAGGTAACCCGCGAAATTCATTTTTTTTTATAATTTTCGCAATTTGCACGTCAGTATTAGGGTGTACATAATCAGCCTATAATGTTCCCACTGCTGGAACACAGGCCTCTTCTGTGTGAACGGGAGTGGGCCGTAATCCACCATGCGGGTCCAGTACGGGTTGGTAGATGTCACATGTCTTTGAATTTTTGGTTCTATTCTAGGACATGCCGGTTTTTCTCACGAAGTTTTCCTTCACCGTTTTTGAGAGCAGTGGTGATGAAATAATTTCAAGTAAAGCGCCTGTCAGGGTTCGAACCTGCGACCTACAACTCGTAATTCGCGGCCGTTTCCACTGGGCCACTGCTCTCAGGGTGTATGTTAATCTATATGATTCCCGGCCGTAACCAATATTTATTTAAAGAATTATAATTATAAAATCATCAATACATTTCTCTAATTTCATAGATCTGGTCTTTCTTGACTGTTTCATGGAATCATGACATTTGTGGCCAATTCTAACTCAAGGACTTGTATTGCTGATTCTAATAATTATAATTGTGTAAAGCATTATTTGTTACGGTTGCGAATCATAAATGCAAGCCGACACTGACCTGCGTATTCCAAAAAAAAGTAAGTATATTTAATTTCGCGGTCTACCCTAGCGCATCCCCCCTAACAAGCCCTTATTAATCTAGTACGTACTGGGCGTACAATTGTGATAAATTCTGTGCTAGATGTTAGCGCCCTATACCCAAAAAATGTTTAAATTAACTTTAATACTATAAACAATCACATCTCATTAAAAAATAGTTATTCTATAGTTTTATACAACACTTCGGCATAACTTTAATTAAGTATATCCAAGGTTATATCAAATTATAATCCGAGATCACGATACTAATAATTATTGTGCTAAAATTTCAAAAACGATATTTTTTTTATGCGTTTGTTTTCATTACATATTATGGAAATTGGAAACTGATTAAAACCTTGTTGAATTTGTTGTTGCTTACTATTCTGATAAAGTACATGTTTTCCGTACGCCAATACGCTCCTTGACGCGAGGGCTTATTTCACTATTCCTCCCTGAGAGAATCCCCCTCAGGGGGTAAATCTAGACGCAAAGCCGACGTGGAGTATGGAGCTACACATTTGCACCTCAGAGTGCATAATTATAATGATTCGAAAAACTAAATCAAGTAGCCAAATAATCAAACTACAGAATCCAAACCAAAAACAATAATAATTCTGCATTGCTGTTCAAAACAATCTTCATGAGTACATAGTAACTTTTGTTTTATAGCCTCCTTATCAAACAAAAATAAATAAATACAGTCTATGATTGTAACAACTGTTTTCTTCCACCAATGTTATTGTTTGATAGCAGCTCTAGCATCCGTCCGTGAAGGATGTATTAGATAAAAATAAAACATTATGCTCCTGTGAAAAACAAAAATAACTTACTTACTACACAAATAGACGAGTAACGAAGTCTGGAACCTATGAATGCTATATTAAACTTCGTACGCTAATTAAATAGGCAGTGATGTCTGTAAACAATACAAGCAAGTATTGAATTATATTTTTGGTCGGTTGTGCATAAAAAGCGTACATATCAGTCAAGCAATGGACAATGATGGTGCACCCATCTTACTAAGGCATCCACACTTCAAGGCTTGTTGTAAAGCCTCCTGTAACTCCCTCCGTTATCGCAAAATTCGTTCATGATTATTCTACACAAGAATAAATGGAAGACTACAATAAGAACTATAATTGATATCCAGAATAGGGGATTAAGGCCTCCTAAGCTGTGCCCATGTTTATGTAATGCTATCACATGATGGTCATGAGCGGGGGCCTCTACTACCTCTTTCACATGGATTGCATGTCTCAGATCTTCCATATGCTGCTTGTCAGCTGTTACATACAGTATAGCTGTTAAAGGCTCTGTTAATTTGACAGGGAAGTACTTTCTATAAGGTCCTAGTTGGACAGGAGAGTCCAAGCACCCCGCGTCACATGCATAGTATGTCTTGTCTGAGCGGTCCAGAGCCACAAATATAGCTGCTTTATTGTCTTCTTGTAAGATAACACTTATATTCACATGCGTCATATTGCCATAATTGAGTCGGCGGAATAGAAAATCCCTATGTAATTTTGAAGGATGAATGTTGTATTCTAGATGCTGATTGCTGAAACGCAAACTTCCAAAGCTTAGAATCATTGCTTGATTGACACCGCTTGCTCCTGCTTTTAATAAATTATGGCATCCTTGCTTTTCTAGTGTAAGCAGCCAGACACTGGCCACTTTGTTTAAATTTTCCAAACAATTCAATGGTTTCCATAAATTGAATGCATCAAGTGTTGAATGTCCTTCATAACAGCCTTCGGAGTAAGTCAAACTTCTCATAATATCTGATTTTGTACTAGCTTTTATATTGTCTTCATGTTCATAGCTCCTTACTTGAGACAGAATGGCGTATATTGTAGCGTTGATTCTATCACCATTGATGATTCCTTCAGCTTTTGAGTCAGAGATATAGAACCCTGTGTACCATAGTCCATTCCATACTCTGGCATGGTTCTCTCTCAGCTTCCTTACAGCTGTTCTGTCACCAGTTAGTGCAATCACTTTTTCCATTTCAGCGATAGCTTTTTTTTCAACAATGTCTTTATGTTTTGCATAATCTGACTTCCTTATCGGTTTACTGTACTGCACTGTTGTTAGTATAAGGATGTCCAGTCCATCTCTGGCATCTACTTTGATGGTGTTACTCATTTTCCTGCACACAACAGCAGCAGCTAATACATTATCACTGTCCGGGATTGGTATCATACCAGTGACTACCTCATACTCCTTTGTATCAACTCCTTGGTGCAAATTAATGGTCTGCTTAACGGAGGTTGGCCAATCAGATACTCTTGGTGTTGTTAAATGCAAATTTTTCTCTGCAGTTGTTGGATTGTTAACCCAAATCTCTTGCACAAACAATGAAGGTATTGTTCTGTGTGCGTAATACTGATAAGATACTTGTAAGCCAGAATTTGAACACTGAAATCTGTGTAAAATGCCCTTCTTATATTCAGCTACAGTAAATTCTTTCATTTCATAGTCGTCTATAACATACAAGGGGTGGTAGTACATTGGTAAAGAGAGAGTTCTTCCATGTTTTATGTTCAAATGAGGAACTTGTTCCAGTGCCAAGCCCACTAAGCCATTTCCAACATAAGGCACATAGTTGTGGTTAAGCGAATTTAATGTCGCTGAGGATTCTTGTCTCAGGTACACGTCGTAATCTTTCAGGGATGATTCGAAAGGTTTCATGAAATTCTTTACGCACACATTCTGGTGGCTTGTTAGTCTCTCAGAATCGAAAATCCAATTCATGAAACTAGGTCCAACGTATAGAACTAAGAAGATAATAACCAGACATATTATCACCAGTTTCTTTCTCGTCATGGGTCCATCAGCTAATCTGTTGATACGCCTCAAAACATCCCCGGCGCGGCGGCTCATGTCTGCGACGTCCGAACGGATCCTTTCCATTACAAATCTTCAGCAGGTTTATACAATATACTCTTGGTTTTTCAACGCGTTCAAGTAAGACCAGTTATTTTCATTGTAAATCGGTAAATTCACTAAAAACTGAACCTTTTTTTTTTATTCAAATGCACGGAACAATATCACTTGACTTACACAGATAATAAAATTTATTTAGGCCGAGGCTCGTGAAAGGAAAGTCGACTGTTGTCAACTTGTCAATGTCATTTTTCACGACCGAGTGACCAAAGAAAGAAATCAACATAATTTTCGATTAGGCAACATCATTAGCAAAAAAAAACAAACAATGCGGTCCTAAGGTCCTAACCACGTCGTCTCAATCGTAGAGATTGTAATATATAAAGGTACTCTGTGTATAGCAGATGACAGTCGCAGGCGAAAGCCCGCGAAATTCAAAGGCTTTATTAAATATTACCCTGTTTCTCAATCAGCGCTTGCACCACTGCAAGTAAAGATCTCAGATTGGTATTATTAGTATCAGCGAATCAATCAGCCAATAATAACATACTAATATTTCATTTTGAACTGTAGGTACCTCGTATCCATTTAATTGTTATTGTTACTTCCTTTCATTTATTTTTAAGTCTGTGTTTCTAATGCCTTTACATTATTTGGTCTGTACGGATTGCTTTTGGCGCACTATTGTTTTCAATCTTGTGATAATAATGAGGACGACCCTGATATCTCAAGCACGGGCACCGCCACCGAGGTGTCTAAGAAGTGTACACACACAGCGTGTGCGGCAGAGGCAACTGCTGCGCCGACGGCATACCATTCTTCTTCTTTCTGTGACTGGCAAGACTTTTCTCAGATTGGCCCAAAACTCCGCCACATCCACGGCGTCTTCGGTGGCAGCGCAAAGGTCACTTTGACTGCAAGTTTTGGGACACAGAGGGAGAATGAAGATAGGTGGTGGAGCATACTTAGCGACATAATAGCTCCATATCTACACCCTGCTATTATTTCGTCGAGGTAGCATCACTTTACCAGGTTGGAGTTACGTGTTCGGTGCGCCGGGGGGCGCCGTTGGGTGTAGGGCTACTATAAGAGGGAGTTGCTGCAAAGCTTTGCCCCTGTACAACACCTATTAATTTATTTCAATATAATAACAGCCACACGGGTCGATCGATCAGGTTAAGCTACGCTTGCCGCGGTTCGTCCGTAGTTCGGTGACCATCTTTACATACCAAGACCCCTCTGTGCCTCGGAAAGCAAGTTAAGCCGTTGGTCCCGGCTGTCGTTCGTGGATATTTGGCAGTCGTTACGGGTCGTCAAAGCCCAAAAGTCTGACAACCAGTCTTACCAAGGGGTATCGTATTACCCAGTAATTAGATTGTGGATGTCAGAAAGGAATTCGCTCCATGTAAAATATTGGTATTCAGCTGCATCCGGTGAGACTGGAGGCCGACCCCAACGTACTTGGGAAAAGCTTAGGCAGATGATGAGTGATGGTTTTAGTGTAGGTTTATAAAATAAAACAAAAAATAACTGGTAAAATATTTTCAATTATTTAGTACACAATATCAATACGGAACTATCACATTAAAAATATATAAAAATAATGTACAAAATTGATTAAAAAGCACCTTTAATATGTTTGTCTAAAATTGTCATAATTAAATAAATTCGTTAATTATTCTTATTATTGCTGATTTTTAGGCTTATTTTAGGAGATTCTCTAAATACCTATACTTTTCTACATCTAAATCATTTGCAACCATGTTATCATCAATCATTTGTAACTTGTGAAACCATGTTGAAACAGTTTATATGTCAAAATTACATACTTATATAAAAGATCAAAAGATATAATTTAAAGTTTGGTCAAGAAGTAAAGTTTTCTCAATAGGGAATTCGATAAAATACAACATCCAGTGCGCTGGTGTCTAGTACTGTCTCAAAAGAAACAAAAATATACCTAATTCCGTATTCAATAAAGTTTAAACATTTGGAAAATAAACGAGAAATTTTCATATTCTAATGTGGAGTTATTTTTATTGGATGTTTATCACTGTTTAAAATACTCTAATATTAGCGCACTACAGTCCGTCTACAGTTACTTTAGCACTAATTTTGCATTACTATCCATATCACAGCGATCTTTATTTCCATTCTAATAAGGTTGCTGTTGGGTTCCTGCGATAGACCAGTCTGTCAAAATCATTGTGAGCTTTATTCCCGTCACAATAAGGTTGTTGCTGTCAGAGGAAAAATAACTGTAAACGGACTGTAAGTAACATGACATGTATATTTACTAACGTCAAAAAACGTTGTCTTGTGGAGAAATAAGGTGTAGGTACAATAGAAAATGGCTGATGAATCTTGGCCGGTCTGAATAGGCTCTCCGAACTTTCGCGCATGTTCTCACACTCGCCTAATGTCACCATTTGGTTCCTAAAAATATTACTGCGCAGCTTTCTGCGCGAAGTTGAGACCGGTCATGATTCATCGGCCGTATTGTAATATAAATAAAATTGCTTGCTTAGTTATGTAACAATATAAAATACCACATAAATCGTACCTTGGTTATTGCGTTTGTATATCACTGTATCAAAATATATAAACCACCAAATATGGTGCATTTCATAAAAGTTTTTTCTATAATATTCATAAAATACATTGAAACCCTGTAGTATAATATCAGAGCGCATCCCAGCGCGTCAAGAAAACACACTGTTGGATTTTCAACTCTCGGCTCTTAGCAAAGCGTTCAAAATCCAATGCGCGAAAAAATCGCCCCTGCCTACCTGGGCTTTGATATAACATCATAAATATATAAAGAGTAATATACAGCAAAAGGAATAAGAAAGGAATGTACAGATATGTAAAGGAATAAATAAGCTTATTTTCTACGATTTCTACAAATATACTTTGTTTTGCGTTACTTACATAATTCAAAATGATTTTTGTTGGATTGTGGTAAAAGAATCCCTTTTTACCCGACTGCGAGGCAGCAAAGACAGGGTTATGTTTTTTTAAACTAGGTTGTAGGCATATCTATTTACCACCGAACGGAATGTGAGCCAATATTTATATTATTTTTTTTGTCTAATACTGATCAATTTACAAAAATAGATGTCTTTCAGAGATCCTTCCATGTGTTAAAAAATATACATAAACCTATTTTTAAATATTCCGTCTCCTATATTTTATTTAAAAATTAATATCTTTTTCGATTAATAACAACATTTAAAATAACAACCATCTAAGTTAGTAAAAAACAATACATTTTTCTACTGTAAAAATATTTCGTTTCGTCTGTTAAATTGTACGTACAACTATGTTAAAATTATCATCATTGATTAGTCAAATCCTGCAATACCTAGTCAGTTCGGATATTATCTGCTTATGTCGTCGTTACCCGAGTGACTTTAGCTTTGACATTGGCTAGTGTCGATACTACCCATTCAAAGTAGATAACATTTGCTAGTAAAATAAAATTACCGATACTAGTAGTTTATTTATCTGAGGCGCACAAAATCAAGAAACCATAAACTTTTACCAATAAACATTCAAACTTTTTGAAGTGAAAACTTTTTTAGGCGCACTTTGCGCTCTTTCTGAACAGTGCACGAAACCGAACTTCAAGCTCGGGTCGGTGACGCTGAATCGGGTACACTCGGCTCCAGTTGGTCGATGTCGCTGAATCGCGTATACTCGGCTCTAGTCGTAAGTTTTCACTTCTACGCTTCTTCTATTCTGTCTTGTGCGAATAAATAAATATAAAGATTGCATTTCACGACCGCGCGATAGTTATTCCAATGTATACCTTATTACAATGACATAAGAGTCACATGACGCGCGCTCATAAATTACATAATCTATAACTGTAAATGATTCTATAGGCCTCAGACTATGGTATTTAGCGATGACACTTTTGACATACGTTCCGTCTTTTTCTAGCACCTCACTGCTATATAGCGCTGTCTCTTTCTAACACCCGAAGTCAAAGGTCCCCCATCGCTAAATACGTGAGATAGTGTAGTTTATTCTTGGTTCACCTGTGTCCACTCTCTATCAGATCTAAGGAGTACAATTTCTTCTTCCGAGTCGGTCTCCGAAGGTGGAAGATCTTCTTCATCGAAGTACGGTTTGCGTATTATATCTGAAAGGGATAATATTTATCATTTGTTTTTTATTGTTTTATTCAACTGACCTATAAAATACAGCACCCTAATTGCGTAACACACAATCAATCACAATCTGAATCATTTTGAAGGATATTGCTGATCCATTGCTTCATATGTCCAAAAAATTGTCTGCTCAGCAACGTAAATAGCGCAATGAATGTTGTTGAACTGTCAAAATGAAAGCCATAGCTACTGTTAGTGTGTTACGTAATAACCCCGTAGTACGTAACCCCGCAGGTTAAATATGTATGGAGATAGTTGTTCAGTTTGATGGTCTGTACTACATCCTTTAATATGACCGCGAATTCGTGATACATGCTGTATACAGGGTTATCGGAAAAACACCAAGAACCTCTTAAGAGGTCATTGTACTCGTTATTATGAACAACTTTTACTATGGGACCAAACCTGAAATCGCGAAAAAGAAATCAGCTGTTCCCTACATTTATGTTCGGTTAACTCGTCAAAATGTAGGGAACAGCTGATTTTTTTTTTCACGATTTCAGGTTTGTTCCTATTTTTGTTTTCGAGTTGTTCATAATGACGAGTACAATGACCTCTTAAGAGGTTGTTAGTGTTTTTCCAATAACCCTGTATATGTAGTGTATGACTTGACTTACCTGGTAACGTTTTGTATGAAGGTGTAGCGGTATCTACAACGCCACATGCGAACAAGGATTTGCGTGACGTCAGTTTGACGCGTTGTTCGCATGTGGCGTTGTAGATACCGCTACAAAGGTATGCGTTTTAAATTACTGATATGCCCCAGGTTTGAACACTATCTCACCTGTTGGTTCCTCGCAGAGCAGACGCTTATCGTCGCTCGGGATCTGTGTGAACATGTACTGTCGGCGTGAGTCCTTTGCCCGCTCGCGGCAGCTGAAGCACCACGCTGATACAGTTACTACTGCTACTCCGATCACACCTGGAAGGGATGATGATGACGTTATAACCATGTTTTGTCTGGTGCATTGGAATTTGGACTCTATAACGAGCATAATAAGGTTTTCACTCCACCTGGTGTTGTCAATTTATATGTCATGAAATCCAACTTAAAGTAATTTACATGACATATAAATTGACACTGGGGTCCACCGGGAAATAATATTTTACTGGATTTAATTATAACCCGCTGGTCAATAATGTGATTTCAATTTGGAACTTAAACTAAAAAATCCTATGCGAACTAAGAAAAAAATCGATAATTGAATTTCTCTATTCTCTTTGGGGATACGGGTGTCTTCGTCTTGGGCAAAGTTGAATCCAATCAAACTAGCGCCCGTGATATTAGACACTGCATTATCCCCGTAGTGAATAATCCACTATTAGTACAAATACAAATAGTGCGCCACAGATAGTAGTATTAAACTTAAGGCATATTTTAGTGATACAGACCTGCCAACATGACGAACACAAGTCGCGGCATGCCCAATACGTAGTCGTCACTCTCCAGTTTGAACAGAATGTTCGGCGTCAAGTTCTCTTTGCCGTTTATCTGTAACAAAGTATAAATAAAAATACTTTAGTTCTTAGTTTGTTCTCATTGACCCATAACCCCAAAAGTATACACATTGTCCCTATAGATCTCTAGTGTAAAAATTTCGCAAACTTCGAGCTGCAAGTGTAGTTTTTCAGTAAAACTGAGCTGCAAGGCTATGTTTGGAAATCAAAGGACCCTTTGCCGAATAGTGGGATGTAGGGAAGATTGGATGTAAAAAGAGATTTTAAATTACTAATTATTATATACGCAAAAATGCAATACGCAAAAACCACCACTCATTGGATCCCAAATAGCAGGAAACTACTACGTGGCAGGCCTAGAAAGAAATGGCAGGATGAGCTGGACTTCTTAAAGGATTGGCCCACAATCGCAGTAAACTGGAAAAAGAGGGAAAGGAGGCCTTTGCCCTGCAGTGGGAGACATAAATAATGCATCTGCGCAGCAAATGGACTATTGCCGTCCCTATTCACTTTGTGCATAAAACGCAACATAGAAAGAGACCTCGAAGATATTTTCACCTCTTGACCTTCAAGAAGCTTCCTCCATACCTTTTGATGATTTAGCTAGAATAACCTTCAATAATATCTTACCACGATGTGTTTCTGCTTAGTAATGTATGAGCTGACAGAGGCGCTGGCGACCACTTCCTTCGCCTTGTAGTCCAGCGGCAGAGTGAGCACGAAGTGACCAGTAGCGTCGCTCTCGTTCTGAGCTACTATCGGAGACTTGGCGCCAACTAGTCGGATGTTCACGGAGGCGGAGGGCAGAGGGTTGCTGTCTTTGTCAAGTGTAAGACCTGGGGATGATATTTAGAATTTATTTTAACGATTCATTAAGCAAGTCAACTTTTTATATAATTGAGTACGAGGCTTTTGACTACGTTGTATGTGTATATTTTATGTCTTTTTTTTTATTTGTAATGTGCATTTTGTTTATACAGAATAAACAATTTTTCTTTCTTTCAATAGTATTTTAAATTATTGAAAAGGCGATAGATAGCGTCTGCAAACGCGAATAGTAAAGATCTAAAATTAAAAATACTAGTCAACTCCGGCACTTTTTATCGTAGCTATTTGTAAATTAGTTTAAGTCTACGAATGACAGCCGGGACCAACGACTTCACGTACTTTCCAAGACTCGGAGGGTTCTCGATATGTAATAAATGGTCACCCATCCACGAACCGACCGCGGCAAGCTTAGCTTAACCTACGATCAACCCGTGCTGCTTTATTTGGCTACGAGCCCCTCACAGGCACGAGCAAGCTACATACTGACATTATACCCTGTCCATTAGGTTAACCATTTTTTGACAGCTGTCTTAGAACGTACATATTCCAGATTACGTAAAAGTTAACTTTAAAATTCGTAGTAAAATAAATATATAAACTACTTTTTTTTTTAATTAACTTATTTATGGCTTCTTACACACATTATAATACCGTACGTGTCGTGTGATCAATGTATTGTGTGTTGCTGCAATCACTAGTTCTATCTGTCAAAAAACGGTTTACCGAATGGACAGGGTATAGTTATGAATTAAGTTGTACTTACCGGTAACATAAACGACATTAGGGTTGTCGTCTACCTTCACTTCGGTGAACTGTCCTCCCGGTATAGTGTCTGTGTTTAGGCGGCGCAATATGATGTCTTTGCTCTTGAGTACACCTTCCACCACCGTCCATGTTAGCATCTGGAAGAAGGTTAAATGTCAGATGCTTTTACATAGACTCGATAAAAAGTGTTCAGATTTAGTTGACAGTTGGTTTTCGCCCACGACTTCACGCGTGTGGGGTTCGAAATTCCCACGGGAATGTACTACCGGGATAGAAATCACCCTACGCCCTAAACCAGGACGCGGTCTAGACGTGTGCTAAAATTCATCGGAATCAGTTCAGCAGTTGAAGCATGAAAAAGTGACAGGTAGACAGACAGCGTTACATTCCCATTTACAAAATTAAATACAGTACGGATTGTCTGAAGCCTTTTAAAACGTAAAAAAATGTATGCAAAATAAGCCCCTCTTTCAATTTCGAAATATGTACTTCTATGCACTAGTATTGCCAGTGGTTTCATTTATTGTCGTATTATCGTTCCCACATGGTGGAGTTAGGCCCTTTGTACACGGCACAAAAAAAAATGTGAAAAATGTGTCTGTCAACAAGCTTTCATAGTGATCCATACAACACTGACGAACCGTGCCTACACACGACGTATAAACCGCGTCGTAGTAAAAACGTGTCCTTCAACAAGCTTCCATAGCTGATCCATACAACACTGACGAACCTTGCCTGCACGCGGCGAATAAACCGTAGTTTTTCACTGCAAGAAAATCGTGTGTACAAAGGACATTAGTGTGTTCGTACATACCTGGTCATGATAGTTATGGCAGCGCACGATAACCTTGTACACTCCCGGCGGCAGCATGACGCGATAGTGCGCTTGATTACGAGTGACTCTGTACTGCCGCTCTACGCCCGTTACAGCTACGATGGCTTCTCTCATCGGCATCCCATCTTCGCTCTTTATGAAGCCCACGACACCTAAGAATTGGGTTTGTTAATAGAAATGGCATGGAAATATATAAATATTCTCATAAATATAGAGAGGAAATAATACTTTTGTAAAAGTATCTATGATTATTGAGAACTTATGTATCGTTTTTTTTTTTTTTGTAGCGTATTTACTTTGCATGTTACCATATTTGTATGTCTTAAGAAAAAACATAGCGTGCTATTTTATTTGTATGACCTATTATGTTGTCAGAAGCATTTTGAATTGATTGGTTCATTGTTGTTTTTGGTTAATAAAACAAGACTGGATCTGGCTTTTCATGTTGGTTATTGTAGTAATCATCAAGAACATCCTAACTTGAATGATTTTACAAATATTAAGAACCTTTTTAGATATATTAAAAATACAGTCAGCAGTGGTATACAGTATGTTCGTGGTAACGATTTAACTTTAAAAGCGTATTGTGATGCAGACTTTGCAGGTGATCCTGATACTAGAAAAAGTACGACTGGTTTTATTATATTTTATGGTGGTGGTCCAATTCATTGGTGTTCACGTAAACAGTCAGTCACTGCTCTTTCCAGTACTGAGGCTGAATATATTTCTGCAGCCGAATGTATTAAAGACCTATTATACATTCAGAGTTTGATCTACGAGTTGACAAATAAATTACCAAAAACACAGTTGTTTGTTGATAATCAATCGATTGTCTACATCGATACACATCATCAACTCCCACTTATATTGGCTATTGTATATGTTTCACAAATAAACTTTATGATTATGTTTGGAACAAATAAGATCACATGAAGAATTCGTTGGGCCATTTTTTTATTGCTTTGCCTATGAGGAAAAGTATTTGAAATTTATTGTGTGCTTTTAGACCAAAAAGTATAATTTCACATAATATTGTGTACCTAAAATATATCAATTTTCAAACGAAATATTATAATATTTTGTTTAAAAATTGATATGGAAAAAATTGCATGCAATTTCTGTCTGAAAACAATCAAATGCATATTTTCTGAACGTTCAGAAAATATGCATTTGATTGTTTTCAGACAGAAATTGCATGCAATTTTTTCCATATCAATTTTTATTATATATATATATATATATTATACACTCACCGGCACGGAATCTTGGCCAAGCGCGTATTTCGCGATAACAAGAGCTTTAAGTGTTTCCTATGATTATTTATTATGAAGGTTGGTCTAAAAAATGTTTACCTTTAGTTCAAGAGGGTAATTTATCATGTTTGAGTGCAATATGACGTTATTTTTAAGTTTTAGTTGAACCCGGTCATCTGAGCGACTAAGTTGCTGTTTTAAATTTGTGTTTTGTGAAAGTTTATTGTTAGGTTATTCAATTATTGTGATATCGTACTGTTACTTCAATAACTAAAGGTGATTTAATTCCAATAAAAATGCCATTAACACCATCACAGGTTGCACAAGCTGTAGCATTGATCGAACAAGGGCTGACACAGCGAGAAGTTGCTGTTATACTGAATGTACCACGTTCATCGATGCAGTATGCGCTGAAACGATACCAGGAGACAGGCCGCTACTCCCGCAGACCAGGCAGCGGAGGCGTCAGATGCACATCAGCCCGGGATGACCGCTTTATTGTCCTGGAAATTTTGAGAAACCGCTACCTCACCGCTGTTGAGATACGCCAGCGACTCCAGTTCACAAGAGGTGTCAATGTTAGTGAACGTACAGTGAGCAGACGAATGGAGGAAGTGAATTTACAAGCTCGTAGACCAGCACGCGGCCCAGAACTTCTCAGAAGTCACCGAGTAGCTCGACTTCGATTCGCACGAGAACACGTCAACTGGACCCCTGGGCAGTGGGCTCGAGTACTGTTCACAGATGAGTGTCGAATCGCTTTACGAGCTCCAGATGGTCGGGAGCTAGTGTGGAGAAGAAGAGGAGAGCGGTTTTTACCCATTACCACCACACAAACTGTTAGTTTTCATGGAGGCTCTATAATGGTTTGGGGAGGAATAAGTTCCGATGCACGTACGGAGTTAGTTATCGTCGATAACCGATTAACGGCAACACGATACATCGAGGAGATTCTTCAGGAACACGTGTTACCATATTCGGGGTTTATTGGATTTGACGAATTCCTCCTAATGCACGATAACGCGCGCCCACACGTTGCACATTGCGTGGAGGAATACCTTACAGAGGTTGGTATTCAAAAATTGCAGTGGCCAGCTCGTAGTCCAGACTTAAATCCAATAGAGCACATCTGGGACAAGCTTAAAAGAAAAATAAAGTCCTCCTCCAACCCGCCTGAAACTCTGAATCAGCTTCGAAATGCAGCACTGACCGCTTGGGAAAGCATACCACAAGTTGAGATCAGAAACATCATCCAAAGTATGCCAGAACGAATGCAAGCTGTTATCGGGGCTAGGGGAGGAAACACCCGATATTAAAATGCAAACACAACGAAGACTTTTTGGTTATTTTTCATTTTGTGTTCTTTTTAAATTGACAGTGTTAAAACCAATATTTTTGTGAAACTGCTTATTTTTTTAAAGATTACTGCTGGTGCATCATTTTTTCAATAACTGAGTTACAAAACCATAAAAAAACCCTAATTTAGTGCATAAACCCATAATATAGTGAAAATTAAATATTTAAATAGAAATTATCGGCAAGTTATTGGTGGCCAAGTTTCCGTGCCGGTGAGTGTATCATTCATAAACGTGAAATAGTTACAAAGTACCTACAACAAGTAATCAGAACACTTACCAGTATTAGCCACTTCCACAAACTGCATGATCCCTTTCAAATTATTCCTCCAAACCCAGGCAATCTCGCTTTCCACCGGCATCTTGCAACAACTCAACCCCGCCGAAATCACAGGGGTATTAAACCTTTCACACAGAACATCGATCAAGTCCCCATGCTTTACTCCCGTCCCCCTACATTGATACTTATCGTCCCCACTCCTGCTATCCTGGTACCTCTGAGCGAACTTATTGTACAAATTCTTCGACAACTCAGGGTAGGTAATATCTTCAGAACCGGAAGAAAGTTCTAGAATGACATCGTATTTTTCTGCTTCTAGCATGTCGGTGAAGGATTTCTCCCTGGTATAGTTTGAAAGGGGGTTTAAGTTTTTCTTTGTTAGGTAACTATATAAGCTGTCTCCAAATTCTTCTTCTAAAGGTTCTATGTTACATCTGTCGGTACCATCGTACTGTTTGATTACTTTTTCCGATAGTATATCAATGTTTGGTATGAAATGCAGGACTGCGTTTTGTAACAGGCGTTTGTGGACGGGCTCTCCGATCGTGTAGGCCGTGCCTATGTGACGGGCGAAGTTCAGGAGCATTTCTTGACCTAAGGGCTGGGAACCGTAGAAACTGCTGGATATGGCAATGTGGAATTTTGTTTCTTCGGGAGAGCCGACCTAAGGAAGAAATCATTATTTAGGTTAGCTCGGGTGTTTAATATAATAGTAAACAAAACTTAAGCATTACGAGTGCAAGCTAAAAACTATTAATTTCTACTGCCCTTTATTTTTTCATAGAGATGGGGGAAAGTTTTTAAAGGCTTTATAATCACAATAAAACGACCATTGCTTAGATAGGGTTACTTAAGACAGCAGTGCCGCCAGATAGCGGCCGTAATTTGCCGTCGAATGACGTAACTGAAACGTTATTTATAAAAGGAAGTTGGCGTGTTTCCCTAGATGGCATTTTTTGAAACCGTGAAGACAAACCCTGCTGCCGTCATTTACATAATAGCTGTCACTACGGCCTGCTGCGGCAGTCACCGCTGTCGAAGGAAACAGCAGCCTTTAATCATTATGGCGTAGCAAACTAGAATGCCAATAGAAAGAATCGCTAGATATACAGAATGAAGGGCTTTTTGATTTTTTAAATATATATATATTAAAAGCCTGTGAAGCCCCACTGCAGGGCAAAGGCCTCCCTACTCTCTTTCCACTTCTCTCTGTTTAAAGCTGCTAAGGACCAGTTCTTGTCGAAGAAGTCCAGCTCACGATTCATCTTAATTTCAACATGTACTAACCTCATCAGTCATCTTAAGCTGATGGAAGGTGGAAGTCAACATGCTGTCTCCGGCCCTGAACTCGGCGATACTCGGGAACCTGTTCTCCAGTTCCGATAGAGCCGCATACATCTCCAGCCGGGTGTGGTACCGCGTGTTTATAATGTTGTCCAACACGCTGTTGATCAAATGTAGTGTCAAATAATGTGGTATTTTTTTTTTTGTTTGGATCTTCAACAGACGCTACACAATTACTTAAGTACTGTTGATATTAATGTGAAGTTAGTGTCGTTATATTTGCAAGAGGTTTTATTCTAAGAAGGCTCAGTTACAAGACAGTACCGCGCTGCGTTACGCCTCGCCAGGTCTGCGCTGGCCCTTACACTAAGGCTACGACGATATTTTACTGGGATAATATTGGAATCACATAAAATTATAATTTTGGGATCACAAGGCAGTTTCATCCTGCATTTGTTTGTATGAACAGTAGGTTCTTGACGTGTGATCCCCAATTTATACCGTAAAATATCGCACAGAACACCGCTGTGTATTTCTATGCTTATGAATGTTTATTCTAAAATGTTTTATGAATCTATATAAGTACAAATATTAACAAAAAAAACACTTTTTTTTTTCAATTTACCTAGCCTTACTAATCGAGTTTCTTGCTAAGTTTCGTTAACATTTTCTGAGCAATCAAGTTTTTGATTTTTGTTTTATTTAAGGTAAGGTCCAAACAGATCTTTACATTTAATAATGAGCTGAAGTGTTTAATTTCGAACTTGCGTCAAATAAATATAGTTTGTCGTAGTTTTGACTGTCAATATCACAATTATTTTCCAAAAAAAAAACGGGGTCCAGATCGATTTTAAGCATTCAATCTCCGATTTTATCAATAAAAACTCTTTCAAAGTTTAATTATGAGATCTATGAAGTAGTTATTAGGAACAACATACAGTTAGTGCAATAAACAACACAGTTGCGTGCAAATTATTTATTAATAAAAGATTATAAGCAAGATTAACACAATGTGACATACAAATAAACTAATATTAAAAACTACTGTTAAGAATCAAGCTGTAAGAAATTAAGAGTAAAAAAAACATAAAAAATATTGTCTAAAACTATATTTAAAGCTGCCATTGCAACTGAATCTCAAAAAGACTATTATTACTGTTTTAGATCAATAGTAAATTGTTCATAGAAAATACTTGAGTAATAAGAGATTTAGAATAAAGTTGCTATGGTGCCTTTTTATCGGATTTCATATTGCATGGTGCATTCATGTGTGTGTTTGTTGTGTGTATGTGAGTTTCATGTGTGTTTCCATGAATTATATTGACGTTTTTCCTTAAATTATTTTGTAACAACTTTTGCTAAAAGTAAATATGGATCATTATTTAATTTAAGAGAGCACGACATTTGTCATTTCTTTATAATTCATCATTAATGTAACTGACTATGTATTTTCCTTATTAACATTTTAATATTGTAAAGGCACCTTCACGACAAATATGAGAAATAGAGAGCAAAATAATACTAATATTATCAAAAATAAGCTTAAAAAATTATAAGGTGACCGTTTTGTGGATCCCTAAAAACGATGAAAAACCATTTAGAAATATTTACTTTATATTGTTCAAAAAATTTGTAAAAAAATAGAGACCAATTTGAATTTTTAAACTAAAAATAATTTTATAAACGACGAAGTATAATTAAAAAAAGTTTACGAGTAATAATTTTACAAACGACGAAGCATAATTAAAAAAAAATAACAGCAATGTTTTTATAAACCGTGAAGTATAATTTATAAAAAGTTACTGTGAAATAATTTTATAAACGACGAATTATAATAATTAAAAAAGTAATCCTGAAATATTTTTATAAACGACGAAGTATAATTTATAAAAAGTTACTGAGAAATTATTTCATAAACGACGAATATTAATTAAAAAAGTTACTGTGAAATAATTTTATAAATGACGAAATATAATCATTAAAAAATAATTATTAAATAATTTTATAAACGACGAACAATTATTAAAAAGGTAACTGTGAAATAATTTTATAAACGACGAATTATAATAATTAAAAAAGTAATTCTGAAATAATTTTATAAACGACGAAGTATAATATATAAAAAATTAATGAGAAATAATTTTATAAACGACGAAATATATTTAAAAAAAGTACTTAGCTGAGAAATAATTTTACAAACGACGAAAATTAATTAAAAAAGTTACGATGAAAGAATTTTATAAATGACGAACAATTATTAAAAAGGTAACTGTGAAATAATTTTATAAACGACGAAGTATAATAATTAAAAAAGTAATTATGAAATAATTTTATAAACGACGAATAATAATTAAAAAAGTTACTGAAATCAAGTTATAGACTTCAACGTATAGTGAGTATTAAAATAGTAACTGAGATTTTCTTAAAATTTTGTACATGCTTTTAGAAAAAATATACACTAAGGATAAAAAATACACTATAAATAAGCAAAGTGCATTGCCATTACAACACGGTGCTTAGAAAATAATATTATATATAAATTATATATAAATAGTCTAAAAAGGAATGTCATCGAAAAAGTAAAGCCAAAAGTTATTCAGCCTAACGCTGGCTCGGTCATCAGGCTTATTTTAAGCCGAAAGGTATACGTGTAATACGTGTATTTTTATTTAAAATAAGTTTGTCGTTAATTCTAAGAGACTGCCTTAACTTTTTTTTTAATTTTAATTATTAAAAAATAATATTTAATGACAGTCCTTATTAAACTACGCCTTCGAAACATTCACATTAATGTGCTTATTAAAAAAACATATACATGTCAAAAACATTGCGTACAAGCGTCGTGAGAAGCGTGTGACAAAGCAAACTGGTGCGTGTTGCCACGGTATAAGGTTGGTATTCGTGCGACTCACCGGAAGTCGTAGGCTGATGACCAGTGTTGAGGGTCGTCCGACATTAAAGTGAAGTTGACGCTGACAGAGCCTTCCGCAGGAACTGTCACTTGTTCAGTTATGCTTTCGTAGCTGGGAACAAAAGGAAAATTTCTATAAAGTAACTATTCGAATGGAGTTGGCTGAGTTGAGTAAAGTTTTAGATTTTTTTTTTAAATTCCTCTGTTACAAGCGCTAGACTAGAACTGTTAATGTTGACGTAATTTATTTAAGATTCTCAAGTTTGACAACTAATTAAACTTTAGGACCCATTCCTGTTTAGATAGATTCCGGTCCCCAGAAATGGGTCCAAAGATCACACAAGTTATAAAAATCACAAGTGTTCATAATCAATATTTGGTTTAAAAGGACAAAGTTGGAGCATCTTGCCAGCCAGTGTATCTCCGAGGGTCGGAATATTCTCCCCTTTTTTGGGACAGGTTTACCCTTTACAATTAACGACAACATGTTCATTAAACCTTTGTATTTGGCAGTTCGGGTACTGCTGGCGTAAACAACGTATATTATTTTTATCTCACAAAGCGACAGTACCTTTAGTTGTGGTAACCAAGTGTACAAACACGCTGTGAATTTGTGCGTGAAGACGAGTAGCGTCAGCACACAACACACACACACTTCCGACTTCCCCATTGTCTCGGACGGTACCGAGAGCTCCTGCGCTTACACACTAATTCATAGCGTGTTTGTACACTTGGTAACCACAAGTAAAGCGCACGTCGCTTCGTGAGATAAAAACACTATAGAATTAGATAATTGTGCTTACCCCTGTTTGACAGCAGTGATATTGTAAGTGCCAGGCTCCAACAGTCTCCAGTAGTCACCGTCCTTAGCAGTCTTCACTGAATGGGTGATGCCGTTCACTTTGATGGTGGCATTCGCGAGCGGGTGGCCGATGTGACTGTGGACGAAGCCGTTTACGCCTGTGTGGACCTGCGAACGAATTAGAAGAAGGTTAGGTGATTCTGATAGTCATCCTCTATAGAAAAAGGAGGTTCCTCCGACCTGACGGGTGTTGTGTCTGGTGGGGCTACTGCCCGACGATTGATTTCGGGACGTTGTATATATTCTAGTTGCACAATAAACTTTGTTTGCGCAATGTAGGTTTTTGTGTGACGTCAGAGTGCTGCGTAGTTCGCATGTGGCGATGTAGATGTCGCCACAGGTTTATGAAAATAGGCAGCATTTGGAGTGTTGGTATATACGCGGAGGTTTGAGCATTTTGTAATTAAATAGAGGTAATTGACATTTATGTAAACAGAGTTTTTGGAATGAGATTAAAAGATACAGTATAAAGGTGCTCGAAAAACTCATGCTCCAGATTTTGGAAAAACAGTTGGTTGTCGGATAACGAAAACGATTTAAAGCTAACCGGATATTCGTTCCTCAAAAAATTTGTTATTTGGCAAATTAATAGAAATTTAGCGCTTTCGTCCGCTCCAATGCGCTTTGTCCATGTTGTACGATACTGACAAATTGTGGTCAGAAACTTAAACATTGAATCGCAGTTACTCTTTAATGTACCAACGGGTAGGTAACAAGGTAAGGCAGGTCCGGATGTTCAAACACAATTTAGGAGGAGCCTACCCATATCCAGCAGTTGACAACGACGATAGGCGGAATTGATTGATTCTGTTAAGATATTGAATTGTTACCTGTTCAATAAACTTCAGCAGCGCCTCCCTGTTGTCCTGCCAGTAGGTAGGCAGGTCGGACGCTGGAGGGAACTTGAAACAGCCCAGTTCTAGAGTTATCTCCATGTCGTTTGTGTTCAGGTAGTTCCAGTCTTGCATACCGCCGGCGAGGACGTACCTAGAAGATAGGAATGTGTGTTAAAAAGGTTATTGATTTTAGCTCTTATTTTTTAGGTGATAAAAGTTAGGAAAGACTTCTCGACTTCGAGAAATATTTCATGAAAGATTACATACAGTCTACAGCTGCACTAAACCCTCTTGTGTATTAATGTAAGAGATTTTTGCAACACAGCTTAACTAACGAGATGATTGGCAGATTTCGTAAGTGCTCATACACACGAGCTGCACGCGCCAACGTCTGAGGCAACTGCAGTTGTCGACAACGTCCCGGTCGTGTATTTGAGTACGGTGCATAAATACACGATCGGCACGTTATGGACGCAGACGCCCTAAGCCGAGGTCTGTGCCCCACAAGGGATACACTTTTTTTTTTTTTGGATGGAAAATCATCAAATGACCCCTCCCGCTCTGGGTGGAGCGGAAGGGAGTGTCAGACTCTTACTGACTAAAACCCATCCGTGTTCCTTCCTTAGCCCTTTCTGTTCCAGGGCATCGGTAACCCTTTCGGACTATCCCACTGCCCTGGCAGGCACAAAGGATACCCTTAGCGTGTAGTAGCTTAGTTCTTAAGTTTTTTAAGCCCTGGCTGGAGGCCTTTATTTATTGACCCATCTACAGCCAAGCCCGGTTAGGTCGACGACAACCTCATAGGTTAATCTACGAGAGGCAATATCGAAAAAAAAAAATTGTCGACTGCATCAGTTACTTCTGCGTTGACGCGTGCCGCTCGTGTGTATGAGCACTTACCTACGATTATTCAGTTACTTACGCATAATCTTATTAAAAACTGAACTTACGAACTGAAATTACGAGGATCTCTCTAAGTTATAATTAGATACGAATAATGATTATTACCATTTGGCGCCGTTAGTGATGCCCTCTGGGAACTTCTCGCTGGGTAAGTTCTTGCATGGTTGTCCCAAATGCATTTTGTGATGAGCCTGAATGAAAAAAAAAATCGCATAAAATAATTTTGATACAGTTGATATACCCGAACCGCTTTAAGGTGGTAATAGCGGTCATTGCCACCGCTCTGCGAGAGGAAGTGGACCGTAATCCATCACGCGGGCCCAGTGCGGGTTGGTAGATGTCACATGTCTTCAAATATTTTCTAGGACAAACCGGTTTCCTCGCGATGTTTTCCTTCACCATTTTGAGAGCAGTAGTAATGAAATAATTTACACACAGTAAAGCGCCTATCTGGGTTCGAACCTACGACCTACAACTCGTAAGTCGCGGCCATTATCACTGGGCCACCATTGCTCTCATTTTTATAACAGATTTTTTTTTTCGCTGGAGTGGGTCGTGTTCGCGTGAATACTTACGTCAGAATAAATATGAGCGAGATGCAAGAATACAGGGTTGTCAGGCGTCAAATACTCGAGTCCGGTCCTCATGTTAGGGTTTCCATCGTACGGGTAGTTTGCCACGAGGGCGCCACCGTGCAAGTTCGCCGATAGCACGAACGGTTCCGATAGAGACCAGTTCATCACTGCCTGGGTTTCGGGTTCAGGTATCCTGTTGTCCTGAAAGATAGATAGATTTGTTATAGTACTAGCGACTTGCCCCTGCTTCTCTTGACAAAGCATCGAGATTCTTTGTTATATGTAAGTTCAATATCAATATTTTATACACATAAACCTTCCGGAATAAATTCTCTAAATTATGGTGAAAACTGTATCAAAATCCGCTGCGTAGTTATGAAGAATAACGCGGTTACACAGTCGGACATGAAAAGCAGATTTTCACTGACAGATAATAAGTAATAAAGGATAAGGAGTAACTTAGGCTACATTTATATTGGAAAAAAGCGTAAAAGTTCAGTTTACGCTACAACTTCAAACATTTTTATAACCTTTTCAATAGTACTAGTCACTCTGAAATCAACTTAATTTTCACTACAATAAAGTTGATATTTGTTTAACTTGAAATAACATCAATTTGAAACATGAATTTGAACAGACCTTAGATAAAGTGCTTACCTCGGTCTCGCCGAATTGATCAGGGAAATTTCTGTTAAGATCAACGTCATGAGCGTTAGCCCTTCCCTTCACACTGCTGAAATCACCTGAAAACAATATTCATATTATAACATAAATATATCTTGCAGATGTTATTAGAACTGAGTTGGAGTTACGCTTTTTTTTTTCATATCGGATACCTAATCAAAAAAGTCATACAGAAAACAAAATATTCGGGAATTTGTGTGTGGTACGGACGCTAGCACATCAAGCTACCCGAAACTGTCAAATTTTCGCAATCAACCTTGAACCTTAATGCTTTAGCGATAAAGTTGAAAATCTATTAAATAAATTTCACAGATTGTAGCTAATTTCGCTGACAAATAAGTACAGAAATATCCACAAACACTTACCAACCGCCGACCTCTCATACCCATCAGGGTTCATACTCGGTAGCAGATGTATCCGGGTGCTGTTCAGCATGCTCTGTATCCTCTGGTTGCCGCTCACGTACTCCTGGCATAAGTACTTGGCTAGGAGCAGGAGAAGCTCCCTGCCGATCACCTCGTTACCGTGCATATTCGCTATGTATTTGAATTCGGGTTTGCCTGTTGGAGGAGAAGGTTTTAGTATATTCTGAATTTGAAGGATAAGGCAGAAGTGTTTACTTGTGTAGGACGCCCACATTTTACCAGTTATATTAAGTCCTATGTAAAAAAGGGGAAGCCCGGATGGCTGACGACAATAAGCAACTTAGTTGTCCAGCAACTTTTTGTCTCTGTCGCTGTCTCCTCGCCGAGATTTGGACGATGCGCATGCGGGAGCAACAGCAACGCTACTTTTTAATTTTCGATTGCGTGGCAACTGGCTAGCCGGTAATTTTTTGTCGCCGTAGGCGGACTTGCATTGCAACTAATAGACGGGCGACAGTTGCGTCCAAACCCGCGAACAAATATGTTCCAGCTGTCGCATCGCTGCGCGCACTTTCATATAAATCCGTAGACTTGATGTGAGAGACAAATTTGTTGCGAACAACAAAGTTGCTGATCGTGGGTGCGCCCTCCCTTACCCACATACTGGGTATTGGAGGTCAGATAGGCAGTTGCTCCATGTAAAACACTGGTAATCAGCTGAATCCGGTTAGACTGGAACCCCTGACCCTAATATAGTTGGGAAAGGCAAGACAGATGATGATTTAATAGGTGGTGACCGTATTTGAATTAACGGGACGCAAACCCAGTCTTTGGACTGCTACTGTGAAATACCTGATGGGGAAAACCCGATGTTGCAACATGACCCCCTAATCAGTTGCGCTTGCTTCGACTGTCAAAGATAGCGTAATATAGTTTTTCCTTTTTTTGCGTTTCTTGACTTCCATCTGGTGACTGACGACGCTAAAACGACTTGTATGTTTGTCTGTATCTTTGATTAACAATGACATCTGAAGATAAGACTTAAAGTTTCGTACAGCTTATCACTTTTGAAGAACGAAACGCACTTGCTTGTCCTGAAAGAAAATTATGACTCACCAGGCTTATGCACTCCAGGTTCATTGGTAACTTCAAGCACATACAGCTCCCTTCCCTCCACAGACTTGCCGATGCTGCTCAGCTTGGTCAGGGCGGGGTACTCCTCGTTCAGCTCCTTGAGGAAGCT
The DNA here is from genome assembly GCA_949629185.1 of Apamea crenata. Lineage (NCBI taxonomy): Eukaryota > Metazoa > Arthropoda > Insecta > Lepidoptera > Noctuidae > Apamea > Apamea crenata. The sequence goes on from OX451372.1 coordinate 8,307,024, forward strand.
CTCCATCTTCACGTAGTCGTGGTGCGCGAAGTCTACTGGGGACATACCGTCGATGTCGTGACGCTCGCGCCTCAAATGCACTGGAGATTTGCCCGGTTAGATTGGTTTTAGAATTTGTTGGCGCCATTTTGTTTTTTTTTTTTGTGTGAGCGTATCTTTTGTGTCACGCGTATTGTGTCTGGTATCTGTGTGTGTGTACTTACTTTTTGTAGCTACTATGTACATCTTGATATTTTGGTGTTTTAAACGAAAAATGTTTTAGTATTATTTCTGTGTGAATGTGAAATTCACAGCAATCAAAATATGTTTAATTCTAACTTCTTACCGTTAGTAGCGTTTTTGTGTAGCTTTTTGTACTTTAGATTTTATTTTTAAATTAGTTATTGTCTAATAATAATTCAGTGAAACTTATGTGTATACTTACAACGTGATGTCTTTTATAAGCTACAATTTGCACCTTGTTAAATGGTGTTTTGAACTCAAAAACGTGTTTAAAAACAATTCTAAACTCACACCAAACGAAATGTAAACTTTGATTAAAATAAATTTTATCATGCTCTTGTTTTATACACAGTAGTTTTAAAACAATGTTGCCAAGCACAAAAATGCGTTTTGACTACTAGGAGGTCAGGATTGTAAGGAGGTGGCACTACGTACGGTTTACAAAAGCATGTTCCGAAAAGATACGGGCAAATCTACAGTGCATAACAGAACAGTATGAAAACATTCACCAAATAAAACCATTGAAAAGTAACCACTTCCAAAGAAAAGATTTGTAAATAGCCATCACCAAATAAAACAGTTGAAATAAAACCAATGGGAAAAAAAGAAAGTAGGAAAATTTCACCAAAGAAAAAGGGGAAAATGTAGAATATCTTAGAATGTAGTCAGATTCATTAACGAGCTTTACCTACCATTTGTTTGTTTGATTTTAATATCACATTATTTCATTGAAATATTTTTTAAATATTAAAAGATTAAATTCAGAAAACTGAGTTTCCTTTTTCGTTTTTTTTGTCAAATATCTCCAAACAAAAAAAAAAAAAAACAAATTTACAAAAAAAAGTAGGAATATCTTTATTTAAAAAAAGGCCAACTACAATAATAGGTAACCAACTAAAAAAAATGTCCGCTAAATGAATCAAACTACTTAGGTGTTAATTAAAACAAAGCGTTAGATTACTGTGTACCTGTGACGTTTATTGTTCATATACAACGCCCTCTGGCCATCTATGTACAAACAACTTATTACACATCGTTTGGTAAATGGCTGCAAACTATTGTGAACTTTAAACTAATACAGACTATGTTTAATTCATACTGACAAAATTACGTGTGACGTACATCTTTTATCGAGTACTGTGTTAAATACCTTGTGATATATGTATAAGAAATCATTTCAATTAATGAAACGATTTAAAAATAACCTAACTCATCAAAGAGCAATCACAGTTTCAATCAAGATCACATTTTTTTTATGCCCAATGTCTGTCTCTGAGATTGGCCACCATAGCCGAAATACGGTCAGGAGAACTATTATTATTTCATAATGTACATAAAATAATTAGGTCTAAGATCTTTAAAGATAGTTTGTAAGAGGTAAAAATAAATAAATAAATATAAACAATTTCTAAGACCCGGATATTGCACGGAGGTTCTCTCCAATGTTGGTGATCCCGTTTTGATAAGCAGATCACCGAAGTATGATAACATTTTTCGTAATTTAAATAAAAATTAATACTAGACGCCATTGATTGAGCAGCAACAATAGTCTTGCAACAATTTACCAAAAACTAAATAAATACGAATGCATCTCTCACTTACACGTATAAAAATATACACAACCAACTCCTAATTAATATTTTTTGTAAAACCACAATTCATTTTGAGAAATATTCTAATAATTTAATTACAATCACTGAGATCAGTTTTTAGGATTTATAATTGATCAAATCATTTATTAAATTGGCACAGTAATATTGACTAACAGCCTTAACTTTATTCTTTCTATAAAATACGCCTAAATATAACAAGTTTTTAAAGCTAAGACATAACCTTTTTGGATAAAAACTATACAAGGTATAAACTTTTAAAATTTCATTTTTTAAACCTATTTGAGACCAAAATATTTGAGAATAGAAACAATACTTTTTGTTTTCAAAGCTTACCTAATAATAATAATTTTTCACTTCTGCAATAACAGAAAATCTTGAGCGATATAATTTGAAACTAATCTCTAAGAAAATAAAGTTAATATTGCCTTGTTAAACTACATAAAATTATAATAAATACGTCGACATAATGATTATTCACTGGCTGGTCAAAAGACCTTTTCATTTTCATCTTAGTCTAAATTAAAATTATTTCAAATTGGGCCTTTGTGCTTATGGTCCTATGTTAAATTAGAGACTACATTAATTTCGACTTTATTGCTTTGTCATTAAGGTTAGTATTACGTCACAAAAGCTAAATTCTAGTGCTAAATGTTAATGAAATGGAGTTAGGAAGCCCGATGGTAATGAATTGGATGGTTTACATTTACACAACAGCTTTACACATACATGATGTTTCAACTAAATATTCAATTTTATATATCTATATACTATTTTCGTTAAGTTTCTCATATTTAAGTGAAGTATGTATGTTCCTTTTTTGAGAAATAAACTTCTTTAAACCGATATACTAATAATAAAACTGAAGAGTTTGTTTGAACGCGCTAATCATTGATACAGCCAGTCAAATTTGAAAAAATATTTTGCATTGCATTTGATAGCCCAATTTTTAAGGAAGGTTATCGGCTATTAAACATTACGCTACGACTCTTAGGAGCCGAGCAAAAAGAAAAAAAAGTCAGATAAAAAATAAATAAAGTTAAAGATACGAGTATATACATAAAAAAAAAACATATCACAGTTATTTTTTCGTTTGAAGTGTTACGGTACAAGGACAAACGATATAAAATGCCTAAAAAATAAAACAATTCATAACGGTGACATTGATATAAATAGTTAATTATTTGAATTAAAAAAAAAACCTACTCCTAATTTATTCATTTAGTTGAAACATCTTTAGTTAGTCACAAAACCAGCAGACAGGACATGACGTACCCACGACAGTAATTACTTTATAACAGAGTAGTAAGAATGGAGTGATATTGTACGTATAAATGAACACAAGCACTGGGCAATACCACAAGACAGTACCCAATCAGGAGCAAGCTTTATGACGTGACATTAGAGACCGTCCAATGACAGACGTTTCTTTCTACAGTTCGTTCAAAATTATTTCATCACTGTCTAAATCACAGTGATCTTTATTCTCATTCAAATAAGGTTGGAATTGGGTTGCTGCCATTGACAAGTCTGTCAAAACCATTGTGATCTTTATTCTCGTCACAATAAGGTTGCTGTTAGGTCGCCGCTGTTAGAGGTAAAATAAATGTATACGGACTTTACCTTATAAATTCGATGAGAAATACGATAACTGTCACTCTATACGTACTACTCATTGTTCTAAATTAATGATATTACTTATTTACTAATTAAGCTATTATCTGGTCGTAAAAGGGTTTAAAGATTCGTGGCATACCTATCGGTCCGCCATGTTTTTTTCAAAATGGCGGCGACGCATGAAACCCTTATAAATCTATAGCTGACATCGATGCAAACAGAAAACATAATAAGACCATACCCCGTAGTGTCACGTTTCCGAGATATTAACGTTCAAAGTTGATCACGTGACATATTTTTAGAACGTCGTTTGATGTCAGCTATCGCTATAAATAGGTATCATGCGTGGCCGCCATTTCGAAAAAAAACAAAATGGTGCGACAGTAGATATGCCAAGCTCCATATAAAAATCTTCAATCCCCATTAATTTAGCTATATCTGCATATAGCTAAATTTATGGGATTGCAGATTTTTATATTCTTTATATTGGAACCATTGGTTAACCCCAAGGGATAAAGGCGCTTTATTATATAAATGGCACAGAACGTGATGGCATATTTCTCTATACTAAGGCCGCCTTGCACCACCAATCACTACGTTTAGCGCTAAACATATTTGAAATATCATTCTGTCTCTCGCATCTTCAAACGATTGACAGAATGTGTATGTTTGGCTTCATACGCTAAACATAAAGGATGGCAGGGCATCGTAGAAATTTTTCGTCGGTAATAAAAAAAAATCTGCGGTTTCATAGAAAAATGCAATACTTACGCGGCCAAAATGTATGGAACAGCAATTTTTTTTAAACACCAGGCGAGTCATCAATACAAGTGGGTTCAGAATCATGTACTGAATCCAAGGTATACAAGGTAACAGGCTGCGCGTCGATGACCCAGCCACCTGTATTTAAAATATCGCTGTTTCTGTCAATCGTTTGACGATGATAGAGACAGAATGATATTTTAAATATGTTTAGCGCTAAACGCATTTAATTATTGGTGATGCAATCGGGCATAAAGTTTTTATTAAATTGTTTATCATAACCCTTAATAAGATTTTTCAGAATAGAAGCGTAGTAATATACAACCATGTAAAGGCTAAGGTAATTCGTATGTTAAGCCGACCATGTTTAAAGCTCCCTTCGGAAATCTTCGGAAAACGATCATTGCCGAAAAGCATCGGGTAACAAACGAATGCCTTGCTAGGCAGCGAATGAAAATCGACTCAACCACAAAGGTATCAAGGTTTATTATTGCTTAGCACATTGCACTTGAAAAAGTTCTCGAGTGGCCCCTTTGAACGTGGTCGAAGCACATAGTTACAAAAATGTTAGAGGACATGATAAATTGCCAGTAAAGTCGGACAGATGACATACACAGGAGATTCTATGGAATAAAATGGGGTTGATATAAGCTATCTACATAGATAAGTGAACCAACAATGTAAGTCTATTTATAAAGAATTCTAAGTGAAAATATTAGCTTTCCAGTTTGGTTATTTAGACCCTGTGGGCTGTGATGTACGAGAAAGTGGTGGATTACGCGGAAAAGGGTAGTTGACCATCTATATAATAAAAATTAAATGCTGTTCGTTGGTAAGCGCAGCACTTGAGAACGGCTGGACCGATTTAGCTATTTTTTGTTTTAAAATGTTCGTAATAGTCCGAATCAGATTTTTATGGAAAGAAAAAATCGGAAAGTTTCCCGGACAATCTTCAAATTCAAAAAGAACCTCAGTCGGGTCAGCTAAATGTAAAATATGACTAAAAAAATAATTTAAATATTTACAAACGCGTAACTTTTCCAAATAGTTTAACATACAAAATAGTCAAGTACCCAACTATGGTTATGATATACGTAGGTACAGTTTAGTTTTAGTTTTAGTAATAATATAGGAAAATAATGAAGATCGTGAAACCAGCAGCTTCCAATTTGACGGTCACCTGACATTTAATGCGAAATACTTCAAACTGGAATGAAACGTCCACATTTTCCCAACTCTTTCACGATATTCGTTTTGCGCCACTAGGACGGAGAATGTATTTATTTATATTATGTAGGTACTTAGTTATATATACTTTATTGTACACCACAAAAATACATAACAAAAACACTAATGATCGAACACTAAAAATATACAATGGGCGGCCTTATCACTTCCTGCGATCTCTTTCAGAATTTAGCTTCGTCTTCTGCCACTCTGCGTTTTTCGCATTTCGTGCCCTTTTATAACAACCCTAAATACAAGAAACTCAAAAGGAATTCAGAATTCTAGGACGAATCTAGCAGACTAAAATACCTGCGAATGATTCCCTACCGTAGTTTTTTAACATGACGTAGACCATTTGAGGACTACTAAAAGTCTTTGGTCGACGATATAACACTTTCTTCACATTATTAACACCCAGTTCCATTTTCTAACCAAAATACAACCAATTTTTACGGTGACCGTCAAATTGTAACCCGCCATTTCTAACCCCCATAACCTTCAACAAGTACGATTCGACACAGACTGGTCAATGAAGATAAACCCTACCATGGACGAAACACTAAAAAGTTTTTTGTACTTCAACGTTGACCGTCAAATTGTAACCCACCATCTCTGCACCGTAACCCCTCAAGCTTCAACAAGTACCACAAGCAGTAGATTGATGACCAGCACCGAGGCGTGCGTGAGTGCGGTCACAGCAGAGTTGTCGTGGTAACGCAGCTGCGACTTACCGGCTGTCAGCGAGCGCGGGTGACGGTGAACTGTCATGTTGACGACGATTGGGGACGTTTGGTTGGCCGGGACGGTTATTGAAGTGTAGGGTGGGATTGAGTAGCTGGAATAAATAAGTTTTAGTTTAGTACGGTACTTATCTATGCGCCACTTAGCAAGTAGCGGGTTACACTGCCCGTTAAAATATAAGACACGGCCTTCGGAAACAAGCCGTTTATTTGCACTGAGCTTAGAGGCGTACCCGTACTACACGCAGGTCGCGCATCTATTGCTATCTACTAACTAACCTAACACTGCCTAAGGTGCGTATGAGGTGGTAAGCTAAAGTTACAAAATAATGTAGGATTTGTGCCCTTTTTTTTCATATGTGCGTCGATAAAGACCTAGGAGACATCCGTCGGAAGAAATACTGCATCATAGATTTTTGCGTAAATACTTAGTGGTGACTGATCGCGAGCTTTTGTTGCAAAAACTTGACTCGATCAACAAGGGTCTTCGATTAACAGTCCAGCAGTAGTATTTTAGAGCCATAAAAAAAGAGTGTGCTCGTTCGTTTTGTGGCGCCATCTACATCGCCACATGCGAACTACCACACAGAGTTTACCGCGCAACTAGCATTTGTACAACGTCCCGACATCAATCGTCGGGCAGTAGCCCACCAGGCACAACACCCATCTGGTCGGGGGATTTCTCCTCTCCTTTTTCTATGGAGAATGAGTGAAGTTTTTACCCTGTTCCTCATACCTTTATACTTCTAATAATTTGAAGTGCCTTAATTTTATATCAATGTTTAACTTACCCAGAAGCAATAGCAGTGATGTTGTACTGTCCAGGTAGCAACATGCGCCAGAAGTAGCCGTGGTCTGTAGTGCGCACGATGTGATCGTTGCCCTCCAGTTTGATTTGAGCATTCTGGAAATATTACAATAATAATTTCTCTATAATAATATTTCTATTCGAAAACATGAAAGGAAGAAAAATGTGTAGGAACAAGTACTGGTATTCAGGTGCATCCGGTTAGAGAAAGTCAACCCGAACGTCAATGTAGTTGGGAAAAGGGTAGGTAGATGACGATGAGGAATATTTTGTATCATTTTACAAAAGAGATACCACGAGATATGCAGGTAAAGAGTGTTCAGAAGTGGTTTCTTACGGCTGATGTAAGATGCTAATCAATAACATCATAGTATACTAAGAGCATGTTACGAAAATTCTTGAAGACATCCTCTTTTAACGTATTTTGATAGAAAACTGTAAGTGGAAGCTTTGACACTTAAACGAATAATAATAATAATCGTTAAATATCGATATAATTCATAGTACTTCACATTCCGCCTACTAAATTCAGCATGCAAATTTTGGACGTGCCATGAAATCCATAATTTAACTACATTTATCACTTTTGCTCCTGGCGTAAGCGGTTTTTTTCACGTTTTCTGTTCTATAGGTTACATACTGTTTATTCTTTATTGTACACATAAATTACAAACATTTTTTTTTTTTTCAAAATTGGCCTGCAATTGACTTCAATCTCGCCTAGTGACGGATGAAGTCTACGATGGAACGAACAAGTCCAGAAGATGAAAAAATAGACTGCTCAACAACGTGAATAACGCAATGAATGTTGTTGAACTGTCAAAATTGAAAGCCATTGCTATTGATAGTGTGTTAGGCAATTACCTTCCTGGAAAAGCTTTTCCCCAGCAGTGGTAAAGTATTTTCTTGGAAAAAATAATGAAATTCTTCGTAATTACCTTGACGGGTTCCCCAGCCTCATCCACCACAACACCAGTGGCCCCGATATGCGACTGCTCAATAAACGATATGAGAGCATCCTTGTTCAGATGCCAGTACTTCGGGAGTTCTTCAGCGTGAGGGTATTTACAGCAGGACAGTTCGAAAGTCACTTCGAAACAGTTCGAGTGCACGTAGTTAAAGTCTTGCATGCCACCTGGAACAGTAAAAATAATGAGTTAGATTTATATGACGGCACAGTTGGCGCAGTGGTTAAGCGATTGACTGCTGCGCTGCGTGTCGCGGGTTCGATTCCCGCACGGAACAAATATTTGTATGACCTACGTGTATTTGTTCCGACTCTGGGTGTTTTTCTATCTATAATATGTATGTATTTACAAAAAAAAAAAAAAAATGTATATAAGTAGTTTATCAGCCATCTTGTTACCATAACACAAGCATTAGGTTGCTAAGCTTGGGATAAATGGTGCTGTGTGAAATGTCCAGGGATTTATTTATTTTATTTTATTTATATTTACACACTAACTTCTGCCCACTGTTTCGCCCGCGTGGATGTCGAAAATTATCCCATGGGAACTTGCTACCGGTACAAAAAGTCACCCATGTCCTTCCCCAGGATGCCATCTTCATCCTTGGCAAATTTTATCGAAATCCGTTCAGTGGTTTAGGCGTGAAAAGGTAACATACAGACAGAGTAACTTTCGAATCTATAATATAAAAGTGTCTATCTGTGTGCTTCGTTCTGATTTTCTAATAAACCCCACGATGGATGTTGATGTGCTTTTCACCATCATTTATAACATTTATTGCGGAAGGTTTTATGAGTACACGTCAAGCTATACAAAACCAGTTTGTCTTGGCCTCACTTTGTATGATATTTTCTCACAATGAACGGTCAGCCAATACTGGTTTTGCATAGCTTGATGTGTAGCCGTGTGTACAATACATTAATATGTTACTAAGGGCTGATTTTTCCATCGCCAGATAACTTTTATTCGAGGAATAAAATTATTCCTCGAATAAATGTTTAGATGATTGAAAAATCCGCCTTTAGTTAAATAGCAATCTCAATGTTTTGGTACATCAGTACATTGCACCCGTGCGAAGTAGGTCGGCGAAGTGGGTCGCTGGTTTTATACAGGGTGGCAGGGATATTGACGCATAACCATGGATTCAGTACATGATTCTGAACCTCCTTGGGTTGAAATTTCTAGCCGGTTATTTAAAAAAAAAATTGCTCTGGCACATCCATGAAACAGTAGTTTTTTGTTGTCTCTCTGTATATTTATCAGACTTCTATCATCAAGCTAGGTTTTGCACAAGTTTAGGCAAAATTCAAATGCCTAAAAATTCTACATACTCGGGTGCCAGATTCACGACCAAAAGGTTGTAAGCTGAAACTTGAACCGTTGCATTATTGACACCAACTGTATCTTATTACGATAATATTTACCCTAGGTCGAGGAAATGACAGAAACACTAGCAACGCGACACCTACAAGGTAGTAAACCATTTTTTCTCTGCGTTTACAGGTAAACGAAGGTCTCCTGCTAAGCACCTCCAAGATTCGTTGGAGGATAGATTAAATATAAAGGGCGACAGGGACATCGACGGGCAACCATGGGTTCAGTACATGATTCTGAACCTCCTGCGTGAAATGTATCATCGGTTATTAAAAAAAAAAAAAGCTGTTCATGCATTTTGGCCGAGTAAATATTGCATTTTTCTATGAAACCACTTTTTTTTTTTAATTTAACTTCTGAAATATTTCTACGCTAGACGGTCTAGAATCACGAAGTTTACAGTTTGCGCATCGATGTCGTCAGGATCCCTGCCACCATGTATGTTTAGCAGTAAACATATTTAGCGATTTGTGGTGCCTATGAACACACCTCACATGTCTGTATTGAAATGCCATGCGCTGCAGCTTAAACCCACCAACCTTGTACAGAATACCAGTGCGCTCCATTAGTGAGTCCTCCATCAAAGTTCTCTGGTGGACAAGTGTCTCCCGCTCTCATTTCTTCGTTGCGAGACGCGTACACGTTAGCCAAGTGTTTGAACAGCGCGTCGTCTGGAGAGCGACTCTCTTCGCAGCACTCCTTGCCGGTACTGAAAGGGTAAAAATGTTATTAAATTTACGGATTTTACCTAATTACCATCGTAAGCGTATAGTGAATAGTAATCACCACAGTCAGTCAGTAGACAGGGGGGGGGGGGGGGGTGGTAGTAGTCAGTGTCTAGTAGTCATCATTTTTTGTTATTTTATTAATTTTGTATTTTGTGTTTCACGAACTGTGTCCAAATAAACGTTTTTCTTTCTTTCTTTAATCCGCTGTAGGACCTAAGCTTCTCGAATAGTTCGCTACGAGGCGCGATTCTCGTCCTTTCATCAACTAGAGAGAACATAACATAGCTAGGATACATACCTACATAGGCACTGAGGTTAGGCGATGTAAAGCTTCTGACAAATCCAAATAAGTCTATCAAGCCAGCTATAAAAGGATATTAAAAGGAAACAAATTTTATTCCTTAGCAGGAATGCATGTGCATACAGTACAGAAATGCCTACTAAGTAGGGATTTCTGTGTTTGTTCAGCGGGGTAGTTGCCTAACACACTATCAGTAACAATTTCATTTTAACAGTTCAACAACATTCATTGCGTTACTTACGTTGTGGTGCCGATACATTTTTCGAACATATCAAGCAATGGATTAGCAATATCCTTCAAAATTATTCAGATTGAGATTGATTGTATGTTCCGCAAACAGGGTGGTGCTGGTTTTATTTTAGAACCTAATTCAGAGTTGCAGAAAGGCCTACTACGACTCTAAACTTGTTACAAAAAAACTGAAGTGTTAAATGATGAGGGGAAACCCTTCAAAATGGTTTGCTTTGAAGTTTGCCTAACATAATATTTTTCCGTCAGACTTAACAATTTCATTTTTTAAACCAACCTGGAATCATCATAAGGATAGCTTGCAACCACAGCACCTCCATGCAGGTTCCCTGACAACACAAACTGCTTGCTGGTCACCCATCGCATAAGCGCCACGGTCTCAGGCTGTCGTCCACCATACAAGTACTCATCATCATTCGACTTGTTCTTGTCGAACTGGTCAGGGAAGTCCCTGTTCAAGTCCACGCCTTTAGCGTTGTTTCTGCCTAAGTATTCCCTTAGGGACTCGCAGCTACCCTCCTGTAAATTAAAAACTTAAGGGTTAGGTTCTATAAATATTATGAATAAAGATTGGTTGGCAGGCGAAAATGGCGGGACGAGCTTGGCTCCTACCGAAAGTTGCCCTTAGCGTGTGGTTGCTTAGTTTTTAAGTTTTGTAAGCCCTGCCTGGAGGCCTTAAATGATTGAGGCACCCACAGGCAAGCTCGGTTAAGCAGGCGACAACCGACAACCTTCTAGGTTGACGAGAAATGCCAAATCGAAAAAAAAAAAAAAGAATTTGTCACACATTAGTTTCAAGATTTTTTTGGCAGTTATTTAGTCTGTATTTGACTTTACCTTTTAAATAATTGGTGTTTTTAAGACTTTTACTTCACATTTCTGAATGTCACACTGTTATGTGAAATATCGTAAGATCTTAATAAGGCAGCTACGATAAAAGTCGTTAGTGTACCTACCTACCTATGCTAATCATTCTACTAATTAAAGAATACTAACTGAAATGGAAACCTACAAAATTATGAACTAGGAAAGTGTTGAAAACATTTCTACTCTCCTGCTCAATTGGTGCTGTCTTTGCATAACTCCTTGCAGTATCTATGTGATACTAGCTGGGCTCTCAGGTTTCCCCCGCATAAATCTCGATCCCGTGGGAATGTCGAGATAAAAAGTATTCTGTATCCTAATCCAGGACATGGTCTATGTATTTGCGAAGTCTCATCTAAATCCGTTCAGCCGTTTTAGCGTGTAAGCTTAATAAAAAAACATACAAAAAATAAAATCTTTTCTCTTTATAATATTAGTTTAGATGTCATAGAACAAAAATGTGCAATTTGATCATCACCCTTTTAAGTTTTGAAGTTTGCATCAATAGGATAGGCAGCTGAATCGTCCCCTCACGACAAAAAACTTGAATAACAAATTGCGATGCGATCCCTAATAGTCTACCAAAGCATAGTGACTACCGACAATTTTCTCTTTAACTGTTCATTGTAACGGTCACTAGGAGGCCCATGTGTTATTGGTTGGTTGATAGCAGACAGAAGCGCATACGAATACATATTGCAATTATCAATACTGAATATATCATGTGATGCGTCCGCAGTGCGTAACTAGGTATGTAGGTACTGAAGTTGATAATTAAGACGATTAATAAAGTTCAGGTCAAATAATTCACACATCATTGAAATGTAGACTTTATTTTGAATACATTTTAGGTATGTTTTAGGTTTTCTAGTGCAGTTTAAGTAGGTGGAAAGTTTATACATATAGTAGCATTCTATTATCTTAAGTGAAGTCAATGACCAACTGCACATGCAATTGCAATAATAATTTCCTTGTTCCAGTCAATAAGGCGATAAGACCTTCCTCATACTATTTCTTTTAAAATTCTTATTAAAATCAGCGATTTCACAGTGTTCTTGTCGAATACGAGCATAGAAATGTAAAACACAGGAGAAGTGGCAAGGGGGCGTGTCTGTGTCGTCGCGGTTTGTTCAAAATGACCATGTTCTAGTCAAATGGCCGTCTCCGCGAACTAGTGCGATTTCGACCGTGATCGTGAAAAAATATAAGAATGCCGTGTTGGTGAGTGGTTTCTTTTAAATACCGACGCCAAAACCAAAACTTTGTACATCATGGAATCACTTACCATATATAAATAAAAGTATTTTACTATATTTGTCTTTAAAATCATGAAAAACAACAAATTGCAAAATATTTCTTGCTTTTACCACGTTAAAATTGACGACTGTAGTATTTTCGCTGTAAATACATTGCTCTTTAACCACTACTTAAGTATGTCGCTAAGTGAATAGACAAGCAATGTAAAAATCACGAAACGATACTTTATTTATGCGGTGCATCGCATAGTACGGCCGTTGTTTCTTGCGGCCAGCTAGTGATGTGGCTGTGCAGATCCACTAACGTAGGCTATCGACAACAATGTCGATTACGCCACAAATAATTAGTTAATGTTACAATTAGTCAACCATTTCAACCCGGTTGGAAGACCTAAAAAGATGACGTTTAAATCCGGTTGGAAGACCCTTGAGAAGATGTAAAATAATGCTTATTTTTTTTTTATTTACTTACATTTTTTTTGTTTTATAATATGTATAAAATAATATGTATTTCTGTACATATCGTTTTTTATTTATTTTATTTTCAGAACCCCAATTTTTTTTTTGTACAATTATAAATGGGAGAATCGATAACTTTCCGATTTAGTCAATCACTAGCGTATATTTAAAATAAATGGCTTTTGCACAGCACAATGATAGCGACAGATGTTTTTGTGTGAGTAAGTTGTACGGTGCATGGTAAATGCACGCTATGTTTGATGAGTTAAGGTTTATAATCGATTGTGTAGTACGTTCTGATTTATGAATTGCAAGTGTGTGCCTTTGTGTCTATTTCTTTTACTCAACTACATGTGTAGTAGTGGCGCAGTAGTGGGATCGTCTTAGCGACATGGAGTTCTGATACATTTTCAACTACCGGGGCATACCTCCTTCTTTCCTATACTTATCTATGTATTAATACGAGGCTTTTGGCTACTTAGATTATTTTATGTTTATTTCATAATGTGTAAAAGTATTCGTGCAGAATAAACAATTTTCCGTTCTTTTTTCAATTAGGGCTGATTTTTCAATAGTCAGATAACTTTTATCTGAAAAATAATGATGATAAAGTTGTCAAAAAATAAAAGGCCCGTTTTGACATTGACAGTTCTAGTAGTTAATAAAGGTCAAATTCGCAAAGCACGTATTCGTTGGCATGAAACTGACAGGTGTCAAGAACGCATTCTCAAATGTCAAAACGGGCCTTTTATTTTTTGACAACTTTGGTATGCCATATTTTCTATACAAAAACTGTCAAACCGCAATATGTATTCCTCAGATAAAAGGTATCCGGAAAAATCAGCTCTTATTAGAGAGAAATAATTTATCTGCTAGATAAAATAATTGGAATTCATTCGGAGGAGGCCAAACAGCACCCTAATTGCGTAACACACTATCAATGTCAATCTGAATCATTTTGAAGGATATTGCTATATCCATTGCTTCATACGTTCGAAAAATACGTCTGCTCAGCAACGTAAATAACGCAATGAATGTTGTTGAACTGTCAAAATCAAACACATTGCCACTGATAGTGTGTTACGCAATTATCCCTCAGGCCATAGCTAACATAATTATCAGGCTGTTGACATTCTGCTATAAGTGTTATAATATAACTGTATTTTAATGATAGTTCAGAACCAACAACCTGACCCAAAGAGTGTCATTATGTGGTGTGTAGGTTAAACAACTGTTTAGTGCAGTTTAGAAAGCATCAAAATGACTGTATTTATTTGAATATTATTTTTATTTCTATTTCTGTCTGGCAGCTCGGCATTCGTCGATCTTTTACAAGTCGTTACGGGTCGTCAGAAGCCCGAAAGTTAGATGACTAATCTTACCAAGGGGTACCGTATGACCCAGTAAAGGTCTATCCATACATATCTGAGTTCGTGGGTTCGATTCCCGGGTCTGGGAGTGTTATTGGGTTTTTTACATGGAATTTCTCATAGAGTAGAGTAGAGTTAATCATTTTAGCCGAAAGACGTCCACTGCTGGACATAGGCCTCCCCCGAGCACCTCCACTTCTACCGGTTCTGTGCCTCTCGCATCCAACAGGTTCTTGCGGCCTTCACAAGGTCGCCGGTCTACCATATGGGAGGCCTTCAAACGCTACGTCTTCCGGTACGCGGTCGCCACTCCAGAAACTTTCGGCCCATCGGCCATCTGTTCGGTTTGTTATTTGTGGTTATAGATGCAGTAAGGCTAAGTTATTATTTTTAAATATTATAGCTACTTCCACATAGTCATCCCTGGGGGTTTTCCCACTCACTCCCCTCCCCCCAAATATGTACCCTTCTAAACCTGGCTGTCCAGCCAGACTGTAAAATGGTCTAGACTCTAGAGTACCCCCACATTTCGCCAGTTATGTTTTTAGTACCATGTAACAGTGTAGAGCCTATTTCTATCAACCAGGCACAGATCCGGACTCCGAGCTGCTATACTGAGAAATTCCAGATAGAAACGACCCAATAATACTTCCGACCTGGGAATCGAATCCAGAACCTGATGCTCAGCAGTAGTGCTTACAACCATAGGCTCTCAACCTAATTTTGCCCACCACCCACTTTGAGAATATTATTTTTTCTAGAGACCCCATTTTTTTAAATTTACCATCTGTCGCGAATCTGAAACAGCTATTGCCACAATTATATTCAAACGTGTATTAAGATAGGATATATAATTTTCTCTGGGTCTTCTACTGCCCACGAGGTGTTATTACCCAGCCACGTTGAGAAGCTACCTATGTATTGGACCAACAAGGCAGTCGGCCTGTAATGGCCCTGAATTTGTCACAAATGTCTAATTGCCTACTGCTAATGAGCACCACATGCTCTGCCAGTGTGGCGTGCAGATCAAAAGATAAACAATAAAAATCTATTTTAAACAAAAGGCTATGTAACAATGCACAGATGAAAACCATGTGTTCCACACTTGTTTGACGTTTGGTGCTTGTCATGCTAATTCTGCCAATTTGCATATCTGATTTAATGGCTTTGAATTTGTATCTATCCACCTGGCACTGTCGGCATTGTTGTTTCGATTCACTTCTTATTTTCATTAGATTCGAATTCAAAATATTTGATTTCACATAAAACTGCATAGGCACTTTTGAAACGTCAGAAGCTAGGTGCGCGGTTCCAATTTGTTGTTTCCGATGGAGAAGAAGAAACCAGCAAGAAACTGGCCGGGAATAAGAAAGTCCGTGGTTATCCTATTTTTTAATAATTAGGTTTTACTATATTTTCATATGTTTTGATAAAGCTTCATGCACTGAGCCCATGTGGTTTTTATAACGGGCCACTTCCTTTTACAGAGAGGCCCTTTTTTTTTTGGTTGGGAAATTATCAAATAAAGAAGTCGTTTAATAATTTCCCGCTCTGGGCTGAACGGAAGGGCGTGTCAGACTTTTACTGACTAAAACCCACTCGCGTTCCTTCAGTTGCCTGGGCTAGGGGCCACGGTATCTCTATCGAACAACCCGCGGCCCTGGCAGGCATCGGCCCTAGCGGAGCCCGTCAGTTCGTGCTGACATCTCTATGAGGAACAGAGAGGAGGCCAGGGCCCCAGTAGTGGGAACATTATAGCCTGATTATGCATAATTAAATGTAAACTTTATTTATTTGTGTATCTACATTAGCAGTAACCTTTATTTACTAACAATTAATTAACAGTGCCTTTCCTAAATACTATTCTCAACCAATGTTGAATGTATATGTGGTGTTCTTTATTAAATAAATAATCTTCATTATTAAAAAAATATTGGATTAAATATATCTTAAACATTATCAGCAAAATTAAAATTTTAAGCTAATCTCGTGATTTAAAGTAAATAGTTCCAGTTGTTTTGTTATTATGTACATTATACATAATAACAAAACAACTTGAACTCAATTACAAGTACAGATAAACTCGTCCAAGGGTAAACTAAGTTATATTATGGAAGTAAGTAATTGAGTTTGATATTATATACAAAAAAAAAAAACAAAAAAACACAGACGTAAAAACGAAGACTAAAAAGGAGATGGGCGAGCCACACTGTCAGAGAACAACAGAACTGGAACAAAACAGTGACCCTATGCCCTATGGTACCCTAGGGAAGGGAACAAAAATAAGGGAAAACCCTCGAAAAGATGGCAGGATGACTGGGTGAGAACGGCTGGAAAATTGTGGACTAGTCAGGCAAGGAACAGGGAGAATTGGAAGGTTGGAGGAGGCCTTTGCCAAAGGGCAGACAGAGACCCAGAACTGATATCCAACACAACATGATATTCATTACAATCACTCTGAAAACAAGGTTATCTATACATATAAAAGTGAATCCCCATTTCCCTTGGTCACGTCATAACATGAGAACGACTTTACCGATTTCATCCATCTTTTATATTAAAGTTTTCTAATTATTACGACGAAAAAAAAACAATAAAGAAAGTTGCTTCACGCGGACATAGTCGCGGGCAGAAGCTAGTAAATAAATAAATATCACTCGTAAAAACAATAAAGGATTTGTCGGTATTTGTATTAAAGACCCCCCTTTTCCATTGGTAAGTGCCTCGTCGGCCTAGTGATCACAAGTGCTACTGCTGAACAAGGGGTCCTGGGTTCGATTTCCGGGTTGGGCAAAGTGTTATTGGGTTTTTCCATGTGGACTTTCTCAGTAGCAGCCTGGAGTCTGGATTGGTGCCTGGTTGATGGCAGTAGGCTCGCCCACTATTCCATGGGACTTAACTGGCTTAATGTTGGTGTACTATAATCTGTATTTGCGATTTATTTGCCAAAAAAAGGTAAACAAATATGTGTTTATGGAAAAATAACTTTAATTCCTACACAATAAAGTTCAGTTTACGCGAGAACTTCAAACATTTTCAATAGTGCTAGTCACTCTGAAATCAACTTAATTGCGATTAAATTAAAGTTCATATTTGTTTAACTTGAAATAACATCAATTTCAAACATTAGTTTGAATAGACTTTAGATGCACCTCTGCCAAATGCTTCGAGGAATATAGGCGTGATGTTATGTTATGTATAATAAAGGACTTGTAGGTAATTAAGGTTTCCTTTACTTCTTGTTTGGTGCAAAAACTATCAGAAAAACTATCTTAGTGTTGGAGGAAATGCTTTTTAAATTGTTACATAACCTTGAGTAGGTCACTTTTGTACTTGTTGCTGTTGTGTTAGAACTTACTGAATGTAATACTTTCTTGTTATGTAAATTAACTTTATTGCATGCTCCAGGCATGTAATAATGTGAGGAAATCAGATCAGATAACTTTTTAATTTGTGGACTGTTGTATCATACTATTCTGATGTTTAAATGAATACAATACTAATTGCTACAAGTAGGATATTATGACTAAAATGGATTCCAATTATAAGCAAAGTATTACATTTTCCTTTTGTGTAATATATTTAGAAATGTTTCATGAATTAACCATTGATATGAAGTTATATAGTAAGCAGAGGGCTCAAAGGACTTTGTTTAAAAAGAGTGCATTGAACGTCAATATTTAAAGAAAATCAGTTTGATTAGGTATAATATAGAAAAATCTTTTAAAAACATTGTAGAACCGGCAATAAAGGATTACACATACATAAACTCACACCTACACCTACAAAACCTACAGAACATCACCTGCTATGATTCTTGCATACTCCTTTTGCCTCATTTATATTCATACATTTGGTCATACACACACACAGATTTTATTTATTTTATGAAGTTATAATAGCTCTTAAAAGAACAATCATGCGAACTGTGTTACAAACAAGATAAATGTCAATGTTGGTGTTATCTGACCAAGATTATGTCTTCTGGACTTTAAAAGAGACTGTGACCTCTGAGATTGTTTCGGACTTTCTTCTCAGAGTAGTCAGATAGGAAATGCCGTTCTCATATATACATAGTTTAAAAAAAACATAATTGATGTGTAAAAGTGTTTGTACAAACCTATTGACAGAAATAAAATCCATTATCAATTAAGTAAATCTGCTATTTAGACTACAGCATTAAAAAAACCGCTAAAAGCCAGACGGACGGATGGATGGACGGACAGATAGACAGTGGAGGTTAAGTAATAGGGTCCTGTTGGCACCATTTGAGTATAGAACTCTAAAAATTATACTAAATAAAAATAGGAGAATATTATTATAATTATAAATTAATTATACAAAGAGTAATTATACTGCCGGTGTGGTTCTAGTTTTAAATTATTTGAAATGATTCACAAAGTTTCCACTATGCTTGTATGATTCATTATTATTAAAAAAAAAAAAATAGTATTGATTTTATATTGGCAGGTAATAAATAATATCAAGGATGTATTTTACAAAATTATAAGGATGTTAGGATAAATTAATATTTTAGAGAGCCAGAGACAATGTGTGGGGGTTTTCCAGTCTGCTGCAATTTATAGAATAATACTACTATTTTATAAGCAGTTACAATGCCCTCAGATTTGAGAGGAGAGTTGAAGTTGAGTAAATATTGAACTTATTAGATTAAATTGATAATGTCATTGGCATAAACATATTCATAATTTTGACACCCACAAGTGATGTAACCATTCACCAGCTATACACACAAACCTGTCGAAATCTCTCTCTTGTGACAAACAGGTTTCTTTTAAGAATAATTCATATACATTCAAAATTAACAATAATGTTCCTTACCTCACTGCTCTCATATCCATCAGGATTCAACGACGGCATCAAGTGTATATCAGTTGTATTCACCAGCTTCGTGAGTCGGTCATCTTTTCCATAGTTGGCCAACAAATATTGGGCCAAGTATATCATCAGCTGGCGGCCGATAGACTCATCACCGTGCATGTTGGCCACATACTTGACCGACGGCCGCTCATAATGCGGCGACTTAACACCCTCGCTTATTTGCAGCACCAACAGTTGCCGTCCTTGCACGGACTTCCCAATTGAATATGACTTGATCAGATCCGGATACGTCGCCTCCAATTCACTAGTTAACTTCACCAAATCATCGTATTTTGGATATTTAGGGGTCAAAAGGAAATGTTCGTCATTTGCCTCGATAGATCGGGGCACACAGCTATCAATAAATAGCGCAAATAACACAAATAAACACGTGTGAACAAGCAACATGTTTGCTCCTTTAAAGAGAGCTAGTCATGTGTGTGAGGGTATTTACCGTTTACAGACGATGTAGGAACGTAAACACTACTTTATCGCCGTAAACATGGTAAGCGGCGCGACGTTAAATGTAAATTAATTACAAAAATGATAAGAAGGGCAATAATAGGTATTTGTACGCAGTGACAGCTGACGCATTTCATTGTTCGGATGACGGACAGACGGAGAAAGACTGGGTTACCAGACCTATTGGCAATTTTACCATAATTTTTTTGCTTTTCTTATGGCTCTTGAGACATTTACCTAATGGGCCACTCATAAAGTTTGAAACCTACCTTAAAGGATAGTTGAAAACTACCTTGGGTTCTAAAATTATCATGTTTATTAGAATACGGTTAACTCCGTAGAATTTCAAAAGGATAGTAATTAAGTACGTTTAATAATTGTCCATAATTGAAACAAAACATACACAATTATCTGTCGAAACAAAACCTTTTACAATTGCGATTTCCAAAATTACAAAATTGAAACCTAATCCAATTCAATATTACGGTAAGAAAACCCTTAATTGTGGTAAATTATTTTAAGTTGGTATCATTTTAGGCAGTATGTCATTTGACGTGTCATATTATGTTGCGTTTCGTTGTACGCAATAAACACATTTAGTAAAATTTGGATTAGGTTTTGTGTTAACGCTGCCTGCCCGTTTACTTGTATGATGTTGACGTAGAGATTTATAAGATCGATTTTTTTGTTAATTTCTACCCCGTTGTAAAAGCAAAAGTTCGGTTTTCAGTCGCACCATAAGGCTAAGTTCAGATGAACGCGCGATGACGCGCGGTTGGCTCGGCGCGCGGTTTAAGATGGTAACAAATCAATGTTGTTGTGTACATGACCGCGCGTCACCGCGCGTGCCCGCGCGCACCACCATGCACCGCGGCCGCGCGCAAGATGAACGCGCAACGTCGCGCGTTCATCTGAACTTAGCCTTACTCCAACAGCTTTGCCCTACTTGTCGACTAGAGCAAGGCTGCTAGAATTTAGTGGCGTTACTTCATGATATTTTCTCTTTTAGCAGTTTTAGCACAACAAAAGCTCCGCACATATACCTTAGAATGCAAAGGTGTAGGAAAATAGACACAGAAACAAGCGTTCTTATACTTGACTATACTGATTATAAGGTTTATTAATCAATGTCGTAAAAATCCATTGCTTATAAAGTGCATGCGCACAGTCTTGCAGTTTTTGACCAATAGGATTCCTACTTCTACATTTTGTGTTTTGCGTATATTGTGTACCTACGTGGTGTACCTTGGCTAGGTTACTTATGTAGTAAAATGAGGATATTAAAATAAAAAAAACAGGAATAAAAATAATGCAGTTTATTATCTTTCCTTTCCGCCGTTAATAATCTTAAATCATACAACAAGTATTGTGCAAATAAAACAGTAGGCTGGTACAAGATAACACAGGAACTTATGCTAACAAATTCACTTACAAATAAACTTTACTTAATGAAAATATAGTAATGCTATATGTATAATCTCAAGGTACTGTACTTTCTGCGTATTTTTGGAATATTATGTATTTCTTTGATTGTTTCTTCAGAATATTATTTGGTAAGGGGGTTTAAAGCCCAAAAAATCGTGTTAAAGCTATCTATGTATTATAGTGGGGCTATATTATGCTATTAGCGAAAAATATAGTTTGGTTTCAGAACTCGTCAATCTATATAAATAAAAATGAAATGCTGTTCATTGTTAAGCGCATCACTTGCCAACGGCTGCACCGATTTGGCTGTTTTTTTTTTTAATTTTCGTAATAGACGGATTTATGTTTTTGTGAAAAGTGGAAAGTTTTCCGGAAAATTTTCTAATTGGGGAAAAACAAAGCATCCTCTATGTGGGACTTTTGTACGAATTTTGAAATTTGAGGACGTGTGTCGGGTCAGATAGGTTTAAAATAAAATTGAATATCAATTAAAATGACACTAAGAGCTGATGTTTCCATTGCCAGATAACTTTTATTCGAGGAACAATATTGACGTTTGACAGTTTTTATATAAAACAACTGTCATCATTTCAAAATTATTCCTCGACTAAAGTTATCAGATAATTGAAATATTAGTTACCTTCTATGAAATTCTACAAAATAATGGGAAAAAGCCATTGATGTAGGATATAGAATAGAACTTTGTTTACTCTTAAAATAATAAATATAACATAAAGACTAACATGAACACAATGAAACTCTTGGCTTGTAAACCTCTTTGCTGTCACTTTTTTTTAAATTTTATCAAGCTATTCATCAACATTGCCAATTTAAACTGCAATCTTGGAAGATAAAGTCGGATTACTGATTACTATCAGTAGGTGCTCTTATCAATGCAGTTCCATTTGATAAGACTTTAAAATCCAACATACTTGAGAGAATGCGGGGTGTTACGAATTTACGACATCCATCAGTCCATAGCAATAACTAGAATCTTTATCATATATTTTTTGTTACAAAATTTTCGTAGTACTTAAAAGAAGTGTTTTATGGGGAAAAAAAATTGTTGAAAGTTGCCCGGAAAATCGAAAAATTCGGGAAAAACTGAAAGCATTGCTTGGTACCATGGCGTGCTATTCAGCAATGAACAAATGAACATCAAGTTGTAGCCAGCACTGAGCATTGTGTAAACTGTTATAGAAGTTACAAAACAAGAGTCGATACACCACACTACTATAAATACATACAGTATTTTTATCTCACTAACCGACACGCGCTTTCCTTGTAGTAACCAGTGTACAAATACGCTGTGAATGTGTGCGTGAAGACGAGTAGTGTCAGCACACAACACACACACACACTTGGACTTCGCCATTGTCTCGGACGATAACGAGAGCTCCTGCGCTTACACACATTCACAGCGTGTCTATATACTCGGTAAACACAAGTAAAGCGCGCGTCGCTTCGTGAGATAAAAACACTATACAAATACATCTCTATACTTAGCAAACATAAATAATACAATTTAATGGCAATTACAAGACGTCTAGCAGCTAGCAAATACGCTCAAATTCATTTATTTACCCTAAAAACAATAACAACACCCAACACATAGGAAATATACAAAAAATATTACATCTGTATAAAAAAAAAATTATTTAAATGTAGAACCATCGACAGTAAATGCATAGAAACTAGTAAGTATGTACATTTTGTTTATAAAATAAGGCACGTGATGTGTTTTCTTCACGTTCATACCTTATACGACTATTAGGACTTACTATACATACATAGAATAACATTTGTGCTCAAATTGTGCTGCAATACCGAAATTTTCGGAAATACTGCATGTATCTAGGATCCAACTCTCTATGCCCGTCCTAAAGAAGTTCGAAGCTTTGTAATGAATGAACTCTACTCCCGATCAATTAACTTTTTCGTACGGGCAAAAACATATCGGGAGTAAGGACAGCTGTCAAATCAAGAGAACATGATAGAGTCGATGAGTTTAGTTCGGGGGCCGAACTAAACTTATGTCCGTAGGTGATACGGAATATGAAACGCCCGTAACTTCGGCAGAAACTACGGATTTCGTGCTTAACGAGTAGCCACCCTGGGCCCAACATTGTATTCGCAAAGAAATAATCAAGAAAAATGTATGCGAAGGCTGATTATTTTCCGCGATTACGATGTTGGTCCCATGGAGATAGTTGTTCAGTTTGATGGCCTGTACCGCAACCTTAAATATGACCACACGTTTTTGATACATGCTGTAGAAATTCAACGTTAGTTTTAGGAACAAATTGTAGGTAATGGGTAAAATGCGTCTTTTGACCGTATGAAAGTCAGAAGTCTGTGCGTTATGAAGTTATTTATTTACAAATAGAATCACATAATTTTTTTGTTTATTATCAGCAGCTAATGACCAACTGCAGGGCAAATGCCACCCTACTCTCTTTCCAGCTCTCTCTGTCCAGAGCAACCAAGGACCGATATTTATGAAAGGAGTTTTCACATCGATTTAGCAACATTATAACTGCAACAAGAAATACATTTTCTAAGCAGCTCTTACAATAGAGAAACTTAAGCAAAGCTAGTAAATAATGTCTTTAAGTGTAATTCGTAGGATAATACTCTTTCAAACTCCCTTTTAAACCCATGTACACATTCTAAACTCCTCAGACTAAGAATGCATGTACATCGGATAATACGTTATGAACGCATACTTTTTCTTAACCGCAATCTTTGTTATTGGTCAATTTGTACGCACCCTTAAAGTGCAACCTGACCACAAATCTTGGCCCCAACTATTTGGTGAAGCAGTTGGTGCCAATATGACATTTGATCCAATATTGGGTCCAATAAATGGAAGTAAGCGGTTTTCTTAGATCACCAAGGCCACCATAGTAAAAATAGCTAAAGCAATATAACTCCTTATAAACAAGCATTCACATTCTTACAACTATTTACATACAAGTAAAACTAAGCTAGTATCGTTTCTATGGCAACGCTACAGGACGGCACAGGACAATACTGCAGTTACACAATACTGTACAATGACACCACGATACATAATACAGGGTGGCAGGGACGTCCACGCGCAGCATGTTATAATGCCCGGCACGAGTCGTGAGCACAGATGGGCAGTAGTGGGGGCAAGCTCGCGCATGTACACTTTCGGCCAAATTTATTTAGTACCGCTTTTGCTCAAATTATTGATAGCTACTTACGCAAACTATAATTAAAATATTAGTGGTACTTGAAATTTTACTTTGACACAGTAATGTTGTAGGCCTTTGTGACTTACGGCCAGTTTCTTCATCAAAACAATCAGTCAAAGTATTAACTTTTACTTGACCTTTACTGATACTACGGCAAATGTTTTCTTCATTCAAGTAACTGCTAAAATAGTGAAGAAAAAAATTTAACCGTTACTTTGACTTAAAAAATACGAATTAACAAAAATAAACTATTTCAAAATTAAAAACGTAAGTCACTAAAATTGCACGAAAGTGTACAGTAGCCGAATGACACATGAGAGTCCAATAGATGACGAGCATCGACAGACGAACCAATCGCGTGCAGCCTCGGTGCCCCCCGCCTTCTTCATTCCGCCAAAGAGACCGAAAAATGAACTACTGCGCAGGTGTCAGTTTGTGCTCACGAGTCATGCCGGTTACTATACCATAGATTCAGTACATGATACTGAACCCCTCCCCCCCCCCTCAAAAAATCTATTTCATATATTTTAATCGCGTAGGTATCGCAGTTATCTATGAAACATTTTTTTTTCAACTAGAGTTACGTTCTGAATTCATGGTTACAGTTTGCGCGTCGATGTCCCCGCCACCCTGTTCAGTCGTTACATTACACGAACGCGAATCATTGCAATTTATACCTTATTACAATGACATAAGAGTCGGAAATTGCACGGACTGTATGCATGGTGATATCATATCACATTCCACAAATTCATAACATATCAACTTATTCTTAGTGTAGGTACTCGTAAAAAGCCGGAGAGGAAAGTTACGTACAAAAATACATACAGGCTTAAATACAAGAACAAATTCTTTAAAATCTTTATGATTAATTAATTACGCAAAAGGCACTATTTATTATTATGAAAAGGCAGTAGGTACTTTGACTTTTTTATTGAGTTTATAAAAAGAGGTCCAAACTTGCATACTTATTTTTTAAATACAATATTCGTTAAAAGTTCTCCGTTGTAATTGTTTGTTCGATAATAGCTTAAAATAATTATATCGGGTCGAATTCTGCTTTTAAAAGCAGTAATTAAAACTATCTTATTCTTGAATCTGTGAAATATATTAATTGAATCGTTTAAGGTCGGAAAATAGACAAATCCCACAAGAATATATTTTGTAAAGAAATTGCCTTTAACGTAGTCTATAAAGTTCAGTATATTATGCTAAATACAGTCAGGGTAATTTATTGTTTATCAAATTGATTACCTAAATTGTCCGTTTATTAAAATTATAACTGTCAGTCTTTGACAGTTGTATAAGGCTACGTACTCACTGACAGTGGAAAAATAACTTTAATTCCTACACAATAAAGTTCAGTTTACGCTACAACTTCAAACATTTTTATAACTATTTCAATAGTGCTAGTCACTCTGAAATCCACCTCTAATTACCATTAAAATAAAGTTGAGATTTGTTTAACTTGAAATGACATCAATTTGAAACATTAGTTTGAATAGACTTTATACACGCTAGGTAACCAGCGAAGTCGCCAAGCGCGCAGTAGGGCTGGCTGCGAAAATTCTAGAGCGTTCGTTTCACTTCGCTATTAGCAAGGTAACTCGCTAAGCTCTAGGCGCTAAACAAACCACCTGCATACGTAGCCTAAAATGGCTACGACACGGGAAATTGACGTAATGTGGCAATTTTATAAACAATAAATTTTCCTTGAATTAACATGGGGCGTATAAATTACAATAACTATACAATAATTTACTAATAAAAAGCTCCAAAAATAGCGATATTAGGTACGCACGACGCCATATCAAGCTACACATTTCCGGTATAAGCTGACTTCTCATTGCACGAAAAGCCTATACAATGCGAGGTCAGCTAAAACTGGGAATGTATAGCTTGATGTGTTGTCGTGTGTACTATAGAAATAGGCCACAGTGTTCAGTTCAGAAAATACTATGTTACTTTTGCAAAATCTACTCTTTTATGGAAAAAAGTATTAAATACATGGTACAATAGCTTCATTTTCTTACATACGTTTTGCTGGTCGTAGATATTTTAATATAGTGTATAAATATCGCCAAGAGAGCAGTAAAGTTTAGTTTTAATATTTTATGTTTCGAACCTAACACAGCTCTGCAGGCTGTTTCCAGAACCCTTAACAACGCCTATAGTATACATAAATCCAATAAGGCTTTATTTAAAAAGCCAGGCATTTGACATTCGATGGGTCATACAAAAAAGCTTGTCTTATAATTCCAGGCCCATTTAAAACCGGAATATTCGTTCTAAAATAACAGTTGCGAATCAGCACCCTAATTGCGTAACACACTTTCAATCTCAATCCGAATCATTTTGAAGGATATTGCTAATCCATTGCTTCATATGTTCAAAAAATTTGTCTGCCAAACAACGTAAATAACGCAATGAATATTGTTGAACTGTCAAAATGACAGCCATTGCTACTGTTAGTCTGTTACCGATTATCCTACTGGTGCTGTTTTTCTGAGGACGTTGTAGAAATCGTCCGCAAATGCCTTCAATGGCCTCAGTATAACTCCTTCAAAACAATGCCTTACAATAAAATCCACTTCGTATAAACACAAGAAGCCTGTGATCCACATCAGGTACCTCACAGTAGGTTCAGACTTAGAACGGTGACGTTACTAAAACTAGTTGCTAGGCTGGAACCTTGCCTTCCAGAAGATGTTGGCGAGAATGCCCGCGAGCATCAGAGAACAGTACAGAAGGACTGCCGCCCACCAAAGACGCTTCTCCCATTTCCTCTTTTCTAGGTTACGAAGAACTCCGATGCCTACTAGGAGACCTGGAAACAGAAAATAAAATGTTAATCATAATCATCAATCAGCTAGCCCCTGAACATCCGATGCCGAATTGCTGACTACATTTCATTGACAGCATAATCAGCATATCAAGCTCCCACTGCTGGGACACTGGCCTCCTCTCGGTCGGTGGGCTGTAATCCACCACGGGCCCCAGTGCAGGTTTGCACATTTTATACCCAAACATTTAAGTGCCAGAAAAAAAGTACTATTTTCCTATGGGAAATAACATCTTGAACATTTTTTACTATTACAGCAAAAGCCTAAAATTAGCCCCCCCCCCCCCCCCCCCCGCCCCCGCGCTGCTATTTGAGATTGAAAATGCCAAAAATCATATTTTTATAACAAGTATTTTAAGTATAACTTTAAAGAAATGCCAACTTTTATTACAATTTAACATCCTGAACAGGTTTGAACTATAAACTTGTTATTAAAATTAATTAAATTAATTTTGTCGTATTTAAGATGTGGATAACGTCGTGAGCTACACATATGTAACGTCTTTTTTCCTACTACATGTTTATTACAATGTTTGTGTAACTGTTTGTTTTCTCGAATTAAATAAATAAATAAAATATGTTTTTTTGGCATTTTCATTTTCAATCTCAAATAGCAGCCGAGGGGTTACCTAATGGTAGATTTTCGTTGTAATAGTAAAAAATGCTCAAGATCATTCCCCATAAGACAGCAGTACTTTTTTTTTGCTTGCCGGCACTTCAATTTTTGGGTACGAAATGAATTATGTCCTTTACAAAAAGCCCCGGGCCTTAAAGACACGAGACGTCCCGGGAGCCAAATTCTATCTGTTTGGCACGCAATAACTTAAAGAGGTGAATAACATACCGGCAATAGCGCCGGCCAAATGCGCGACGTATCCGATGTTCTGGTCCAGATGGCGCCAGTAGCGGTCGTACACGGCCGTACCGATGTCCACCGAGGCCAGTAACACGAATACTAGCAGCTGAATGATCGCAAACTCCATTTCTGACCAGTTCTGGAATGTACACGTGGAAATTATTAGAGAGCAAAGTTTTTTAGAATGACGAACTCTTTACCTTTATTTAATGAGTGTTTGTATTAAGATGTTATCCGCGATAGTGGCGACCGTGGAGAAGTCGGTCCTATTATAACTTCTGTAGAAAAAAATATTACGAAAATGTGAAATTAATTGTTAGGATCTTCGACCTCGAATCTTCGATCTGCCAATCGAAGGCAGATCGAAGAGCTCACTCTCTCTCTCTCTCTCTCTCTATGGATTACTATCATCATTTCATTTGGCGTCTCTGTGGTTCTTATTCAATTATAATATAAGGGAGTTTTTTCAGTTTATCCTAACAATTAATTTCACATTTTCGTAATATTTTTTTCTACAGAAGTTATAATAGGACCGACTTCTCCACGGTCGCCACTATCGCGGATAACATCTTAATACAAACACTCATTAAATAAAGGTAAAGAGTTAAGGCAGTTAAAGTTCAAGGTAAGCACTACTAGAGTTTACTTGCAAATATTTTATGAGCGAACCAAAGACCATCAACGATTTTTTTTTTGTATTACGAAATTGGACAGAGTTCACAATCTTAAACATCATCATCATAACACACTTCTCAAAAGACCATTTAAGACATCAATCTACATGGTCTTCACATGATCTGTCTGAACTTTAAAAGTGACTGTGACCTCTGAGTTTGCTTCGGCCTCATCTAGCTTATTTTTATTTATAATGTGACGTGTAAAAGTGATTCCGATATCATATTTACAGAATAAACAATTTCATTATCATTTCAGACGCAAGATGTCCACAGCTGGACATAAGCCTCCCCCAAGCACCGCCACTTCGACCGGTTTTGTGCTTCCCGCATCCAGCGGATTCAATCTTAAACATAGCTAAAGATATTCTTACGCATATATTATGAAATCATCTCGAATATAATCTACACATTTGAAGAATTAGTAAAAACAAAACAACTTCAAAATTTACCATGATAATAGTAGCGACATGAGCAGCGATCAATGCGTACACGCCACCCGAAGCACCCGCTAGATACACCTTAGGGTCTGTCAGACTGGTTGCTAAGGACCCTGCAGCTACCCCAGCAAGGTAGACCAGGGTTACTCGCCACCATCGATGCACCATCTCCAGGGGTACTCCGAGGAAGAGCTGCACGAGGAGGTTGACAAGTAGGTGGACCACGCTGGAACAGATATGGGTAAAGTGATGAGATAGTTTTGATTAGTAGTTATAATGCCAGGGCGTTAATATAACACATAGAGCTTTGGGAAGACTGTCACACTGTGAAGAGGTGCGGAGTAATAGCGTAACACACTGATAGTAGTAATGGGTTTCATTTTGACAGTTCAACAACATTCATTGCGTTATTTACGTTGTTGAGCAGACAAATTTTTCAAACATACGAAGCAATGGATTAGCAATATCCTTCAAAATGATTTAGATTGAGATTGATAGTGTGTTACGCATCATATAGGGGATCATAAGATTCATATACTGAATCCATGGTTGCGCGTTGATATCCATTGCCACCTTGTATGTAGAGTGAAACTGCATGTTGGCGATTTTAGATTCAAAGGTCGAGTTCATTAAATATTACAATGACAATGCATACACATAAATAACGCAGTTCTCTTTTACCAGAATTGTACTCAAATAAAATAAACCCCGCCGATTATTCATAATGCATTTTGCATCTACAATGCACACAATGTCAAGGTGTGTGCCAATATTTAAGTACAGACGCCAAGCACATCAAGATACTACAATCTGTCAATTTAAACTTTATCGCTAAAGCATTAGGTTCTACTTCGATTGGAAAAATTTTACAGTTTCGGGTAGCTTGATGTGCTGGCGTCTGTACTTGCAAAATTGTAACAGTTTATACACAAAGTGCACAACGAAGCATTCCCGAGTCTGGGAATTTGATTAATTTATACTCCACATTTCCAGTCTGTCTAACGAGTATAGATAACATTCTCTCCTTTTCTCGACGTTTTGTGACTTGTGTGTGATATTCATCATTTGCCTAGGTTTTACGCAAATAAGTTGAAATCGGGTCCCATTCTTACCAGATACAGATGAAGACCAGTAATTTACACGGAGGTACTGCCTATCAGGGGAGGCCCAGTGGCCGCGACTTCAGAGTTAAAGGTCGTAGTTACGAACCCAGGCAGGCGCTTTACTTTGTGTAAATTATTTCATCACCAAGGCTCTTAAAACGGTAAAGGAAAACATCGTGAGGAAACCGGCATGTCTTGGAACCAAAAAATTCGAAGACATGTGACATAGGTCTAGGTACCAACTATACTCAGCCCACTCCCTCTCACTGAGAAGAGGCCATGTGTCCCAGTAGTGGGAACAATATAGGCAGATTATGATGCATATGTAACCTCCACAACCCACCTACTAGGTTAAGAGCGTTTACAACGTACGGCATTTCATACAAACTTTCCAAGTCCTTGTTTTTCGAAGTGCATGAACCGATTTTAATGAAACTTCCTACGCATAAGCAGGATATTATATAGGTCTAAAAAGTTAATTGAGAACATTTTCGAAAAATAGTGTTACAGCTAAATTCGACCCATTTAAATTTTTCCATAGAAACAGAGATTTCCAATTATCTTTTTTTAAATAAGATATTTCGAAAATGTTCTTTACATACTTTTTAGACTTATGTATTCTGCTTATGCGTATGAAGTTTCATTAAAATCGGTTCCTGCATTTCGAAAAACAAGGACGTGGAAATGTGTACGAAATGCCGTACGTTGTTAACGCTCTTAAACTATTCATAGCACCGTCTGCTATATTTATAAAAATAAACACAAAAAATTTCATTACATTCAACACAATTCACCTGGCGATCTGACTTACATACATACTAGGTGCACATTCATTCACTGAAGTTATTATCATTAAGACCAACTCGCGTTCCTAATTCGTGGCGAATATCTTAGATCCGGTTGCACATCATTGAGAGGAGGATGCTGCGATGACTAGTGCCAATTTTCTTAACATTATACCCTAGAATCATTTTAGAAGATGCATCAGGCTGCATGGAGCTTCTCATCATTCATTATCATCAAAGGAACATCACAGCTAGTTTTTCCATGAATTATCATCGTCATTTTCCTGGCATAGCAAAGCATAATCAGCCTATAATGTTCCCACTGCTGGGACACAGGCCACCTCTCTATGAGAGGGAGTGGGCTGTAATCTACCACGCGGGCCAAACCAGGGATAGCAGATGTCACAAATATCTTCGAATTTTTTGTTCTAAGATATGCCGGTTTCCTCATGATGTTTTCCTTCACCGTTAAGTGGTGACGAAATTATTTACATAAAGTAAAGCGGCTGCCTGTTCTGGAACCCACGACCTAACCTCGTAAGCCGAGGCTGATACCACTGGGCGACCACTGCTCCATCATCATCATTTTCCTGGACCTGTTCCAATTTATTAGGGGTTTGGGTCCGTGCAGTAAGTCTTTTCTTTCCATACAACTTTTTTAGCTGTCATCTCAGAATTCATCTCCTCTTTAACCATATTATCTTTCACAAAATCCATCAGTCTTTTTTTTGATGCCACTTCATTATAAGTTAGTTTTTATCCTAGAAGGTTTTTAACAATCAAGAGAACCATATTATAATCCTTCTTTCTCCCCTGGCAGAGGGTAACTAAGAGGAATTCCCTAAAAAAAAGGGTTGTACTAACATAAATTATTAAAAAAAAACAACTCACCCAACATGCACCAGCATATAAGTAATAAACCTCCACGCCTCCTGCCTCTTGTGTGGGTTGTAGATGAAGAGCTTGGCGATAGTTCCATTGGCCTGGGTGTGGCCTTCAGCGGCATCGTAGCAGAACAGTACGATCTCCACCAAAGAGATGAGGATCATGCAGACAGCGGGTGGCCAGCAGCTGTACTCTTCTTCGTACGTCCCGTCTACCGAGCACCGGAAGTATGATTTGCTATGGGCGACTGGATAACGCAACAAACATGGGGTGGGGCGGGGGAAAGGCACAGTAGGAAACGCAGATTTTTTTTTTTAAATAGAGTTTTTTTGGGGCAACATTTGCATTGACAGAATGGGGAAAGAAATTTTGGTGATGATCATTATCAAGACAGAAAAAAATGTGTCATTGAATAAACATTAATCATAATTATCCCCGATATCGAAGTTATTCATTCATATAACATTATTGAATGAACGAATGCACAAAACCAATTTATTTTCGAGTTTAAAATAGTTTTTAACAATGATGTGGCGACAATAGACCACCGAAATAGAGCACGCAACGGCCGAGTGACAGCCATTACATATTGCGACGGCAACGGGATGTATTAACCAATTAAGACAACGTTACGTTAAAGGGCAAATTGTTTTTAATTAAACGGTCAACAGTTTTGGATATTTTTTTGGTTGATTTGCATCAAAAAAAATATGGAAGGGTGTTTGGAATAACGGTTACGTTTTTTTATTGACAGGTTCATTTTTGGGACAGGAAAGACAAACATAACAAAAAAGGAAAGGGAAAAAATAGAAAAAATATTGTGTTAGTAAATTGCATTCAAACTTATTACTATATTATTGACTGAGCATAAAAGCAGAAACAAGAAAGCTATGACACATATTTTAAAATAAGAATTGAAAAAAAAAGAGGTCAGAATCTCTTCTGGCATCTTATTGTAAACAAACGTTCAGATTTTATGACGTAAGCATTTTTTTCTCTGTGTATCATAGCAATCATAGTAACGTTACAGTACCAAGCAATTAATTGAGAACATTTGCGCAATAAGCCAATACACATAATCCCATAACCTTGGTAGACACAAACATACAATAATGATGGTGCAGTCTATAAAACGGAATACATGATCTGAGCGCCGATTAAGACCAAGGGCGCCAGAATGAATAGAATCCCTGTCTATATGGGCGCTAATGCGAAAAATATACAAGCCACTGAACTGATTATGAAGGCGATAATTGATAGATTATACTGAAATACTGATTTAGAACGTGTGTTTATGTTTCTATACTTTCTGTACGTTAGTAACAAGACGAAAATCAACAGTTTTGAATGAGGAAATTGTTCAAGAAAATACGCTTTCAAACTCAGCAGGTTTTTCTACATTACAATTAAAAAAATAATGTGCAGCTCGAAGTATACAGGTTTAAAGAATATTACTATAGTTATCATACATATCAGTCGGTAACATACCAAAGTATTCAATAATCAGTTTTATGTACTTCAACGTCCTATCCCACGAATATTTACACACACTGAGCCCATAGTTCTTCTGTTCACTCAAAACTTTGTAACTACATCTATCCTGTGTCTTTTTACACATTCTGTGCCACATTATCGAGTACCCCACTAACACCGATGCTTGTTCGGCTGATAGTCGAAACGTTTACATCATTAAAACTGCATTTAAAAAATAATTAAACAACTTCTTTTTTGTTTACGTCTAACGAGGTCTTAATACACGGAAACACACATTGTACACTTCACCTTGGTATCCACCGCTTCCCCTTCATTTTGTTCACATATTTTTGGTTTGTCTAAAAAGTTTTCTCACTCGACCTCTCGAGTCTCGTTACATTTTTAAAAGAGAATTCGTGAGGTCTCGCTTCGCAGTACAGGCGTGCACCTGAATGCGATGTGTATGACATACTATGGAAAATCTTTCGGAGTTGAGCGCGGACCACGCTATGCATTGGTGAACTGTGACGTAACATTCGAATGGACCACTAACTTTGGCTCTAACGAGTGGACACTGGCTGGAATTGTATGATTTGAGACATTTCCATAATGACAGACTGCTCTGAATGGGTCCAATTTAGGATCACAAATTGAGCAGCATTCGTTAGAATGAAATGAAATTGTTCATTCTGTAAATACATAGGATATCGGAATCACTTTTACACGTCATATTAGAAAGAAAAACAAAAGCTATTTGGAGTTGATATTTCCTATCTGACTATCCCTGAGAAGAAATGGCGAAACAAACTCAAAGGTAAGTCTCTTTTAAAGTGCAGACATAATCTTGGTCAGATCATTTGAGGATAATGTAGATTAGTGCCTGGAATGGTCTTTTGAGGAAATAATCACACAGATTTGAGTAGGACCAGTCCAGTCAATCAGCATCTGTCGGAAAGTTGACGAAGATTTCTGAATGATGATTTTTTCTTCTTGAGAGCGCTTGGATGAAACATACGAATAATAAGACTGTGTACTTAATTAAAATAAATTTTAATATATTTATCTACGATCATCATTTTCCTGCCCTTATCCCATGTTACTTGGGGTCGGCGCAACACGTTTTCTTCTTCC
The DNA here is from genome assembly GCA_949629185.1 of Apamea crenata. Lineage (NCBI taxonomy): Eukaryota > Metazoa > Arthropoda > Insecta > Lepidoptera > Noctuidae > Apamea > Apamea crenata. Next base: position 8,341,757 of record OX451372.1, read on the forward strand.
ATTCTCCCCTGTCAACTGTCACGCTATCATTCACTCCCTTCTCTTTCATATCATTCCTCACACAATCCATCCATCTTTTCTTCGGCCTTCCTCTCCCTCTCCATCCATCAACATGCATATTCATCACTCTTTTAGTCACATGCGTTTCGTCCCTTCTCATCACATGCCCATACCAAGCTAAACGATTTCCTTTCAACTTTTCTGTCACTGGCGCTACTTTCAAACTTCCTCTTATATACTCATTTCTCACTTTATCCATTCTCGTCACTCCACACATCCATCTCAACATTCTCATCTCCGCTGCATGCAATCTTCTTTCATCCGTCTTCTTCAGAGCCCAACATTCAGACCCATAAAGTACGACAATATATTTATCTACGATGGGAACTAAAAACCAATTACGTAACTACATAAGCAAGAACCAAGAGCTGCATGATTTTTTAAACTGTGATCTTTGACCAACAGGAAAATTACATAAACTCCCTGTCTTGAATACCCTTCAGCCTAACAAGCTAAGTGGATATTTTTATACCCTACGAGATATGATAATCTCTTCAATTGTGTGTGTCATACAATTTTCCTGTTAACAACGAAATGAATGGTCATATTTCTCTGTGACATTGTCATCATCTTTGTAGCAGAAGTACTTCAGTTTAATGACCCGATTTGAGTGACTGTTTATTGGTTGGGGTTTCCTATCCATTAATTATTATATAAGAGTACTTCCGCGATAGTCCTGATAGCCGTGGAATACCTCTCCACTCCTCATAAGCACCTCAGGACATGTTGCCCCCTTGTCGCTACGACGCTATGTGCTAGCCACCGTTTTCGGGGGCCCATTATTGAGTGTGCAAGTCACCCCCTGCCATTTTATCAGTGTATATTATATGTATAACATTGGTCAGGCAGGGGACATAGTTCTTCTATAGTTCAAGGTAACCAATCCATTATAATTTATAACCACCCAAACCCGTAATCCAACTTTTTATTTTTCCATGTCTTGCAATAGTCCTACACCAACCGTGGATTGTCCTTGGGTGCACTTGCATAGTGCGAACAGGGATAATCGTCGGTTGGTGCCACATTTCATTAAAAAGTCTAACGGGCCTCTGCGATTTGGCTTCGGCCTCTCGTACGCCTTCCAAAGGTTCGGGATCCCGGGTCCCGAGAAATATCAAAACAAAAAAGAGTAATTAAACGAATTCAGAACCTCCTCCGGGTCTCAATTACGTTGATTTTTTTTTTATTAACTCTAAACTCCGTTATTTATAAACCGATTTGCAAAATTCTTAAAAAAATAGCTTTGATTCGTTTGGTCCTTAAAGCGCCACAAAGGAGCAAACATATATTGTAGGTAAATAGGCTGATAAACGCATTACTCTCCTTTGCGTCATTCAGTCGGGTAATACCAGGCTATTATTATCCCACGGCAGGGCAAAAAGGCCTCTTCTCATACGGAGTAGGCTACCATAATGTAGATAGTTCATAATGCCAGTCATAATTTCTTATCATTGAGGAAAATTATTCAAACTTTCAATTATTTCAATAATTGTGTTCAATTTTTTTTGTGGTTTCCTTTAATGAGATTTTCCTTTCAAACATCGTCATTGCAAATAAATAAAGCTGTTCATACAATAAGTAGCTAGTAGTAGGTAGGTGGTAGATAACTATGTACAGACGCTAGCACATTAAGCTACCCGAGACTATCAAATTTTCCTAATCAACCTTGAACCTTAATGCTTTAGCGAAAAAGTTGAAAATCTATTAAAGAAATTTGACAGATTGTAGTACCTTGATGTGTCTGTACAATATTATTTATTTATTTTATTATTTATGTACACACAGTAAAATATATAATGATATGACATAAATATAATATGAGTACAAAGTTACTGCTTATTTCTTAAGAAATTTCTTCCAGCAGACCTGCGAAAGGAGAAGTAAAAAAAGAAATCTAGACAAAAGTGTGTGAGAACAAGAAGAGAAAAATACTACTATGTACTTAATTGTTTTCTCTCAACTTTGTGGTTTGTGATTTTGCGAAAGAACTGGTAAATATAATTAATTCCAAGTAGGTAAGTATTGTTATTCTTAATAAATTACAAATATAATGTATTTTCCTATTGTTACATGAATTCAGAAATCAGTGTTACAGTTACAGGCTCTTGATTCATCATATTTTGTTTGAAATTTGGGTCACAGTGAACAGTATATAAATTAACATACACATCACGCCTGTACTGCCCGAAGGGTTAAGCAGAGGTGTACCTTATAGCAGACCCAAATTTCGCCACAGTATGGGCGAGCCTATTGCCATCAACCATCATCAAGGTTAGATTATTATTTTTGGAATTTCACATAAACACACACATGGTCTTGGGTTCGATTCCCAGTTCGGGTAAAATTATTATTAGGATATTCTAATAACAATTTTGTCCGACCCGGGAATCGAACCCAGGACCTCATGCTCAGCAGTAGCGCTTGCGATCACTTGACCAATGAGGTAGTCAATATTTATATGTGAATTGATTACATTTATAGATTACAGTGACTAATACTGTTTTTGGGTTATCAATTAACTATCATAAGACTCAGGCCCCTCTTCCCCACTGGGCACACTGGGCACGTGCCCAGGGCCCCACTATGGATTGGGGCCCCCTAGCCCCCTACTTCATTATCAAATGATAACCGATAGCTACTCTACTCTCGCCTGAAAAGCAGGCTTACCGAATGCAGCATGTTTAATAAATTTCAATATATAAAAATTGTACCTATGGGAGTAAGGAGTATAATATAATTATATTCCATTAAATTTAACTGTTTTAATAGAATCATCAGTTAATCAACAAAATAGTGCTTTATTATGGTCATAGGGGCCCATTATCCTAATGTGCCCAGGGCCTCTAATAGCTGAAAGACGGCCCTGATAAGACTAAGTACCCGGCTATAATACAAAAGACATCAAACTGATAGCAAAGATAAGCCCAAGTAGATACTTGACATGATATTTAAACTGATAGTAACAATACATAATATAATAGTTGCCCATAATTACCGATGCTACTCCGAGTATGAAACAAAATACTTTTACTGAAACATTAAAAAAAAAAACACTGATATTTAAGATACCTGCCGATCTATTCTGCAAAAATCTCACCGTGAAAACTTAGGTGAAGTGACATAATTACCGATGCGAATTACCGGTGAGTGACTTGAAGTGAGCAGCAGTGGTATTCTGTAAAAATCTCACCGTGAAAACTTAGGTGAAGTGAGCTGTCATTCCACCTGCAGTGCGATTCTGTAACCATCTCACCGTGAAAACTTAGGTGAAGTGAGCAGCCGTTCCAACGAATGCTAGGGATTGACACTATTGACAGCTCATTATAAGTTCACTTCACCTAACTTTTCACGGTCAGATTTTATAGAATCGATCCGCTGATGCTAGGGAATGACACTATTGACAACACACTTTAAGCTCACTTCACCTAAGTTTCGACGGTGAGATTTTAACAAAATAGACCGGCGCTTATTCTACCCGATGCATGTGATGGATTGACGCATTTGACAGCTCACTCAAGTTCACTTCACCTAAGTTTTCACGGTGAGAGTTCTGAACAGATCAGCTGTTAAGTTATAATAAAGAAGACTACTTCTATTATAATTTGTTTGGAATTTGGATCACAGTGAAACCAGTAAGGTTTTTTAGTTACAAGTTTTTTCTAGTAAGGTTTTTCTAGTTCAAAGTTTTCTAGTTCAATTCAAAGAATATAACTGTTTAATCGGTAACACTATAAAAATAAACTTTTATTATTGCAGTTTGACAACACATTGCTAGACGAATTTGTCAGGCGAATCCTAGGTAGTACAAATTGTACATACAGTATACCTACTCTTTGGAATTCCTTATTTCATTTATTTAATTCGTTTAGCTTAGTATGTGTATGTGACGAGAAGGGACGAAACGCATATGGCTAAAAGAGCTATGAATATACATGTTGATGTTTAGACAGGGAGAGGAAGGCTGAAGAAAAGATGGTTGGATTGTGTGAGGAATGATATGAAAGGGAAGGGTCGAGGGAATAATAGCGTGACGGTAGACAGGGGAGAATGGAAGAAGAAAACGTGTTGCGCCGACCCCAAGTAACATGGGATAAGGGCAGGAAGATGATGATGATGATGTCATAATAATTTACCGAGGGTTAGGCAGAGGGTGATCCACATTTCAGCAGTTATGTTTACGTCCCATGGTACAGGGCCCGGGGCCACCTCAAATTGCTATAAACCGGGCACAAATCCAGAATCCGGGCTACTACTGAGACATTCCAGATGGAAAAACCCATCAAAACTTTGCCCGATCTAAGAATCGAACACAGGACCTCAGCAGTAGCGCTTGCCGCTAAACCAACGAGGTGTTCTCTGCCTAGCTCTTCACGGATTCAAGGCGTGATGTTATGTTGTTACTACCGATACTAGTCACACTTGATTTTTATCTTTATTTGTCATAGGTGAGTAAGAAAGTAGGTAGTTAAAAAACCTTTACTTCGTAACCCCGGCAGGCACGAGCGTGTTTTTCCCGCGGCGTTTTTTTCCCGCCACTGGATTTTTAACGCAGTGGCTTAGCGCAGAGAGTTGAAAATCCAACAGTGTTTTTTGACGCGCTGATGGGATGCGGTCTGTTGGATTCTCAATGCAATATACATTTATAATACAATAAAGCGTTCGAGATGCTGATGGGGTTGCCACGCTTTTGTAGCGCATCAGGTATGTTTGCAGACGCTGAAGTGAATGGCGTGAATTGCGTCTCTGATGCACCGCATACGGGGCAGCCCCAACAGCTTCCTGCGGCTTATTGCAGGGAGAGTGGATATAGATTGCTCCTTCATGGAGCATAGGACAAAACTACATGTACGACTAGTGTGGTCCTGATCCAATGTTTCTATTGCAGTGTGTCTATTTCTTGTATTCTTATTATATTATCAAAAAAAAACATATATGGATGACTATAATAACTACTTACATATATAAATTACAATCGTTAGATTGTAATTTATCTGAAATAAATGAATTGACCTACGTCCAGCAGTGGACGTCTTTCGGCTGAAATGATGATGATGAAATTAATTGAATTGAAGCTCGGCTCAACACAGAGAGTTGAAAATCCAGTGCGCGATAAAATCCCGCCGCGATATTTTTACGTCATTGTGAACATGGGCTTATAGAAGGCAGGGTTAGTCATCAAATGATAATCAATTTAAAAATACCCTGTGGTGTACTTTTAAAATAATTTTAAATATAATCCCCACGCAAATAACACTTTTGATTCATCATTTTTGTTAGTCACGTGTTATTTGTTAATCATCGCTTGCCACCAGGCGAAATCCAGGTCAAGAGTGAGCCCACTATTAACATATCATACATAACATAAGATCACGCCTGTTTACCCAGATGGGTTAGGCAGAAGTGTACCTATAGTACACCCTCATTTCGCTAGTATAGGGAGCGAGCTTATGGCCATCAACTGGGCACACATCCAGACCGGGCTGCTACTGAGAAAATCTAGATAGAAATCAAATCAAAAGTCATTTATTCAAATTAGGCTGAGAATCAGGACTTTTTGAACGTCAAAATTACAAAAGACAGTCCCCCAAAAACGGCCGCCCTTCACCACTTCCTAGTGCTAAACACCCAGTAACACTTTGGAATGTCGTGAGGGAAGTTTTGGGTATGGATGTAGATGACTATATGAGTAAGGGAAGGTCAAAGAAACGATGGATGGACTGTGTGAATGATGTGGCTGGAAAGAGGGTGACTACCGTCATGACTGCTAATAGAGAAGTATTGAAAAAATACATGATGTGCCGACCCCGAATAAATTGGGATAAGGGCAGGTATGTTGAATCCGCTTGACCCGATAATCGAACCCAGGACCTTATGTTCAGCAGAAGCGCGTGCGACTACTACACCAAAGAGTCATGGAATTTGCACATTTTTTATGTTATGACATCGTTGCTACCAAATCGCTATTTGAAATTATATTTGACATGACATGAGCTGCAAAAAATTTACCTTTGTGTGCCAAAATAATACATTATTCATAATTGTCTTTTGTTTTATTAATAATCGTCTGCTGCTATAAATCTGAGTTGGAAACTGAAATTACGTAGATTTATATACTGAACAATGTAATGTATAAATTTCCCACTTCATTTTCCCTTCCTGTATTTATTTAAGAGCCAAATTTTGCAAATTCTGGTAAAACAATTTCCTTGAAATTTTCATAGGTTGTTTTAGGCCTGTTGAGCGATTTTTTTTAGGAGAAAATCTTATGAGTTCGCGTCACCGACATACTAATGTTTACAGTATATTAGCTATGAGTATGACGTGTGGCGCTTGGCCAGCAGTGAAAAAACCACTGCAATTTCATAGTTTTAAGTTTCACTTCTGTCAGCAGTCCCCAATCCCCATGGTATGGGATTAAAGTTATACCTACGTATATGTCACCAAACATACGTATAATTAATAAAGTAAATTATAATTAATAAAGTAAATAATACGTTCTGTGAGAGAATGTATGCAAGGGAGTCCACCTGACCCATGTTAGGTTTAAGTTATTATATTATTGTCAACGTAATTATTGTCTCTATGTTAATTAATGTAATTGGTGTTGCACCGTTTTAATTAACTATAATTAAATAAAAATAAATAAATGGTTGCATAAGTTTTCTCTCAAAAGCTCATACTCTACTAAAACAGCTTCAGAATTATGTATCGCTGAGTACGGTGACTCAATACGTGATTTATTTCACATCACTCATCATAAATTCCGCAATTGAGTGCGATACCTATGTTATGATTGATTGATAAAACAATAAATTATATTAAATTATGTAAGTAAGTGTTTCTGTTATATAATTATCAAGAAAGTTACGTAGGTATTGTGTGCGAAGTAATACATTACATTTCTGAGCTAACTACAACAATGAAAATACCCAAGATACTTGCTCCGTGACTACAGACGAATTACAGTAACTACCCGTCATTTAATATGACACATCGACCGTTAGAAAGGGACTGTTCTATTCTATTTTTCTCTATGGCAATGGTGCCGATGTCGACAATTCGGCCAATGTCATATGTGAGTCTGTTACACTCCCTAATTGCGTAACACACTTTTAATTTCAATTTTAACGATTTTGAAGGATATTGCTCATCCATTGCTTCATAAGTTCGAAAAATTTGTCTGATCAACAACGTAAATAACGCAATGTATGTTGTTGAACTGTCAAAATGAAAGCCATTGTTACTGTTAGTGTTTTACGCAATTACCCCAGTGGTAAGCCCACAACGCACGGGCTTAAAAATACCGCGGCGGGATTTTATCGCGCACTTGATTTTTAACCCCGGTGTAGAGCCCGAGCATTGAGAGTCCAACAGAGCGCTTCAGAAAACCACACTGTTGGATTTTCAACTCTCAGCGCTAAGCAGTGCGTCGAAAATCCAGTGCGCGAAAAACAGACGCAGCGGGTAGAAATCGCCCGCGCGAAACCCCGACCTATTCTGTAAATATCTAACCGTGAAAACTTAGTTGAAGTAAGCTGTCAATAGTGTACACAGCATAGACGGTGTATACAGCATAGACGGGCTGGGCTTAGAGTGACTGAACGGCGCTCAAGAAAGCCGAACTTTTTCGAAAAATCGATGTGCCTTATTAAAGGCCATGTACATTTGTTATTTTACAACTAAAACTCATTTACCTACGCCTTCGTGGTTCGGTTTGCACTGCAGCTGAGTTCAGTCGAAGATCCGTATGAGTCACTTTGTTATGACGACCATAAATAGGTGAATGAAATGTTGGGAAATCTTTTACGTAGAATATTTGACCGGCAATTGGCAACCGACGATGTGTCTCCTTCCCTATGAGAGATACAGAACAAAACTTCAATCAATCTGCCTTATAGTCTTTTCCCAACTATGTTAGGGTCGGCTTCCAGTCTAACCGGATGCATCTGAATACCAGTATTTTACATGGAGCGACTGGCTAGTTGTCCTCCACAACCCAGCCTACAATGTTCCTACTGCTGGCATTTAGGTCTCCTCTCTGAAAAGGAGTGCGGGCTCAGTGTGAATTGGAAAATGTCACGTCTTCGATTTTTTGGTTCTAAGACATGCTGGCTTCCATTACATACGATGGTTTCCCTTACATTATTAAGCCTTCCGCAGACAGGTGCGTCGTGATTCTGGTAGAACAATTTCCGTGAAGTTTTCATAGAATATTTTCTAATAGGGTCGCGTCGCGCCTGTCTTGTGGAGCCCTAAAGAGCAGAGATAACTTACGTAACACTCGACTCGTATCGATTTTATTTTTGGCGCCAGACTTATCGATCTAATTCAATTGACGGCACTTACAGGCGCCAATGTGGAACGTAGTGTCAATTAATATGACTTGCGAGTGCTACAATCAATTTTGATGTGATATACTATGAACTGTCTCATTGGGGTTTCCTGAGCGTCCTGAATTATTGGATTATCATCACTTTATCAGATGCCTATACCCGAGACGCTTTAAGTTACAGTTTGCAAGAGCGATGGCCGCACTTAACGATGGCAGTCATGAATATGATCACAGCGACAAAGATTTAGGTCGTTAGATTCGCCCTACCGCGTCAAAAGATAGTCGCGTTTCTGTTTCATTGTCATGGAAACGCTATTCAATAATGTGTGAGCTCGCTCTTCCCAGTATCGACACTTTTTCGCGTGTGCATATCTAGCTATTTAAAATTTTTAAATCTTTGGGCAGCAGGGTTTGACTTAATGTCAAATACTGTTGTAAATGTCAGATTTTCATGACGACCGTTATAATGTGGCGGAACCGCTTTCCTAGTAAACCAATGCTTAAGTTATTGACCCCATCTAGCATTCTTTATTTAAAAAAACTGAAATGAAGTCCGTTAACGACCTGAATCAATATCTATCGTGATCACCAACATGTTCCAATTACGAAAAATCATACATATGTAGTTAATTGTTTGGGTTCCTACGGACAGATATTAAGGAACGGGCAATGACCGCTATTAGGTACCATGGTAAAGCGACTTGGGTATGGTATTTATTGTTTTCATTTTTCAAAACAATATAAAGAAAATGGACAAGTAGGTATTGTCATTTACGGAATTTATGTCAAGAATTAAAAAATATAATAACTTTCAATAAAGGATGACATTATAATGAGTTCATTGTCCATTTGACCCCAACTCACCCACACACGGCAGTGGGCAATGAGCTAGTATGTGGACAATATATCTTACTGAATCCACGTAACAGTGTTTCATGAAATCTTGCATGAATTTTACACACAATATTATATTACCAACATAAGTCATCTTCATTTTCCTAGCCTTTTCCCAACTATATTGGGGTCGGTTTTCAGTCTAACCGGATGCAGCTGAGTTGGCAGTATTTTACATTGAGCGACTGTCTATCTGACCTCCACGACCCAGTTACTGGGTAATACGAAGCCACTTGGTAAGACTTTTTGTCAGACTTTCAGACTTCTGACGACCCGTAACGACTGTCAAATATCCACAAATGGCAGACGGGACCAACGGCTTAACGTGCTTTCCGAGACACGGAGGGGTCTTGGTATGTAAAGATGCTCACCCATCCACTATTGTATAACAACACCCGCAGTCCCCCTCCCCCCGGGTCGCTTGAAGGTTAAGCTACGGTTGCCGCGGTCGGTTCGTGGATGGGTAATCAATTACATATCGACACCGACACCTCTTCGGCATTCGTAGATCTTTGAGTCATTACGGTTAGTCGGAAGCCCAAAACAACCAATCTTTACCAGGGGTAGCGTGTTACCCAGTGTCCGAAAAGGCTAGACAGATTGATAGATTTAGGGCTGATTTTTCCATCGCCAGATAACTTTTATTCGCGGAATAAAATTAACGTTTGACAGTTTTTGTATGAAATAACTGTCAAAAATTCAAAATTATTCCTCGACTAAAGTTCATGATTGAAAATCAGCTCTCAGATAAATTCTACGCATCTTTCAAGTATTTCAGTGTTACAAAAACATTGTTATTTTCATAAATAAATGTTACGTACCTATTCGAATTATTTCTAGGCTTCTAGGGTGTGGTGACTAACCCACGAACAAGGTCGAGATAACACTGTGTGGGATAAGATACGGATTGGAGTGATAAAATTAATGGTTAAACGAACTTACTTTCGACCATAATAAAGTTAAACGAGACGTTACATCCTCATGATTTAATAATACCTAACTATGTAGAGTCCGTTTCACGAAAGAAGTCACGCGGCAACAAGTTGAACTAATTATTATTATGCAGTTAGCAACATTCCTACTACCCTCCTGCCTCAGACACCTTTGTCTATTTAAGATTGTGCATTTTATTAACCAGTGCCTATAATATTATGATGTCGAGATAAATAAATCAATCAATATGTATGATTCTGTCGTATGACAGTGGCGCCGCGTCTAAGAGACTTCTTTTATGAAACGGACTTTAGTTTCTCGTCGCACATAATTTTTAGAGCTGTGGAATCAAAAATCATATTATAAGATTCCAATTGGTTCTACTCATAAAAATGTATCTATGGTTATACTACATCCGTCGACTGCAGCGCCATCTCCACGTAACTTCATTCATTTTTAGAGATGCTACTATCGTTTGATGGGCTTTAGTTTATGGGCTCGGGAATCGGGAGGGACTTTAAATCTCTTCGGGGGTTACGTCTCGTATATTTATGGTCGAACATCACTTAAGGTACTCGTAAATTCGTTTAAGGTGGATGCTCCAAGGTAGCCCGCGAAATTCAATTTTTTAATTGAATTATTACAGAATTATAATCATTAGAATCAGTAATACAACTTGTTAAGTTAGCATAATCCTAAAATGTCAAGATTTAATGAAATAGTCATTCAGTAGGATTACTTGACATAAGAATAGAATAGAAAACTTTTATTTCAGACAGGAGTCCATGGGGTACTAATTAAGACTATTGGGTCTTTGGCTATTGTTTGCCAGTAGCTAACAAAGTAGCGTAATCTACCAGCATGAACTATTACCTCTACTGGTTCCTGCGAGTTCTGTAGTCCATATTCCGGGCAGGAGGGACTCGATTCGCAGCTGGCTATTGTTTTTGTGGCCTTAAACTTTTCTCCAAGGTCAACCCCGAATAGAACTATAATATCTCGTTTTATATCAGTTATTGTAGTGGTAATTTTTTTATCCAGTGAAAAAGTTATCAACTTTCTTCTATGTTGTGAGTTCTCGTAGGGTAAATCTAAAGAAATCTTGGTGATTTCCGACAGCTTTTTTCAAGATTTCCGCCATTGGGTGGTCTGAAGCCAGATTGCTAAGACCAGCAATACCCAGCCCAAGTTGGTTCTGAGCTTTTTCGAGCAGTTTATCCCGATGCTTAATGTTGTCACTTATGATGGCAGAAATTTCTAAATTAAGCTTTGGCGCTTTTGATAAAGTGAAGATCTGGTTCGGGCGTTACAGTTTTCTTGAAAGTGGCTTCCTTCAACACTTCAGCCAACCCTTCTACTAGGATCCTTTTTTTTTGTTCCTGGGTGAAAATCCTCATGGATGTCCTCCGCCCTGGGGGGACATTCATGTTTCAATGAATGATTAGTAATTTACAATCGTAGTTAGGACCAATATATTACACTTACATGTCGAATGTAACAAAAAGTAACACCAACTATACGAACCTAATCCTTATTGTGAACATGATAAAGTACAATTTTAAACAAAATAAAAAAGTTAACTTAAATGAAGGTAGACAGCAAATAGGACGAATAAAAAGTATACTAGACAAATTCGTTCATAGTTATAATGATTCATATAGACGCACTAATATTTGACCACGATATTCAAATTAGAAACAACAAAAGGTGTGTAAATTCTAACCTTCCTCATCCTTACTTGTTGATGAGACACGTAGTTTTCGCTCCAATCGCTTTAACTTTTGACGAATTTTTGAGTAACCACGTTCCCTTTTTCGTTTTCCCATAATAAAACGTTTATTCCACTAACTACGCACTATTTTTTAACTAAAACTATACTTTTGCAAAACGCGCGATGTTTCGACGCCTGCACATAGAAAAGAAATGAAGTTATGTGGAGACGGCGCTGCATTCGGCTGATGTAGTAGAAGAGAACTAATATGAATTTTATAATATGATTTTTTTAACTTTACTTTGTGTAAATTATTTTATCACCACTGCTCACAAAGCGGTGAAGGAAAACATCGTTCGGAAACCGGCATGTCCTAGAACCAAAAATTCGAAGACGTGACATCTACCAACCCGCTCTGGGTCCGCGTGGTGGATTACGGCCCACTCCCTCTCACCGAGAGGAGGCCTGTGTCCCAGCAGTGGGAACATTATAGGCTGATTATGATTTTTGATTCCACAGCTCTAAAAATTATGTGCGACGCCTAGTACATTGAGAAGTGAAACTAAATGGATGTAACGTCGTAAGTATAATAATGATTTTGGTAGAAAACTGCAATTTAGTAATCTGACGTCATGTTAAGTGTAAACCCAAAGAAAGATTTCTTTATTAGAGATATTATACAGGGTGGCAAGGACATCGACGCGCAACCTGTAACCATGCCTTCAGCACATGATTCAAGACCGCCTAGCGTAGAATTTTGTCGAAGAGGGAAATTCAGAACCATGGTTGTTGAAATATTTGAAAATTTTCATGGTAGTTAAAAAATAAACTCCCTTCATTTCGACCAAGTAGGTATTGTAATTTTCTATGAAACAGCTTAATTTTCTTTTGATAATTTCTACGTCTAGAATCATGTGCTGAATTTATGGTTATAGTTTACACGTCGATGTCCCTGCCACTCTATATATATATTATTCGACAAAGACTTTCCTCGCATAGGTAACTTTTATCCTACCAACTTTATTTGTACAACCAATGATCGGCTTTTGCGCACAATCTCAATCTTATTGGTAACAACCGACAAACTTCAGTGTTGGTATCTAAACCCCATTTTCAGATACTGATTATGATTGAATTTGTAATAAGTACTAGGAAATAAACATACCTACAACTTATTGCATACGAAGCCTACACACGATATCCGAAAAAACTAAGTAAACTCACCAAGCGTTAACAACGCGTTTCGTTTAAATTCTTTACAGTAATTAATGACATTGATTGACGTCTTTTCACAACAGACTCTGAAAAAGCGTAACCGATCGATATTCTACGTCTATTAGTTTACACCAACAAGGTTTTTTGTAACATCAGTTGTATTGTTGAAAATGACAAGAGAGAGGGAGAGGAAGGGCGAAGAAAAGATGGATAGATTGTGTAAGGAATGATATGAAAGGGGGTTATAAGGATAGTGTCGGTTGACAAGGGAGATTGTAAGAAGAAAATGTGTGACGCCAACCCCAAGTAACATGGGACAAGCTGAAAAGTACTTTTTGGAACCAAAAACATTCTGTAAATATATTGTAAATATTAAAGCTATCAATGCGATATCTAAAGATATGCCGAGTAAATATCGATACTACGATAGGAGAGTCGATTAAGTCAAGGGCAGATACGAGTAAAAATATTAAGGGTTTTCCAACGCTTAGGTGACTAGTTTTTTAAGCGTTCAGAATATTTAAGAGTGGGTTTTACTTTTAAACGTGAAATTCTTGTTCCAACACAAAATATACCCTATGACACTCGATAATAATGTAGCTTTTAATTAGTGATAGAATTTTCGGAGTCGGATCAGTGGTTCCAAAGACCCCTTTCTCTCTTTAAAATACTATAAAAGATAGATAGAAGAAGATTATTACATTAAATCATGCTGAAATAGGCCTTATTATTTGAAGTTTTCTAAAGGTATTGACAAATTAGAATAGGTTGGTTTTTGACAGGAAACGCATGGGTACCTAATGCGGGGTTTCCCTAATCATGATTCGAATATTTTTCAAAGGTAAGTACCCAAATTATTTTTAACGATGCAGGAAAATTGAAAAATATCTCTTCATATAATTAAGGTGCATTAATGTCAAGGTTGCTCATAATCACATGTTTATATGACATAGCAGGGTGGTCACGTTCTGTAAGATAGCGCCAATAAATAATAATGAGGCATATAGTATTGTTTTGTTTAAATAACTAGAAGCCATTATCCTTGCGCTTGCGTTGGTTGCACAAGACATAAATGATCAGAAAAAAAAAAACAAGTAAGTATATGAAGTGAATTTTTAGGTACCGTACCTACTTTATAATCTCCCATTGTTCTAATGTCACCTATTAAATGTAATCAGTCCAGAATTATCCTTAAATTTTAATTGAAAACCTAAATATTTTGAAAAATGTATTTTGCTTCCAACGAATTCGCTATAAGACTTTAGCTATATAATTGTTTAGGTACAATCAATTTTTTAGACAAAGGGAGTGGGTTTAACAGTTTTTATAATATTTATAGCTTTAGTTATAGTAACTATACTATTTATTTAATACTTCGAGCACATAAAGAAGCGGACTTAATGCCACAGGGATTTTCTACCAGTCAACCCTCGGTTGATGCAGAGACAAACAGTGGTATGTGCATGAAAATTGAGGAATAAATATTTTAAATATAAAGATACGCATAAACATATTAAAGCTCACCTAAACAAAACCGACAAACAAACTATTGTAAACTCAATTACATATCTTGGTAGACGTAGATTAGATTAACTAAACTATCAGTGCACATTGCCATATAAATGTATCTACGAAGAGGAACAGAAGTAATCAGACATCTATTTAATAGGTATGATGTTCTATTGTATGAAGGTATTCCTCTGCCTCTAAAGGTATGATTTAAAACAAATGGTCGACAACATTGACATTAGAAAACAATGAATTTGGAATGAATTTGAAGCCAATTTTGTACGTAACAGCAGGACCCCCATTGCTGTTTTAACAAGTTTTAAATATACATCCTGTAGGTGTATGCTTTTTTTCTATAATAAATTAGTTTATTTGTAACATGAATATAAACTGTAACATTTTAATTTCTAATTCCATAAAAACTGTTTTCTTTGTTACAGTATGTATATTTAAACTCCAAGCCGAATGATGATGACAACAAAACCCAAAAAAAAAAAACATAAAAAAAGTACCGCCGCGATCACTTGACGAAATAGCCCGGAAACCTGTCCATGGTCCTAGCAAACAAAGTTAGTTGTTATTTTGTTATCTTAATATAATATGATACACTATTCATAACTTAGGTACCTAATAGTTATTAAATAACACATTTTACAGCGAAAATACACTTTAATATTTACAAATATCAGAACTTCAGAAGGCAAAAACAATCTGTTGCCATTGCCAAAATTGAGGAATGGATTCTAATTTTAAATTTTGTCAATGGTCTTCTAAAAAGAAAACCTCTATGAAGAAAACTTAAATGGGAAGTGTCTTATTATAACAAGCCAGTATTCCTTGTTATGGCTAAGGCAAATGTGTATGAGGTTGTCGTGTAAACCTGGCCAGTCTTTTCATGAATTGATGCTCCCTGCATTATTTAAAAAAGGCGAACTCTTTGTTCAGCTATAGGTACATCGGCATGGCCAACTAGATCTTGATCTTCCCACACTTCAATCTCATAACACTGATGTCATTATATTTATTTATCGGCTAACAGCTGCCATATAAAAAAATACAGTTGCATAATTATTTACAGTCCTGTGCCTGCAAGCTTACAAAACCATGTTATATCTACGCAAGCTTCGATGTTCACATTCCGCAATCAAAATCAACTAAATAGGGCTATAATAACACCTGTTCACACGTTAATTAGTGCAAGTGATAAGTCAATTGAAGCACACGTGCCTAGAGTAGGCAGGTGCACTAAAATTTCGACATGTAACTACAATGTTACAATCCTTCAGTAAACCCAGTCAATATTTTGACTGCTTTGATATAGTGTATTTTTCTATACATATCTAATTTGGTAAACGAAACAAGGTATGAAAATCGGGAGTTTTCGCGTCAATCAAACGCATCAGAAAAGCTTTGGTTTCTACAACGGTCACACAGTAACGGCTGTTCAAATACAGAGTGTAATTGGACTTCTTAATGCCAAATGACAGATTTTCATGACGGCCGTAAAATATGACGGAGCCACTCTTCTAGGAAACCATAGCTTTAGGTATAAAGATATGGACGTATTAATCTAAACATAGCATTAAGAAACTGCTTCATATGTACCAAATAGGAGCATGCATTTTTTAGAAACCGAAATCTTAGCGCGCAGTTGTTTACCAAATTCGACAAGGCAAGAAAGACACACTATAATATGGTATACAATATTACTAATTTATCACTTGCACTTAGTGTAAACCAGTCTTCGTGATATGTACATGCTGTGCACAACGAAGGTGTAACTTGGAACCAACAGTGCCAGTGAAAATAGTGAAAACCTTCAAAATACAACATAGTACACGTCCACAGTAGTTCTTGTGAATTTACTAAGCAAACAATTCAAGAGTGATAAAACACGTGCCGTGTTTAGTGTTTATATTATAGTAACTGTCATGGAACTGCTAAAACCAAACACTGTAGTACCGATTAACGGTTCTATTACTTTAAAAAAATAAAATTTAGAATATTCTGAACTCTCTGTTAAAATAAGAGCTAAGTCCCATAAACTGTATCCAATAAGATTTATTATCATCTAATAAAATAAAGAAAGACCACTGTTTGGTATATTCGATGGTGGCTTTAGAGCATAGGTTCTCAACGTGGGCGAAAACGCCTCCTCGTGGGCCTTTGATACTTTCGGACAGTAGAAGACCCATAGAAAATTGTACGTATCCTATCTTACGACTGGACGATATTACACGTTTAAATATAATCGTGGCAATAGCTGTAAGTAAAAAATTGGGAGGCAAAATAAGGTTGAACCTTTGAGTTAGAGGGTTTATTTCCAAAAATATATGATTAACATTTAGTACAGCAACCACATTCCAGCTAGGCAATGCAATAGCTTTCGGCAGTTTCGTCGATCTGCTTATGGCGAACTGTTGGTGTACAATGATGCACTTCTCGTCTACCATTTGGGGGCATGTTTTATTACATCGTGCATTAAATTAAGTGGCTTGAATAGCAACCCAGTTACACCCACGTTTGAATAACAATCCTACTTTTCAAGATCCACTATAAACTACAAGGTGGTCAGATATATTTTGGCAGTTCATGAATACATTATAGGACTGCTTGCATCCATGTCAATTAAGTTTTTTTATTATAGTCTGCCAAGATATACTAGACACAGTATATTTATTTATAGTATACATATTATATGTATAACAACAGAGCCTGTAGACGTCACCTTAGTAATAGAAAAGTCAAAAATGAACGAGGCTTTTTCAAGACCAATTCTGACTGTTTCAAAAGAAAAAGTGATGGTATCTACAGATCCTGTTCATCAATTACCTGTAGTGTCCACAGGGCCTCTATGAGGAATGATGGAGTGCACGTATCTGGCCACAAAGTGCCCAAACACTGCCTTCAGGTCGGGGTTCTGCATCATGGCCACGAACTCGTTGAAGTCGAGGTGGCCCGAGTTGTCACGGTCTGCGAGGCCCATGATCTTGTCCACCACATTGTCGGGTAGGTCGTGTTCGTACTCTCTCGAATTGATAATCTCTTTTAGTTCCATGTAGGAGATCTGCCCATCTTTGTCTTTGTCGTACTGAAAAGATAAGAGAAAAGTCTTTTTAGTATAGGACCTTTTTAATATCTTCGTCATGGTCATGAAGTGATATAGCAGATACTCTATCACTGCAATACCTGGTCGGGGTCTGCCGGAGTTGGGCTATCTGGGCATTTAGTGTTCTGGAGCATGCTCTTACTTACACAGATAGTATGCCTGGAAGACCTGGCCTAGAATTCTGTAGCATAGAGCTTTAGCCTGTTTAAAACTAGAAACTATACGATGCGTTTGGAAATTTGGGTACTTATTTGAAATAAACATCTTTTCCCATCATCGCTGTGTTTAGAAACTATATTGAAAGTATTACTAATTCTTTAAGCATTTATGATGGAAACGAAGCATTGTTATCAAACTGATGCATGGGTGGTGATTCATTCGACAAAATCACCGCTTCATTCCTAAATAAAGTTCCTGAAAGCTTGCAAGCTAGTAAGTAGTAACTGTATATTTAATGTGAGAAGAAAACAGAAAACACTCCATCAATACAATGTAGCACAAGTTTAGTATACAAATGTCTAATAACAGAACTTCGAACAACAGCAAGATTTTGTAAGAAAAACAAACGAGAAGTATGTTTCTAACAACATCAGCTTCCAGCCGAGATTATATGGTTTGTTAAATAGGTATCGGATTCATTATTAGGATAGAGAAAAAAATGAATTGTAAAATATTCACTACGTGATTATGATTACCTAAACATACACAACATACATTTATCTTCCTTGAAATTAATGAAATATTGTAGTCCGCTTCCTCATTTTATCAATGTATGATTTGATAGAATTTATATATAAAATCGACTTTTAATTGAAATAAAAACGATAACCAACTTAGGTATAAATGAGTTGATTTTTCCCGGAAATTATTTGTATTGTGCTGTTTCAGCTGGAGCAAAGCAAACTTGGTATATTTATGTAGAGTCATTACTTGAGCTAGCAGCCAGGATGGAATCTTAAGAATCTGGTATAAATCCCATCTACTGTAATTTTTCATCATCATCATTCTCCTGTCCTTATACCAATGTGTTTGGGGTCGGCGCCGCATGTATTTTTCTTGCATATCTACATAATGTCGGTACTATAGACGTCTTTATCTCAGTAGTCATCTCTTTTCTAGTCATATCTTTCTCACAGTCCATCCATCCCTTCTTTGATCTGCCCTACTCTTATAGCCACCCATATTCATCCTGATAACTCGCCTCACGACATTTTCTTTAAGATTATATTCATCATACTACTTTGATATTATGTATATGTTATATATATACATACTCATCAACAAATTAAAGACCTAGATTCCCCAGCCTTGTTCTCTCCAAGGTTAATATTACAAGGTCATCAGTTACTTCTTGTTTGAACATTGTTTTGTTTTCAGCACGCGTCCGAGATTCTGTGTCGAATGGTATTGATCCACGACCTCATTTAAGTACAAAAGTGGTAAACGATGACAGTTGCTTTTCGAAAGTTAGTGATAATTCGTTCTACAGTACCGATATCTGTATGCTCTCGATACGTTATTTTTCAATTTGACGTTTTATGGTCTGTTTCATTTCCGGTTAACTTATCTCGATCCGGTACATTATTTCATACAAATTCTGTTTGTATTTTTTATTCATGAAAATTCAGGGATCATGGTTATCTCGACACTATGAAACAGACCCTAATGTAGTGTGTCCCTATCAACTATAATTTTAAATAGTTGAGATATGATAGTTGTTTTCCTTTAATGAAATAGATCCGAGAAAGTTACGAGACACGAGAGTCGAGGGATTTCGTCGTGTGCAGTGCAAAATGTATCGAATACGTAATCGAAAATGGCATTTTTAACTCAAAGAAATATCGGTCAGTAGAATTAATTCAAAATACTGAACAAAACAATGATTACGTTGATAATGTTCTGTTATGTAATTAATTAATGAATTGCGTTATGCAACGAAAGTATAAATTACGTGAGTATGCTTATACTCACACATCTTGCTGTTGCTAGGAGTTTTTTCACAAACAAAGTTCTTGATTTTTTTTTCAACTACTGTATAATTATACTACTAGAACATTGTGAACTTCTATAAAACCGCGCGTGATCTATTAATAATTATAGTATCTACTATCTATCTATTAGAGTTTAATATAGATTCTGGTGCTAGAAAACTTTATATACATTTACTTGTCTATGGCACAATCTATTTTGGAACTAAACCTACTTCATCGTCAAACGCATGTCCGGAATCCGGAGTCCGGACCATCTCTCGATAATACGGAATGTGATTCACAAGAATTTATAAGACCTTGAAATTATTCATCGAAAATTGAAAAAAAAATATATATCACCGACGAGTTATCAATACTTTATTGTAAATATGATCAACGAAGCAAAGAACAGTAATATAGGTAATAACTTCACATTAAATGCGTATCGTATCTTTAAATTGTAAGTAGGTAATACTTCCATGACTCATTCGTTCTTGAGTCAACCTGAAACGTTTTTACCCCTGAATACGATTTACAGTAATTATATCAAAGGCGATGATACATACTTTGCGTAATAAGCAACAAAACGATATTTTTTGTGTGCATAGATAGGCAACAGCAGCTCAATAGTTAATAGCCGATCTATTCTGTAAAAATCTTCACGCTAAAGTTAGATGAAGTGACAAGACAATAATGACAATCTTTAGCATCAGGTGGAATGCCAGCTGTTTTCAAAGTGAGATTTTTGAGAGATCGGCTGTTCTCTAAACGAGGTCGAGTCAAGTCAGAGTTCAAACGATACCAGATTCATCATCTCACCTTCCCTTAT
Organism: Apamea crenata; assembly: GCA_949629185.1. Classification (NCBI taxonomy): domain Eukaryota; kingdom Metazoa; phylum Arthropoda; class Insecta; order Lepidoptera; family Noctuidae; genus Apamea; species Apamea crenata. The sequence continues at coordinate 8,362,319 of OX451372.1, forward strand.
CCTAATTTATTTATTTGGGGTCAGCAACATGTCAAACGATACCAGATTATATGTAGGTAATCCACAACCCTCTGGTTTTGTAAATCAAATATCTAATTTGACAGATTGGAATTTACCAGATACCTCATTGGATGACGCTAACGAATCCCGATCCGCTTATAACAATCCTCATATCCAACGACAGAAAGGAAGCAGCACGTTCCTGACTAGATATTAGTCACAAGTCAGTAATATTTAGGCTAAAATCATGATCACGACAGGCTGAAAAATACCAAGGAATATATGAGTCATTTAAAATGGGAATGATTCCTAGATGTCATGATTTGAATTGAAACAATTGGTGACACAGTGACTACACAAATGGACAATGACTAAGCCGTCTGGACTAATTTTATGATAATTTTGTAAGTAATGGCTTGTGTAACGGTGACTTTTTGTAAAGAATTTAATCTAACTTGTGATGGAGGACAGATGTTTAGTGCTTGTAGCAACTCAGATTAAACGTAATAAGGTAGAATACATACGAGGATATACTTATTAAGATTTTCATTACCAGGAAAGGCTGATCTTGTATTGTACGCGGCTTTACGTACAATGAGAGGTTAGCAAATACTGGAAATTTATAGTGTCACGCCGTCGTGTATACTTATACATATTATCCTATCTCTATTATAATCTTTCATCTAATCTTCTTGCTTCAGATGAAAACTTTAAACAGACGAAACCCAATAAAACATTTCCAAATTGTATTATTATAACAATACTGCCTCGTTGGCCTAGTGACCACTAGGCCAACAAGCGCTACTGCTGAACAAGAGGTCCTGGGTTCCATTCCAGGGTCAGGCAAAGTGTTATTGGGTTTTTCAATGTCGAATTTCTCAGTAACAGCAAGGATTCTGCATTTGTGCTCGGTTGATGGTAGTAGGCTTGCTCCCTATTACATGAGACTAAGGCCCTCCGCACACGAAGCTACTCAAAATAAACTAGTTACAAACTCAAATTACTAATGAGTTGCATGAACGTCACCGCCCATACATTCTCATTGAGGTCCGCACACGACGCGACTAGTCACAAACCGGTTAGTAACGCGCTAGCAACTGATCACGAGTGACGCGTCGTGCCGGTCGCCGCGCTACTGGAAACCCGAGTTTTCTGTGTTTTTGTTGCAAAAATGAACGAACAAACCTTAAATATTTTGTGCAGGAAGTAGAAAAGTATCCATGCTTATATAATTATAAACTATCAGATTATTCACGAAGGGATGTAACAGAAAGAGCTTGGAGTGAAGTGGGAAGAATTCTATAGAATCCCACAAAGTTATCTGTTTTTCTCAGCTCTCGTGCTGCAACTGACAATCTGCAGTTTACATTATTTCAAATATAGGGGTGAATCCAAAACCGACGAAGATTCCTTCTGCGTCTATTACGTTGATAATAGTATAAAATAATATTATACAATGTCGTCATCCTCGCTCGATCCACTCAACATGTTCGCTTTTTTTTCCAATATTAACCACCGTGTGCTTTGTGAGCAGAAATAACTGAAGTGACTGAAACTTTGCAACTTGAGTAGCGCCGTGTGCGAGCTACAGTTACTAACTGGTTTGGAATTCTAATTACTAATTAGTTCCGTCATTTTTGAGTAGCTTCGTGTGCGGAGGGGCTAAGCATAACAGGCGACATGGATGGTGGATGTACTATGGGTACCTCTGTGTAAATACAGGCGTTATGTTATAATAAAATATGGAAATAATGAATATAATGATAAAGACATACATTGTCTTTTTGTCATTAGCTCGCTGCATTATTATGTTGCATAATATGATTCATAACTGCACTACATACTTGTTGATAATACAAATGAATTTCCTTGCTTCACAATGAAAATGATCATTTTAAAACCATTTAATTTGCGACAAGTGACCAAATTGATGGACCCTGTTGATAACTCTAGAGACATGCATCTCAGATTTCATTGTTGATAGCAGTATGACACTTGGTAATTTTTTCTTTAATTTGTGTTCTTGCGCCAAGATCGTTAAAGCAAAAGGTCAATTAAAGCATCATACAATGCAATCTCTTAGAGACTTGAAATCATTTATAGATCTTGGACTAATAGCAAGTAAATTGTTGAAATTACCATGTCCTGACTAATATAAACCGAAATGGTCCTAAATCAGATCCCTAGGGAACCCCACTTGTATTATTTGTGAGTTCATTAGCTTTAATCCAATTTTACTAAAAGCATGTTACAAAATCGATAAAAACATTATCAAATCATGTAGTATTTTAAATTCCGAATAAGTTTACGGTGGCTACTGTGATAAGCCAAGTCAAACGCATTGGTAAAGTCACAAAACCCTATTGAAAAACATGTGCAAAGAGTATTACCAAATTGTCTTGTGTTTATTATGTTTGGATGTAATATAGGATTACAAATTTAATGCGTGTAACACAAAATGTAAGTTAATGGATGTATTAAGATCGTAATCTGACCATAATAGCATTATTAATGCATAATCACACTATTTCTTGTCGTTACATCGCTAATGACTGTTACTGAATCTGCTGAGCTGACAATTAAATCGAGTCGCATTATTTTATGCAACTCCTTCACGCTTTCTACCTTCATGGTGGTTGTGACTGAAATTAATTTCGTCATTTGCATGGAATTAATTAATATACTTGATTGGTATTTAAGGATTTAATATAAGTTGAATGATTGCCAATGAAATATTACTCTACCATGAAAAGGCACTTTTTATTGATTTGGGCATTTAGCTTTGACTTCGATATCTAACCTAAATACACATAGCTCAGCCACTACTTTCTATCGCGTGAACTTACCAAAAAAGTTTTTATTCTAGCCTGGGCATCACTCTTGTCTATTAGAGTACCTATTTGATCCATCTTGGTTCCCAGCATCTGTTTAACTGGAAGAGAGACTCGTCGATCATTCTTTTTAAATGATATAATAACGTTGTTAACCAGGAATCTTTGCATAATGATAGTAATCTAGTAGAAATCAATTTCACACTTTCAGTAACTAATTTACTTTGACCCAAATGATTGTTTGGCTAGTTGATTGTGTAAATATTCGCCGCTGAACAAGTTTGCTGTAAGTCATCGTGTTTGGTTTGTGACATCACGCATTCCACAGTAATTACCGCGTGCTCTATCTACCTGGTTAGTAGTAGATTAGTAAAAAAGTCTTACGTATCGATTTAATAGATCCGTAAAATTGACTGGTAACACAATATTCGCCGTTGAGAGTCCTTTTGCATTTAAGTAGGTCCTTACTGCGATTCCATTCCTGGGTACAAACATAAACACAAATGCTACTTATCCAAGGTCTTGGAAACAAGGAGTTTGATCTACATATGATATTTTACTTGAATGCTTATGACAATTAATATTTCAGTTAAAATAATAATGATCTATTGCTTTGTTGTAATGTAATATTGACTGTTTTGTAATCATTGATAATTCGTGAATAGTATTTAACCAGAAACATTTGTTTGTCGCCGAGTTGACTGCGACCAGATTTTGAACGTTTTAAATTATGAGAATTGGCCTTCTAGTGTAACCTCTATGGCCATGGTATATGGGTATGGTATGGCATGGGTAGCATTCCTGAAATTGATTTGATTTAAATTCATCCTGTCCGTCCTTTGGACTACTTATACGTTTTTCTAACCGATTTCGACAGAAATTGTAGTTTTGTACCGGAAGAAGATAAGTAAAAGGTACTTATGATTCAACCATAATTGACCAATGCGACTATAATATGATTAGCAGCTACAAGGAAAAATACGTAGCACAATATCCTGATTTCAAACCGTTATCAGACAAATTTTAAGTATTCATTAATTAATCATGTAGAAAAGTATGCACCAAACAAGAGGAAAAACATACAGTTAACATTTGCTTTATCATACCACGTCATTAGCATGAGTCAACCGGGAAAGAGGTTCGTAGCGAACGAACACCAATCACTTTTGTATTAAAGACCAATTCTTATGTCAGGTACGTGTCTTGGCATACAACCCAGATCAATGTGTGTCTCTTTAAAATATCGCGTCACCTCAAAGATCATTGACCTCTTTATAACTAAAGTAGGTGAAAAACCTGATAAAGATATCGAATACATTACTAACTTCATTAACCCAGAACCAGTTATGGACAGGAAAAACAAATGACCAGTGACGTCCTGAGATGGATTGGTAAAAATACAAAAATTGCTTTGATTATAGTGTTTCGGTCCGTCAACATCTATCATGTGGAGGTGTTTTTTCTTCATTAATTACTTTTTATTTCCTTGGCTAAACCTGTATTCGATTAACTTTATCACCTATTATGCACTATAAGAGCTATTAATTAGCAATTAAATGAGCATGTAAACCTAGCTTCTGCCCACGACCCGCTATACGTCCCGAATGTTTCTTGTTCTACCGACTCACCCCGGTGCATCGCATCGCCTGCCCGTGCTATGACATCGTTTTCGCTTACCGTTCGTTCTGACTTTTTTTCTTTTTGTTACGTGAAATAGTCTTCCTCAAGAATGGGGCTATCAAATGCAAGGAGAAAATTTTCAAATCCGAGCGGTAGTTCTATATATTACCGTGTTCAAAAAACCAAAAGACAAACTGACTGTTCAGCTTCATTATTAGTATATAGATAGATAGTAAGTATATGTAATTACATTGGTTTAACTTCTAATTGAAAGCATTAATCAACTGTTGTCACAAGAAAACACCTTATAAAATATAAGTAGCATTTATACATAGATAATTATGTAAATAAACATAACAAATAGACCTTAATCTTCTTTACTTATATAATGTAAGTAAGCTGCCATAAAATAATTTACAATGTTGTTAGAAAGACTCATAAATATGGACTATTATTATTTACAAGATTCAGAGTCTATGGGCTTTGACGCCGACGCAAAAGGTTATAATAATTTGAATAAGTACTTAATATGTTTTGCATTCCGTGCGTAGAAATTCCTGGTTTTTAGGATGTGCATAAACGAAATAAACCCGAGCTAGTAGATGAGATCTGCTTTTTTAGAGATTAAGGGTTGATTTCACCAATTTAAAATGCGTTCAAGAGCTCTCAGTGTCAATATTCCCTTGACACTGACAGCTCTTAAACGCGGTTTAGATGCGCTGATCGCTTCAAGTTTCACAGGTGAAATTCGCCTTTAGAGAGCGTCACGAGATTAACAGTCTTGAGGGCAAGAACACTGCTCCCAAAAATACCAATCTCAGCAAATGTTATATAGGTACATTCTCTCAGTTAAATGCATCATATTTTGCTGAAGCTTATAATAATGCCAGTAGGAAAAGATGTTAATCTATTAATAATATAATCTTGTAACGTGACAATTCCGGTTTAAGGGGTCAAAACCAATCAATGCGATGTTTATAGCAGAGATTTTTTACATAAGTTGCATAACGTCAGGGAAAACCAAGGGAAAGACCCAGTTCCGCTTAACAAACAGTTTTGACTAAAGCCTGCCTTTGCATACGTAATAAAAATTGCCAACGAGTAAAATTTATTGTTTGAAAATACCAATGATGACTAATCATTGGTATTGGCATATCAATGGAATTACTCAGTACATCAGAAACTATTTCTATTCTTTGATTTAGTTATGTGGGGTACTCGTATAAACGAACGGTAGCGTTTAGTCTCTTGTTTCTTGGTCTCGTCACCGCTCGCTAAACGGACCTAATAAGGCCAAAGAAAGCTTGCAAAATCCAGTCGTTGGCTCGGTCTGTACCCAGCATAATCGTGACTGTACCATTTTCCTTCACGCATATACAAGATTTTTGGTTTCTTCTAATGGGGCTAGCTTTTTGGTATCGTCCTAAAAACTGACTATCTAAGACTGGTCCTGGTTTTAACTAAGTAAAATAAGGCTCGCGGCTAAGTAATAACAGCCGCACGGGTCAAACGATCAGGTTAAGCTTCGCAGATCTTTGATAGTCGTGACGGGTCAAAAACCGACAGAAGCAAGAAAATTGGACAACCAGTCTTACCCACGGGCATCGTGTTACCCAGTAACTCGGTTGTAGAGGTCAGATAGGTAGTCACTTCAAGTAAAATACGTGTATTCAGTTGTAACTGGCACACAGACTCCAACAAAATCAATTAAAAAAAACCAAAAGTCATTTATTCAAACTAGACTTTCGAATCAGCCCTTTTCGAAATTCATCAAAATTACAAAAGACAGTCCCCCAAAACGCCCACCCTTCACCACTTCCTAGTGCTTTCGCTGGGAAGAAGAAGTGGCGCAACCAACTCCCCAGCAGCACAGCTGTCTGCAACATAGTTAGGAAACTTGTGTTCTCCTTCTCCATATTTTTCCGCTATTTTAGTTACATAATGTTATCAGTCATGAAAATACTGTAGATTATGTTTAGAAAATATTTGATTACGTAACGCAGTCAATGAATGAAAATAATCCTGTTTTTGCTTTAAATTACGCTACACCGGTATTGCAGTTATCGGTATCTTGTAGTACGTGAAACTGAGAGTGCCGATATTATGTAGGAACATGTGCTGCGTAGTTATTTTAACCAGCACCCTAATTGCGTAACACACGATCAATCGGAATCGGTTTAATTTTGACAGTTCAACAACATTGTTACGCAATTAGGGTGCAGCACCCTAATGGCGTAACACACAATCAATCTCAATCTGAATCATTTTGAAGGACACTGCTAATCCATTGCTTCATGTGTTCGAAAACTTTGTCTGGTCAACAACGTAAAAAACGCAATGAATGCTGTTGAACTGTCAAAATGAAAGCCATTGCTACTGATAGTGTGCAGGAATGTGTATTGTTAGGTGCCGTGTAACCTTATAGGAATACTAGTAATGTGATTTGTCACTTTATCATAAAAACAATTCAGACCGAGGGGAATCTATAAATAATGAGATATTTGAACTGTGGTTACTGATTACGTACTTAAGTAGTTAAAATAATTTGTGAGTAAGACGGGAATTCCCATATTATTCACAATCTGAGTGGCGCTCTGACCGGAATTCTAAAATGATAGCCAAGCATGAATTTAGATAGGATTAAAATTAGATTTGAGTAGTTTTATAGATCAGTTTTAAATACACAGTGTGAAATCAAATCGCTGATGCTAAATATTTTGGAGATGAGCATCAATACTTGCCCGTTTATGAAAACTTCAGAATTACAGAACAAGGACAATTCGGTTGAGTATTTTTAAACGAACGCATAAAATGTTGTTAGTAATTGTTTGCAGAGTTGAATATTCACACAGTCGCAAACGAGATTCACATAGAATACCTTATGGACGGAGAATACATATAATATGAATTATATGGTAATTTGGAGGAAAACCTCATAAATGGATACCTACATATATTTAAATTGGATACGACCTAGCGTAAGATCTAAATGGAAATTCCTTCCCAACTCAATGCTTGTATATGCGCAAGTTGCATAATATTTCCGCCCAATTTGTTCTTCTTTGTTTTTGTGTTCTTTCTTCTTTTTTTCTTTGTGAAGTTACTAAGTTTGATGTGCTTACACGGGCAACTAAATTGCGAAATGTTGCACGATTCTTGTCCAAACCGGGCTATTTATGGCAATAACAAGATTATATAGAACTAAATTGCCTGGAACTGGGCAATTTTAGCTGCCCACCATTACATCTAAGTCTGTGTTGTCTGCTACCTATGCTACATTAGAGTTTCTAGGCCTTGACATTCAAAGTAAAACGCCAATGAACGGTGGCATAGTTTTACGATAGAACGCTCCCCAATTTTATCACCCATTCTGTTTAATTGAGAATGTATTTTATGAGCTAATTGTTAATTTTTGCTTCATTAGCATTTCTGGTCAAACTGTTAAAGCTACTGGTGGGCCGATCACGGGTTTTACCGAAGATTATTACTATTCTATTTAAATAGACAGAATAAATGATAACACACACTTGATAGTTGATATCTTTGTTGATATGGATGTAATTATGTAATTCTGTTACTTCTTAAAGGGGTAAGCATTTAAAGATTTAAGAAAAAAGAATTTAAAGACTTATACTAGATGCAACTTTTTAATAGAATATTATTCGGTTTTAATAGAATATTATTCGGTAGAATGTTCGGCATTTTTGCCGAATAATCGGCCGAATACGAACGTTCGATAAACCTGCTGAATACCGGACATAAAACAAATATTCGGCCCATCCCTAATTAAAGCTGTGGTCTGTGGTTTAGTTGTTGATTTTTGCGATACGGGTTTGATTTTCGTACAGCCTATGTCTATACTAATTACATAATTACTGTACGAGTGACATACTCTGTGGTAGACTGGTAAGTAATAAATCAGATTGGGCTACATACAGATAGTTGTTCCGGGTCTGGATGTTTACACAGTACATCTACGATTGAGGGGAAGTGGGCCACTATGTTTTTTTGTTTATTTTATTTTTGTAAGTGGGAAGATTCTGTAAACGCACCCAATATGCTGTTCTGGGGCATTTCTAGTGCGCCAATTTTCTTTTTATTCTGAAGCTTCTGTGGTATGGGGCTCTGTAGACTGCCAACCAGTCTTACCAAAGGGTATCGTATTACCCAGTAACTGGTTGTGGAGGTCAGATAAGCTCCATATAAAATACTTACCAGTATTTTAGCCAGGTAGGTAGGTTGAGCTTTACTTGCCGCGGCCAGTCCGTAGATGGGTGACCATCGCCGTTGGTTCCGGCTGTCATTCTTGGATCTTTGACAGTCGTTACGGTTAGTCAGAAGCCCGAAAGTCTGACAATCAGTCATACCAAGGGGTATCGTGTTACCCTGTAACTGGGTTGTGGAGATCAGACAGCAGTCGCAGCATGTAAAATACTGGTATTCAGCTGCATCCGGTTGGACTGGAAGCCGACCCCAACGTAGTTGGGATAAGGCTAGGCAGATTGATTGAGCCTCTGTAGCCTAACCTTGGCGTAAAAATAAGTTTCAATTTCCCGAGTCTCAAAGAACAGTGACGTAATAAAATATTGCTTTAGTTTTTATCGCCATCGACATTGTAATTAGGGGTGAGTGCTCCCATATCGTAAAACATATGTCAAGAAGATGGTCTCATAAATATTTCATGCCTTGGACCTGTGCCAATACTAGTGCTAGTATATCACGAAAATAGAACAAGGAAGATACTATACACATAAAAATTGTGCACCTACATTGATTACAAGAGAAAAAAATAAATAAAAAAAAATACTCAGGGACACACCTGAGTATTCTTTTTATTATTATTAATTAATCTGTACATTTTCCGCAACAGAACACCTATCTATGTGTTAATAAAGTGTATCTATGAGCAAAATTTTGTATTTCATAATTTTGACTATGGATTAGACTCATAATTATGTCATGAGGAAATACTGCTACATTTTATCTTTAATAGCATATAACTACCTAATCCATATTTTGGGCTCACAACTTTTTAAAAGTTTAAATCATAATCTGATAATGTTTGCAGGGTCAACAAGGCTAGAGATCGCACAAGAGAGGGAAGTTTGGAAGGAAAAAGGGGAGGCCTTTGCCCAGTAGCAAGACACAAAATAGGCTAACAAAAAAAAAAAAACATTTACAACTTATGGTTATGGCTCTTGCAATAACTTATAGAAAATATTAAACTTGATTAGAATGCATACTAATTATAAAAACTAGTTCACTAAAAATAACTAAGCCATCAAAGTGGTTATTAAATAGAGAATTTGTGTTGTCTGGAAATAAATCTGCAGGCTTAATCATTTTGAGCCTTGATTGGCAGTTGCCAAAGTATGAAGCAAAATATGAGTACAGATGCAAAAAGTTTGTGAGTTGAAAGGAGCTGGAGTGATTTGAGTTGTTATATGATCGCACAGTTATTTATTTTTTCTCTTAGTTGCATTTTGTTTATTTTACAAGTGTTATTGTATTGTGTTTTATTTATTAATTTTGTTATTTTCTCATGTTTACATTTTACCAAACTTACTTTATGTAGGTAGTGTCATTTTTAAGTAGTAAATTGTAAGTTTGTAAATTGCTCTGAACAACACCTTGGAATTTTGTTCTGTAATGTTGTGTAGTTAAACTTAAACAAATAGTATATTATATCTAGTAAGAGCATATACATAATAAGCCTGCAAAAGCCTTAATAATTTCATTGTTGAGTCATAACATAATATTGCTTGACTTAATATGTACATAAATAAAATTGCTTCTAGGCATCAATGTGTTTAAAAAAAATAGGTTTTATGATACACTGTTAGAGCCCACATTCAATTTAAAAGTGCTATCCTACTAATATTATAAATGCGAAAGTTTGTATGGATGTATGGATGTTTGTTACTCTTTCACGCAAAAACTACTGAACGGATTTGGATGAAATTTGGCACACAGATATTTTATAACCAGGATTAACATATAGGATACTTTTTATCCCGATATTCCCACGGGATCGAAACTTATGCCGGTGAAACCGCGGGGCGCAGCTAGTAAAAAATAACTGGTAAAAGATTTGTGTTTTACTTTTTGCAGTTACTAGAACATGCATCATAAATTCATAAATAATGTGTGTCTGAAGTACTTGGTAATAAGTTCTAATTGTATTGCATCACATTCATTTCAAACTGGCTGAAAAATATAGGATTCGTATTTTGAATTCTTCATATAGAAATTAAAGAGACTTAACCTCATTCAACACCTAAGGAGGCTTTCGTTAGGCATTTCGATGGAGGGCTTAGTACAAATAACAGTAGGTACTCCTGGACTTGGTCCATTTTTTAGGGAGGTTCTTCTCTGTAGATTTCTGACCAAGTGAGGAATTTTTCATTCACTACCTTAATTAATTTCTCTTTTTAAAAAGAGAAATTAATTAAGGTCATTAAGTATCTAAGTATTAAAAGACTAAGTTATTTGGTAAATCTATGATATGTATGTAGGTAGTTTACATAATGTTAGGTTAATGATTAGAATGACTTTGTAAGCAATTTTATGGTGTCAGAGACAAACACAAATGCTAATGTAGTTTTTTTAAGCTACACAGCAAACAGATAATGCCTGTTGTCTATGTAATAAATTATTCAAATTATTATTTAAGAAACTGGTTGGTATGATCAAGAATACTTGAAATTAATAAAAACCGGCACAAAATATCAATAAATTGCGTAAGGCTACATTAAAAAAATAATTACAAAGAAAGGTAATATACAATAATCCTACACTGCACTACTTCCTTGTACAATACGATACTTGCCTATGAAAAATCTACACGAAGATAACAATAAATATTGTAAATAGTAGGTATAAAATAACACAACTGGTTTTGCACCTGTCTAGAGTTTGACTCGGTGTAGTCGGACGATTAATATTATTTACTGCTATCTATGTACGTACCTTTTCAAAAATTCTCCGCCAATACAAATCTGACCGCGACGGAGTCAGCGGCATCGAAACAGCCGTTTCTCGTCCAGAAGGCATTTTCACTCAAAAAAACAACAGTAAATAACGTTAAATGTAAATAATTAAGCTAAGTAGCACTTCTTAACACTGCCGTGAACAAGGCACAGAACATGATCGATTTATCCTCCACAATGCGAGATAAGAAAACGATTGTAGGAAAAGATAAATATTTCGCGATTATCTTTAGTGTATTCGTGTTTATTTTACGTAAATAAAGACAACAAACTCTACCACGGCACCGTTAGCGACTGACGGGAAAATAAAACAATGAATGAATAACTTCACTTCGCTTTGATTGACACTTGACACTGGCACGGATGCATGAACCGTAGACATGCCGTAGACAGAGAATAAAAGCATCTCTGAAAAAAAATATGCATGGCAACACTGGATCGGAACCATGCGATCTTTAGAAGTCTCCATATTATTTCTTTTTATTTATTGATTATTTTGGTTAAACATTATTAACACGTTAGCTGTCCAATGTACCGAATACAGTACACGCCGCGTGGGTCCATCACGTCCGTGTACCGTAAATGGTACACTCGCCCCTTTAACTTTCTATGCGCTCTAACTTCATGGACTTGTGTGTTATGTTGCTCTATTTGTCAGGACTTGTCAACAGACAGAATATTACAAAAAATGATTTGGACATTTGGGGTTATCGAAAAATTATGTATGGGGACAGTTAACGTGTTAAACAATGTTAGTCCTATAATATTTATGAATTTGCTGAGCGTTCACCATGTTTTACTATTTTGTGAATGCAACGCAAGGTAAGGTAATTATAGTTTTTATGAACGCATTTATAAAGATTGTACTCTGTGTCGGTCGGTTGCCATGGTGATGGTTGTCAAAATGTTGGCATACACCATACAAACAAAAAATATTGTCCTACGACCTACGACCCGCAGCTATGCTTATTACCAGGAAAAATAATAGTTACAAAAGTCGAACTAAATGACATGTCTCAAACAATGAACGATTTTAATCGTTGTAATAAAGTTTCAGGTGTATACTGGCTAAAGAAGGATGTCAGAGATTTACAAATAAAGTAAGTTTTATAATATTTAATAATTACCTGTTTGCTTTACCCTTGTATGAAACAGGCCTTGTTTCATACATACAAGACTGTTTTAAGACACTCTTTTATTTACTGCAGTAAGTACTTACTAATCTATTGTTAACAGTAGTGTAACCAAAAGTTTCTTGTGTGTTATTCTACTGTTCCAATAACTTAAATAAGAGAGAGATATTTAATAATTAAATCTACTAGATAGGATGTTCATACACATCCTGGCTATTTAAGCGTTCATAAAGAAAGACAAAAAATAAATATAAAAAAACCAATTTAATACCTTGCGGGACACTAAATACCCCCCAATGTAATAACGATAAAACATCTACTGTGTCTCGTTCATTGAACTTCAACCAATTATATATATTTTCAGACTAAAACTGAAGCCCCAAGATGGAATGATATCACTCCCAAAATTCGAAGACTGTACCAAAGGAGATAATATTTTAAAATTAGAAAACACTGCGGATGAGTACTCTTTTAAATGGCAAGAAAAACTATTCAGCTTATGGGAAGTACAACGTTACACAGACATTCACAACTGCATCACAGATTCCGAATTAAATTATCATGAAATTATTGAAAACATAGAATACAAACCTTCTAAAATATTCACTTATGTGGATGAAGATTGCTATTTACCATTGCCTATTGACTGTAAGAAAAAAAATAAAGGTCTTCTCAATTTGGATTCATATTTGGAAAAGTTGAATTTGAATGATGCAGTTGGTAGAGTATTTGGAGGTGATACAATTTCAACGACTCTTTTATTCAAGAGTGAAGAGAATGTTGCAATGGAAAAGGAGGAATGGACAGCGATGCACATTGTTTTTGATAATTCTGATTATAATGAGTAAGTTTTCCTCATACATTACCTTATAGGGTTGTAAGTACAGCTACAAACGGTGAGATTTAAATTTTGTTCTGCACACTGCTCAGGATATTAAATTGTGTCAGAAAGAGTATAATTATCATCTATACTTATAATAAGAATGTAAAAAAGTTGTGTCTGTACATTGAATATATTTAAAAAAGAATAATTGAGGGGGGTTAAGAAACAGTAATAGAACACGAATCTAATAAAAAAATTCTGTCTGTTTGTCTGTTTATCTGTTTGTCTGTTTATCTGTTTGTCTGTTTGTCTGTTTATACACGCTAATCTCCGGAACTACTGGACAGATTTGAATGAAACTTTTTTTGTTATGTAGCTACTAAACCTGGGCAACATATAGGCTATAATTGATTTTGGAAACTGGAACACCTGATGCAGAACCGCAACAGACCAGCTAAACTATAAGAGTTACAAAAATGGCGCCTTAAAAAAAATTTTGCGTCTGATGAGCATTTTCTGCTGCAAGAATAACATAGAAGATCCGGAACACCTGATGTGGAACTCTTAGAGCACAGCTAAACTATAATATATATAGGTTTGACATCTGAGCAAAAGTTATTCAGTCTGATGAGCATTTTCTGCTGCGAGAATAAAACTCGAGGATTGGAACATCTGATGTGGAACTCTAAGAGCACAGCTAAACCATACCATATATAAGATTGACATCTTTGCAAAAGTTGTTCAGTCTGATGAGTATTTTCTGCTGAGAGAATAAAATTCGAAGATTGAAACATCTGATGTGGAACTCGGAGAGCACAGCTAAACTATGGCATATACAGACATGACATTTTAGCAAAATTTGTTTGGTCTGATGAGTATTTTCCGCCGAGATAATAAAAATCAAGGATCAGGAACATTTGATGTGGAAATCACTTTATACTAATATAACTAGGGCAGATGAGATTAACGCCTCATTAAAACATTCGTATCTATGGCCTTACTTTTTTTAACAATAAATATGAGAGCCCAGCTTGGTGGTAATTCACATTTTCATTCCAAGAGTTTTCAGAAACATTATTAAAAGTTGGAGAAGGTCTCCTTCCTGCACAGGTCTGGTGACTGTACCTGATATACTTGGAAAAGTTGTTGCCTCCGAAGAGGAACTTATACAATCAGTATTTGGGGACATTCAGAGCATAAGAAACCAGAAAAAATCGTGGTTATGTGAACGCGCCATATCGACCCTAAAAAACGAACAAGTTGCATCAATAAATGAAAAAAAATTGGGGGAAATTATTGGAGATGAAGTCGTTTACACTTCTTTTGATAACGTAGACGATCAGGACGACGTCACCAATTACCCAGTTGAGTTCCTCAATTCACTCACAGCGATGAGTGGTCTCCCTGCTCATAAAATAAGACTCAAAGTTGGTGTTGCTCAAATATGGAAAAACCAACAATATAGTTTATAAAGATTTAAAAAAAAATTGTTATGTTAACTAATTGATATTAATTTCGCTTTATAATTTCGGAATGAAAATAATTCTACCTTTATATTTTAATGAAGTTATAACCTACCCAGTCTACAACACTCAATCTAAGTTATACCAAACTTAATTGAAATCCTCCATCGGTTTTGATTGATTTATTGGCTGACATATCAACGCACAGTTCAAACTCTTACCGAAATTCCTATCGGAATGAGAAAGGGGCTGGATTCGCGTACGAAGTCGCGGGCAGAAGCTAGTCTAATAATATATGTTCTTATTACACCTAAGACTGTCGGTGACTTTAAACTTTGTCAAGCCTGTCCGAGTTTGGGAGGAAGGCTTTGAGGAAGCGTTATTGCATACCTACTAATAGAAGGAGGATAAGAGTAGTTTGATAGGTGTATTTATTTTGTTATAATGCCAATAAATGCATTTTTCTTTCTTTCTTTAATCCTACTAATATTATAAATGCGAAAGTTTGTATGGATGTATGGATGTTTGTTACTCTTTCACGCCAAAAGCACTGAACGGATTTGGATGAAATTTGGCACACAGATAGTTTATAACCAGGAATAACACATAGGATACTTTTTATCCCGATATTCCCACGGGATCGAAACTTATGCGGGTGAAACCGCGGGGCGCAGCTAGTATTATTATAAAAAATACGCGCATTGTCGTGGAGTTGCGGACACCAGCCCGTTTTACCTATTACCTATTAAATACGAAAGTAACCCTGTGTGTAACCTTTTCGCTTATGCCTAAACTACTAAACGGATTTTGATAAAATTTGCCAAGGATATAGATGGCATTCTGGGGAAGGACATATGCTTCTTTTTGTCCGGGTAGCACATTCCGTGGTATAATTTCGACATCCAAACGGACAAAGCCGCAGGCAGAAGCTGGCACCCCTATAGTTCATTAGATATGATGAAGCCCCATGTAGACGTTGCCTGAGGGTAGAAGTGATAGTTGTCAAGTTGTCACAAGTTGACGAATCACTGAACTCTCGCAACACGTCACAACACCCCTCCCGCACCGCGCTGCTACCTCAGGCAACGTTGGCCTATTGACTATTGCCATAAACAGCCATTATTATGAAAGTATATCCGGTACTTATAATAAAAAACAATTTAATTTTTTTTGTTTGTCTCTCTGTCTGTTTGTTCCGGATAATCTCCGAAACGGTAGGACCGATTTTGACGGGACTTTCACTGGCAGGTAGCTGGTCTTAAGCTATTTTTATTTTAGAAACATAATTATTAAAGAGACACATTATTGATTTTCGACATCCACGCGCAACAAGTCGCGGGCGCAGCTAGTTTTATTTTAATATAGCACTTTAATTATAATTCTTCAATGCTATCCTTTCAGAGACGCCCACTTAATCTACAAGCAGGAAGTAACCCTCCTCTCAATATACCACAACACAGCCCACAACTACATGGTGATGATGCCAGATGTCAACAGCTTGGAACTGAACCCATACTCAGTGGAGACGGCTGCTGGAGTACCATGGGGATACCAGTACGCTGTTGAGATAGAATTCGATGATGAGTGCGGGGAAGAGTTAGTAATGTTGGTATGACTGTTTATTTTTCACTTAAACGGAAGCGTTAGTGTAGGCCGCGAAATTCAATTCAATTTTCTTACGTTTTTTGCAATTTGCAGGTCAGTGTAGAGGTTGTATGTTGATCTAAATATTGTTCGCGGCCGTTAAATAGCAGCCGGGGGGTTAATTGTAGGCTTTCGCTGTAATAGTAAAAAATGCTCAACATGTTATTTCCCATAAGATAACAGTATTGTTTTTTTGGCCGGCACTTTAACTCTCATACTCATAAAAACTCATACTCCATAGAAAAGGGAAGTAAAGTAAAAGAAGGGAAGGGAAGTATATATAAATAATATAATAAATAAAAGGGAGGATCCTCCGGCCAGACGGGTGTTGTGTCTGGCGGGCAACTGCCCGACGATTGATGTCGGGAAAATGTAGGTATGTATGCTAATTGCGCGGTAAACTCTGCTTGTGAGATTCAGGATTTGCGTGACGTCAGTATGACGCGTTGTTCGGATGTGGCGTTGTAGATACCGCTACATAAGAAATGTATGATGTCTTTTAAACTTCACTAGCATACAGTGTCGTTTTGATAAATAAAATACACACGAGTGGCACGCGTCAACAACAACACAGGCAACTGCAGACGTAACACGCGTTTTGAATTCAATTAAAATATTTATTTTCAGCTAAAAAAACTACACAAGAGATGGGAGAGGAAACAAAGACATTTGCTGAACTTCGTGATGCCTCCTGTCGGCAAGAAACAGTACTATGTAACATTGGAGATACTTACTGCTACAAACTTTGATATGGATAGCATGTATATAGAATTTGATATTAAGGTGAATATTTTATACTTACACTATCAAAATAATAGGATTGGGAGTAGTTACTGGTGGCCCTTAAGTATGTTAGGTTCGCCTTCCAGTCTAGCCAGATGCAGCTGAATACCAATATTTTACATGGAGCGAGTCGATGTTCCTCCCACACTGTATAGGCAGTGGCGTAGCGTGGGTATCGGCTGCCCGGGGCGGAGGACAATTTTGCCACCCTCTCAATTAGGTATTTCAATTTAATGTATACTACTTATATTTATACATTATATACATTAATTCTAGAGAACTTTTCGGCAAGAACAGTCATCATTATTTTGCATTATACAGGCTAGATTTTAAATAAAATAGTTTATTTGTTTTACAATCACGTTTATTACCCCGGCAAGTCAGTATAGACGGTGTTGCCATTCGCTACAAAATATCATTCAAAGAAAGAAGAAAATTCCGTGCTCTTTTCAATCGGTCCGAATTTATAGTTGCGTTAAAAATATGAAATGGTTCAAATATTTACAAAATATATTTTATTATTTACTGTGAAATTTTGCCGCCCCCTAAAAGTGCCGCTCGGGGCGAACTGGCCCCCCCGCCCCCACTACGCTACGCCACTGTGTATAGGCTACTTGTCTTCAAACCCCATACATTTTGTATGTTCATATTATGTTCTACATACTTCAGGTGCCTGAGGACATCCAGTGCACGGAGACCCTCCACGGAAGAACGCACACGAGTGAAGCTGTGATGATCGATGGAGATAAAGTATGGAGCTACGGACATATTGTGGAACTGAGTTTACTTATTAATACTGGAATAGGTAAAGTATTGGTGATTAAAACACCAGTTACTAATAATTTATTATTAATTTTAAAATGCGATGTGGACGAGTACTTCGACGCCTTGTCCTTTTGTTTTTGTATTTATCTATATATAATTAGTGAGTCATTTAATTTAGTACATAGGTCTATTCTATTTTACGATTCCAATTTATGTTATTTCAAGTTAAACAAATATCAACTTTATTTTAGTAGGAATTGAGTTGATTTCAGAGTGACAAGAATGATTTTAATAGTTTTAAAAATGTTGAAGTTGTATCGTAAACTGAACTTTATTGTGTAGGAATTAAAGTTATTTTTCTAATAATTCATATTTGTTTACATGTTTGGCAAATTCAATACACAATATCAACTTTTCTGCTGTGTAAATAAGGTTGATTATCTTGCACTATATAATAATCAAATCATAATATAATTCAAAATATTTTATTTCATTCTTTTTCACATACCTGGGCACTGATGAAACGTTAAAAGCTAGCACGGTTCCAATTGTTACATTATAGTTACTTTTCCAGAATCAGAAAAATGGGAAACATATGTGAACCCAGTTTACTTTATTTAATTACAGAACCAGCACCCATCAAATTATTTCTAGAAGCCATATCCTCAGACTGGTGGGGTCGCCACCGCACCGAAGGGTACTGCTACCTTCCTCTCACCCTGGACCCTGGCTGCTACTGCAAGGAGATGGCTTGCATCCGCCCAGAGGAGTTGGATGTAGTGGAGGCTGCGAGCAGGCGGTTCTTTCTAGGCGGATGCCATATGATCAAGGATTTGAATGTCCTGGCTGAACCACAGCTCCAGGTGATTTCATTTTAAATTCGGGGAACTAAGAAGGTCAAAATCACGCCCAAATGGGTCCTATTAAGCAGTGCAGCTTCCGAGCAGTGGGTGCCCAGTGGTATCGGCCGGCGGCTCCGACTTACGAGAGGTTGGTCGTGAGTTCGAACCCAGGCAGGCACGTTCAGTCACGAGCAAAAGTATGTATACACTAGGCTTTATTCAAAAGCGATATACTCCTTTATTTTTTATTAAAATTTTATGTTGTTACGAACATAGCATTTTAGAACCCATAGGTTTATGTGATGTGTCGTATTTCAACGTTGCATTCTTTATTTCACGAAAAAAACGAAATTGAAAGTTGCTAAGTGTTGACATATAGGTGCTCGTGACTGTACTATGTTTATTTAATTTCCCAAAATTTGTCTCCATACTCAGAAGAGTGAGCTTACAAATGATTAAATAGCGCTTCCATGACAATCAAGTCACTGAGTCATTGTGTGTCAGAGGTGTCACAACGAGACAGAAACGCGAACTAGTATCTTTTGACGCGGTAGTGCGAATCTAACGATTTAAATCTCTGTCAGCCAAGTCTAATTCTCACCTACAGGACACAAACTACACATACACAACGACAGGCGCCATCAACCTTTGATGAATCATCATCTTTCAAGCAACTTTATACCGTATTACTAACCACATAAAGTTTAAAATCAAAAGCAAGTGGGCTAAGATCCACTTCTACTTTTTGCTGTTTCAATCTTTAAGATGTTAGCAAGTCGGTGTAAATTCACTTGTGAAGTCGGCTATGTAAGATGACATTATTCATAGTCAAGGCTCTTTCTCATCCCTACAGGACACCAACTACACATACACATCGACAGGCTCCATCAACCTTCGATGGAGCGTCATCTCTCAAGCCCAAGTCGGCGGCTTGGTCGCGCCACCTCCTCAACCAGGCACCAGTACAGCATCAGCACTACTCTTGGGAGCTGAAGCTGCCCTGAAAAAGTATAAAAAGGCGAGGGCTCGACTCGCGGCTGCTACTAAAGATCTTAGTGATGTGACACACACGGGGACCGGAGATGGGTAAAATGTAAAATGGTGGTTTTTTTATGAGGAATAATTATGATATGATACTAAGGGCCTATACATACATAGACGTTCTGGTTTCAGGGCGGCAAAGTAACAGCTGTTTTTGTGTAGTTAACCCCAACTGCATCGGATCTGTCGAGAATTCAACCGTCCCATTTGTAATGCATTTTAAAATGAAAAGACAAGGCGCGGTTATAAAATTTAACAGTGAGAACATACGATATTTTGAAAGAGTATTTCAAAATGTCGAAGTAAATATTCACCGTCCCACTCGCACGTTTTATGACCATGCGAGCTGAGAATATAGTGACGTTATTATTGTGGACGTCCACGTCCATACAGTGTATGGAATATATACGTGCACGCTATAAAGTTACCGTGGACGGAAATTTAAAAACGTCTTCAGTTCATATATTTCCATACATTTTACTTCCCTGTGTTATCGTGACATCGTGACGTGTGACATAATGTCTTTACATTAGAAGTTATAAAAGTGCACATTGGTTCCTAAAATGTCAACTCCTTACAAAGCTTAAGAACTTCGATGAAAGAGATTCCGTAGTAGGAAATGTACAGAAACGAACAAATGTAAGTTTGGATGTAAATAATTTATTAGTGATTAGTAATTAAAAATAAGTTACTCAAGACTACGTTTACTTTTAATATTACCTACAAGTAAAGTTACATTACGAGGTAGTTTACATTATAATTCAATAGTTTACATATTTGAATGATTTAGGGCGGGTTATTTCACGTCTTGCTTACTACTGACTTACGCCAAATAATAACGAGCACGACGTACTTGTTTGACGTACGACAAGGCCATAATTTAGTTATTGTAATTTGGAACAACGAGTTTCTTGGTTTGACGATAGTTAGCGCCATTTTTGACGTTTACGCGTACGTCAAGTGGACGTGAAACAACCCTATATAACTATGTATGTACATAAAAACGTGGCGAACGATTGGACAAAGGGTCGATTGCAAGATGAAGGGAAAAACTGAAGAATTTTATCCGATACCTAATTCAAAATAAGCCCTTGAAAGTTACATGTAATTTTATTACAAGTATGTGTTCATTTATTATAGTTAAAAAGCTGTAGGTATGCATTTAGCACCTAGTACAATATTGCCTGTAATGTCATTAACATACCGGTGGTCAACTGTTACTACATGACAAATATACTAAACGCCAACGTTCCTGGCACGCATGGTCATAAAATGTGGGAGCGAGATAACACGAATCTCAGTATAGTTTATAGAAATGTTGTACCTACTCAATATTCATCTTCCTATTCGCAAATTTCATGACCGCGACTGCGACACGACCCGTGGTCAATAATATATGTAGTTAGTTATATACAAATAGAGCAGTTACTTTATGCGCCAGTAATGAGGGTTTTCTGAAATTACGTTCACTAGGTGGCAGCAGTGAGGCGTCAGGTCCGGGCAACCTGTCAAAGCGCCTATATTTTCTTTAGTCGTGACTGAATGATGCACGAATGATGATCATATATTTTATATTCATTGTCGAAATGGAAGTCCTCTTGTCAAAGTGGCGCCAACTGGTGGCGTGAATTTTCATGAAAACCCTCATTGCTTTGTCGCTAAGGCTGCGTGTGCACGACAGAAGCATAACGTAGCACAGGCACATACAATTATTCCAAAGCATTATACGGTAACATACTAAAGACAACCTTTATTGTGTTTTAAATGAATAAATATATATTAAATTGAAACCTGAAAATGTTCTTTAGTGCCTATTGACTTATCTTTTTGCTTAAAACGATTTACAAAGAAAAGAAACTTACAAATACTAGATGACGAGAGTAAGGCATCCCAATTTGACGTCTACCTACTCGACCTAATGGCATCCCTAAGTTGTTGAGTTACAGCTGCCAGGCTCTTTGCTCGTCGCCTCCTTGCTTCCCGAGCGCGCATGAGTCGAACACTGCGCGCGTCTGTCAGGGCCGCGTGCGCCGCGTGATGCGCGCGCCGGGCTGCGTCCATGGCTGTCACTTCTTGACGAAGGAGCGATGACTCCCAGGAGCTGAGGGCGTTGTGTATCGCGACTCGCTGAAACGAACAAGTATGGTGACCATGATGGAGTTTAATGCTATCATAATAACAATATAGGAGAGAATACTCGTAGTAGATTATTCCCTTATGTCGCAGAATAATTTCGAAGTAACATCGTGTCTCAAATATATGACGTCGAAGTAGGATATTGTCGAAGTACAGCATACCGGAGTAGAGTACGTCGAAATCACTGATGTCGGACTACCATTGTTGTCGAAGAAGCATGTCGCCGAAGTCGCATCATTTCCTTGTTAAGTCATGTCGAAGAAACGCTTTGTCGGAGTACAGTAGCGTCGGACTTAAAGGTATTTCGAACTAAAGTATTGTCGAAATGAAGTCGTGTCGGAGTTCCATATTGTCGAAATAAAATCTTGTCGTATTACGATTTGTCGAAATTCAGTTGGTAAGTCAGATTATTCCTTAAGGGAAAAAAGCAATGTCTTATGTTACGGTACGGGCGTCATATTGAATCCCAAGCGTGATGAAGGATTCTAGTGCTCCTAGGCGTAGCGAGGGAGTTAAGACTAGAATTCTGAGTGCAGCGACGGTTTCTAGCTCACCCAAGACGGAGACACCTTAATCCCCAAGGAGAACATTCTAGTTTTCACACCTTCTGCGCGGATTAACTCTCAAAAAATATATTCAAAAAACATTGTTTTGTATTAACAAATCAACGATTTTTGTAAAAGTTTTCATAAGAAAAATCACATTATTATAATGAAATTCAGTACAATATTATTGCCCGGCCAGACCAGGGCTATAAAGGTTTTCATGACATAATTTGACATTATAGAGCAGGTGGTGTGAAAATACTATTAACAGTGTTGATTTAGTTAAATTCTGAAGGAATCGTTGACTATTACTTATATTTTTAAGATAACACCCGTTTTTCGCCCTAGTTTTATCTTCTAGATTCCTAGAAGATGTACCTGAGTAGCATCTTTCAACATCTTCGTTCGTCTCTGCATAGCGTTGTCGGCTTTTCTCTGCTTGTCAATTAGTTCTATGTGTTTCCTGAACTGTTCTGCTTCATCCATGCGTATACGTCTGTCAGCGGCCAGCTGCGTGCGCGCCTCTTCTTCCAATGCTTTATCTACTAGGAAGCACGTCTGAGGAATTTTAAAATATCGCTTTAAATGTGGGAATTTTGAAGTCATAAGACTTCATGATTAGGGATTAAGACCGACTGTCCCATAATTATCTATCTATATTATGTAAATCAAAATGATATGATGATCATTTGAGAACGGCTGGACCTGGCATATGCATATGATATGGCATTTTTCTGTTTAAAAATGTTCGTAATAAAAATTTGAGTTATATGGAAAGCAAAGTTTCGTGTTTTACTTAAACTACCTAAACTAAACGACACGACCAATACTTCCTGCAGTCACGGTCTTAAAGTGCGAGAGAGAGGGTGAAGACATCCCTTTCCCACATTTTACAAAGTCTGGCGGTTAGAAGGTAAATAGGAGCCTTTTGGCCTCGTACTGGACTTCGCTATTTTTAATATTTTTTAAATGTTTCTTTGATTGTATTTAGTTTAGTAGGTACCTATGTGATTTTCCCGTGCGTGTCACAATAAATACTTTTTTCTTTTATTACCTTCCGATCATCGATATGCGCAAGTAGCTCAGCACTGCGCTGTTCCTTGTGCCGGATGCCCTCCACCAGCACCTGTCTCTTGAGCTGCGACTCCAGCGACTTCTGGTACTGTATGAACTCATAGCGGGACTTCTCTTCGCGCCGCTTTTCAACGATGTAGCGCTTGTACTGGTCTAGGGTTTCCGCTTCGACCTGGGGTTTAATTAATTTATGAACGTCTTGGAATGAAACTGAAAAATTATTCGATCAAGATAAAATGGAACCACCATTTTATAATCCTTTTAAAAAGTTCAGACTCAAGAAAGGGGTAGGTATTATTATTTTATTATGTAATAGACTCGGTCGTCACTCCAGAACTTTTTGGCCCTATCGGCCATCTGTTCTGCGTGCACGAAGCACAAAACCGATGCAAGTGGCGATGCTTGCCTATGTCCAGCAGTGGATGTGTTTCGGCTGAAATGATGACGATAATGATGT
This sequence comes from Apamea crenata, assembly GCA_949629185.1. Classification (NCBI taxonomy): domain Eukaryota; kingdom Metazoa; phylum Arthropoda; class Insecta; order Lepidoptera; family Noctuidae; genus Apamea; species Apamea crenata. The sequence goes on from OX451372.1 coordinate 8,386,465, forward strand.
ACTGATGTAGCTATTTATCCCGTATGTTGCACCTGCCATGTTTTCTCTCTGCATCACCCTAAGGTTGACTGGTAGAAAATGCCTCAGGCATTAAGTCTGCCTTTGTACAGTAGTTTTTTCACTTGTGCATAAAGTTTTAATAAAATAAATGTACTAGACTGGATCTTTGGAAGAGTAACGGTGGAGTTTCTTACCCATTCTTCTCCATACGAAAATTACCTTTTGGATGGGGCGACTAGAATCAATTTTATTTTAATGTAATTTTTGACGTTCAAAAGTGCCTTTTATGTGCCTATTTGAAATAAATGATTTGACTTTGACTTTGCTGCGCCGGCGCCGTATCTGCCTTTTGCCATATTCAACCCCAAGGCGCCTAACCAATAGTTGTGATTGAAATAACTGAAAACCTGAAAAGGGGCCATTGTACTCATCGTTATAAACAATTTTTATTATAGGACCAACATTGAAATCCTGAGTAAAAAATCAGCTGTTCCCAAAGCGCTTTGAAGGTCCGTGGCATATTTACATGTTCGCCATTTTGAAAAACAAAAACCAAAATCGTATACTAGGCTCCATATAAAAATCTTCAGTCCCCTGAAACAGTTAGCTACTCCGTAACTTTATGTTCGCATAGCTCGACAAAGCTGAGTGCTGCAAACATAAAGTTATGGAGTAGCTAACTGTTTTTTTTTTGGTTTCAATTATTTAAATTATACTTTCAATATCACACACTTTTAATCATCAAACCCGTACTAACGATTTCTCTTTCTTCTTTCTCCTTCTGCCACAGCTGTCGGAACTGGTCAGCTAGTTTCTCTCTCTCGATATCATCTTCTCTCTTCCGTGCTAGGGCTGCGAGTAGTTTCCACTCTCTCTCAGGGATTGAGTCTAAGATATTGTCTGTGCTGCAGTTTTCGTAGTCGATGGAATTAACCAGCTGGGATATGGAGCTCCGTACTGAAACAATAACAAGATAACAAGGATTTCTGTTGCGAAAACTTGAGATTTAGGTAGGGTAGACCGGGGACAATAGTACCATTTTCTAAACATCGGTTGATTACACAAATTCAACTGTCGCTTTTTGTTTTAAATATTATTATTTTACAGCCTTAGTTTATTATCTACCGAAGAAAATATCTAAAGTTGGCCTAGATTGAACAAAACTTGGTCAAAATTGACGTTGAATGAAATGATGGCTAGTGCTACAAATGACCCCTTTTAAGGGTTAATTGTACCAAAACTGCATAGGGTAATAAAACTCGAATAAAGGTATTCAGTCATTTATTTGAAGTCTTATGGGTTTATAATCATTCTTAAAAATTAGGAACAAAAATATTGTGAGGTCAGTGTTTTAAATCAACACAAATGTAAAGTAATAACATTAACTTAACAATTCTTCACTTCGAACAAAAATAAAATAAGTTTTTATTAACATATAATCAACTTTGGTTTACACTTTGCTTAGCAGCTATTATCTAGCTTTATAACAATTATAAAATAGAAGTAATCAACAAAAACATGTTAGTATGGAGGTACAATTGACCCCTGGTACAATTGACCCTCATAGAATATTAATTACTGATAAAAAAAATATTAGTCAGATTCGCAATTATTGTGACAAACATAAATTGACTCAGGTGTACATTCCTCGTGTGCCCATAATTCTTCTTCTTCTTCACTGCTTTCAGAGTCACTTTTTGCTACAGTCTTCTTTTTCTGGCTGGAATCACATTTTATCCCTTTAGATTCGCTTCTCTTACGTTTATATCATGAGAGACACGTGCTACGCCCTTTTAAAATCTCATCTTATGCTTGTTCATACAACAATGTATCTCATGACCCACGGTCCGTCTTTTTTATTCTATTTCGTGGCATCTAAAACAAAAATATATCTAATATAATCTAATAAGTAATTGCATATTTTAAGTACCTATTTATCTTTTTACTCTGTTATTATTACCACGGGGTTATTTCTACCACGGGGTGAATTGTACCAGTACTATTGACCCCGACAATGTTGGTACAATTGCACCAAAGTAACTAATTTAGAAAAACATCTAATAGTCACATAATTCTAAACTTATAGTTTCCATTTTTATCATAAATCAAAGGTTTAATAACCGTCTAAACTAGCAACAACAATTACTTGTCGAAAAGACTCTGGTAGTACGAGTTACAGCCAATAATATTTTACGTCAAAACTTACCGCGGCTTGCCGAAAATCAAAAATTCTCCACTAATACGTCCGTTTCACAGCGCGCGCGCCGGCGACTGAGGGGCGCCTCGGGGCTCAAGCTCAAGTAGCGCGTATGCTGGCGCACTCACACATGCAAAATTGAGCTCAGTAGTAGAAATATCGATGATGGTACTATTAACCCGTGCTACTATTGTACCCGGTCTACCCTACACACATAACATTAGATCGTGTTTGTAATCCTCGAAGGGTTAGGCAGCATTTCGCCAGTGATGTTTAGTCATGTGTAATAAGGGTCGAGCCTTTTGTCATCTATTGGGCATAAATCCGGACTTCTTAATGGAAAAACTCCAATAACACTTTGCCCGACCTGGGAGTCAAGCCCTAGGATCTCATGATCAGCAGTAGCGCTTGCGACTTAAGATTTTTTAGTCATAGGTATTATACCTTTTAAGGAATCAGAAAGCTTCAATAAACCTAAAAATATGTAATAAATACCGTAAAATGCCGCATTTTAAGTATATAAATATGTAATACGTACTTAAAATACGGCAAAGGTTTCTTAGAAAAGTGCTTTTTAGAACGCGCCTGAAAGTTTACGTTCTGTAATTCTGTTACTTCATGCCTTGACAATATTGTTTTACTAGGCGCTTGAAGATATAAGACTAATAAAGTAATAATATAATATTAAGTCAATTGCATTCAAATATGGGAAAGAAAAGAAGGAGACAAACCTCTACTAAAATGTCGTGATGACCCAGTGGTTAGGTCCTCGCTTCTCATGCAAGAGGTTGTGAGATTTTGCAATTCATATGTACTTTTCTGAGTTTGTCTTGGACGTTTCTGACATCGGTGAAGGAAAAATATCGTGAGGAGTTATAATATAGGTAAGTTCGAAATCGCCAAACCTCTTTTCTGAATAAGAAGAGCCCTTTGCCCTGAAGTAGGTCAAAAAGAGGCTGGTATTTTTGTTTACTATTCACACTTAATCCCTGCTTGCCCCCATTTTGTCTGCGATGTAGTGTGGTGTGAGTACGTGTGAATGGGCCCCAATTGTAATGTTGGCGGTATAAATGGCGCTGAGCAAAGGGACGATATAGAGCAAAGGCAGGGCAAAAAAGGAGTTCCGATTCTCGCCCGAAACAACTACCTATTTGTCATCTGTATGGTCTACGAGTGGTTTGTGAAACCGTATTAATATCTTAATCTACTTATGATTCATTCTACATATTACAACCACGTGTCACAAGTAACACAATAGCTGTCAATTGCGTCGATCATAGTGCAAGAGATAACAATATTCTTTCTTTCAATCATGTTATTAGATATTAATTTCCCATGCAAATACGCAATACATCTTACCGTTACATACAGGTGACTTCTTCCTCGGAGACAGCCCGGGCCGGCGCGGACTTTCTGTTATTATTTTATAACAAAACACCATTATTCCCACTTTCCCACTTCCGCAGTTTGTTTATACTGTGGGAAACTTTTTATTGACACTTCTTATTGTATAAATTGTGCTGTGCATATGTTTAGAGCAAGATTTTGATGCTGTTACGTAGGGTAGTAAGGAGGTTAGAAGGAGCGTAGGGAGATCATTAGCCAGGTGGGTGACGACTTACAAAAGATCGCGAGGAAGACCTGGATGAGACTCGCATATACCAGGGAAGCATAGCACAAAAGGGGGGAGTTCTATACTCAGTTTACTGGCTGCTAATGATGATAACGATGACGTCGTTTCGTAGTAGAAGTAATGACAGAAATGCGAAATATCACCTCTAAGCGGGTGAAATGGGTTGAAGGTTGTATGTAGATGCAGCCAGTAATAAAATATTACTAGGTATTAGTCCTATAGACAACCCACCGACCCTAGTCGTATCTGTAGATAGGCCTTAGGTCACTCCCCATGGGATGTGCCCTTGAAGACGATGCACATAAGGGGTTGGAATTTTAAGAGGACCCGGTGCCCCCCCCCTTCGTTTGCTGATGGTAACCACAGGGGTGGTTTTAGTGAGGTAAAACTCCCGCACTCATTGGTCTTATCCCCCAAAGGACGAGCGCCTTTTGCAGGTTCACCCCGAAAAAAAAAAGTCTGTAGGTAAGTACCTAACTGAAATATTCTGTGCTTGTATGTCGATGATCCGATGATCCAATAAAGTGCTCCTATAGTCTCCTAAACGGTAACTAAAGAGGTTAATACACTATCATAAGTGTTAATATCCTCCAGCAGATAACATCCGACTGCGGTCATCTGCTACCAACCGTGGTATGCCATTACCCCCAGGACCATTCACTGTAACAGCCTGCACCTCTCGCCCATGTTTAGCATCGGACTTTAACAGACTAACACGCACTAACTAACCTTGTTTGAACCGTGCCCTTGGACTTAAACTCAAGGATAAACCCAACGAAAACAGACTACGAGTACAAAGACACATAAACGTTTTTGGAATGCTTTTTGCACATTTAAAGCACAGTTTCAAGCACTTTTTTCACAAAACTATCACATTATGGTTTATTGTTGTCGACTACAGACGACAGACTTGGTTGCTACGTTTGTATCGATTCAACATTAGGTATCAAGGTTAACTTGTACATATATACAGGTACTTATAACATCATGTAGGTACCTGAATAGTAGCTGCAGTGTCTGAAAGATAGGAGTTAAAAGAAAATGTTGTAGTAACTGTGGAATTACATGAAAATGACCACTTTTTTTTTTGAAAACTAATTTTGCAGTTGTTTAAAAAAGGGAAAACCGCTCCCCGATTCATTATTTTTGTACACTGATTTACACGAACAAGTCATTTCATTTCCCCCTATTTAGGAAACGTTACATGAAGGGTTGTAGATCATTTATCAATGACAAATACGACTGGGTAATGCTGTTAGGAGGTTAACTTTGCTGTGTAAAATAGGTTCCTACTTTTTAAAATAAATGGCATTAACGATCGGTAGCTTAATGCATAATACGTAAACGTCCTATAACGTTCCCAATGCTGCATGCTATATGCAATGCAATATTCGCCACGCGGGCCCAGTGCGGGTTGGTAGAGATGTCACATGATTTCGATTTTTATTGGATTCCTCACGATGTTTTCCTTCACCGTTTTGAGAGCAGTGGTGGTGAAATTAAATACACAAAGTAAAGTGCCTGCATGCCTGGGTTCGAACTCATAATCTACAACTCGTAAGTGTTGGCTGATGGCGATCGGTAAGATATAAAAATTGCACCTGCAAAGGGATGATACACACATACCTAGGTAATTACGATATTAACTTGCATTATAAACAACGCAACGTTTTGTTTTATTACCTATTTCATTAAGAAACGTTCATATCAATCACCTTGCACGAGTAGGTAGGTACTTCTAAGTGGCTTCATTATACACAATAATAATAAACATATTTCACGTTTGTAAGCGGATGTAAGTGAATTACAATTTTTACTAGCATTTTATTGCGTTGGATGGCAAACTGGTCAATGACTTCCTGGCAATTTCCTTAATTATACTCTTTACGACACCCGCGCACGGTCAAGATTCTTTCGAGTACTTTGTACTGAAATAGTTTGTTCAAACAAATATTATTTTAAAGAGAGGAAAGAGTCCCCTAATCAATGTACCTCTAGCATTTTCCCAACTATTTTGGGGTCGACTTCCCGTCTAACCGGATGCAGCTAAATACCAGTATTTTACATGGAGTGACTGCTTATCTGACGAGGACGACGATACCCCTTGGTAAGACTGGTTGTCAGACTTTCTGCCTTCTGACTACCCGTAACGACTGCCAAAGATCCACGAATGACAGGCAGCATAGAGGGGTCTCGATATGTAATGGATGGTCACCCATCCACAAAACGACCGCAGCAAGTGTAGCTTAACCTTCGATCGACATGTGCTGCTGTTATTATTTAGCTACGAGAGGAAACAGTCCCATGGAAGAAATATTAGAGCCAGGTGAATATGGTGTTACGCATATTCACCATTTTTCTGATGGGAAATCTCGATTTTCATTAATTTCCATATTCACAGTGATTAAATCTTAGGCTGATTGTTGAAGTTTTCAAAGGGTACAAAAAATACCATTTTTGCTCTGCGCTACTCCATTTTACGCAAGACATATACATATACCGCTGATACAAATGTACCTACTTATATAAATGAATAAGTAATCTATAAAGAAAAGAAAGAAAAAGTATTCATTGCGACTCGTACAGGAAGATCACAAACTAAACTAAAACTAGGTACCTATATTTAATATTATAAAGAGGTAAAATTTGTTTGTTTCTTTGTATGTATGTACGAGGTAATCTCCAGACCTACACGTCAGATTTAAAAAAATCCTATTGCATCTATCTAACATCACGCTACGACCCTTATGAGCCGAGCAAAATTAAACAAAGTTAGAAAGAACACTAAGTAGCGAAAACGAAGTAGTAGCACGGGCGAGCGATGGGATGCAACGCGATGGGCCGAAATTTTATGCGGACGAAGTCGCGGGCAGACTAGTCAAAAATAAAAAAATAAAAATTATATAAAAAACTAGCTGACCCGGCAAACGTTGTTTTGCCATTTCATTAATTCAAAGATTTTTGAAAAATATGTGTTGGCCGATTCTCAGACATGAGACATATATATGATATGCACACAAAATTTCATACAAATCGGTCCAGCTGTTTCGGAGGAGTTTGGTAACAAACATTGCGACACGAGAATTTTATATATTAGAAGAAAAAAGAAAAATGAAACAGAAAGTCCTATACGAGGCCAAAAAGCTCCTATCTCAGCATGATGCTGCGACATTTAAAAAATAAATGTCACAGCGGGTATTCTGGTTTATAAAGAGAACGAATTAAATTTTTTATTAGTGTTTAACGCAAGATATAACATCGTAGGTACTTACCTTCCAAGTTACCCGTTACATACCTAAAAATAGAGTCCCAATTATGTACCGCTGGAGTAGGTAACACGATTTTATCGCCCTTTCGAACAGCTGCCCCGTAAACAGGTAACGTAATGATCCTATTTGACCCTGAACCACACACAAGGTGTAAACTAGTGTTACACGGAATTACTTCCACGTCAAAAGGGCAAAATATACTAGCAACCGAACCGTACCTGCTGGTATTTAGATAAACCTTGTTAAACGTATACACACAAAACTACACGTAAGCGTAAAATCTAAATATTTGCACGGCTGAAATACCGAATATAGTGAAACCCATAGATCTTATGAACTTATGATAGTTACCTAATACCTACTATATATACTTGCAAATAAACATATCATTCATACATTTCTAGACCATTGTATTTTGATTATTTTGCGGAGGCATATATCAAACAGTAATATAAGTTAAGAACACAAAACATGAGATAATATTATCAGCGCTTATCAGTTTCAAAGATATCGCGGTTGATAAGCGCCAGTCGAAACCACACCGCGGGCCGGTGATGACGTCCGGCATGGACAAAGATAAGCCTAAATCACCCCTCATCCGACGACCTGGTGTCTTGAGGAAACTCAACGCGGACAGTTTGCTCATGATAGAGCGAGGTCTGCTCGGAGACCTCCCTAACAAATACAAACCACAACCATTAGTACCATCTAGAGCACAATCTAACCAACTTGCCGTAGCTAAACCATCTGGACTCTTATCTGCATGTCTGCCCATCCCGGATTCACCTATCTCGGAGAGAGTGTCATCATCCGACGAAGAACTTTCTATTTCTCCGCTGAAAAAATCATTCAGCTTCCGCGACAGACTCTCCAGAATAAGTTTCTTTAACAAAGACAAAGAAAAAGAAAAGCCAAAGTGGAAAACGATCGTGGAAAGCGAAAAAATCGAAGACCCAGTGAAGATCATCGGAGCGCCGAAGCTAACACCAAAGAGATCGGACACCAGAGCGGAGCATGACTACAAAAGTAACAAACGTTTTTGGTTTTTCAGAAGCAAAGAGCTATCTGAAAAAAGAGAAAAGGGTCACAGGCCCGTCTACACACGCAGTAAGAGTTTCGAATTCCTGCCCAGAGCTGCTATCGAAGAAGAGGAGGAAGAAATATCACCAAGATTAAGGAAAAACAATTTATCATACCTGTGCGGAAGGACTGAGACTATGGGTGAAGCTTGGACATCCAACGAGAGCCTCGAATATATAGCCAACATTTACCATGACAGTGACGACGGTGTGTTCCTTAAAAGTGTTAAAGGACTGGCTTCAGACCTCTCGTGTAATAATTCCAGTACATCAATCCCGACCTCTGGATCTAGTGGTAATGCTAGGAGCATTTTGAAATCGGAATCAGTAGATAATGTTTTCAGTGAGTTTAATAAGGCTGTCGAGTTATTCAGCGAGACTTATCTTAGTGATTGCGAGCCGTACACAAAGTCGAAGGATTTGACCACCACGCAGAAGAGAATGAGTTCCTCTTTCGCAACGTTACCCTCTCCGAAAGTGGTGCAAGTGAATAAAGTAAGTGAAGCCAGTGATGACTTTAAGAATGAGTTGTCGAGAGTGTTAAATATTAGGCGTGAAGTGCGGACGGCTAGGAGAGGTTCAGTCACAGACTGGTTTGTGCTAGAAGACAAGGCAGCTGCCCCTTCTACTGTTCCAGAGTCTAACAAATATAGGAGGGGAACGAAGAAAGACGTGAACCGAGTTCGGAGAATCAGCTCGACTAAATATGTAAGTGGTCCTTTTTATCTGATTGATAGTAACTTGTTGCACTGTGATAAGCACGTTTGAACGCTGATTAGCAGTATTATCTTTGTTAGGTCGTATTTGTCATTGTTTTGTGTATTTTTTGAACGGAAACTTTGGATGGTGTTTGAAGATGTTAAAGATTTTTTACTCGAGAACACAAACATGATCTTATAATCATTTTCTTCAGAACCATTAATTACCTATTTTAATCGAGTAGTAATGGACACCAAAACCTGATCTTTTTTTTTTGGGTGGGAAATCGTCATATGACTTCTCCCGCTCTGGGAGGAGCGGGAGGGCGTGTCAGACTTTTACTGACTAAAACCCACCCGTGTTCCTTCAGTTGCTTGTGCCAGGGGCCACGGTATCTCTTTCGACCAACCCGTGGCCCTAGCATCGGCCCTAGCGGACCCCGTCAGTTCGTGCTGACATCTCTTTGAGGCGGGCGGGCGGCGAGGTGCCCATTGCTTGCCGCCCGCAAGCCCGCGCCTACGGTGGCCGGGAGTCGGCTGTTGACTCCTGCGGCGATTAGGGCGTGAGGGCGCAGAGATATCTTGTATCTGAAGAATAAATATGACAATTTGACATAATAATGTCTATACAAAAGCTGTCAAACAGCATTATTTATTCCACAGATAAAAAATAATCTGACTATTGAAAAATCAAGCCTGAATCATGTCAAAACACATTTTTATAAAAGTCAACCATTACCTGAACGATACGAAAGTATTTGACTGTTTTGTTTTGTAAGCTCTTGAAATTACAACGATTTTCAATAATCCACATCATTAAGCCTATTTCGTACATTTTAAATACGGTTCAACACTTAATTTCTTCGCTCCAGAAACACATCGCCGGAATCAGGGCAACGCGTTGTCCTATTTTACAAATTAGATTACTGGCTGTCTTATCGGCAGTTAGTTGATAACGGAACGGTGTGAGTCGATAACTAATGATTGCTACACTTGTACCAAGTACCAACCGCTGGTTATTTGTTGTGATACCGACATTCTTTACTTTTGCGATGTCACTGGCGGGTGCTATTGGGGGTTTTGATTGGCGTGTGTGACTAATGCACCTCCGCTTCTATGGATTATATACATATATGGGTGTCAATGCTTCGTAACTTACTGTAAATTAAACTGAGTTAATAGCATAACTGATCGTCATCATTTCAGCCGAAAGACGTCCATTGCTGGATATAGGCGTCCCCCAAGCACCTCCACTTCGACCGGTTCTGTGCTTCTCGCATCCAACGGGTTCCTGCGGCCTTCACAAGGTCGTCGGTCCACCTTGTGGGAGGCCTTCCAACGCTTCGTCTTCCGGTATGCGGTCACTACTCCAGAACATTTCCACCGTCTGTTCTGCGAGCACTGTGCCCTGCCCACTGCCACTTTTGTTTGGCAATTCTTCGGACTATGTCGGTTACCTAGATTCTTCTGCGGATCTCTTTATTTCTGATTCGATCACGCAGGAAAACGCCAAGCATAGCCCTCTCCATTGCCCTTTAGGTGACTCTAAGCCTTCTAATAAGGCCCATTGTGAGCGACCACGTTTCAGAGCCACAGGTCATGACTGACAGCATAACTGATGTGAAAGAAAATTATTATAGTCTGACATAACAGTCATAATGTCACGCCTGTTTTCCCCGAAGGGTTAGGCAGAGGTGTACCTATTGTTCACCCACATTTCGCAGGGGGCAAGCCTATTGCCATCAATCAGATACACATTCAGACTCTGGGCTGACATTATTGAGAAATTTTTGGTTTTTCCATCGTAGTATAACGGACTCACTTCCCTATGTGTTTATTATTCCAGCGTATGGCACTCGCGGGTTGCAGCTGAAAATCAGCGTCAGGTAGTAGGTGTGCCACCTGACGCTGATTTCAATATAATATTAAAAAAAAATAACTTGTGTAATTGTCATCTGACATTATTCCGAGCTGAGGCCTTATAACAATTATTTTGCATTATAACAGGCTTTTGGCATTATAACAATTATTTTGTGCTTTTTATAGTTTTAGGTGTATTTTTTTTTGCTGCAATGCAAATTGAAAACGAATGAAACGCAATTTTCTTTCATTACATTCTAATCTGTCTCTTTATCTGCTATTATTGTTCTTAGATGCCCGAGATTCATCTCCACGATTATATTTTTCCATAGATTCGTATTCTCTTGCTAGGCTATAGTAATACTATAGGTACACATTTCTAAACACGTACAGATACTGACACTATAGTACCTCATAAACCTGCAGTTAAACTAGAAACTGCAGCATGCTAATAATATGGCTGTGCACTTGTTAAAGAGAGCATGACTAGTTTCTGCAAAGGGGAATCCGAAACCTGACAAAAGGGGACACACAAGAGGATGAATATTGTCTACATTAGCCGGTGGATGATTTTACATGAAGAAAGAAAAAAGCGGCCAACTGCGAGTCGGACTCGCACACACATAGTTCCGTATCACAATATTTAATAATGGCGCCGATTCCCTTGTTCACAAACTAAACTAAATTTAAGTGTAGTGCATATTTTTCTTTCTATTTCATTAAAAAAAGGACAGAAGATAATATTAGTTTAGTCCTGTCAAATTTAGATACTCCATAGCAAGTTTAGACGTGATTAAAAACATGGCTACTAAAAATACGTTAATTTACGTCAGGGCTCAGGCGCTGGCTAATTTGACAGGACTAAACTAATATTTATCTTCTGTCCTTTTCTTAATGAAATAAAGAGAAAATGATGCACTGAACTTAAATTTGGTTTAGTTTGTGAACAAGGGAATCGGCACCAATAGCTGTGCCCTGTGATGTCTCCCGCATAAGTAAGTATCCCGTGGGAATAACGGGATAAAAATCGGGTATCTTATATCCTAATCCAGGTCATGGTCTACCCATGTGCCAGATTTCCCCGCTCTGGGTGGAGCGGGAGGGGGCAATGACAAACTTTTACTGACTAAAACCCACCCGTGTTCCTCCAGTTGCCTGTGCCAGGAGCCACGTCTCATGATGGCCTTAGGTGAGTATATTTTATGGGTTAGTGAAAAAAGGTTTGAAATCCTATCTTAATAGAAGTAGTAGAATTAACTACGGATAGGTACTACTAGAATTTTAATGAGTGACCTTTTTGTACTAATTATATTTAGCTATAGCTGTGGTTAATTAAGGCCTCTCTTATGCACGAGGTAGTGGGTTCAAATCCCGGCATCACAATATATCTTTCGCGGCGTTTTTTTTAGGGTACATCATTTTAGTGCTCATGCACACATGCGTCAACGACAGACTAGAGGCGATGTCGACGGTTGCCGCCGACAACATGCCGCTTGAGCACCGTACTCAAATACCCGAGCGGCAAGTTGTTGACGGCAGCTGTCGACGCTCGTTGAGGGTTGCAGTTGCCTCTGTCGTTGACGCGTGTCGCTCGTGTGTATGTACACGACTTAATCTGCATTCGCGACATATTCGCCAAAAACATATTCTACATTGAAGATGAACCTTTAACGTTCACAAACCAAATTAAGCATAGCATTAACACCACAGACGAATTACCTGTCTTAAATTCATTTAGTGGAAATTTTGGGTTTTTTTGGACTCCTAGCTCCGCTGCCCATCACATAATTTACATCAAAATATTTGTCATGATTGTTTTACATTCCTCTACGATTCGTCATTTATTGGCAATATTTTCCGCGTAAACATGAAAACTTTGTATTCAATGACGTTCGCCTGTAAACTGATAAAAACTTCACTGATAAGGATAACACATATGGATTAAAACGTAAAAAGTGCGATATATCAATGGCGCCTAAATTGAGGCCAATGCCTTATGTTGCTCTTCTTTATTTTACTAAAAAGTTTGCATTGTTCACACATAACATCACGCCTTGTTTCCCCGAAGAGTTGGGCAGAGGTGCGACTAAAGTACGAGTGCACCCACATATTTCACCAGTTATGTTCGAGTCCCATGTAGTAGGGGAGCGAGCCTATTGCTATGAACCACCACACCAATGGCACCAATTCAGACTCCACACTTGTACTGAGAAATTCCGGATAGAAAAACCCAGTAACAGTTTGCCTGACCTGGTAATCGAACTTAGGAACTCGACAGTACGCTTGTGATCACTTGACGAACGAGATAGTCATGCATACTACACAATGCATTACTTTATTGGAAGAAATTTTAGAATGACCATACCTACAGCGTGGCGCTTTAATGGCGACATTAATTTAACCACAGAACAGATGTTCTGCCATGTGAATTTAACACACGTATACCTACGGTTACGCGTTTTATTTTTATGAATATATTTTAATTTAATTAAACATTAATATTTATTTATTTATTAACCATTTTCTAAAAAAGCATCTTAGAGCAACCTGACTTAAAGAACTGAAACGCAGGGGTCATTTGCCCCTGCCGGGGCGGCGGGATCTTCCGAAAGGGTTACCGCTGCCCTGGAACAGAAAGGGCTAAGGAAGGAACACGGGTGGGTTTTAGTCATTAAGGGTCTGACACTCCCTTCCGCTCCACCCAGAGCGGGACGGGGTCATATGATGATTTCCCATCCTCAAAAAAAAAAAAAAAAAGGGCTTACGCACGGATCATAATATCGCATCAATGTAATTAAAACAAATAACGTGCAAAGAGAAGGCGAATTGAAGGAAAGAGAGAGAGAGCCCTATATGTCGCGAGCGGCCCAGGTGGAAGTTTTCAAGTTACGATTTTTTTTTATGTTGTTATAATTTTTATGATTACTGGCCAGTAGCCCTACCCGTGTGTTAAATTAGTGTCGCCATTGTAGCGCCACATTGTACCTATATGAGCCATACTGGTTAATGTCTGAAATGGTCTTTTGAGGAAAGAGACATACAGATTGGACCTGACCTGACTGTCACGCAAGGCGCTGTCATCGGGCAGCTCAACTAAAAGCTCAACAACCCGACGAACTAAACTCAAAAGTTTTTTAACACTGACCTATAAAATACCAATGAAAATGAAAACCTTTTATGTGTCTTTATGATGCAGCATATCTCCCTTCTTTGTAGTTTAGACCCAAAAACTGAGCATGACCATACCCATATCAAACCTTTGTGTCAAACTAGGACGCGGCTATTTTCAAGATCGCCAAGGTCATCACATAATAGACTAAAGACCAAGGTCACTCGTGTGAATCCTCCTGATGACAATAGAATGAATCTAGGCATTGTAGTACAGATTTTTATGGTATGACTACCGAGGAAATAAAGTCCGTACTGATTGTTGCACATTGCTATACAGGGTGAATTTTTGAGATGACACATCCGAACTGAAAGTTTAATAGTCAAAGGAACAATACCATTATTCAAAATCTGCCTAGCCTGTTCCCAACTATGTTGGGGTCGGCTTCCACTATAACCGGATGCAGCTGAATACCAGTATTTTACATGGAGCGACTGCCTAACTGACCTCCACAACCCAGTTACCTACTGAGTAATACGATACCCCTTGGTAAGACTGTTGGTCAAACTTTTGGGCTACTGACGACCCGTAACGACTGTCAAAGATCCACGAATGACAGCCGAGACCAACGGCTTAACGCGATGCACGGAGGGGTCTCGGTATGTGATGGTCACCCATCCAAGGATCAACCGCGGCAAGAGCAGCTTAACCTGATCGATCGACCAGTGCGGCAGTTATTACTTCGCCACAAGCCCCCTCTAATCAATAACACTACCATAATTATGAATCATTTTAATAATAGTCTTTCAGGCCGAATTTCGGCCATGGCGACCAATGTCAGCAGAGAATAGTCTTCAGCGTGGAAGTTATTATAGTGCACAAGTGTGTGTGGGCGCACTCTACTCTCTATCTTTCCTTACTCTAATAGTCCGCACGCAATCCGACACGACCGGAGAGAGATCAGGAGCAGGACCAACGGCTTAACGTGCGCACTGAGCACGGGGGTATCATACCGCGGTTCCAAAATCCGGGCTGTTACTAGGAAATTCCTAATGGAGAAACCCAATAAAACTTTGCCCAACCTGAGAATCGAACCGAAAAATGTTCCAAACATTTTTTCATTTTTATGAGTCCTGCGAACATAAATGTATGGAGCAGCTCGTTTTCAGTTATTTCAATTAAACATCTTGTATTAGAAATGTACCTACGTCATGTACAGACTCTGTCAAATTTCTTTAATATAGATTTCCAACTTTATCGCTAAAGCATTAGGTTCCAGGCTGATTGGCAAAATTTAACAGTTTCGGGTAGCTTGATGTGCTGGCGTCTGTACCTACTAGATTTACATTGCTTATTAGTCTATTAGGCTAGATTGTAATCAATTATTTAGTTCTTATTAATACAGAAAAACAATTACTAGAGTAGATTTTTTTTTTGTGTGACGAATGTATCAGTCAATAACATTATTTATATTGACCACCTGCGTAATTATTACATCTTCCTACTATGTGACGTTAGCCACATACCGCAAATTGTTACCATTTTCAAAGCAACTATATAAAGATTTTCCGAGAAAATCGACACATATAGCGTCCAGATAGCGGCCGATAGCGATATAAAGAATGTGAGCTATCGGCAGCTTATCTATCGAGTGAATGAGATTGACGATAGCTAGCGTCAGCGACAGCTGATTGCGTGTTTTGACTGACAAGACAACGTAAAGAGATGGGCCTGAAAAACTGCGCAATGGCAGCTAATCCTACTAATATTATAAACGCGAAAGTTTGGATGGATGGATGTTTGTTACTCTTTCACACAAAAACTACTGAACGGATTTGGATGAAATTTGGCACACAGATAGTTTATAACCATTATGTGCTAATAATGGTTATAAACTATCTGTGTGCATAAGATACTTTTTATCCCGATATTCCCACGGGATCGAAACTTATGCGGGTGAAACCGCAGGGCGCTGCTAGTATATTACATATATTAGAAAAGTCTGCGTGGTATTTTAATCCGATTTACCCTGTTCCTTGCTGCCCTCCCTTAGCGACGCCCTAAGCCGAGGTCCGTACACCACAGTGTGCCGAGTGCCGTTTCTTTACGGTACGGCGTCAGCAGACAAATGTTTCGAACATATAAAGCATAAAGCAATCGATTAGCAATATCTTTCAAAACGATTCAAATTGAAATATTATATAGTGTGTTATGCAATTAGAGTGCTAGTCGCAGCAGTTCAAACGATATAAGCTGATAATGCTAAGCATTTGTTGTTGTAATATCAAATGATTGCAACAGAAATTAGGCGAAAACTGCCCTAGTTAAAGCACAATCTGACAAAACAAATTAACCTTTAAACTATCAGTAATAAAGAGGAGACCGTCAGACACTTCACGAATTGACGACCCAGTTATTATGTACTGATTCGATGTGTAAATGAAGTAGGTAATAATTCATTCATTGATTCAAAATTGATTGTAGAACTCATGTTTACGTATGTTTAGTTTAGAAATGCAAACACATCACATGTAATGTGCGTTCGCGATTTAGTTGCCAAATATGTAAACAAATATGAATTTTAGGAAAAATAATTATAATTCCTACACAATAAAGTTCAGTTTACGCTTTAACTTGAAATATTTTTATAACTTTTTCAATAGTGCTAGTCAATCTGAAATCAATTTAATTGCGACCTACTGAAATAAAGTTGATATTTGTTTAACTTGAAATAACACCAATTGGAAACCTTTTGAATAGACCTTAGGTAGGTATATTATTCAATAATAATATACTATTCTATATTTAATAATATCTAATCAAAATTTTGACGACACGGTTGGCGCAGTGGTTAAGCGATTGACTGCTGCGCTGCGTGTCGCGGGTTCGATAATAAATGTATTTTCTTTCTTTTCTTTCTTTCTTTTCTTTCGATTCCCGCACGGTACAAATATTTGTATGACCTACAAGTAGTTTTTCCGGGTCTGGCTGTTTGTGTATGTGAGTTTAAATGTCTGTAAACGCACCCACGATACAGGAAAAAATCCTAGTGTGAGGCAACGTGTTTAAAAAAAAAATGCGCAAAGCGCGCCAATAAATCCTTTGTACATCTATCTGTACAAGGATCTTTTCTATTTCTAAATCGGAACTAGCGCCGCCATCTTCTATTTTCCGTACTTCAAAAGGAAAATAGTAAACCCTTTTTTTTTTTAAAAAGGAACCCTTATAGTTATCATTATAGGATCACTTCGTTGTGCGTCCGTCTGTCATGTCATGACCATTTTTCTCAGGAACCCGTGCACGCATCAAGTTAAAATCAATATCAAATACGTAGGTCAACGTCGCTCTTGGAGCTCTAAAAAAAATATGGCCATTTAATGCGACATATTTTGATACTCGCACATAAATCAAAACCTACTTTCCGTTAACCTAAAATCAGGCAAGAAGCAAGGTCACAGCACAATTAAAGAAAAAAGTCCGAAAATCGTTAATTTGTACTTTTATCACATATAAAAAACTATTTTTGCGACTTAACTACGTTAACTTTGAAATGGATTAGAACAAACGGCTTTGTTTTGTTGTAAAAATTTGTGGGATTGTAAAAAGTTTCATAGCTCCTAAGTATCATAGCAGGCGCGGTCGCAGTCCAAGATTTGCGGGGTCACCAAGTAGTATAAGTTAGTAACTTAAGTTAGTAAGGCAAGTAAAACATGCGGATTCTTGACAGCTTGAATGATTTCGGGGGTGGTCATGACCCCCACGACCCCCACTCCTCGGACCGCGTCTGTATCATAGTAACCTAAGCGAAATAGCTATTGCCCCACGGATCACTCTTCGTAAAATCGTTTTTTTTTTCAATACATTTCACAAATGCTCGATAACAACGTCATTCGAGGACCAAAAGATCCTATACATTGTATGTACGCACCTAATAAATGGGTTAATAAAACACGTCCGTTCCAAAAAACGGAAACAATTAAACATTTTATAATCGGCTTTATAGTAACTGAAAACGGAAAGGGTAACAGTATGAAAGTAAGTGATTTTTTGTACCTAAATACAAACACACAAAATGCGAGTAAGTTAATTATAACGATCACTGTCTCTCTAAAGTTTTCATTCCGTTATAAATTATGCCTAGACACTGCTTGGAACTAAATTATTTTTAATTTCAGAATTCAGTTGCAATAAAGAAAAAAAAGGAAACCAAATACACCGACTCCGAAAGTAAAACCATTAAAATGAAAATGAAAAAAAAAATGATGAAAATTTATGGACCAAGTCTGAATTAAATATTATTATGTCGTTTATTTATTTCGTTTTCTTATTTTATTACATTTTTAAATATTAGTATTATTATTAAAATTGTAACTGTTTATTCTGTGATTTTAACCTGTTTCACTTTGTAGTGGCTCATTTGACAAGGGTTTTTTTGCACTTCAGTACTCGAGAAAAAATAAAAAAAAACCTTCTTTTACATAATTATTTCAATAAATTCAAATTTTAGATTAGGTACCTATATGGGAAAAATCTAATATTTTATTACACTAGGATAATAAACTCTCACATGAATCATACAAGTCAGTTGCAGGCTTGCAACTGACTCTTCAAAAATTATATAATGATGACCCTAATTACAATCGTTTATAGACCGATATATTGTTATAGAGGCATACTACTTATATCCCGTAGTGAACGAAACCATAGCGATTTCTAATTCGATCCCAACGCCATCTAGGGAAGGGAGGTGTAAACGTTGAAAAAACATTTCCCTTTGAGTATTTTTTTATTAAGCTATGGATGGATTACAGCGTCTGTTATTATTTATTAATTAATAGACAAAAATATTAATCCTACTAATATTATAAACGCGAAAGTTTGTATGGATGTTTGTTACTCTTCCACGCCAAAACTATTGAACGGATTTGGGTGTAATTAGACACACAGATAGTTTATAACCAGGATTAACACATAGAATACTTTTTATCTCGATATTCCCACGGGATCGAAACTTATGCGGGTGAAACCGCGGGGCGCAGCCAGTAGTGAATATAAGTGTTTAAATTTTAGATTAAAGAAAAGCCTAACAAATGGTGTGTAGTATGTAAATACAACTTTACTTATATTTAGTAACGGTGCTTTTATAATAAAACAAATTCCGGTTTTTAAACCGGAATTTGTTTTATTATAAAAGCAATAAAACTCGGTTCAATAATGGTCACTTATGTCTGACATTTTGAGTACCTATTGGCATAGAAGTGGCGGAGCCCTGGGGTCGTGGGATCAAATGGCGCCGTTTGACTCCGCGCTCCGATTGTGTGTACTATGTCCGGTTAGGCCACAAAGGAATGTATAAATGGAGTGCTAACATGAAAGTTAATGTCCTCACGTTTTGTGACACACCCTACCTGTTGCAGCCGGCTAAGACGTCTTTCATTTTATCATGGAAGGATGGATGTCTCTGGGGACGTTTTGAAAGGACGACGTCATAGCACCGATTAGGTGCCTACAATTTATGTGGATCATAACTTATTTATTTAATACTTCAAGCACATACATGTACAGTCACGAGCACCAATATGTCAACACTAGGCAACTTGCAATTGCGCTTTTTTCGTGAAATAACGAATGCAACGTTGAAATACGACACATTACATAAACCTATGGGTTCGAAAATGCTATGTTGGTAACAACATAAAATCTAATTAAAAAATAAAGGAGTAAATCGATTTGAATAAAGCCGAGTGTATACATGCTTTTGCTCGTCACTGTACTGGGCTGACTTAATGCCATAGGTATTTTCTACCAGTCAACCTTTGGGTGATGCAGAGACAAACAGCGTAACTTCGTGTCACTCTGGAAATGGATTAGAGCAAACGGCTTTGTTTTGCTGTCAAAATGAGAGGGATTGTAAACAGACTCATAACTACTATACCTAAGCGAAATAGCTATTGTCCCATGGCTCACTCTTCGTAGAATCGACTTATTAAACATAAATTCATTAAAATTTATTCATTGAAAGACAGCGCACATTCTAAATAGCTGGGTCTATAAGCATGAAATTTTGCACAAGAGTTTCTTATAAAAGGAAGGTGAACATTAAGTGTGGATTCTCGAAAATGCAACCCGTAATGGGGTTAATAAGGGGGATGAAAGATTGTAAGGAAGATCGTAATTTTTGTCGATAGGGAATACCATCGGACAAACGTCTTGTACACCATAAACCATCCCTTTGCATCGTGACAAGGGGTCGACGAAGATACGGGCCCGTCCGAAAGTAGGTGACAGGTCCGAACTAGTGTCAAATTTATGTTTTCGGACGGGCTAATACATAGGTATTGGCAGTGAGTGACAACATGATTTGACAGTAGTCCCTCAACTGTCAAATCGTGTTGTCAGTATATCTTAGTTCGGGACCCGAACTAATCCTTCCTACTAATATGGAGGATGTATGGATGGACGTTTGTTACTCTTTCACGCAAAAACTACTGAACGGATTTGGATGAAATTTGGCACACAGATAGTTTATAACCAGGGTTAACACTTAGGTCACATTTTATCCCGATATTCCCACGGGATTCAAACTTATGCGGGTCAAACCGCGGGGCGCTGCTAGTCATACATAATTATGTCCGTAAGTGATACGGTGTAGGAAATGCACATAACTTCGCCCAAAACTACGGATTTCGTGCTTAGGGAGTAGACTACCATGTTGGTGAGGTAAGGCTAAACAAATTACTTACCAGGAATTCTCCATTTTGTCTTACTCCTTGACTTAGGACAACCACACCCAGTATGTTGTAATGCTCTGAGATAGTTAAAGTAAAGGGCATGGTGTATGTGGCAGTTGCATTGGTTTCCAGTTTCGTAGAACCAAATATCTATGTAGTTTACGCTTACAGGTAGGTTGCCTACACTTATCTGCGGCTTGCAAAAGAACCAAAATAACATCCATGCTTTATAATGTTATAAATGCGAAAGTAACCCTGTCTGTCTGTTGCGTTTTTACGCCCTAACTACTGCACGGATTTGAATGAAATTTGGCACAACGATAGCCCATGACCTGGGGTAGGACATATGATGACGACTTCCACGCGTACGAAGTCGCGGGCAGAAGCTAGTCCTCACTAATATTATCAATTAGAAAGTAGCTCTGTCTTTATGTTACCTTTTAACGCCTAAACTACTAAACAAGTCTGTGACTTACGTAGTCCATTTTTACACAGAAAAGCGTGACTTAAGTGCGAGTTTAGGTGACACGAGATAAACATTTAATTCATCGGCGTTTAGCTAATTTCACGCCGTGCATCAAGCTACTACAATCTGTCAAATTTCTTTAATAGATTTTCAACTTTATCGCTAAAGCATTAGGTTCAAGGTTGATTGGGAAAATTTGACATATTCGGGTAGCTTGACCTGCTGCTGTCTGTACTGTATTAGCAGTGCAGGCTTGTCCTAATTTTAATCTAAAAGGATTAACTGTTAAGTCGATGTATGCAGATTGGATAGTCTCTATGAGTAAGTGGACGGCTCAAAGGCTTCGTATATTGGATAGATGTGTCGAACCCATTGCCTAATTAATGAGGAAGGGAACATCGTACGGCGTATTAATTAATTGATAGAGGACAGCTTGGTTTTTAAATACAATATACAGGAATTTGAGGAGCTGGCATAGGATTTGGGGTTAAATGTAGGATAGACCCCTTTGGCCCTCGGTAACCCTTAGTTCATCTTGAAGTAATGTTATTTTTAAGACCCAAGAAAAACGATATCAACCTTCATCATCATTATCTTAACCTTATTCGAATTTATTTGGGATATTGTCACGCGGTTTTTATTTTATCACCACTGCTCTCAAAAAACGGCGAAGGAAAACATCGTGAACCAAATGTCCTAAAACCAAATGTCCTAGAACCAAAAAAAAAAAAAATTCGAAGACATGTGGCATCTACCAACCCGCAATGGGCTTGCGTGGCGGATTACGGCCCACTCCCTCTCACAGAAAAGGGGGGGCTTGTGTTCCAGCAGAAGGAACATTACATGCTGATTATGATGATGCTCTACATATATATTTAAATAACTTACCTACGCTAAATCGTAAAAGAATGTGTAGATAAAGACATTTATTCGTCGGGTATGGTAGGTACAGAGTTGGTTAGTAATCATCCGCCACTAAAAGCGGTATATATACATACATATGTATGTAGACGGTGAATATGTTAAGGAAGAAACCAAGTGAATAATGGGATGAAGGTTGGTATAAGAAAGAAAAGGCAATATGGGTACCTACAACGCCAACCATCATCATCATCTGCCTAGCCTTTTCCCAACTACGTTGGGGCCGGCTTCCAGTCTAACCGTAAGCAGCTGAGCCTACAACCCAACCAACGCCACCAACCTACAACGCCAACCTATGATATAAATACAGATACATACTACAAAAGAAAGTGTAAAACAAAAAAAAAAAACACTATTACACGAAATCACCCTATAACCATACCATAAAATATAATAACGACCCATCTATGATCAACACATGCATAATAGCACGCCTACAGCATAATACACACTGCGTCGGTGTATCGCATGCCCTGCGCAAACGCAGCGGACGGTGAAAGGCGACAGCGTTCCGCCCTGAATGGTGCGCCAGCGTAAGTCTGCTGGCGGTTTCGCTTTTACTAGTGAGGTAGGGGACTTAGGCAGTTTTGGTTCTGGCTATAGCAGAGAAGGTATGACGCTTACGGATATCTTTCCGTAATCGTCAACATACTAAAAACTCGGGTACTTCCCTCCCAAGGATGTCAGCGGGGTAATTGTGCAACACACTTGCAGTAGGAATAGCTTTCATTTTGACAATTCAACAACATTCATTGCGTTATTTACGTTATTGAGCAGACAAATTTTTTGAACATATATGAAGCAATGGATTAGCTGTATCCTTCAAAAAGTGATTGATATTGTGTTACGCAATTAGGGTCCTAGGGGTCTACTGCGAAGTAGTATGGGCCGAATGTTCGGCCGTTTCCTGCTACGAAGTTACTATTTGGTTCGGTTGGTCCTGATCCTACACTCCTACACTCTTTCGAATATTGACTATGGTCCCGAGTCGACCCAACTGAGCCGATCCGAACTTTTTCGCATTTTTTAATAGTATTCGGTTCGGCCATGTGTCGGTCCGATCCGAACATTCGCACTAGGAAGCAAACTAGGAAGATCTAGAGGATACAGGCCTATATCGTTATGTATGGTGTGATAATATTGTATTATTATGCTGTGATTCAGAATATTGTTTTTAAATTGTATACGCGTATTAGGAACCTAAACGAGCAAAGCCCTGCACTTTTTCCTAGTTCCAGTCGTGATGGAAAAGCAAATGATGCTCAAATGGTGTTATTAGTATGCACCTATAGACTTTGACTTTGTGAGCAGTGACTGTGGTGGTCCAGTGGTAACGGCCGCGACCCACGAGTTGTCAGTTGTGGGTTCGAAGTTCGAACCCAAGCAGACACTTTACGTTTTATTTCATCATCACTGCTCTGAAAACGTTTAAAGGAAAACATTGCGAAGAAACCGGCATGTCCTAGAACCAAGAATTCGACGACATGCGACATCCACCAACCCCCACAGCTCTGTGGGAGGGTGTGTGTAATCTACCACGCTGGTAGATCACACACACCCTCCCACAGAACTGTCCCAGCAGTGGAAGCCATGGGGGCTGTATTTACTTAGCCAAGAACATACCGAAGTACTTTTATTGCAGCAAAGAAACCACCCACAATTTCATTCCATCACCACCTCATTGCCACCATTAATAACCCGATAGTAAACTTGTCACACGCGCTAATTTACTAGAAAAGTATCAATTAACAGACGAACAGACCTTTACGAACCTGACAACCGTGACTAAGTACTGTAAGTCATTAGTGCTCACTGTATCTAGGCTAGAAAGCTATTGTGCCATCTGCCTATGGCTTGACGTAGATAAACGAGGCTAATATTTCATATTGAAGCACAAATTGTTGGAAAAATGCTGTAATTATCTGCAAGATTCATCTGATAGGTCGTTAATATTAGGTGTGAGGTATTATGACGGTTTAATGCCATCATGATTCCAGTGTAAGAGAGAGACGGAGCTATACATGAACGATAGCACCTTCCCTTTTTCGAACTGGAATCATGATGATGGCCCCAGATTGACAGTTGCTTATCTTTATGAACTGGTTCAGTTTTGTGCAGGAATACTATAATTAAAAGTGTGTTAGTATGTTTGGTAGTGTTTTATGGTATCAGTTAATGGCCCACATGATCAGTCGGGTAAACACACATTGAAATGGCAATCAATCGCAATGCTTTTCATTTTGACAGTTCAGCAACGTTCATTGTGACAATTACGTTGTTGAGCAGGTGAATTTTACAAAACTATGAAGCAATGTATTAGGAATTTCTTTCAAAAACCCAGGATTGGCATCGAAAGTTTGTTATGCAATTAGGGTGCTGGACCTGGTTATCTAACGACACGGATTAGCTGTTGCGGTTCTGACATGACGTTCAAAGTCAACCACTCTTGAGGATTCCCCGCGGGGCGGCGAAACACGTGTCAAGTATAAGTTTGCGTTGCATGTTGCATTACATAAATTATCGAACCTTCTGCATGTGCACACTAAACGACTCTTATTAACGATCGAACTTTTTGCGGCAGCTAAATTAAGACTGGGAACTTTGATTGCAGCTATTATGCCTTAAATATTGGCATTGGTAGAATTTATTCTATCACATATGAGGAAGCTGGGTTTAAACACACGTCCAAGTTCCGTGCAACGTCAATTTTAATACACGCGATCAACAACCTCTTTCGTCATATTACTTCATGTAACAGATTTATATTCTCTGCATAGAGAATATGGTTTTATAGTCTTTGATTCTCTGCCATTGAAGCAGTTATCAATCACAATTAGCCGCTAAAAAAGTGTCTTCGCATGAACCATGCATGCCGAATGTGTGGTAATCGTGTTGATTTGCTGTCGATTGATGGATCACAATTCACAATCATTATCACAAATTTTTTAGAAGTCTTGTCACTTGTGAAGTGGTGACAAATACCGTTTGGTCTCGCGATCTGTTTAGTTGCGTTTGTTTTGTTCATTTGATATGCAATCTATCATCATGTTATAGCTAAATCCATATTGATAGGGAATAGTCATCATTCTCCTGCCATTATCCCAATTTATTTGAGTCGTCATGTCGGTAGTCAAGTCACACACAGCCATATTATATTTCACACAATCCATTTATCGTTTCTTTGGTCTTCCTCTGCTTATTCATTCATAATCGAACCTTCCTCACGACACGTCCCTCAATTCTCTGCATCACATACCATTGCCCATATCATGACAATCGTTTTTCTCATTTCTCAGTCACATTTTGTTGATAGGGTATAGCCCAGGTGCGGTCCCAGGAGGGGGGGGGGGGGGTCATGACCCCCACAAAATCATTCAAGCTTTGTCTGCATGATTTCCTTGTCTTACTAACTTACTACTTAGTGACCCCTCCAAAATCTTGGACTGCGACTGAGCCTGGTATAGCCAGCAGACACAAATATGCTAAGCCAAATACAACGCGTTTAGGTTCAAAATTCAAATTGGAACGTGAGAAACTTTACGAGCAAATGTCCCAATTTGCAAAGACACCTATAAACCTTAAATGTCAAGTATGACTGTTGATCGAAACTAATATTATTCGTCTACTATTCCTACTAAACCACATGTCATATCTATGGTTGCCAACTTTTTTATATCAAATACTTCCGAAGTCATTGCCTGCAAAAATATAGTAGAATTATTATTTATTTATTTATTTATATATACTTTATTGTACACCACAAAAATACATAGCATAAAAAACACATGAGATACTACAAAATATACAATGGGCGGCCTTATCGCATTACTGCGATCTCTTCCAGGCAACCTCGGTATGGACAGCGATTTCCCTGGACACAAAATGGGACCGTTGTTGGTGCAAATATTATGTATACAATACACTAAAATAGACAAATATATACAAATTCAAAATTATAAATACATAAATACATACATACTATGTATACAAGCAACGAAAAAAAAAAGACTAGACGCTTGCAGTTAGGACAACAAGATCACAACGACAAGTAGTGTTCCTTTACAAGTCTTTTGAACACCTGTAACGACTGCGCGCGTTTTATTTCAACTGGCAATGCATTCCACAAACGACCGGCCTGGACAGTAAATGCATTATCAAGGAAAGTTGTGGAATGCATAGGCATTTTGAGCTTCAAGTTATCTGATGACCTTAACAATTTCGTGTGGGAGTCGCAAAGAAACTGAAAACGTTTCTTGAGATAGAGAGGGGTGAAAGGTGAAAAGAGCACATTAAACAGAAGGGAAAGAATATGAGCATTCCGGCGAAGGCGAATTGGTAACCACTTGAGCTTCACACGAAATTCGGAAACATGGTCATATTTTCGCAAACCGAATATGAACCTTATACAAAAATTTTGAAGCCGCTCAAGTTTATCTAGTTGGTCTTGGGTAAGATCAAGATAGCTGGCATCAGCATAGTCAAGGATGGGTAGAAGAAGCGATTGTGCAAGCGCAATCTTGGTGGCAGTCGGTAGGAAATTACGCAATCTCTTCAAAGACGCGGCAGATGCAAACAGCTGAATTAAGTAAACTTTGAAGCTTATAATGAAGGATTAAGTCCTCACGTAACAGAAGTCCAGTTCCTATTTGCAGAGTATTTACAGCAACAGTTTGGTTTTAATGTAACTACTACTCACTATTATTTACGTATTTACGTGTCGGTGCGAAGGTGAAAGTTGCAATCAATGCGGATGAGTCGAGATGCAAGACTCGCTTGCATTTAGCGTGATCGTGTTACTGAGAAGAAGGAGAAGGGGGAGTAATGCTGCTCTAATTTGACTACGTACCTACG
The DNA here is from genome assembly GCA_949629185.1 of Apamea crenata. Lineage (NCBI taxonomy): Eukaryota > Metazoa > Arthropoda > Insecta > Lepidoptera > Noctuidae > Apamea > Apamea crenata. The sequence goes on from OX451372.1 coordinate 8,413,279, forward strand.
TTGTAGATTTCATGGGAACCTGAATTGTAATTTATAGCCTCAAAAGTTGCTTTCGAGTTAGTTAGAAATTATTGATATCTGAAATTGTCGATAAATTAAATAATCAATTCAATAAGTATTAATTTATATACATACTCATGAAAGCAATGATTAATTTAAAGCTTATCTTTATTTAATTGTAAAATACTACAAGAATCGATTAAAGAAACTCTCTACACTTTCGATTACAAAACAATGATTAAACATACACAGACTGGCCAGTCATTCGCATCACTACAGATATTCGTAAATGGAAGACAATCCGCATAGAAAGGCGGGAAACGTTACGTGTTATGAAAGCGACAGTGACTTTGACAAAAAGCTGATTATGACATGTGTCAGAATTCGTTCACGTTCGGACATGCTACGTTAGGTTTAGTCTATAATTAGGCTACGATAAAGGTTGTGGTTGTGGGTCAAGTGTGGGAGACGGGGGCGTTTCGCACAGGAAAAGAGTAAAATTTGAAATCGAGATAGACTTTCTAGGAGGATAGTGTAGTAAAATGATAGTTTGATAGCTGTCAACGTTCTTTATTACTCTCTCGATATGTATTACAGATACAAAAGTAGAATTCTTACATAGGGTGACACAATGGGCGGATGGATCATGTATTTTTTTTCCATTAGGAATGTGTACCACAGAGTCAGACGGTCACTTCTCGGATTATATTCCCTTAAAATATCAGCCGATTATTATGGTTTGAGAGATCTCATAAGGGTTTCTTATCGTACAGAAAACAGACAAGCATTCATTGTCCATACTGGGGCGCATAAATGGCTTGCCTCCAAGAGTAGAAACCATTTTACATCTTTTACAATCTACCTGCCTTTTTTCAACTACGTTAGGATCGGCTTCCAGTCTAACCGGATGCAGCTAAATACCAGTAGCCTCCACAACCTAGTTACTGGGTAACACGATACCCCTTGGTGAGACTGGTTGTCAGAATTTCGGGCTTCTGACTACCTGTAACGACTGCCAAAGATCTGCATCGTCTACACATATAATTAATGTATTCAAAACATTGGAAAACATTTAAAAAGAGTAACGGTAGAGTTTCTTGCCCATACTTCTCCATACGAAAACTACCTTTTGGAAGGGGCGACTAGAATCAATTCTATTTTAATGTGATTTTTGACGTTCAAAAGTGCCTTCTAAGTACCTATTTAAAATAAATTATTTGACTTTGACTACAAATGACTGCCGAGACCAACGGCTTAACATGCATTTCGAGGCACGGAGGGATCTCAGTATGTAAGTGAGATGGACACCCATCCACGGACCGACCTCGTGCGTGCGGCTTTTATTATTTAGCATGATAATATTAATCCAATACTTTACTGCTATTTAATAAATAGCATGCAATGCATGTAGAGTGGAATCGGTTATATGCAAATGTGATTGCACGCCGAACGCATAAAATAAATACATTTGTAAGTTTTACTCTGAATCTCACTATGCATTGATTAACGGGAAAATTATTAGTCACTAGCTGTAGCCCGTGGTTTCACTCACGTCCTAGAGACAATTCTATATCTAGGTACCAGTAAAAAATTATCCTACACGAGTTATACCCTACCTGTGTTCCCCTTTTTTTTTTTGAGCGGGAAATCAATAAATAACTTCTCCTGCTTTGGGCGGAGCGGGAGGGCGGGTATGTACGACTTTTACTGACTAAAACCCACCTGTGTTCCTTCAGTCGCCTGTGCCAGGGGCCACGGTAACTCTTTCGAACAACCCGCGACCCTGGCAGGCATCGGCCCTAGCGGACCCCTTCAGTTAACCTGTGTTCCCCTTAAATCCATTCAGAGTTAAAGACGTAGGTATGTATTCACTTGGCCATGGACCCCAGTAGACATATCTGTCCCTTAGTGACTAGGGGACTATGGCCACGACACGTGTCTCCAAAGAAGTCACCCGATTTCACACGTCAGGACATGTTTGATGACGTGAACATTAATGTCGTGCGAATTCCCTTGTCACTAGGTGGCAAATGTTTTCTAGGGCTACTGCGATCTAGACCACCTCCCCATCCATACCCATACCCATAAGTACTCATCACATGTACGGAGTTTCGTTAGCCAATTTAAAATGACCTTGTATGGTTTTCGAGTGTTTCAGTAACAAAATCGAAGACATGTGATATCTACCAACCGGCACTGGGCCCGCGTGGTGTAGGTATTACGGCCCACTCCCTCTCACAGAGAGGAGGCCTGTGTCCCAGAAGGGGGAACGTTATACGCTGATTATGCTATGCATCACAAACATCCAAACTGTCACATTTTAATATCATATTCTGTAAGAGTTATTGTTATAATAACGGTGTTTCTAACATGCATAAGTAAAATAAAATAAATTGCGAATCGAGTGTTTCTGTCTCGTGATTACGGTCTTGGTATCTAATTAATAATTTCTTTATTTCTTTCCGAGGCTACCGACTAGCCTATGCATATTTTATGTTAATTAATTGTTGTTGTGTGAATTAAAGTTTATACTGAAAAGTTGAATTATCTTTAAACATTTGAGAATACAGTCATCTGATTGAAATGTTCAAGTGTGACATAAGTAAAAATATACTTACCTACAGTTCGGCCATCGAGAGAGTGTGTTCCTGACACCTGTCAGTGCGACAATTCTAGTAGCTAATAAAAATCAAATTCGCATAACTGACAGGTGTCAAGAACACATTCTCTCGTCGGCTGGACTGTAGTACCTACTAAGTATGCCTACATTCTACTGCTATCTATAACTACTCTCCTATATTACATACTGTTATATTACTGTAACACAGAGACATCGTTTAACACAAAAATGCTAACAAAGATCCAATTCAAAGTGTATGCGCAAGCGCATCATTACAGCGCGCACAGTTACGTAAATATCACTCTACTATGAGAAAATACTTTAGGACTATGTACTTATTCTATTACAATAGTCCACATATTGTTATCTATTAGGATATAGATTATCTAGCTTAGTCCCACGGTAAAATGGAATGTGGAATTTTTTAAAGGAATTTCGCTTGGAGTCTGAACACGACGTAATCGCGATTCAAGAGGAAAAAGGTCTTCCTCTAAAATACAGGGTGGCGGGGCATCAACGCGCAAACTGTAACTATAAATTCAGAACATGAGTGTAGACCCCCTAGCGTAGAAATTTTTCGTCGGTTATCAAAGGAAATCTTCTGTTTTATAGAAAAGTGCAATACCTATGCGGTCAAAACGTATGGAACAGCAATATTTTTTTAATAACCGACGAAAAATTTCGACGCTATGGGGTCCAAACTCATGTGCTGAATTCATGGTTACACGTTTTAGGGCTGATTTTTCAATCATCTGATAACTTTATTCGAGGAATAATTTAGAAATTTTGACAGTAAAGTTATCTGGCGTTGGAAAAATCGGCCCTAAATATAGATAATCGTGGCAATAGTTGATTCAGATTCGCGACAGATGATGGTGAGTAAAAAGAATTGGTGGTCTCTAGAAAAAAAAAAAAAATCTCGAAGTGGGCGAAATAAGGTTAAGAACCTATGCTCAAAGAGAATGAAAAGTTTTTTTTGTGCCTTTGTATAATTAGGTGATTCACTAAAGTGTTAGAAACTACAGTTCCTTGCAAGTTTTGAAATTGTCATCCGAAGTTTTGTTGGAGCATATAAATATAGATCCTAAATCCATTCTCCGTTGGTAGATTTGTGACACTTTACGTATCTAACAAGATTAGGTTTATTTATAAACGTTGCTTACAGATAAGTAATGCTTAGCGACTGTTTAACCATACATTTTTGACGTTTAAAGGTCTCATAACCTTTTGCAACGTTTATAAATACATGCGTCAAAGAACAAGATGGTCTCATCAATATTCTAAGACCACACAAAACATGATCGTCGGCATCTAAGTTACTAATGCCATGTGCAATCATAGACGAGTTCTACTTTTCTCACATTTCCGAGACATAGACAAAAACTGTGCCATCATTAAATCACATATACAACGTAACATACTCTACTCAGTAATGTCTAAGTGCGAAGACGGTGTTGGCAGAGCAGAACGATTAGAAAAATATAGGTAGGTACATAACAGTGATGATATTAATTGATGAGGATGGTATTAATTAGTGACAACTTCATTGACACAGGTTAAAGAAAAAAAAAAACATTAAAAACTGTATTTTGACATAAGATTGATTGTTTTTTTTTTAGGTAGTTACTAGCTTTTTCTATTTTTCTTCATAAGGGTCCTCAAAGGTCCCCCTTCAGGATCTCAAAATCTGATTGTTGAAAAAAAAAACAGCTCTTACTGTTCCCAAATTAGTAAGTATATTTAGCTAGAATAATTCACTTTTAAATTTTACTGTGGCAACACCGGCCTGCTTGCAACAATGACGTGAAAGTAAAAGCCGTCACAAGTCGTGTGATCAAGTCACGGAGGCGACATGAAACAAAATCACGAGTCGATCGATACTAGTCGCTAGCTACCATTCATAACACTTAGCATAATATGGTGACGTCGATACTTATTGGTGCCGATTCCCTTGTTCACAAACAAAGTTCAGTGTATCTTTTTCTTGAACTATAGTTAAATTAAAAAAAGGACAGAAGATAAATATTAGTTTAGTTCTGTCAAATTAGTCAGTCAATTATCAATTGTCAGCGCTTGACGTAAATTGACGTATTTTTAGTAGCCATGTTTTTAATCACGTCTAATTTGTCTATGGAGTATCTTAATTTGACAGGACTAAACTAATATTTGTCTTCTGTCCTTTTCTTAGTGAAATAGAAAGAAAAAGATGCACTGAACTTCTTAGTTTAGTTTGTGAACAAGGGAATCGGCGCCATTGTAGATACTAAATAAAAGTAGTATTATGAAGGAACAGTCTCAAATGGTCATCATCATCTGTATAGCCTTTTCCCAACTATGTTAGGGTCGGCTTCCAGTCTAACCGGATGCAGCTGAATACCAATATTTTTCATGAAGCGACTACCTATCTGACGTCCACAACCCAGTTACTGGGTAATACCGTATTACATACGATACCCCTTGGTAAGAACGGTCTCAAATGTATAAAAAAAATTCTATTCAAAAGGTTGAAGGATATTAGTTAATCATTGAAATAAATTAGCTCTTTGATATACATATACATATACCTGATCAGCACCTTAATTGCGTAACACTATCAATCTCAGTCTGAATCATTTTGAAGGACATAATCTATTGCTTCATAATTATGTTCGAAAAATTTGTTTATTCGACAACGTAAATAACGCAATCAATGTTGTTGAACTGTCAAAATAAAAGCCATTTCTACTGATATAAGTGTGTTACGCCATTACAATATTCCGCTGGTCCTTCGCGAGTCAAAACAGGTAGCAGGTGCAGGTAGCTCACGAATTCAGTCCACACTAAAAAGTATGTCTACACGACTCAAACAGGGGATGAGTTTCTTACTTTGCTCATGTTAAAAGGTCACATCTAAAATCATACTTCAGATGCATAAATTCGCGCTGTCTTTTGGTTTCCTATACATAGGTGGCTCTTTCTACCCGAGAAGCAATAATTTATTTTAATAAGGGTTATTTTTCCCATTAGAGCAGGACCTTAGATGAATCCAACTGTAGATCTTCAATAGTTCAAGATTCAGAGCCGTATCCAAGATCTACTTTACAAATATTATGCAATTTGCCCAGACTATTCCCAACAACGAGTACGTTGGGGTTGGCTTCCAATCTAACTAAAGGGGACTCGTGTTACTGAGCAACACGATACGCCTTCCTAGGTAAGACTGGTTGTCAGACTTTCGGGCTTCTGACAACCCGTAATGACTGCCAAAGATCTATGAATAACAGCCGTTGGTCCCGGTGTGTAAGGATGGTCCCATCCACGGACCAACCGCGGCAAGCGTAGCTTAACCTGATCGATCGACCCGTGCGGATGGTATTAAATATTCACGAGCCCCTCTACTCCTATCTAACTTAAGGCGAAATGTGTCCCAAAAGAAGATTTTGACGCATTTCGGCTGCACGCAAAATCAATTTTTGTCCTCAAAAACTACTAAATTTGCCGATTTTTTTTCATGATTATTAAAATTGAAGATTTTCTTTAGTGAATTATGAGGGCCAAAACACGATTGACATAATTTGGCTCGATACAAAAAAATCGCAAAGTTTCCTCAAAATTTGCATATTTTATGAGAAAAAACGGTTTTATTCGATTGTAATTCAAGCAATTTCAATAAAATTTCGTCTATATGTTCACCATTAAAGATATTAGGGGATTATGGGTTTAGAATTTTAAAAAGAAGTATATAAAAAAAGCGTGCAATATAATACTATAATATTGCGCGCAAGTCCGACATCCCACCGTTCGCGCAGTCCCGTCAGTCGGCCGCAGCGCCTCTTAGAGAGCACTCGTGTACAACTTTATTGCGTCCGTTGTCGCCGACTACTCAAGCGAACATTGAAGTCTAAAGTGATGAACAAACATAATAAAAAAAAAAATATTCAGGACTGAAGCTCAAGAAGCTGAAAGTGATGAACCTGAATAGGTAAGTTTTTTATTTATTATCCCAAAAAATATCAATTTTGAGATTTGACATTGACGTACTAACTCGTATGTATTGTATAAGCACACAACTTTCATTTTGACAGGCCCTTTACACATCATGCCGTAGTTTTAGTAAGTTTCCCTTGGATTTGTATGAACCCTTGCACACGGCGGCGCGGCTGCGGCGAGTTTTGATAGGTCTTATCAAAACTTGCAGCCGCCGCCGCGGCGCCCTGTGTGGTGGTTTTTACAAATCCAAGGGTGACTGATGCAGCGGTGCCGCTGCAGCCCCGGCATAATGTGTAAACGGCCCAATAGAGATAGATAATTATGGTCTAAAACTTTCATGTAGGTACCCCAATAGCTTTATTTATACATAATATGGTTTATTATGTTCTTACAGAACTCGTATCAACACTGAGTCTGACATTGCGGAGTTGCCAGCAGACTCACAAGGAATGAGTAAAGCCGTCACACCACCACAATTACCAGAAACATCTGATGGGGCACTAGTACAACTTCAATCTGTATTACCTAAGTTTTTTGAGTAAGCTCGCTTACATACCTACCTATTATTATTATATCCGTCACGGCTGCGTAGTTTCGCTAGCTAATTTAATTTGACCCTGTGTAGTTGTGTAGGTACTAGAGAAAGCTTTTGAACATACAACGTGTTTTTTTTATATCCCACTCTAGGGGTCAATGTACTCATAATTATGAACAACTTTTACTAAACCTATAATCGCGAAATAAAAATTATCTATTATAAGTATTTTGTTTTATATTCGCTTAGCTCTTCAAAATGTAGGGAACTGCTGATTTTTTTTCGCGATTTCGTGTTAGGTCCCATAGCAAAAGTTGTTCAACAACACAACACGCACACACACGTTGTTCGTTGTTGTTTTGTTGTTCGTTGTTGTTGTTCGTTGTTCAGTTGTTCTTTTGTTCGGTTCGTTGTTCGTTGTGTTGTTTTTGTTGTTGTTGTGTGTGTTACAACTACACAGGGTCAAATTAAATTAGCTAGCGAAACTACGCAGCCGTGACGGATATAATAATAATAGGTAGGTATGTAAGCGAGCTTACTCAAAAAACTTAGGTAATACAGATTGAAGTTGTTGTTGAAGTTGTAACCGGTTCTTAACACGTCATGTGTATTTTTTTATTACTTGTATTTCTTTTGGCACATTGAGGGTAGACTTTATTCTCATAGGTAGGTTACAAGTTACGCAGCATGTAGCGGAAATGCACCACCACTATGAAGTTAGTTGTTGAAGTGAATAGGTTAATTTTAAGGTACATTATGTTTATGTTGTATTTTTTAAAATATTTCCAATATTTCAGCACCCATGAAACACTGGACACTGGCGGAGCAGGAACGGTCTCACCACAACAGCTACCTATATCTGATGCGGCACACGATGTTAACATTCAGTCCAATCACTTTGTTAATTGTGTACATAATTATTTTACTGTGTATCTGGTTGTATCGTGTACCTACAGTGTATGATTAAATTGTTCGTGAAATTACAATCTGATTTGAACTGCAAACCGTTTTTCTATTTCGCAATAACCAACACTATCCACAGTAATTGAAATATGGTTGATTATAACGAGACACACCCATACCTTCTCCGTCATATATCAAAGCTGTTATGCTTACCTGTTTATTTTTCATTTCTACAGGGCAATTTTTTTATCAATATCCAATTTTCACTGGGTGTTCTACCCATGAATATGAACAACTTTTACTATGGGACCAACTCTGAAACCACGAAAAAAAATCTGCTGTTGTTGTTGTTCATATTCATCGGTAGGACACCCTATGAAAATTTGGGTAGTGATAAAAAAAATATCCCGTGTAAGAACCGGGTTTTGGTAAAACCGGTTTTTGATAACACTGGTTTGGATTCTATCTCTAATACTAGTATCCATTCATTTTCAAACAGCGAGCTAATTGGGATTGTCATAGGAACCCATAATATATATTATTTTATTATAAGTAGGCAAGTATTCGTAAGTAGATAGATATAATAATGAAAATACTAGTGTATGTGTTACTGTAAAAACCCGAACTGCGGTAAATCTTAGGATTTACCGGTAAATCCTAAGATTTACCGCATTTCGGGCTTTCACAGTAACATATGCAGTTATGCATCTAATTAAAATATGATTTTATATTTATTTATTGCACCATACATTATGTCCTCAGTATATACTTTGAGAAAATAAATACATTTTTTTAAAATACCTACTGCGCAACTAGTACTAACTAAAACTGTTACTTGCCGCTACAGTCCGACCGCCGCCGTATGCGCGACCCTCTGCAGAAGTATTTTGGTTCACGAGAGAGGGTCGCGCTTACAGCGGTAGGACTATAGCTTGCCGGCCGAGTGCGGCAGAGCGCGGGGCCCCGCGCGCCTCTTACCTGTCCGCGTCTGCTTCACCCCCTCGAAACCTACGTGACCACGATACCATTTCGCCTTAATGGTGACAGAATCATGATGTTTCTTTAATTTTTCGCGCCCTCTTTTATCCTTTTGTTAACGCTCTTAATAGAATATAAAAAAGCTATAGACATCATACATGTGTCAAGTTTCCGTGCTCTCGAATAGTATGTGTTTACTATTTACCGGTGAACACGACTAGTGTTGTGTCGTGTGATGCACGTGCATCCGGGACAGAGGGGCGCACGTGCACTACCGTGCAGTGTCATTGTGAGTACTGGGTGATGAGTGGAGCGGGAGCGGTTTCAGAAAATACTTGTAGAACTTCTTTTGAAAACTGAAGTCGTACTTCTTTTTTTAAGGGATGGATGTTGCACATGCTAATTATAGATGGGACGGCAATCCGACACGACCGGGAAGAAATCAGAGTCAGGCCCAACGGCTTTACGTGCTTTCCGAGGCACGGGGTATTAAACCGCCAACGTCTAAACTTGCTTGCAACCACGAGTCCAACGGGGCAGTGTTGTTGCCTCCATACCCCGCACACGCCCCCACGCACCACTCAAACTTGTCGTCAAACTCAGCAGACGACATCAAAGACCTAAGATTTGCACGAACACTGCCATCCTCTCTCAACGATTTCCTCAGATAATATCGTACGATTATGCCAATGTATGATAATATAGAAGAATAGATATTATATAAATAGAGATATATAATCTAATCTGTCATAGCGAATGTTACGATTTGTAACTAACGGAGGTTTATCACGTAATATTTAAAGCCTGATAAAACATAGGTGTGACTTTTTGTTTGAACCGATTTAAACATACATATAATTTTTCTCATTGAGTAAGTCTATTTGACAGCAAAAGGATGTGTGTTACCCAAACATCATCCAAAAAAAAATTAACTTAATTTTATTTGGTGTCAACCCAGCATGTAGGTATTCTTCATCCATGCATCTCTTTGAGCCGCCATCTCAATATTCACACTCTTTCTATCCATTTAATCTTTCACAAAATCCATCCATCGTTTCTTGGTCTTCATTCAAATAGCATTATTAATGTCTGCTGTCCTGACAAAATCCGAATAATTTGGGGTCGTCGCAGCATGTTCTCTTCTTACATACATCTCTATCAGCCTTCATTCTATATTCCATTATCTTTTACAACAATCCATCCATCTTTACTTCTTCTTCTTCTACAAATAACATTACTGTTGTGGCGGCATCTATATCGCCACATGCGAACTACGCATCACACTGACGTCACGCAAAGATCCTGCATCCCGCAAGCAGAGTTTACCGCATGACCAGTGTATACCGCAGTAAGCGCTTCCCACCTTTAAATTTAAATAAAACAAAGTGCGCGTGAGCATCGAAATTTTTTATGTGTTTGAAAGGCCTATGGATGCCATTATGTATGGAATAAGATATGGTTCAAAAATCCGCCGCGGCCTCTCTGGGTGGCGCGCTTACGAAATGTCCAATTTTCCATTACTCTAGCGCATAAATCAGGCTGAATTTTACAGATGGCATGAGTTATGTTAGCTTTGAGGGTCGATGTGGTTTGTGGTTTATTCCCATAGACCTGCGACTTAAGAAAACCCCACAAGAAAAAGTCTAACGGGGTCAAATCGCAGGATCTCGGTGGCTAGTTCACATCACTTCACGTAAGATTACCAAGCTCTCAAATCGCTCGTGCAGATGGTCCAATATGGCATGAACTGTGTGGCACGTGGACGGCGCTACCGTCCTGTTGAAACCATATGTCGTTGGTGTCCATATCATCCAATTCAGGTCAAAAAAAGTTGGTGATGATTGGTATCGTCACCCGTGGACTAAAATTTATCCACCACACTACGAATAATCCTCACGGTAGGACGATTATGGCGACCGTAAAATGGGCGAAGCGCGCGGAACGTTGCCCGAACAGAACGCCCATTTTGATAAAACAATTTTATCATTTGCGCGTGTTGTTGAACGCTATAACTGTTCATGGTGATTTGGCAAAACAGACTGAATAAATCACAGCCAATTTGACGGATATAGCTTCAGCAGTACGGCCGCTATCAACTGTCAAAGTTCAGTTGTCAAAGTTCGGAAGTCCCTATTGGAAGACCCTTTACAACAACATCCCGACATCAATCGGGGGCAGTAGCCAACCAGACACAACACACGTCTGCTCGGAAGATCCCCCTTTTTTATGGAAGATGAGTGAACTTTACACAATGTTCCTCATACCTTTAGCCTATGGTTGTCAGTGACCAAGTTCTTGCCTCTCAATATTTGGTCCTCAAAAACGTCTAAATTCGCTCCGTCTATCACAATGTCCCATGCCGTGACCAGTAGTCCAATTTGTGCGAGCCACGCTATGCGTGACATGCATACTAATAAGGAACCTCATTAGTTATGTCTTTTATTTACCTTTAGATAAATGACATGCTCTTTATAATCGCTCTTTTGAAATACAACTTAATTACGTTTGGAAGTAAATGTACCTTCAGTGCTGTGGTTGATTTATTATGGATTTGGCTTCCTTTCATTGGAAGCGTGCCTGATAGGTTGAAGCTAGTTAGAACTAAGTGAATATGTTCGTGTGTTTGTTTAATCTGTTCCTACAATTACTTATAGTTACTTATAAATATGTAGCTATTTCGTTTTGATGGTTGTCAATGACTAACGTTAAGCTGTTTTGAATCATCATTCTCCTGCCCTTATTTCTATGTATTTGGGACTGCGCAACATGTCTTTTCCTTCCAAACTTCTCTATTAGTCGTCATCTCGGTAGTCACCCCCTTTCTAACCATATCATCTTTCACACAGTCCATCCATCGTTTCTTTAGTCTTCCCCTACTCTTATAGCCATCGACATTCATACTTAAAACATTCATCCTATGTGTTAATCCTGGTTATAAACTATCTGTGTACCAAATTTCAACCAAATCCGTTCAGTTTTTTTTGCGTGAAAGAGTAACAAACATCCATCCATCCATCAATCCATCCATCGATAAATCCATACAAACTTTCGCGTTTATAATATTAGTAGGATGTATTTTGACATTGAATGCGAATAATACCTGCTACTTTCATGCTTGATAAGAAATGCAAATCTTACAGCACTGAATATGTTTCAGCTGATAAGATTTCCAAGGTCAAACATTTTGCTAAGAACTAAGGAAAGGATAGAGGATGACCAAAATCATCCAGATTACCTTCCTCATCATTCCCTTATTCTTGGACGAAACCTAAGTTATGTCCATAACTATAGTTGTTATCATTATTTTATCGCTCAGAAGAATAAATAAACATTTCAACTAAAAAATATTTTGGAAATTATTCTCAAAAACCTTACAATATTCTTAAAACATTTATTTGGTTGAAATAAGGGCAAATACGCACTGCATTGCAACTAATTCCAATACTTGTACGGTTTCGAGTGAGGGGTGAAGGTCAGACTTCTATGGATTCTTTTATTTATACGGATGTATTTTACGCTCCAAACTAAAATAAAACTCAGTTTGGCTGGATGACGCCATTAGTTTCTGAAAAAAAGCGTGGTTTTTTGTCGATTTCTGTCTAGACAAGATAAATTTGGAATCATCGGTACTGACATTCTATGTAAGTAATTAAGTGTATTGCACGACTGTTGATAAGCATACAGGTATTGCCTATGTAATATTTTTTTTTTTATCATTTTGTTTTATTTGGTTTCGTATTGATTCTGTTATTAGGACTAGGTAATCTAACCATCGTTTATACTGTATTGTTTTGGTCAGTTAGATAGTTTTGGTGTTCCTTCAATGTCATATATCTGTGCTGCCACTTCGGGTCCGTCCCACTAGTCTCATTGACCCAGTCGCATGATGGGACAAGTGGGACGTCTGCCTTCCACAAATCCTATCCTACTAATATTACAAACGCGAAAGTTTGTGAGGATGGCTGGATGGACGTTTGTTACTCTTTCACGCAAAAACTACAGAACGGATTAGGATGAAATTTGGCACACACATAGTTTATAAGCAGGATTAACACACAGGATCACATTTATTTGCCGTTATCTTTACGATAGATATTTTAAGGGTAGCAATAAAACGAGTGACTGTAAATTACAATTTTAAGTGTCAAAATTAATTAATTTGGGTTATATAATTACTAAGTGAGTGACTGACTGTAAGTGACGAAAAATCAACAGAATAGTATCTTACAAACATTAATTTGAGTACTTAAAATACAAAATGAGCAGCTTCATAATATTTGAGCGACTTAATATTTGTTTAGCAAAATGTTTCTGGCACTCGCCGGCCGCTGCCGCGGCACCGCTCGCTTCGCTCGCTCGGCTCGTGCGTTATGTGGTCACAGTTCTAACCTAACCTAACCTAGCTTTTTCGATTTCATTTTTAGCCGTTTCATTTCGGTTAATGTGCACATTAGCCGGCTAAAGATGGAATATCACGACACAAACTGTATTTCCAGTCGCTTACTTAGTAATGTAGTCGCTCGGATAAAATTTTAATATATGAAATGGATTCATCACTATCCACTTTTTGTAAGCTTGTTCTGGATTTTATTATTAATCAATATTCGTCGTTAGTTTAGTTAATTTTTCGCTTACTCAAATTCATACCGCTTAAGTTGTTCAGTATGTCATCATCAGTCGCAAAGCTTTTTTTTAATCGCTCGTAAAACGAATTCCCCATATTTTAATAGATGAATCATGAAATCAGGATATTATTGCCGCGCTGTCCATAGTAATATATTTATGCTCTTAACTGTAGCTTCCAAGTTCCTTAATAATTAGAAACTGATGTATACTACATCATTGAAACTCATACTTGCAAGTGCGTATTAGAGATGCAAGTATTTGTTTTAATGGTTTTAAAACGATAACGTTAACCCACATACCTAATGGTATTGTAATCGCAGTGTGTGGGCTGTGAATCGCTGCAGCCATTGTGATTTTACTTTTAAGTTTAGCTATAAAATAGAAAGTTGTTTTATGGTTCGATTAGATGCTATTCTAAACAGTTGTTGGATATGCAAAGAGAAATGTAGGTACGTTTTTCTAAAAACGATTGTGGACGAGGAAAAAGCACCCGTTACATATACCAAGCAGATAGATAGGACCTTCATAAACTATAACTAACTTAATCTACTAAGTAAAGTTTTAGGATCCAGTTTTTCTTACGAAATTGGCCACAGCTGGCAAGTTCAAAGTTTCAAAGTCTTACGCAGAGTGAATTTTGCCTAACATCGGCGACCTGACATTGAGGTGGCCCCGACTTACGACTACGAGTTGTAGGTCATGGGTTCGAAACTCAAACCCAAACAGGCGCTTTACTTTTTGCATATAATTTTTCAACTCTCAAAATAGTGATGAAAAACATCGTGAGGAAACCGCCATGTCCAAAAAACAAAAAAAATAAATACATGCCACATCTATCAACATGCACTGGGCCCGCGTGGTAGATTACGGCCCAGTCCCTGTCCCAGGCCTGCCGAAGGCCTGTGTCCCAGCAGTGGGAAAATTATGCAATAATAACTAAAGAGTTTTGAGATTTCAGCATCACTAAAGTCGCACTAAGGAAGTCAGAAAAATAAACAAATCAGAATCAAACAAATATTGCACACAAAATGAAGTTTTCCGGCATCTATGTCTAGGCCAAACCACTGCTTAATAACCACCAATTAATCTATTAGTTGATTGTTAGTTAATTGCGAATATTACTGATGAAGAACGACTTCTGTCTGATGACTAGGAACTTAGGAGTAGTAGGAGTAAAGTGATGACTTCAGACTTTGAGGGCGTCGAACGATTCGCCATAGTTGTGATTGTGTAGGCGACTTAAGGCACTGACACTAACTTGGAGACACTTTTCTGTACAAAAAATATATTTGTGGATTTGCTTTGATAAAGTAACTATGTACGAGTAAGACATCAGGAAACCAGAATCTTATTTAAGGTCAATTTTACAGCAGTCTACGTGAACGTAGGAACATAGGCCCTCGTGAAAAAATGTTTAGGTACCTATGTAGATGTAAGGTAAATAGGAAGATACCTGTCCCCAGTATCTTCCATTCGCTCCTAATCTATTTTAGCTGTTTTAAATTTAATTTTGACTAATTTTTATTTCTGCCATATCTCTATATTTGCTAATCTATAATTGCTTACCTACATTTTTAGTAGGTATCTAAACTCAAAACTATCTGCAAAACAGCAACTTTATTGCGTAACACACGATCAATCACAATCTGAATGTTTTTGAGGGATATTGCTAATCCTTTGTTTCAAATGTTCGAAAAATTTGCCTACTCAACAACGTAAATAACGCAATTAATGTTGTTGAACTGTCAAATTATAGCCCTTGCTAATGTTAGTGTGTTACGGAATTACCCCGCAGTTGCAACTTACCTACTACAAACACCCTTTTTTCTTCAACAACATTTAAATTGATCCTATATGTCCATAGAAACAGACAGTGTAATTACTTTCTTTCATCTAATAACATACTCCTACCTATTGGAACTTAGATTACAAGAGCATAACGACAAACTGACGACCTGAAGTAAGAAATACAAGTCGTAGCACAAACACGTTACGTCTACGAAGATTCAGGAAGTAAAGATAGATTACAAGTAACTACATATTTGATATCATATGTATGCGATCATAGCTCAACGTATGAATTACATAAAACATGCATAATCGCTTGCAGACGTCCGCGTGCCTGTAGAGAATGTTCTTCAGGGGATACTGATGTAAAGACTGTGATTGGATTAGGATGTTATGGTTCGTGTTGAAATCGGAAATATTCTTAGTAAACTAACATACAGTAGTATATCCCCTTATACCTAAAAGATGAAAATATATTTCGAAGGTGGAAATATTCACTGTTAAAAATTGCAAAACAGAAACATAAAATATAGAAAGATTATATAAGCAAACAATGCATTCCAAGATGTTAACATTAAGATGACAGGTTATGAAAGATGGATGACAGGGATTCTATAATCACTACAATCAGCACACAGAGTACTTATAAATTATAATGATCACATAGCATTCTTTATAATGTAATGATTATCTCTTGTTACATTTTAAGTAAGACACCGGAGGCACGATAGATGAAGGTCAATCGAATGGAATCACGCGACTCAACTTCGCCTTAAATGCAGTTTTTGTACGTCCGCCTCTCTAACATTAGTTACCGTTACACTTGAAGCGTCACTTCGAAACAAATATGGTCGAACAGTGACCGGGTTTCCAGATTATACACGACACAGAAAACTTTTAGATAAATGTGTGTGACATATGAAAAATTTTGTCATTTCTTTGTTAATTTTAGCTCATGAGTGGAGGTGAAATGTAGGTTACGCAAGCCTTCGTGGGTTTACAGTAACATTTGGTTGCGATAAATGACAATATGAAGAGCTCCAACCTAGTCATGAGACGGGGCTATCATATTACTCTTCGTTGTTCGTTTTCTTTCCGAAGCTAAATTCGGTTCATTTATGGACTGGGGATGAGCGTTTTAGACTGGAGGATGAGAGTCAAGCGAAACTCAGTGCCCTTTCAGAAAAAAAGGGTGGCAGGGACGTCGATGCGCAACACAGAACATTCAACTTCTTTTATCTGTTCTGTGATGCGCAACCTGATACCACGGATTGAGTTCATACTATTTATATATGCTCGTACTATAATATTATATCAGTACAGAATTTTGCAAATTGTGCAGAGCGGTTCACAAAACTACTACGAGTATTCTTAGAAAAATTGGTAAAATACCATTGTTTACCGGAACTGTCGATAAATTCTTAATCTAAAGATAGTGGTCGAATTTAATGAAGCGTAACTCATCTGAGAACTACCGTTACTAAATCCAATTCTAGAATTCTACAAATTGCTGACTAACACAGGCGGCGGAACCAACACACAAAAGGCTTCACATGATTAAAGTTCAGATAAACATATGACTCACCTAACAGTACAATATATACCAAACATGGACGTATTAATCTACATCTATACGCAAATCAACACAATCTAGGGCTATTTTTATTTAGATAGATTTTTGTTTAATTTCCTATTAAAGAATAAAATAGTTTTTTTTTGAAAATCTTTGAAATCGCGGTTTTGTTTACAAAAATAACTTTTATTGGAGTTAATATGATAGGTGTAGTCTACAAAAAACAACGTTTGACTTCATGGTACGGGATTCCATACATCCATGAGCATTGTACTTTCCCTTATTGTATTGATGTGTTTTAGGTATAAATTAATGTCGCTTTTCCTGTCTGTCAGTGTGACGTGTGACCGCGTTGTTCTTCTAATCAACGCAATGGCTTTTGATGCAGTTTATGTGTACAGTATATTCATTCATATTAAACTGACATATTATAAAAAAATCTCAATGTTTTGTAAAGTCGTAAAAACGGTGCGTAGCAGGGCGGGACGTCACTCTTTTATAAAATCACAATAGAACAAAATGTCCGACTCATCGCGTCATTCGATACTTCCGCCAGGTTTTATTGAAGCCCCATCAGCTAAAGCAGAAACTGCAAACAGAATAAATGCTACACCATTCTGAACTTTAACATTCTCCAATAAGAGTCGTACAAGTGGTATAGATACAACAAAGTGCCGGATGTGGGCAATGGAACGGTTGTCGGGTTACCTGACATGCGGGTCTTGAGTACACGGTAGACCACAGGCCATGGATGGTTGCTTACATTGTGCCGTGCTCCCACAATCGCTTTAATGGGATTACTTACCCTCGGTTTCAGAAAGCTAATTCAATTACTTCTGTTGTTAAATCCCATGTTAATCTAAATAATTGGATTTTGGCGCTTGGCTGTTGATTAATAAACTTGAACCGGCTTTAAGAAATTGGTAATTACGTAAATACGGTTGAAGGGAGAAGGTTACTGGATGACGATACAGCAAAATAACTAAAGCAAAAAAGGGGACGTAATGAAATGGCAAATTGGAAACACCTGGATGAGAGAACTACGGAACCGGGAAGTACTGTAGAAGAACGGGGAAGCCTTTACTCAGCAGTGGATGATTCCGGGCTGAAATGATGATGATGAAAGAAATGACAGAAATATAGAGTTGCATATTCCATGGGATTGATAGATAAAGATCCTAGCAAATACATATGATATGCATTCATCAACACTTCTGCCGAAAGACGTCCACTGCTGGACAAGACCCTAGCATTGCCTCTTCGACCGGTCCTGTGTTTCTCGCGTCCAGCGGATTCCAGCGGTCTTCACAAGGTCATCGGTCTGCCTGTGGGAGGCCTAGGCAAATAAATGAATGATGATGATGAAATGATGATGCCTTCCAACGCTAATATGCATTATAGAAGTTATTAAATGTACCTGAAGGCCATATCTTGTACCTACTTAAAAAAGTTCAAATTCAAGTTGCAATCTCATCTCAGCGACAATCATTGTCAATAACTTTTAAATTAGAGGAAATTAGAGGTACTTTTGACAGATGGACATTGAGATTAGACCGTGAACGTTCTTCAAGTTACGAGAATAATTGTCCCTCTGATATTCGTTACGTTAATATGAAAATCGACCTACTTGTTCTCGATATGACTATTACGAGTATCTTTCGTTACTACATCAAAATCACTGTATTAATAATCTTTAATAAAGAAGATTTCATAAATGGCCGATATAATATTGAACGTTGCTCAAACGTTACACATTTATTATAAGCAAACTAAATGGAGTAATAAGCGCTAACGGTTATTACTCCATTTACTCCATGCTTACAAAACGATTTTTTGTGTAATAAATGTACTTTGAATTCTGAATTGTTCGACTAATGTTCAATATCATTATGACAAAAGTGGCTGTGGAGTAATATCATTGTTAAGATGAATGGTCGTTGCGTCTTTGTGACGTCTTTACAGATTTGAAAGATCGAATTTTCAAATGGGTCTTGGTATTCTTCATTCTGTCGTATAGTTTTTTGCAGAGATCTATGTTATGTGGTTTTTCGTGTCATCAATCTTGTATATTTTCGAATCCCTCTTTTTCTGTAAACGCTTTAGAGATAGTACTTTTTTGCTATATCTATAGTCTAGATATACACTTTATTTAACTGTGTTTTATCACGCTGAGAGCAGTGGTAGCCCAGTGGTCGACCCCCTATATAGATACGAGTTTTAGGTCGTGGGTTCGAACCCAGTCAGGTCTGTGCTTTACTTTGTGTTTATTTCATGACCACTGCTCTCTGAAACTGTGAAGGAAAATAGCGTGAGGAAACCGAGAAACTTCTTAGAACCAAAAATTAACTGAACTTGTGACATTTACTAATCCGCACTGGGCACGCCCAATCCCTCTCACAGAGAGGAGGCCCGTGGGAACGTTATAGGCTGATTATTCATTCTGAGAATCTGATTGTCTTTGACACAAAATGTTATTGTTATTTTTATACATAATTCAATTCCTATTTAAGCCTCTAGCCTTCAAGAAATCTGACTAGGTATTTTCTATTACGCAAAACAACAGTAGTGACTATTAATCTAGATTTTTTTCTGAGTACAACTGGTTTAATTCGGATCAAGTTGAACACAATTTGGGTCAGTCAAGTGTACCGAGTGGACCACACAAAAGTTAAATCCAGTTTGTCAACAATAAAACGTTCTCAATACGTTTTGTGGGAAATGTACCGTGAAATAGTTTTTTTTTATATAGTTCAGGTTGAATATAGGCAGCGAGGGAAGTGACAGTGATGGTATCAATTACGATGAGAGACTTTTTATTGGATGATGAACTAACAAAAAACAGATAGGCGCTTTCTGTTTTTTGTTTTTATTTTAATAAAATAAAAATAAAAACCATTATATTTCTTACTAAAAAAAATACAAAACCACAAAAAAATAACTAAAACTAACTTACTTTCTAAATGAACTACCATTTCTTAAAAGTTCTTTGAAGTTATAAGAAAGTTATACTTATTTTAAAGCTAGATGCGCTAGTAAGAAGCCCTCATTTAATTGAAAGTGAAGGCCTCGTCTAGAGATTTCCATTCCTCCTTGTCATTCGGTTTTTTTAACGCGCCCAGAACATGAAAATAGTCGTCCTACATTTTCATATAATATGTACCATCGCCAAAATCTATATCTGAACATTTTGAAAACAAAACCCCGTGCCCATGATGACCACAGGTGCGTCCGTAAGTAAAACAAAAGAGGATCCTTTTTAGGTCGACTAATAATATGCGCTGCAAGCAGGAATAGTCAGATATACCTTTTGGCGATAGTACATATGCCTGACTCTGTCATGATGTGTGTTATGCCAACCACACTCCTGCCTAATTCTTCAGGAGTTCCAACCATAACTGTTTACTTAGCATTCCATAGTCTAAGTCATAAGGTGACCTACGTCAACCCCAGTCTCATCTCTCATAACCCGTGAATTCACCGGTTCAGTCAATGACACGGACGTAGTTGTCTGAGTTTCGAAGCCGCCCAAATTGACGTCAGAAAAGGGGGAGAAGACGTCAGAGGCGACTAACCTTAACCGGCTTTATTAAAGGAATTGTCGGAATAGTGACGCGGGGAACTAAAAATAGTTTGGGGCTGAACTTGGGTAACCCCAAGTTGATGTAATAAACGGTTTAGTGGTGATGGATTGCTGTTATACAGGGTCAAATTGAATTAGCTAGCGAAACTCTGCAGCCGTGTTGGTTATCGATGTTCAAACACGATAAAATAAAACAAAAAACATTTGATGTTTTTTTTGGGGTTCAACATCTCCTGATGTGTTGTTACTTGAAGTATGAGTTGAGAAAATCTGTTTTCTTTAAAGTTTTGTCGTCTTGAGATATCAATACCATCACGTCTGTGAAGTTTATACAATAAAAAAAACAACCGACTTCCATAAAAACACTACAAAGTGAAAAATAACTTTAATTTCGGAAGTCGGTATTTGGTTTTTGTATTTCGTTTTTCGCCACCGACTTCCGAAATTAAAGTTATTTTTCACTTTGTAGTGTCTTTATGGAAGTCGGTTGTTTTTTTGTTTTGTAAAAAAGTTTTTATTTTTCACTTTTTTGTAGTGATTTTGATTTTTGTTGATTTTTCAAAAACTGCTTGTCCGATTTCGATAAAATTTTCATGGGACCATTGGGATTTCCAACAAAAAAAAATTTCAAATCGGTTGTCAAGCGACGGAATTGTGAGCGAACAAACACAAAAAAAATACAAACATCCGAATTGAGAACCTCCTCCTTTTTTAGAAGTCGGTTAAAAATGCTGATTTATTAACTGATATTTCAAGTGACTACACTAACGCGCGTAAAACGGTTGGTGATCCCACATAAAAATGTCAAAAGAATTTAATTTTTTTGGTTATCGTGCTAAGTCGACACTCAGGTCTGAGGAGTTTCGCTAGGTAATTTAATTTGACCTACAGGATCAAATGTCTTAGGATCGAGGGTGGGAAAGGTCATAGGATCGTTGTCAGTTTTTTAAGTCAATTGCAATGTCGTACGTACTGCAACGTCATCCGAATTCTGTAGATAACAAAAAAACAGAAATTACAGCAGAATGCAGTTGCCACGCTTGAGGGCCGGTTTGAAGAGTTGAGCCTTCTGGTTTCGGGATCACAAAAGCGGGATAATTATAGGCTACCTGGCCATTATCAGACGTTTGATATTTTTTGATACATTGCAATAATGTAATGTAATAAGGCTAACATTAGACGTTCCCTCTCATTTCTTGTCGTCACATTTCCCTTTTCAAAGAAACATCCTGTCAAATTCCAAAGCGTAAAACCTAGTCTATGTACGATGCTACTATGATATAATATCATCATATCTGCAACACACCTCGCGTCACGTTCACGTTTAATTAGACTGCGCTCGCGCAGTGAAAGCGAGCGGAAACGCACACAAGATGGCGACCGGAATAACAATGGTGTATTTAATATCTTGCGTGGATGATTATGAAAGATTAATTTGTCGAATTTTAATGACGGTTACAAAATCGTTTGTCTTTTCTTTTGGTAGTATTGACAGTTTCGTGCGTTTTGGTGATGGGAAACTTGTGAAGGCGAAATAAAGGGACGGTGAGGTAGTGAAAGAGTCAGAAAATTTAAAGTCCAATTTATCCTAATTCTATCTAATTTTGTCTAATTTTATCTTATTTTATCTAATACTAATACTATCTATTTTTATATAATTTTGACTAATGTTGTTTCATTTCATTTAATTTCATCAAATTTTATCTAGTTTTGTCACGTTATTTAACCTAATTTTATGAATGTATGACATGAGTAATTACTAATATTGACTGATAACTTGTATGTGTGGTGCAAACTGTTAATAAAAGTTGGTTATTAATAAATAAATAAAATAAAAGAAAAGTGGGTCAAGGTCTTGACAATTTGCGCCAAGTTCCAATTTCCGTTCTTACAAGAGGAGTGATTGTGATGACATAGATGAGAAAGTTAAACTCGAAATTTTTGTTCTAGTCATAGTAGCCATAGATGATTTCTTGGTCAGCATATCAGAATAAGCTGACCATGAAATCATCTATGATACTGTATAGTTACTAGAGAAATGGTGGATGATGGCAGTCCCCATTTGACATCCAGTCATCATCCAGTCCCATCTGTTAGAGTGATACTTCAATTATGTATGTTTCTA
This sequence comes from Apamea crenata, assembly GCA_949629185.1. Lineage (NCBI taxonomy): Eukaryota > Metazoa > Arthropoda > Insecta > Lepidoptera > Noctuidae > Apamea > Apamea crenata. The sequence continues at coordinate 8,435,976 of OX451372.1, forward strand.
TGGCTTGCTTACCAGAAACAGGTCGAACTAATAACACGAAGGTTACAAACCCGTAAAATCCTGCAATAGTATCTCAATCTTCTAGCATTAACCCAAAGTTAATGGAATTTTGTACTATATATCTTAGTTTAAATGTGAGACTTGCGCAATGTGCATGTGGGTTATCAAAAATGGCTCGCAGCCAGACGAAGCTATTATCTATTTTTGTTTAACATCGTCTATGCAATCTTGTGCGATGTTTCATGTTTACACCTTACGACTTTCAGTTTCGGCTTGATTGATCTTGTCATGTTACTAAGTTATCAATGATCGTGTTATAAGAAAGGCATATTTTTCGTCTTCATTGTATCTATCTATACGATTAGCTGAAGAGTATGTTGGTTTGAACGCGCTAATCTCAGGAACTACATAATTACATAATATACCTACTATACGATTGAACAGGGGCCTACTCCGAAGTAGTATCGGCCGAATGTACGGCCGTTTCCTGCTACAAAGTTACTATTTGGTTCGGTCGGTTCCGATCCTACACTCCTACACTCTTTCGAATATTGACTATGTTCCCGACCCAACTGAGCCGATCCGAACTTTTTTCGCATTTTTCAATAATTATCGGTTCGGCCATGTGTCGGTCCAATCCGAACATTCGCACTTTGCACTTCGGAGTAGACCCCCAGGTTCCGGCACGGTAAACGAGACAATAAAAGTTGTATTGTTATGACGGCTACAGCCGTATAGCGCCTTTGAAAGTTCAAAAATCTGTTTGCATATGATAGCCCAAATTCTTGAGGAAGCTATAGGCTATTTAACATCACGCTAAGACCCTTAAGAGTCGAGGATAAAGAAGTCAGAAAAAACGCTAAGCAAAAAACGAAGTAATGGCGAGGACAGGCGATGCGATGCGACGGGGTAAGTCACGGGACTTAATCATAATATCCTACTTCCTTCCTACTAATATTATAAATGTGAAAGTTTGTGAGGATGGATGGATGGATGTTTGTTTGTTACTCTTTCACGCAAAAACTACTGAACGGATTTTGATGAAACTTTATAGTAATATAGCATATACATAAGTATAACATATAGGGCACTTTTTATTCCCATATACCCACGGGATCGACACTTATGCGAGTGAAACCGCGGGGCGCTGCTATTAACTACGTACATTCAGACGCCAGCTAAACACGTATCTTGTAAATAACCCTTTAGAAGTTGGAAATAGAGCAATTTTAAAGTTCATGTCACGTTCTTATCTTGTTGTTGTGTTCTTTAGTTACATATTTCACAGGTCTTTTGTTTGAAACAAGGCAATACCGGCTAAGGCCAATGCCTTAGATTGCCCAACAGCTAGACGCTATTCAGCTAGACGCTATTCCAATGAATAGCGTCTAGCTGTTGGGCAATCTTACGTTTGAATTCCTGACTGATTGTGGGGACCTTTAAAACGCAGCTGGGTTATACTGGATGCGGGAGAACCGGCGGGGTAATTGCGTAACACACTATCAGCACAGATTACTATATAGTTACTACATAACTATCAGTAGCAATGGCTTTCATTCTGACAGTTCAACAACATTCATTGCGTTATTTACGTTGTTGAGCAGACCAACTTTTCGAACATATGAACCAATGGATTAGCTATATCCTTCAAAATGGTTCAGATTGAGATGCTAGTGTGTTACGCGGACTTGTGGTGCAAGTTACGAGAGGCCTATGTCCGGTAATGGATTAGGATAGGCTCGAGTTCACTGTGAAAGACCCAATATTGACTCTAGATCTTTAAACCAAGCTTAGCAACCTTTTAGTAGCATTGGATCGTTGAAAACCATACAGGGTGGCAGGGACATCGACGCGCAAACTGTAACCATGGATTCAGCACATGAGCTTAGACCCCATAGTGTCGAAATTTTTCGGCGGTTATTAAAACAAAATATTGCTGTTCCATACATTTTGACCGCGTAGGTATTGCACTTTTCTATGAAACAGAAGATTTTTTTTTTTGATATCGGACGAAAAATTTCTACGCTATGGCATTTAAACTCATGTGCTGAATCCATGGTTACAGTTTGCGCGTCGATGTCCCTGCCACCCTGTATTATTATGAATTAATTTAATTAATTTACGTCTTTATACTTTCTGTTTGTTTTTTTTTTATTAGTCGCTATTTGATGTATGTATGTATCTGATGTATTGTGTGTCTTTTAGTCGTGGTAAATAAATAATAATAATAATAATAATAAATCCCTGGACATTTCACACAGCACCATTTGTCCCAAGCTAAGCAACCTAATGCTTGTGTTATGGTAACAAGATGGCTGATAAACTACTTATATACATTTTTTTTTTTGTAAATACATACATATTATAGATAGAAAAACACCCAGACTCGGAACAAATACATGTAGGTCATACAAATATTTGTTCCGTGCGGGAATCGAACCCGCGACACGCAGCGCAGCAGTCAATCGCTTAACCACTGCGCCAACCGTGCCGTCGTCGAAATGTATTTTCTTTCAGTCTGATCTCAGTCTCAATCTGATACCTCTAAATTATCTACATTTTTTATTAGTTTTTGACATTGATTACCGCTGAGTTATGATCGCGACTAGATTTTGAACGTTTTTAATTACGGGAATTGGCCTCAGGTTTCCTCACGATATTTGCCTTTACATTGTAATCATGCTGAATTTTAATATCAAACTCAGAACCAAGATAATAAGTAGCTAGGCATTTTTAATTACAGCATAAACGTCTTTCTTTCCACATTTCTTTAGGCTTACGCGGAAACCAAGCCAATGAGTTACAATTACGTAATTTTCCGTTCCATGCCGTGAAAACACGCGCGACCTCGAAAAATAACATATTTTTTGTAACTATTAACATTTGTAAATAGCGTTACACTAATTAATAAGTAAGTAGTTTGTGCCATAACTATAAGATGCACAGTAATTATTTTAATTTAAGATAATAATCAAGACGGTGATAATTCAGAGTAAGTTGGGTAGAGTAAACGCTATGAAGATGGCGAGAAAAATAACGTTAGGTAAATATAATCTATACTAATAACAAAGCTGAAGAGTTTGTTTGTTTGGACGCGCTAATCTCTGGAGGGCGATGCGATGCGACGTGGTGGGACAGGGGAACAACAAATTTTACGCGGACAAAATCGCGGGAAGAAACTAGTGTTTTTAATAAAGGTTTTGAGTCGTCTGAACATCAGCAGTTGATACTACTACGGTTTTAAAAAGGTAAAAATAAGATATTTGAAAGTAGTTTTCAGATCTGAAATGGACCTTTTTGATGCAGCCATTAGGCACACACTAAATTGTTAAAACATTTCAATTTTTTATTTATATTTTGTCTTTCATGAACTTGTGGTGAGCCAAACTAATTATCTCTGGTTCCCGCTTTTAGATATAAACTCACAACACTACTATGGTCTAGAGCAGTATGTCTATGGTTCACAGGACGAAACGAGTTGGTTCGAGTGGTTGGTCGAGTTGGGTTGGATTTTGAATCTGAACGTATACGAGTACATGATTAACATATTATTACGATACTCCGTATGATTAACTAAGGAGATTCTTATCCTGTGTTTGTAAAACTGTATATTCTTCCGCTGTCGCTTGGATACTGTGCTGTGATACAAATACACATCCATTACAACTGGACCAAGTTGTAATGGATGTGTATTTGTCTTTCTTTCCTATAACTCAATACAATTGAACTTGTAATATCATCATTAGAATCACAAGCAAGAGTTTGCTTGTTGTTGAGTTTCCCAGGCAGAGAACTAGGTTTCAAAAACAACATCGTTCTTGTTGTGTTGACAACACAATATCTACGACTATATTTGGACATTCATTCAAATTCCTTTGCCTTAATATCACGCTAGATAGAGTGAGGCTCCAACGTTATTTGTCCGTAGTTTACAACCACAATTCAGTTTACCGCAAACCCTGTAAACACAATTCCTTCTAATGACTTCTTCGCGGTTCTCGTGGCCTATGTTATGAAACAATATAGCTGGTATCATGTATCTCTGTTGTCATCACTGTACGTAACAGTTGCTAACAATAACAATTATAAATGGTAATAATTCACGAATTTCTGAGACAGTTGCCTGTTTTTTGCGATACTGGTTTTCGAAAGGATATGCGCAAAAAATCTTAAGGACAGACACTGACGGGCGAAATCGATCAGCTCACAGCTGGCATTGAAAAAATTGGATCAAAAAAACATAATGCAACCTTTTCACCCGAGGTTGATTTTCAACATTCATACATTAATTATGAAGAAATTGTTTCGGTATCCTTTATAAAGAATAGTTTTAAAAAATGAACTTTGTTACACTTTTTTATAATTACCTGTAGGTATACTTAAAGATGTCACAGTGACACAGACTGCAGCGAAAATTATTTAAAAACAATATCAAGTGGATTAAATAAGTAACAGAATATTGGAAACCCTTAGATAAAAACAGCTTTTGAAAAACACAGACTAAAATTAATCAAAATCTTATCAAATACAGTGAGAAGAGGTGCAGTGTCTGATACAGAACTTCCAAAAGAATGTAGCTACGAACATTGCTCCAGTAACAATTGGATTGTGTGCGAAAGTGAAAGGAAGCGAAGGGCCAGTAGCCGGTACAATACTGACCTACCGCGATCATGTCGAGCGTGCACTCTCGGAATCTGAAGCTGCTCCCTCAATATTACTGTAGAGTACAGAAAATTGCTGATTTATATCGGGCGTAGTATGGTCCCTTGGGGACACCTAAGAGATTTTTGATCTTTAGTTGTTTTTTTTATTAACTTAACAGTTTCACAATAGAGTATGGTTCTTAATGAACCTTAGTAGGGGTAACTGAAGAAGGACACCAAAACAAGAATAAATTATGAGTCGAAAAACCGATATTTTTGAGAATAAAAATAGCGTGAGCATTCAGAATATATTTGATGTATAGCTAGTCTATTCTGTAAAAATCTCACCGTGAAAACTAAGGTGAAGTGAGATGTCATTCCACCCGTTCACTCAGCAGCTCACTTTATGCTCACTTCACCTAAGTTTTCACGGTGAGGTTTTTACAGAATACATCGACAGGTCTATGTGCTGGTGCAAAGTGAAGTGCTTCTTACATAGTCTTAAGTCTTATTTATTAACACAAGTTTCTTATGATACAAATATTGTACATATGTTTAGATTAAAGTATCGTAGTAGTAGTGTAGTATTATCTATGGGCCTGTGTCTCCTGAAAATAAATTGATTTATTTATTATTATGTAATTGGAAACTAACAGCTTTGTTTCATACAAGTGCAATGTCCTTTAGAAGCCATACAAAAGAAACCTGTTTGCCGCAAATAAATGTATTTTCTTCCTTTTTTTTATTTCTGTACGATTTGAAAATGTTTTTCTGCATCACTTTAATCCTATTGTACAGAATTTAATAGGATTTCGCTTGTTATGGTGATTGAGATTGGAAATCTCTTCAGCTTTTCGAAATCCCAAAAATGTGTGTGAGTGTCAGCTGTCTATGATAAGTGATCCACTCTATGTTATTGGGAATCGTTTGCATGGTATTCTGAAGTTCGTTGGATTGGACGAAAATTAAAATATTTGTTGATTGAATTTATGTCTATTCTCCGTTTTCATGGGTTATGCTGTAAGAAGTTGTAGTTCAATGCTAAGTAGATTTAGATTTTCATCCGTGTTTTATAGTCTAGAAGGAATTATTTTAATTTTACATTACAATTAAATACAATAATAAATGGTTCATTTTAATGTTGCTGACTTTCATTGTAAAATGAAATGGTTTAAGTTATTCCCCTTTGTTTCTAATTTTCTGTTTCTACATATGTTTATTGAAAATGTTAAAACAGGTCAGTAACTTCCTTCCCTGCATATTTCTAAATACAACAAAGGTAAGCTTAAGTTCAGGTGCTCGTGAGACAATAGGCTTGCAACCTGTTACCCTGTGCAGTAGCATTGTTGTAAACTTTAACGCGACCTAAGTGTTTGTAAAAGATACCTTTCCGAGCATTTCCTGGTTAAGGTTCCCCTTTGCTAGAAAAGTTTGGCTATGCTTTCACAAAGCTTGTGTAATATCTACAACTGGTGATCTAGCTAGTCATCATCATTGGCAACCTTGAGGCGTTTGGTCCCCCTAGATTGGGCAGGAGCCGCCTCAAGGCAGCCCCGGTCCGCTCCAGTCTGGGAGCCAAACGTCGGAAGTGCTCCACGAAGTTCCACCTTGTTCCACCCTCAGCTGAGAATAGGCCCTCTCCTTTATGTGCCATGCTTCCCTGCGGGGTAATTGCGTAACACGCTATCAGTAGAAGTGGTTTTCATTTTGACAGTCCAACAAAATTCATTGCGTTATTTACGATGCTAATCAGACAAATTTTTCGAAGTCATGAAGCAATAGATTAGCAATATCCTTCAAAATGATTCAAATTGTGATTGACAGTGGCGCAATCACGGTGCTGGTCTATGCAGGTGTCAGTGATTTCTACCTCTGCTCAGGTTTATATGAAATTCTCGGACTAATTACATATTTTTCTTCTCCAAGCCCTGTTAACACTCTCTGACGAAACGAGGACGGAACTATAAATATAAGTGTGAATTACTTTATATTTCACTCTCACATAATATGTAATAACGACGTCCTCCGGTTAACTTTTATGTAACACCTAGGAAATGACTTTGAGGCTCGTGTCAGCGTCACGCAGAATGTTCGCAAGAAATGTATCGTGAGTGCTAATACAGTCAGGCAAAGATTAGTGCTGCAGATATCTTAGTCTGTTAGTTGGTTTTGTTAATTTCATTGATATCCTGAAAAGATATGTTATTAAGTTCTACATGCTAGGTAGGTAGGTGCAGATTCTTTAAGTAATATGTCCAGCGGGGTGATTGCGTAATTTGCGTAACACACTATCAGTAGCAAGTAGCAATGGGTTTCATATTGACAGTTCAACAACATTCATTACGTTATTTACGTAGTCGAGCAGACAATTTTTTTGAACATATGAAGCAATGGGTTGGCAATATCCTTCAAAATGAGTCAGTTTAGATTGATAGTGTGTTATGCAATCAGGGTGCAGGACTGCAGGTGCATTGAGTTGGCTTAAACATTTTACAATAGGGATATATACTTGGATTATTACTCAAAAGGATACCCTATTCAATGTTGTTTTTGAAAAGTTTGATCTGTTTCTTCTGATCTTAATTAAGTAAATACAATTATTTAAATTGTAAAACTTTTGAAATACTTAGTCCCTGAAGCAAGCGGCTGTTTCGTTAGTGGTTAGTACAGTAATTAGGCGGACGGTTTCGTCCCTTTTAATTACCACGCCAGCTTCATGTGGCCGGACTATAAAACTTAATTGCTCTTTGATTTCGTCTCTAATTGCATCAACCCTAATTTCTAAACAAAGCCCTTTCTATATAGAATATGGAGCATCTACGGGGAATCTGGCAGTGTTCGTTTGGTTATCCATAAAGAGCCTTGGCCAAATTTACAATGACATAACTGTAGCTTAAAGTGATAAGTCAGCAGATGCTCTAATCTAGATAATACTCGTTTAAGAGTGTTTACCTAAACCTTAATAAGGTCGTCGCTGATTAACTTTCTATGAATGTTTACTCTATGACCGCCGGAGAGCGCAGCCGTCGCGCCGCGCTCAGTTGCGACTCGGCTATGGCGCGATATACACGTTATATCTACTGCGCGATTTTCACTGAATTGTTTACGTGAATAAGCCTGTTTCCTTTTTCATTGTTACTACCGACTATTGTTGACGCGAGTGGTAAATGATCAGTTTGTAGTGTGCTTGTGTTCTGTGAATCATGGCTAACTTGACGCTTCGGTACCTGGATGAGTTGTCCTATGTTTTGCACAGCCGAAGGCATTTGGCGAATCAGGCGAAAGCATCTTCTGTTGGGGATTTGCTCAATGCTGAGGAGGAACGGTTCACACCGGTATGTTATGACACTGTTGCATTAAGATTTTAATTAGTAACTGAGAATTTTGATCTAAAGATTAAACTGCAAAACTGACAATCACTGACTGCTGACGTTTGAAATTCCGTTCCACAAAAAAAAACCAAATACTTTTTTTTAAATGACGCTTACGTTTTCGAATTTCGTTTGTTACGGAAACGTTGTTAAGGTGAGGTTCGAATGCATGCGATTAGTTTCAAAGATTGACATCAATTCTTTGCGACTTGTCGCAGAGATTCAAGGTCAAATTAATAATTCAATTATTAGATTTCAAATGATAAATATCGACGTGAGCGGCCTGGAAGGAAAGCGATTAATGGATAACTTATAAATAGATATAACTACCATACCATAGTCACGTGTCTTATTGACATTTACGATAACATACCAACTGCATTTAATATGTTATTATCGTTATTAAATTGCATCTGGCATATTAATGTCGGTCGAATATCGAATAACATTGATTTTGTTAGAATAACAAAAAAATAAACTTGAATCGTGAAAGGAAAACGAGACGTCAAAAGCGGAATGAGGTCGCAACGGCATGCAACCTTTTAGATGCAATCCAATAAGTGAATACTGTTGATACTTATGAAATGCTTATCGTCATAACAATTTATTGCACTTTGATTACATGATTTTGCGCATGCAGTAATATTGCCAAAGACCAAGATTACAATGATAACATAATGAAGATCTACCAGTTACCTGAACAGCTATCAGAGAAATTATTAATCGAAGTTAAACGTGTAAAATCTTAAGCAGTTACATTGGTGTTTATTCGAGACATGCCAATCACCGTTGTAAAATTTATAATCCCACGCCAATTGTCAACACACTTTGTACTCAACAGTCGCAGGATGAAGATCTTAAAAGTAAACATTCATTCGTTCTTCAAATAAATATCCGTGTTCTTAATTCGTTGCGTCTTTAATTTAGGAACTCCCCTTTAACTTCATCGTAGGTAACCAGAGACAATGATTTAACATGGAAACCTATTTGCGTGTTGCAAAAAGAGTATGATTGCATAGAAAGGGTTTGAATCGGACTCAGATATCGGATACAATGGGAACCGGTCGCGTTGTGGTTCAACGCTTCGGCGACCATTCATGAGAATCGGCTCTGTGACCGTTCTGTTTATTCATAAAACTTCGATTTGAACTGTTTGTTTTCGATACAGTAGCACAGTTTAGGTATTAACTTAGAGGATTATTATTAACTTCAGAGGTTATTTTAATTGTATTAAAATTAGACTTCCTTAAATTTTGCTTAAAATACAATCCAATCTGACGCATGAGCCGTGACGACATATTAATGTTTCCATGAATGAAAGGTAGTTACGCCGTCTTTTTTGCATTCAGCCAATGTTTCAAGTTTTTCGGAATATCCTTACCATATTTGATACGAAAACCAGCGCAGCGCTGCTAGTTTTTACAAGCAGAATGCTTTAAAAAGAGGTTGTCTATTTTTAAGTTTAAAAAAGCTTGATCAGACTTTTTGTTACTTTAGCTCCGGCTTTGCCTTCGTGTTCATCGAGTTTAGACCGATTTTACTTAGTTTTTTCTTGGTTTTAGAATAAAATGCCCATTCTCTGAACTGCATTCAGGTTAACACTATAAAAATAGTTAGTTTCTAACTTATCGTCTGCTGCACCGGTAAAACCAGCGCTGGGGCTCTGTCTCGCATAGGGTCTTAGCATTATGCTGAGTGATTACCGTTTTGCGTGGATGCGACGCATGTTTTCCCCCACCTCTTTTTTTCTGCGTCATTTTTACCGCAAATAAACGTATTTTCTTTATTTCTTTCTTTCCTAATCTGTAAGTTTGGTAGCTCCTAAATCCTACCTAGTTTCTACAAAAAACATCGAATCTCATTCGATCATCGTGAATATGTTGAAATTTAGCAACGGGTTATTATCGTTGGTGTGAAAATATAACAATAATAGCTTACAACATGATTGTTACGTTTACCTAATCAAATTTAGACTCTGAAATCATGTTTTTACAGTATATTTTCCAACAGTAGGAGCTTCAAGTGAATCTTGTCGTGTCGGGAGAATGGATTGATGACTTTTATTGCGAGACACGAACGTTTTCGCTGATTTTTTTTAATGTTAAACGGTTTCCGAGATTGAAATACGACTTCATAATTGTGTGACTTCAACTTGATGAAATACAACACCGAGTTGAGCACATGTTGAGCTGATATAGCATTTTTTCTTTCTTTTAATGTGAATTCGGTAAGAATTACTACATGAAGGGGTTTATTTATAAAGGTTGCTTAAAGTTAAGTAATAATTAGCGACTGTATTACTACACATTTTTGACGTTTAACATCTCATAGCTTTAGCTTGGCTGTTGCTTAGTTAAATATCATGGAGTATGTTTGTCCAGTTTGGATTTCTTCATCATCATTGTTATCATCATCAGCCTGTAGCAGTCCACTGCAGTCCACTGCCGGATAATAGACCTAATCACACGCCATTTAACTCGATTATCGTCTACTCTCATCCGGCTACCACCAGCCACTTTGCGAAGATCCTCACTCCACCTTGATCTAACTTTTCGATATTGGGTAGTGCTGAAAAGTTGTTCGTCAGACCGTCAATTTCATTTCAAATGGGTCTATTTAGACAAGTTTTTAAGGTGTTTTAGATTGAGAATTCAGAAAAGATAATACTACTAGATCCCTTTATCGCATTTGCTTATGAGGACACAGGGTTCCCTGTGTCCTCATAAGCAAGTCCTATTGTAAATAGTTCTGCAGCAGAATAAGCGAATGAAGCAACATTTGCTAAGCAACTGGCACGCTTGCCCCATTTGTATTTAATTTAATTCTCATTCAAACAAAGAAATCTAACTAAATGATGTCATAATTTACACAAACACATGGACAGAGGAGTTACTTGTGGACTATGTAGAACAGATTGATGAAGGCAATTAAAAACTATTTCATTTAGAACTCGGAGTATTAAACTTTCTTTCATAATTTGTCGATTATAATAATGCTGTACGTATGCCGAAGATGTATGTGTCGCAGTAAGATAGATAAAGCCGTAACATAGTTATACGAAAGCGATTCTTTACTATCTCACTAGGAATATAGTTATAAAACCGTCGAAGTTTAGTGGGGGGGATATAACTATATTACGGCTTCATCTATCTTACTGCGACATATGTAGTACAATCAAGATATATATAACCTATAAAAAAATACAGACAACGTACAGTCTAAACCGCTTAGTCTAAAACCATACAATTTTCCACAAGAATGCCTCATATAAAAAGGTGGCCATTAAGAAAGGTTTTTTGAAAATTAATTCCCTAAAGAGGTCAAGGGGTTGTTTTAACTGAACCAGCATACCTTGTTTCCAAATCTTCCGATTCTTCTCTTTTCAATTCATTTGATCAGGTCAGCTTGCTACTTGCATTTTGACTGATATCCGGTTTCTGAGGTCCTCAGATTTACTCTTAACATATTTTGGTGATTCAATATAGACATCCATCTATTTAATTTTAAGCTAGTGTGTGTCAAATTTATCCAATATAAACGTAAACTCCAGCTATAAATAAGTACCTCTGAAACTTGGCATAAGTGAAAGGATTCCTGCTGTTCTCAGGGGCATATTTTATACTCCCTAAAGCCCGGCCTGTCACAACACATCGGCTTAGTCCTCACGTTGAACGAAGTAGGAAAACGTGAGGCAATGTCAGGAACCCGCTCAGAATTTTAAGCAGACCATCCGTTACGATTTTCTCGCTTTCCCGGATCAACATATTTAATGAAGACGAAGACAGCTAAGATCCTGGAACATGACAAACATGTCATTATGATATACATTCTTAATTCCATGTAACTGGAGACTCGACCACTGTCATACAGTACCTATGTCCTAGTTCAGGGGTCGATACCTCATTGATGTAACGTGTACTGAAGTTGTGGAAATAAATTACTGTTTCTATTAATTTTTTTGATGACAGTAGTATCCTCCTTTAACAAAGGCAACGGTTAATCTAATCTTCTCCGCGGTCGGTTTGTAGCAGATCATTCCGAGAGGCAAGACCAGAAAACCGTTTGTTCCGGCTATCATTAGTTTAGTAGATCTTTAACAGTCGTTAAGGTAGTCAGAAGCCCTAGTCAAAATTACTAAGGGTTATCTATCGTGTTACCCGGTAATTGGGTAGTGGAGGTCGGACAAACAGTCTCTATATTATGTGAAACAGATATTAGTATTCAGCTGTATCTGGGTAGCTTGGAGACTGATAGTTGGGAAAAGGATAGGCAGATGATGATGATATTCATAAAGACAAGTGAAATTGCGTTTTAGTTTCAAAAAACTTTTATAATAAATCTTAGTTTATAGAAGTTGAAACTCAAGTGTATCTAGATGGTGAAGCTGAAATTTTTTAAAGAATATAATAGAATGCTGGTACGGCCTGATTCAAACTTTATGGCGGCTCGGAACATGAGGAGAGTCGCTGCGCAGTAACAAATTCACGTGTCAGCGGGGGTGAGGGGTGGGGTACAGCACAGCGAGTAGCGCACGTCAGAGCCGCCATAAAGTCTGAATCGGGATGTATGACTGTACGCATGGGGTTCGTTTTTCCTGCGGCGATTTTTTTCGTGCACTGGATTTGCACTGCTTAGCGCCGAGAATTGATAAATCAACAGTGTGTTTTGCGCTGGGATGCGCTCTGTTGGATTATCAATGCTCGGCTCAACACTGAGAGTTGAAATTCCAGGTTATCCATCCTGTCCTCCGCCTGCCGCATCCAGTCTACCCCAGCCATCTTCTTTAAGTCGTCCGTCCATCCAGCCGTCCCACACTACGCTTGCCGATACACGGTCTCCACTCCAGGACTCTTCTGCTCCAGCGGCCATTGTTCCTTCGACATACATGGCCAGCCCACTGCCACAGTACGCGATAAAAAATGTACGTCAGTGCGTACGTGGGCTAATAAAAGCTGACAGTTACCATGAATTTGACTCAACTTACTACTAAAAATGCTATTGATGCCAACAATTATTTGTCAGTAATTTATTTTTAATCACTACATAACAAATGCATCACTAAATAGGGAAAATACCAGCGCAATCTATTTAATTCACTCATTTGTTATTAAATGTTCTATTTATTATTTTTATAAATACTGTGCGATTAAGTAGGTACTGTAGTCAGAATCAATGCGTTTCCCTTTGAACTTTGCTTTGTGGTTAATCTTTTATATTTTTATATTATGTATATTTACACGTGAGTAGGTACTTATTCGTACTTCAGGCAAAGAATTAAGTAGTGCCGGATAATATTTTGTTTGTATTATCTAATTCTTCTTTTTCATATCATCGTCATCCACAGCCGACTTCACCCACTGCTGCATAGTCCTTTCTTTTCATGTGCCAATCTCCACGCTCCAGTGTCAGCCTTCAGCCAGGTTCTACCCGCGATGGCATCAATATCGTTTGCCCATCCATCTGATTGGACGCCACTCGGTCACTGTCTTACTCCACCTTCCATAACTGTGCCTGGCCAGCTGTCCAGCCCAACTCGATTTGAGTTCCATAACTTGTTTTCCGATATCAAAACCTTTGCACGTCTTCGTATCTCGACGTTTGGAACTCGCCAAGCATGGAACGCTCCAAAGCTCTTTTCTCATATACTTTATCTCAATCTCTGTGTTGTTTTTGGCTGTAGCATCATTATCCTTCGGTTAAGTTCATTTTGCATCGAAACCGTCCTACTTTTTGTGCTTTTCAAAATAAAAAACTTAATTTATCAAGACTAACGAACAATCAAATTGTAGCTTTCAAAAGCGGTTCTTCTACTCAATTTCTATCGACTAATAGACAATAAACTGTGCGTGTATAATTTTTATAGTCAACTTTCATTAGTCGACGTCCGGCTGATTTCCCAACCTTCCGTATTATGATTGTCTGTGATTCACATAACCTGAGACGTCTGACGATGCGTTAAAGTGTTGGAGCAATGCTTGAATCGGCTGTCTTTTGTTTTTGGTCTCCATACGCATTTTATAGGACGCTATACATAATATATAGGAATACGTCTTTTGGAATAATTTGACAGACTGACGCTTGTGAAAGAAATTCTTCGAATATTATCGACTTACTTACCTATAAAACGGAGTTAAAATAAAATTAATGATGATAAACCACGTATGAATGCGTTAAAATGTGATTTTATGTCTTTAGCACTGTCGTCATTTCTGTGCCTGACTTTAGGTGCAGTTAAAAATAAAATTATGATTGATTGTTACTATCTGTGGTAAAATTGTGTGGCCCTGATTATTAGGTACACATTTTATATTTACAACAATATTCATTGAGTTTTTCATTTTGTCGAGCAGACGAATTTTTCACACTTAGGAAGCATTGGATTATGAATATGAATTCCGTTCAAAATCCTGTGGATTGTGATTGTAAGTGTGTTGTGTGTATTTCTATTTTTCTTTCTTTCTTTGTTATACAGATTAGTTAATTTTGGGGTTGGCTATGAGGTGTTGGTAGTGAAACAGACTCTGAAATTGTATAAGTATAAGTGTATAGCCCCTAGTGGGTTATACGTAGATATATGTATAAAATAAAATAGCTGTGGTAACAACTGGATCGTTGGTCTGCCAAGAACGTTGGACATATCTGTCTATCTTCTATCTAAACGGTCCGCTACAACTACAAATCTGAATAAACTCGCATTCAGATTTATTCAAACACATTAAAATTCAACCACAAACATTTCAATGTATAAAACACATCCAAACATAAACAAGAGAACTGTCAAACTTACGTGACAGCATCCGCGTAGAGATTTACGCAGTAGCCTTTAGTGCTATGCAAATATCAACCTTATACCTATGTGATAAGGTTGGTGAGTTGGTCTGTTTGTTAGATGAGAGCAGGAAGCTGTGGGGAGCGACAGGATGGTTGCAATTGAATGAGTGCCCTTGCCAGAAGATCATCCTGTTCGTCGGATTGCGTCTCGGCCATTGTGAGCTGGCCATGACTGACGCAGCCGTTATTTGTCATATGGTTTGCTGATATAGATATTTTTGTTAGGCACTTGGATACCGTTTGTAGGTAAATTAAGAGGGTTAAGCTACGTTTGTTGCGTTCGTTTCGTGGATGGGTGACCATCGATTACATATCGAGACCAATCCATGCCTCAGAAAGCGCATTAACCCGTTGGTCCCGGCTGTCATTAATAGATCTTTGACTGTCGTTACGGGTAATCAGGAGCCCAATAGTCTGACAGTCATAAGTCGCTCCTACGGTTATTCAGTTGCAGCCGGTTAGACTAGAAGCTGACCCCAATATAGTTGAGAAAAGGCTAGGCAGATTGATTATAGCAATAAATGTTTAGGAATATTCATACTGGGTGGCGCAAAAGTAAAGACCCTATTTGGTTCAGCTATAACATTTTTTCTAAATTAGAAAACTAGATTTAGATTTTTTTAAATGTATATTTGTGCCATTAAATTTCGTACCATTAGGATTTAAAGATGATGTCTTTTAAATGGTGACCTCCAGAGTTGATACACATTTGAGCCCTATTTATGACATTTTGCATAACTTGCCGTAACACTTCCTGCGATATGTTCGTTATTTCTTGACGAATGTTTTCTTTTAGAGCTGCGAGAGTCTGTGGCTTGTTCACATACACCCGAGATTTCAAAAAACCCCAAAGAAAGAAGTCTGGACTGGTCAGATCGGGTGATCTTGCAGGCCAAGGCAAATCGCCAAAACGAGAGATAACTCGGCCTGGAAAAGCGTCCCTCACTAAGTCCATAGTGTCGCGCGCTGTGTGTGCCGTAGCGCCGTCTTGTTGAAACCAGATGTGCTCCAGCCCCAATTCGTCCAAACTGGGTATCAAAAACTCACGTAACATGGTTCTGTAGCGTTCTCGTTTGCGTGGCACGTCGCCTCGTTGATGTTTCTGGACACTCTTCCACATCTTCGCGCACAGCATCGATATTTTCAGCTGAACGGCCTGTTCTTGGTCTCCCAGACTTAGGTCTATCCAATGTTGAGCCAGTTGGTTCAAGGCGTGTGGCAAAGCGTCGAATTGTGCGACCAATCGGTGCCGGACGGTGGGGAAATCGTCGACGAAATTCACGTTGTGTTCTTATCACTGATGAATTATTCCGTAAGAACATTGACACAATTATTCCACGTTCTTGGGGAGTAAAACGGTCCATGTTTATTTTCAGTGTATTTTACATTTGTTCACTACACAATTTTCAACAACAGAATGACAGAAAATGTCATATAAAAAAAAAAAAGGTATTTTCTTTAGTGCCACTACTTTTGCGCCACCCAGTATATGTATAAGAAGGAAAACTGTTTATCACTTTATTCGAATCTGCCGACCGACTTAGGTGAAGTGAGCATGGAGTGAGCTGTCAGCTCACTCTAAGTTCACTTCACCTAAGTTTTCACGGTGAGATTTTTACAGAATCGCACTGCTGGAAAATGTAACCGCGATTGAAAACAAACATAAAATCATTATATACCTACAGTAGGTACCTATTTACTGTGGTAAATAGTTATACTTTCCGTTACCGTTGGTTACTGTTTCGTTTGAACTGACAACAAGCTGGACATTTGCGAACAAGTGATCATAAAAATCATCAATGCATCTCTCTAAGTTCGTATTACCTTATTGAATAACAATTTCATCAGCAGTGCGATTCAGTAACCATCTCACCGTGAAAACTTAGGTGAAGTAAGCGTGGAGTGAGCTGTCATTCCGACTAAATGCTAGGGATTGACATTATAGACAGCTCACTTCACCTAACTTCTCTACTCTCTCTTCTTCTCTTTTCTTCTCTCTCTCTCTTCTTTTCCTTTCTTCTCTTTTTTCTTCTTTTTCTCGGTGAGATTTTTACAGAATCGATCGGCAGATCATCCTTACGCACCTTGGAATAAAGTATAAACATTAATATACGTACACTATTGTTACATTTGAGGCTGATTCTATTCTATCTTAATTATTGCTGATTCTAATGATTATAATTTTGTAAAACCATATTGGTTATGCACTGGGCCCTCTCTGAGAGGAGGCCTGTGTCCCAACAGTGGGAACATAATGGGCTGTTTTGATGATATTGGTTACGATCACGAATCATATTTTAATCAACATACAACCTGAGACTGACCTGCAAATTACAAAAAAACGTAAGTAAATTTGAATATTAGGGCATCCCCCTTAGCTGAAACTTTCAGTCTAGTGAAATATGGTGTAATGTAGAAAATGAGTAATAAATAAGTAGTATGATGACCTTTATTTTGACTTACTGTCAAAATAAATGAGTCATGAAAAGTATTGATCAATAAAATAATGTTCGTCTAGCTTACAGGATCAAATTTAAATGAAAGAAGAAAGAAAGAAAATACCTTTATTCGCGGAAACATGACGTATAAAAAGAACACAAATACAAAAAAAAAATAACAAGTTGGGGGAAAACACATGTCACATCCACGCAAAACGGCCATTGCTCAGCATAATGCCAAGACCCGTATTATTAGCTAGCGAAACTCCACAGACGTGATGGGTGTCGATATTTAAGTCGTTGATATCTAAACATGATACAACAAAAACGGGCTAAGTGCAAGTCGGACTCGCGCACGAATGGTTCCGTACCATTATCTATAAAAACCACGTCTGTTGTATGGGAGCCCCCAATAAATATTTATATTTTTTTTAATTTTTTTTTTTTGTATTTGTTGTTAGAACGGCATCAGAAATACATAATTTGTGAAAATTTCAACTGTCTAGCTATTGCGGTTCTCGAGATACAGCCTGGTGATAGACAGACGAACGGACAGACAGCGAAGTCTTAGTAATAGGGTCCCGATTTTAACCCTTTGGGTACGGAGCCTTAAAAAAGGATTTTTATTTGTGGCGTGTGGGTTTCTTTGGGCACCCGCTGTGACGATTAATTAATTTTAATTAATTAAACGTTAATTAATTATTTAACATAGATAAAGCACACATCTTGATGTTTTGACATGTCGCCATTTGCACATACATACATACATTTTGGCGGGGCCGGCACCCTAATTGCGTAACACACAATCAATCTCAATCTGAATCATTTTGAAGGATATTGCTAATCCATTGCTTCATATATTCAAAAAATGTGTCATGTGTCTGCTTAACAACGTAAATAACGCAATGAATGTTGTTGAACTGTCAAAATGAAACTGATTCCGATTGATTGTGTGTTACGCAATTAGGGTGCCGGTCGCTATGTCAAAATTAAAAGTAATTTTTTCAAATTAGGCTGAGAATCAGCACTTTTCGAACGACAAAATTACATAAGACAGTTCCCCAAACGCTCCTTAGGTAAGTACCCGAGAAAACACACATTTACCTACTACATTTAAATCCCACTATCCTACTAATATTATAAACATGAAAGTTTGTATGGAGGGATGGATGTTTGTTTGTTACTCTTTCACGCAAAAACTCCTCAACGGAGTTGAATGAAATTTGGCCTATGATACTTTTTATCCCGATATTCTCACGGGATCATAACTTATGCGGGTGAAACCGCAGGGCGCAGCTAGTATATACATACTTGTGTATTTTCTCGGTCGTAATGAAGCTGAAGCCATACTATTTTTACCGTAGCTTGAAGCTAAGTAGGTACAGTCAACTGCACGTTGCGTCTGTGGTAAGACTACCTTGAGCTGAACTAGCGTAATACGGAGTTTCAATATAATAAGAGGCCAGTTTTATATTGGTTTTGTTACCGATGACATGCGGCTTACTGTACCTATCTACATTGCTGTTGAAGGAATCATAGTTTTGCACTGTTTCTTTATTTACAGATAGCTACAATATAATGTCGTATTCCTTTACGGGTTATTATCTGTAGATATTTTTGTGTTAATTTTTCGTCCTACACTACGCTTGCCGATCTGCGGTCTACACAACAGAATCTTTTTCAGCAGACGGAAGGAAAACGATGCGTTTTTGTACTTTTGGCTACGTGACGTATTTTTATCATGCATGCATATCAGCTGAATGCTGCACATACAGCGGCTTGGAGTTGGTTTAGATTAGTGTTGATTTTATATCTAAACTAATATTGTAAAGAGAAAATATTTTATTTTTGTATGTATTTTTGTTACGCTTTCACGCTAAAACAGATTTAGATGACATTTAGCACATGAGTAGCCCATGTCCTGGATTAAGATAAAGGATACTTTTCATCCCGATATTTCCACGGGATCGTGACTTATGCAGGTGAAACCATGGGGCGCAGCTATATTTTATAAATTGCACAAACTTGTTGACAATAAATACACTAGGCCTGTTACAATAGATTGCGGTTAAAGTAAGATTATAATTTAACATTATTTAATAAAATAACTTATTATTGTTCTCAGTTTAAGTATTTATAATCCCTTCGGTTTAACCATGCCACGCACAATTATACCTATTTCATTCAACATGTATTTCTGAACAGCTATTGTTTTGAAAATTTAGGAATTTCCGTTAAAAATTCAAATTTTATTAAGTTTCAAATTGACGTTATTTCAAGTTAAACAAATATCAACTTTATTTTAATAGTAATTTAGTTGATTGACTAACACTATTGAAAAAGATTGAAGTTGTAGCGTAAACTAAACTTTATTGTGTAGGAATTAAAGTTATTTTTCCATAAACTCATATTTTGTTACATTTTTGGCGAATATGTCGCAGCCTACAGTTGTGTTTTGTCAATATTAAAAAAAATAAGAATTCCTCATTAGAGTTGGGACAATTGCGGTTTCAACTTTCAAGGAAATAATTGGAAATAATATTTTGTTGTGATACAAAAATAAATCATAAACACGTAATTAACTCATAACATCACGCCTGTAGACCCGGAGCGATAGGCAGAGGTGTACCTATAGTACACCCACATTGCGCCAGTTATGTTTAAGTTCCAATGTAATATTTTGACGACACGATTGACGCCATGGCTGAGCGATCACTGCTGCGCTGCGTGTCGTGGGTTCGATTCCCGCACGGAACAAATATTTGTATTGCCTACAGGTAGTTGTTCCGGGTCTGGCTGTTTGTGTATGTGAGTTTAAATTTTTGTAAGCGCGCCCAACGCAACGTTTAAAAAAAAAAGTAGATGGCGCGCCTATTACCATGATCCGGGCACAAATCCAGACTCCATGCTGCTACTGAGGAATCCCAGATGGAAAAACTGAATATCACTTTGCCCGAGACTCGAACCCAGGACCTCATGTACAACATTCGTTCTTACGACCACTAGACCAACGAGGCATTTAATGGGGCCAAAGCATAATCAGCATAAATACTGTTCCCACTGCTGGGACACAGGTCTCCTCTCAGTGAGAGGGAGTGGGCCATAATCCACTACACGGGCCCAGTGCGGGTTGCTGGATGTCGCATGTCTTCGAATGTTTGGTTCTAGGACATGTTGGTTTTCTCACGATATTTTCCTTCACCGGTTTGAGAGCAGTGGTGATGAAATAGTTTACACAAAGTATGCCTGCCTGCGGATCAGAGTTGCCGAAAATCGAGTTTAATGGCGTGCAATAGGAGGGGCCTCTCCTATTGCACGCCACTGACTGCTTTTGGCTGATGATGATGAAAGCGCCTGCCTGGGTTTGAACCCCTGGGCCATCACTGCTGTCTGCCACTTTCAGATTTCCTCACTACACCACTAAACACTTAACAGAGTATTATAATATAACAACATCCGTAATTATCAACGAACACACCTCCGCAAACTCAATAAAAAATAATTTCTAATCAACAAGGAATCAATTTCATTTTTAATCACGAACGGTAAATAAGGAAATCGTCCATCAAGTTTTTTGCATGCACACTCAGATTTTTATATTCTTTTATTGAGTCTAAGCATGTTACCACCGTTATGTACAGTTACGCAATAAATTCTATGATCTCTAGTTTAAAGAAATCTTAGTTAATATGCTTCACGCAACATTGGGTTATTGGGCGGTAGACCTCGGAGTTTATGCTGTAAGAACAGGTAATGATAGACCTGGGGTTTACCGTTCAAGTTTACCTGTAATTGTTAATGAATTAGGTAGTTAAGTTTGATAGTATAGGGAAGTGGTACCTGCCACTTCCCTCTAAACTCTTATCGTCAAGGTAGAAGGTGTTGAAACTGTAATAAGAATTATAGATGATGACATGTGGTTAAAAATGTAAAAGTTAGGATGGTAAAACAGGTTTCGTCGTTTGGATCGTTGGAAAACGAAAATCCTAAAGCTAATGAGGTTCCCAAATAAACTTAAAAGTTTACCCTTCTGAACGTTTAATTAAACTTTTAATAGGTAAGTACGAAGGGAAATATAAAATTGAAGTTTATGGCTCTATGAGTTATATTGAACGTAATTTATAACATATTGTGTCTGAAAATAGTATCGCGACATGCCCAATATTATAACAATCAGTGAGTTACGATTCCATTGTAGCAATGATATCGTATTCTGTTGGCCTTGTGTCTTGAAACAGGATAGTTCTGCAGCACGGGTAGCCTGTTATGTTATTATATATGCTGATATTCTTATATGATAATCGCGAATATTCCTATGCTTCCTTCCTATATAATGGTAACAAAAAATAAACTATCGATATTTTATGGTGATTTTTTTTCCATTTGAAAAATCACGAGGCTGAGAACAAAGAAAGAAAGAAAAAGTATTTATTGCAACAACAATGTACAACAATACAGCAAAAATGCGCTGTTGTTGATGTTGTAACTATTGTTAAAGCAGATGTCAGAAGAATGAAAGACGAAGTAGCATAATCAGCCTGTAATGTTTCCACTGGTGGGGGACACGGGCTTTCACTCTTTGAGAGGTAGTGGACTGTAATGTACCACCAGAGACCCAGAGCGGGTTGGTAGATGTCACATGTCTTAGATTTTTTTGTCCTAGGACATGACGGTTTTTGAGAGCAATGGTGTTGAAACTATTTAGAGAACATAAAGCTATGGTAATCATTTAGACACCCTAAATCGTGGCCATATATGTAGCTAGTATGAAAAATATACATAAAAAAATTAAGATAAATATGGAGAAGCCTATATGTATATCTCTATCAGTTGAAATGTTAAGCAATAGAATTATTATTGTAATGACGACTTTTATGCTAGTGGCGCTCCTAAATTGCCCGTAGGCGTAGCAAGTATTTTAGAAACTGTACCTTTTATTTTCTGTGAAGCGACAGATATTTCGGCTAGCACCACTTAAAACGGTAACCTTATTTAGGATATTACATTCAAAGTACCTTTAGCTGTCGGTACCGATAGGCCATTCAGATCACGTTTCTAAGAATTCACTGAATATTTTTTTCGTTTTATTACATTACCTTTCCTGACTCCATTTATATATCGTACCTATATAGATCAGTTTAACATTTATTTGAAGTTACATGTAGATCTATCTAATATAGATAGAATGATGCGGAGAATGTGTAACAAGGAGAGCTAAAACCTTGCTTCCCCTCTCCTACTATTTTGCTGTGCCCGACAGGGTCCACAATGATCGCATATAATTTTAAGTTACCACTAGTTGTGGAATGCAAATAAATTATTGAGTATTGAGTAAAAATAAAAGTGCTTTCTATGTGGCGTAACTTCAAATCGATTATTGGGTACACATCTTCATTCCATCTCCAAGGAGACACTCCTTCGAGATGGAATGATTAGCAAACGGAAGATCAGGACCATTTAGATTCGGGATATATAATTGTGGTCTGCACTTTAAGCCGTTGGTTCCGGCTGTCATTCGTGGATTTTTGCCAGTCGTTACGGGTCGTCAGAAGTCCGAAAGTCTGACCATGGGGTATCGTATTACCCACTGGATTGTGGAGGTCAGATAGGCAGTCGCTCCATGTAAAATACTAGTATTCAGCTGCATCCCGTTAGACTGGAAGCCGACCCCAAGATAGTTGGGAAAAGGCTGGGCAGATGATGATGATGATATGGTGGTCTGTACTTAATGTCCTGTCCGAATCCTTTATTTAAAGTCCCCTGGTCACGTTAATGTCAGGGAATCGACAATATGGTTGCTATCGTTGTCGTGTGGACGTGAAAGAATCCGAGTCTTCCACATTTCACTTGCAACAGCAAGAGACATGAATATCTGCATAAATACAATTATGAGCACTTTCAAAACGTTGCTCAATGAAAGTCGCGCTGAAGTCGTTTCTTTTATGTATTACACTTTGTTTATTTGTAGAACTGTTTTTGTTGTGTCATGTTTTGTCGATAAATCTAAACTACGTCTGAGCCGTACAGCTCCCGCAGACAGGCGCGACGCGACAGTGCGACGCGATTTTGGTAGAACATTTTTTATAGAAATTGTTCTACTGGTGTCGCGTCGCGCCTGTCTGTGGGAGCCTTAAACCTAAACACGAAGAAATTGGTATGTAATTAAATAGATAACATGAAAACTTCCAAGCTGGATTAGTGACTACAGAAACGTCCCCTCTACACGATACACTTTAGGAGGTTCCTATATCTTTGGAGTCCTAATCCTAACCAACGAACGATTCATCTCTATTTTCCGCGAATGGTCCCTATTTCCGGTGATTCCCTATTTTAACTGAAAAGGAAAGTTTTCTGATACATTTGAAAATATTGAAAAGTAATTATTTAATATTACCTTCGCCCCGCGTTTTCACCCACATAATTCTCGACCCCGTAGGAATATCGGGATATAAATTATTCTATATCGTACCCATGTGCCATACCGTTTTTGCGTGAAAGTGTAAAACAAATAATCAAACAAAATCTATTTTTTTCTTTTTATAATATTAGTTTAGATGTGTAATTCTCAACATATGATTCTCAATAATTATAGCAAATTGACAAAGAACTCATCTCATATCAATTTCTATACTGCACATCTGCTCAAGTGATCTATTGAACTATAAAACAAGATTTATCTCATTGTTATCGCAGGAGATATGAAAGTTCAAACCACAAATGTTAGTTAGATAATGAACTCGTTTGTAATCCTTATTAATCCAGTATGATAATGCACATTTTTGGACTTACGCATTTGTGTTACAAAGCCTGTACATAATTACTTTGGCTATTACGACATAAATTATGTATCCAAGCTTTAAGACCTACGTAAAACTGGTAATCTATTTAATTGTACGCCTTGTCAACCTCTTAAATGGTAATATTTATTTGAAAAAAAAAACAAAAGTCATTTATTCAAATTAGGCTGAGAATCAGCACTTTTTGAACGTCAAAATTACAAAAGACAATCTCCCAAAACGGCCGCCCTTCACAACTTCCTAGTGCTTTCGCTGGGAAGAAGTGGCGCAACAAACTCCCCACCAGCATTCATTCCAATACTTCGATCAGTCATCATCAGAAACGATGCATAATCAGCCTATATCCTATGTTCCCACTGCTGGGACACAGGCCTCGTCTCGGTGAGAGGGAGTGGTCTGGGCCTGTAATCCACCACGCGGGCCCAGTGCGGGTTGGTCGGCAGAAACGTTGGTTGTGAAGATATTGACGTTAACTGTTGGACATACACCATGAAACGCTACATTTTATACCATGGAGTTTCTTGCCCGTTCTTCTCCGTAGGTACCTACTACGCTTTGGAATGGGCAACTAGCTTCATTTTTCTGACTGACCGACCCCTTGACAATTCAAAAGTGCCTGTATGTAATTGGTTTAATTGAAATAAATACTTTGAGTTTGAGTTTACACTTAACTTAGGGCAGATTTTTCCAACGTCAGATAATTTTATCGGAGGAATAATTTTGAATTTTTGACAGTCCTTATAGACAAAATAATGTCAAACGTCAATTTTTATTCCTCTAATAAAAGTTATCTGGCGATGGAAAAATCAGCCTTAGTCAAGTTTCATCGGCCTAACCTTTTCTCAACTATGTTGGGGTCGGCTTCCAGTCTATCCGGATACAGATGTTATTCTACGGCTGATTTTACTAAAGTCTACTAAATCTTTTATCCGTGGAATAAAATTGACGTTTGACAGTTCTAGTACATCAAGCTACTACAATCTGTCAAATTTCTTCAATAGATTTTCAACTTTATAACTAAAGCATTAAGGTTCAAGGTTGATTGGGAAAATTTGACAGTTTCAGGTAGCTTGCCTTGCTGGTGTCTGTACCTATAGAAAAACTGTCAAAAACTAAAAAAAAAAAATCTTAGGATAAGGCTTATTTTAAGTGAAATTCGCCCTTAGTCTGGTTACTCTTTTAATTAAATTTGAAGTGACAACGTCAGTAACTATTATCTAATCTATGACAACGCTGACAACAACGAGCGGAATCGAGATCGCCTATTCCACAATTCTTTATTCGAAAGATAGCCTTCTTCAGTTTTCACAAGAATCTCTTTCCTAAGTAGAACGAAACTGTTATGTCCAAGTATCGATTCTATTTCTCTCGATACTGTGACGTCTGAACTTCTTACTCGATTAGCTACGACTCGACTGTTCTACTCGACTGGATACGTTAACCTGCATTCAAAGTTAATTCGCACTTGCCTCTAACGGTAGCATCATTCGGTGAATTACGCGCATTCGGAATTACAGTGTCCATGGCCAGTATATCTTGACACACGGCAAAAAAGAGAACTAATTTGAAATGTGCCGAATTCGAATTGCATTCGATATTTTCGGTCTGAAGTCAGCACCAACGTGAAATGCCATGATATACTGGTAAGCCTAGGTTGTATATTACTACTGTATCTACTGTTCTCTTTGGTAGCTGTTGTATGCTTCAAAATATCTTGACCGTCGTATTCCCAAGACAATGTTGATAGAAGGATTGTATATTACCATGCCAGTTATTTGCCCACATCAATGAGAGATGCTCATGAAACCATTTCAGACACTAGTCTACATGGTCTTCACATGGCCTGACTAAGATTATGTCTGTACTTTAAAAGAGACTGTGACCTCTGAGTTTGTTTCGGCCTTTCTTCTCGGAGTCGTCAGATAGGAAACGCCGCCCTCATCTAGTTTTTATAATATGATTGACGTGTAAAAGTGTTTGTACAAACCTGCTTACAGAAATAAAATCATTTAAATAAGAAAGCAAAGTAAAGCATAAGCAAGCAAAGCAAGCAAGCAAGCTTATTACCCTGTCACTGAATATTTACAGGATAAACTTATATAATGTTACTCCATACGATATTTTAAATAATGTATTTTACTGTTAAATTCTAGCTTCGTAGATTCCTGCATGTGTATTTGTAAATTTGCATGCCTTATGGTAGGATATGGCTAATGGACACCATTGTTTTTATGAGACCTTTTCATATGTACCCATATTTGCAAATGAATAAATGATTATCATTACATTTTTACAGCTTTATTTTTTAGAAAGGTGACACTCTTGCGATGCTTCTGGAATTACATATGTCCATAGGTGGCGACGTACCCCCACGTGATGACTGTTTGTGTAAAGCATAATCAGCATATACTGTTCCCACTGCTGGAACACAGGCCTCCTGTCTTCGAGACGGAGTACTGGTATCTACCACGCGGGCCCAGTGCGGGTTGATAGATGTCACATGATTGTCTTGGAGTTGTTGGTTCTAGGACATGCCGGCTTCCTCACGATGTTTTCGTTCACTATTTTTAATAATTGTCGAAAGTCAGTATTAAATTAACTATAAACTTTTACAAGAATGAATGTAACGTTATCTCCTTTGTATTTCACGCAGTTAAAATTTTACATACTCATAAATATTGAACGAATGCTAAAATTGCCGCTGTCACACGAAAACCTTCCTTATCATTACGTCACAAACAACATGAAAACACTTTTATGTGACTATAGAGAAAACACTCCTACATAGTCCCAATATTATGTTATCCTTGCTATTTTCATACGCATGGGAGTAATTCATATGTGGGCGAAAACCTCATATTATATTTTTTTATTTCATTTGTTTTGCTATTCTAGAATTGTCGACCTAGTTTGTTATATGCATTGAGTTTTGGGAGACAGACGAATCACGTGTGGTTTGTAATTGTGTATAAGTACTTGGCTTTTGTTGTGAATATAAATTAAGTACATATTCTCTTTCGTGTTAGTTCTAAAAGGCCGTAGGGAAAGTGGTCGTCAAGCGAAAAGGCACCTGTAATTAGCATTATTTTATGGGTCAATTTAGATAGATAAAGATAGATAGATTTAGATTTGCTTCTAATGAGGTAGTGGTGGCCCAATGGTAACGGCCGCGACGAGTGGTCGAACGGTCGTAGGTTCGAACCCAGGCAGACACTTTACTTTTGTGAAAAATATTTCATCACCACTGCTCTCAAAACGGTGAAGGAAAACATCATGAGGAAACCGGCAAGTCCTAGAACCAAAAATTCGAAGACATGTGACATCTACCAACCAGCACTGGTCCCGCGTGGTGGATTACGGCCCACTCCCTCTTACTGAGAGGAGGCCTGTGTCCCAGCAGTGGGAACATTATAGGCTGATTATATGATTTCCAATAATTCTTCCTTTTCATGTTTCTTTCTTCAGTATTTTAAGGCTATGATTTCCAATAATTCTTCCTTTTCATGTTTCTTTCTTCAGTATTTTAAGGCTATGGGTTGTCAGTCAGTCACCAATCTATTTTCAAGAAAATATGATCTTCGCATATTAGGTCTGTTCTATTTGGATTCATCAGCATTCACATCATTATGACCACTCCATAAAACTCTAGGTTATGGTCAGTATATTCAGATTAATCTAAGAGAAACGCCGGCTGTAATAAACACGTTAATGGCTACTAAAATTCGTCTGGTAGCATTTGCCTACACTTCATGTTTATACATAAGGAGTGACCTTAAAAGTGCAGATACGAAGTTTTTATGATCACGTTTCTTAACGTTCCTATTACTAAGTTTCTTTTTAATAATTTATTTCTCACAGAGCGTAGTTTCAGTAATCGTCCTTGAGTTTAGTTTTAGATGCAACGTTTTGTGTTCAATCAATGATGTGTTGTTTTATTTGAAACTGTTCAGTGGCTAATGGGTTTTCGTTTCGTCGATATTGCGAGGTGGATTCTTGCCAGCCATGACCATGAGTGTTATTTTCTCATCATTTTGTGTTTGAATTCTGCAAGACTGAATATGTATTATTGTTTAATGTTAATGCCGATTTTTTTGTATATAAGGAACAGGTTGTAAAATTCACTCATCGTTTGCTGTCGGGATGTTGTATATATGCTGGCCGCGTGGTAAACTCTGCTTGCGCGATGCAGGGTTTAGCGTGACGTCAGCGTGATGCGCAGTTCACATGTGGCGATATAGATGAGATGTAGAGACCACAAGATAAATGACATGAGCAATGAAATACCTATGCACAACAGTGGATTTAATAATGCTGAAAATTATGATAATAAAAACTCAAATATCGCAGCTACCGAAAGAGTCATTGAGACAGCTCCCTATACAAAAAGTTAATGTGAAAGCGTGGGGTTTACCGACATTAGGCTGTATAGCTAAACGTTAATTGTAATGTTTCCTGTAAAACTAGCTGTAAACTCAGTCATTCAAATTGAACAAAATGAAGACCTTTCTCCTGCCGCGACTAACTAATTGCAAAATGATACGTCTGGTATCACAGATACCTGAGAACCTCACACAATGAGTGACGGTAACAAACGGTAAGATAATGCATACTTGTTTGCTCAACGTTACGGAGAAGTATCAAATGGAGTAATAATGTGCAGGCGAATGACGCGAAAGACCATTCACAAAACCTCTGACTGTGTTGTGAATATTGTTCGGCTGTTATACAGGATAAATTTTTAACCCGTGCGCAAACTGAATCATGAATTCAGTACATGATTCTAACCCCGTAGCGTTGAAATTTTTCGTCGGTTATTTAAAAAAAAAATTGCTCTGCCATACATTTTGAGCGCGTCGGTATTGCACTCTTCTATGAAACTGTTGATTTTTTTTGATAACCGACAAAATGGCAATTTATACGCACTGGTTAATTTATCCTGTATTTGTCAGATAGCTGAATGAATTCAGTACCTATATCTTATACGGCTATATCTTATGTTTGTCCCAAATTATGTCATGCATGATTCACGTTCTTCCGTCGTCTCTATCAATTTCATCCGTTTCAAGAAATAACTACGTCAAATAACATCGACCTAGCGCCGCCGAGGCGCCTTATATCGAATGTATTGCTTTCTTGTGCATCGTACCGTAATATTATTGCCTCTTCTGTACTTTTAAGAACTCAAGAATGTAGATTGTTGGAGTTAGCTTGCAACCATTGCATTCCATTTGCTCACTCCTCTATGGTTAACCCTGACTATTGTTATTTTTGTACAATTTGCGCAAAACGGGAATTGAATTACCTACTGACTGTTACAGTTAGCTGAATTTTAATGCCAAGGTGTCCTGAATGACATTTGCAAGGTTATGGATGCCAGTTGTCACCACAAAACACGTTGACATTGTAAGGAAAACTTACAATAACGAAAGAGCCTTTGTAATACGTATTTCAGTTTTTTGAAGAGTTTTATTGGAGTATTTGTTTAGTAATTATGTTCTCCTTTATTCGATGGTTTTCATTCATTTTACGTCTATGCTGTAGTTATACGTTCTCATTTCAATTTATCAGGTACGATTACACAAAGGTACGAGAACGTGTGTATGTGTAATGTAGGTACACCTCTGCCTAACCCTTTGCGGATTACAGGCGTGATATTATGTTATGATTATCCTACTAATATCATAAACGCGAAAGTTTGTGAGGATGGATGGATGGATGTTTGTTAGTCTTTCACGCAAAAACGACTGAACGGATTGGGATGAAATTGGCACACAGATAGTTTATAACTAGGATTAACACATACGATACTTTTTATCCCGATATTCACATGGGATCGAAACTTATACGGGTGATACCGCGGGGCGCAGCTAGTACA
This sequence comes from Apamea crenata, assembly GCA_949629185.1. Taxonomy (NCBI): domain Eukaryota; kingdom Metazoa; phylum Arthropoda; class Insecta; order Lepidoptera; family Noctuidae; genus Apamea; species Apamea crenata. The sequence continues at coordinate 8,465,931 of OX451372.1, forward strand.
AAATATTTTTTTTTATGAAAACGTTCATGATGCTCTTCACTCTCTATTACATTCTATGGTATCTTTACAATCACTCTGCATGTTTGTACATAAATGTACCTATGTAATGGTGTCGTAAGATTGAATGACACTAATTGACATTATCCATAACTCAATAGCTACACACTTGGCTTCTTTCGCATTCTGAAATTAAAAGCAGAACTTCGTTAAAATGTTCGTAATAGCAGCAATAAATAAGATTACAGCAGGCCGGAGCGAACGGACCGGTGCCTATTACACGAAAATTACATTATCGGGAAATTCAGTGGCGACACAAGATAAAGAAGACAGAAGGTTAGCTCCATACAACAACGAGTTAAAATAGGAGCTACCATACAGAGGCTAGTACGTTAGGCCGCACGACTTGCGTAACACACTATCAGTAACACCAACATTCATTGCGTTATTTACGTTGTTGAGCATATTGCTTGCAGGATATTGCTAATCCGTTGCTTCATATGTTCGAAAAATGTGTCTGCTCAACAACGTAAATACTGCAATGAATGTTGTTGAACTGTCAAAATTAAAGCCATTGCTACTGATAGTGTGTTAGGTACGCAATTACCCCGCAGTAAAATCTGACCTCTTATTCTATTGAAACTCCGTACATAAGCTAGGCTAGTCTTAGGTCACTGACGTGCAAGTCGATCTGAAACAAATGCCAGTCGTGAATGCGGTTGCAGTCGTTGTACGTGATTCGTACTCGTATCTATAAAAAAAGCAAAATAAAATAAAGTGATATGAAAGATTTTACTGCAAGATTTGGTCAAATTAACCTAGACCTTTTTGCTTTTTCGTGAAACGAAACGCAGTCACGAAGTGTTGCCACACAGAGACAACAACCAAGAATCGAGAATTACTTGAGCATTTGCTCAAGTAAGTAACGTGCGTTACTCGACTATAGAATTAAATTTTGTAATTAAGAATTCTAACCATAAGTAATGACTTAGTTAAGAAATTACTTAGCAACAAGTAATTACTTGTTTATAAATACGGGTGTTAGTGTGCATACGTTTTCGCTCGCTGTGCCACTGGGTCCGCGACTCCGCGTGGTAGATTACAGCCCTCTCGAAGAGAGGAAGCCTGTGCCCCAGCAGTGGGAACGTTAGGCTGATTAGGCATGGACCCGACCTTCTGTGCTTATCTATTTTGTGTCAAGAACTCTCAACCCACGCGACTCTGTAGATATAGTCCCCTATTTACGTCTATCTGGCAATAACACAGGATATGATCGAATCTCTCGTATTATTTCCTTTTACGACTATTGCGTCAGTTATTAAAAGCATGACGAAGAACCTGTCTGTTTGCTAGATCTTTGTTATTCGTTGTTAAAGTTATATATATAAGCAGGAGTTGGATTGACTTCTCGACCTAAGTCTTTAGTTCATGACTATGCTAACGGAGTTCCCCTGTTCCTTGCTAAGACCACACACTGCCAGATGTTAATGATTAAACAAACAGAAGAATCGCAGGATCGGTGCCAAACCGTCGCCACGTAACAATGGCGTCAAGTTTAAATGAATTCGTTATATCGTAACTTGATCAGGATGGTATAAATCGACGGGTGATCAGGCTTGAACAATGGACAATACGTCTGTTCTATGTACCTACATAATGATGTGGTTGATGTATTTGTAGATGCTAATGTAACAACTACTGGGAAGGAAAAGAAAGATAATTCGAACTGAACTGGTTTTCTTATTGTGGTATTTCCTGCGGAGAATTGGCCACCCACTCTGACTGACTAAATGATAACAGCCATAAGGGTCGTACGAACGTTAAGCTATGCTTGCCGCGGTCGTTTCGTGGATGGGTGTAATCCATTACATATAGAGACACTTCTGTGCTTCCGAAAGCACGTTAAGCCGTTGGTCCCGGCTGTCATTCGTAGATCTTTGACAGTCGTTACAGGTTGTCAGAAGCTTATAGTTTCATAACCTGTATTACCAAGGGGTGTCGGGGTAAGGCAGTCTCTCCATGTGAAATACTGTGAGACTGGAAGCCGTCCTCCCCAACATAGTTGGATAAAGGCTAGGCGAATTGATTTTCTTTTGAAAGACAGAATATTAAGGAATGGTGAGACGGTTATAGATTTTTTATTACTTAGGTGTGTTTGCAAGTACGTTTAGCGTAACGAATGAATTGTTACGATATAATTTGGTTGGCACTGTGCCATTATTACCTACCTAGATGTTCCTTTCGTCTTACCGCACACATCGTGTAACACTCGTTCAATCACAATTTGAATCATTTTGAAGAATATTGTTAATCCATTGCTGCATATGTTAGAATAATTTGTTTGCTCAACGACGTAAATAACGCAATGTATGTTGTTGAACTGTCAAAATGAAAGCCATATTGCTCATATATTTATTCGTAAATATTTGTAGTTTAGTGTGTTAGTTGAGAACAGGGAATGCTTTTAAAGCACTTGAACATTCTACAAGATTACCTACTTGGCTTTAGGATCAGCGGGAGGCTTGCCTTTCATTTTGACTGTTCAACAACATTCATTGCGCTATTTACGTTACTGAGCAGACACATTTTTCGAACATACGAAGCAGTGGATTAGCAATAACCTTCAAAATGATTGAATTTGTGATTGATAGTGTGTTACGTAATTAGGGTGCTGGCAGGGCACAGAAACAGATTGTTGAACCTGCTTGTTGCTTATTTTCTTTTATAAACTGGCGACAGACGATATCCATCTTATGAGATAACATGGTTCTTTCTACAATATCGTTTAGCAAGCCTTCAAGCCTAATGCCTGTATTACTAATAAACAGTCTTATAAAAAATACTCGTGTTGGTTTAACAACAACATTAAAAGTAAACTTAAAAATATATTTACTGACGTGAAGCTAATTTGCGTCAAAACAATAAGCCAGACTGCGTCTGCGCACGTTATAAAAACTAACCAATGTGTTTACTTTCACGTCGCAAGCGCCACAACCACAAACGACTTCCACAGTTTGCTTGTTCAGCTGCCACAAGTAGATATATCCGTCTCGTTCTAAATTGAGCGTTTTGAAGGGAAAGAGAGAGATGGATGGAGTAGTTTCTGACGTTTTTTTTTATGGAAAGGAATGCTTCGTTTTGCATTTCCGTAAACAAAAATGTATACTGTTTCAGGTTTGTGTGTTTGGTTGCTTTGAAGTTCATAGCTACGGTTAATGAATACATGTATTAATATCCATGATGTGATGAGACATCTATTATTAGTGTAGGATTTTACGGATTCCCCTAACTTTATCTGAGAGACCTGACAAGATTTGTGAGTCCATGATGAATGTTCACATTCTACGGATCTATTAAGTGTTAACCACTTTTTCTCCATACAAAACTACGCTTCATCCCTTTATTACATTATCCCACCCATTTAATATTGGAAAGAAAAATAATCCATTGCTTCATAAATACATACATATATATTCAAAAAAATTTGTCAGCTCAACAACATAAATAACGCAATGAATGTTGTTGAACTGTCACAATGAAAGCCATTGCTACTGGTATTGATAGTGGGATACGCAATTACCCCGCAAGGAAGAAGCAAGTATTACCTTGTTTCTTTCATTTAATCTACATTGTGGTACGTAAGGCTGGGTACCTACTGAATAAATCCGTGTCCGTGTTTTCTGTATAGATCTTTAATGTAATATAAATTTTCCTGTTAAAAAATAAGATAGCATAAATAATATCTATACTTCTATTAATACTAATATTATAAAGAGGTAAAATTTGTTTGTTTATTTGTAATGTACCTATGTAGGGGGTAATCTCCGGAACTACTAGTCACATTTAAAAAATTGTTATTGCATTTGTTAGCCCAATTCTAGAGGAAGGTGAAAAAATGAAACAAAGTTAGAAATAACACTAAGCGAAAACGAAGTAGTAGCACGGGGCGAGCGATGGGATGCGCCGCGATGGGATGCGACGCGATGGGCCGAAATTTCACGCGAACGAAGTCGCGGGCAGGAGCTAGTAAATGATAAAAATAAATTCATATATCATTTATTTAAAGTTATATATAATTAGGTGTTTAATGCTTTCCTCTTCGCTACAGTCCGCACTAACTAACTTCCTTTAACGGACGGATGCATGCCTGTTAGAAATCTTGTTGAATTGCCTTTTTTACTTGCGAGCTGCCTAGATTCATAACTCATTATTAATGATACGTTATGTCTAAACTATTAGCTATTTCCTGAATTATGGCTTCATTTGAGATCATCGTGAGAAAACATTGAAAGACAAACACATTAATAGTTATAGACTCTATCTATCGGTATACTAGATGAAGACGACAATACGACAATAAATTAGACTGCGTATACACCGTGTTCCGGACGATATACATAAACTTCGACCATATATCCAGTAACCTTGACGTATATCACCCGATCTGCATGCCTCTTTATCTCTTTATCCGAAAACTTTGTTATATTTATCATTTTAATTGCACTAAGCGGCAACATAGGCCAAAATAAGACCATTTCTTACTGCAATGCTCAATTAAATTTCATTAAATTAAATTACAAATGTCTTTGGAACGAAGCCTTTTTAAGTACTACTTCCTTTGTGAGATTTGATTTTTAAAAGCTATAGAAGCGTTTGCCAAAGTTTATGGATAACGTAAAGAATACGGTGTATATCAAAAGCCTTTCCCAGTCCGCATATGAAAATTCAATTATAACCTAAAGTTAGCCTGTATAATATTAGGGATCCCTTTACGTATTAGGAATGTGTGTTCAAAGAGCTCTTATTAAAACACGATTAGAATCACTGATGTGTAGATTCTGTATGTGAAAGCTCAAACAAGATGGGTATCTTGCCTCTCATATCTTTGGAAGAGCCTTGGTTCAAAGAGAAATTAAATTGAAAGGAAATTGTGTAGTTATTTCTGTTTTTGGAAATGAAAGTGCTCTCAACGGATTGACGTGGGTGGTAGATATAGATAGTACAAAGTGGAGACAACAATACGAAAATAAATGAAAACACTAGCAATACTAACTAATGCGTAGGAGTATTTTGAAACTCTCAAATAAATTCTAACATCGACATTGAAAACGCGATTTTTTCAAACAAAATACTAAGTGCTGTCCTGAGTACTGATGAGCTGACTCTGGGTTTTGCCAATCTTTGAGGAGCTAAAGAGACTAAACTATTGGTTTTAAATGGTTGTTTTTTTGGCTTTTTGTATGCAGACTGGGAACGTCATGAGATATACGAAATTCAATTTTTGTCGTCTCTAACTTGTTATATATGATATACAAGCTTATTTTTTTAAACAAAAACTAAGCTTGTATAATTATAGACCGGAGATATGTAGTATGGAGATACGGAGTATGTATATATATACAGCTAACGATCTAAGGGGGATACGGCTAGTCACCACGCTTCGCAGACTGATTGGTAATCAGAGGGAGATTTTATCAGTACCTACACAATGTTGCTGCCCTAGTGCGCTCGGAAGATTTTGCAATGTCTAACCACGAAGGTCTAAAGAAAAACGGCATTTCCTACTCGGCAATGTAAAATTAAATGATAAAATTATATATATATTTGTAAATTGGTTCAAAAAACACTTTTACATGTCAATATTAAATTATGTTTTAAAACTAGATGCAATGAGTTCGGTGTTTCCCAACTAACTAATTTGAGAAGAAAAAACGAAACAAACTCAGTGGTCACATTGTCTTTTAAAGTCCAGATATAATCTTGCTCAGGCCATGTGAGGACCATGTAGATTGATATCCCGTAATTAAAACCGTTCAAAATCTAGTCGCAATCTCATCTCAGCGACAATCAATGTAAAAAACTCGTAAAAAAAGTCAGGTAGAATAGGAAGTGTTGTTATTCTCATAGTATAATGACTAAAGTTGTCAAAAAATAAAAGGCCCGTTTTGACATTTGAGAATGCGTTCTTCACACCTGTCAGTTTCATACAAACGAATTCGTGGTTTGCGAATTTGATCTTTATTAACTACTAGAACTGGCAATGTCAAAACGGGCCTTTTATTTTTTGACAACTTTAGGAAATGCTTAAAAATAGATGCGTTTCAATAAATTTGTTTAGAGAGGTTTTGTTAGCGTCTGTATTGAAGTCGACTAAAAGATGATATATTACAAGCCTTTTCATCTTTTCTCCTTCTCTACTACCGTCGGCGTCTTCAACGATTATATTAACATCATCATTGTCATTCTGCTCGTATCCTAGTTTCCTTGTCCCAATTTAATACTACGTAATCCTTCCCTCATAATTCTATTAGCCGTCATCTGAGCTTTAACATCCTCACTATCCAAATCATCATCTAAATGAGCCATCCATTTTTTCTTTGGCCTCCTACGCTTGTTATTGTTCATCAGAACTCTCATATACTTGCGTATATAACAAAATCTCTGCAGCTCCAATCCGTTTTATTACTGCACTATCCACACTCGAGGCCGTCCGTTCACTCGCTCTTTAAAATCCCGCGCTCCATATTGCACCACAATGTCTATACAATATATATAATGCACGTATTATTTTTATTATATTGCTACTTTTAACATTTATGACGCCAATTTATGTATAATTGATCGTATTGGCCAATCAGGTTACGAAGATTATTCAGATCTCGAACGATACTCAAATGTGAATTGAGATTTAAGAATAGATTTGGGTCGAGATTTGTATGCAATCTATCTGTCAGTAAAATTAAGAATGAGAACATAGCTAATCTTTAGATACTGCTAGAGACGATGAGAAAGAGTCTATGCAATTTGGTCAAAATGTCCATGGAGTTCTAACCCATCGAGAAAAACAGGCCTGATGTTATGTTATGTTAAGAACAGTAGAATAAACCTGTTGAATTCGCATTTTTTTTAATTAGCGTTTAAAATTAACAGTCGTGCGTTGCGCTAAATAACCCAACGAAATATTAGAAGCTGAGTAATATTTAAATAAACTATTATTCGATGTAGTGGATAGTTAGTAGAGAAAAACAAAAAAAAATCAAGACAAAACATGAAAGATAAAAAGAAAACAATGCCTGATAAATCATTTCCAGTGCACGTGTTCCAGAGGTAACATCACATAATGAGATAAAGATGCTTCGTTGGACAATCTCGTCTGTTCGATCTTGGAAGCCATTATCATAGATAGTATATAAGTGTACTCAATATTGGTTAGGTAATACAGTCGAGGTTATTAGCTATGTCGGAAGTGAATACGAATATGTTATTTAAATTTTCTACGGCTTTAAGCAACTTAATTATTGTAAAACATTTTAAAATAGTAACAGTGGAGTTTCTTGTCTACTGTCTCTAAAACTACCTTTTGGAAGTGGCGACTACAATCACTTCTATTTTACTGTAAATTTTGACGTACAAAAGTTCCTTTTATGTGCCTATTTGAAATAAATGCTTTGATTTTGACTTGAAGTCATCATCCTTGCCCTTATTCCCAAATTTATTTGGGGTTTGCGGAGTACATCTTTTTCTTCCATAAATCTCAGCTGTTATCCTAGAATTTACTTCCCTCTTAGTCACATTATTTTTCACACAGTATATACATTTTCTCTTAGGTTTTCCTCTTTTCACACAGTATATACATTTTATCTAAGATTTTCCTCTTTTCGGGATCTTAGAATTTTCTTACTAATGTTTGTAGAACACACTATAAGTAGCTATGGCTTTCATTTTGACAGTTCAAGAAAATTCATTGCGTTACTTACGTTGTTGACCAGACACATTTCTCGAACATATGAAGCAATGGATTAGCAATAAAATCCTTCTCTTAAATCGCTTTTAGATAAGACCGCCCATTGTGTCCGTCACCCTTTGTAAAATTTACATAGTTATGTTATGTGTTATGTTCTGTAATTTATATGGTGTACATAAGAAAGAATATTCTATTCTATTCTATCCTTTAAAATGATTCAGATTGTGATTTATAGTGTTACGCAATTAGGGGGCTCCTTAATACTCATTTAGATTCCTTGGTCTTACGATATACAAGACACAAGGTTCGTCCTGTTTTTAGAATATGACCACAATATAAAAGTCTGGTGTTTACCACAACTCACACACACAATAATAATACACTAATAATATGCGTACTAACAATACGATTGCTTTACGCGTAATGTTCAAGAATTTTCGTAATCGACGCATTAATTACACCTAACTTCATTTCATAACACCTTCTTATTAAATTGCTGCTACAAATATGCTCGAGACGTGCCATTTTTATTACAAAGATATCACACGCCATTATAAGTATTTTCGTCGATACAATAAAGGTTAAATTGGAGTGCTGTAATAAGTCTAAATAAAATAGTAGTTTCCCCGATTTTATGGTGGTTATTATGTACCGAAAAAAGATCTATTGTATGCAGTTACATCAGCGGTTATTAGCGGTTTGTGGTATTGAATTTCACCGAAAATTCTGTGTCATGCTTTGTAAGGCTTTGCCGCTTCGCCAGCTGGTTTTTAGAGTCGTTGAATAATGTTTAAACTCATTGCACTTTGAGAAAATCTCAAGAATTTTGAGCTAGCATGAGCTAGATACAAGAAAGTATAAAGTTGTTTAAATTATGCCGTCGGTTGCTACTTGCATTTTACTTTTAAATATCATTTGTTCTTCGTTCTTCTTCAAGAATGTCTTTGGTTATTTCATCTACAGTAGCATCATCCAGAGTCATTATTCGGTAGGGACTAACAGGTTCATAATATCGTTTTCAATATTTTGCTTCATTACAAATTGTATCTCTGCATCTCTTCTGTTTCAAACTTTCTTACTGAAAGTCCTTTAGAGAATTATTTGAAAATAGTATGTTCCAGTCGACAATTCTTTCTCTAATGTTTCCATAACAATAATCGTATGTATTTATGCATATATATGGTGTTACAATGAACACAGAAAAACTCGTCTCCCATAAAAGGTGGACACGGTCAAGTGCTGATAACTGTTACCACCCAGTTAAAGCGCTAACTACAGTTAAAGACAAGTTATTGAATATTGAAACCTTGGTGATAACTAGAGTTGAACCGACCGGTCGGTTATATAATACATGCGTCTGACTTGATCTTGATAATGTTAATAACAGTTATTATAATATAGATGGATAAGCCTTTTGTGCAAGTTTCATTTTGTTAATACTTTCTATGGGAATTTCTTATTGTTTATTTCTAATTTCACTTTTACTGCTGTCTTGGAGATTAAATTTTTATGAGGCTTGCTGTAAAGTTTGATTTCAATTTCTTTTGTCTAAGCTATGTGTTTATTTCGCTTGTTATTTATTTCGATTAATTAATTAATTATAGCTGACCTTTCTCTCAAAATTGCCATCTTCTTCGTGAAGATGTCACGAAAGTTTTTTTTATTTTTGTTCGCCCAAAACTTCGCCACTTTTACGGCGTCGTCGGTGGCAGCGCAGAGGTCACTTTGGCTGCATATTTTGGGGCACAGAGGGCAGGATAGGAGTTGGAACATAGTTTGAGACACAGCTCCACATCCACACCCTGCTGCCGGTCCGTAGAGTTAGCCCCACTTTTGTCTCAAAATCATTAGCCCCAAAATTGTCACAAAAATGGACTAATATCATGAGTTTATGTAGTTCTGGTATCTGATTATCGATCTCTTTGCTAAGTGATCTGAAATTCATGCTCTCGTAAGTTCATCACGATAACACCTGTATACAGTTTCTCTGTCTCGCTCTCTCTTACACGTTCAGTTCTTAATTTATAACAAATCGATAGTCCTATCTTTATCTCACCATCTACTGAGCCTTCATTAATCAGTTTTGCGGGCAGGCCTCTACATTGTTCTAACCATTTCGGTCCTTACTCAGCTTTATCTAAAACTGTTCTGCGATCATTTTTGTAAGTAATATTATCTTTATTCTTTTGTTGGATTAATACAGTTTATTAGCCGAGTGAGTAAGCTAAAAATAACGATTGCCTTTGTAGGGTCACAAAGGCAATTGTTATTTTTAACTTGTCGTTATTGCAATATGGATATATTGATTTTTTTCTTGGTAATCAATTGTAGTATTTGGTTCCTGGAACAGGGTACCTGAGTTGTATGTGTGGAAGTCATACCTATTTAACCTATATGATTGTGGCTGTATTGAGCAACTAAAAGGCCACCCCCTTTTTGCAGCTTTTCTTTTTTCTCGATGAAATCAGATCACTGGAATTTTAAAGGTGCTAAACTATGTTAAGTAACCGATCAGATAAGTAATTAGCACTATCTCAATTCACGGTCCTGTTTTCTGTTAGCATTGAGGTCAGCTATCGATTTATATAGGTTAAATGCGTGGCCGCCATTTTGAAAAAAAATAAACAAAATGGCGGACAGGTTGGTATGCCAGGCTCCATATAAAAATATTCAATCCTCTTTAAAATTGAATGAACTGGAGAGAGACAACGAGGACAGCTGAACTCCCAGGTCTCAACCACGTAGATGTAAAACTAATACCTGGGAAGAGAGACTGGACAATGGAACGATAGGGTCCGATATTTCAATACTTTAGGATGAGTTAAATAAAATATTTACAAAAGTACCTAATTGTTATTGAGTTTTTCCATCAGGAATTTCTTAGTATCAGCCTAGAGTCTACATTTGTGTCCGTTGATGGCAATAGGCTGGCCTTAAATGGGACTTAAACAAACCTGGTGAAATGCGGATGTACACCTCTGCCCAACCCTTCGGGGAAATACAAACGTGATGTTATGTTATGGAACTACCTAAATCTCGTATGAAAAATAACACCAGGGGCATCCCAGCAAGTAGTCTACAGTAATAAAGTATTGTGTGTGTTGTACGGTGCGATGAGTAACGTGTCCATTACCAGTTAAATGAGTGTGATGACCTTAGGCTGTGCGCGTGCGCTTCCTAGTGCGCCGATGCTGATCGACAGGCGGGTTAGAAAAAGTTGCGAATTTGGTTTGGCTTTTTGTTGAGGATTGAATACGTAGAAGATAGCTCGTTTTAGTGCTTGTGAGTCAGTTGTTAATCATGGAATTAGGAAGTACTTTATTGAATCATGGAATTAGTAGGTACTTTATTAAGTAAATCATGGAGTTGTAAGTACCTATTAAATAAAAACCTAGCAACTATTCCTGAAAAGGAGGTTTAATTTCTAAAAACTGAAAGAAAAGGCATTTTAACTAATTATCAATGTTCTATGACTATTCATTAGATTTGAATTCATCAGACTTTCGTACAAAAAAAAGAATAAAAATATTCGATTTTCTGATACGAAATCTACGCGAAACGAAAGACAACGAAATCTTAAAAGTTTGTTTTTGGTAAATGTTTTATGTTTTGTAAAAAGTGATAGAACAAAAGTTGTTGTTTATGACGTTAGTAATCCATCCTGCAAGGTTATTAGTGTTTTACCATTATCGCTGTATATTTTCCGTGTTAAAGACAATGGATGGAATGAATGGTAAATGATGATTTTGCGTGCTTCCTTAATATGTGGTTTATGGATTCTGGATTATTACAAGGTAGATATATGAAAATATTGAAATGTGTTAGGGACCCACAGAAAAGTGAAAATTATTAGAAATTCGTTTTAGATTTCGGTGCTAATCAGCTAATATAGGGGTGACGTATCTAAGTGTGAGTTCTTCTTTGTAAGGTGCTCGGACTTCTTTGTTAATTCGATTATTGCTAGAAAAACGGTTTACAAATGAGCTGTAGCTGCTGCTAGATAATTTTCTTTTAAATTACAGGGTACTTACTATAGTTGTACGGTTGTCAACTAGCGGTCATTGCTCTTATTGCAATACTACTTATTGCCGAAGCAATTAGAAAAAAAAAATACAAATGCAAATTGAAATTGTATTTAGAAATATTTGTGGTCTGTTCGCACTTCACCACCTCCAGATATTTTTCAGTAGTTAACCGAAACTTCTGTCGAAACTGGCAGATCATGTTCAAGTTTAAATATTTATCAGGTAGATAGAGGCACTATCTTGATTACTAATTTAGAATAGGACTTCTGACACTGAATCAGCGGGGTAATTGAGGAACACACTATCAGTAGCAATAGGTTTCATTTTGACGGTTCAACAACATTCATTGCGTTATTTACGTAGTTGAGCAGACACATTTTTCGAACATATGAAGCTATAGAGGTATGAGGAACAGGGTGTAAAGTTCACTCTTCCTCTATAGAAAAGGGAGGATCCTTCGACCAGACGGGTGTTGTGTCTGGCGGGCAACTGCCCCACGACTGATGTCGGGAAGTTTGTATGTGTGCTAATTGCGCGGTAAACTCTGCTTGCGAGATGCAGGATTTGCGTGACGTTAGTAAGACGCGTTGTTCGCATGTGGCGTTGTAGATACCGCTACAAAGCAATGGATTAGCAAATGATTCAGATTGAGAATGATAGTGTGTTACGCAATTAAGGTGCTGGATTAATCGTTTTAGTATTTATTAGAAACTGAATAAACCTGCATTATTTATAAGACTTCTAAAATAGCTGAAGGCTGTAACATCTTCTTTTTATCTGCATTAGAACATATAAAATGTATTGTAGTCTTCTAGCCTAGTTGCAAGTTCAATTTTATCCATGCATTCCACTGATTTCTTCAGGGATTTTCTCAGCATCCCACTACAAAGTTTAATGTTTCACAGATGTCTTACCTACCCCCATGGGACGAAGGTGTGAGTTTATGTATGTATGTATTGTATGTAGATTTCTCAGCACTGCGTCTTTCCACTTCAGCTTCATCTCCTATTGTATTCGTACTAAGTATCAGTTTTAACTTTACTTTATAAATTAAATTAACTTGCCAAACTTTACAGACCTAGTAAGTACAGACGCCAGCACATCAAGCTACTACAATCTGTCAAATTTCCTTAATAGATTTTCAACTTTATCGCTAAAGCATTAGGTTCAAGGTTGATTGGGAAAATTTTACAGTTTTGGGTAGCTTGATGTGCAGCCAAGCGTATTATAAGTTGCAGGGACTGGTCATGTCTTAGCTGCCACGGCTTATTTAATTTCGCAGTTGTTTTTTAATTGTTTTTATCTTTTTTATTACGGACGCTTTTAACGTACGCGTCTGTCTACATCGTTTTCACATGTATAATTTCAACAGGAATGATGTAACCAATATTTTTTTTAATTTTATGGTTTAAAAGAGTGTCCCTGGAGTTTCTTTCCCGTTCTTCTCCATAGGTACCTACTACGTTCTGGAATGGGCCCCTAGCTTCATCTTTCTGACTGACCGACCCCTTGACAATTCAAAAGTGCCTGTAATTGGTTTATTTGGAATAAATGCTTTGAGTTTGAGTTATGTGGGGCTTATACTGGTTTAATATTGAAACTCCGTACTATGTAATAATAGGTCAACTCAAGGTCAAAACTACTTACTACCGACACGCGGTCTATTACGTATGTCCGTGAAATTATGAGTTTATAAATTATTTTATTATTAGGTTTATCATATTTAGATATCGATCTATCATGTATGTGAAGTCGCCACATCATTTAACCTCTTTTATTATAATTTTCAAATCGTATTCAAGGACACTCTGATGTTACTGGGTTGTGGAGGTCAAATGGACAGTCGCTCCATGTAAAATACTGATGTTCAGCTGTATCCGGTTAGATTGGAAGCCGACCTCAATATAGTTGGGAAAAGGGTATCCTTAAAGAAAGAAAAAAAGAAAGAAATATGGTTTATTCTGCACAAACAAAACGCTCATTACAAAAAAAAAGACATCAAATATACACATACAGCGTAGTAAAAAGCCTCGTACTCAAGCATATTATAAAAAGTCGATGACGATTCAAGGACTCTCTCAGAATAACGTAACCCTCTGGCTAGAACATGTTAAACTCCATTGCACGTTTGAGGGCTGATTTCTCCATTGCCAGATAACTTTTATTCGAGGAATAAAATTGATGTTTAACAGTTTTTGTATGGAATAACTGTTAACATTTCAAAATTATTCCTCGAATAAAGTTGTCTGGCGATGGAGAAATCAGCCCTTCATTAATTAATTATTCTTAGTAACAATCTCAAAGATATAAAAGTAACCAAAGAGTCTTTAAGGTCACTTTAAAAAAAAAACCCCTTTACAAAAAACCTTCAGAATATTTTTACACCACGCTGTATCAAGCATATAGGTACGTACTATACACAGTTGTGCAGGGATTTCCTCGGCGACCCGCTAAATGTCAAGGTCGGGGTGACCTTGGCGCGTTGCAGCATCCACCCCCCTCACCGGGCCTAAAGGGGTGGCTCTTACCACAACTCCCCGGAGGCCGGTGTTGCCAAAAATAGAGCTATGTAAGCGTTTAGTTTTAATGAACGTGTTATACTGGGAGGGAAATATATTGTTAGTAAGTTGGCAAGGTGTGTTTGTTGGCAAGTTTCTTGGAAACTTATTTTGTATTTGGAGGTAAAATTGCATTTGAAGGGTTATACGCCAGGGTTGTCCGTGAAATTAAAATTTTCTTACGTTTTTTGCAACTTGCAGCGGGGTAATTGCGTAACGTAACACACTATCAGCAGCAACGGTTTTCATTTTGACAGTTCAACAACATTCATTGCGTTATTTACGTTGTTGAGGTGACACATCTTTCGAACATATGAAGCAATGGATTAGCAATATCCTTCAAAATGATTCAGATTGAGATTGATAGTGTGTTACACAATTAGGGTGCAGGCACAGATTACTAAATAGTTTGGTGCAGGTCAGTATCAGGTTGTACGAAAATATGATTCACGACCGTAAAAAATATACATGTATTTACAGAATTATGATTATTAAAGAGCGAAATACGGAAAACTATTCTAAATTAGCTAGGAACAGTGACTTCAAAAAAGAGAGTGGGTCTCTGGTCGAAATGAAAAGTTTTCATAAAAAAAAAATCAGACCTCATTACCACTATTTCGATTCAGCCAGTCTTCTTCAATTTGAATATGTTTCCTCCTTCATAAGTAGATAATGAATAAAAATGAGATTCCTCATTCTGTTGCCAATTTGATTTACTTCCAAAAGAGGAAGTCGCATGATGTTTTAATGGAGCAGGATACGACCCAACTTAACAAACAATTCATGAAGGAGTTAAGAGGAAAAATTGATGATGAACATGAGTGCGCGCGAATCATTCTAATTTAACCCTTATGTCAATGAAATTCACATAAAGCGCGCTCGTGATTTGCATCGCCATTACCCGCAGTAAGTAATTCATTCTGTATCACTGTGTTCATCACACTAATATTATAAAAGCGAAAGTTTGTGAGTGTGTGTGTGTGTGTGTTTGTATGTTTGTTACTTCTTTACGCTCAAACGGCTGGACCAATTTTGATGAAATTTGCCAGTTTATAACCAGGATTAACACATAGAATATTACTTTTTATCCCGATATTCCCACGGGATCGACACTTATGCGGGTGAAACCGCGGGGCACAGCTAGTCTTAATCTATATAGTTCTTCTGTACGTGTGTTTGTAACCTAACTCCTCCTAAACGGCTGGACCGATTTGGATGAAATTTTGTGTGTATATATTTCAATGTGTTCCTGAATGGTTTAAAAACAAAATTGGACCCGGTAGGTGGCGCTGCTTTTCCGGGCAGGACGACGACTGCTGGGTCCGCTAGTTTTATGTTTCCTTATTTCATGACTAGTTCACTAAAACATTTCCCAGAAATATTTTAAACTGTAGCAATAATGAATACTTCCTGTGTATTGTAGTATATTAGGAACGAATTGTCCAACAATAGTAGTCGGTTCTGGGAAAAGAGGCGGAACTTACCAATTTGTGGACTAAAGCCATCCATTGAGGATGGATGCCGCGACATTGTCTAATTAAAGCTCAAATTAATGACTGTTCCTAGAAATGTCGTTGTCCTATTGGATAGTTCATTCATTCTGCCTGAATTTTGAAATAGATCTTGACCTCACGGTTGAAATCGTACAGACGCAAGCACATAAAGCTACTACAATCTGTCAAATTTCTTAAATAGATTTTCAATTTTAACGCTAAAGCATTAGGTTCAAAGTTGATAGGCAAAATATGACATTTTCGGGTAGCTTGATGTGCTGGCGTCTGTACATGTAGTTAGTTTATTCATCATGTTGAGCTTTAAGTTTATTGTCTTTGATATTATTATAGTCAGGTTGGTAATGCTGAAATCTGGAACTCTATGCTTTGTCATTTTATTGAAAGTGTCTCTAAAGATGAATGTCTTTGACCGCACAAGTCATAGCAATATACATAATACCTATATACTGTGATCAATCTCGTTCCCAAGAACATTTCGCATTATTTATTTTGGCAAAATATTTAAAAACGGCATCGTTCGGTTTAGTTTAGTTTATGATCCTGTACGAGTCGCAATAAGTACTTTTTCTTTCTTTAAACCTACATTACGATATTCTTCTTAGTGTCGATAGCAATCTAAATGGACTCGACCCAGTATTTGGCTACTTGTTTGGCGCCATCACCAGCGTCCATCAGTTCCTGTAACGTGCAGCTGACAGGACACGCAGGACACGGTATTTAGTGTCGTATCGTTTGTGGAACAACACCATACTTACACTCCAAGGCGGAGTCGTCTATGAATCTCCACTTGAACAGGTTTTCCTTGCTTCGGCCAACCTTGGCGTCTGTCAAAGACTTCCAGGTTACCCAAGGTAACTCATGTCCAGGTGGGAGGTCATGACGATAAAATATGAACTATTCTGGTGAATATAAAAGTAACAACAAACAATCTTCTGATTGGCTTCACCTAAAAATATCTGGCAACACAATTTTCTAGCGATATTTCACACTTTTTTTTTGCAGTTGGCAACACCCTCCCACCCTGGTTGTAAGTGGACGCCGTTTGGGGGATGATGGATCGCCCCCACCCTCTTGTTAGCCCATTCCGATTATTTCCTACCCGTATTTTGGGATCTCAATGTATGCGGAACTTCATAGATATAATAACAAGTATTGTTATGGTTATTTTGGTATGTTTAGTATACATTGAAAGATTAGTTACTGTTTTCAAAATTTTCTTCTAAACTAATGAAGCAATGAATATTTGGCATCGGCCTCCGACCCTCTTGAAAGCTTTGATGTAAATATCATCTTCGGATTAATTTTCTTCTTCAATATTATTCTTATTGAAACGGTCGGTGTGTTTGCGAAACTGCTTCATAAGCAGTAAACTGTAACTATAAAGATGGCATGGTACCTTTTTAATATCTTCTTTGTATAAGTACAGGGTTATTGGAAAAACACCAACAACCTCTTAAGAGGTCATTGTACTCGTCATTATGAACAACTTTTACTATGGGACCAAACATGAAGTTGCGAAAAAAATATCAGCTGTTCCCTACATTTGTGTGTGTGTTGTGTTTTTCCAATACCCCTGTATAGGTACCTACGTTATGATTATCCAAGACATAGACCATAGGGGCCGAAATGCAGTGATCAAGTGTCGTATTTTTTTATGTTTGTTCCTTCTTTATACGAGAAGAGGTCTTTACCTTCATCATCATCATCATTTTAGCCGAAAAACGTCCACTGGTGTACATAAATTCTTCGACGAGTCCTGTGCTTCTCGCATCCAGCAGATTCCTGCGGTCTTCACAGTGTCACCGGTTCACCTTGTAGGAAACCTTCCATCGCTACGTTCTGTCTTTACCCTGGAGTGGGACAATTCCAGCACATATTCAGGAGTTAATTTTATGTGCTGATGATGAACCATCATCTTTGATGATCATGATGATCAATGTACGCACGACAACATAACAAGCTATACATTGTCAGTATAAGCCGACTCATTGCACGAAAAGCTTATATAATGCGAGGTCAGCTAAAACTGAAAATGTATAGCTTGATATGTCGTCGTTGGTCATATTGATTATTGAAGTCTGCCCACATGAACCTGTACAAGAATCGGTACTTCTTTTATTCCTAAAGCGATCATTGACTCTTAATCTTGATCATAAAGTCTAATCTGTTTATGGTCGTCATGTTTTTGATGCTACATGTATGGAATATTGAAGATACGATGTTTTAACACTGCCCTCTTATGGCTGGGGTGATTGATGGCTTACATTGTTAATCGTATGGTAGGAAGGAAAAAAAAATAAGGCTCCAGATTTGGTTATCAGATTTTATAGGATTGACGGCACTACGCACATGTGTTTTTTTCAATAAATCTATGAGTTACCTATATTCTATAAGAATCTTACCGTGAAAACTTTGGTAAAGTGAGATTGCAGTGACTTGTCATTCCACCTGATGCTACTGGCATTTAGACTATTGCCAGCTCACTTCACCTAAGTTTTCACGGTGAGATATTTTACAGAATACATCGGCAGGATAGTAGTCAGTGTCCTTCAATGCGTTAAGTTATCATGCAATGGGACTCCTAATGAATACTGATGTTCTGCTGCATTCAGTTAGACTGGAAGATGTACCCAACATAGTTGGGTAAAGGCTAATCAAATGATGACTGAGAGAGAGAGTGAGACTCTGCAAGTCATATATGCGATTTCTGGCGTAACAGAAGTTACTCTCTCATTTCTTATTCTTCTTATTTCTTCTTATTACTATTATGATCGTTGAGCGTCAATCCTGAGCAGTCTATCGTGTGTAACGGTTAC
The DNA here is from genome assembly GCA_949629185.1 of Apamea crenata. Taxonomy (NCBI): domain Eukaryota; kingdom Metazoa; phylum Arthropoda; class Insecta; order Lepidoptera; family Noctuidae; genus Apamea; species Apamea crenata. The sequence goes on from OX451372.1 coordinate 8,484,585, forward strand.
ATCAACATCAGTAAAATTTTATTTTCTCTTTCGGTATTCAAATAAATCTCCAAAGTCCTGATTGGCTGTCTCGGCGCCATTTTCTCGGTAGCTGTAGTGAATGACCTTTGCTCCACAATTACAGTGGCGCGAAAGCAATATTAACTAACGGTGATCGCCGATCGGCCTTGTTGCTAATAAATTAGTGAATAAACGGGTAATCTCATTACTAGCTGAGTGAGGTGGTCTGACTGGTACCGGTTTTGTAGTAGGTGATAATGAAAATGAGAAGTTATGAATATTAATTAACAAGTTATTTATAGATACTACTAGTGTTAAAAGTTTAAATTATACTAACTATGCAGATTTTAAGTACAAGGTGAAGACGACATAATGACAATCAATTAAACGTCGTTATATCTAATGAGGTTTCCAGTCTGGAAACAAAAATTCAATCAAATACAGGGTGGCAGGGACATCGACGCGCAAACTGTAACCATGAATTCAGCACATGAGTTTAGACCCCATAGCGTAGAAATTTTTCGTCGGTTATCAAAAAAAAAATCTTCTGTTTCATAGAAAAGTGCAAATACCTACGAGGTCAAAATATATGGAACAGCAATATTTTTTTTTTAATAACCAACGAAAAATTTCGACGCTATGGGGTGGGTCTAAACTCATGTGCTGGATCCATGGTTACAGTTTGCGCATCGATGGTGCCACCCTGTATAATTTAATAGCTCTCAGCTATAATGTCACTGTAGCTAGTCAGAGATTGAAAACCCATAGTCGGCCCAATGAAAAATTTACCAATCCAAACCAATTTTTTATTTTTCAATCGTGGAATAAAATTGACGTGTGACAGTTTTTGTATGGAAGAACTGTCAAAAATTCAAAATTATTCCTCCGATAAAATTGTCTGGCGTTGGAAAAACAGCCCTTGAATCTTTTTTTTTTATTTTTGATGGTCGAATTTATTTGATAGTTCCAAAATACTGTTACGCATTAGTGTTGCCAGTGTTTTCATTTTTGTCGTATAGTTGTCTCCACAAGCCGACCCCAACATAGTTGGGAAAAGGCTAGGCAGATGATGATGATGAGTTGTCTCCACATTGTATAAGAAAAGAGACAGAGAGAGAGAAACATTATGTAAAGCACGAGTTTAAGAAGTTTTTGGCGATTGAGCAAAGTCCTCGAAATATGCGATACAAAATGTCCCAGACGTAAGACATGACACAAATGAATTCTATTTGACTATTTTAAAGCACTACTTTACCGAATATATCTCAGAAAATTCTTCGGGGTTACATTTAATTTATCTCAAGTACGAGCTGTTTTGATCTAAACTTTCAAAGAAACTGTGATTATAGGAGATCTGAGAATAAAGAATAGAGGAGAAATTCCACACGAGAGAGAGATAAAACTTTAGAGATAAAACGCAAAGACTTACGTGAGTTGCTTTTATATGTAATGAACCACATTCAGAGAGAGACGGCAGTGGTGGCCAAGTGGTAACGGCGATGACTTACGAGTTGTAGGTCGTGGGTTCGAACCCAGACAGGCATTTTACTTTGTGTAAATTATTGCATCACCACGGTTCTCAAAACGGTGAAGGAAAACATCTTGAGGAAACTGGCATGTCCTAGAACCAGAATTTCGAAGATATGTGACATCCAACAACCCGCACTGGCCCTGCGTGGTGGATGACGGCCCTCTCCCTCTCACCGAGAGGAGGCCTGTGTCCCAGCAGTGGGGACATTATAGGCTGATTATGGAACCACATTCAAGTGACATAGATATAAAATCTTATATCTTAGATGAATACTGCAGTATGAAATGACCTCATTAAGAAACTGAACTGAAGCGAGACAAGTGGAAGGAAGTCTGCAGAAAATGGAAATAAAAATAAAACTGAATCAGAGCGAAGGCTGCATGTAATAATGAGAGCTAAAATATGACGTAGCCTTGGGTAGAAAGGCTTTTTAGATTTTGTAAACGACACGACGTGATTCACGTGCTTGAGCCTAATTAGCTAGCTTGTTGCTTATGTACGTAAACTGAAGCTGAGACAACCATTTTAAAACGTTGAAGAATATGAGCAGATTTGTGGCTTATTGATCCTATGTATCGAGTTAAGGTATTTGTTTGTTTTCCTCACTTAGTCCTTCAGGTGGCCCATTTTGCGTGGGCCACGGTAGCCGTTTTTGGTTATTCCAACCAGACCACTTCCCTCCAGAAGTTGATTATCTACATTTCTTTGTCTGTTAACGATGGGTTATCCGAATATGCATGTTTTAGAATCAACGTGAAATGGTCAAATGAGTGTATTCAGATGATCCTTGATCAAATGATCCTTGTTTTAGGGACTGTATAAGATCTGGTTGCCCCGAGGGTTTCTGTTCTTTGGCTTATGGACTTCTTGGTAGCGCATCAGGTCGTTCTCCTTTTGCATTTTTAACTCATCATCATTTTTAATGTCATCATCATCATCATGATGTATCTCATGATCCTTTTAAAGATCTCTATTATCGCTTAAATCCTTAATCTCGGCGGTTTCGTCCTTCTTAACCATAATATAATCTTAAACACAATCGACCTTCTTTTTCTAGCGTTTTTGCCTCATGATGCTAAGAATCTTCTTAGATAACAGTTTAGCTATAACTGCTAACTGCATAATGTTTTACGAAGCTGTCACGACAACAATTATCCTAACTGCCGGTCGACATGACAGTCTCTTAGCAACTGACCGAGACAGTTACAAAACAATTGTTTGTTAACGGCAATTGTACGATGGTCGCCGGCTCGTAATTATATAATTAGGTCATGGAAGATCAATTAGGAACGTTGGAAAACGTAGATGCTTTTAGACTGCTAATTGGTGCTAGATAGTTGGATAAAGTAAGCAATAGAGCGGTTTTAGAAGTAATTATAGAAGACGATTAGTTCTTAAGACATGTTTAGATGGAAATGGATCTAGATGAAAGTAATGAAGGAATGCAATTCAATTATGAACTTGTTCATTTAATTGACATAGGTGATGAATATCGATAAGCACACATACACACACACACACAAACACACACCACACACATAATCACACACACACACATATTTATCTTAAATTATTTTATTTTAACGATAGCAAAACGTATCCTAATTAAACTTTTAATTGGCTAACTCAATTTTTCGAAATTATAACAGTAACATCAGAAGCAGTATGCAGCTTTTACGTCATTGTACCTTAGGACTGGACTGCTTCTCCTTAACACAGGTTTCCATAACCTAACTAGGAGAGCAGTGCTCACCCAAACGTTTGCAGAAAAGAAAAAAAAAACTTATGGAGAATTGAGAATTCTAGAGCTGCTAAGATTCTGCGGTAAACGTTTAAAGGTAAATTCTCTGGAATGGAAAGAAGAACACAAACGAAAACCTGAATAATAATATAATTTAGATCCCAAAGAACCTTTTAACCTCCACCTTTGCTTTTACCTAGATTCTACAGGAATCCTCAAAGGATCCAACCCTAAATCCCCTACGGAATCAACTGAAAGCTCTAGTTAAGTCCACAGTACATTAAACATTGTATAACTAAAACTTCTACCAGCGTATTAGAGGTTTACATTAATACACATAACTTCGTAAACAGTACACACGACGGCATAACAAGCTATACATTCCATTACTTATAACCTCGCATCGTGAAAAACAAATATTAGCCTCCTGTCTTCAAAATATTAATTGGGTAATAACATTTCTGTAATGGTAAAATTCTCAGTTGTTTTTTTTTCGTTTGTTAATAGACAGATTATTAATTCAAAATTATACAACCTTAAAAATATTACAAATATGTGCCTTGAAATGGCAGTTCCAAAAATATACTTTACCTTCTTTTTTACATTATATGTCTATCTAAACATCACCATCCGCTTAGGCTTTTCTCAACTATGTTGGGGTCGCCTTCCAGTCTAACCAGATGCAGCTGAGTATCAGTATTTTACATGGAGTGACTGCCTATCTAACTTCCACAACCCAGTTACTGGGTAATATGAAATCCCTTGGTAAGACTGGTTGTCAGACTTTCGGGCTACTGATGACCCGTAAAGACTGTCAAAGATCCACGAATGACAGCAGGGACGAACGGCTTAACGTGCTTTCCGAAGCACGGAGGGGTCTTGGTATCTATATACCAAGACCCCTCCGTGCTTCGGTCCGTGGATGGGTGACAATGTCTATAGATGGTCACCCATCCACAGACCGTGGCAAGCGTAACTTAACCTGATCGATCTCACTTAGCCACAAGCCCCTCTTCTCCTTTTCTATCTAAACAAAACAAAGAAAACTAAAATGTGTATTGAGAACTATTCTAATTAATAAGTTAGACGAGTTCTTGTACATAGTTACTTTAGTTTTATGTTTACCCTATTCATGTTAGAAAACCAGGAATGCTGTGGAGATACTTTTTAAATGTTGACCAACTTAATTTGTTAACCACCTACAGCTACAATAAACAATATTGTATATCTGTACGTCTATTCTATTGTCTAAGTCTTTCGTACAATGAGAGGTCACCTTCTGCTGGAAATGTGAATGTGTGAGAAGCTGGTGTCTTCGTGTGTACCACATACTTCGTCTAAACATTACACCTTGCTTCCAAACAGGTCGGTCTCGTCGCGAGGATCCCGTTAGGCACCATGTAACAAAATATACGTACTATAGTGAATAATAAATACAGGTTTTAATTGATCGGCGCCATCATGGGTTCGTGGTCCACTTTCTCTTCACTTGTGTGTTTGTATGCGTTTTTTATTAGTTTCCTATGGTTATACGGTTCTGTTTGAGTGATTCTGATTTTCGTATTTGAATGTTATTCCAATGCTAATTCTTTGTCTTTTATTTTTTCAGGTAAGTCAACAATCACATCAATGTCATTACCAACGCTTATCCTGCAAATCTGGTGAGAATGGAAATATAGTAGGAAATTAAAATGTTTTCACCTTGTTATAGTGACGCTTAAATGCGAATTAGGTATTTATTCAAAATAATCCATCTTTGAAAGGATCACAAATATTCGAATATACATGTATCGTGGCCTCAAAGGCTTCCCTATTCACCATCTCAATCATACTACGGTCTAATTCAAGAAAAAAGACAGTTCAACAAATACCCTTCCCTAAAAACGAACTTGAATTGAAATAAGCAGAAATAATAATGAAGGAAATAGCATTCACGTAGAAATATCCAATACAATTGATAGGAGTAAAGGTCAGTGGGGCGCTTGGCGCGCTGTCTGGGTGGCATCCGAAAAATGTCGGCGATCCGTCTGGATTCCGGACGTTTGTGGAATTGTCATAATACCTATTAGGTTCTTGCTTCGGACTTTCGGAGGCTATAGGTACCTTTTATGTTGTGCAATGATGTGAGACTTCTCGAGGAAGGCAAGCCTTTTTAGCCCATTGGTTACACCGATATCACTTCACTTTTTGTTAATTTTTGCCTTTCATTCGGCATCCTTCCCGCCAAATGGAAACTCAATTAACTCGAGTCAAGCATGCATTTGGTGAATGTGCGTCTGATATCGGCTTTATTAGCCACAACTTCTGAATTTATGTCGTCTGTAGGTACAGATATCATGTATGGGTTTAATTAAAACGTTTCTTAAAGAATTACCTATTGCTGCTATAGTTTTTCGCCGACTTAGCTGTTTTATATCAATTTTTACCTTTACTTCTTCCATAGCTTTACTAATCATTATATTTTGTACACATTTTAGAATATTCTGGCAAGATTTCGTCAACATTTGATAGCTCTCAATAAACCAAGTAATTATGTTCTAGACAGAAGATACAAAATAGGCACTAAATGAAGAACTAGAAGTGGTCATAGAGGTTTGCTTACAAACAGAAACACAAAGCTGATTGGCGACCTTCATTTGTTGGAGAGGCACTTTGGGAAATAGAAGTCTGTGAAGTGCGACAGTCCAAGGTCGAAAAGAGTTTTGTGTTTTGCTAGGTTTATAAATGCTGGTAATTTTCGACTGCTTATTAGAAAGAGTTTTACCTTATACATGGGGCTGAAGCTAAATGAAAGTCATTGCTATTGTTAGTGTTTTACGCAATTACCCCGCGACTGTAAAATAGCACATCAAGTTTTAGAAATAGTTCGGCTATATATAGCGTCCTTTAGCTCATACACGTGCGTCTCTTTTTTAATCTCGATGTCTCATAGATACATATTTACGTCTGGATACTGTTATAAATGCTCGATTATAATTTATTCTATTCATCATCTGCCTGCCTTTTCTCAACTATGTTGGGGTCGGCTTCCAGTCTAACCGGATGCAGCCGAGCACCAGTATTTTACATTTAGCGATGCCTATCTGACCTCCACAACCCAGTTACTTGGTAATACGAAACCAACGGCTTAACGTGCTTTCCGAGGCACGGAGGGGTCTTGGTATGCAAAGAAGATCACCCATCCACGGACCTACCGCGCCAAGCGTAGCTTAACCTGATCGTGCCGCTGTTATTACTTAGCCACAAGCCCCATAATGTATCATAATTTATTCTACTATGGGCGCAATTTCTTGTTTTTCACACAATTAATTATCAAGTCACGTGTATTAACTGGCTATTTTATCAATCTGCATTGACTGGCGGCGAATCAATGCAAAGTTATCGCTGGCCTACTTCCCAGCGTCTGTCTGTCTGTCAGTGTGGCGTGGGCGCAGATAAACTCGAATATAACGGCGCTTCTGATAAACAATGCATTTGTTTATTAATTGCTAATCCGTTTTGCGTACCGTACATAATGGGAGAAATGATAATGTTGATGGCGAGGGGGAGGAAGGTCAAATAAATGATGAATGGATTGTGTGAGGAATGATATGAACGAGAAGGGAGTGAATGATAGCGTGGTGGTGGACAGGGGAGAATCGAAGAAGACAACGTGTTGCGCCGATCCAAAGTAACATGGGACAAGGGCAGGACGATGATAATGACATCATAGGAAACCAAATTACGTTATTGGTATTGGAATTGGTGCGAAAGGAGTTGATTTCGATGGGTACGATATGGCTAGTATTTCGATATGTAGTTTGAAAATATGGATTTTAGGGTACTTACAATAAAAGTGCCTCAATGAGTGACGACCAGCTTGCGTAGTACGAGTATGACACTTTTCTATCTTACATAGACGAAGAATAAGACACACAATATTGTAATGAATTGTGTTGTGTGTATTCACAAACAATACTTGTCTAAGTAAAGTAGCAGTACTATGCAAAGTAATACATTTCTCAATGCGTTACATATGACAAGCCTTTAGGGACACATAGTGCCGATCGCCACTCAAGTATTGTCTATAAATAGGTTTTTGGAACCCTGTGTGACCGCGCCCACTGTGAGATCTCATAGTAATGTTTGTGAATACGAGTCATCATTCATCATCATTCTGCTGCCCTTATCCCAATTTATTTGTGGATACGAATATGAGACACAATCTCTTTCGATACAAAGTGACATTTCTCTTGTTCGTTTTTGCTATCAGAATCTTGACACAATCTATCATTTTGTGTTTCGTTTCTTCTATTTGTACGGTGGTAATGTTACACGTGCTGGGCTGCTGAAACTGACACTTGATACGAGATTGTCTTTACAGTCGTAAGATGTGATGATGTTGTTAGATATATCTACATTCTACATAGTTAGAAACTTGTGAAATCATAATGAAGTTATTCCCTGTGGGTACGAAATAATGGCAATCGTAAAGTCTACAGTCTTGTGTACTCGTATATTGCACAAATAAACGCTTCTAGATTTCATTTTATAACTCTGTTAAAGTGTAGCTGTTAAATGTTACTGCGAATTCATAGCAACACTAGCGCTCGCGGCTTCGCCCGCGCGATGTCAGAAATTATCAGGATGCCATCTATCTCCTTGCCAAATTTTATCGAAATCCGTTCAGAGGTTTACGCTTGAAAAGGTAACATATTTGCTTTCGAATTTATAATATTAGTATGGATGGATTGCAAATGGTGGCTCATGTCTTCAGTAGGAAGGCAATAACATGGTTTGATAGCTAGCAGTGCTGTTTATTTCATAAATCATTAAACTTTTGGCATTTCCAAATATATCTATGACCGTATTTTCAGTCGTACAACACTAATTTTGAAATGTCAAAACTATTTCAACGTTCTCAGTTTCAAGCTCATTTCAAATCTTATTTCATGCACCATAAAGTCCTTTTTGCTGTGTCATATAATTCTAACTGGTTGAAAACGTTTGTTTAAGCGATTTTAAATTGTATTTCCTGAAAGATAGAGTATATTTTCTCTTGTTATATGAGACTGTGGAATTGTGGACAGTTGTTTTGCTATTTCAGACTATATGGGTCTTGTTTTAAGGTTAGTTTTTTATTGCTAGTTTCAGAATAAAGTGGTTAGGGTAGAAATAAACTGGCAAGTATTTGGGACAGACAGTTTGGCGCCGTACCAAATAGACAGCCACAGTTTCCGAATTAGAAACAAAATCAATGGCGTCTTAAACGGACTTTTATTTTGGGAAGATCCATTTTCTTCGTGTTAACTGAAAAAGTTTAGCTTTTTCTTTTCTAATGAATTAATTTCAGGGTTTTATCGGAAGAATAGACAAAATGACAGATTGTAGACAGGTTTCTGTCATTTTGTCTATACTATCTGTCAGTTTGTCTAATTCTCCGTCGACAAAACCGTTTCTATGGTGTTCATGTTACGCGTGCAGAAAAACATTGCATTTCGTCTCTTGACTACTGTCCAGCACCTATTTCGATATTGTCGTTGAAGTCGAACCTGAGTTACACGATCATAATCATTAGCTGTATCTATTTAGCTGTAAGTTTTCCTAAAATAAATAACATAAAAAAATAATAATATTAGTCATTTATTTGTCAGAATATGGTACATTATATACTGGATAAACTTCTAATACTAAATAAACTATCAACCTATTGAAATAAAAATATAATATCCAAATAATAATAACCAAACTAAAATATGGCGTCGAAAAATCACCCTCATTGCTATCAACTGGTAATGTAGGTACCCAAGAAACTGGCGGTATTGCCACGTTGAATGGCAATACTTAGCCCCTGGCCAGCCCTTGGGCCACGGACAAACTCAACCAGGAGATTTCATTGAACAAGACATGAGCACTCGGCCCCTAGGGCCCCAGGGTTTCAACCCCAAACGGCTAGAAGTAAATAAAGTTAGAAGAACATTTTGAATAGGTACCTGTGCCAATATGGTTTTATGGGTCATAATAGCGTCCCGATCGATGTTGGTCATGGTGGTCAATCTCAACGGAGATTAGCCAGGTACGCAGGAGATATACACAAGGTAGGTACACAAGTGTGTGCGCAAATACAGGTGCAGTCTCTGTTCTTTTACTCTCATAGTCCGATGGGATGGCAATCCGACACGACCGGGGAGAGATCAGGCGCAGGACCAACGGCTTTACGTGCTTTCCGAGACACGGTGGTATTAAACCTTCAACTTCCAAACTCCGGACTGTTACAAGGAAATTCCTAATGGAAAACCCAATTACACTTTGCCCTACCCGGGAATCGTACCCAGGACCCCACTCCCCACGCTCAGCAGTCGCGCTTGCAACCACGAGACCAACGGGGCCGTTCATGGTCCTTGATCAAAGTCAAAGTCAAAGTCAAAGTTTTTTTATTTGTGAAACATAGGTTGTGTAAAAAACAGGTGTTATTATTAAGATATATAGGTACACTATGTTTTGCCGATGACGGCGTACAAATATGAATAATTTATAATCCATTTACAATTAATTCAAAGAAAAAAAATAATAATTTAAAAATGTCAACAGTAAGAAATATTAAATAATCGAAAAAATTATGTTAAAATGCATGCTTCAGTCAGATAATATACAGTAGAGATTTATGTCATATGATATGTAAACATTTCAATTGCAAATCTAACTTAATGTCAGGTAATCAGTTATTAATGTCATATTCTTGAAAATCAAATTCACTGGATAACTAATGGTCATGCATTAATACAAAATAAGGATATAGCAAATTAATAAATTGAAATAATATTGAGCATTGTCATAGGGTGCTATCATTTAAAAACTCGCTGACAGCGTAATAGCATTTTTCAACTAGTAATTTCGTTAATTTCTTTTTGAAAAAATGAGTTGTATCACTTTTAATGTCGTAAGGTATTTTATTGTAAATAACTGGTCCCATATGCATAATATTCTTTCTTAATAATGCTGTTTTGAAACATCCTGTATGTAGTAGCCCTTTGTATTGGGATCTCTGTAATGCCGGTCTTGAAGAATGATTTATCATTGTTTCGAAAAGATTTGGGTTCTTTTTAACAAATAATGCTACCTCCAGAATATAAAGTGCAGGAAAGGTCAATAATTTGAGGGATTTAAACATAGGAATACAGCTGTCTGTTGAATGAATGCCGGTCATTGATCTAATGCAATATTTTTGGGCTTTGAATACCCTTTCTCGTTCACTGCAATTCCCCCAGAATACTACTCCGTATCTTAAGACAGATGCAACCAGACCATGGTAAGCTATAATGATGGTGTCTAAATTAACTTTTTTCGACAAGTTATAGAGAATGTAAGCTCCTCTACTTAGCTTTTTGCAGACTTCTTCTGCCTGCTGTTTCCAAGATAATTGGCTGTCAATTACTATGCCTAAGAATTTAGCAACATTTGTCTTGTCAATATTTTGTCCATTGTATTCAATTTTTAAAGGATCTGGGTGCAAACGTTGAAAGAAATGCATTATTTTTGTTTTTTGTAAATTGATAACTAGGTTATTATTGTTTAGCCAGTTAATTATTGTTTTTAATGTGTCATTAATGTCTTTTTCAAAGCAGATGAAAATGCCTCGTGTCTGGTCGTTTGATGACATGGTGACCATGGTCGATTCTGGCTTACTTTGTCATGGTAGTGCACGTGACACTGTAGTTAATCTAAGCCTTCAATTAGATTTTCCGGTTATGCAAGTTAAGGACTTAATTGAACCAATGGCTATTAACTTTTAATGGCAATCGTTAACTAAGTACGTATACTAGATATTACCATTTTTCGCCACTGATGGCTGGTGTTTTTCCAATGTTTGAAATAATAGGTCCTTTCGTAACTAATGTCACGGTGGGCGGGTCACACGTATAGATGAATCTAGACAGATGGGCCAAAGTCGTCACACAGCGGGTGCTGACGATGGTGAGACGGGCGTCGTCACCGAGGCAGGCCTAAGAAACACTGGCGTGACGATTTAGACTCGTTCCTAATCGATTGGACGGAGTATGGGCAGCTGTGGTACAATATAGGTTAACGGAAAAAAAAAACTAATGCCCAATGACTACCTTCCTGACTGACACACTCTCTCCACACTCACATAAGGGCAAGGGAATTATGATGACACATTCACTTTCAGCTCGTAGAGACCGGCCATCAATAGAGGTATGCAAAGTCAGGGAAATAAAATATTAAGCAAATTGACTGCCAAGTTAAATTTCCGTACATTCAAATCACAACTGTCATTATTTGAAAGTTGTATAAAATGGCTATAGAACACCGTAAATAGACGCTGGGTGTCAGTTTGCTTAATTTTCCTGACTGAAACTATGACTGAAGATTTCAGTCATCCGAATCTACAGAAGTCAATGAAAATCTCTGGATGACAGAAACTACAGTTATGTAAATCTTCGATCACAATCTATGAATCTAGCCGTTTGCCAAAATTTATCGAGCCGGTAAAGAATGATGGAGTGACATACAAACAATTATCTAAACTTTTACATGACGTATGATTATTATTCGAAGAATTTAAGAGATTTGACACCAGATTTATTGATCACAGTGTAGATCCGACTTTCAAAAACCGGGGGAAATTTTTACCGCGTAGTTATAATGTCAAACGTCAGCAATTATGTTGAAAATAAATTGATTAAGTTGAAGACAACAGCAAACTTTTCAAAAGCCACCACAACAACAGTGACTAATCGATTGAGAAGCGATAACTACCGGTTCTGCTATCGGTGTCGAGCGTGTGACCTTCTGACATCCTTGAGAGCCAACCAGCTGGAAAGCAGAAGCCAAGGCCGCGATTCAAGGCCGGGTCAACAAGCTCTGTAGAATCTTATTATCTTTAGAGGCAAGAAGCTTTTAAGAAATTCAGTAAGTAATTGGGGTAATCTTTAAGCTCTAAAGAGCTATGAGCTATGTCGACTAGAGTAAACTACCGCCATATTGAAGATACGTGTCGAAATTTCAACATTTTCTTTTTGTATTAGGATTTTTGAGACCGGTACCCTTAATGCGTAACGCACTTTCAATCTCAATCTGCGGGGTAATTGCGTACCACACCATCAGTAGCAATTGGTTTCATTTTGTCAGTTCAACGACATTCATTGCATTGTGTATACGTTGTTGAGCAGACACGTTTTTCGAACATATGAAGCAATGGATTAGAAATATCCTTCATAAATATGTTATAATTATGTTATTTTTATTATTATTCGAATGTTATAACTAACCTTATATTAAGATCAAACTAACATAAATCTTTGTTATAATAATCGAAATAATTAATTTTGTAATTTAAGCCGTTTACTGTACATGCGGTGTTGGCCTTTAAATGTTTGATATACTTGTAAATGTATTTTGTCAATTGTAATGTATTCTTTTATGTGTAAACAATAGTTGACTAACCTAATAAATAAATAAATAAATAAAATGATTCAGATTGAGATTGATAGTGTGTTACGCAATTAGGGTGCTGCATCATATTGAAGGATATTGATAAAATCCATGTTCGAAAAAGTTGTCTGGTGAACAACGTACCTACATAATGCAATGAATAAATACTGTTGAACTGTCAAAATGAAAACCAGTGCTGCTTAGAGTATGTTACGCAGGTATGAAGTAGTATAGGTACTGTCCCCCAAACCAACACACAAAACAAGAATCATGTTTGCCTTTGATTAAGCTTTTTTAATTCATGTGTTCCAAATCGTTCTCTATATTGCGTGGGGTGTGTTAGTAAGTGTAAGTTATCCAGCTGGAAAACTTCGGTCAAGGACAAAATGCAAGGACGTAACTAGCTCTGTTTCGTGTCTAATACACGTTCCTCCGGTAATTGTGGGTGCAGTTTGGAGCTAACTTACCAACACGCTCGCTTGTTCTTTTACCTAAATGATATTTCCTTTATTCGCAAAAGGAGGCACTTAACTCTACAAGTATATTTATATCTTCAGCGAAGCAAATAGTCATCATCTCAGTTCTGATATAGGCTGAAGATAAGCTTTTCTAATTGCACGCCTCTGAGAGCGATCTTCTATCATTTCCAGCTATCTTACGAGGATTTATCTAGGTGGATCAGTATTGTGATACTATTGAGTCCATTGACTCTAGACTCTTCCTTGACTCTAGCAAAGGAGAGTCGATCGTCATTTGTTTTAAACGGTTTCCTTTTTGGTGTCCGGAACCTTACAATGTTCCTTTTCTCGTCTTTGGCAAGATTCTGAGGTCACCGACACGATTGCCGCGTTGTCATACTGAGCTACACTTTAAAATTCTCCACATCTTCGGCGCCTACCATTGCTCATACAAGTCACGTACGCAAACAATACAAACAACCTGATTTGGAACATGTTTCTATAGGTCACACGAATATTTGGTCCACTGAGGTTTCTGTAAGATCCCCGGCAACTTCGAAAATGTTGACGATAGAATATTTTGGAACTGCACCCTAATTGCGTAACACACTGTCAATCACAGTCTGAATCATTTTGAAGGATATTGCTAATCCATTGCTTCATATGATCAACAATGATCTTTATAATATTGAGATGTAGTGTGTGACTTATTTTTAATTTTGTGTGTGTGACTTGGCTATCGCAATAAGTTAAGAAAGACCTGTAATGATAGTTTTAAGGCATTTAAATAAATAAATAAAATATATGTTCGAAAAATTTGTCTGTGAAAACCAATGAACAGGTACTGAAAAAAGAAAGATTTAAAAGTAAATTAATATCCGGACTGTTTTTGCAAATATCCAGCTTTTTGTCAGGTCTTTTCAAATTGAAAATGGTAATCCTAGTTATGATTGTGCGTAGATAGTTAGGAGGCAGCACGCAGAGTATGCTAGATAAATCTCGCGCTAAAATAATAAAATTAATTATTAGATGCGTCCAGTATCCGCGGACTATTCTAATTAATTAATAAAAAATATTAATGATGTTTTGGTCGTTCCTAGATTAGTAGAATTTGCGTGGGTGGCGCCTGTGGGTAGCCTGTCCGATATTGATAGTTGATACCTAGCACCACATGACCATATAGGATATCCATAAATACGGTTACTACCCACATGAAAACAAGGCTTTATTCTGAATAATTTTGTTTTCTTCTTACATCCTAAAACAGCAAAAATGTAGGTACCTACGTTTCCATAAATCCTTTACGCCCTTTTAGACATTTCCCTGTATTGTTAGACTCACATAAAATATTAATATTATAATTTTTGGACTGTAAAAGGGACCATGACCTCTGAATTTCTTTTGGCATTTCTTCTCAGGGATCAGCCAGCTTAGGAAATTCCGGCGCCATCTAGTTCTTAAAATATGGACCTAAAACGTAACCTGTAAAAGTGTCTTAAAAGCAAACTACCTACAGAAATAAACATAATTCCATCATCAGTTCATCTCATTTTTGCTAAATTTGCTTATGCTAAGTATTTTACTGTATTTTATTTAACTAAGTATTTATGATATTATTATTATTTATTTCCGGTTAGACTGGAAGCCGACCCCAAAATAGTTGCAAAAAGGCTAGGCAGATGATGATGATGTATTATAGTTGAATGGCGTGCAATAGGAGAGGCTTATGTCCAGCAGTGGACTGCTATAGGCTGATGGTATTGATGAAGTATTTTCCAAACGCAGTTTCGGTCCTTTAAAACACTCACATAAATGTAGACAGAGAAAGCAGTCAGGCATGTGAATAACACACTATTATATTTGCCAAACCAATCATCGCAGATCCAATTACAAGCGTCTGTTGCGCAAACACAATTTCATAAATCACGGTTTGCTTGCGCCTGCGCACCGGAACGTTAGATCGGCCATTGTACAGGCTTTGACCTAGCAAGGTCGATGATTTATTTCTTAGAAAGGAATACGTTTTGAGGCCAGAGAAAGCACTATATATGCGTCTAAATAACTGATGAATGGAAGTCATTTATCAGGCCATTTCTCGTCTTGATATCAAAGAGGGTTTATATCTTTAGGAAGAGTTATAGCTAGTCAAAATGAAACACATTGAAGTTTTTTTGCCGGAAATGTGTCCGTGAAGGTCGATTTGCGAGTGGTTTCTTACTAATGCATGTAATATTGGTCTATTAGATTATTGTTTGAGGAAATTAGAGTTTTTTTGTAGGCTTTTGTGTTGTAAAAATAATTGAAGTCCTTGGACATTGCCTACCTTTTGAACCTGTGCCGGAACAGGCTTAAAAAAGGTTTAAAAAAAACTAATAGTCTAGGTAGTTACCTACGTAGGACAGCTTTGCTGCCGTTAAACGATAGTGTAACTTTGATTTCTTGGTTGCTCAATGCTTTGGTAATAATTAATTTTACACTATTGTTCAAAGCTTATTTGGGACAAGTTGCATTTTAATTTTCCCACCAAAACGGAGTGATTCCTGTAGCAAGCAGCTAAAGAACTGCTAGCGCCATCTAGTTCGATTGGGTGTTACCTAAAGCATCAGAGCCATCTACACTGAAACATTAGATGTGTCAAGCTTGCGCGTAGTTCGTTATAGCGTAGATAGATGGCGCTAACGACCGCTTTTATCGGTTCTTTTAAATTATTGTTGTAGTGTATTTTGTACTATCTATAAATAAGTTATTGACTTATTGTCCTTATTTTGAGTAAAAAATAAACTATACTCATATTCAATCCAAATATAAAAGTAATTGTGTGTAATCGAAGCAAACTAAATTTAGTTTTATGTTTTTGATAAGTCAATAATTTTTCAGTATCCATTGACGTTAGGTATTTTAGAATTTACAGACAAAAACAAAACAAAAGAACTCAAATAAATTTATTACGGGCTGATTTTTCAATCACCTGATAACTTTATTCGAGGAATAATTTTGAAATTTTGACAGTTATTTCATACAAAAACTGTCAAGCGTCAATTTTATTCCTCGAATAAAAGTTATCTGGTGATGGAAAAATCAATCCTACGTCCACAAGATAGGTATAACTAATATTTACAAGGAAATATAAATCATTTCAAGCATTTCGTCGGCCACCCAAACAGTCGACTATCGCCACATCCTCACGGCATCCCCACCGATCGATTCCCATGTTCTATGGGGGATAAAACCCATAAATTATATTAACACGTGCCCAACAGCGGACGTGGACTAATAATAGATATATTTTTAAACACAGATCGGGCATCTGATGGATTCATTGGTTCCATTCATTGGTTATGGTAATACGGAAGAATGTTTAATGTTTATTCATATGTATTTTGTAACATATGGACGGCTGTAGACGGGCTAGAGCTTTGGGACTTAGTAAGCAGAACTTCTAGAGGGACTCTGAGTTTGTCATCCCATCTGGTACAACACCAGGGTTAGAATAATTAGTGAACTGGGAAGCTCATAGGGAAACTAATAAACAACTTATGCAGAATAGTTGAGTGTAAGGTCTCGAGTTCGACTACAAGTTGGTGGAATACAGAGTGTACCTACCCAATGCATCAGGGACAGCAGGGTGACCTTTTGTTCGTGTGGAAATTGGCAAACTATACCCAAATGCAATACATCTGCGAAAGCAGTTTTAGAATATGGAAATTGGAAAACTCACAATAGGAGATTTTTTTTTTGAGTGATCAGCTAGCACGTGGCTAGCACTCAACCTGATTTTATCGACCATTGGGAGTTTTATTTCGTGACTGAGACGTCGAGAAATTGCCTGGACACTGGGCAGTGGTCCTGGCCAATAGTATTGACTGAAATGTTTTTTTTAATTTTTATTTATTTGGGACAAAAAACAGTTATAGGTACATTACAGCATTTACAAAAAGCAGTTATATTACCGTCGAGAAAACGTATAACCCACACTATTGTCCTCGAAGTGACATCGGAGTATGATAACGAACGCGTGTTAAATGACAGAAAAATTAAAAAAAAAAACATATTAAAAGAAAAACACTATACATGTACCGAATGTTGCTCATATTTCAGTCAATACTATTGGTCAGGGTGTATAAAAGTAGGTACCATTTTCATTTTGAGAAAATAACGTAGGTACAGTAAGCTTCAAAAAGATGTACTACAATCTTTGTTTCATAAATATTGTAGGTATCAACGTGTAGCTACAAAACATATATAACAATATTTGCTATAGGTACACAAATTGTAGACAACTACATCTTTTTGACGCTGACTGTAAAATTCAAGGAAATCAATTCCTTTAAGTTGCTCATTAAAAGATATTGAAGCTCACTAGCTGATGTCACTTTTTATGCCTCGAGGCGACGAATATGTCGGTACATTATTTTATGCAAATAAGACTGCAAATGTCGTCATTTGGCGCTGAACAAAAAAGAAACTGTAGGTATTAACCATTTTAGCTAATTATGTAAAGTCTATTCAAACTTATGTTTCAAATTGATGTTATTTCACGTTAAATAAATATCAACTTTATTTTAATGGTGATTAAGTTGATTTCAGAGCGAATAGCACTATTGAAAAAGTTATAAAAATGTTTGAAGTTGTAACGTAAACTAAACTTTATTTTGTAGGAATTATAGTTATTTTTCCATAAACTCATATTTGTTCACATTTTTGCCAAATAAATTGCGAATGCTGTTATTAGCTGACTGCAGTTGATATTTAACGCAAAAGTCCTTGAAATAACATTCAGGAAACATGGTTTGTTTTCATCTTATGATTTTAATAACGACAGGTCATCGCTTATCGCTGAATGTCGCAGTGACTTTAAGCAAGTTTTACAAAGTAGGTATTAATTAAAAATAATGGTATTATTCATTTTTTTAAACACAATCATGTTTTATTTTCTGAACTATAAGCATTAATAAACATATTATAAATATTATAGCTAAGATAAGTACCTATTAATTATCATTGAATGTTTAGGTAAAGGGTCTGCAGTTTCACGCATTAGCATTAATATTATTTTGGCCAAATACGAGTATAACAGACTAGTTTGTGTTCGATTCGTGATATTTTATAATGTGTGGCATCCCCACCCTAATTGTGTAACGCACTATCTATCTCAATTATTTTGAACAATATTGTTAATCCATTGTTTCATATGTTCGAAAAAATTGTCTGCTCAACAACGTAAATAACACAATGAATGTTGTTGAACTGTCAAACTGAAAGCCATTGTGCGTTACGCTACCTGCGGGGTAATTCCCCGCAGGTAGAGTTCGAAACTACTCGAAGATTAGTGCGAATGAGGACTCATTTCGTAAAAAAAAATATATCATGCAATTTGGATTAAATGTAAGCTTTTTTTAACTCTCATTCAAAATAATGCTCATGAATCAACCTCCTTAAAAAAAACATTATTAATTCTATTTCTTCTTTTTTTTCAGGTAAGTCATCATCTGAACTGTAAGCCATCAGTCATAACTGAAGCATATTCTGAAAAACTGGTAAGAGCTAAAATTATTAAAATTACAGTCATCACTATCATCATCATTTCAGCTGAAAGACGTGCACTGTTGGACAAACCAAGGTCAAAAACATTACACTAAAATGAAGATTTTCTTCATTCCATTTTTGGAAGCATAGAGTCAACCAGTCTCATCAATGAATATCATATTACTCAGTCACTGGGTTGTGGAAGTCAGATAGGCAGTCGCTCCATGTAAAATAGTGGCATTCAGCTGCATCCGGTTAGACTAGAAGCTGACCCAGACATAGTTGGGACAAAAGGCTACGCAGATTGGTTTTATGAATACTAACATACCCAATTATTTTTTATGGATTCGACATAATTACCCATTTTCTCTTGTAGACTCCAACAATCTGAAATCATTCAGAACCTGAAAAGTATGACATAACAATAGATATACCTATCTTATTACGTAAAAGTATCCTCGCCCATATTTTTCTACTAATCAAGTCATAACACATAATTTATGTTTTAATTCGCACCCCTATCGTGATAACAATAATAACTATCATGTTTTGACACTCATGCGGGCGATACGAATGATATCATTCGAATCAATTAAAAAGGTAACACCCCTATATAGGTAACCCTTTAGTCATTATAAAAATTGTCGTTGTTTTTTATGCAGGTCATGTCAATTTATTTAATGGGGAATTGAAAGATATTCTATATTATTATAAAGTCCTGCAGACCGTATTTCGACCATGGCGGCCAATCTCAGCGGAGACTAGCCTTCGGTGCGGAAGATATTATAGTGCACAAGTGTGCGCGCAGACACAGGTGCACTCCCTCTTCCCTCACTCTCATAGTCCGATGGGACGGTAATCCGACACGACCGGGGAGAGATCAGGCGCAGGATATACGGGTTAACGTGCGCACCGAAGCACGGGGGTATCACACAGCCAACTTCCAAACTCCGGGATGTTACTAAGAAATTCCTAATGGAAAAACTTAATAACACTTTGCCCGAGCCGAGAATTGAACCCAGAGTTCTGTTCTTTAACACCCGGAACACTTGAAAAAACAGATGATGCGTGTCCAAGAAACAGAACACGACGGCAACGCGTAGTGCGCGTATCAATATGTATGCGCTACCCGGGATCGAACCCGCACCATCATTACATGATATGCATCGTAGATGAACAGCGAACACTGTGGTTAATATAAAAAGCAAATTACATACATATGCTTTCTAGACTTGCATATCAGATTGCACGGAAATACGGCAATTATGTTTTTTGTTTGTCGTCGAGCCTACCTTGAGTGAATTGTTAATGAGTTTCTTTGACTACAATATAGGTAAGGTAGTTACTGTAAAATTATTCATTATTTAAAAAGTTGTACTGTACCCTAATTGAATTGCACACTATCAATCACAAACTGAATAACTTTAATGAATATTGTTAATCCATTGATTCATAATTATGTTCGAAAAAATTGTCTGCTCAACAACGTAAATAACGCAATGAATGCTGTTGAACTGTCAAAGCGAAAACGATTGCTACTGTCAATGTTTTGGCAAGGAGATAGATGGCATCCTGGGGAAGGACATGGGCTACTTTTTGTCCCGGTAGCACGTTCCCGCGGGATAATTTCCGACATCCACACGGGCAGAAAGTAGTACTTTATATGTTTTTGTAAGAATTGAACCAAGTTCTAAACCAGATGGGCTACTTTAGAGAGCTTCACATGAATTACTCTCTCTTGGACTGATGTTCAAGATACACAAACCATTCCACTCAGCATTTATGATATTTGTCTAAGTTCGTCCATTTTATGAGCGCAGTGGATCCTAATAAAATATTTACGAGCTATCGAATTGATACATTAATGCAACGCACATAAAAAGCTTTGTTTGGACTAGCAGCCACTTTGACTGGGCCACTCAAACTGGCGCGTTGATTAAATTGGGAGAAGTTTAGTTTTTCATAGCTTTATTGCACAATTAGGCACGGTGTTTGTACACATAATCGGTTTAGAATGTTCCCACTACTGGGTCACAGGCCTCCTCTCGGTGAGAGGGTTTGGGTTAGTGGGGGACTGCCAGAATCACGCGAAAGAGTTACCGTGGCCCCTGGCACAGGAAACTGAAGGAACACGGGTGGGTTTTAGTCAGTAAAAGTCTGACATCCCGCTCCGCCCAGAGCAGGAGAAGTAATTTGATGATTACCAAAAAAAGGATTGGGCAAGTCTTCGAATTTTGTACACCATCGTTTAACTCTGCTATTCTGCAGCGATAGCCAATGTTTTTAACTGACTTCAAAAAAGGAGGAGGTTCTCAATTCGACTGTCTTTTTTTATGTTTGTGACCTCAGAACTCTGTTATTCATAAGCCGATTTGCAACATTTTTTTTTATTTGTAAGGATAGGTATACTTTCAGATTGAGTCCCATAGAAATTTCATCAAAAACGGTTCAATAGTTTGATTTTTAAACCAAAATTACTGGTAAAAATTACAAGTTAAAAGTGAAAAATATTTTTTTTTGCAAAAAAAAAAGACAACCGACTACCAAAAAGGACACTACAAAGTGAAAAATAACTTTAATTTCGGAAGTCGGTGGCAGACAACGAAAATGCTAACTCAACGACACCGACTTCCGAAATTAAAGTTATAGTCTTTTTTGGAAGTCGTTTTTTTTTTTTTTTTGCAAAAAAGTTTTTTATCAGTCGATGTGTCTCCCCCTCCCTTTCCTTCCTCCTTACCCTATTTACTGCAGTTTGTTGCCCGGCCTTATGAAAAAAAACGAAAGCCAATATTTTGTTATACAGGATGGAAGCAAATGGATGAAAACTGGCGACAAATCGAATCAATCGAAATTTAAGTAGGTATCAATTTTAGCGCGCGCCCGATATGCAATCCATTCCTCGCTGAGTTCAAACCATGAAGCAAGTTGGCGACGACGTGTTGAACTGGCGGTTTTACCTAATTTTGACCGTTCGTTCCTACGAAAAAAAGAGCGCTCGACGACGCGACGTTGCAAATCGCTAGCCTACGCGCATGGGCATCCCTTTCTTTAATAACATGCTCTAAATTTAGTTTATAGCTGAATTAGATATTTCCTTGGTGCGACCAACCTATTCAATTCTTCATCCTGTATTGTTCATTTTGTCCTGGCTATTGTTTCAGCATACCATAGCTGGTGTGCAAATATCCGTAAACTGATTTCCCTTACCTACTTGTTGTACCTGTGTACTACGCACTTTATTAGAGTGTTAGGTTTATACACTGTCCGAATTCATCAATTTTCGCACTATCATGAGGAAAAATATTCGCAGTACACGCGTTATCAGTTATCAAACCGCAGCATGCAGAATTACGGATGCTGCTGTTCGAAACTTGGTGTTATCTCTCCTGGAATTCCCAGACGTACCTACTCAGTTGAATCCGTACAATCAATTCGTTTTTATCCTTATTGGCCACAGATCCTAGGACAGTTTGAATGGGTCAAAGATTTGTACTCGTTGTTGGAAATAGACACGAGACCCGTTTTCGAGTCCAGAGCCCATAAGTCCCAAACAATTTCAAAATAAATTAGCTAGTGAAACGCCACAAACGCGATGGGTATCGACATCTAAACACGATATACCAAAAAAAAAACTGTATTTTTTTTACGTATTTATACTATGTCGATACCCGACATCACCACAGCTGTGGCGTTTTGCTAGCTAATTTAATTTGACCCTGTATTGCCAAAAATATAGTCTGTCTTACCAAGGGGTATCGTATTACCCAGTAACTTGGTTGTGTAGGTCAGATGGGCAGTCGCTTCACGTAAGATATTGGTTCATCCAGTGAGACTGGGAGTTTACTCCAACATAGTTGGGAAACGGCTAGGCAGATGATGATGATTTCCAAATGGAGTTACTTTGACACATCTACAGTCTCCTAAGAGCCCTCTTAACAACTGTCAGAGCGATAACTAAGCAATCTGTGAAGTGCTCTTGAATACTTCACACACAGCTGTTCCGTCCAGTCACCCGCCGAGGCACCAATTCAGACAATTTAGACTCGCCAGCAGCTATACTAATTGTAGCCAATCTAGCTCAATTAGAAGATCATGTAGGTTTTTGGACACATCTGTGGATTAAAACGCGGTTATTTAGGAGTTTATATTATTTATAACTGCGCCCCGCGGTTTCACCCGCATTAGTCTCGATCCCGTAAGAATATCGCGATTGAAACTATCGTATGTCCTCATCCAGGTTAGGAGTTGGTTACTTATCCAGGTTGAGCTCCTCAAGTTTTGAGTTGAGCTGCACGATTTTTGACAAATGCGTGCACTGAATGCACAGGTCCACTCAATATTTATTTAAACTTTTCGCACAAAAAAGGTACAAAGGCGGACTTAATGCCTTAGGCATTCTCTACCAGTCAACCAAGGGTGGTGAAGAGATTAGATGGCAGGTGCTTTGGTTGAGAGGGACAATGATAAAAAACTTAAAACTATGTATATAATATGTGTGGTTCTCTCGTCAAAATACCATTTCAGACACCAATTTACATGGTCTTCAAATGATCTAACCAAGATTATGTCTGGACTTTAAAAGAGACTGTGACCTCTGAGTTTGTTTCGGCCTTTCATCTCAGAGCAGTCAGATAGGAAACGCCAACTTCATCTAGTCTAAAAAAAAAACAAATATGATTGACGTGTAAAAGTGTTTGTACATACAAACCTACTTACAGAAAATAAATAAGTTATCATTATCATTTATGGTGTACCCGTGTGCCAAATTTCATCCAAATCTGCAGTGCGATTCTGTAACCATCTCACCGTGAAAACTTAGGTGAAGTGAGCGTGGAGTGAGCTGTCATTACAACTAATGCTAAGGGATTGACACTATTGACAGGTCGCCTAAGCTCACTTCACCTAACTTTTCACGGTGAGATTTTTACAGAATCGATCGGCTGTACAGCCGTTTTAGCGTGAAAACGTAACGAACAAACATACAAAAAATCAAATATTTTATTTATTTATTTTACCATTTACGTACAGACATATAAATAGACAACTCTCAACAACAACTCTGCCCTCTCTCTCTTCTCTTCTTCTCTCTCTCTCAACTCTTTTCTTTTTATAATACTAAGTATATTTTCACGTTGAAGTATTTTCTAAAATCTTGCTCAGTTTGATGAGCTGTTCATCGTCAGCCGACTGTAACACCGCACCGTTAGGATTTTGATCGTCCCATAAACATCAAAATTGATGGTCGTATGACAATCGGTTACGGATGTCGTGGTCGTAGAGATCTTGATGTATGTTGTCAGATTATCATCTATTTTGATGGTTCTCTTTAAGAAAACAGAAATCAGGAGCTAAGGAAACGCCTACTACTACTAAACTACAAGAAACTCTAAAAGAAATAGTTGATATTGCACTCTCTGCAGTGAAAAATGCAGACTTAGGGAATATTGTTGTCCCTTTTAAATTATTTGTTACTAGCTGCGCCCCGCGGTTTCACCCGCATAAGTTTCGATTCCGTGTGAATATCGGGATAAAAAGTCCCTATCCTATATGCTAATCCTGGTTATAAACCATCTGTGTGCTAATATTTATCCAAATCCGTTCAGTAGTTTTTGCGTGAAAGAGTAACAAACAACCATACATCCGCGGGGCGCAGCTAGTACATACATAAACACATAGCAAAAACAAATCGATCCTACTTCAACACTATCGTCTTTCTCTTTCTAACTCATAAATATTATTTTTTTACTATCGAGCCTGCCCTTACCACTTGAACGAAATCCTTACTTTCGCATAGCGACTGTACTGTACTTTTAGCCTTGTGTGGGATCACACGTCTCACGTAATATTAGTAAACACACCTTCCAATATATAAATATAAAAGGATAATAAACGTATTATATAAATCCTTATAACAAGTGTTTCCTTTGGTGCTCCTCCGTTAACCCTAACATAAAGTCACCTTCCCATGGCGGTAGGCAGAAACAACACAACACAACACAACGCCAACTGCTACGATCTTTACATACTTCTTTTGCTTCGTTCATACATCTGCACCCCAATTGCGTAACACACAATCAATCGGAATCTGAATCATTTTGAAGCAAATTGCTAATCCATTGCTTCATAAGTTCGAAAAATTTGTCTGCTCAACACGTAGGTAAATAACGCAATGAATGTTGTTGAACTGTCAAAATGAAACCGATTCCGATTAATCGTGTGTTACGCAATTAGGGTGCGGGTCATACACGCACGCTGGTTGCGAGTACTACACCCCTGATATTTCTGAGGAAAATCACCAATAAGGTCACTATCCCTCTCATTTATAAACTTTGCTTAAAGTTGAGAGACGTTTAAACGTCCAAAATGTATGGTTAAACCGACGCTAATCATTAACATTTAGCAAAGTTTGGGGGTCAACCTACTGGATTTAAAATTGATCTTTTATTCGGTACACACCTTTTGTCTTTGCTAAAGCTAAAATATATTTAACAAGAAACATAAAAGGTGTGTCGGTCTAGTTAATCAGGTTGGCGATAATTTCTTAACTTTTTCCTATAAAACCCATGATTAATGTTGGACAAGTTTTCCGATTAGAAAGAGCAATAAGGTCTACAGGAAATTGAAAAATTAACAACTAAAGCTAGCTGATAAACTAAGTTTTAATTACATGAGCTTGATGAACGTTTAACTCATGTTAAACGAGCCTACCTTAGTGGAAATTGAAAAATGAGTAACTGATAAACTAAGTTTGATTATAAAGTGAGACATGAAATGATGATTATGAAATTAAAATTATTTTTCACTTTGTAGTGTTTCTTTTGGAAGTCGGTTGTTTTTTTTTAGTAAAAAAAATTTCATTCAAGACAATCTTCGACGCGTAAGTGTCCTTTTGTTTTTGTATTTATTTGTAAGTATAGTAAGTTAGTTGTTAATTTTAGTACATAAGGTACATAGTTAGTTGTGTAATAAATATTGTATAAGCATTTTAAGGTCAATAATAAAAATTGTCGTTCGTCTTTCAAATTGTACTTTTGCGTCCATTTTCCCGCACAAAGGTGAACTCAAAATGGCGGCCGACATAAATTGGCTAGTAAAATGTTCGTAGACTTTAACAATGATATTTAGTGTTTTACTCTTGAACTAACTTTAATTGAAAGTTCAACTGTTAAGTGCACCAAACGTTCACTGCTAACGATTTATGCAAACAGAACCATTTAAAATTCAAGTATTCAATGTTTCGAAACTTTTAAGTTAGCTTTTAGTTACTTATTTCAAACAGTCAGACAGTCGTTGTCTGTGGGATGGGAATGCACCTGCAATGCCTCCAGCATTGCAGATGTTCATAGGCAGCAGCAGTTACCATAATTAGTACCTTCCTGCCTACCTAACAGGTGAGCTGTCTGCTTATTAGCCATTATCAACTAAGTACATTAAAAAGTCTGTTTCTGCGTTTTCTGTTTGGCCGATTTTGATATTCCAATAAAGTTTATTTTATTTTTATTAAGGGCTAATTTTTCAATCGACGCGACGGTTAATTTTTATTCCTGGAATAAAATTGACGTCTGACAGTTTTTGTCTGGAAGAACTGTCACAAATTTGAAATTATTCCTGCGATATAGATAACTGGCGTTGGAAAAATCAGCCCTAAATGGAACATCTCGAGGAGCATTTAGTAGTTACAAAAGAGCTTCGTTACAAAAGAGCTTCATGAAAAATGTACTTAAATGTAGTAAGTAGAGCATTATTGAAATCCTTATTTAATGTTATAACTTTTTTTAGTTATAATTATGTAGTATTGTTAACATTGAAACTTTTTGAAGATTAGTTAACTACTAGGGACTTACACTAAAGTCATAGGTACTTTAAAAATATTATGCTGAATCCTCACCTACATTCACGCTTATTTTGGTCCTCATTTCCGTAGAGGAAATGAAAGCATTACCAAACCGTCCAGTACCTCATCATAGCATCTTGACATGCACATGCGAACTGCCGAAACAATGGCCATTCTCAAAGCACCAGCCAATTAACACTACACCTTAACTTGTAGCTGCTAAAGTTGATATTACATTATGAGATGTGGGATGCCATAACTCTTGCCAAATAAAATCACACTCTAACGCGAATATGATAAAGTTGATATTGAAGTAGAAGGTGTAATATTGGTATTTCACATGAATGGGCTTTGTGTTGCAGTTAACTTTGTTCATTCAGCTTTGGAGTGACCAGTCGATTTGGAGTGTCGGGATAAAGTCACTAAGTTGGTATGAGCGCGTCATCCATTCTGGTAAGGTAGATCATCATTATCATTCATAATTGGCAGCCTTGTCTTACTGCTGAGTATGGGCCTCCTCCCTTTTGTGCCATGCTTTCCTGGGGGTCTACTCCGAAGTGCAAAGGGCGAATGTTCGGATCGAACCGACACATGGCCGAACCGAATATTATTGAAAAATGCGAAAAAAGTTCGCATCGGCTCAGTTGGGTCGGGACTATAGTCAATATTCGAAAGAGTGCAGGAAGGATCGGCACCGACCGAACCAAATAGTAACTTCGTAGCAGGAAACGGCCGAACATTCGGCCATATTACATCGGAGTAGACCCCTCTGGTCTGTGCGAGTATCATCCAGGTCGACCCCGTGATCTTCTGTAGGTCGTCCACCCACCTACGTGGCTATTGGTCTCCCACCGCTGCTTCTACCGTTTCTCGGCCACCATTCCTTTAATATCTATCAATACTTTATGAGAAAAAATCGCTTTTAAATCTTGCGTTAAGCTTTGGTTTCCTAGGAAAACGGTTCCGTCGTATAATACGGCCCTCATTTTACAAATCTTTAATTTAATCAGTATTTTATATCAAGTTAAACTCCGTTACTCAGAGATTTAAATCGCTAGACTTGCTCTCGTAACTACTTATCGGGAAAAAAATAGTCACGCGAAAAAGTGTCCATACTGAGAAGAGTGAACTTACACATTACTAAATAGCGTTTCCATGACAATAAACTCAAGTCACTGCGTCATTGTCTGTCAGACGTGTCAAAACGAAACAGAAACGCGACTATCTTTTGACGCGGTAGCGCGAATCTAACGATTTAAATCTTTGTCGCCGTCATCATGACAGCCGTCAATGAGGACGTTAAGTGCAGCCATCGCTCTTCCATGAAATCGTAGCTTTAGTGCAAGGTATTTATTCTGCCTCATCATTTGCCTAGCCTTTTCCCAGCTGAGTGCCAGTATTTTTTTACATGGAGCGACTGCCTATCTGGCCTCCACAACCCCGTTACTGCTGGGTAACACGATATTCCTTGGTAACGCTGGTTGTCACACTTTCAGGCTCCTGACGACCCGTAAAGACTGTCAAAGATTCGAATGACAGCCAGGATCACGAGACACCCTTCGTGTCTCGTGATCCTGGCTGGTTTGTACTTAAGTGCAAATAGATAACAGCCATATATTTTGGGAAATAGAAAGCGTTTTGCCAAAACGGATATTATTGTCGATTTGCATGTTCACGATCACGATGATATTACTCAATTGGTTTCAGGTCTAGAGTTATGTAATTTTAATATTGAATGGCATGACATTTCTTCCGCGTTACACATCAGCCTGTAAACTTCTTATCAGAATGGACTAACAGCTAGTAATTAATACATGCATTTTATTGCACGATATTGCACGATAGCACTAGGAAGTGGTGAAGGGCGGGATTTTTTGGGGGACTGTCTTTTGTCATTTTGACGTTCAAAAAGTGCTGATTCTCAGCCTAATTTGAATAAATGACTTTTGATTGATTTGATTGATTGATTGATATTATACAGGGCGGCAGGAACATCGACTCGCAACCTGGGGGTCTTCTCCGAAGTAGTATCGGCTGAATGTTCGGCCGTTTCCTGCTACGAAGTTACTATTTGGATCGGTCGGTCCCGATCCTACACTCCTACACTCTTTCGAATATTGACTATGGTCCCGACCCAACTGAGCCGATCCGAAAATTTTCATTTTCAATAATATTCGGTTCGGCCATGTGTCGGTCCGATCCGAACATTCGCACTTTACCATGGATTCAGTACATGAACCACTTGAAATTTTCCGTAGGTTATTGAAAAAAAAAATTAGCTGTACATTTTGACCGCGTAGGCACTTTTCTATGAAACAGTTGATTTTTTTTTTTGCTAACCGGTGAAAATTTTCTTCCCTGGAGGTCTAATCATGTGCTGAATTCATGGTTTCAGTTTGCGCGTCGATCTCCCTGCCACCCTGTATATCACGACGCTTAGCAAAAGGATTGGTGATAATAGTAAGTTAAATATAATCACCAATACTTTAGCTAAAATTCCGTTAAATGATGGGTATCTTAGTCAACGGAAAGATACTTTTACTGCCTATCATGCTGGCACAAAACCTTAGTTGTCTTTCTTAGCACTTAGGTTGAAAAGGACAGTTGGAATTCCATGCCAGCAGGCTGCAATGACAAGTCTACAATATAACTTGCTAGTTACAAAAAATATATAACTTGCGCCACAAATCGCTAAATGCGTTTAGCGCTAAACATGTTTATATTTTGCCGCCCATTATGTATTTTGTAGTGTTTGATGTATTTTTTTTTTGTTTTGTGTTTTTGTGGTTTGTATAAAGTATATATAAATCAATATTTATCACATCATTCTGCGTCTTTCATCTTCAAAAGAGTGACAGAAACAGAATTATTTTAAAATTCTTTTAACGCTAAACATATTTAGTGACGTGGAACCGTGCCTTAAAACCATGGAATGCACAACTGTTTGCTATCCCACGGTAATAAACGTCAAGGAAGATCATCGAACTAACCTTTCCAAGTGTGTCAGGTCAGGGTCAGCATCCAGTCTAGCCAGATGTCGGTTATTTGGATTAGTCTTAGTAATAATCTGGAAACATTTTAAAGGTTATTAAAGTTATTCTATAGAATTGAACTTTTAAGTTGTAGGTGAGTCGATAAAGTAGATACGCTTAGTTTTTTTTGTACAGACGCCAGCACATCAAGCTACTACAATCTGTCAAGTTTCTCTAATGGATTTTCAACTTTATCGCTGAAACATTAAGGTTCAAGGTTGATTGGGAAAATTTCACAGTTGACAGTTTGACAGTTTCGGGTAGCTTGACCTGCTGGCGTCTGTACGTATAAAGACGAGCATTACAAGAACTACAAAACTTTTTTTTTAGTCTCAATAAATTATACTTAAACAGAGACTAAAAAAAAAACATTCAAAGCTACATAACAAACAATGGACAGCCTTATAGCCATATTTATGTAGAACTGCGGGGTAATTGCGTAACACGCTATCAGTAAGAATGGCTTTAATTTTGACAGTTCAACAACATTCATTGCGTTATTTACGTTGCTGAGCAGACAAATTATTCGAACGTATGAAGCAATGGATTGGCAATATACTTCAAAGTTATTCAGATTGAGATTGGTAGTGTGGTACGCAGTTAGGGTGTAAATCTGGTTTACTTGGATCGGTTTTAGTAGTAATCTGGAAAAACAGAACTGAAGTTGTAGGAAAGTTATTAGCTTAGTTTATTCCTGTAGAATTTTCCCTAACCGTTGAACACGTCGATAAAAAAAAATGCTTTTTATTTAAATTTAAATATATTGATAAATTTAATAAACAAGCAAGTATTGAAACTTTTTTAAATTTTCTTTTGGAATTTTCTATGGAAAATCGTAAGGTAACCGGCATGACCTCTAGACCCAAAAAATCGGAGACATGTGACATCTACCAACCCGTCGTACTAGGCCCGCGTGGTGGATGGGATTACGGCCCACTCCCTCTCACCGAGAGGAGGCCTGTGTCCCAGCAGTGGGAACATTATAGGCTGATTATGCTATTATGCTAGGTAGGTAGGTACTCTAAGTGCAAACGATACGCGACTTTATAAACACCTAAATAATTTAAAATAGCTGTTATTACCTACCTATTAATACATTTTATGGCAGGAAAATTGTTGGGCTGTTCCCATCGATTTTCCTGCAAATAAAAAAAAAGCACATTGTTTACAGTTTTGCTCAAATCATTATAATGATTTTTAGGGTTTACCACCATGTTATAAAAATAAAAATAGATATGCAAGCATTACAAAACAGTGTTATTGCTCTGAAAACGGTGAAGGAAAACATCGGGATGTCCTAGAACCTAGAACTAAACATACGAAGACACGTGACATCTACCAACCTGCAATAGGGCCGCGTGGTAAGTTACGGCCCACTCTCTCTCACCGAGAGGAGGCCTGTGTCCCAGCAGTGGGAACATTTTAGACTGACTATGTCCCAGCATTGGGAACATTTTAGGCTGACTGTTTCCCAGCAATGGGTACATTTTAGGCTGACTGTGTCCCAGCAATGGGAACATTTTAGGCTGACTGTGTCCCAGCAGTGGGAACATCTTAGGCTGATTATGACGATGTCGTTGAAAATTGCATTTTCGTCCTTCGACTGTATTTGAAATCAATACATAAATTATAAGTTCAGTTTCAGCCTCAGGTCATTAATTTATCACCATCGTGGATTCGTGGCCCTTTTACAAAATATATTTTTTTAAAGAAAATTGTATAAAGAATTTTGAAGTGAAAACTTCTTTAGCGGCGTTGTACACTTTTGTTGTGATGGGTAAAAAATGTTAAACTCGCGTCAGGACACGTGACCTGATCGAGAATTCGTAAGACGGAGCTCGCGTCAGGACATGTGACCTGATCGAAAATTCGTAAGACGGAGGGAGAGTAGACCGCATTCCAAAATATCAAAATGCACAACGTTAATATTCAAGTTTTCACTTCTGCCGGCACTCCCGGAGTGCAACCCGTTTTTTTTTTTACACAGTATTTGGTAATCTTACTTTTCGGGTCCCACGCCCGATTCGAGAGTCTTGAATTATTTCTCTACAGCATGGCCGAGTTTCACTTTTTTTTTAATTTTCAATGTGACCTAGTAATTGTCAGAAAAAGGAAGGGAGGAGATTGTCCCAAAAAACACAATGAAATTAAATGTTATAATAACATCATCGAATAAAATATCTCTACTAGTAGGTAGGTACCTACTTACTTTATACAACTGTGGTCACTCTCAACTCAATATTTGTGTCAAGTCCGTTACTTACGCGAAGTGTAGGCATCCTAGCCTCTGTGGGTTGCGTCTGCGACCACATTCAAAGTCAATTTTGAGGAAAACTACGCCCATTAAAGACGTTTGATGTAGTTTAGTATTGCCAAACAAAGGTGCATCTTCATTTTAATACTTAGCATAAAACTCGATAGCTTCTGAACGTTTAAGTGGGGTGTTTAAAACTGGGTTTACTTTAGATCTTTTAACCATAAAAGCCAGCAAATGACTGCTCCTATGTACAATAGAGCTGGCGTCTGTACCTACTGCTGGTTGTCTAATCATAATCACCATGTTTTGCAAACGGAATGGTGAACGCAGCATGATGTTGTTAGTTCTCTTGACATAAGGTACACTCGATAAAAATGGTCCTGACCACTATTCACCATTATACCCTTAGTAATAAGGTTGAAATATGGTCGACAGCGAAACATACCAACTCGAAGTTTCAAGGCGTAAAAAGTAGCTCCTATCATGCTTAGTCACTTGTATGACGTGTACAATCTGCATTAAACTTATAAGAAACAAAGAAAATGAGTTCCGGACTTCCGGTACAGTTAGAGTATTACAGAAATGTTCACAAAATCTAGGACACATGTTTCAGTTTCCATAGAATTCATTGTTCAATCGCGCTTCACGATTATCCTGTTCGCAGGATTTCCTCCTCCTGTTATAATCCTTACAAGTCAGAGAATAGGGTCTACAATAGTGTAAAAAATAATTAGACGCATTTGGCGTTCCCAAGTTCAGTACAGGAAAATATGGAGCAAAACAGATATACACATTTAAATTTAAATAAATATTGCTCAAGCTCGAACAGGAACACACATATGGTAATGAATTTAAATTGTTATGCCCTCCAACCGTCTATACAATCTTACTTGCTTTTAGTTTATTGGCCAATGCACACGACTTTATGGCCCGTATCAATACAATTAAATATATCAATAAACATGTATATGTCTCGGCGCCTGATCTGTCTTATCTAATGCACATTGCATTTAGTTTTAGTATGGTTGCGCCACGCATGCTCCAGCTGCCACAGAAATAACGTAGAATATCGGTCACACAGACTCGAGCGCAGAATGAACGCATCCAATTAATTGCCGGACGGCGCACCACTATCGTGGTGGACGTGCCGCGCGCGGACGCTTCCGCTACAACATTTAAAAATTAAAAAATAATAAAAAGCGCGCGAACTTAAACAACTTACTGTCAGTGTCAACTCAAAATTACCGCCTAAATTTTTCGTATTTTTTTTAGAAAACCCTTTAGTGCTGTGACGCGAAAATATTTTATCCAGTGATGTCTCACCAAAAATAAGAGGAGCAAAAATAGTCGGTTATCAAACAAAGGTCAAATATGCGTTCGTCGTGTATAATTAGGAAAATAATGATAAGCGATCGCGGTCGAGTGCAAATGTCGTCGATATCGTACGCGGGCTCGCGCTCTACAGTGCTATGGAGACGTCAAAGCTTAGTTTCGCGGAATCCCGCGTGTTGATTCATACACCGGTTATCGTGTAGCGGCGGTAAAATGTGTGAACTAGCAAGTTGGATTCCAAACGCAGTCGCGGACACACTGCGCTCCGAGACAGCGCAGCCGATTATCGAATGGCTTACGACAATACGGCTGGCCATCGAGGAGTACGACCCGCTAATCACAGTCACACCACCCGAGCCCGAACCAGATACACCTGACAGCAAGTTCGACGAGATACTATCGCAGCTCGGCAAGGAAATCTACAAGCTCGATGAGTACCAGCGCCACCTGGCGCCCTCGGAGAAAGAAGTCTCCCTCAGCATTCTTAACATATTCGACGAGTGTTTGGAACGCATGACCGAAGAAAAACAAACAAAACACAGTGAGAGTGAATGTGAATCGACATTATCGGACGTCTCTTTCGTGACGAGCACACCTTCAAGTGTCAAAGTGAATAATAACATAAACGTAATCTTCGACAAGGGCATCGGTACGCCGGTACCGCCGCGGCGGGTTCGTTTAAAATCAATGTGCGACAAATCCATTTCAGATATGGAATCAAATCAAATGACTGACCACGAGAGTGAATCGTCGAGTGATTCAACGAGCACGTGCTGGAGTTACAAGGAGTGTAGTACTGACGACAATGAAGTTAACCCTTACGCTGCGGTGTGGGCTCACTCGGAAGGCTTTCACAATTCAGATGCAATATTACGTCGCGTTTTATCGCAGCACCACGCTACTGTATCGCGTCTTTCGTTCGATACGGCGAGCGATTTTATACCTGCTCGGTATTCAGTGTACTCGCTCCACGAGGTGGGAGAATGTAAGGACAGGTGTGTTGACAGTGGCTCAGTAGCAATGACGCCCGACAAGCCGACGGACGACGGCTACGAACCAGTGCGGGACGCGATCACCGACGAGAATATCTACGAGGAGATCGAGTATGGATATAGTTATACTGACGAGGGGTGTTCTTGCGGTGGTAGTGTTGAAGTGGAAAGTTGTTCGATCAGTGCTAGTTCGGAAGGTGTCGGTAGAGACAGTCCCTTGTACGCGAATTTGAGGGACCACGACGCATATGCGATACCTCCGGATGTTATTTATTGGAAGAACCTACTCCTAGATCCGTTCTTTAACGACGACGAGGAAGACGAAGTAAGTGTTTTTTCAATAAATGTTAATAAGCTCGTTTCATAGAAAGGCTATCCTTGAGTGTGAATGAATAGGTCCTGATCGCTCGAATGTTCCGTTTGAGATTAAATTAGAACGTAAATTAAGGCTGTGTTGTTTTAATTCCGAGTCTGAATCAAAATAAGATCGGCTTTGGCACGGGCCGCGTACTTAATAAATCCCAGATAAGTTCCTTTATAAATTGCAAGTTTCTTAACACTTAGCAATTTCCGTTCATCCTCGACCAATCATAGAAAAACATTTTTTTGCGGACTTTTATTCAATCAGTACTCCGCTAGATGCTGTCTATCCTGTCAGATGTAATCCCTTATTCTCTGTTCAAAATCCATCAGTAGGGGTAGGGTGAACTATTATTAGCGCAGAGACTAAAATATTATGATTAAAGAAATAAACAAAGGTTAATGCTAGCTGTTGCCTGCAGTTTTACTCGTTTCCTAGGGGAATTACTTCATGTGCTGAGATAAAAAGTTCTTTATTTTTTAGTCCAAGATATGTTGCACCTGTTTGCCAAGTTTTATCAAAATCTGTCAGGGCATTTCTGAATGATTGAGTAATAAACATCCAAATATGTAGTGGGAAGATCCTGCAAAAGTCTGGAAAAAGTAATTTCCCTCAACGTAAAGTTTCCTAAGGAAAGTAATAGTGATCTCATGAATGCAAATCATTGCTTAGCATTATTCTCTTCAAGCCTATAATGACGCACTATTTATAAAACAAGAATTATTTCAATACAAACATAAATCAGATGAAATAATGTGCAATATTTATGATTGAAGACTGACAGCTAAATATATAAAAACACAGCATTTCTTGTTGGTACGTTCCTCGTTGCGTCAGATATAAAACATAATACCTAGTACGCGTCTTAGAATAAATATAACAGCAGTATAAAATGGTAGTTAACATGGTTTTGATATTTCCTGAAATTGGAACTAACCAACGTATATTTTGCAAGCCTGTTCGGATTTCGTTACTCAATCACTTCAAAGAATAACATGGATAATAAAAGAGAACAAAACGTAATAAGAAATTCAGAGAATGGTGTTCAAAAGGCTTCATAGAAACTTGTTAATCCTATTGAAATTCAAAGTACTCCTAAAGCAATAAAATATAACAATGATGATTTAAAAGAGTTCACAAATGCTACAGAGCATTTTAAAGTACCTGAATATGTGTCAAGAAAACAGTCGTAGAACAATAAAGTTAGAACGATCCGTATTTTACGCCAATGAACTGTTTTATTTGTTTGTTGGTCAGTTTTTATAGTCCGCCAGGGATGGGCTTCCGTATCAATGAAAATCCGTTTATTTATGTAACTATCTTGAAACCGATTTAAAACAGGATGTGAAAGAAAGATCATGGGAAGTCTTGAAAAGTCGACATACCTTGAATTCTGATTAAGAAATAATTTATCGTTGAGGAACAAACTTTTATAAAAGGACGAAAAGCGGTGGATAAAGAAGAGTCAAGCTTATTTCGAAGACGCTAATGTTGAATTTTGAAAAGTGGAGAAGACGGAAGAAATTTTTCCTTGCTTGAGTAATGTTTTAATTAAAATAAGTATGAAATTAAACAATGATTTTGATAAACATTAAAATACAGGAGCTTGACTCAGTCATTGTACTGAAGAAGACAATATTCGTCAGGCTGAGGATGTACCTAACAACAGTCATTGTTAATGTTGATAGTATAAGTAGGATAAAATTATGTAAACAATGCGTCAGCCTTACTAATTAATGCTTTTAATTTCTATTTAACTATAATGACTAAGACATCAGAATGTTGTTTAAAAGTAATTACAATAACAACTATATACAGGAATTTTAATAATATAATTATTACGAAAAATGCGGAAATGGTTTTTCCAAAAAAATAAATGAGCATGGCTAACGACCCGGACATTATATGGGTTAGGAATCTGAATAAGAAAATGGAAGCATATATGAAAAATATATATAAAGAAGTACCCTATTTCTATGACGTATCCAGAGACTAAAATTACTTTGCCAAGTATGTCTACTGCTAAGCCAAATAAGCAAGTAATCGTCAAAGAAAATATGTGCGGAATTCCAACTTATGTTATGTCCAATAGATCCAAATGCAAGATATACCAAAAATGTAGAACCACTTCAACATTGCAAAGATGGTAAACCGGCCAAGTTTGTCCGCTACGATGCAAAGAATTAAAGTTATTTGGGTATCCAGACCGAAGACCAAACATTTAGTAGAAATCTTGGTAATTTATGGACAGAACACGACCAAGATATATGTATGTATTAGGTTTTAAAGACTACAAGGAGAAATTCATAGCATAGCAAACGATACGCATAGTTCCATATCTTAAACAAGCTAGTTGTTCTCTAGGTGAATCATAAGAGATTCAAGCGTATACGATTAAATTCTTTGATTGCGAGCAATTAAATGAATAATTACCTGCAATGGATGACTATAGAGATACCTGCCATTTCATAAATCTTAATAGTACTGAAGTATAATATAAATGTCGTAAAACCCATCATTAATAAGCATAAACCTAGGTCGCATTCCTTCGTTTTATATTTCTTGATTATTTACCATTATCACCATAGACAATAATCTAAGGACAATCCTAATTGAAACGGAGAGGATCGGAATGCTGACGTAAGAAACTCCATGCTAATTCTAGCCTCCCCGGACTCCGTAGCATTATGATGAATGGCGTGGGTTCCATTCATCTTGATCCAAGTGCTCTTGAATAGATTAATAAACGTCTCTTGCAAGGCCGTGGACCAACGGATGTGGCTCATACGCAGTGTGACTGTGGAGATTGATGCTAAATGGTTTGTGAAATTTTGTTTCCGAAACTTTGGTTCTTCATGTTTCTTATGGACTTAACTTTGGATCTTAGGACCAAAACATTTTACAGAACTACTAGCAGCGCACCGCAGTTTCAGCTACATAAGTTTCGATCCCCTGGGAATATCGGGATAAAAATATCCTATATGATACTCCTAGTTATAAACCATATGTGTGCCAAATTTCATCAAAATCTGTTCAGTAGTTTTTGCGTGAAAGAGTCAGGAACATCCATCCATCATCAAACTTTATCATTTATAATATTAGTAGGATAGGATGTTTT
Organism: Apamea crenata; assembly: GCA_949629185.1. Classification (NCBI taxonomy): domain Eukaryota; kingdom Metazoa; phylum Arthropoda; class Insecta; order Lepidoptera; family Noctuidae; genus Apamea; species Apamea crenata. The sequence continues at coordinate 8,522,199 of OX451372.1, forward strand.
ACGATGAAATATACTAGACTCAAAAAGAAGAATCTAGATCTGAAATGAATATCTGGGAGGCTGCTGTTATTATAAATAAAATACTCCTTATCATATTTTTGCCAAACAAACTTGGTGTCATTTGCATAGCTTCAGATAAAATTTGGCTTTAAATTGAACTCAAAGATAGCCACTTAGCACAGTGATAACAACATGTTATTTACACAAAAATGTAAATAGCAGACGTCTAAACAAATCCAATTTAAATTGCTCGCAATTTTTCAGCCATTTGGAATTAAAAGGCTCATTTACTTGAATAATTACGTATTAAAAAGACAACACGGCCCAAGGCTTCTTTTACTGGCGAATTAATATATGTAATGACAACATATTCTTCTAATAACTGCATTAACCGGCTTCAGTAATGTCGAGCAAAAACAACGTATGAAACATACCTTAGTTTTAAGTGTATTTTCTGGGAAGAAACTATTACTTCAGTACCATAAAAGTAAAAAGGACTTTTATGTTGAAATGTTTAAGCGCCAGAATTCTGTCAAGTATCTACTAATATTTTAATACATAATTGTTATTATCTGCCTTCGGAAACGTGCCAAATCAACACAAGTAACATTTTCTATTGTCTTTGAAAGTTCCCTGAAGTCGAGTAAGTCTAAATGAACCATGAAAGGCATTCTCAGCCACTATACGTCATTTCCCATTTTCTCCTTCATCCTTTACCATTTTATTTACTCAACACTCCAGCTAAGCTTTGTCGCGATGCACAGATGTTATAATTAAACCAGCTTGCCTGTCATGATGTCATATCCTTAGACGCGTCATACTGTATCATTGTTAGCTTTTACGGGGCCATTGTTATCCAAACTGTTCATTGGAGAATTATTTATTTGAATGTTGATTTTTAACTTGAATTTGACTGTGGAGAGAAGAGTGATGTGTACTGCTTCGTACCGACTCAGAATCAATAAGCCGTTCGGTACAAAATGTATGACAAAATGAATTATCTTCATTATTTATTCTTCTTCTTTTTTCTGCTGTCTTTACCTAAGCAACTTAATATGCCAATCAACATTTAATACACCTTCAATGATAAAGAAACAAAAGAAAATTCAAAAGACCATGCAATTTAATATGCCATTAAACACATGAACCATTTGACAGCTCCCAAACCAGCTGCTTACTGCATATTCTTCCGCTTCCACGAGCAAAATGGCTTACAGAGCATATGGGCTGGCTGGCTGAACTACAAACATGTCCGTTTACTGCATATTCCTATCTAAACCAAACATCGTTGGCAGTTGCACGTGGCGTTAATATCTGCCTGGAGTTTGTTTACCTCTCGTACATAGTTATAGGTTTGTGTGTCTGTATGTATTGATAAAACGTTTGAACTAGTACGTAGGAATGTTGTGTAGCAACAATTAGTTAAATAGTAAAGGTAATTTAGTATCTATTACTAATTAATGGGTAGGTTATCTACACCATCCTGGCGTCATGACGACTAACAAAGAAGTTTCGAAGAAAACGACATGTTTCGCCGACCCCTAATATATAACTTCGGAAAAGGGCAGAAGAATGATGATAATTAACTACTACTAAAAAGTAGAAGTCGAAAAGTAATTGGATTTTACGCACTAATGCCCCAAAATTATTTATTTAAGTACTTAGTTTGTTCTGAGTACCTTTAATTACTGTTACAGGGACTTGTACTTGTTCCTTTTGTCTTCTCTCTTAATTTTTGACCTCTGGTCTGCACCCACACACTTTCAATCACAATCGGAACCATTTTGAAGGTTATTACTAATCCATTACTTCATATGGTCGAAAAATGTATCTGCTCTACAACATAAATAACGCAATGAACGTTGTTGTCTATTGGTTTGATTTGAGGTTTTGACATGATTTTTTTTTCTTTGTTTAGACGACAATTGTTTTGCCATTTTTGTATAAGTTTTTTTCTTCTCTGTGTTTTGTGGCTCCTCTTAGCACTTGATTATTTTAATCAGGAACTTATATCCTTAGGGTAAAGTGCCACTCTAAAACCTCAAGGTCGATTTAAAGTGTAACCTAACCAGTTTAATTAGTTACCTGAAGTTCTTTAGTGCTTTTAGCGAATTTGTGGTGCTGATTTAATCAAACGCTGAATAATGCCGCTAAAATTCGTTTAAGACATTTTGATGAGGATAATGACCAAAAATCTTTCCTTTTACACTCCGGAGAATAGAGCTTTTTGTTTCGGGTAAAAGTTTACTTTTGCTATCCTTATCATTCTTTTAGAGAGTTTGTCAATGGGCCGAACCATAGAGATAAATTTTTATGTGTAAGATTTTTTTGTCATAACGTCATAAGCAGTAAACAATTTTGAACCCTGTCACTGTTTTTTTTTCTGTATTTTTAAAGGACTAAGAGATTGTCTATCCTTTCATACTTACTATCTACATTTTAAGATCTATACATTAAAAACATTACACTAAAAACATTCTTATTCACAAAGCTTACAATAAAACTTGTAAATAACATGTCTATATGTTGTAAAAGGACTACTGTCCTTGCTAACTTGTTAGAAGTATGTCCATTCACATTCTCAAAAACTGCTGATCCGAATTTCGTGCGTTCTCAGAAACATTTTACACGACTGTCCAAAACAAGCAGTGTTATGTTTATCTCTTTTAATTCACACTGATTGTTTTAGAAAATACAAAGAAATTGTAAAAGGATTAATTCTGTTTGTTAATAAAACAAAAGAACACAATATAACCTAACCTGGATTCTCCGAAGAGGCTCTTCCTATTAGTAACCCACATTTCGTCAGCTACGTTTAAATCCCATTATATGTAATAGGGGGCAAGCCTATTACTACTAACCGCCACGGGGCAGAATTTCCGACTCCGGACTGCTACTGAGAAAAAAAAAACAAAAGAATGAAGTTTATCCCTAATTCACTCCCATTCCCTAATCCGAGCCGCCCTGCACTTTTTGTATAGAAGTCTATAACTTTTTAAAGTGTCGTGAATTTAAAATTCGAAAAAGTGGCGACACCACAATTATGGCCAGTATATTATCAGTTTCAAAACTGCATAAACACTTTTTATTGGCTCCTCATTATTTTGATGTTCCGGGCTTTCTATACCTTACGTGGAATTGTA